>CM036588.1:80494019-81831936 GCA_020745705.1 Hemiprocne comata | reverse complement strand
AAAAAAAAACACCTTTCTACTATTGCCCAATTAATTGACAAAATAGTTGCACACCCATTTAAAAGAACAAGTAATGTTCTTTGGTAGATGATGCTCTGACTGCAATTGTCCAAGAATAGCTGTCTTGTAATGACAGTTTCAAAGGTTGAATTCATAAAAAGTGTTAAAAAGCCATACTCCTTCTGCAGGCTTCTTGTGGCATTCTGTACTTACTCCCAAGTACCACTTGCAAATTTTGCTGCCATTCAGTCAATTTTTAGAAAAGAAGCTGAACAGATACATGGCTCCTGAATCACCACAGTAAACTCTTAGTTACACAAGGTTATTGGGCATAATTTCTTGAATTAGTACTTGAGTACTTACCTGGTGTACACACTTGTTCCAGTTCTATCCTTAGTTCCACATCCACTGAGTATTATGCTGTATTTCTGAGCTACTGATAGTAAACTCCTAAATAAATGACCAGCTTATCAAATCTAGAACCTATTACAGCTACTCAAGGATTCCCATACTATACATATATAGATGCATATATATGGCTAGATATGTGTATCTGTATGTAAAAATAGTCAGATGAACTTCTATTTCCTTTATTTCAGGGACAAATGAGGAAAAGAAAAGGACTGATGTAAAGAGGACTACGACTGAAACTAAGAAGAAAGGTATGGTTTGGGTATGTTTCTTATTGGTCTCATTAAACTTTTTATTCCTGCTCCTGGCTCATATCCCATCACTTCTTGCTCAGATAATCCTATGCTTCTGGCTCTGTATCATCCTTCTCTTAGCTACTTAGTCACTATTTGCATGTAATGACTTCTTCACTATTTAATGCCTGATGTGTTCAGTGTTCAATATTTTCTAGACCCTTTTTCTGACAAAAATAAAAAGTCCTGTTTGTTGCTATCTGTGAACTTGTAAAACAATTTAATGGACTCTCTATATATAGCAGGACATGGTGATACTGCCATACACAAAGCTCATGAGAAATATCACTTGGTTCACGGCATGCCACTTTTTGAAGGCAAGGTGGGGGGTTTTCTGAGTTGTTTTTTTTTGTTTTTTATAGAATCACAACCAAAACTTGCTGTGACCAAACTGCAAAACCTTTATATCCACCCAAATAACATTTTGGATCATTCATTCCTAGGAAACATCTAAAAGGCTTTGCTTTCATGGAAAAATATTTATGTCATTCATTATTTATTAATGATCTCATTGCTACTGGAGATTAAGCTAAAAGGTACCACATTCATGCACTGATGATTTTTGCCTGGCCTTTGATGAATTATTAAGGGTCAAAATCATCCATAGTTGATGCATACTGATTAATTTTCCTTTTCAGCTGATTGCTCTGTTGCTAGTCGAGTGCAAGTGCTACAAGGGAGTAATCTGAACTAAACTCCCACTAAGTCACATTTTTTATAACATGTGCCCACCAGGACTTGGCTGACTGCATATTTGAGTGTATGATTCAGAGTTCTAGCATGTGGAATTACTTACTTTAATTAAATTTTAGAAAAAGAAGGAAAAAAAGAGAAAACTGATGAGAAGACAGCTGTCTCTGAAATTAAAAGAGCAGGTAAGATATTGAAGTCTGTCTTTCCCTGCAGTAGATATCTGACTATTTAGTGTAAGCACTTTCAGGCTTCAAGCATTTCAGATAGAGGTGTATGTAATTAATTATCACTTCAGAATCCAAGATGGAGACAGAGATATATACAAAGTACTCTTTTTTACATATATATAGTGTTTACATTATATGTTTATATGTAGTATTTATGCATGTTACATTATGCATATATGCATGTGTAGATATAATGTAATTTTCAGTTCTGTGAGCCTGGGATTTTTTACAAAAACATTAGAAAACACTGTTTTCTCTTATACACTAAATCAAAAGAGTAATTTGTTTTAGAAGGTACATGGCATGGAAAGATTGAATGGAGTGCATAGAATTTTGCATGAATTATTTCATCAATTCAGTTCATTTTCACTAATAAATAGAAATTTCAACATATCAAACCACTTACTGGGGTAGAAAATATCTTTCTCAGGCTTTACCCATGCCCAGAAAATAGTTTTTTTAAATGTTTAAGTTAGTGAATGGCCCGAACATAATTTATAGTGTTTCATGATATTTAGCATAGAAAGATAAAATTTTCAATAAGATTAGAAATCATCATTTGGGTCTTGTCTACAGTAAAATAGATGTAACTTTTGTTTCCCATTATTTCATTAAATTTACAAGTATGTTTAATACACACATGCAAACATGGGTGATACAGTCTGTGAAACTGTCTCGTTAAAACCAAGTCCCATTAAAATCCAGGAGAAATGAAATGGCCAGTCTAGCAGTTTGGTCCTAATCTTAATAGTTTGGAACACTTGTTCTACCTTCTGCTTTGTCAGACACTTTCATGTAACCTGCTACAAGTCATCAAGTACTCAGATGTATCTTTCTGTAGACTAGAGTAATGCCTAAAACCATGGAGAGAGGTTTATAATAGGATTGAAAGATTCAGGGCTACAGTTACTATACCCTCAAGGCAAGCCTTGTGCTCTGTTATCTAATTATTCAAATCTGTTGAATTTTATCAAAAGCTGGAAGGATATATATGTCATGATTTACTAACATTGTGGATTACATACGCAGATCTCAATATACAGCTGGCTTTTTTGTCATACATGGTCCACATAAGTTTTCCTATTCAAGTGTTTATGGACAGAGGTAAAAAGGTTAATTTATGTTTGGTGCTATATGGAAATACACAGAATGACACAGACTATCTTGGAGTACTACTAGCCTGATAGCCCCATATTTAAATATGCTTCAGTCTTTTATAGTGGAGAGGGGCACACTAGGGAAGGGCTGAGGATGAAAGGGAATATTCTTTCCAAGATGCATATTTAAATGTATAAACACAAATTTAAAAAGAAAATAAGCTGACAATTCAGATATCTTTTCTAATTTTATTCTGATTCTAAGCTTGTATTTCACTTGAGAATACAGAATTGTAAAAGATTACATTTTATGGCAGAGCTGCAGCATAAAGTTATTAATATGTTCATCTTCACAAGCTGTTGCTAAATCCAGTGAGTCATCCTACCAAGGCTAGAAAGACACAAATTAGACAAACCGAGACATCCGTGCATTTCTGTCCCTTTTATTAGCTCTGTAGGTTGCTGCATTTTGAAGAGTTTACCAGCCTTTGTGTAAGAGGATGGTAATCCATAATACACTCTAGCTACACATGTTGCTGTTATTCTTTATTCAGCTTGCTCTTTGACTGCATGTGTACTTTCTGTCTTTGATTGACAGCACCTACTGTTATCCCTGAAAGGTTTTAAGCCTGAAATAATTGCCACATTTGATCAACAAAACAGTAGTGCATAGTCCAGTTTTGAAATGAGGCACCTCAATGTCTGATAGTATATAAAATATTTGGGCAGACACAGCAAATGAACCTCAGAGCACTTGAATCAGCAGATAAGCATCCAAAAGCAAGAGTGTAAGAACAGCTTCCAATTTTCTTACCTTTTCCCATTAAAAGGCTACTCAGAGGCCACTGCATTAAAAATAAACTCTTTGCCCTGGTTTTCAAATCCCCACATTACTTCTGGATGCCTCTGATTTTGTGTTTCATTTTGCTTCCCCTAACCTTTGCAATCTCTGAAGCTGAGGTGCGTGCAGGGCGTGCTGCCTCCTCACGGCCACCCGCGCCCATCCCTGTGCCAGTAGGCAGCTGCTTCAGTCAGAAGCTGGCTGCCTGGTACCCCGCTCCCACCGCTGCTCCTCTCCCTCTCGCCCCTCCTCCCCGAAGGCTCATCTCTGGCAGGAGTCCCATTGACCAAGCTTTCCCCACAGGGGAACGGCGGTGTGTGTACAGGCTGCCAGGTGCAAGGGAGAGAGAGGAGGAGATGCTCTGCAAGCACTAGGTGATGAAAACGTCTCTGAAATCATGCTCTGAGAGTGGCACTTCCTTCTATTCCTCTTCATATCTCTTCCTCTAACAAGACATCCTTGTGATTGCAAATACTGAATATTTTTGCTGATTAATATTTTAGATTAGCTCTTTTGTCCAGGAGACAATTTAATCTCTAGTCTTACCAGAATGAAGGTTTTTTTATTGCTCTCCATTAACTGCATCCCTGTGATGTATCTGTTTATTTGCATGCCAGCTCAATCTTTCTTCACTCCTATCTTCCTCCATTCCTCTCTCTTCCCCTTTCTGCTGCTGCAGAGGAGCAAGAGTCATCTAATGTGAAATGTTCTCACTCTTTAATACAGAGTGAACTGAATGATTCTTAATTAGCTCTTAAAAATGCATTGTAGATAAAACCACATTAATCCTCTGACCCTCAGCTTGTACAAAAACATTATGCTAATTGTCCTGAAAAATAGATAATTCCATTGTTACAAACTCAGAGGCCTTGCTTAAACAAACATAATTGCCTGACACAAGGGTCTGGCGCAGTCACACTTCAAAACATTTTACAAAAAATCTATCTAGTGCTATGCTGGCTATAGAAGGAGCTGCATCTCCACATCTCCATAAGGGGCTTGCTGAGCCTTGGCAGAGACAAGCCTTTGCCAGGCTGTCCCAAAGCACCCAGTGGTTGGGACACGGGCTCAGAGGGGTCCAGCTTGCCATCTGACTGAGAAAGGGGGCCGTCTTTGTTAAAGCTTTGATGTCCAGCCCTACATGAAAATGAATATGAAGAGATTGGTGCTTTCAGGTACTCATAGTTTGCTTACAGAGAACTTTCTGATAGACCCTTTCTCAAAGTCTCAACATTCCAGAGTTTCTCTATTCTTTCTTGCATCAGCTTTCCTAAAAATTCATTATGTTTGGCACACAGTCTTTGTCTTTAAATTTGACGGCTGCAAACTCCTTTCCCACTTTGTTTTGGTTCTCACAACAAATAACATATGTAATAAATGAGCTTTTAAAGCAATGAAAATGTCAGCCTGGATCATCACACCATTTCCTAAATAAAAGTCTGCTCAGCTGCCATTGATGATCTTGCCTTCCTGTTACTGCTGCATAATTTCAAATAATAATGGTAATAAAAATACCTAGGTGTTGTGCAGCATTTTTTTATAGTAAATCTTAGAATGACTTTAAAAGATAATAATTGCTTTTTCCTCCACTTTCCACACAGGGAAATTCAGGTATAGACAAGTCATTGAGGACAGTTGTCCATGGGGCTTATAATACATATATATATATATATATATATATATATATATATATATATGAATTCTGAACGCAGAACTAATGTTAGCTGAATTAATGATCCTAAGCTTTTAGACACTTTCATTATTTCCCTAATGAAGAAACAGGGACACCAATGAATGCAAATGATGTTTAGGAAGAAAATATTTTTGCTTAAAAATGTAAGGCCTAATGAGCTGGATAAGTGCTCAAGAATTCCTAGGCTCTGACTCTCAGTAACAAATGTTTTAAGGATGTCAAACCCAGGTACTTCACTGCTCAGTTCTGCTTAGCAGAGATAAAAGAAGACAGGGTCTTGGTGTGCAGATCCACTCACCCCAGATCAGGGAGCATGATCTGACTTGTATTTATTATGTCAGTATATGCATGCTCCCAATAGTGCATCAAAGCTCTTACTAAAGACCATTGCAGCCCCTACCTAAATCAGGTAGCTAAGTTGCACATCCAGTGTTGTGGATGGATCTACCATACAGTCATAGAATCATTTAGGTTGGAAAGGACGTTTAAGACCATCGAGTCCAATCATAAACCTAACAGTGTCAAGTCCCTCTAACCCATGTCCCAAAGCATCACATCTCTACATCTTTTAAACTCCTCCAGGGATGGTGACTCAACCACTTCCCTGGGCAGCCTGTTACAGTGCCTGGCAACCCTTTCAGTGAAGAAATTTTTCCTAACATCTGATATAAACTTCCCCTGGCACTTGAGGCCATTTCCTCTTTTTCTATTACTTGCTACTTGGGAGAAGAGCTTGACCCCCATCTTGCTACAACCTCCTTTCAGGTAGTTGTGGAGAGCCATAATGTCCCCCCTCAGCCTCATTTTTTCCAGGCTAAACATCCCCAGTTTCCTCAGACTCTCCTCATAAGACTTGTGCTCCAGACCCTTAACTAGCTTCTTTGCTCTTCTTTAGACATGCTCTAGCATTTCAATGTCCTTCTTGTAGTGAGGTGCTCAAAACCGAACACAGTATTCGCAGTGTGGCCTCATCAGTGCTGAGTACAGAGGCACTTCCCTACTACTGCTGGACACCCTATTCCTGATGCAGTCCTTGATGCTAGTGGCCTTCTTGGCCACCTGGACACACTGCTAGATCATGTTCAGCCAGCTGTTGACCCCCAGGTCCCTTTCTTCTGGGAAGCTTTCCAGCCACTCATGCCCAAGCCTGTAGCATTGCCTGGGGTTGTTGTGACCCAAGTGCAGGATCCAGCATTTGGTCTTGGTTGAACCTCATATAATTGGCCTTGGCCTATCTATTGGTCCCTCTGTAGAGACTTCCCACCCTCAAGCAGATCAACACTCCCACCCAATTTGGTGTTGTCTACAAAATTATGGAGGGTGCACTTGATCCCCTCATCCCAATAATTGATAAAGTTATGGCTATGATAAAGATACAACTATGATGCATGATGCTGTGTCATGTTTCACCCCACGCAGTGTTACCAGAGGAGGGGAGTGGTGATGTGTCTGCAGATACCAAAGTAAATCTTTGCCTCCTGAATAGGAAAAGTCTCTGTGGGTTTAAAGTTACAAACACTGAGGTGCATTTTAATGATGTCACTGTAACAATCAAGTGAACTCACTTGTCAGTCATGAAAAAACCCCATAAAAGTTAATCTTGGATATAAAAATTGAAAACGTAATTATGAATGCCACAGAACCAGGTTTAACCAGGTTAGTTTTTCTAGTCTGTCATCCAGTGAGATGATGTAGCTGGGGGGAAAGTCTATGTTTTACTATGTTACAGTACTAGGCTGACAGAGCAGATAGGAGATGATCGGGAAGAACAAACAAGACGTACTAGGTCACAGTGATTTTTTGCATGGCTTAACCACAGATGTTTTTTTACCAATTGCTCTTTCTTTGCTTTAAAGGCCAGTCTTTGTAATTTGAAAAAAAAAAAAGCGCAATGATTAATAGGACATGGAGGGAAAAGACCATTTTATACACCAACAGCATATCCTTTGTTACTGTGCTCTATACAGACACGAAGACAAATTCCTCTGCTCATTTTTAAATTCCTGATCTGAACAGCATAAAAAAATTCATCTAATTTTGTGACTTCCTGCGTTCAACGTTAACCCTGCAGTCTTGGTATTAATCCCTCCATTACAATAAGAGAACAACTACTGACACCTGGTGGCCAATTATATTTTTCTCTCATTCTGTACCCATGGGTTTTTTTCTTTTTGTTCTCAAATGTGGCTATTTAAAAGAGTTTTCTGATTAAATGATGAACCCATTCTTTACTGCCCCATGCTCTTTAACCTATTGATTTCATGGCTATAAGTTTGTGATCCAAATATGACACCATTCTCAGAAGAAACATTTTGGTATTTTCATCACTATCAGAAAAATAAAAATTAATTAAAATGTACTTTATGACATAAGTTTATACATATAAAAAAAAACATGCTTGACATATTCACTGATCTAGAGGAGTACATGCACACCACACTGTCTAAAATCCTTTAGGTGGATCCACCTGCAATGGATTGAACACTTTAATCTGGGACCTAAATGTGATCCCATATTTTTTCTGATGAGCAAATCGGCTGGGTTTATACAGATTCATAGGAAGACATCTCTGGTCTCTCAGGAGCAGGTTTTGAAACTTCTCACTCTGCCCTGCCCACTCGTAGGAGTGTATTCCCAGATAGGAAATAACTCACACGCTGACAGCTTTCAGCAGCCCAGTTTGGGCACTGCCACGTGCCTCATGTTCCCTTATGTGATAGATGTTACAGGATAGATATCAGCAGATGAGAGGGTAGTGAGTGCTTTCAGAAGAACCCCAATGTCAGGTCTGCCAGAGCCACTGAGGTGTAGAGGTTGTCTCAATTTAGGCTGCTTACAAGGGCAAAATGGAATTGCGAGGCCAGACCAAGTGAACCCAAGGTATTTTGAAAGTGGCTTGTCACATACATAAACCAAAACATATTTATTCAGAAATTTTCTGGTTGCTTACTACACAAAGTATGAGGGAAAGGTAAAAACTGCAGTAGTGAGGGGTGCATATATACATGCTGTTGAGCATTTTGGATTGGCCAGGCCTGTTTTCAGAGTGGCTGCTATAATGTGTAGAAGGCAGGAGTTTTAAGGGTGGAACTCTTTCTGACTGTTTCTTTTGTTTGGGGTGGTTTATTAAATGAAAAAAAGACACTGCAGTGGGTTGACCCTGGCCAGCAGTTAAACACCTACACAGCCTCTTGCTCATTCCCTACCCACCAATGGAACAGGGGAGAGAACAGGAAGACCAAAAGTGAGAAAACTCGTGAGCTTAGTAAGTGAAGGAAAGAGGAGAGAAAAACCAAGTGATGCACTGGCAAGCGTTCACCACCTCCCACAAGCAGACCAATGACCAACCAATCTGAGCAACAACCACCCTTCCCCCTGTATTTCCTTCACTCTCAATTTTTATTGCTATGATATTATATAGTAGGGAATATACTTTTGAAGAATCTGGGTCAGCTGTCCCACCTGTGTTCCCTCCCAGCCTCTTTCCAGATTAGTGGGGGCAGATAGAGCAGGAGAAAGAGGAAGCCATGATGCTGTGCAACCACTGTTCAGTAATCGCCAAAACACTGGTATGTTAACATCTGAGCCACAGACCCAAAACACAGCACCATACAGGCTGTTATGAAGAAAATTAACTCCACCCCAGCTAGAGTTCAGAGAGATTAAGAGGAGAGACAAATGTAAAAATAAAGTAACAGAAATAATAAGTAATGAGTTGCCTAGTGCCTTCTCATGCAGACAAAATGATTGTATAAAAGCAGTAATCAAGGGAGCATGGTGTGTTACGAGTTGTGAACAAATTTTGGCACCTCTTAAAGCATACACACACAAATAAAAGGAAGATCAAGTTATGGACCTTAGAACTGTGTGATCCTTCTCTAGGATATTACTTATCAATATTCTCTTGACACCTTTCTCAACTAGACTCTTCATCCACTTGCATGTTTCTGTGGGGCAATGGCTTGGCTTGCTATGTGTTTGTACAGCCCTTAGTAAAGACCCTGTCTCTGGTCTCTTCTTAACTATTATTTCAATTGGTAATATCATCATATGAATAAATGCCTGTCCACCAAAGCCTATGAAAAAACGTCTAGTTTTCCCAGCTGGCTGACTGAAGCTTCAGGTTTCATCTCCTGTACTGCAGGCTGATTCATTTCTGACTAATGACTTGCTCATTACACTGTCATGTGTGTCAGGTCCATCGTGATTTTTTCCTCTTCTACTCCTTCTCTCCTTGATCCTATTCCTAACTCACCTGCTGTTTCCTGACATTTTTGCATGAGTAGAGGCTTCTGCTTTCAGACAAGCTAGGCACCCACCTCTCCACACTGGTTGTATTTACTAACCCGAAGAAATGCTAGATTAGGATTCCTGCACAGTTACCAGCAGGTGATGTTATTCACTCTTCTTTCACAGAAAGTAGAGATGGAAATGACCTACTAGGTCATCTAATCCTTCCCTCTGGCAATGCAGGATAATTCCTTATAGAATATCTTTAAGTGCTTTATCCAGTTTAGTTTTAAACGTCTGAAGTAACTAGGCCTCCATCAATTCCCACAGAAGATTATTCTACAACCTAATAGATCTCACAGTTAAGAAGTGTTTCATTCCAGTCTGTCTAAATTTTCCCTTGCTTAATTTTATCCCATTACTCTGAGTTATATTCTCTTGTGACACCCAAATATAGTCTTTCTAACCTCAGGGCCCAATTCCCTACTGCCTCATGTGTTATATTGCCACTTACATTTACATCTGGGAAGTGGCCTTAAAACTGACAAGGTGAATGGCAAGTTGAGGTTGATGCTTTTTCATACAGTGAGAGATTATAAACCTCACAACAGGGAACACAGATCATGGCCATGCATCACCTGTGTACAAGGCACTTGGAGAGACTGGAACTTGCATGTCAATTAGTTGTCCAAATTGGAGAAAAAACAAAAAAAGTCACTCAAGTTATTTACAAATTAATGATATTTTTTACAGAGTGCAATAGAGTATTTTATTAATCTCTTCAGAAAGAGGTGACTTTGTTATCATGGATACTAAGTACCTTCACAGAAAAAGAAAATATTCTGGTTACTATAGCTCTCTTTAATCTAGTAGGAAGAGTTTAACAAGAATGAATGTCTGGAAGCTGAAGCTAACTGAATCCAGACTGAAAATGAGGAACATGTTCTTAACACTAAGAGTGATAAACTACCACAGCATAGGGTGGATATTGCTTTCCCTGATGTCTGCAGAAGATTATTGTTTACCTAATGGAAGATACACATCAGCTGAAGAGGTGCCTAGTTGAAATATAGGACACTCTGACATCCAAGTGTCAGACTACATAACCTGATGGTGTGTTCTAGCCTTGAACATTATGGAGGTATATCCTCAGAGATACACATGATAAGGTAAAAGATAATGCAGTGGAGAGTCAGGTCAAAAATGCAGCTGGAGACAACTGTCTTGCAGGTCATTGGAAAAACAGAAATTCCTTTCTGCATCATTTTTATAAATCTTTGTAAGCTGAACACTTGACTGGTAGTCATCCTGTAAGTATTCAGTCTTCTGTGAAAAATATGAAAGCCTGATTTTCTACTTGGTATTTCCAGAAATCATCCAGAGATAGAGGTGGCTATTCATAAAAAATCAAATTGTATCTCTCACCAAACAGATAAAAACAGAAGAAAAAAATTGGGCCATAGTGAAGGACAAGAAAAAAAAATCCAGCAGAGCAGAGATGCAAACACAGCAGAAAAACAATTCTCATGGTCTCCATGTTTCCAGCTGTTAAGGGAGTCTGTTACTGAAACAAGACAAAAGGTAGCTTAAATATGTTCTACACTGCTGTTCAAAGCACCCAGTGGACTTTGAATTCTGTGCTCCATTGTCAGCAGTGACTGACACAAAGACTTCAAAGATATTTAGGTTCCTAAAGATGTAGCATGGCACCTGGTGGGATTTACAAGCACACCAAAGTAGGCCAGACACACAACTCCCATTGATTTTATGAGCTGAGCTCCTAAATACCTCTACCACTTTTGGAAAAAGTACAGAGGCTGGAAGGTCACTGTGGAGTTTCTGAAACTATTGTCCATTTTTGACTGCTGAAATAGTTCTTCAGCTGGGAATCATGATGTTATTCATACCAAGAGCATACCAAACACTTATACCCTTCCAGGACTGGTAGGGTTCAGTGTTCAAAAGCTAGAAATTAGGTGAAGTGCAAAGAGGTAAAGAGTTAGAAACAAGTTTTTCCTGCCTTCCACTTGCCTCTCCCTCACCTCACAGTAGCAACTGTCTCAACATAAGACTGACTTTCCCTTGCAATTGATGCAGCAACTCTGGGGTAGAAGACTGACTTCATTTGGTATGAATCAGCTTTAGAGGAAACTCTGTTTCCCTTTCCATCCTTGGCCAACTCCATGTGTTGTGCAAAAAAAGCTCTAGAAGAGAAGGTGGTGAATATCCATGTACTGAGGTGCCTGCTCTGTCCATGAAATGTTAACAGCAGATGAATAAGCTTCAAGCACCTTTCAGTGGTCCCTTCACTAACTGTTTTGAGTTGAGAGCTTTCAAGGTTATGCTGAGTATTGCTCAGCCCAGACCTGTTTCTTTGTGTTGGTTCTTTCCCATCTTTGACTGCACAAAGCAGGGAGGGATGTGAGAAAGGCAAATGGTGAATGGTTGTGGTAAGATCTGGTTAGTAAAGAATTAGAAATGTCAATCTTTTAACAAATACAGAGGAAAAGTAGGAGGTTTGGGCTTGTACTACAAACACTTTTGTCATGAGCTGGCAAGAGAATCTTCCTTGAGCAAAGGAGAAGAATCATTTTAGTTTCTGACAAGCAATCTCTTCTGATGCTGCATCGTAAGTCTTATAAAGAAACTTTTATGGAAATTTGATCCTAGAAATAATTTAGCTTGAAGGTGATACATATTCAGTCTAAAGACCACACAGGTAAACAAATAATCAGTTTGCCTTTGGACTTTCAGATATTTAGAATGAAGTACCTGTGCTGTGCAAGCAGCTGGGTGGCATAGCTTTAATTAAAGAATCTAATTTATTGCATCAGCCCTGTTTATGTTGGTCTGGGGATTAATGTAATGTTTATTTTTCCAGTCACATCCAGAAATAACAGGATTAGAATATGCCTATGCCTCAAACAACAGAAAGTTAATCTTTTTAATGAAGGAAAATGGTTCTGTGCCCTCTGAGTCCAACTGAGTCAGCAGGCCTGATATTTAGGACAATTATTCTTTGTGAAGCATAGATGCACAGACAAAACAGGTAGGTTGCAATGACATACCAATGTAGTGTTATCTATTTTCTGTTGTCACTCAATCAACAAGTTGAAGGCTTGACCCAGAGCTAAATAAAAGCATAGTTTTGGATCAGGCTGGTTTTCTTTCTTTTTGCTTTACACTTAAAACGAAAAAGTAAATTTTTAATTTACCTTAAAATGGAGTTTTAAAAGCTTTCACTAAATTTACTGAACACATAAAGACTTTTATGTCACTTCTTTGAAAGTATAATTCAGTCTTTTGGATGTCTTTCCCCTATAAAGGTTCATGGAGGTATTCTTGACTTATAGCAGGGCATCCTTTACACTTTACTCTTAGTTACAATTGTTTACCCTTTTAGAAATGTTCCAAATGTTGGTGCTTCTTCTCTCAGTCTCTTTTCCAAGAGGCAGAGCCAACTTTATGGGTTTGCTATATGTAACTCTGAGAGACGAAATTGGATGAAGTATTATTAAAGGATTAGGATAATAGAACAAGCAGATATTGTTAAACAGAAGGGCCATACATAGCTGTGGTTATAAGTGCATTGATTTTTGCTTGATTCTGCATGAGGTTGCTTTCTCATAGATTTTGCTTCACTTACAAGAGTGTAATTAGAGCTATAAAGATGAACGGATGGATATTACATACTTCATGATTTCCCTTTTCACAAAGTGAGAATGCTGACTGCCTCTGTGTTCAGAAGTACAAATAATATCTTCACCCTAGTGATAATGTCTACAGATATCAGCTGTTCATCCACCAATCCAGCTGAAAGAAGGAAAAGTAAACATGTTGAGAAGTACAGAAAGAGATATCACAAGGGCACATAGCATACATACAGTTGACAAGACCTACTCTGACTAAAAAAAAAAGCCTCTCACAAATAAATCAAAAAATATTGGTGCTGAGCTTTCTTAAGAAAACTGTAGAGAGAGTATAACCCCTAAGCTGTTTGAAGAAAAGGTGCAAAATGCTGAAGAATATTTTTAGCAGTTATATTTACACTAATTCAAATTAGTTTATTCCAGGAAAACATCTGATTCTCAAAATTTTAGTAATGTTATTACTTGTATTTGCTACACAAAAAAAAAAAACCATTACCTTTTCCCTAAATGACTGCAGCTTCTGTAATTTACTACACTTATAGCTTCCCGTGTGTGGATGACTGATCTTGCATTGTGCTCATTTTTGCTTTTTTAAACCATTCCTGATGAATGCAGAAGGGAACATGTTTCCACCTGCTCTGCAGTGGGGAAGACTGAATCCATTTCAGCAAATATAAAATAGCAAGGAGAAACCACTAATTAGTAGGACCATGAATCACTGGTACAATTGAATTTGGCCGTTCACAAAGTGCAAGCTATTTCTTGCAAGTGCAGCCGAATCACTTCTTTGCTCACATCTCTCTCTACTTGCTTTATTTTTCACTCTATCAAGTGAATTTTTTAAATTACCTTTGGAAATGTTCTTGTGGTAGCATTTAGTATTTCAGCCATGTGTATTGCCACAAAGCTTTCTGGACATCTACATGAACTAGGCTACTACCCATTTCTGAGGCTGCTCTGGCCTCAGAGGCCCTCTGCAGCTGCACAGAAGACAGAGCTCCTTTGTCAGTGGTGAGGGACACGGTGGTGGGAGGAGACACGAGGGGAAACAACACATGCAAGGGCTGCTGATAAGAAGGGACTTGAAGACACCAAAGAAATTAAGAACTGATCAAAAAGGAGGGGAAATAGAGATGATGGTAAGGAAAGAGTGGAAGGACAAACTTAAATATTTTTCCTACTTCAATGGAAAATGATCCATTGAAATTTTCTGTTGTAATCAACAAGAGAAGAGTGTTTGTTAATTAGCTAGTTAGTTAGTTAGTTAGTTAACTTATTTTTCATAGTCCTAAACTCTTCAAACCCCTTTACATCCCGCATTGGTTATCAATAACTTTGAGAACTGTTTCTTATAATCCAGTCTCATGTTGCTTGAGGAAACTTGATTTTACCTTCCAGATGCTTCCATTCGTCCCATTTTCATCCAGCATTAGAAATGTCATCTGCAGTTTAACCCCAGTTTGTGTCCTAGAGCCTGGAGAGATTTAAATGTAAAACCTGCAGTCTGTGGTTCAAGGCTTACTGGCCTCTGCCACTAAATTTCTCCGTTATTCCCAACTTATTCTCTAAGTACTCTAGTTAAACTCTGGTCAGGGAGATTGTTGCTGCTACCAAATGGGTCAGGGAACAGCTCTGAAGTGGCAATGGTGTAGTACCTTGCTTTTCCTCAAGCACATCTTCAGACTCACTGATGCAGTGAGATGCCTTTTTTATGCTCACCAAGAAATGACATTTTGGAAAGGCAAGAGTTTTTGTCAGTAGTTGTCACAGAGCATATGGCAATATCATGCTCAGTGATTAAGACAGGGAACAAAATCAAGTGTTGGTCCAAACACAGAATTTTCCACGTGGGAGAAATGTTGGCATTTCTGAACAGCTCTTTTATGCCAATGCCAAACTTCAGAGTTTTGGAAAAGTATGTTGAAAAATGAACCTTACACTTATATGAGCAGCTTTGATAGAGCCTTCCTAGATCTTAAGCCCACTGGAAAGAAGAAACAATAATTTTTTAACTCCCCGTAACATTAATTTTTTAAAATCTTGATTGTAAAATGGAGATACGACAATAGGAAGTGTAGGCACTCTGAAAAAATGTCCTTACATGTGGACATCTGCTGTTTCAGAAGTGACTGAACTAAATAAAAAAAAAATTACTTCCAAAAGCTTTGAGGTGTTGTAAGATGATAATTACTTCATTAATGGCATACAGGTAGGGTAAAATTATCAAAAATAGTATACATTAAAAAGCAACTGAGTAATGAATTCTTAAAGACAGCTCAGAATTGAACACTTTTCAGAATGTTGTAATATTTGTTAAAATCAATATTGTTTTGTAGAAATAATTTTTAAGAACTCCACATAAATGAAAAAAGAAATGCTAGACCACAGTTTATTTCAATAAGAGGTTTGAAAATGGTTGTTTAATTACTATATGTTCAAAAGCAGGTCGTTTTTCATCGTGAACAGCTATCTGCTCTTTTACCACTGTAAATCATATTAATTGCAAATCTTGCTACTTAATAAATCGTTTTTAAATTCTGGTACATCTGCTAGCTTGGGAGCAGACTGTACTGAGACTCATCTCTAGGCGACTTTAATTATGTTTTTCATTCACATGATGGAAATTCTCAGCCATCAGATGCCACCTGCTATCATTTTTATTTCCACTCTTGTGAACTCTTGCTCAGGGCAGCAAAGGGAACATTAGCTTTCGGACTTGTAAGATGCATTGTCTTAAAAAAGCTGTGCTGTTGTATTGCACTTGCAAAACCAGAACCAAGCTCCCAAAGCATGCTCTTGACTGTGCTTTGGTCAACAATAACAGGCAGAAGCCTTTTTTTTTTTTTTTTTCTGGAGAACCAGCACAATTTTCACTTCAAGCCATCAGCAAGTATCTTCTCAATTTTCAACACAATCCTTTGTGATTCTTGAAGTTTCTGTTCATTTTTCCGCCTTTTTGCACAGAATCACGGAATCATGCTGGTTGGAAAAGACATTTGAGATCATTGAGTCCAACCATAACCTAACTCTACCAACCATTAACCTAACTCTACCAAGTCCAGTGCTTAAACCATGCTCCTAAACGCCACATCTATACGTCTCTGAAACACCTCCAGGAATGGAGAGACAACCACCTCTCTGGGCAGGTGGGTCCAGTGTTAATTACCCTTTCAGTGAAGAATTTTTTTCCAATATTTAATCTAAACCTCCCCTGCTGCAACTTGAGCCCATTTCCTCTTGTTCTGTCACTTGTTATTTGGGAGAAGAGACTGACACTCACACCATTACAACCTACTTTCAGGTAGTTGTAGAGATCGATAAGGTCTTCTCTCTGCCTCTCTTCCTCCAGACTAAACAAACTCAGTTCCTTCAGGGCTTGCCCTCCAGACCCTTTACCACCTTTGTTGCCCTTCTCTGGACTCAGTCCAGCACTTCAATGTCTTTCTTGTAGTGGGGGGCCCAAAACTAAACACAGAACTCAAGATGTAGCCTCAAGTTTCTTCTAGTTTTAATTACAAAACTAATTTAATACCTAAGTCAAAACAAATTGTAAGAGTCAAGCAACAATGCAACATTTGTGTAAGTCATTAGAAATATTCTTCTTTGAGCCAGCTGTAGACCTATGGTCACATGGTGTGACGCATCTTCATCACACAACTTCTTTTCTGTGGGTCTATGTATATCATTACCCAGCCAGTGGGGTTTGATTTAGTCTGTTCTAGTATGGGATCATCAGCTAAAAGGTAGAGAAGGCAGATCATCAGTGCCAACTGAGGTTTAGGGTGAGAATCCCTCCTTTAGTAACTGCTTAATATTTTAAATTTCTCTTTAGTTTTTGGTTCAGTCAGTCATGGCTTTCAGAGACATCTAGGAATTTACATGGTTCTTGGTGCTTAATCCAGATCAGCCAGTACAGAGGAATGCTCACATCCTTAGAATCCTTGGCCTTAGCTAGTGGGTTGCACAACATTTAACTAGGATATTAGCTACCATTCCGTTGTTGCAAACTGAAGCTGAAACTAGTTTCTATTTCTAAATTTGATGTTACTCTCATGGTCTTTGGGAAGCTTCCAAAGAGAAAGGCTGGTTTGGGTACAACATATAAAATAATGCTTCCAATAGTAAAAGTGGTTTAGACAGTTATTTTAAGCTATCAACATAGTATCATTGAAATATTAAATTACCTTAATAACTTTTTAAATTATTTTTTTAATATGCTTCTATGTGTTTGAGTTAGAGGTTTCTAGGAAGAAAAAGCACAGAGAATCTTTCAAAAGAGTATAATTTGAGAGCCATTATTTCCTAGAATTTCTTTTTATATATAAAAATAATAGGTTGTATGGAGCTGCTGAAGATCTGTTGTTCTCAAACAATGTACACTGCATTATAAATCCATTGCCAAAAAAAGGTGTAAACATTTTGTGAACCCTAGATCTAGAATTCACTTCAGAGCAATGTTTGAAACACTCTGTTTTGGAGGTTTGTTGAAATCAAACAACCACACTCTGTACTAGAGCATGGGGGCATCCTTGTCTAATGGCTTATTACCAACCTCCTAAGGACACACCAGCATGAAAAGCACTATATAAGCTTAGAGGGATTTTTATTTTCTTGCCCTATGTGTAGTTTAGATGTCATTTGCAGTTACTGTATACTGTTAGTTTACTTCAAAAGAATGCTGATTGAGGCCTGAGGAAAAGATCGAGCTATGTGCTAAAAAGAAGCAAAAAAATAAAGTACTGCTTTGCTGTTTTGCTGAGATACATCTGTGCTGGCTGCCAGATGTTCATTCCTAGTTTGAATTCAGAAATGATCCTTTTAGCCTGTACAGATAAGAACCAAGTCAGACCATGTTTGTTTAAATATTTGGTGTTTCTTAACAAAATAATAAGAAAAAAATACTGTACTTCAATGTTTTTCAAGCGCCAGTAAAGCAAAAAACTGTTCATTCACCTGGGAAGAGGGGAGCTTATACAATCATGCTTGATTTTTGAGAAATCAGACCAGAATAAAACTGTCTTCAAATATCTCCTGAGAATAACTGTAAAAAGAAAAGGCTACTTCACAGTCCCCAACAGCTGATGAATGATGCTGTTAGGGTTCTTAGCCTGTTAAAGCCTCTTACAGGTGCTTTCAAAAAAACCCATGCCTAGGGTTGTGAGAGGTATAAAAAAATTTTGGATGGCTCAATATTTTGGTGGTCCACATAAGCCCTTTAAGAAGATCTGAATATCAAATGTGTCGTCAGCACTGGGCACCTAACTACCAGAAGCATCAGATTTTGAAGTTGGATCTCCTATAGTAAGTCTACGAAAGGTTGGGGTTTTAATATTGCTTTACATTGTTGTAGAAATGGGGCTTTTCTTGTAAATAAAACGCATTCCCTGTTCCTGGATATCAACTAACTCTATAATCCAATACCAAGGACAGTTACAGTACTTTTGACCTTACCACTGGCCAAGGTTGCTAAAGCACCCAAATTGATGTTGATGTGTTATATGTGTCCTGAATTCCGCTTACAGGAATTGTGGGTGTCATTCAGATATGGTACACTTGCCTCTCCTGGTACCAGACTTCAGATAAAAATTTTTAAAGAGAAAATAGTTTAAAACTCTGGAGATTCTATTTCCTAGGCTGATTAGCAAAGATATGCTTAGGATGTTCATATGTTGCCTAACACTTGTGTTTGAAAAAATGTTAATTTCTCCTGATAATACCTCTTCTTAAGTGATCCAAAAAAACCCAGACCCACTGAAAGTCCAGAGGGCTTGCTGCTGTTGTTTTTAAGAAAAATATATAATGACTATAAAAACCTGATGTAATATAAGCTTCATTTCTCCACACTCACATAGTTTAAAAGTGAAATTCTAGATCTGTGTAAAACAAAAGGAAATGAGGCAAAATACTAATTGATTAATTACACTAATATAACTCATTGTTCAATTAATTTTTTATATTCTTTTCCTTTGAGTTATTTAGTTACATGCTAGTTGTGTCTTATAGCAGGTAACTAAATTTAGGGACATCTGAAGTCCTGATCAGTTTCCCCTCCTGTGAGAACTACCAGTTTTTCTTCATACTTAGGTCATTTATTTCATTCAAGTGTGAGATGTCTAAATGTTAATGCTCTATACCTTCAAAGGAACCTCTATGGCACAAGGTCCTACAAAAATCCCTCTGGACAGTTTTCACAGAATCATGGAATCATCATGGTTGGAAAGGACCGCTGTGATCACCAAGTCCAACCATACACACACACAAAAAACCAACACCACAACCTTGGCATGCCCTCAAGTGTTACATCTACATGTTTCTTAATTACCTCCAGGGATGGTGACTCCACCACCTCCCTGGGCAGGCTGTTCCAGTGCTTGACCACTCTTTCAGTATAGAAGTTCTTCCTTACATCCAATCTAAAGCTCCCCTGCTGGTACTTCAGGCCATTTCCTCTGGTTCTATCATAATTTACTCAGGAGAAGAGGCTAACACCCATCTCCCGACAACCTCCTTTCAGGTAGTTGTAAAGGGCCATGAGATCTCCCCTCAGGCTCCATTTCTTCAGACTAAACAACCCAAATTCCTTCAGCAACTCCTCATATAACTTGTTCTGTGGACCCTTCAGCAGCTTGTTATCTGTTTTCTGGACTCACTCCAGCACCTCAATGTCCTTCTTATATTGTTCAGAATTGAACAAAACACTCGAAGTGTGGCCTCACCACTGCCAAGTACAGGGACACAATCACTTCCCTACTTCTGCTGGCCACGTTATTCCTGATGCAGACTAGGATGCTGCTGGCCTTCTTGGCCACCTCGGCACACTGCTGGCTCATATTCAGCCAGCTGTTAACTGATACCCCCAGGTACTTTTCTGCTGGGCAGCTTTCCAGCCACTCTTCCCCAAGCCTGTAGCATTGCCTGGGGTTGTTGTGACTGAAATGCAGGACCCAGCACTTGGCCTTATTGAACCTCATACAATTGGCCTTGGCCCATCGATCCAGCCTGTCCAGGTCCCTCTATAGAGACTTCTCACCCATGAGCAGCTCAGCATTCCCACCTAATTTGGTGTCATCTGCAAACTTACTGAGGATGCCCTAAATCACCTCATGCAGATCATTGATAAAGACATTGAACAAAACTGACCCCAAAACGGAGCTCTGAGGTGACTGGCACCAACTACATTTGACTTTGTTTTCTGTAAATCATTCCAGCCAAGTTGCATAAGTATGGCTTTAAGAAATCAAACTTTAGGCACCTTGCCTTGAAAAGAATAGCCTAAGAGTAAAAATATTTATGTTTTCATATAATTGTGTACTATTTGAATTAGCTATTGGTAATTTTTCTGCTCTTAAAAGCCAAAAAAACAACAACCCCAAAATCCCAAAATACACCAAAAAACCCAGATCATAAGATTTTCTTACTGGAAAAATCACCCAGATATTTACTCAAACTTTACCATATGTTATGTATTTCAGATGATGAAAAAACTTTTTGATTCATTTAACTTAAATTATGTCTCTAAAATATACTTAAATATGTTGTCCTAATAAATGATGACTTATATGAAAAAAGGAAAGAAAGAACTTGAGGGCTTTATTTAGATCCAGTCTGTTGTTGTAAGTGCTGCTGCCAATTTATTTATCTTTTTATAACCTCCAGCAATAGAAGTTTATTGTAATAAATGATTCATATTGCTGTGATATACACCTTTTAAAATTTCCATATCTGGCAACTAATAGGCACTTCTTCAAGGCTTCAACAGGCTCCTTAGTTAGATAATGTGGCTGAAAGCTGCCTCATGATTAATTTCATCTAAATGTGGTAATTATCATACTTTGAAGTAATGCCTGGAAAACATACTTTCACAGAGAGTTAGTGGAAGCAGAGGATTAACCTAGAAACCTTTCAGTTCAGAGCAACATAGCACCCAAATAGAAATGTATTTTCCCCTGAATTTTTCAAGAATCTTTATTAGACTACTTGGCAGTCATTTGCATTACCTTATCTCATATCAACTTCTTCACAGCAATTTAGAGAGCAACAGAAACTGAAGCAAGTTTGTATTATTAACAGTAGTGAAATGGTCGCGGTTTTGTAAGCTAGTTTTTTGCAGCTTCTGTCCAGAAGTATTTCTTGTATTAGTGTATAAGTGTACAATTAATTTAAGATTCATATGTGTTGTGAACCTAAGCTGCCTACATTCCAGGCACACCGTAGATTACTAGAGAAGGTGTTTGTTTCCTCATGGGCACCCAGGGGTACAACTTCTACCACTTCTACCACTCCATGCAACTTTTTGCTTCCTGTGTTACAGGACCTCCATGAAGAATTTCTTAGTTGTATAGGTGAGACTAATGCAAAAGGTACATAAGGCCAGTCCTGAGTATAAAAATGGACTGGTTTTGTACTGAGATAAAAGCCCTGAGGTAGAATAGCACCAAAAATTACAATGGAGAGAGAAGCTACTACTGAGTATTTCTGTCCACTTAATCTGTAGAATCATAGAATCACAGAATGCCTGTGAAGGGACCTCAAGGATCATCTGATCCTACCTTTCTAGGTGGGAACACTGTTTAGATGAGATGATGGCCCAACACCTTGTAAAGCTGAGTCTTACAAGTGTCCAGTGTTGGGGAATTCACCACTTCCCTAGGGAGATTATTCCAATGTCTGACTGTCCTCATAGCGAAAAAATTTATTCTAATGTCCAATTGGGATCTCCCCAGGAGTAACTTGCACCCATTACCCCACATCTTTTCCATGTGACTCCTTGTAAGAAGTGAGTGTCTACTTGGTAGCCACCCTTTAGGTATTGGAATATGACAATAAGGTCTCTCCTAAGCCTTTCTCAAGGCTGAACAAACTCACTTCTCTCAACATTTCCTCGTACGACAGACTGCCCTGTCCTTTGATAATCTTTGTGGCCCTTCTCTGGACTCTCTCCAGCCTGCCCACATCTTTTTTTGGATAGCAGGGACCAGAAGTGAATACAGTATTCCAGATGTAGCCCAATAAGTGCTGAGTAGAGTGAGATGATGACTTCTTTTTCCCTGTTGGTATTACTCTACATAGTAAAGATTGCAAATCTTCTCTTAACCACCAGAAGAAAAGTCCTACAAAACAGTGGCATAAAAATGTCACTTTAACTGAAGGCTGAATGGCTTTCTTAAGTGGCTCTGGTAGACTCACTGGACATGATATATTTTGATAGAGATTACGTATTTAACTTATTTAAATCAACCAGGGATAGATTTTGTCTACTAGAATTATAGAATGGGTTGGGTTGGAAGGAACCTTAAAGATCATCTATTTCCAACCCCCCTGCATGAGCATGAACACCTCTCACTAGACCAGGTTGCTCAAAGCCCCATCCAACCTCTCCTTGAACACTTCCAATGACGGGGCATCCACAGCCTCCCTGGGCAATCTGTTCCAGTGTCTGGAAACCCTCACCGTAAAGAATTTCTTCTTAATATCTAATCTAAATCTACCTTCTTTCATCTTGAACATGGTTTATATGTAGGATTGACTGAGTTTCTTCAGGTTCATAAGGTATTCCACTCTGGCTCAGTTTTGGTAAGAGTCATGCTAGTGCTCTTTCTCACAAACATGAAATAAATGCATTGGCTTGAACTTTAAATTAACATTGGCAAAAGTTTGGAGAAACAGGGATCTTTCCTCCAGGTTGGACTGGAGTGATGGCTCAGATTCTCTCTCTCTTCTCTGTAGCTGTAAATCTTGCATTTGTTTTGGCATGTGGGAAATCTGTGGCAGCTGGAGTTTTGGCTACGTTTTTACCTGGAGCCTTCCAAACTAGGCCTCAGTTTTATGGCTGTCAACAACTGTAGAAAGATAATACCTTTCATTACATGTGTCTGTTCTGAGGTTCTTTGCTCATATTCCCTTGCATTTCTGCAACCAATATGCACATGGTGGGTAATCATGGCTCAGCTAGTCCATGTAAGCCCTAGTAACTCAATCACATGTCAAATCTGACATATTACAATATTGAAATTAACAAAAAGTGTTCATGTTCACCCAGTTTTGCTGCATTTACACTTAAATTACTGCAATTATACTATGAAACAGCAGTGAACTGATTCACTGAATCATTCAAATACACTTTGCAGGAAATACATTGTTTCACCTCTAAAGCACACACTGCAGTTTTCTACCTGCTTATATCCTTCCTAACTATGTTTTATGTATATGTGTTTTTATTTATCTTACAGATAAAAAAGAAGCTGCTGTGTCCAAAGAACTCAAAAGTAAGAAACTACTGTGCCATAGGTTATGATCTCTCTTATATGTCATTTCAAACACCACGTTTCAATAATCCAAAATAATAGTTATTGAATTCTTGAAAACACAAAAAAGAAAGTAGCTACACTGTCTGTAGTTGAAAAATGACATGTTTAGACTTCAGCTGCCTCCTACCTTCTAAATCCATTCTTATCCTACTTTTAATTCTACCCACCTCCTTGTGACTAACAGTTTTGCCTTCCCCTCTTTTTTGTCACTGTCCTCAAAAACAAAGGTTTCATGGGGAAGGAAATGTCAAATGAGGTCTCGGCTGAGCATGATGTTCAGTTGCAGCAATTTTGATAAAAGAGCTGAGAAGACTGAGAGTCCAACAGGCTGAGGACCACCAAATTTATTGTCAGAAATGCAAAACAAGAGCCCTGTCTATCCAGTTAGCTCAGGTTCAGGCACAGACTTGTAAGGCAGAAGAGAGGTAGGGGCTGGGCCCTTCTGCATAAATAACAAAAAAATGCTCTGAGAACACGGTATTGTTAACAAGGGAACTCTTACAACTTTGTTTTCTACAAATTTGCAAGCATCAGTGTCTTGTAGGTAAAGATAATAAGACCATTTCACTGGCAAGGCTTCATCTGCTTAGATCTCTTTTCTGAAAGCATGATATATAAGAAACTTTAGGAAAGCTAAGGGGCTTTGAAATCTTATTCAAATTCATTAGTAAAGAATGCACTGACTCCCATCTCCATATATGATCGTTTCAGACCTGTATGGCAGAAGAATCCCCTGCCATTCTCAGTTTTATAGGAATTTATTAAAAGATTTTTTGGCAGTCAAGAAAAATTTATGCATAAGCTTTTGGATTAATATTCAAATTTTGCAGAAACATTGAACTAAAGATTCAAGGGACTTACTCTATGAGTAATGTCCTGTTAGTGAAATAACTGCCTGCTTGCAAGCAGATCCTAAAAGAGCTGTTGATTTGGGCACATAATCACAAGATTACTCCCCAGCATCTGTCACAGTAAAACTTCCCAGCTCCATCACATGAGGGAACTTTGTAGGGTGGAATTGTCAAATGAAACTTGTTCAAATAAAGGTGCAGAACCATTAGCACTGAAATGATTTGTGAATTACAAACTAAAAAGCATATGCTTACAAAACCAAGTTTAAAAAATTTGGTACTTTTGTTTCAATGTTAATGAAAATTTAAACAAATAAATAACTTACAGAAGTTTTTGGTCAGAAATATCACTAATTTTCTTTTTTTTCCTCAAAATAATTTTAGTTGCACAGAAATTAAATATTTCAAATTACAATAAAAATCTTGGTAGAACAGGAAGAATCCTAGCTTAATTTGATTTCACAGATGTTACGAAAAAAAAAAAAAAAAGTCTTGCTGGCCAGCAAGCTCTAGGTAAGAACTCAGAAGGGAATAAATGAAGGAGTCCTGCAGTTTTGTATTAAGTCCATCTTGCCACATGTAGAATATGTGCATTGGATCTTCTGATTCTTCTGCAATAACAGGCACTCAGGAAAGTAATACTAAATAAACTCTTCTTCGGGGTCTTCTACACATTTCTCTGAAGGAGGGGTGAGCACCCCACATAATTACAATGCTGTGATAATAACTAAGTTAGGATATAATTATCTGCTGCAGACTTTTAAATGGATGGAAACTAAATAATCCCACACATGCAAACTATATTTTGTTTTCGTTCTGTTTCACAAGACAATCTGATGCATCTTTTATGAACTTCTCAAAAGACTGGAGGGGAAGAACTCAAATTACATTCCTGATTTAGACATATTCTTTTTCTTTGTAATAACACAGTGACAGATGTGAAGGATTAACTAACATTTTTTTTGCATTCTGTAATTTAGGTCGTGATTAAAATGATTAATTATTTCCTCTCACAATGTGGAAATGTGAATTTTAAGCTAGAGGATCTTCTATTTGATATAAAAAAAATCCATTATAAAATTTGGTGGAGTTTAGTTATGGATATTTGTTAAATTATCTTGGTTTAACTACAGTCTGTTTTAGTAGTTCTTGGGGATAAAAATTATTAACTAAGCACTAGTAAAGAGTGAAAAAACCCAGTAGACTAGTTAGGTCCTTCTATCCAAGGCTGAGATTCTTGGTCTGCTTGCAGATCCACATAGCCTTCATGATTTGGACCTTCATTCTAAAAGGAAATGTCCTACCTCAGCAAAGAGAATAGTGTAAATGTTTTATGAAAAGGCCAAGAACAAAACTACAGTTAAGCAGCCTGAGAGGGCATATTTCTCTGGTAGGAGAACCCAGCAGTTACTCTTTCAAGTGCAGGATCAAACACGAAGTTGTTCTCCTAATGCTCCTCCATTCCTCAGGATGGAGAGGGATTCCTGGAAGAGCCATGTTTGTGAATGTGCTTTTCAGAAGTGGACCAATTTCATCTTTTTGCATCAGGGACAGATTCAGTTTAAGGCAAAGGATGCCACCTTTAATAGTTATGGGATACCCCAAGAGGCAGCACTGCTGAATTCACAGTAGTGAATCCTTGCCAATTGCCCTAGGCTGGTTCAGGACCTTCTGCTCCCATAGCTACAAGATCAAACACAGAGGCTCCCAGCCCATAACTGCTGCCTGAACTCCTACATACCTGCTTTGTCAATAAATATTCAATTACTAGACTGAAAAATGTAAAAGAAGTGACTCAGTGCCTTACAGCAAGATCCTACAACTCCTTCAGCTGACTATTTTGTTGATGCCTTTAAGTTTACTGAAGGCAACTCAGCTCTTTTCTCTTTGGGTAATCTCTTCAGGGAAAAAAATTACTACAGGCTGTACCTCATTAGGAGCCTTTCCTCATATTTCTGTTTTTTTGTGGGTTTTTTATTGTTTTGTTTGGTTTCTTTTAAGATATAATGATTTATAGTAATTGTTTTAATTTGTTCTTTTTTTTTAAGAGCCAGCAAAAACTCCTGCAGCCAAACCAGCAGCCAAACAAGCAGCAGCACCAGGTAAAGGAATGAAATTATCACTTTCAGTGTGTTTCTTGTATTCTTGAACCAGTATATTGCATCATAGCACCATCTGCTGGATGATACAAAAGCCAATGTTTTGGGTTTGGGTTTTTTTTTACTATTTGCTCTTAATTATTGTGATAATTTGTATGTGGAATCTTTGCTAAGATCAAAAGCTTTTTGCATTGACCTCTAACTTTATGGTTGTTTTTTGTCCTCCCTTGGCAGGTATGAGAGGTCATATTGGGCCATTCTGAAGGGCTTAAGATTAAAAAAAATGAATTTGAGTGTAAAGACTGATTTAAAAAGCAGTATTTACAGAAAACAGTTTCCGTGTGAAGCTGTATTTGAGCCCTTCAAGAAGGGGATCTGATTTTTAAAAGTGGCTATCACAGTAGGTTTTACGAAGGTGGAGCTCTTAGATAATCATAAATATACACTGAAAAGACAAGCAAAGCTTTTTCAAAAAAATAATGGCACAAATCCATATCTGTATTTAGACTGGAAAAGCTACTACTTTTTAATTGATTTCTGATCTATTCTGCTCACCTTCAAAAATGCCACATCACATTTCTGCTTGATTTAATAAAACCCAATATAATGAATAGAGATCTAAATATTGAAGTAATCTGTAGTTTTATTATATTTTAAACTAATGAAAAAAAAAAACCAACCCAGAATTTCCATGTGAAAATGTGATCAATATAAAACTGTAATATTATTCTACTCTAAAGTAGAGCAGCCCATGCTGCACTAGGCCCTGTGCTGCTGAGCTGTGCCTGGTGCTGGCATTGCAGGAGTGCCCAGCCCTCTCACTGCCTCTGCTGCTTCTCACCTGCAGCTGATCCCACTGTGTGTGGCTATGTGAAACTGTGTGGATCTTTTAAGAATGTTTTCTGGCGGTCTTCTTCTAATTCAGACCTTTCCAGTGGTCTGTCATCTCAGAGATGTCCTCCACTGAATGCAAGGGTAACAACTTACATCAATACGGGAGACTGAGAATTAGTCAAGGATCAGTGCAAGACAGGAACACCTTCAGTTACCTCTACCATAAACAAACGAACTTGTAGCCTGTAATTACAGTTGCTATAGGTTATTGTAGGTCATATTGTACACCTGCACAATGCACTGTGTGAAGCTGGCCTAAGAAGCACCATTTCCCCACCAATGCTTCCAGTCCCTGCCTGCTGTATTTATTTGGTGCCATGTTAATTTGTGCTAACACAAGTAGGAGAAAAGTGTAAACCACACCATTGCCATGGCTCAGAGCTAAAAACTGTCCTAGAAATGTGTGTGTGTGGCAGGGTGTTCAGTCTGGATCATTTCAGTAAGTCTGGCTCCACAAACATTTATATCCCTCTAACTGATGATTTCTTAAAGCAGCTTTGTTGCCAAAGTGTGTTGTATAGCTAGACCCTTAGATGTCTTGACAGTACACTGCAGAAATCGTTATGTTAGAACCATATGCTTATAATTAATTCATTCCACCTGCTTGCATCCAATATTTGTGTTAATTTTTGAAAAATATTCCAATAAGTCTGCTTGTTGGCAAGAATGGTGATGACAGAAATCTGCTTAAGATAAAGAAAAAGGGAAAAATTGGCATGGCTTGTTAGGGAAAAATAAAATGAGTTTGTCTGCTCTCACACATTTCTAAATATCTAGTCTGCTTTAAAAGTGATAAAGAGCAGTAGGCTTTGACATCTTTTTTCCCCTCCCCAAATGGCACCATTCTCTGAAAATTCATTTACCCCCAGAATAACTCACCATAGCAAAATATTAAATACGCTTGTTTGGCAACATCAGAGCTAGACTGCTGCCTATTAGTACAGTAAATTAAATACATCATCCAATTTCATATTTCATTTTCTTCCATATATCTTATTACATTGCAACCTGTACCCCAGAATGCCCAAAGCTGAAGGTTTAGTCCTGTTAACAGACTGAACAGACTGAGGGCACAGCTGGTCATCTTCCACTGCTTCTACATCACATATGTTCCTGGTTTTAATGTCACTGGCAAAGAAAACCCTGCTTAACACACTGTGCATTATTTTTATCTCCATATACATTTTTATGGAGAAAGCAAAGAAATTGAGCATGGAATTTGGAAGTCTATGAGAGCTTCTGCATCTAGAAACTGATGGCTGCTCTAGGAAACCAGCCTCAATGAGTATCTGTTGCTTAATTTAGAAAGTGGATATTTTCAAATGTAGTGTTTTCCCTAACTGGAAAAATTACGTCTCTGGCACACATCTGATGCTGGACTGGAGAGCGTAGTATTGGGCTTTAAAGCAGAATAGTTTGATGGATATATACGCAAGCAATGCTATTCTGAAGGGAGAAACCAAAGTTGGAGATACTTCATGACACTAGTCTTCTTCAGTTACACTGCCTGATGATGTCCCCACCCCAAACCCTGCTCACATTTCCTCTTCTTTCACCACAGTGCATTGCCTCCTCACCTGTGCCAGCAGGACAGGTCAGAGAGTGACTTTACAAAATATCTGTTTACCACTTTTCCCTGAGGACAGGCACAGGTTTCTTTCACAGGGTTTCCTCGGGCACCCCTGGGGGCTGGGCCATTCATGTTGTTTTGAGGGTTTCTCAGAGCTGGGAGGAGTAGGTGCTGAGCACCTGCCTCACTCTGCAGTCCTCTCGCTGCCAGGACACGTGGCTGGGAGGAGAACCAGGCACAGACACATCACACCTCATCTTGGGAAGTTTGCTGCGTCTGTTTTGGCACCATGAGGAAAGAAAACACATGGCAGAGCAGGACAGAGAAGGGAGCACAGGCCCAAACCACACAGGGAATGTTGCAAACAAACTATCAGAAGGCTGGCTGGGTTCCCCAGCAGACATTAAGGGACCTCGGGGCCAAGGAGTCCCGCACACCCTCTTAAGTAGGGTCAAGGATGGGAACAGCTCGGGTGTGAGTCCCTCTCCTGGGGACTCACATTATAGGCACTCACATATAGTGCCTCACATTATAGGCAATGCTCCTGCACCTTCTTTAAGCACCAGTGATAACACTTTCCCCTGATGTTTTGCCTCATTTAAAAATCAGATCTAACTCTTTTTCAAGCCCTGTAAAAATTAAATCTTAATTGCATCTTAGAATTTCCCTGGAATGGTCTTGCAATTTTTAATTTAATTTTACAGTATATTTAACATGTTTCAAACTGTCACTTAACTGCCTAATTACTGGTTTGCAATGCCTAATTTTTCCCATCTTCCTCTCCACACACATGCAAAAAAAAAATAAATCTTATGCATTACTCCCTTTGTGTTCATAATGGGAACTCTTTTTTGAGCACCGTTTACCCTTTGAAAATCAGTGAAATTTAGTTTGGACTCAGAAATAATAAAATAAGTATGACAGACAAATAGCCCATTTTAAGTGTACTGATGTCATCTGCATCCAGTCTCTCAAAGTAACTCTGCCAGTTGTGCTAGAATTATTCTTATTTTACTGTGCATCTGATTTTTCGACAGTTGGTAAGACAGAATGGAGGGGGGGGTGGAAAGGGACATCACATAGGAAATGATAGGAAATGAGTTAATGAATACTAGAATGCAGGCTATACTGAAAATCTGATTTTTTCAGGTTTTAAGGATCGTTTTAAAAGGTTCAGATCCCTCTGTCTAATGCAGGAAGAACTGCTTAACTGGTGACAGGAAGTATTTACTTAACAAAAAAATTATTGTAATTCTTTGTTCAAGGTGAACAACAGCAACTAAAATGGCAGCAGGGAAGAATCTTTGTACATGCCATATGGCATAACCAGTGCTATTCTACCTAAAAAGGCAGAAATAACACAAACTTATGGGACAGCAGGTATGCTTTAAAATGGAGAAAAGGTTTGTTAAGGGGCTGGGCTCCTTGATTGTGTTTTAATGATCACATATAGGACAGAATTTGGCAAAAAGAACACTAAAACAATGTAAATGTTACAAAAGATAAATAAAATTCAGCACATCTATTGAATGTTTTACCAACACAGTGGAACAGGAAAATTTATCATGGATTTTGTTTCCAGTTTCTCACAGTCAAGTAGGTCTCTCGAGTCACATGTCAGAGGTGTATTTTACTCACAACACCACATCCCCTCCATCATCAGTCCACCTACTTATTCTCTTCTTCTGCAAATATATCACCCAAGAGAAGACACATCAAAAACCAACATAATTCTATGTTGCACACCCCATGTACGTACTTTTGGAAAAAGGAAAGGAGAGGAAAAGTGTTTCTTTCTCTTTCTCTCTCACCATATGTGAACTTGGCCTTAGAGTCTGCCGTCCTGCAATCCCTTTGGGATCTTTTGTCTGAGTGTCTCTATGTGCCCTAAAATCTCTCTTTATACGCAGCCACTGTCCCTAGTTTGCATCTCTGCCTGTATTTCTGTCGCACAGGTGTTACCCAGCAAATTGTTCTTGTAGCTGGATACTCTGTGCAGTTTTCTAGTCCCTGATGTTAGCCTTCTGAGAGATTTCGTAATGTAAACACACCCATTCTCAGGGCTGATTTTCTGGGTTTACAGTTTAACTCTTCAGAGACAATTGATAGAGGCAGCTTATTGCATGCATAAGGATAGGCTTTGCAGTTCACTGCGGGACAAAATAAATAATTTGTCAGGTAACAGGTGAATATCCAGTGGTACACAAAATAATGAAACCCTATTCTGCTGCTCAGTGTCCTTGGGTTTAGGTTCAGGATCATTCTATAGACCTTTTGAATCACAAAGGCTTTCCTTTTGGTCCAGGTTAACATAATTGTTCCTCTCTCCCACCTTAACTCTTTGGGTAGTTAAGTATCATATCTTTTCTGACTTATTCAGGTTCTTTCTGGTTTTAAAGGCAGAGATACAGCCTTGGCTGTCTTTGCACAGTAGGTAGAAATTATCTGATCTCAGTCCCTAGCAACCTGTAGAAGGATAAGAGAAACTGGGTCTTGGTCCTCACCTGTTTGTCCCAGTCCCGGTTTGTCTTAGTGAAGCCTCGCAGCTGACTGCTCCTGATCTGCCAGGAATGTACTATGCCCTCAGCAGCTAAAACCTTGCTGCTATTGCAGCAGTCCATCATGCAGCAGCTTTTTAATATCTGCAGGAATCTATTATGTGGATGGAGACAAATTCCACAAATCATTCCAATCCACTGACATTTTCATCCCAGCTCAAGTCTGAGAAACTATTGCAGACTAGGAGGTCTTAAATCGTCCACAGGATTATGTGAGCCCGATCATTATCTAACTCTGAATGGGAAAAGAAAAATGAATTCTTGTCTTATGTCAAAATATATGCCCTCAAAGGGGAAGAATTTTCCAATGTTACAAGATTTTACTTTACAACCTCGAAAGCTTTTCATACTGGATTTATTTAAATGTAGCATGAAATAGCTTATTTTACACTAAGCTTTCTAAACTGAAATCCAGTTTTATTCACTAATTTTTAAAATCTTTTTGAGCAAACGGCTTAGAATTCAGGATATTTTTGATACTTTTACTAGGATGTTGAAATGCCTAGTCTCATAACCTGGCATGTACTGTTGCATTTACACATCCCTTACAGTATCCTCCGTTTCAAGATCATATAGAGTTAAAATAATTTTATAGACTTCCTTTTACATTATAGTGAAATGTGAAGACACACTAAAAATGGAGCCTTTTTTCTTTTGTTATGAGAAGCACTATTAAATTCTACAGTTCAGTCTATGCAATGCAGCAAAGTACCGTTGTATTACTAGCACAAAAATGGCATTACTTTAAAAGCAAGGCAGGGGGAGCAAGTTAACTACAAAAAAGAAATTATCTAATACATCAAAAATGACAATAAAAGAGGGTCAAAATTAAATGCTATTTAAATACAAATCAGAGCCAAAAAGGATTAGTTAAGTGTCCACTCTAAGGAAAAAACTTCTTAAAGTCTGTTGTTCTGAGTCTGGCAATCTTTCCTAGACCTGGAGTTGTTTCATTATTTAAGTGCATTTTTGGCAAGAATTTGGCCCAGTTTCAGCAAAGCACTTAACATATCTTTAACTCTGTCTTGAGTCAGTAATCATGTAAGGCAATGCATAAGCTTTGTTGAATTGAGACTATCACGGATGTTATGGATATGATTACCTTCCCAGTCTTTCAAAAGTGATACCACCTTTGATTTGCTAGAAAGGGAATAAATAGGCCTCATCTTGATCATTGAGACCATTTTGAAAGTGGCACTTGATTTTCAGGGGACCGGTGGTGTGGACTAGGGTTTTCTACACTGTATATGATTATATTACATCTACAGTTTTTTATATTCTTCTTATATGCAGTGCTATGTTTTAGAGCGAGCAAGTGAAAACACAATATACTTCACTGTGACGTTTCTTAAATATGTGTTTTCTCACATCATCATACAGGCCTATATCAACTACAAATTTGAAAAGTTTTTGTATTAAGAAGTTGCAGTCTAGTATCATAAGTACAAAACAGGTCATTACCAATGCACAGTACCACTTCAGTCTGCAGAGTACCACAAATAATATGATTACTTTTTCTCTTCTATAGCAGCTGCATGGAGTGCCCGAGTTTAGAGCTTTAAAAATTTCAGAAACAGTGGGTGCTGTGTTTATTTCATGCATACAGTAGACTCCTCCCAGTGTTTTATGGGCTGTGCAGCACACTTCTAGTGCTTTCTGTCAATGTCCTTCATGATGCTGCCTCTGCAACTACCCCCTGAAGAAGTTGCTTGTCCTGCTTAAGGCAGTCAAGGAAGCCTTTCAAAATGTTCAATCACATGCACATCCTTTCACTTGTGCTGCAAGAAAAAATATGCCAAAATTTTTGCTCACTGTCTCATTCTACCCTAATCCTTTGAGCTCACCAACATGAGTATCCAGCTCTAAGACATAAGCTGCAGTTAGAGCTCCTGTACTAAGTTGATTAACTTCAAATTAAATTTTTTCTTTTAGGACCTCATTACATTAATTTTTAGGGTCTACTGTTTTTGTTACTGAATTAGCTAATTTAATCTCCACATCATGTTTGCCTAATGACAGGTAAAACCTAGAAGTGATCTTTACTTCAAAGTTTTCTTTCTCTTCTGAAATGTCTGTTCAGGGCTCATATTCTCAATGGGTTACAGGGCTTGCAGCAAAACTCCTTCTCTTGTCAAAAGAATGTGGAGTATGAACAAGTTAAAGCATGAACAAGTAAAAATGGCTGTGTCATCCAAGCTATGACCACCCTCCATTATGCTCTTGTCATAACTCAAGTGCAGAGTAATATGACTCATTTTACCTCACAATGAGACACGATTAAGAAAACTTACTTTGACCTTGCTGTGGTCTATGAGCATGTGTACAACCGCTGCACCTGATCTCATGCTCCATGAATTTTCATGTTGCTGGTTGCCCTCCTTTGAGAAGGCTCACCTGGCATAATATAGACATGCCTCCCTAGAGGTGCTCCTACTTTAAACTTTTGAAAACACGGGTGTGTAGCTTTCCTTTGCTGACGACTGACCACAATCACCCAAAATTAGGGACCTTGGCCAGTTTGATCATGTCTATCCTAATGCTAGCTACCTCTATGAGTTTCAGTCATGCATCAAGAATGATGCCTGAGTTGTATTAAACAAGAAATGAGCTGTGCTAAACTGAGGCTAATGCAAATAGTGAAAACAAGTGTTTGGATGTGAGACAGCATCTCCATCCCCTGTCTCCCAATTATTTACTTATTTGTTTTCTTAAGCAAAATCACCAAGGTATAACCATCCAGTATAAAAAGCTTGAATAAAAGCATAATCCTCTGCAGAAAAGTCTTTAGATCTTTTTGGTAGTTTTCACTTTATTCAGGGATCCTGAGACATTTCTCAATGGTGAACAAAGAAGTTTCAATCCTCAGTTTTGGTGCCATTGCTTTCAGAACCAATAGATTGGACTGAAAAAAATTGTCTTTTCTTTCTTTTCTTTGCACAGTGTTTTTCCCAAATATTTTCCAACAAAGTAGCAGATTTCTAATACACATACAGAGATACAGATCTAATGCTGATACAGAGAACTGTCTCCTGCCTTCTTTTTCTTCACAAAAATCCATCAGAAAAACTGTTTGTTACCCCCCCTCAAAAGATGTTCATTTATAGAGGAGTGGATATATGTGTGGCATGATCTCACCAAGTAAGGGGTTTCCTTGGTGTGTTCTTATTGCAGAAAGATATGTATCTATCCAGTTAATTATCTTTACAGAATCACAGAATCACAGAATTTTAGAGGTTGGAAGGAACCTCTGGATAAAAGCATATGGTGGCAGTGATTTTTTCTACATTGATCCAGTAAGTAGAAGAGCAGTCTAATATACCAGAACAAGCGCTTCTTGGGAGGAGAACTAAAAAATCTGATTTGATGCAAAACCTTCTCATGTGGATTATCTCAGGTCTAATAATATGACTTGAACTCATATTGCAACTTTTCCCTTCAACAGGAGGGACTAAAGGGCCCTTCTCTGTATCTAGCTGCTTATGTTCACAATATTCTTAATGAAAGGATATCTTGGAGAGCTTTACCACCGTGTCTTATTTGGTTTTAGTTAACCAAAATAGTACAAAGGTCTTAGAGGAGAAATGACAGGCATATAGCCTATAAAACCAAGATGATGAGACTGTAAGCCCAGGCTAACTTTCTGCTCTCTAAGGGTTTAAGTATTCAAGACTCTGCATTGAATATGACAACAGCAGGCTTTAATTAATATAAAACTAGTTTCATTTGAACACTTGTGGCAAAAATTAAACAACAGTACAGAAAACACCGTTTGTATGCAGCTGCTGAGCATAAACAGTATGGAGTTGGTTGTTTAACATGAGCTGCATACTACAAAACAGTAAATCCACTTGAAATTCCTTTTATTTAAACTTCTCAATCTGTGTGATTCCATATACAATTTTTATTTTTCTGAACACTTCTTGAACACGAATGCTTTATCTGAATTAGGAGATGAAGACAGGCTGAGGGAGCTGGGGTTGTTCAGCCTGAAGAAGAGAAGACTCTGGGGGCACCTTATAGCAGCCCTCCAATACCTGAAAGGAACCTATAAGAAGGCTGGGGAAGAACTGTTCACAAGGACATGTAACGATAGGACAAGGGTTAATGGTTTTAAGCTAGAAAAGGGTAGGTCTGGGTTGGACATTAGGAAAAAGTTCTTTAATATGGAGGGGTTTGATCACTGGAACAGGTTGCCTGGAGAGGTAGTGGGGGCCCCATCACTGGAGACATTCAAGGTCAGGCTTGATGGGGCTCTGAGCAATGTGTTCGAGTTGGAGATGTCCCTGCTTATTGTAGGGGCGTTGGACTAGATGATCTTTAGGGGTCCCTTCCAACCCAAGACATTCTATGATTCTATGAGATAGCACACGTGCACACACACACGCACATATATCTGCACACATGGCTAAACAAATTAGGTTATCAATTGTTCTCTCCTGGTGGATAGCAGAGGGTCACAGTTTGTGACTGTCCATCCTGGTGGTAAAGATTAAAGTGCACCACAGCAAATGTGCTAGCTGTGTCCAGTACTGTTTGCACTTCAGGGAAGAGTGTGGCTTAGAAAAGAGCTACAGAGGCAGGTTCAGGTTCTCCTCTGTCTCTCATCTGCTCCAGGGGTGTTTAGGAGTATGTCACTAGTCATGAAATTAAAAAGGCATTTATATAGTTTTATGGGCATGTTCTACATAACTTTGCCAAATCTCATAAAAAAGAAAAGCCATTTGTTCAAAGCATCAGACCTTATAAAGATGGTGAAATGTCAAACTGAATCCATGCATAGTACAAAAATTATATCCTACCAGCAAAAGTTTCGTGAATAAAATCATATTGTATGGTCTCAAGTGCATAGAAAAATGGTTAAAGATAAAAAAATTACGATGTCATAGCAAATGCCTAATGTGTCTACAGTTGGCAATATCCTTTCATGTGTTGTACTAACTACACTACAGCAACAAAAACAAAACAAACCAAAACAAACAAAACAAAAAAAAAAACAACAACAAACCCACACACACACACAAAAAAAAAGAAAGAAAGAAGACATTGAGATAAAGCAATGATAACCTGTAGAAAAATGGAAAGATCTGAGTCTGATCTTTCTTGATGTTTATGGCTCGTGTAATGAAGCTTTTCAGCTCATTCTATTAAAATATCAGACCAAGGAGCACCTGACGTTTCATATCATGTCAGATTTCACCAGAAATGCTTGATGTCAAATTCTGTGTTGGTTTCTGTTTTTTTTTTCTTTTGCCCATGTGAAATGGTCTTATTTCATATGCTTCTGGAAGTATAACTATTATAAAAGAAGGTCTATAGAACTTCCTTAATATTTGCAGTTTTTAAAAGTGGGAGATAAAACTAAATGAATGGAAAATTTTATACTTTGCAAAAACACTTTCTGAGTGTTGTTAATATACTGTTCCCTGATCTCATGAGAGCTGACAGATCGTAAAACAAGAGGGAAAAATAATTGTCTCAGAACCACTAAAGTCATAATTGCATTTCCTTCAGTTTCCAGGAAACAATCCTGAGCAATAGCAAAACAGAAAACCCCACAAAACCAATCAAAATTCTCATTTCGCAGAAAGACTCCTGAAATGTATGAAATTGGGTACTCTGAAGAGTACTTGGTCTGCACAAAACCAAATCTGCAGCTGTTGTTATGATTAAGCCAATTGACTCAGACAAACTACTGAGTCCAAGACTTCTGTCCTCTCACTTTTTTGCTGTTTCTCCTCCTTGACCTATACTAGGATTGACATCCAAGGCAGGATGCCAGCAAGAAAATAAAACATTTCTTCAGGAAGCAAACTAATGCCAACTCACTCTTTAGCTCCATCAGTTTTCCATATTGCTGAGAAAGTCAGATTGCTGGCTCATTGCTTTGACCACATCAACCTGCTTCATGACCTTTTCCATTGAATCTCATGTCTCATATGCAATGTGACTATAAACCACCTATGATATTTTAAATACATATACATTACATAATAAAAACATTAAAATAAGTTTCATATAACCATATGGTCTCTAATTTCAGTCAATTAGTCCTGATGCTTTGAAGTATACATTTTCGACGAAAAGTATTGCTCATGAAATAGTGATGAAATTTCATCAATATTTTTGGTAAAAACAGAAAAATAAAAAAGATTTTTTTTATTAACTCAGTGTGAACATTTATTTTAGAAACTTCATTTTGCTTTAAAATATAAGTTGACTCCCCAGATTTAAAAACTGAGGAAAAAAAAAATGTTTTATTTCAAATAGAACTACATGCAGTGCTCAATACAAGCTTGCTGGGAGTGGGAGTGTGGAGCATTGAGATATTTTGTTTAAAACTTAGGAATTGTGGGTGTTTTTTCATATTTCAGATCAGCATGCTTTTTCTAATATCAATTATTTTCATAGCTCTGTGTGCAGTACATATCTTTTAGATGTCCACTGTGTGTTCAGTATTACTATGGATTATGAATTAATATTAAGTGTGACTATTACTCATACTAATTTTTAGTGATCAACATATTGAATTTTTCATTTACAGTTCTTGTTCCCTTTTGCTTAATGAATTCAAGGATATCTCAAATTTAAGCATAAGCTTGCTTTTAGTGAGGGCACAACATTCAGAATCACTTTGAACATGAACAGCTTTATATCTTGATTCTAGAGTGGAAACTGTTTAACCATTGATATTTCTGAACTGTATATCACAGCATTAATACAGATATATCCTATAGTGAGGATATAATCATCAGACACTGGTAAGTGATGAGCATAGGAAGGTGCATATATTCAAGGGAAACTGCCTTTACCCTGTAATCAGTCAGCTCAGATACTCTTCAGTTTAGGAAATATGCCTGTGTAGATCCAAATCTGCATGCCAAAACCTTTATATATGCTGCTTAAAAGCATCTGCAGACATCATCTGCAGACAGCAAAAGCTTGTATATTGTTTTGCTGCTGTGAACGTCAGCCTTGGCTGGCAGATCATGCTCAGTTTCTGAGAGACATGTTCAGTCTCTCCCACCTTCCTCTGGTGGGCCACCTACTCCTTCTCTGAGGGCGTTTTGAAGCACATCCTGGCTAGATGGAAAGAGCTGTTACAAAAAAAAAACATTAAAATTTTGTAAATCCCTTTCAGAGTTTGCCAGAACGTACAGGATTTAGATGGATTGAGCTTTTCAACTTTAGGTTCCAGACCCTGTTTTGGTGATAAGCTCCTGTGAGACATGGCTACACCCCACCCTGGGTATTCATGTAAAAGAGGCATGGACTCACCCCCTTTTCCCCAGGCTGTAGAGGAGCAGTAGCTGGACCAGAATCTGTGCTTATTCTCCAGTATCTGGGAAGAAAGGCACAGACCATATCACAGATGTCTGAGGCACATACAGCTGGTTCACGGGCCTCTATTTAGACCTCCGTGAAGTGAAACTGCAGGTATTTTAACTTGTATTGCTGCTAGTTTCCTTCGAGTACCTTATAATAAGAGCTAAATCCTTTCATGTCCATTATTAACAGCTGATCTCACCTTGTTTGCACGATGTGAAAGCCACTGAAGAGACTGACGACAACTCTAAAGGCTTTATTTTGATATGCAGTAAAGTAGGGAAGGGCTCACCTGAACCGAGAGTCTAAAGGAATACACCATATCAGACCTCCTCTACTGAAATGAAAATGATTGTCCAGGGCAACTGAACAAAATATTGCAAGAAAAAATAAGTGTAATTAATTTTTTTTTCTTTTTCAGAACCACACAAGAGAGAAAAAATGATGGAAACTGGTGAATATTTTCCCCTTTTTATCTTACTTTTCACTTGTCCTGATGTTTTAAATTAATTAATATCAGAAATCAATATTTTATTTTTGTTTGTTTGTTTTCACAGCAAAAACAGCAAAGAAACAAGTAAAAGCACATGGTAAGACCTGTGAAAGACAGTAAGCTTTAGAGTGTCATTTATCTGGTTTGATTTTAAGTTGAGACAGGATTGGGTTGAGGGACAGAAGAAGTCAGAGATAAACATTTGTCAGTTTAATCAAAGTTACTTGAGCAAGTGAATGGCTGTGGAGCAGACATGTAGCCATTTGGTTTTATGGAACTGAGATCTGATCAGATGTTGCTGAGAAGAACAATGAGAGTGAGAAGTTTTTATTTCAGCTTTTAAAAGGTTTATCTTTTCAAGGAGGAAGGGAGCCTGCCTGGAGGTTACGGTAAATGGATGGAGAACAAAGCACAAAATATGAGCTTCAGAGTGTGGAGGGGAGGAAAAATGTAGGTTGTTTTGTTTTATTTTGTTTTTATTCCAAGCACACATGTCCATGTATTTTATTGTTGTAGCTAGGTGCTCTTCTCATTCCTGACTGGAATGTGCTTCTACAGTTTATCCAAATTTGGGAGAGCATAAAGATTTTCAACTCTTTTTACAGCAAAGCTTGATGAGTCACTCATCAGATGACTCTATTTTCTCAAATATAAATCCTGAGCAAAAAATACCTACAGTAGACAGTCAGTTTACAGAAAGATGGATCTGTTCTTTTCTATAGCATATAAACCTGTCACAGGGCTTCAGAATGAAGATGTGAATAATGCAGAAAGTGAAATGTGGTAGTTCAATTAACTTGGATTTAGTTAATGAAATTATGAAAAATAATAAATTAAACTGAAAAAATATGTGTTCAAAGAAGACTTTTGAAAGTGGATCTTAGTTTGATGTAACTAGAAGCTTTTAGTTATAATAAACTAAAAGAAAAAAAAATCCTTAACTTTGCTGAATTACTAAGATTGTTTAAAGGAAATTTCTGTTGCATACCCTCCACCTGGCTCCAATCAGGGTAGTGTGATATGTATCTATTCTGAAACCTGTTTTTACTCCTTCTCTCATCCTCATTACTTGAAAACAGTGGCACTATTGAATCTCCATATATAATTTACCTATTTACCTTGTTTTCCATTGCTTTTAATCTGCAAGTTAATTGGTTATCTGCCATGGCACTGTCCAAACAAGCAACATATGTGTGTGTCAGTGTTTCTCTGCAAAAAAAAATAATAAATTAATGCCTGCTCTGCATAGATATGTAGCATATTAACTAAGGGAAGAGGTCTTAATTTCTTTATACATTTGTAATTCTTTTTTTCCTGGAATTTATTTTTTAATTTTTAAATATTTTTTTATAGCATCTGCAGAAACTCTGAAGTCAAAAGGTGGGTAACTTTGTTTTATTAAAATGAAACGGAAGAATGCTGTTGTTAACTCTACTGTTGAGGAGAAAGCTTCATGTGACAAAACTGCTAATAGCTGTGACTTACGTAAAACAAAAATGGACCTTTTAAATGGTAATGGCTCCATCCTTGCAGCACCTCAAAGCACCTCTAGAAAACTGCTGTCTCTTCCCCAAGTTATCTGTAGACTGACAAACTGTAATTCTCAGTTTCTAACCCAAACTATAAAGTTTTGCGAAAGGCAGAAAGATCATAATAGAATCATAGAATCATAGAATGGTTAAGGTTGGAAGAGACCTCAAAGATCATCAGGATCCAACCTCCCTGCTTGAGCAGGGACACCTCACAATAGAACAGGTTTCACAAAGCCTCATCCAACCTGGCCTTGAACACCTCTAGGGAGGGGGCATCCACAACCTCCTTAGGCAACCTATTCCAGCACCTTATTACCTTCATGGTGAAGAATTTCATCCTAATATCTAACCTAAATCTACCCTATTTCAGTTTAAAACCCTTACCCTTGTTCTAGCACTACACTCTCTGATGAAGTCTCTCCCCATCTTTCCTGTAGCCTCCCGACATGATACAAAGAGTAATATTTCTCTTTGTGCCAGTCCTGCTGCAGCACAAATACAGCGACTGAACAGTTTTCTTTATTGAGTCCAGTAAGTTTTACAGGGAGGTTTAGTGAAACAGATTTTTGCCTTCCTTTCATACAAGAACTGCTGATGGGATAAGGTGGGAGGTGGGGGAGTACCAGTGCTTGCTCCAAAGGTTGCTTCTTTCCTGAAGGCACGGTGAACTGGGACTGGTAAGAAACCTCAAGGGCATAAGTTTGAGCTGAGCAAATATTTAATGTTTTGTGTCAGTGTCTGACCTTTTACATGTATAAAATGCAAGATACCAGCTCCCAATTGCCTTCAAGGCCATGGCAGAGGTCAGTTGTATCCCAGACACAAATGGGAAATGAAACGGCAGGTTAAAAACTGCACCTCACTCTCAGCCTTTGTTTATTCATACCAATGACCACCTTGCTTTTTAAACACTCTCTTTCAAACAATTAGGACTGCATGTATCAACTGCCCAGACTTGTGGGTTGTGGACTCCAAGCTGTTCACAAGTCAAAGGCAGGGAAGGGAGAATTTCCAGTTTTTAATAAGCTGCTAGCATTCAAGCATCTTATTTTACTTTAGAGTTCATCTCTGAAGCCTCATTCACATTAGCCAGTAAATACTGGCACAAGGAGTCAGGCTGAAGTGCAAAGCAGTAGAGTGCTCTTCTGGAGCATGAGGAAGAGTTGCAGAATCGCAGCTGTGGAGATTAATGTAAGGAAATCAAAGTTGATACTTTATTGGATGTTTTTTAAGTTCCCTTCTTTATGGGCTAAATTCATAACGCTGTCATTGCTCTGCAGCTAATTGTATTGAGCAAAACAGAAACCAGAGTAATTTAGGCATTTGTTCTCTTTATACTCCCACCAGACAAACCACAGAAACTAAAGTGGAAAAAAAACGTTGAGTTAAGCTTTTGCATTTTTAGCAAATTCTAGACAGCTACAGCTGAAAATAAAGGTAGCCTTGATGCTATGGGTGATTGACTAAAACTTTGCCCTATTGCCTGAAGCCTCTAAGCAAATCTTTTTGATACATTATTATTTCTTCTGTAATGCTTTACTATGCATGTGAAGTCAACATTTCAACATCTGTGAACTCATATATATCAAGTCTGTGCCCATCAGGGTGAGGAAAGAAGTGAAGCAGTTGATTATTGCAAAATTCTGCAAACTTTTTCTTCAGCCACTTCTGGGAAATGTTGTCATATACCCTTTGAAATTGCTATTCCTGCTGATTATGTTTACCCTTTTATCAGAAGTTATTTTATTTAGGTCACTTGTAAAGTTTCCAAAGAGAGTTAGCAGGGGCATTGAAAAAAAAAAAAAAACACAGAGATTTTACCTCTGTGCTTTATTTCTATGATCAGCTTAAAATCTTTTTAGTGAATAACATATTTCATATTTACTCGGATAAGAAGCCAACATTTGTTTATATGTAATAGGTTCTCATTGTGTCTCCTGCATTTTGCAGGATGGAAGTAAACCCTTCCTTATGAGTTATTTAATTAAGGGGTACTTAAAAAGATTTTATAGGAAGTTCACAGTTCATTAAGGATGGCTAGAAATCATAGATTTCTATGATATAAAACAATAATAATTCTGTTATTTCTGTTGTCAAAAGAGCAGTCTCACAACTGAAAAAGTTAGTCTCAGCCATCTTAGCTTTAAGATAGGATTAGCCTAATGTTGGACTCAAAATTATTCTCCAGTATTTAAGTAAATGACTATTTTGTTTTAATCAGTCACCAGTCTCCATTAGAGAGAAATAGTGGATGTTATTTCTGGAGTAATTGTTAATTTCTGAAAAACTACTTGTTAACAAGTGATCTAAATTTAACTTTATGAAACTCAAACATAGCCTGTACTCCAGGAGAAAAAATTGTATTTATATTAAAATGTTGCAGTCGTTCCTTTTGTGTCTTAGTAACAATCACAGAGGAATGCTATTATTTTCTTCTAAATATATTCTTTTTCCATGACAAATTCTAGTAGCCTTTAATAGCTACACTTTTCACTGAGTTGGAACAAAACCACTGCTTTTTAATCTGTATTTGTTCTTTATTGCTGCTCTTTATTTACTTATTTACCATCATTCTGCTCTTAATCCATTTAGACTTAGCGGCTCTCTGGATGCAATGTGGTTTCCAATATTCAGCAGCTGCTGGCAAATTTTAATTTTTTTCAGCATATTTATGGAAGGCAAACAATTCTGTTCTGAAAACAATTTTGATGAAATTATCTTCCTTGATAATTAAAAAAATTAATCTGCTGGCATAGAAGAAAGTCAGGCCACTTCCACTAGCTTGTACTTTTGATGAATTGTCAAGCTCATATGAAATTTCATTGATTTTTCTCACAAAAGGGTCTGTAACTTGATATGGCACAGAATTATTTCATTTCTTCACATAAAAACCAGTTCCTAAACCATAATTGACTCTGCTTAGGTTCATGATGTCTTAATATTAGTGATGTCATGATGAGGAGCTCCTGTCTCTGACCTCAGTGTTAGGTGAGCAAAGTGTTGTCTCCAGTCAGAGTGATTTCTTTTAGCTTTCCTTCACACTGAGCAGACATCTCAAAATAGCTTTAAAATCAGTGACATTTTGGAATGCATATTTCTGATGTGAATGTTAGTTATGCAACCTGACTCTTTTGGGATAAAAATATTCTTACAAATTTGATTGTAGCCTACAACTGTTGAGACTGCAGAAATATTTGACTGATAAGTTTCTCTCCTGGCTACTTTCAGCACAAAACAATGTCTGTTAAACTCTCTCTCATTTCATTACAAAGAGCTTATGATGGAATCAGAGAAACAATTACCTCAGAAATCGCACATTTGATCTACAACATGCCAAGAATTCAGGAACTTTGCTGAGAAAATACAAAGTATAAATGGCAGTCCAGACTCTATTTACTTGAACTATTTATTTTCAACTATAATTTACTGAAAATATTAATCCCTGACAAATTTCTAGTTTTACTTATTTTGTGCATTTATTTTATGTTGTATTAATTCAGGCAGGGTGTTTTTTGAGTGGGTTGGGGTTTTTTTGTGGTTTTGATTTTGTTCTCAGGGGAGTGTTGGGTTTTTTTTTTAACACGTGATGTTCTTCTGCTGAGAAGAAAATTCTAACACATTATAATACATCTATGTTACTTAAATCAAAAGGTTAAGGATAATTTTTCAAGCTGGCACTCAGAAGGATTAAGAACTTTGAAAATGCTCAGTGGAAGGAATGAAATCTTGAGCTACTCAGAAAACATGCCCCTGTTCTAAATGAAACAAAACAAAACTTCCTTTGGAGTCATATTCCAAAGACTGACACTATGTGTGCAGGCTTTCTGTTTATACAGACTGTTAAAATGACACCTGTTACCTTGATGTTAAAAGACCTCTCAGCATTACCAAATGTCACACCTCCCTTCTCAAAACACAAAGGTAATAATGCAATGTCCCGTTTATCCTTCCAGATACTACACTGCCATGTCCAGATGATGCTACTGGGCAGCTCCCAAATGTCACTAAGGCTGTAATCTGTCTCAGCAAGTTCTTCTTCATAAAAACTCACTCACAGAAGCCTTGCAGCACTACTGAACACAGTGATAGTCAGAGTACCATTAGTAGTACTAATTGTTATTTTTAAAAAGCAGCCTCAACACTGCATACAGGAAATCTTGTACTTTGCCAAACACGCCATGTAAATTGTCAGAAACTATAAAAGATACTAATATTTATGTAAGTTTCCTAAGAGAGCAAAGTCTAAGTAAGGGGAGTCTCTCCTGCATTTCCTCCTCTCAGATAATTCAATCCTTAGCGTGGAGCCATGAGCAAATAGTCTCTCAAGCTGTTTAAATTGATTTAGGAACTGTGCAAGCCAGACCTTGCAAATAATCGGTTGGATATGTCCAGACACTGTGACCAGAGCTGTTAAAACTGCATCCCCTGGCACTAGTGAGGGTCCAGCAGCCCTGCTACACAAGTGGTTTGGTTCACTCTTCTCTTTTGCAGGCGGAAATTGCAGCGTTCACAAGGACCAAGTTAGGTGCCTGTCATATACAATCTGATTGCAGCCCACTGTCCTCAGTGAGGCTAACAGCACACTTAAAATTAAGAATGTGTGGACATATTTTGCTGTGTCAGGGATGCGGGGTGGAGGTTTCTTCTGGGGCAAACAGAAAACCACACTTACATGGGGAACTCTCACATGGCTGGGAAAAGTATAGACCTGCTTGTTTTGCTCTCTCTTCCGTTCTGTGATACCCAGTGTAGTTTAGCCTGCTCCACCTCAGATCAAGAAGACAATGCTGCTATTTATTTTCTAGAAGAAAAATGTTCTCTGTTTGCTTTTGCCCTTTTCTTTTTAAGATACTTACCATGTAGTCATATATCAGGGGGGAAAGTTATGTCATGATTACAAATCTTTGAAATCATTTGCCTCAAAGTAATCTGTAAGCAGTTAAGAAAAGCTTCTTACTTAAACCTTATCTTTCTTTTGCAGCAGTACCTGAAAAGAAGGAAGAAAAATCAAGGAAGGCAGCAGAGCAAGGTAAAAAGAAAATAGAGCATGATAGCATTATCTCTCTTAAAAGACAATGGCTCAGAAACAAAAACCTCAGACAGCTGGATGACAGTAACCTTTAAATCCACTGCTCCGTTAGCAGTTGCTAGCACTGTGCTGCATTTATCTGAGCAACAGGGAATTTCCTCCAGGAAACTGGCTTTGTCCCACTTCAACAAAAAGGCAAATCCCCACAAAAAGCTTCAGGCGAACAGGCTGCTGGCTTCAGCTGAAATATCCTGTGCTGAGACTTTGTGTCCCACAGATCTTGCAAGAGGCTTCCTGCCTCTGCAGCCTGTGCAAGGATCAGCCTTTACTGTTCAGTCTTAAGGAGTAACTTGCAATGAGGTAAGGGGGCAGAGGTCCCCTGAAGTCAGCTGAGCTGCCTTTGTTACCCCAAATGAAACATTAGCCCCATGAAGAGCCATGAAGGTACAATGCAAAGAAACTCAAAAGTTTTTGAGCGCAGAACTTGTAGATGTTTTTTAGCAAAAAGCTTAGGATTGGTACACGTAAGGGATAAATGGGAATGTCTGGGAGTGGGAACACCGGAAGAAAGGACAAAAGAACTGCATGTGTTGATGGCTAATGGCTCAGCAGGTCATAAAGTCTACATACAGATTCTCAAGCCGATCAAAGGACAACCTACACCCAGGCTAAAACAAAACTCAAGCCACTGAGTGATGATGATGAACATAAAAAGAAAATAGTTGGAGCCCTGAAGCATCTAGATAAAGATGTGCGTTTTCCCATTATATTTATTATTATTGTTTCAGCATTATATCCTGCATACCTGCTTCTTGTACATTTGTTAAAGGAGATTCATACTTTTTTTTAGGTTAGTATGGTAAGGAGCAAGATTGTAAAACACTGGTATGAAGACACAAAATTTATCAGTTCTAGCTTCCCTTATGTGATACACATCCTAACCTACTGTGTTTTGTTACTTGCTTTCTACCAAGGTGATTTTTGTATTTACTTACGCTCAAATTGGCATTAGAGCCTTTATGATGAATTTGACATTTTCTATCTCATCATACTGGATTTACTACAAACTTGCCAGTAACCTCTGGAATGAAGTACAAGATATATTTACTAATGTAGCTTTAGTCAGTTGAACTATTGTCCCTTTCTTTTCTCCAGTTTCTCAGCTTCAGCTTTACCCAGCATTACTCAAGTCAGAGCAGACACCCTGCAGCAGCTGTCAGCAGCTTGTTAGTTGTCATGGAAAATGTTATAATTAGGTGGGCCTTGGCCTAGATTTCTGTCACTGTTATGTCCACACTGTCTGGGTATCTCCATACTGTTTTCCATTGCCATACAAGTGCTTCTCCAGCCACCTGCCCTAATTCTCCTCTGTTTGGCCATGTCTCATGGAACAATTAGGTAATGTTTGCTGTAAGATTTGTCTCTTCTACCTTGTGCGACCATTAGATGGGATTTTGTCTGCAAAATATTTTAACTGTGCCATAAAGAGCATAGACCAAGCGATACAAACCAGAGTTTCATATGGTTGGTATTGAACAGAGATTTCTAAACCATGGGTTGTGATACTCAGGGAGCTCAAAAGGTGAGCAAACTATTTCCCATGTCAACAGTTAGCACCAGCAGCACTATCTCCCCATGCCAGCAGCTATCTAGTTTCTGCTAGTCAAAGGAATAAGAGCAATGTCATGTCTATCGCAGCTATTCCTGCAGCTTCTTCCAAGCGCTGGCAGCAGCTCAGTTCCTCTGCTGCACAGAATCGAACGCCAACACTTTCAGCAAGTATTTGCCTCTGGTTTTCATTTCTGCACCCTATATGTGTGTAGCTACTGCCAGCACATTGAACATTCAAAGAAATGCTCATTGATCATTCAGTGCTACAGGCTGGGGGCCAGCGCTACAGGCTGGGGGAAGAGTGGCTGGAGAGCAGCCTGGCAGAGAGGGACCTGGGAGTGCTGGTGGACAGCCGGTTGAACATGAGCCAGCAGTGTGCCCAGGTGGCCCAGAAGGCCAATGGCATCCTGGCTTGTATCAGGAATAGTGTGGCCAGCAGGAGTATGGATGTAATTCTCCCCCTGTACTCAGCACTGGTGAGGCCTCACCTTGAGTACTGTGTACAGTTCTGGGCCCCTCACTTCAAGAAGGACGTTGAGGTGCTGGAGCAGGTCCAGAGGAGAGCAACAAGGCTGGTGAAAGGACTAGAGGGAAAGTCTTATAGGGAGAGATTGAGGATGTTGGGGTTGTTTAGCCTGGAGAAGAGCAGACTCAGGGGGGACCTCATCACTCTCTTCAACTACCTGAAGGGAGGTTGTAGTCAGGTGGGGGCTGGGCTCTTCTCCCAGGCAACTGGTGACAGGACAAGAGGGCATAGCCTGAAGTTGCTCCAAGGGAGGTTTAGGTTGGATATTAGGAAGCACTTCCTCACGGAGAGGGTGATTAGACATTGGAATAGACTTCCCAGGGAAGTGGTGGAGGCACCGTCCCTGGATGTGTTCAAGGAAAGGCTGGATGTGGCACTCAGTGCCATGGTCTAGATGGTGTGGTGGTGTTGGTCATAGGCTGGACTTGATGATCTTAAAGGTCTTTTCCAGCCTTGGTGATTCTGTGATTCTGTGAAAAATGAGCCAAAAAGAAGCTTTAAGGATTCTTTTTTAATATTAGCAGGTCCTTGTCTTTCTCATGGAAGAGTAAAATATAAGGTGATGGAAACAGCTCTGAGTTATGCTTTGAATGAAGAGAAAACTGTACCTAATTCATTGACTTCAGGTATCTGGAAGATCGGAGGAAAAGTGAGGACTCTTTTGCTTAAACAGAAAAGTATGAATGTGCAAGAAAATAGTTTTTAAACTGAAAGGGATTTTTGAGCCTTTTAGATTGAAAAGTGAAATAATTTGCTCTGCTAGTTATTGTATGTCAGGATGCATATCAAAAACTAGGGGGATGCAGACCTGGTGAAAACTGGGATTTGCAATTTAAGAAAAACACTAAATATAAGGAGACTTGCAGGAAAATCTGGAGTGTTGGAGACTTGATTTGTTTAGCAATCAGGACAATACCTTCATTGGTATTGAAGCTGTGACTTCAAATTTCTATGGTCTGGAAATGGACTAAAAGTTTGTAGCAACATTTCAGTTCACTGACTTTTTAAAGTGAAGCAAAGTAAAGCAAAGTTGCTTGTGACATTTTTAACTGTTAAAAGGAGAGCAAGAAGGCAGAGAGCTGCCAAAAGTGTCTAGAAAGAGACAGGGCTTTAACCCTTTGCCCTATTTGTTTGAAAAATGATATGAGCAAGTGTCAGATGGTTGCTAGGGAGTGACTCCTTGTTATTAAGGCAACTGAGAATGAATACTTAGAAGAAATGAAAAATAGGCAAAAATTTTTCCTTGTGCTATCAATACTACTAAGAAAGGAGTTAATCACCATCAGTTAAAACAGGTCATGTCAAATTCTTGTTTTCTATGCTCTTATTGAACATCTGCAAAGTAGTAGGTGGGAACCATGAGCTTTTTTCACATGCACTGTTAAGGAACAGTACAGTGGAAATCACTTTCAAGTTATATTTAAGCACTCAGGGACAACATATATTAAAATACATTTTATTTAGCTAACTGTATTAAAAATAATTTCCTATGTGAACATGTATTCTAATACTTCCCTTTCTCTTTTCACTTTTGTTTCCCTTCTCTTCTCTTTCCCTAGATAAACTGAAGACAAAACAAGGAAGTAAGCTATATTTTTACATATTGCTTCTCCCTATTAACAATAATGTCACATCTGTAAATGAGAAAATAAAATAAAATAAAATAAAATAAAATAAAATAAAATAAAATAAAATAAAATAAAATAAAATAAAATAAAATAAAATAAAATAAAAAAACTCCTACTGCTAGTCAGAATTACAGATTGTAGTTGATTAGACAGACTACAACTGATGCAACAAAGCGGATAATAATAATAATGGATATGATGAGAAATTCTATTCTGTTTAAGCCAAAGAAATTTCATCCCAATACTGTATATCCTTCCTTGACAAAAGAAAGAGACTTACGCAATGCCAGCATGAAAAAAAACTATTAATAAAGTTTATATTTATTTTTTATGCACACATTTATTCTCACCACACCTCATAGGCTCACTACAAGTCTCAGGTACGTATTCTGATGTCAATATGAGCTCAAAACTGCAAATCAATACAGAGGCTCTTGTCATTGGATTTGTGTTATAGGTTGTCATTCTGCAAAATTATGGGAGATTGTCTAACAGACTTCAGTAAATTCAGTTCTACAGAACATGTCCAGTGTTTATTTACACTTTAACTTCCCATTCCCAGGTCAGTTCCAGGTCATTTTTTAAATTCTTCAGCAGCATCTGTGTCACATACCACACCATCTTTAAAGCCATTTTTTTCTCTTGGAGATGGCAATTATCTTTGAAGCAGCAAAGCTTTCTTTGTTTGGAGTTCACAAGGGACTTCAAGCTTTGTCAGCAATGACTTAAGCTTTCAATTCAGAATTTTTTAATATTTTTTTTTCAGAATGCACTCTGCAGCAATTTGGGTAACTATGTTCTTAATAAAGGAGGTGCACAACAACTCTAAGTTCTTGCAGGTCGGCTTCTGAAAGTAAAGGGTTTAGTTTTTGCATTAAGTGATTTATTTTGGTAAAGGCATAATAGAATAACCAAACCACAGAATGATGGGAGTTGGAAGGGACCTCTGCAGATCATCTAGTGTGTATTTAGCTGTGTTATTTAACAGATTTCTGCCGTTAACTTAGTATTTAAAAATTGATGTGAAATTTTTATTAGGACTATTAGAGATACTCAGTCCCACTGTACAGGCTCCACAGACATATGCGGTAAATTGTTTGTTTTCTGACTTGGAAAATTCGTGACTGAATCATAAACTGGTGAGTACAAAATCTGAAGGCAGAAGCAGGAGAGCAGGGGTAGCTTCTCAAGTAGATGTCTGAGGTGTGGTAAGGACGGAAAGAGAGAAGTTTATTACAATAAAATTACACTTTTGACTTTGTTCTACAACTTCCTTCCCCAAGTCTTCTTTAAAAATTGTATCATCTGGAAGTATTGCCTTTTAAAAAGCACAGTGTAGAAGGAGAAAATTCATTAAACACTTATCCCTTGAAGTCAACCCCAACAGAACAGGAGATTCAATACCATCAGTAAACTAAGTTTTTCTACTTGATGGTTACTTCTACCATAAATAAAATTTTATTATTTTTTTATTCCTTCAATTTAGATTCCCCCTGAAATCAGTTTGTCTTACACAGATTTGAATGCTAAGTTGTGAACTAGAAGCTTAAGTGATACCATGATAAATTGCTACTGGACACATCCCATGCTTTTTAAACAAAAGCAACAATTTGTGAATTTTGTGTGCTTCAGGCAGTAAACAATTATCATTTAATCTACCCACTGTAGCTACTTCAAGATTCATATCTATCTGCTAAATACAACCTCCTCCTCGTTAGGAGTCTTGACCTCTTATCCTATGTGTAGAAATGAAGAGGGTCTTCTAACAGAGTTGTGTAAGATTTCTGGCACTGAGTTGCTGCTGAGTTTCTCAATAGAAAAATGTTTTTTCTTCATATCTGCTGGAAAACATTGTATTATTCTATTTCTTTTATTAAAAAAAAAAGGTTAATTAGTATTTCTCAGACAACATGTATAAACTAGTGTAGCCAGATGATTAAAACACTCACTTAACATGCAAGAATTTGAAATCCAAGTCTCTGTTCTTTCTGACTACTCTGCTTTGGGACAGTGTCATCTGTCTTTTAAATTTTGGTGGAAAACCTTAGGACACCTTGGTTACATCAGCCCAGAATAATGATCTCATATTTGATTTGAAACAGAATTCTTGTCTTCTGTCTGGTTCAAATATTTCATATTTCTGATGCTTTTTACAGGGAACTGCCCTTCCCCTTCTAGTATCCATCTAGGATGGTGTGGCCTCACCATTTTCATTGCTTGCCTGTAGGCAAAATAAAAAGAACTCTACATCCTCCTATTTGTCACTATTATGTTACTCTCTCAATCTGATACACATCTGACTCTTAGAAAAGATTAGTTTCAATAAGGAGATCCTTGGATTTGCTCAGCAGGAGTGAACATTCCCAGATAAGGAAAACAAACCACAGCCAGCTCTGATAAATCAGAATTGACAACGGATTAGTTTTGTCCTTTCTGTTTAAGAAAGTTGAAGAACTACCCTTATGCCTTATTAAGCTGAAGCTTGCAAATTTCATAGGTTTCAGAGTTAAATTGAGAAAAAACATTTTGGGGATTGAACTCTCTGAAGAAACAGGTGAATGTCATACAGCTCTTCCAATCACTCAATTTTTACAATTTTTACAATTTCTTCCAATATACAGTTACAGTCTCTCATAGAGATCAAGATGCTGTATTCTATTTTATGAAAAAATCTGAGTTTCACTCAGTTATAGCTTCTGCCTCTCACTTTATTGGTGTAAATATTTTTTTTACAGATCCTGGAAAAGAGAAAGAATTGAAATCTTCAGCTGCTACAAAAGATAAAGGTAACATGGCTGGACAACATTGTGGAAAATCCTTACATGTATGTGCATCCAGAAAAAAATCTTGCAATGCTTTGGCCATTTTAATTTTATGGTATAGTTTAGTTAGGAATTTATGAGCACAATACCATTTCAGTAAGTTTCTGATAGAACTTCATTGGCATTACCTGGATCAGAGGTGCAAATAGAGCCTTGTTAATATGAAGAATCTGTATGAAAACTTTTAAGTCCAAACTCAGAATTTAGAAACACTTGTTAACATTTGTTATTACAAGCTGCAAAGTGAAATAAGTTTCAAGTGATCTTTGTTCTTTCATCATGACTAAGAAAAGTTCACGGTTTCACTTTGTGAGCATGCTAAAACTGATAAAAAATAAAGGTTTTTACTAGCCATTTAATTGGCATCATGGCTCAGCTAGAAACTGCCAATTATTCAATCAATCATTATCCCAGAGATATTAGATGTTGAACTTTTACCACTCTAGCTTGAAGATTAATAAATTATTTTTACAGAACATGCTAAGGAAAAGGAAGGAAAGAATCCTACTTCTTCAAAACATAAAGGTAAGAATACACAATAGAATATGAAACTTGTTGAAAACTATAGAAAGTAGAACAAATATATTAATTTTTAAATTTTCCTTTTTAAATCTTCCCCATTATAAATCCTAACCAATCAACATTTAAATGGTTAAAATATTCTACAAGATGTATAGCATGAAAAAAGAGGGGAAAAGTATAGAAATAGAATAGAGTGAGCCAATTAATGTTCAGAAGTCTCAAAATTAATTAAATAAAGATCACAAAACCACTGAGTAATAGTTAAGAACTTTCTTAAGAGGTTGCTCTTCTGAGCAAGGCAGTGTTTAACAGGAGCCAGAATTGAATGCTTGAGTAAATCTGTGAACTTAATAGAAGTAAAGTTTATAAGCATTTAATTGGGTAATGTAATTTCCCAGTCTCTGTAAAAGCTATAGTTAAAAAGCTTGCAGCTTCATCCAGTCCACCAACATGAGAGTTGGTCTGAATCTTTCTTTTATTCCTTCTTTTTTATCAAATATTTCCCATGTCTTTTTTAATTTGGTCAGAGTTAATGGTTAGCTCAGCTGAATTTTCATTCATCCATTATTTTGCTGGATGCTTTTTACCCATCTTATTGCTTCCCTCCTTTCTAGTGATAGCTGTATTTGAAAGGAGAAGTAATATACGGATAACTATGATTTGGCATGTTCTTTAGATTCATCAGGATAAAAAGATCTGCCATATAGATAGACATATTAATATTTATTCTAAACTGTAGTCATTATATGCTATTTCAAACAAAGAACTGAATTAAGAGTTTGGTTCAAGCACTCTGGAAAGAAGAGGAAAATATCTAAAACAAAAGGAGAAATAATCTTATTGCTAGACATATTTTCAAAGTCCTGGAAGCTGTGTTCATTCACTCAGTCTTCTTTAATTGTCCAATCACTAATTAGTACTTTCTTTATACACAAAATTAAATTATAAAAATCTGTAAATCCCATGGTTCACGTATTGTTCTTCTATGTGTATTCTACTCCTAATATAAGCATGCCCCATTTACATGGGATTGGTTGTCTGGTCTGGACCTGAGCTGTATATCCAAGCTCTCCTGGGGTCCCGTGGCCCTCTCCACAGACTGCTTTAAATCTGTTGTTCCCTGATGGAGTTGTGCTGAAAAATTAGAAGAGGCATTTCAGTGATAACTCTGCCCCCTCCTCCTCTGCATGGAGCAGGTATGCTCACACTGCTGCTCCTTGCAAAGGACTACTGGGTGGGGGAAGAAAGAGAAATAAAGGGGAGACCCAAAAAGTTTTTCCTCTTTGGTAAGTCTTTTTAGAACCAATGAAAAGGGATTTGCCAGCACTGAATAACTCTGTAGCATGTGCTTTGCTTAGTGCTCCTATGGCTCCACTTTTAATCTCCTGGACTCATGCTCAATAGGTCAGTGACTTCAATCTCTAAGCTGTTAACAGGTTCTTCTAGCATGACAGCAGAGGTTAGACCTTCACCCAGCCTTCAGAAAGGGGCAGAAAGGAATTTATTTAAACACCAAATGCAGGCCATGTTATATCATATTTTCTATGTTTTAGAAAAAAAAAGGCAAAAAATAATGTGTAAAAATTTCAACATATTACTCAAAGTATTATCAACTACAACTCCACACCACTTTCTTTACCCTGTGTAATACAGTCATGTATGCCCAATGCATCACTGATGCTGACAGCAAGATCTCGACCTATTACTCGATTCTGTGCATAGATGGAAATGCACATCAGGCTCCTGAGCCCCTGCAGCAAGGTGGATGTCCAGCCCAGCCAGGCCTGGCTCCTCAGCTCCTGAGACCACTTGCTGATGGAGACATTGCTGTTTACCCTAATAGGCATCAAATTTGCACAGCTCAGTATCTGTGTCTAAAAATACAGGTGCTGACTAGCTAGCTAAATAGCTAAGTACAAAATGTATTGGCAACAAAGGCTGTGTGGGAAGAATTTATAAAGCTTTGTAAGAGAAACCCTTAGAGATCTTGATGCCTTTCTGGGCTGTGTGCTTTCCTTATTGTATTCTGGATAATTCTGCTACATAAAAATATATTTAGCACTATCAATTTGCCATTTCAGTCACCATATTTACCCAAACTCTAGATCATAAATTAATCAAAGACTTATTTGCATTATGCTTTTTTCCCACTCCATCACCTCTTCAAGTCTCCTCAGTGGGTCTCTGTAAAGGTTGACCAGGTTATTGGGGCCTTCTTTGCACTCGTTGCAACTTGGGAGTCATGCAGTCTGTTCCTTAAAGTGGATGTCTCTGGCAAATAGGCATATATTGAAAAACATAGGAAAGTATGGATTTTTAAGACTGCATACACATGCTAATTATGTATCTTGGGAGTTTGTTACTATTCATGGAAAACCAAATGAAGGTGTTGCATTCTTGTGATGATTAACATTTGGCTGGCATCTTGTGCAATGAAAGAGCCATCATCATACCTCATTCTGTTTGAAGGATGGGCTAAGTTTGTACAAAATCAGGATGATGTCCAGACCAAAAACCTTATTATAAAGCAGCCTATTTCTCAGAAACTGATGCATAGTGTTTTTATTTAAAACATAGACAGGAAAAATAAATCCCTGAATTTTGAGTTATCGCTGGGATACTCTATAGATCACAACCTTACAATGTTAACCTTATGTATTTTATAAGGTGAATAAAACATCTTCAATCTTAGAGTCTAATTTTATTGGCAGTATTTAAGGAGAACACTGGAAGAATATACTTACCATTGTCTTGTAATAAAGGACATCTCAGGACTCCTTCTGAATTTATATCTAGCTTTTCAGCTTTTTCCTGAAGTAAAGAGTATAGAATCCCACTTATAATAATTAATATAAAAGCTGATTTTCCATTGATATAAGAATATTCAAATAATGTGAGGCCAATTAAATTCTAAGGTATCATTTGCCATGTGTTTTTTTGTTAGATATCTTACCCAGCTAATTAGTGTAAAAGCTCATTCATCCAGTCTCTAAGAGTGGCACTAAAAGCTCGTGGTAGATCATATATAACTCCTCCCTGAAATTTTCTAAGAAATCAACTAGAATTGCACTATGCTGAGTTATTACACTGACAGCATTTGTGCTCTATAGATAAAATAAATTCACTCTTACCCTGTGTTCCATGATTTGTTTTCCAAATAAATGCTATATGGATGACAACAACAAAAAAAGGAAGTCTTATGGACTTATGCCACCAAACCCACAAGGGCAAAGGCAATGGTTTATGCCTGTGGCTGTAGCAGTGGTTGCTGATCTTTGAGATCACAAATGCGCACAACAGAGTGGAATGGTCAAACTTGGTAGCTGTTGTCTCTAGGTTTCCTATGTAGTCAACATAGAGATTCCTTCGAAGGGCTTCAGTCTTCTCACTGGTAGTTTTCTTTCAGTCCCCTGAAGGAATCCACCTGCTGCTGTCAAGACCAGGCTCCTAATTTAAATATCTAACCCTGACTGGTGTGATTTCCTCAGTTTCTTCAGCCACCCTGGAAGTGAACTTCTTCTGTTACTTGAAGCCAGATGGATAAGTGGGATCATTTCCTGATACCTCAACAGCCACCAGGAGGATGATCAGAGTTGAACTTATTTTGGAAAAAGCTATTAACTCCTAATATTCTCCGATGCATAGACTTAAGAAGTCAGGAGGCTTGAAAAAAAAAATTAAAAATGAGTTGTTTATGCATCATAATGTATGTTTTTCCTGTGCTTGCTGACCCCGAACACATGCTCCCTGAAGGACTGAGGCAAAAAAAATTCTTCAGTCCATCAGAGAAAAAAGAATAATCCTTTTTGTCTTCATTAAGTTTTAGATAAGGACATAAGAATTTCTAATCCTGTGTTATGACTTGCATTTTCCCCTTCTTTCCAATTTCTCCTTTCTGTGAGGTCTCTACAGACAGAGTGGTCTATAGAGAGTTCTACTCTTGTATTTGCTACTAACATTATTGCACCTTAAAAAATAAAAGATGGTTACTAGAGAGGATGTAAAGACAAGTCAAGGTTGCATCCATTTGTGTTCACAATTTTACTCTTAATTTTTAAATATTTGTTAGTTTTTGTTTTAAGTGTAGAAGGGCAGTCCTATCTTCTAAGTCTCAAAAAATTATTATCTCCTTACAGATTCTCTGAAAGGAAAAAATCCCAAGAATCCAGAGGGGTCAAAAGAAAAAGGTAAGGGAAAAAGTAAAATGACACCAAACTGGGTGGAAGTGTTGATGTGCTTGCTGGTAGGAAGGCTCTACAAGCCTGGACAGGCTGGATTGATGGGCCAAGGACAATTTATGTGGTTCAATAAGGCCAAGTGCCAGATCCTGCATTTCGGTCACAACAGGAATAACGTGGCCAGCAGGAATAGGGAAGTGATGGTGCCCCTGCACTCGGCACTGGTGAGGCCACACCTCGAGTATTGTGTTCAGTTCTGGGCCCCCCCTCTATAAGTAGGACATTGCAGTGCTGGAGCATGTCCAGAGGAGAGCTATCAAGCTGCTGAAGGATCCAGAGAACAAGTCATATGAGGGGCAGCTGAAAGAACTGGGGATGTTTAATTTGGAGAAGAGAAGGCTAAGGGGAGACCTCATCACCCTCTACAACTACCTGAAAGGAGGTTGTAGCGAGGTGGGCTTTGGCCTCTTCTCTCAAGTAAATAACAGCAGAACTAGAGGAAATGGCCTGAAGTTGCAGCAGGGGAGGTTCAGATTGGATATTAGGAAGAATTTCTTTACTGAAAGAGTAGTCAGGCAGTGGAACAACCTGCCCAGGGATGTGGTTGAGTCACCATCCTTGGAGGTATTTCAAGAAACATGTAGATCCAGAACTTCAGGGCATGCTTTAATGGTTTGTTTGTTTGTTTGTTTGTTTGTTTGTGTTTTCTGGTTGAGTGTGTGTGGTTGTGTTTCTTAGGGGTTTTTGTGTTGATGGTTGGACTCAGGGATCTCAGATGTCCTTTCCAACCATGACCATTCTGTGATTCTGTGAAATTTAGAACTGAGTATCAGAACAGAGAACAGCTACACAATGCTAGAAACAGGACCTGAGCAGGAATATATGAGGATGGAAAACCAAACCCATCCCAGTTAATTTTTAGATTATTTTATCCATGGCATTGTTTTTAACATTTGTGCTGTACAGATCCTCAGTAAGGTCCCTAGTAACTACCTGGGCTCCTTTGAAATGCATTTATTTGAATTTGCATCCTGGAGGATGTACTAAAATGTATTTTGATACCACTTGGATGTTAATCTGTCAAAAAAAAAAGTCTAAACCCCATAGTGGAGACCTTATTGCAGGAAACTTGAGACTGGCTGAGGCTACTGACAGATCCAGGTGTTTGAAGGTTATTGATTTGTCAGAGTATTCTCCTAATTTGTTGGCAACACAGACACATACATCTCTAATATTTTCAGCTGCAGGAGGTTGGCCCACTAGCTGCATACACAGAGGACATGGATTGTTTGAGAGTATCTATTTGGAGAAAACCCTGTTTGTTGCAATGAGACATGCATTGAACACTAATACAAAGAATTATAGGATTCCTGGGCACTGATGGCTTTCTGGAGAGTATTCAAATGTTTCAGAGAAACAGCAAAGGCTAGTAGAACTGCGCATGGTTCCTGAGCTATAAAGGCACATTTTAGGCCTAAATTGTGATGAAGTTCCATTTTTCTGACATTCAACATATTTCAGATGACACCTGGCATAGTGCAGAGTACTGAACAGACATACAGCAAAGTGATGCACTTCTGGGAGGAGTGTATTATTCCTTGTGAAAACTTGGGAATGATGCTAGGACACCACTTGGGGCTCAGGATTTTCCTCTTTGTCGCTGTTGTCAGTCCACGTGTCTCACCTGGACACCACAACAAGATTTGTGCTTAGTCAGCTTCTGGATTTTCTTTTGTCTGTGGCTTCTGCCTTAACAGGTACAAGAAAGAGAGAACTAGAATTTCCATGTTTTTTATAATTTCCTTTAAGACTTTGCCATATATGGCAGAAAAATTAAAGATATAATTATGTTCTTGGACTATTCATTGTGATGTAAAGCACATGACTGTACATTTGAAGGATGAGCACTGCTCTTACTTTATACCCATCTTGCCTGTGATTTTAAACGGTTATATATATGCAGGGAGTGAAATCCTATTCACAGGCAATACCCATATGACCTCTTTGATATTAAAAGAATAGTAGAGTCCTGAAGGAGTAATTGGTCCTTCTGTCACTCCTGAATAAAGAAAACTCCCACTTACCTTTATCACCAACCTATGGCTTTCAAGAACAGTATTCCTAATATTTTAATTCTATCAATGTCAATAAAGGTTTTTTTGGATTCAGAAAAAGAAAAAAACATTTCTGATAACTTCTCTGTAGAATTGTTTTCCTCTTTTCAAATTACTATTCTTCATTGTCTACTTGAGAGACAGCTGCAGAGTTTCCTCAAAATGTGAAGAAACTAATGACATATTCAAGGTGTATTATTTTGTATATCCAGGTCTAAAAGGATGAATGAATGACCTTGTTGTTTTGTCCTGTTCTTTATTTCCATGCTGTGAAATCCATTTAATTATCACATCTTTTTTGATCTCTACACGTCAAATTGTTTGACTTGCCTTCTTTTCAAGTGTCATCTTATTTCTCTAACCTAACTTATGATAAATGTTAAATGTTTCTTTCTAGAGACTGGTAAAAGAAAAGATGTGAAGCCTCCAGCAATCTTAAAGGAAAAGGGTAATGTCTTATCATAATGTGGTTGGGAAATAACAAGTCATCTTCATGAAAGGGTCTGCTGGTACCTCAGAGCAGTTTTGATATATTTTGAATTACAGGCTTTCGGTGAAGAGGAACTAAACCTATCTTCTTCTCACTTAATAGATCTGGTATACTGAAAGGAGCAGTGCCTGACAATTCAGAAATAATAAAAGCATAACCCTTATTGTGGTGTTCTTTAACTGCTGTTTGACCTGCACAGCCAACATTGCAGCAGGAACGCTGGGCTATTCTGAGTGAATTAGTAACAGAGCTGTTACTGAATTCACATGGCAGCCTGAAGTGACAGGCTGCACAGGAATGAGTGCATGGTTTGAACTGCAGAAAATTTGCCAGCTAATTTAGTGAGAATTATTTTTGGTTTGCTTTCAAATATGAAGTCAAGCCCTTTATTGAAGTCAACAGAAATTCTAATTCTTAACAGTTATCTCTTTGGCACATTTTGCTTGATCTAGTGTCATGCACATTTGATATAGTATTGATGAATATAGCATATACTCATATTACTAATTTTTTCCTTCCATTTTTGTGTTTGATTTCTTTTCCAGACTCTTCAAAAGGAAGAGAAATGAAGGTTTTAGCTACAACTAAGGAAAAAGGTAACAATCCCAAGTTGAGCTGAGCCTTAGCGTAAGATTCAGTTGAGAAAATAAATGTGTTGTGCAAGTATTCCCAAATGAAATTCTCATTTCTTCACTTAGCCATCCATAAATATCCTTGACTGGCATCCTTTGCTGCTGGACATTCTTTTTACCTGAGCAATAAATGAGAGTTACTTGTGGGGCTGTATAAGCAAGTTGTAGCAGTAGTACTTTATAGTCAGCAAAGTTATTAAGACTTGTTTTCTTCTTTCTTAGTTTTGTCTCATTCTTTCTATTTTAAATTTGTCATTTCAGATAAAATTTTACTTTTATTCTATAATACATCACTTGATTGTGCTTTGCTCTCTCTTCTCACATTGAAATATCAGCACCAGCCATCAAATAAAGGTCAATTACAATTTATAGTACATGACCTGACCTCTTAAATACTAGACCTTTTTAGGCAGTAATAAAATTCTAATTACAATTAACTGAATTATTTAAGGTTTATTTATTCATATAAACTAAATTCAAACAAAACTTAGCTTTACTTTGACACTCTTTGCATCTTGATTAAATATCACTGGCTCATTAAAAAGCAGTCTCTCAAGTTAAATGTTTAAATAATTAAACACAGATAAGAATATGTAATAACTTGCTAACTAATAGTCATTGGAGGCATGGGAATATAGAAGTAAATTTTAAAAACATCTAGTCAGTTTTGAAAACTACTTCAGATAATTGAATAATATTACTTCCTATCTTTAGGTTTTCCTTAAGGATCACTAGAAATAACGAGGCGGTATTTTCTCTGACAAAGTTATGAAATATAACATTTGCAAGTTTTTAAGTGCAGCTATTGAACATAGTGGGTGTAGGCAGTGTGCAGCAGAATAGTAGAAATCAGCTGGTGCTTTGCACAGTTGTGTCTTTCTGAAGCAAAGCAGAGGCTTAAGCTCTACAAAAGGAACTAGGGCTTAAATAGTCTGAAACTTTGAAGTAGCCGAAGTGAGTAAACCTGGATTGTCATTCCAAAGTCAAGGACATTAGAAAAATAGGGACGCATTGTTGTACTAATTCTTGTACTTTATTTTTGTCAAGAGGGAGTATGAAAGTACAGGAGGGGTTTTGTATATTGATTATTGGTTTAATACAACTTGGCTTTCATATTTTGAGCTTCAGGCAAGCAAGGCCTGTGAACTTCCTGTTAGCATAACTGTGAAACATAGGTAGATTAAAGAAGAGTTAAACATTGGTTAGACCTTTAACTATATTACTGTTGAGCTTCTCACTGAGTTTCCTATCTAATTTTAGTCCTCAGCTCTGCTTAAATATTTCTCATTTGAAGACCGTTTTATTTAAATTTAAGTGATAATAAAATACTATTTATTACAAAAGATCAAATATTACAAAGAAGTAATACATGTCTGTGAGAGTTTTTTTAGCTGCACTGCTAATGAATTAGCTTCAGTGAAGTGTCAAACACCCACCAAGCTATGCAGAAAAATAAGTATTTTAAAAATAGTTAATTAACTCAGTTTGATCAGCCAGTGAAATAAATGGTGAGTAACATCTCCTTTCAAGTTCCAAAACTGAGTTATTTCAAGAATGGGCATGTTTAATTAAACATTGTAGTTATTCACTGCACATGAAGTGGTTTATGCTTGGTATATTTGAGAGTGAAACTCAGTACCTCAAAGAGATTAACTCCACTATCTCTCTTTTTTTTTTCTTTTTCTTTTTTTTTTTTTATATAAAATTAATTTTCTTTCCCATAGCAGTTGGTAGGACACATACAAGATTTTTCTGAAATGATAGGAGTAGAAAATACGAGCTATCTTCCCAGTGAATTTTCACATCACACAGAGTTTTTCCCTTGGACTATCTTTTTAATCTGTTGTTTAAATCACCGTGAGAGAAGTAAAAGATTATTTGCTGTTGTGTTATCTTATATTCTTATGGTTTCCTACCTGCCAAAACACAAGAACCAAGACTGGAATGCTTAGTGCAGACTATGCTGAGTTTAACTCCACTGCAGTACAAGGTCACACTGCAGGCATTTGTGATTATTCTGATAAAGAACAATAGCTTGAATGACATCTGAACTAGAATGGATTTTTTTATAGTAACAGTAGGATATTTGGATGAGCAATGCTGTGATTAGTGGGGACTAATGTAATGACTCTGCACAGCCTTTACCAGCTTTGCAAACAAGATGAGCACTTCTCCCTTCAGTTTTTCCCTGTGGCACATCTGTGCATGCCACCTGTAGATGTACTTGATGCCTTGCAAAGCACACTGAGAGCATCTGATATCCCACAGCAGTGAAAGCATTTCTTTTTCACTCTAGCTGGCTCTATAAGAACTTTTTTATTACATGCTGTCAGACACATGATCAGGCCAACTGCCTTTTTTTAAGTCTTGTGTATCTTAGTTACATCTCTAAAGTGGCCAGTCTGAGCAGGACTGAAGATCCTTCAAGGCCCCTAGAGCAAGATTGCAACAGAATTGTGCAACTTGAGTGGGAAGATCTCAGGTTGCATACATGTGTATAGTGATGCCACCTGAGTGTTTAAAACAGGATTCCATTATTTTTCCATTACTGGAGTTCATGACACAGCAAATCTTACACAAGCTCACTTTAGAGGTGGTTCAGCTCAGTGGCTGCAGGTTCTTAAAGTAGTTTCTGTCTTTTTTGTTCCATGTGACAGATTTTCAGAAGGTAGTTCTTAGCTGCTGGAGTTCATAGGAATGCAGCATGTCCAAAACCAAATACAAGTAACTCAATGACACTGAGTACGTATCACAAGACACTGACATTTTTTCAGAAGATTGTAACCCCAATGTGCAAAGTGGCTTTAAGCATCCATGTGAGATGCTGTGCTTCACTAAACCTCTCTTTCTTAACAACAATAAGTGAAATGTTGCATAGATCAGGCAGACATTTTGAGAAAAGCCTCTGTAAGGAAAAATGTTCCAGAAATTTTGTGGCTATTGCCCTGTGAAGGAACTGCAAACAGGAGGTCACCTCTGTGAACACTGGTACTTTTTTTCAGCCAGCTGAGAGTACACAGGGAATTTCTTCAGTGAACATCTCAGTTTAAATTAGCCAACCAAAAAATGCCTTGAGAAACAGCAGTGGATTGAGTAGCACTTGCCACTTTACAGAGATGTGTCAAATCCAGTGTAAAATGCATTAATAGAAGTGACCATGGTGTAACACTTTGTTAAGATAAATACATTTCTGAAATATGAAAGTCAAATTCACACAAGCTGGATATAGAATTGCAACAGAAAATCCTTAATAAAAGAGAACCTAAATGTAAGGTAGATATATGAAGAGTATAAAAATTACAATAGCAGCCTGTTCATTTGGTTCTTCCATTACAGAACCTCATTTCTGAACATTGCCAAGAAGAAATACTTGAAGAGATTTAGAAGTCATACACTAAGATAATGACAGATAAATTAATACCAAGACTGAGTTGTAGAGGGAGGTATGGAATTCCCATTGTGAGTCAGCACTCCTCTGTAAAAAATCTTTACTAGACATTAGAAAATAAGAGGCAAAAACCAGAAGATACAGAATATTACTCAATAGCATTTTATAAAAAGAAAGAGATAAAATTTTCATTCCAAAAAGCAGTTTATGAAAAAGTGAGGTTGATAGAGAGACTTTTGCACCCTCTGATGCAGCAGAGAGATCAAATCCCTGCGTAGCTCTGCCTCTCTCATTGGCCTTCAGTGATTTTTTTCACACAGATATTTGTGCCTGTCTTTGGGAGAGCGCTTGAATGAATCCTCATAATTGTTGGGTATCAAGTTTCTTGGACTCAAGAAGGCATGGGAGAAGTCAGGCTTCTGCCAGCAGTCAGCATTTCTTGTACCTTAGCTGTCAGTGAGAGGCTGGACCAGAAGCCTTAATTCTCATTAAAGCATTGCTGGAAATAAAAAGAAAAACACTGTACATTTTTGGGGGGGATATTTAGTGAATTATATTTTTCTTAGTGGGTCCGACAGCTATGTCTTACAAATTAGGACAAAAGGGATAATTAGGTTATGCAGGGGAGTTCAACCACTACATCTTCCTCACTTGTTAGTAATAAAATGAATGAATTGAATAAGAAGATATTTCCCCAAAACCTGTTCATTAAAACCTGGACCAGAGGAAGAAAGGTGTTTCCTGCTACTGAATGAGAATCATTCTCAACAGAGATGCTTCCACCAATTCAAAGGCTAAATTCTCCTCTTTGTTGCTCACTGTACTGGTTCTTTCATCTGTGGTTTCTTAACATGCATAAAATTTCACTTGATGTATATAAGAGAAATTTTGAACTCCAAAAGACTGGAAAAGAGAGATAAAATCCCTATTAGGAAGATCTGAGAGAGAAAGATCTCTTTATACTGGTCTCAAATATTTTAAAATCGTAACAACCTCTCAAGCTATGAACAGATGGACAATTTATGGTGAGATGGGCAAAGACACTACCAACTTAATGAATGACAGCTGCTCTGCTGTAGCATGAAGTGGTTTTCACTTCAGCATAACAGCGTGCATATGAGCAGTTATCACAGAGTACCTGTCACCAGGGATGGGTCTGCATTTGATCTTGTTTTACCATAACTTCCATGTCTATAACCAAAGTAAATGTAAGAATTTGGTCAAAAAACCATTAACATCAGCTAAATCAGTTACTGTCTCAAAAGTGTCAGGGTAAATACAATATTTTAAATTACTCCAGCTTTATTCAGACATTTAAAAGTTAGTCAGGAAATTGGTGAAAGCATATTTAAAAATCAGAAAAAAACCCCAAATGCCTGGAAAATCGTGGGACAGAAATCTAGCCTGCATGGTTTCTGGAAAAGGAAATTGGGCCTTAGTAATAAGTGTTTTGAACATCTTACCAAACTAATAAGCACAGTCTTTATTGAAGATGCCTTTGGAAAGTTCCAATGTAGGAATTACTGTGGAAACTGAATAGCTACTGCCTAAGAGGCCCAGTATTGAAGGAACTTAATATCTGATTAGGAAGTAGACAGCAATTGATTAATTTTCATCTTGCAGCCCATTTGGAGAATAATTGCTTATCATTCCATGTCTGGGCTCATGTAATACTCCTTAATTAACAGGAAAAGTTAGAAATAGTAATGTAATGAACTTTTCAGATGACATAAAATTAGTTAAAGAATTCAGGATCAGAAGGGGCTGTGATTCACGGAATTTACAAGATGAATGGACAGTATGATGGCAAAGACAATTTAGTGCAAATAAATAGAATGTAATATATACTGGAGGGAAAATCTTAAATAAGAATCCATTTCTAAGGATGTAAACTCGGGAAACGACCTAAGTATTACTGCAAACAAGTCAGTGAAGAACTTTCATCCATATGCAGATGCATTAGGAAAAATGCATACATTGTTCTAAGGCCATAATGTAAATCAAAGCTGCATCTTGTCTGGAGTGTTGTGCATAAAACTCTTGCACGATTATATAGGAAAAAGCAATAGAAGTCACACAGAAAGAGAAATAGGAAAGATTCAGATTAACTTTGAGATTAATTAGTATGATTATTACAAGATTGAAAATCATAAATCTAAGTGAAGAGCTCTTAAAAAGCATCTCAGAGGAAGTGGATATCTGTATGGAAATGCAATTTTCATAGCCCAAATTTTCATAATTAATTATTGTAAATTTAGAAAGGAAGTAAAAATTCATGTCTCAGGATGGAAATCAGTTGTGTTTTATAAGAAAATAGGAGAATTTGTGGAAGAAATCACTTCTTAGACCGTATTCAGACTGAACAGCTGTTCGTAGCTACTGCTGAGTCATAAAGCTATATGGAATGGGCTATTTTTGAGTACGAAACTATTTTCAATATTTTTGATGTTTTCAAGGTATTTTCAAGATTTCAGAAATTTGTATGTTTTCTGAACAGCTCAGAAAAAAATCCTTCAGAACCAGCACTATCTATGGTTTACAGGCCTACTTATGATCTAGATTCAAGTTCCTGATTTAAGTTAAAAAAAATACAACCATCCTGAACTTTAATTTTTTTCCCCTTACGAAAATACTTGCTATATTTACACACTTTTCTTTATTTTCCCAACCCACTGAAAAAATTCTTAACAAAGTCTGCCATTGTTCATAAAGATTTTTTTTTTCCCTCATTTCCAAAACATAAACAATTTTGGTGCTCTATTCTGGGTTCTGGAGTAGTTGTCAATCTGGATTCATGATCCCTAGAATCCCTAACTGATAATGTATGATTGGATTCTGATAGGTCTAGGAAAGGAAAACAGGAGGCTAACTGGAGTCATTATGATTTAAGGCTGTTAATATAGTCCTCCTTGAACAGGTTTCTAGGTATAAATTCCTAATTCAACAACTAGATTGTACCTCTCATCAACACAGTGTAACAAAGGTTGGCTTAAGAATTTTTTCTTTCTCCAAATTATCAAGGGTATAAAAAAAAATAATAATACTGAAGACCATCTCTTATATCTGAGCATCACAATTTCTAGTACATCATTCTACTCTATTTCATGTCCATCCTTGCCCAGCAACAATACATTGCTCATATTGGTTCTAAACAGGTAATCTGGTTTTTCATCAGCTGTAGACCAAATTTCTTAGGTAATCTATCCATCTTTTTTGCTGCATTTCAGATACAAACACATTTCTCAGCTTCTGAAAGAGTAATGTAAATGATGATGTTTGCACTCTTTCTCTTATTTATTCCTTGTCATTTTGAGTTTGAGTAACAGGATTACATCAGAGCAGTGCTATTGGCAACAGTAGTCAGAATGATGTCTCTTCTGTCTCTTAAGATTTGTTGAGTATTTATACACACACACACACACACAGAATCACCAAGGCTGGAAAAGACCTTTAAGATCAAGTCCAGCCTATGACCAACACCACCACACCATCTAGACTATGGCACTAAGTGCCACATCCAGCCTTTCCTTGAACACATCCAGGGATGGTGCCTCCACCACTTCCCTGGGAAGTCTATTCCAATGTCTAATCACCCTCTCCGTGAGGAAGTGCTTCCTAATATCCAACCTAAACAAAACCTTATGGCCAAGGTGAAAATTCAAACAGATGTCAGCACAGGATATAATAGCATAATAACAGAAATTAGCTAGTCATAAATGCAATGGCAGGAACAGATGGACCTTGCTCTGCCTGTGTTTGCCTGGGCACCAGAAGCAAGAGCCACATTGTGTAAGCTGGCAGGACAGAAGTCAGGAGGAACCCAGAGCTGCATGTTTCCTTATAAGCCCTACCCAGACTCTTGATATTTGGGGTTTCTGTCGATTTGAGAGTCCTTCTAACATGTTTTCAGTTGCAAGTAAGTATGCCTTTCAAAAGCCACTGATACTGCTATACCAGATTCCAGGGAAAATAAAGTAAATCCTCTGAAATTAAAGTTTTGTGAAAGGTGTGCTTCACAGGTTTGATACACACATCACCTAGGAAAGCAAAGTGATTAGAGAGGACCAGATCCTGGAAACCTTGTGCCTACTTTTCACTCATTCTAGGCATGAAGGCCTTTTTCCATTACTGGCACATTCTTGAGATACTAAAAATATATTTTATTCTTAGAGAAGAGTAAATGGCAGAAACCTTGAAAAATGGTTGAAATCAGATTGTGCTGCAGGCCTTGATAGCATTATGGTAATTTCAGGACTAACCTCCTTTTTGATCTGTTTTATCAAAATGTACTAACAGTTTGAAACAAAAGGACTTTTCACTTTAAGAACATTAAAGAGGTAGAGACTAGCACCCAAATCCAAAATGCAAATGCCTGAGACCGTACCTGCTCCCACCTATGGCCTCATGACCCCTGGTTTCTCTCCTGCACCAGGGCACTTTCTGCAAAGACAGGGCAGAGCTCTGCTTCTCCTTGTTTCCTTCCCAATTCCGGTGCCACATCATGGCTGTTCATACCATCAGCCTGGTGCTGAGCACACTTTTCTAGGGAGTAAGAGCTCTGAATTTTAATTATTCTGTCTGCTTTTGCCTGCAAATTCTTGCCTAAGGCAATGGCTTACTACTGCCACTTCTAACAGACATGTTTCAAAATAAAATAACATCTGTAACTACATTTTTAGAAGGTTCAGTCCAACAAATGTAGGCTGGGGAATGGGTAATGCATGGATTTCAAATGGACTTCGATATGAGCTTGGCTCAGCTCCATCAGGATTGCAGCAGTCATCTGTAAATGCAGGTAACTCTCAGCTTAGACACCTCAGTCCTTTTAATAAAATTTTGTTATGTTTTCATAGTACCCACTGCAAGTACACAGAATGTTTCATTGGAATCCCAGGCTGAGCTTTTAGGGCACTTCTGTTTTGTCTCCAGAGTTTGAATACTGGTCACACAGCACAGCTTTCTTTGGGGAACTGAATCCAGGTTGCTAAAACTGAGTTTAAAGTTTAAAGCAGTATTTTCCTTCCAGTCTCTTTCCAGTCTTCCTTCCCACACAACTCATGCTGTGGGATTTGGAGGTGGGATTGCTGCATGATGAGATCTTGTAATTCCTCATGTTAGGCAGAGGCTTAGAAACCTGAACATAACTTCAGGTGTTTTTTTACATCTTATTTTATACATTTGTTTACCACTTCAAGCTTTAACAGCAAAAAAAAGCGCACATATTTCTCCTAAACAGATGATGCTTCATAACTTTCCTCTAGACTCCCCTTAGAATCACAGAATCATAGAATGGTTAAGGTTGGAAGGGACCTTAAAGATCATCAGGTTCCAACCCCCCAGCTATGAGCAGGGACACTTCCCACTAGATCTGCACAAAGCCTCATCCAACCTGGCCTTAAACACCTCCAGGGAGGGGGCATCCACAACCTCCCTGGGCAACCTATTCCAGTGCCTTACTACCCTCATGATGAAGAATTTCTTCCTGATGTCTAACCTAAATCTACCCTCTTTCAGTTTAAAACCATTACCCCTTTTCCTCTCACTACCCTCTCTGGTGAAAAGCCCCTCCTCATCTTTCCTGTAGGCCCCCTTCAGGTACTGGAAAGCTGCTATAAGGTCTCCGTAGAGCCTTCTCTTCTCCAGGCTGAATACCCCCAACTCTCTCAGCCTGTCTTGGTAGCAGTAGGCCTCACCTACCACCACCTCCAAGTCCTTTTCCTTGGGACTGATCTCTATCTATTCTCTCCCCAGCCTGTATTTGTGCCTGGGGTTGCGTCGACCCGGGTGCAGGACCTTGCATTTGGCCTTGTTGAACTTCATGAGGTTGGCGTTGGCATTGGCCCACCTCTCCAGCCTATCAAGGTCCCTCTGGATGGCAACCCTTCCCTCTAGGGTGTCAACTACTTCACGCATCTTGATATCATCAGCAAACTTGCTGAGGATATGTTCAATCCTACTGTCCGTGTCTCCAACAAAGATGTTGAACAGCACTGGTCCCAGTACTGACCCCTGAGGAGCACCACTCATCACTTGCCTCCGCTTAGACACATAACCATTGACCACAAATCTCTGGGTGTGGGCATCCAGCCAATTACTTATCCACTGAGTGGTCCATCTGTCAAATCCATGTCTTGTCAGTTTGCAGACCAGGATGTGGTGTGGGACAGTGTCAGATGCTTTGCATAAATCCAGGTAGATGATGTCAGTTGCTCTGTCATTTTCCACCATTTCTGTAGCCTTGTCATAGAAGGCCACCAAATTGGTGAGGCATGATTTGCCCTTAGTGAAGCCATGTTGGCTGCCAGCAATCACCTCCTTATTTTCAGTGTGCCTTAGCAGATTTTCCATGAAGATCTGTTCCATAATCTTACCAGGCATAGAGGTGAGACTGACTGGCCCATAGTTCCTCGAGTCTCCCTTTTCCCCCTTTTTAAAGTAGGGCTATATTGCCTTTTTTCCAATCGGCAGGAACCTCACCAGATGGCCATGACCTCTCAAATATGACGGATGGCAGCTTAGCAACTTACCACTTACGCCTTCCCATTCCAATCTATCCTCCTTCTTCATTGTTGATTCTGATATTAACCCTGTGCCTCTATCTCCCAGTATTAGTTTCTGGTAGGAACAATGACTTTGTCATTAAATTTAAGTGTGAAATCTAGGAAGCTGGAATTCGCTCTCATCAATAGCAGAGCTGGGTGACTGTTAGGAAACATTTCATCTTTCCAACCATCAGTTTCTTCATCTGGCAAAGAAATCTGTTCCTATATTGCATAATATATGTGTGCTTTGAGATATGTACACAAAAGCCTCATACATAGGTGTGTGAATTATTTTTATTGGCATTACATGTTAACTTCAATTGTGAAAATATTGTGGTTTTGTTTCTATTTCAGCTGCAATGAAAAAGGAGGGAGAGAAGAAAGGTAAATCCATTATTTTCCCTTGACTGAAGTGTCTTTCAGGCTGCGACTGCTGTGAGAAACGTTTCTTTCATTCAGCAGTACAATTGCAATGACATACACCACCTCATGTGCTTCCATCAGCCGGCTTTATCTACTCCCACTGTGATAACACAGTTGTCATTTCCAGTATTGTTAGCTCCTTTTTACCACAGGCCGACACAGCCCAGTATCAGACAATTCATCATTCTGATTGAGAAGAAAATGAAAGGCTTTTGTTACCATGTTAGGATTTGTCAAAGAGAACAAAACTTGCAGTGCATTGTGCATGCTGACCTGGCTGTTTGTTCTTGGCAGAAGGCACTTTCCTAGGAACATTTAATTTCCTCTTTTCAGATATGTATGTAGCATGAATGTAAGCTTTGCTGAAGTCCCCCTTTGATATTTTAATAGATTAGTGGAAAAATTTACACTGAATCAGAACTTAAACCATCACTGAAAATGTCTAAAGGTAAATATACTGTATTTATCAGACCCTAAATATTAGTGTTGTCTTTCAGAATAAGATTTGGTGAGTTAAAACACTTTTTTTGTAAGTTGTTGATTTAATTCCACTGGGGGGAAAAAAAAAAAAAAAAGAAAAAAAAAAAGAAAAAGAAATATTGGCACCCAAAGTGATATTTTTCGTTAATCTATTCAACTGTTTTGATTATTTGGTTTATAAACCTTGCCCACCAAACTGGAAACATTTCTAGAACTTTTCCATAGATTTCAGAAGATTATTTGGGATTTAGCATTGAGTAAGTGAGAAAAAAATTGAGTCTTTATTTCTGAAGTTTATGGAGGGGGGGATAATTTTTTGGGTGGGAGGAGTGTCTTTTGTCATTTCAAAAAGATTTGGAAATTCTGTGATTCGCATAGTTCAGTAATGGAGCCAGGCTTTGGTGTCTATACATGAACATATTTTCAGTCCTGCTAAGTATTATGGTTTCTTTTATTCCTATACAGAGTTAAATGAACTGGACAAAAAATTATAGTCTCAACCATTTTAACAGCTCATGAGTGAAATCTTGGCTGTGCTAATTTTAGTGGCAAAATTCCCATTGATTCCACTGGAGCCAACATTTTGCCCTATGGGTTTAACAGAATAATAAAATTAATTTTGGTTATCAAAAACAACCATGCTTAATAGTTATCAAGCAGGATATTTTGTTCAAAGATGAATTTGCAGCAACGGAAGCGTGAAAGGTAGCACACGAAGCAAGGAGAATCAGAAAACTGGCAGCTACACTTAGAGACATGGGTTTTCAGACATCAAAATGCCTGCTGTGTACAGAGCCTTGAATTTATCACATGGGCTGTTACATCCTTAATAGAAATAAGGGAGTGAGGTAATTGCTAAGGGTGCTGTTTCTGTCAGCCTTACCACAGGTTATGGGTTCATTCATTGACAGAACATCAAGGGAGTCTGTTTGAAATACCTACTCTTTGCCCTTGGTCTGTTTTTCACAGGTTAGGAATTTTTTCCTCTGAATCATAATATTTGAAAAAAAAAATGATTAAAAATGAATTGTTAATGAACATTCTTTGAAGTTGGATCAATTTTTCTGATTCTTTTTCTTTTTTATATATTTTCTGCTAAAAATTATTTTTCTCCCATTTCTTAATGTATTGAAAAGATTTTGCCAACATGTATAGGTAGGATACTTTCAAGCACCTGGCTCAGGGCAGGATGTACCTGATCCTGCTGGTTATCACCAACCTACTTCACAGAAACATGGAGGTGAGAACCAAAAGTCAGCTTTGATCATTCTTCTTATATCATAATTTTATTTATTTTTGGACTAAAGCTCCCTCTGGTTTTCTGAGATCATAACCAACACTGTCAGCAAAGGAGGTAGTGATTGTAGTGGAAAACATGCTTGTCCAATAACTAAGGAAAACTGGTTCAGCGATGTTCTGTCTTCAGTAGATATGCACTGAACTGGACAACTGGAGAGAAAGAACAAGGCCTCTTCCAAAAAATGAATATGCCATGCTTTAGCTTTCTCACCTAGCTTCACGCTCCCTGCAGGCCCCACATGGAAAATATTACTTTACCAGCTAACTCCTAGTATGATCAGGTTTTATTTATTTCTACTTATTCCATTATCATAAAAAATTGACCCAGCTCTATGTGTATTCCTCTGACTGGCAATAAAAAGGGGCAATGTTTGCTGGTTTTGCTTAAGGATACAGCATTTATTGCCCAGCTGCAAAAATGATAGAAGTAGCCAGCCAGTGCTCTAAATTGACTGACTCATTATCCAAAATATATTGTGGCAGTAGCATGCACAGTTCAAATACCACTGAACTATTTCTCAGGCGAATCATGCAGCATATAGACACTGTACTGTATATGAAGCTTTCTCCAATTATTCTGTCTTATTCCAATATACACCCTTCATCTAGAAAAACAAGAATAATGAGCAATACAAAGAGACAAGCTATCATAAAATGAGGAGAGAAGATGGAATGACACTTTCTACCAATGATACATTCCATGCGTAGCATGAATCAGACATGAAGGAGTTTGAAAGAGACAGAAGAGAACAAAATTAAGATGGAGAAAGCTTATGTATTTCACTGATTTCTCCAAATGTGAGAGGTGATAGTAGGAACCATTAGGCATGAATTATTTGGATTAACAACATCTATTTGAAAGGTTAGGTTTCTAAGACTTGGTGACTGAAGTCCTAGAAAGTAATTGGCTTCAGCTTCCAGCATCATGTTATGCCTTCTGTCAATGTGTGTGGGATAGAGGAGCAGTCATGGAAACATGTAAACAGTTTCTAAAGGGCAAGAGGTAGCAGCCCTTTGCATGAGGAAGGCACTTCTTAAAATCCCTAAGAGCAAATATGGCTACCAGTACACGAAAATCTGTAATGCTTGCTCGCAATTCAAAGCACTGCAACCAGTGATTCAAGTGAAGTACAACAAACTCAGATATTGGGGATGTGAGATAAAGCCCATCAGCTTAAGGGCAACTCCAGAAAGCAATAAATGTCAAAGTATTTCAGCATTTTTTCAGCTTTAAGTGCTCTTTTAAAGGGAAAGAACTGTTAATATAGCAAATCAAAACAGTATTTTTATACTTCCAATATTATTTCATCATTAGAAAAAGTTCTAAAATGCTTTATGTGAAGTGGAGCCAGATTAAACCAAATTTCAAGGTTTCCTTGTTCTGCATAAAATGGGATTTCTCATTTCAGCCTGTAGCTCCCATACCTTATTGATTTCTGACTAGAGAGAACAAGGACTGAAATGGGGATGTCAAGCAACCAACCTTAACAAGCTTAGTAAGTTCTCCCTCCGGATCCATCTTAGGAAATCTTGCCTGAAGATTTGTTACTTCTGTGATTCTAGTGAATGCAAACAGGATTTAACCATCACATAATCCCTGTAGGTTACACAACCACATGCACATGTGTAAGAACCACAGAAACATAGAGTTGTTTGGGTATCATTGCTTCATGCAAATCATGGACCTGAGTGGCCAGAAAGTTGATTTTTCCAGGCTCCTACACCTAATGAACCAGACAGAGAGGGCTCTGTTTTGCTTCTGAGAGCAAGTTAGAGGGCACATCTAATTCAGCGTAGTGGTCTTCTGGGCGTCTCATCTCCTGTGTACACTGCCTACACTTAGATGTTACGAGTACTTGTAAGATAGTGAGATGCAGAAGCTAGTTGCCTGTCAATAACATGGCTCCTGTTCTGATTTACAGTGTTTTTTCTCCTGGAGCTTACTCTTAGAAAGCCAAAAAACACGTGTCTGACAAGTTTCATCAATAGTAAGTTGACAGGAGAATATGGAGGATCATATTTTGACCTTTTCCCAATAGATGCATCATGGTATGAAATACTGCATTTAGCCTGAATGCAGCTAATAACAAACAAATGCAGAAAATGCGTAAGGCTCCCATTTTCCCATTCCAGCTCCAAACTACATATTTTTGCCAATCCAGTAAAGAACAATTTGTTTCAATTACTCCTTGCAATGACACCCCATCCATCCCTTGGAAGCTGTTGCTTTGCATATGGAGTGTGGTACAAACTGGCCAAGGCACAGCAGTGTCCCTTTTCTATGTATATAAAAATCAAGTTGCTTTTCAAACTGAAAAAATACTGGGCAGTAGTGAATTTCAGAACTGTTTAGCTTTGGTGCTGACCAGAAAAGCTGTTTATTCATAAAGCAAATAATCACGGCACCGTGGGATTTCTGTTCAGGTGCAACATGAACCACACCTTCATCACGTAGTTTTCTAAAATGCTTCAAGAATAAGAAAGTGGACTGCTGAATTCTGTAACTGCACAGTGTAACATACAGCCCCACAGAAGAATGCATATTCCTAAACAGAGTGGAAAAATAAGTAGAAATTATTTTAAAAGCATTTTCTTGAAATATTGCCAAAAATTCAGAGTGAGAAAATAACAACCAACCCCATGCTACCATGCTGTTTAAACTAGCAGTGCTATTTTGACTGTAGTTGAAGGTAAGAATCTCTCGAGAGGTTAACAGTCATTGAACTAGCCACAAGATGGAGCCCAAAGGACCTATGAGGCAGCAGTTAACTTTGCCTTCCTGAATCAGATAAAGAACAAATAGAGCAATTTTACCGAACAAAAATGTATGGGAGTCTTAAGGTACAGACAAGGTATTCTTCAATGTAAATCCACTCCTGTCTAAAGATATTTTTCATTGGATAGATGACTGGCCATATACTGGGGAGCTTTGACTTCCTATGCTGAAGCAACAAACCCTACCAGTTTGAAGGCACTTTCATGAATGGAGAATTTGCATGAAATATAGCAAATACTTTGATAAGTCTACGTCAATTAGATGAAATTTGCTTGACCTCTGTTTACCTTGTCTCTGCTATCTTGGGCAGTATTAATAATTTATGTTCCATTTTGGAGGAATATGTGAGACTTAATGCTCTGTTCAACCTCTGTTAAATAAGTAATGGCCTGATCTTGAGGGACCAGGTTCATGCACTTTCCATGTTGCAGATAGTTCAGCTGGGATCCCCATTCAATATAAATAGAAATTAGGCAGAGAAATGGTGAGTGCAGTGGACTCAAGACTTTTCATCAAATTCATAAATGTAAAGAACTCTTTTACATCCTTAGATGAACTTAATCAGTAAGAAACCTTAACTCATACAAATTTAAATGTCTAAAGTTAGTCATCCACATTGAAGCTATTCACCCTAGTCTCACTTAAGATTCAATGGAAAGAAATAAGCATCTGCAGAGAGTGTTTCATCTGCTTGTCTTATGTATCTGTCAGAATGCAAAGAATTGCCCCCTGGAGATATCTGTATTTCTGACTTCACTACAACAAGGAACATAATACTGGTTTAGTGACAAAAATAGACAACAAACCGCAATGAACATCAGAATAATTTGTTGTTAATAATCTTAATTTTTGTTGTTAATAAATTTTTCTCTTGTAAGAATCTGGCATCAAAAAAGAAGAAAGGTGAGGAAAATCAGGAAGTCATTTATAGCTCTTAATAGCAGATTAAATATCCACTCTCATTGTACTTACATGGAGGGGTTAATGCAAATATTTAATCTAGAATGTGCAGCGTTAAGCTGCATACTCCATGCAGTTTAGATCTTGCATAACATTTCAATTGCAGTAATGATTACAATGTGTTAATAATTCTTACTTGCCTTAAATACAACAGTAATTCATTCAGCCCCCACTTCCAATAAATGAAGGCAGTTAAGGAAGTATTATAACGATTATGAAACAGCTGTGATTTCTGAAGAAAGAATTATCTGTGTCATTTGTGTCCTGTGTTGTTACTATGAGTTACGTGTAATACATGTATATTGGCATCATGTTGGCAACATTCTCACCTGCCAATCCACATAATGTGCTCAAACACCTGGATATCCATACAACACATGGTTAATTGACTAAAACTTTCCCAATGGGATAAACTATTCCTTTATTCCTCTGCACAAAGATGTCTGCAAATTATTGCCCAGAGGTATTCTATTCAGATGCAATTCCAGAACTTAACAGTTCTTCTACTGGTAATCTCAATTTCTTTTTTTATCTATGCAGACATCATTTTCAGAAATGTGCTCTTCAAAGTTTTAATTAAAGCAAGGACAGTGAACAGCAGCATTTCATGAGGAGCAAAGATGGTTCAGGATGTTCTGCTTCTAGCAGATAGTCATTAGCCCTCTGCTTTAACCACCATATTAATTTGGGTAAAACACCGAGAAAAGTCCATCTTTTTAAAAGCTATTTTTTTGTTGTTGTTGTTATTGTTCCCCACTCCTAGTATCATCTGCTCCAAAATTCTTATTTTCCAGCTTTTCAAGAGGTCATCTTATTCTTGTCATAAGGATGACTATTTTACTTTTATTTAACAACATATGTAAATATATATTCAGCCATGATCACTTTTTTTTTACAAATCCAATCATGGTCAAGAAGGATCTCAACAGGAAGTTACTATTCAAAGTATTTACATGTAATTTTGACCCAGGGGCTTAGTTGGCACTTTTCACAGATAACAGGCATTATTAAACAAACTGAAGATTCAAATATTAATGATATTAACATCTGCAAAAGGTTGCCCTTTTGGTCCCAGTTGTTTATATAGAATTATGAAGGACACTATTGTTACATAAACTAAAGTCAATATTCAGAAAAAATGTCATCACTCTAACATACTACATACCTCAGTCTGCCAGATTTCACTCAGTTACCCATTATAAGTCAATAATTTGTGTTGCAATGAAGCATGGCCTGAGCTTAGCTATATTTTGCCTTAGCTATATGCAAATGTAAAACTGATATTACTAAAAGTGAAAGCTTGTTAAGCATATTCTCCCTCATTTGTATGTTCCCATCCCATAATTTCAGGGAAGAACCCATGAAAACGTCAGAAGCTGAGGATGATATTGAGAGGAAGCTCTTCAGGCCTTTCGCAACACGTGCCTAAAGATGAAATGCATTAATACAGCACATGTACCTCATCTACATTTGACTGAAATTTTATTCTTTCCAGCTCCGTCGATGGAAGATTTGTCCTCCTGGGATTTTAAGACTTATAGTACCTTAAAGACATTAACTTCCAGTGCTATCATACAAGATTGCTGTTTCAACAAGTCTTACATTTCCCAGTGCATTTCTATTGTTTAACTGACAAACTGGGAAACAGAGAAAGATTGGGATCATTTCTGATGCTCCCTACAGGCATGCATCTCAGATTCAAGTTGAAGCAATTCCTCTCATTAAAAATAATTTTAAAATGTTGGAAATGTCTGTACTTCTTTGCTACTTCAACTCTATTTACCCCATGCTAAAGTTCCTCCACCCCCTCCTCTTTGTGAACTACTTTTTGTTTTTCCCAGTTATATAAAGTACTCTTGAATTGCCAGTTAAAAATAACAAGTTGTCCTAGACAACAACAGCAAAATCCCCCAGAACCAAGAGTCAGCTCATTCTTCGCTGCACAGCCCCAAGGTAAAAGGCAAACCAAACAGCGAGGACACAAATGTGCTAACTGTATGAAGACAGACATCATGGACCAGGCTGCTCTGGTAACAGAAATAAAGCAGAAGGAACAGTGAGAGCCCTCTGACAGCTTTTTTGGTGGAAAGGAGCAATAGAAAGATCAGTCTGTTGCAAGCAAATGCCCAACTGGCTATAATACCAGTGTTTAATTATTAATTACACTGGAAAACCATGGCATTTTAGGAGGGTTTGCCTTAACCATTTGCCTTGTTGTCATCAAGAGTCATGCTGAAAGAGTGGCCCAAGGAAGTCTGTGGTGCTGCACAGGCCCAGACAAGCACTCCCTGCTAATGAATATGAGTGAGAGCACTAGCTGGAAGCTCAAGTTCTCTTCTTCCCTCCAAACATTTCAGATAGCATTAGATAAATCACTTAGTGTTTTGTACTTGTCATGTTAATGTGCGATAATATTTCCTTAATGTGTAGAAACCTGGACATGTATCTTGGAAAGGGTTTTAAGTTAAGGTTTAAAGGTTTAAAGTAAACCAGAAATGTAAAATGGATGCTGCAGGCAATTGAGAGATTCTGTGAGGACAAGGCTTGCACAGCATGCACGTTAAAATAACCAGTTATTAGCTGCCTCTATTTATGCCACCACAATACTCTCATTGCCTTCTTTACCATGATCCATCCATAGGGTTACTGTTTGCCATCGATTGTCAAAGCAGTGTATGTTTTCCTAATGTAGAGCAGGGGTCAGCACAAACATAAACCATTGTCTTTATAGGAATAATGCTGCAGCTAATCTGTTTTGTAAGGAGTCAATTTTTAAGACGTGTGTTCATTAGACTATTTTTTCTGCACAATCAGTCTGCCAGATGCTCAGCCAGCCAGCCAGCAGGGCTTTAGGAGAACACAGTCAGATACGAAAGCTGAGGTCTGCTGATCTAGAAAACTTGCAGGAACATTTGACTTCTCCTTTGAATTACAAAGGGTACAGACAATAATACCACAAAGGTGAGGAGCTGCTCTTGAACAAAGTGATAAATCCTAATAATCCCTTTTTTTTCCAAAGTCATTATCATCTAAGACATTCTGAACTGGCCCAATATGTTTTATTCTGGTTGTTTTTTTGATACTAGAGTTGCTCTGTGGTCTGGAAAACCTTGTACTAACTAGAATAAAACTGGTTTATTCAACCTTAATTTAACAGTGCATTGAAGATTAGGCAGAATGATGTAGTATCTTAAGTTCTTGCAGACTACAGTATTCCCACTGAATTTTGAAGGAGGAATGTTCATTAGTGTGTCTAAGAGCCCATTTGTTAGCTTGTCTAGAGTTCATTTTCAGGGAGAACAGACTCATTTAACTTGTATAAGAAAATCAAAGGTTTACCTTTCATCACAATGTATAAACTGGAAGGTTAAGGCAGAAATCTTGGTAATTCCATTTAAAGACTCCTCTTGATCTTGATTCTTCTTTTGGTCTATAAAGTTGTCACAGATTAACGTAATGGCTATGTTTGTCTAATGCCCAGTCCAAATCCTATTAAAGAGTCTTTTGTGCTCTCTTTAATGAGAGATGAGCCAGGCTCTTAGCCTAATGGAGAGCAGCTTTCTTATTTGTAATACACATGTAACTGTCCAATTAGAAATAATTTTCTCAGCTATGGCACGGATTATTATTTTGCTACTATTCACTAAAACATATAGTTCTGGCATTGCTTCCATTTCCTGCACAACATATTGTTTTCTTACAGAGTGTGCACGCTCACAAGTGTATTTGCTGTCTACACAGCAAATGGCTGTTATCCAGATGGAAAATAGACATGTTATAATCAAAAAGTGTGTTCTGCTTTTAGCCTCACCAATTTATGGTTCAATAGAACAGAGGATTTCTTTTCTAAACCTGTATCAGAAGTTAATTCACAAAAATATGCTGTATATAATTAATACCCTTCTGGCATGCAGAATAGCAGGCAAGAGTTAGAAAAAAATGAACATGAAAAAAAGTGAACATGAAAAACAGCAAAAATAACTACAAAGTCCTGGTATTAATATTAATTTAGAATGACACAAATAAATTTCAGAATTGTTTTTGCTGAGGGTAAAACCAGATAATCTCATTGACCTCACTGATCCTTTTCAGATCTTACGTAGCTTCAAGTATTTCATCAAAGATACAACCATTTTATTAGATCTGGATCTCACCCTTTTCCTATTCTAATATAGTTTAAGTGTTAAACAAATTAGGATAATGTACTTACTTAGGACTGAATTTTCTAACATTATGAACAAATAGCAGTTATTTACTCAACAGGTAGTCCTGTTAGTAACAACAGAACAGATGTTTGAAGTGAGACCAAGAGTTCATCTAAGCCCCACACTCTCTCTTCACCAATGGCAAAACCAGCAAATGCCTAGAGAATAGTACAGGAATAAAACAGCCACACAGGGATCACCTTGTAACCTCCCACCATCTCAGCTCAGGAGCTTGCTAAGCCAGAAACAGTATCTTCATGTTTAAGAGTTCTTGATAGGATTTTCTGTAATATTCCCAGCCACTTCTGAAATGATAAAAATTTTTTAACATCCACACGTTTTGCAGCTTGAATTTTCTCAACTTATCTAGGAATTGTATACAGAAATATTATTTTAAAAAAAATTGAATGAAGATGCTTTACTTACAGTGAAAGATACTGCATGAAAAGAGAGAGAATACAACCTCTCATTTTTTATTCTTCAGGTTAAATACCATATAATATGTTATTGACTATTTGGGCAAGTCTGACTAGGTCGTTGACATTTAGCTTTTGTCTTCTTCCCATTCTCACTAAGTACACTAAAAATCTGGGTATATGTGTTATAGACAATTGTGATACTGTAAGAATGAAGCTAAGGTTTATTGGGATGTATTTTTCTGGCTTTCTGCTTACAGTATAGGTAATTTGAATTACATCTTTGATGAGATAATATGGCACATAAGAAGGACAGGATTAATTTTGAATGAACTGTAATTATAGCTAGCAGATTTGGCAAAACATAAATGTTTATCCTTATGACCTAAAGACCATCTCAAAATTTCCCTTCATATATTTTTTTTCAAGAAAATGTAGATATGTTTTAGAATAGCCAGCATGCCCTGTAAATGCTTTTAACTTTAGAAGGTCTTGATTATTTAATCAAAATATGTGGTAGAAGTATCTCTGAGTGGTTTTCATCTGTAATAGCTATGTTACACCAGAAAAAAAAAAAAAAAAAAGAGGGATGGGCTTTTAGGCAAAGCTCTAATAGCAATGATGTCCAGGTTCAAGCTCAGACTGGATACTGACACTCTACAGGTTTGACTAATTAATACTTCGACAGAAAATATGGAAAGGGCACCACAGGAGGCTCTGAGCAACCTGATCTAGTTTAAAAGGTCCCTGTGCACTGCAGGTGGTGCTGGACTAGATGACCTTTAAAGGCCCTTTCCAACCCCACACATTCTATTATTCTATGATTAATCTTACACTTGAACAACCAGACCTGGGCTGAATTCCTATTGCTTTATACTTTCTCCATGACTCTTTTTCACCAGCAGAAAAAAGGAAATAACTACACGGATTTCACTAAAAAGTTAAGGCATAAAGATTTTGGTTTGGTTTTAGTGGTTTAAATTACAGATCTCAGATAAGGATGCTTTACCAAAAGCTTGTTTGCAGAATTCATTAAGCAGTGTCAGCAACGAGGCTGTAAATCCATATGTGGCCTACCTGTGATCAATGTTGGTGGTTACTGAAAGTGCTACTTGACACAATGTTCTGTGATACGCATGTTAATCCTTGTAACAGCCCCTAAAGTTCAGATTTTTAAAATATTTGCCTTAATTTCATTTTACAAACTGAAATTCATAGCTAAGTAAGCATATGTCTCTATATATGTAGTGATAGGACAAGGGGTAATGAAAGAGGGTAGATTTAAGTTAGATATTAGGAAGAAATTCTTCACCGTGAGGGTAGTAAGGCACTGGAATAGGTTGCCCAGGGAGGTTGTGGATGCCCCCTCCCTGGAGGTGTTCAAGGCCAGGCTGGATGAGGCTTTGTGCAGCCTGGTCTAATGTGAGGTGTCCCTACTCATAGCAGGGTGGTTGGAACCTGACGATCTTTAAGGTCCCTTCCAACCTTAACCATTCTATTATTCCATGTCTTCTGTCACAATACAAAAATTAATTTCCTCTAAAAAATTCAGACATATTTCATGGATACTAAGTGACAATAGAATTTACCTAAGCTTATGATGTTTAGGGAAAATTTTTGTGAGTTTTGGGTGTGCAGGCAAAGCAATTGAGCCTAATGTACAGTAAGTCTTTCTTACCCACATACAGATAACAAAAGTGGCTTTGTCATAGGATTCCTGCTTTTCTGCCCTTTCTTATTTCTGGTTCATCTCTTAGGAACAAGCATATACACTTAATCGTTATCTTTAGTCTCCTACTACCCCCAAAATATTCCATTATCTTTGCTTTATTCTGCATGCCATCTCCAGTTGCATTAAATGCTCTGCAGCAACTTGAATTAAGTAGAGACTGGATATAGAATGGGAGCTGTTTTCTACTGCAGCAAAAACAAGCAAAACAAAAACCCACCTGCACAGCAGTTACTTTTTGCCCTGAGTGGGAGCTTGGGAGCTCAGTGAGTCACAGCCCAGGAGTTCACAGGGAAAGGGTTCTTGCTTGCTGTGCTGGGCTGGCAAAGGCAGCTCATCCCCAGCACTGCTGCACCTCTCAGTGGGACTATGCTCTCCTGCACCCAGCAGACTGCTATTTGCAGATGGTAGAGCCTTTATTCTCTTTAAAAAAAAAAAAATCTGCCTGACAAAAGTCAAGAAGAAAAATCCAGGTGGTGAGCTAGGCCTTGGCATTTCTGTTGCAACAATAATGGGTACAGCTCCCTGAGCTCTCGCTTTGCCTGAGAAAAGTTCTCTTAGGGTCCATGGAAAGTATTAGCTCAGTTTTCAGTTTTATCTCATCTGTTTTTTCTGGACAAAAGTGGAAAATTAAATGACACAGAGTTTAAGAGCTGCAGCACTGAAATGTTGAGTCTTTTTTATTGGATGTGCTCTAATTATCTGAATTACATTTCCAAGTATGCCTTTCTACTCCTCAGAGTATCACTGAATTAATCTGAAATTCATTGACCTCACTAGGGGAGGTGCAATTGTCAGGGACCTTACAGGGTCCAATTTAGACTGCCCTAGGTGTCATTTCCTCTGTCTACCTCAAATTTCTTGTCTGACTTTGTCCAGTGTTGGACACCTCATGATCTGATCTTGCCCTATCTCTTAGCAGGCACTGAATTGATCATCACACTTAGCAAGGTAGTTGCCCTAGGTTTGATTTATGGTCACCATTTAGTGAGGGGACTCAGCCCACTGAGGAACACAGAGCCTTCCAGAGCTATTTGTATCAAACATTGGCAAAATTATGAATTTAGGGTGCCTGTGTTCCTCAAGGAAGAGACCCAGTTTGGTGTCTGGGGTGGTTAGCATAAGTAAGATCATGGCAACTGTTGCACTTTTTAATATAGATTTCACTGAACATCTATTTTACCCATCTACAAATGTAATTAATAAACACATTAAATCTTTTTTCTTTGTTTGATTCTAGCTACCTCAGAAAAACCTCACGAACACAGTAAGTATCGAATTGATAAAGAATATTGTTACTTCAGCTCTCAGGAGAAGGGTATTTCTTTATGTTGTCAAAGTTCTAGTAGCTTAAGACAAAAGCCACACAAACTCATAGGAAATTTTGACTTACGAAAGTGGTTTTCAGTGTCCCTGTAAAGCAGGACCAGGTGTGCTTCACAGATCCCAGTGCAAAAACTGCTTTCCAGTTCAGGCTGCGGTTAAGACCCACCTGTGTCCTCTGCCTCCATGGCAGCTGCTCACTGCAAAAAATCAAGACAGAGGTGAGGAAGAGTCATTGCAATTCTCTAGCTAGCAAGATCTAGGCAAGAGGCTTTTTGTCTCTTGTATGCTGCAGCTCTCAATGATTTCAGTATGTAGACATAACTGATGTAAATCAGAATGAAACATATTTCTAGCATTCCTCTGAATGCCATAGCTTGCTTTTTCCAGTCTCACAATGTTGGGTTTTAGATACCATACTGTTTTTAAATGGCACAAAATTGTATACAGCTTGTATTTTAATACAATAGAATATTTGCTATTGTTACTGCTTCTCAATACATTTGTAGGATCCAGGTGAACAGAGAAACATGGAAAGCTATTTTTAATTTATGCAGTATACAGAACAACCCCACTTCTGTTGTAATAAAATGCTTCCATTACTTTCTATACAGAAAAAAAGTGATAGCAATGAAAATTAGTAATAGAAGTATTTAACAATTTTAGAAATTCTGTTATATTTCTGAAAAACACGGAATGGAATTTTGTGATTTCTTAAACCACATTATAAAGTAAAAAATTTTCTTTGGAATTGATTTATTTTTTACCAAAAAAAAATTTAATATACTTTCTCAAGGAAGATACTAATCAAAAAGTTCTCGTGAAGTCTAGTGTGACTATAGAATGCAAAGTCATCTTTTAAAAACATAATGTGAATAATTTGTTTTAAAAAATCCTAAAAATTAAAAACCTTCTAATGTAGGGTTTCTTCTTATTTGCAGAGCACGAACGTGTTAAACATGAAAAAGCTGCATCCCAGACTAAGCCAGGTTGGTTTGGTAATTTAATTTCCAGTTTCTCCGGGCTCCATTCTATGAGGATATGTTTGGGTTACAAAACTTGTAGACTTTCTTAAGCTAGGTACTGTTTTTTTGCTTTGTGTCATTGTCTTTTTCAGAGTTTAGAAGAGGAACAAAAATGAGAATCAAATTTAGCTAAAAGATTTTTCTCAGTTTTCACAGTTTTTTTTAGTTCCTCTGACTGTCATTGATGCAGTACGCCTTATAAAGCTTTAGTAAAACCTGTTTTCCATAGTTTGAGGAAGGAGTTTTCTACTGCCTTGCAGTACATCAAAGAGGAATACAGGTAGTTACACCATCACAGCCTTTTCTGTAAATCCATTGTTACACAAATAAGTTTGATACTCAAAAAAGGAGAGCTACAATCTCACTGGGTAGATGATAGATTGCAAAAAGGCAGCCTCCAGTTTCTGAATCTCAGAAGAACAGGAGCTGAACGATGTTATAAATAAATAAATAAATAAATAAATAAATAAATAAATATTGATCTGAACAATTTAAAAAATAAAGAAATAAATAAAACTTGGGCTGGATATGCACTCAGGTAATCTGTAAGTAATAACCAGAAATGACTGGCTGTGGTGAGCTGGACAAGCCCTTTCAAACCAGGGCCTAATCATGCTTTTTGTGGAGGAAGACACCTCAGGATCCACAGTTGGGTCTGGTGCAAAGAAAAAAGACTAAGAGGATAAACTCATAGAAAATTCAGCTATTGGTTCTCCACTTCCATAACTCCTTAGTGGTCTTACCAGATGTGGTGGGCATGGAAAAGCAAGTATCAGCATCCCATCAGCCATTGCTGGCAGTGTTGTTTGAACTTCACATAAAAATGAAGTGTTCATGAATAAGTGATTAGCTAAACCATGTAAAACCACTTATTATATTCCATAATAAGCAGGTAGAATTTTTTTTTTTCCATTATATTTTTTTTCCCAAGTTTTTTCTGTTTGGTTGGTTAGTTGGGTTTGGATTGGTTTGGTTTGGTTTGGTTTGATTTGGTTTTGAAGAAAGCAGTTTCTCCTATGCATTTTACTAATTTATTTTTAACACAATATTCTACTTGTAAGTTAAGTATTTCCATAGACATTTGGAGGTTTCCTACAAGCCTTGAGTAGCTGAATTTGCCAAGTTGCATTGCTGGTTTTGAGTCAACAGGAGAAAAAAACCAATGTTTGTCACTCTAGCATTCAAAGACCCAGAGGTCAAGCTTGGTTTTTTTTGTGCCTCTGACCACTTTTTGTGTATTACCAGCTAGCAGAGGGCTTCAGCCAGCAGGTGGGTGTGTGTTGAGCTAAGGCAGGAACAATCTAGGAGGGAAGCCACGCTATCTAGCTCCGTACAGGTGTCATGACTACTCACCTTTCCTGCAAAATGAAATCAGTTCTTCTGCACAATCAGCCTGATCTCATCCAAAAAATATATTTCCTTGGTGAGGAATTTGACAACATCGAGATCACCATGTCACAAACCAGTACATTGGACTGATTAGAATCTTACTCCAGTATAGTACAGTACATTCCAGACTAAAGTCCTTGGAATATAAAGGGGGGGTGGGGGAGTGGGGGGGGCGGAAATCTATATTTCCTTTAGCATAAAAGACCTCTTCTCAGGAGATTAATAGTTGCTTTGGAGAGTAGTGGCTCTTCTGGGTTTCAGTTTATGACTGGAAGTATTAATCTGCAAGGCCTGATGGTAATAGTGCTCCTGCCTGCTGTGTGCCAATGAGTACTCTTGAGTTAGCAGACTGAATTACAAAAGCCTCGTTTTGTACAAAGCCTTCTTTTTCACCTTAATTCAGAGCAGCTTCGAACTATTACACCTACACCTCCCACCAGCAGACTTAGAAGTATCACGTGACTAAGAAACTAAAGAATCGATCCTGTAGGAAAATGTTTACATTAAAGAGTGTTTTGTGTATGTGTGTGAGAGCAAGTAAAGCAAGAGAATTCATTCCTGATGTAATTCTTCTGAAACTGCCTGCAATACACAGAAAATTGCTGACAGCTTTATATTTTTCCATTTAAAATAGGTACAGCAGGGAAAAAAAATAATATTAATGCTTGTAGTGTTGCACAACTAGAGCTCTATAGAGGAAAGAAATTCTCTCCAATGAAAGATTTCAGAACTCCAAACTTGGAGTTTATTCAAAATCAGAACAAATCTGAACTTTTCCTAAATATTCACCAAAAAATTATTTTGGAAGTTTTGTATCTTTATGAGGTCATCAGCATGTCTTTTTCTTTCTTTTTTTAGTTTTTTGTTTGTTTTTTTAAAGTCAGCATATTGCGGCTTTTTTGTGTATCAGTACATCGAAAATTTAATACTTCAAATTAGTGAAATGCACTCTTATATGCTAAAGCTCATCTAAGAGGAGAAAGAGGATACTTTATTTCAACACGTTGCATCTTCAAGATGCTGGTTGCTCTATAAAATCATTTCTAGCTTCACAGACAGCCATGAAATGGAGATGATTTTTTTTAATTCACTGCTTTTATAAGAAGCTGACAATAATGACAGCTGAGTAAGGGGGAGAAAAAAACCCTAAACTTAATATAAGTGAAAATAAATTAAATTGCCACCTCCTAGATGACAACTGAAAAGCATAGCAATGCAGGGCTATATTTTATTTGCAAAGAACATAAAAGATCAGTAACCATGGAGCTTTATACCTCCCTGTATTTTCCTCCATCAGTACTGATTTCCTTCCAGAAACAAACAAAAAAATCCCAAACCAAAAAAACAAATTCCATACCACAATTGCTGTATGTGTAATGTCCATACTTGAACTGTAGCTCTGCTGGGTGCTTCTGTGTTATGGATGAGAAGCATGGACTGTAGAACAGTGAGGCTCTTTCTACACCTATTAACATATGATAAATGTATTTTTAGGCCTCTTTTGCAAGTGTTTACCTCTGGGAATCTCAGAGAGCTAAGTTAAAAAGCAATCAACACAGAAGAAGATAAACCTTCTCTCTGCCCTCAGGAAAAAAAAAAAAAAAATCCTTTGTTAATTACATGCTAAATTCATAGGAAATGTCACATATGTTGAGACCACTCAACAGTCTGCTCTTCTAAATACTGTACTGTACATATATTTAGTCAGAGTGCAGATTTAGTATCAAAACTTGGACATTTGGGTTCCAGAGAAATAACCTCCACAGAAAAGCAGTAGTTCTTGAGGCTGACTGTTTGAGGGTGTATAGGTACAATGATGGGTAAGCTAGGGATCTGATAATTCATGGGTGGTTCCAGCCACTCATCACCTCCCAAGTACCTCCCTCCATTGTCTCCTTTAAAAACAAGTTTGACTGCCAAGGCTGGAAACTTAGTTTATATTCTAGGGGCAAGCAACTTTTTGCATGCACAGACAGACTACTAGGGAGGGTTTCTAGCCAACCAGTACTCAGATGAGTTGAATGGCTTCAGAAGACAAGGCATCCCTACTCCACTTGACCTCCATACAGCCATTGTCAGCTTCAATCTGATGCCTCACAGAGGTGTTGGGTAAAAGGAAGGGGCCAGAACCGTGGCTGTAAGCGGCTTCCATCAACAAGAGGAAGGGGAAATACGTTCTGAATGTGTCTTAAACGTATTTATAAAGAAAGGTAGTGACGTATGTGAATGTTGAAAGGTAGGAGCTAGGAGAAAGGTTTGAATTCAGGTGTGAGAAAAGAGAGAAAATAAGAGTACAGCTGTGAAAGGATCAGGAGGGGTGAAGTTCAAGACAACTAAACTGGGCAGAGTAGAGATCTGAAAACAAACATCCCAGTCCCCACTTGACTGGGCCATTGAGCAGTTAAGGCAAATCCCACCTGATCAGAAAGTGTCCTGCCTGTGCCTCTGCTTGAAGTTTGGAGGAGATGCAGATCAGGTCTGGTGGTGGATGTCACCATGTGTTCATATCATCTGAGAACTGTGATGAGCAAAGCCACAGGCAGCTCAACAGCATGTGAACTTGGGCAGCTTTCCTCATGAGATAAGCAGAAGCTCAGGGTTGCTATAAGGTTTTGTGACAGAAACCCATCTGGGTCTAGGTGAGTTTGTCCAGTAGCAGTTGGTATGAATTGGCATTAAGTCTGGCACTGTCCCATGTGGATGTGCTTCTGTGACTTAGCATGTGCTTGGGGCCTTCTATACCTTTCTTATCTTCAGAGTGTAGACACACACAGATGCATCCGTACATACCTGTGGTTAGGCAGCATCTGAGCAGAAGTTCTCAGTGTTGTATAATTACAGAACTGTTGAACTTAAACACTTAGGAAGGTGATGTTCACAAAGCCATGATAGTTTCATTATTAGAATACAGAATCACTTGAGTGCTTAACCAAAAGACACTACCAGATACAGGACTGTTTCCTGGTGGCTGTAGTAATGCCCAGTATTTTATTTTTCCTATGGAGTATGACCTCACCATGCAGTCAGAACTCATCATGCATACATGCTGTTTTACACTGCTATAATAGGATAGTGATGCTAAAGACATGTTTTTATTTTGTCAGTATGAAGCATATAAATAATATAATGTATAGAAATATTTTTCCAGTAATATGCACCTATGCTAAGACTGTGTAAGTGTCTAATTTTAATGCTGCTTTCACAATACAGAGGAGAAAATTAAACAACATAGGACAACTCCCACAGAGAAGTCAGGTAATAACAAGTACTTCTGATTTCTTCTGATCAGTGGGAGGGGGTGCTAAACACTATTCAGTATTCATCTAATGTAGTATGTTTGCATTGCAATTTTTTTTTACAGTAATTTGAAATATGTTACTGATAACACTTTCTTAGAGCAAATCCAGCATCCTGAGAACAGTCTTTCCAATGAAAAAGCCAAGTCAAAACATTTCAGCTCTTGGGCTGCCTACTTCAGCCTCTCTGCCAGGGAGAGGCTAATGAAGTGGGGTGTAGCTGTAAATCAGATGTCTGAAATGATCCCAAACATCCTTGTGAAGCATTGCTGTTTGTTTGGGCTTTTTTAACTCAGATCTTTCAAGCAACTCAATTTACAGCACAGGAAAGAGTGCCCAAGTAGAGAGTGATGCAGAAGGATGAATCACCAGTTGGATTAGGGACTTGGAAGGGTCTTACACTGGCTTTCTCAAGGGCAGTTAATCTCTAACTCTTTGGGTCTTTTCTATGATTTAGACCTTTTAGGATTTGTAGTAATAGTGCTGACAGAAAAAATTGTTAAATTATTTTTTTTAATTATTTTAAAAATATTAAATATTGACTGTTAGAGAAGCCCTAAAGGCTCACCCAAGGAATTAGAACATCCTCATCATCATTAACAGTCTACATAAAGCTGTTTTAAAGGAAGTTTCTATATATCAGCCTCTTGATGTCTACTTGGGCTAACCTTGATACAAACATAAAATCAAAGATTGCCAAATCTTGGACAATTATGCTAACAACAGATGTTCATTTGATATCATGATGATGGTGATGATGATGAATATTTTCAATAAAATAAAATGCTGCTTAGTTTTAAGCTGCATGGTGCTGGTTACTACATCCTTTCTATTCTTATTTCATATATGTTTTTTCTTCTCTGCAGCAGCAGAATACATGTTGTACAGAATAGTATAGTACTGTCTCTAATTTTGAACACTCATAGAATTTTGGGGTTTATATTACTTTGTACAAGACCTCATGATAGTCTCTCCTTTTGCTACAAAGTGATGTTTTACAGCACGCTGCCTTTTTATCCACTAAAAATACTGGTTTGATAGTTTTTTATCTGATCATAAACTGCTGTAGCTTGATCAAAACCATATAAATTACGTTTCTGTTATAGAATTAGAGAAATTACTGCAAAATACTTCAGAATATTTCTAACCTGAATGTTTAATGAGTTAGCAGTTACTGACAGGAAAACAAGTCTGCAGAAGGAAGATGTTGCATTTTTTTAATTTACAGGACTTTCACACTCAAATTCACATTATTTTTTTAATGGTCAGCTAAGTTTCACACTTAGTTTGTGAGCAAAATCAGAAGACTCAACCTGTGGTTTAGCAGTGGTTAGAAAGAAAACTGACTGTTTCCTGTGTGTTGGAGCCAAACTGAGAATTTCAGGTTGGCTAACTTAACGTAAGCCACTACAGAAATAACTTGTAAGTTTTCAAATCAATACCCATTGAGCTTGCAATAGGCAACTTGAAACAGTGGGTAAGTCATCTCATCTTTCTTTAAGAAACATTTTATAAAGATATGAATTATGAGATGACTAGTGGTCTCCTGACTAAAAGTGTAGAACAATGTGTTCTTGATGTTACAAATCAGTTGAGTACCACCCAAAACTTCCAATCATCAGTTGACTGGTCTGGAACGACTTCTGATTTATACTGTTACACAGGGAGAAATGGTCCTGGAATATATAAATATGTTACTGCACTGAATAACAGGATGCTGCATTATTTCAGCAGCAGCTGGTAGCTAGTGAGAATTGCAAAGGTCTAAACATCTTAGAGCCTACCTGCATTTTAGGGACCTGAATATTGTGCATCTTTAAATGAGTGGGGGAAGGTAAGAACAAGTGAGAACTGACTGCCATTAAAATATTTGAATATTAACAAAGTAAAAAAAAATAAAAGTAGAGTCTCTTTTCTCTTTATGTCTAAATATCGTAATTTACCTTCTTTTGTCTTCTGTAGTCCAGGCAAAACCAGCAAGTACGTGGTGCCTACCTTGATCAGAAAAATCCTTGTAAAACTGCTGGATATGTGTGGCTTTTTTGACTTTAACATATGAAAAATGTCCCTTAGCAATTTCTAGTTTTGCTTAAAACAATAGTGTCTTTATCATCATGCTTTCCATTACTTTAATTTAACATTCTGTCTTGTCATTGCTATTTAAAAGTTAATTTGGCATAATCACTTGCTTCAGTACAGGAGTCAATTCATTCTATGCTTCCTGCATCACAAGGCTAAAGAAAAAAAAAAGGAGTGATAATCACTGTTAAGAATTAGTTGGGTAGAATAACTACTGCTGCTGACTTATAAAGAGAAAAAGAAAGACATCCTCGTAGTTTTCTTGTTAATCATGTTTTGGTATAACTGCAAATAGAATTTTTCTCAGTCAAAAAAAAATGAAGAGTCCATACACTAACTTACTATGCAGTCTGCTCAATAACTTCCTGTGTCTTTCATGTCCTCAGCACAAAAGTAAAAAAAATAAATTCAGTTAAGACCCAGAGTACTGGCACTCTTAAAAAAACCCAGATATGGGAAAAATTTCACTCTTCACCGACATAAATTTTAATTCATACCTTGTAAAATTGTTTCTGATTTGAAATTCCCTATCATGCTTTCACTCTGGCATTTCCCAGCATATATCATCACCTGAAAGCACAGTTGCTAGTTAATTTATTCATCTAAGTAGCAGAAGGGCTGAAGTATATTGCTCTTTTTTCAGGGGCTACTCACATTTTCAACATTTTCCACTTTAAAGCTCACCTTCATGTCCTTGTTGCTAAAAACATACTGATGCCCAGATTTTTAGCTGTAGGAAACATCAGCTGGAAACAAGGCCAGCACAGCTGTCCATTGATTCCTCAGCTCTAAAGTGTATAGTGGCCCCTATTTGCATGCATTTGGCAAAGCTGTTACTATGCAATGAGATCTAGGGTGTGGGGTTTTTTTTCAATTCCTTTTATGAAGATGTGACTTTTGTATAAATTAACTAGTGCTAGACCTTGTTTTTAAAGCAAAGATTCTTCACCTTTTATATTTCCAGCAACCTAAAATAAATTATCAGTTTTTTCCAGTAACAATTATGAAATAGAAAGGGGGGGGGGGGGAGGGGGGGGTTTAAAATTTAAAACATTTATTGCCTATCCAGCAGTCCTAGTTCTCTAATTTTCCACAGTGAGATATAATTTATTCATATGGAATAGGATGTGTTCGAGACTGTGGGAATTCAGCCCAAGTACATCTGACTCAACATAATCAAGGTCAAGTAAATGTTTGCTGAGTTTTCTCTGTACTCTCCTTTCAAATAACAAAAGTGGAGAGTGGATACAAATTACATTTCAGGAACCAAGGGGAGCCTCTATTAATTGACTTCTTCCATCAGATATATGCATAATTCTTAATGTAACATTAATAGTAGCTATATGTGTGCAGCTATGTGCGGTACTACTGAACGTGCTAATTTGTGGCAGATTCGTCAGTGGATAATCTCTTAGCAAATAGCCATGTGGCTTTTTTTCCAAAATAACAGCATGAAGCAAGATAAAATGAATGTCAGTTCCTGAAAAATATATACACAATCCCTCTTAGTTAAATGAAAAGGCACACAAAATGTAATTTATGACAGTTTTTTTATTCTGTTTCTTTTCTCTAGAGCATGAAGCAGTCAGACATGAAAAAGATGTTCCAACTACAAAATCAGGTAGGCAATCCTGCATTTTATGCCTTCATTACTTTTGAAACTGTTATTTAAAGAATTTGAAAAATACAATGGTATGAGAAAAATGCCAAAATCATGGCCCTGTGATGTATTTTGCTGTGTATAATGGCCTTGACGTGTCATACCATAGCTAAGGTAGCACTGTACATGTTTCCAGTGCCAGTTGTTATTTTCTGAAGATATATAAAGGTCAAACTTCTGCCTCTGTAGTCCACCAAGGTCAAGGAAAATATGCCAGCAAAGAATTTGAACATTTTTCTGAAAGTGCTTGCTTTAAATTATTTCATTTTGCTAATTATTTGTTGATATCTCCCACTTATTTGGACCTCACAGCCTTTCTGCATGAGTCAACTTCTCAGGACCAGCCATAGTTTAATTATCCTCCATAGCAGGTATTATATCATATACTATTCAGATCATGACCTGGCACTATGCATCATCTATAGGTTGCCCAAGGAGGTTGTGGAAGCCCCCTCCCTGGAAGTGTTTAGGCCAGGTTGGATGAGGCTTTGTGCAGCCTGGTCTAGTGGGAGGTGTCCCTGCTCATAGCAGGGGGATTGAAACCTGATGATCTTTCAGATCCCTTCCAAGCTTAACCATTCTATGATTCTATTCTATGATAAATGTCTCTACATATCATAGGTCCTATGCAGCCTCACTAGTACAAGGCAGAGCAAAATTACTGCAGGTATGTGAAGTAGCACTGTTCAGGTTCACTGTGAAACAATCACTATAGGTTTAAAATAAAGTCTTCTCCATGCTTCTCAGTGAAAGGAAGTAAGTGAATAATTCAAATTCTTAATGTTAGCAGTATTCATCCTTAACTCTAAACCAGCAATTATGATGTGTAGATGAGAACATCCCTATTGCTGTTATCCATCATTAGATTGTTATTAATTACTGTGAGATTACTAAAAATCATGTTTCGATATGCAGTAAATACACAGAACAAATAAAGCCATTCTCCACCTTAATACTGTTCCGCTGCATCTGACTGTACTGACCATTTTTCTTTCCTCTTTTTACATTCCAGTCAAACTGAAAACCACTGCAAGTATGTTTCATGTCTTGTTTCTTAAGCAATATAAACCTTCTTTTCAGATGCATGTTGTCTCAATTTGCATTTTTGCAATTATGTCATGCTAGATAATGCTATTTTCTTGCTTATACTACAGGTACTCTTGTTGTCAGTCTGCTTAGTAGCAGCTGAACACAACAAAACTAAATCAATTTATAACTTCATATTGTGAAGCTGCAACACGCAAACTCTGTTTGCAATTTTTACTTTTCATAAAAGTAAAGGAAATAATACTAGTAGCCTAATTGATGCTCTGCTGATTTAGGTAAGTGTAGACACATGACTTACCTTTATGCAAAATATTATTTTTTAAAAATAACAAAATGTCATGTACTATAACTGCATTAGACAACCTTTTCATTACTTCTTTTACCATTTGCAAATTGCTTATTTAATGAATTCACTAAACACTTTGTTGACCTTGTTTCAGTATACTTTTTTTCCTACTTTAATTAAATCAAAATTAAATTAGAGAAATGAATGTTTCCATTTTAGATTAGTTTTAGGAAGTTTGAAGTCAGTAAGACTTCTGAACAGATAAAGACTGGGATCTATGTTTATTGTGGCAAGTCATGGCATGTCTCATACTGCAAATCATGATCAAACAACAATCAGGACAATGTTTACACTGCATGGCTTGAATTGTGAAGATTTTGGAGTATGGACCTTCACAGATTAATTAGCTGTAACCTCTTTAGCACAGGACCTCTGTTTTCCTTTTCATACTGTTCTTGGCACATCGTGACCAAGCCATGTGTTATTCTGATGCAAACTGATGTACAGAGTACCTAAAACCAAGGCCAAGCTCCAGGAGCCACAGATTTCATCCTGCTCCCGGTCAGAAGCTGACTACAAGAGGAGGCAAACTAATTACATCAAGCTTCCTAAATTAGTCTCATACGTTAGGTGTCTGAAGTTAGACAAGTTAAATACTTGCTCTTAAACATCTTTCAGAAAAGACTTTGATATTCTGAACCCCCGCTCCAATGAGAAAGGGGTAACACAATGCATCTGAAATGTACCACCACTGAAGGACCTCCTGTAATCCTGAGTTGTAGTGTTCGGTTTTCAAGTCATCATTGCAAAATTATTACCCCCTGTGATGCTATTGGGGAGGTTATTTTGCTAGTATTTTAAGTACATTTTCCTCTGTTTGATTCCATTATTCAGATTTGTTCAGTTTTATATTCACTGGTTCTATTCACAGACATTTTATGCCTTCTCTACTGATTTATCTGAGAGACCCACTGAGGGCACTCTCTTCTATTAGGGAATCATAAGAGATTTAAGTGACTAACTCCTCATATTTTTTTGCAATATCAAAATCACTGTCTACAATGATCTTTTATCAAGAGCTCGTATGCTGGCATATTGTGAATATAAGAAACAGCAAAGATATTTTCCCTTGACCTTTGCAGGGGGATGTTTGTACCACATTCTTGAGCTTATATCCTGCTGTTTGAAATCATTGTAAAGGTTAACAGTGCCTTTAGAAAAAAGAAAAGAAAAAAGAAAAACAATAACAAACAGACCTATGATCATATACAAAAGTAATTCTGTTTACTCTGCCTATTTTGAGCGAACCATCCGTGCATATATAGTTCAAGATTTTAAGCATCAAAGCTATCTGCTTTAAATTACTTTTTTTCCACTCAAAGAAGAACACTTAATTGGATCACTCCCTTCTTTACTTCTAGAGCCCTACACAGCTTTGCTTCATATGTTTCTTATCCAGCTGTTCAATATGCTTGCCTTAACATGAACATAGTTACCATCAGTATGACACTTAGCCATGGACACAAAATACTCACTGATTTTATAGTTCAGGTCTAGTAGGAATGTAAAATAAATCCATAGATTTTTCCTGGGCCAAATTTATTCACACATAACACTCTGTGCAGTCTTACTGTAAAAGTAAAGAGGGTTTAAATCAGTAGACAGACTGTATAATTTAATGAACGACAGGTTGCAGAAATACAGGGTTGAGTTTGAAAAGTCCCCAAATTAACAACAAACTCATTTCTATAGTAACCTGCAGTTATAAAATCAATTAGTAAGTTAACTTATTTTTCACTATTTCTGATTTAGCACAGAGAAGGGTCTTTGAGAGCATTTGTTCCTATATAAAATTTTAATATGTAATGAAACTCAGAATTTACTCCCTGCAAACTTACTAAAGACTTTAAAATCATGACATATTAACTTGAACAGAGGACAAAATTGGTGGTATTTCTTACTCAGGCAAAAAGTAATAACAAACCATGTTTTGCATTCAAAAGAAGAACTCATTTAAAGAGTGAGGGCATGAACCCCTTTCTCAGATTTGGTGCCTCCAAAAAATCTTTTCATTTTTCATGTGAAAATGAGAAGACATATTAATCCCCAGGTCATGGTGCAGTAATGTATCAGCTTTCAGCAACTATGAGCATGATCATAAGCAGAAATGTAGATATTAAAGGACTTAAGCATGCTAGCATTAAATAGCAGCAAAACTAGCCTTTGTTTAATGCCTTCAGTGCCTAAATATTGAGCACTGACTCCTTTTATGAGACTCCTTATGAACAAAGACCTAAACAAAAGATTCCTGGGTTGTGTTGGTGAAAAACATGCTTAATTTCACAGTCTTCCTGTTGAAAAAGCATTGACCGAAACATTTTCACATCTGTGTGAGCTCAAGAACCTCTTGTTCATCTGAAGCCAAAACTTGACATGAAGAAAATACAGATATAATTCCATCACAGGAGACCTTGGAATGCTTTGTGTGCTTACTCCTTTTTTTTTTTTTTTCATCCAGCTCTAGGTTCAAAGAATAAGGGTTTTGCCTGGCTAGTGAGGTTACTCAAATACAACTGGGACTAAAGAAGTAGTGAGGTGTAAAAAACTCTTGGATTCCAAATCACAATTTAATTAATTTCTTTGATTTAAAGAGTGATGATGGTTTACACAAGGGAATTGCTGTCCCATTGCATTGATCATTTTTCATTAATTGTTATGGGTATTATGATAGCATGGGAATATATGCCCCGATTTTGAAAGGTGCTGTGCAATGATGTAGTCAAAATTTTTCCACCTCTCCAGAGGTTTGCTCTTAAAAGACAAGAAAAACTAATAATGCAGGAGAAACCATTATACAGGGGTGAATGCCAGCTATTCAAGGTCAATGTCACCCTTTTGTTGGGATGTGTGGATGACAAGAAAAGAGAGGTAACAATTAAACTGAATACATTTTTTGGAAAAGAGCATAATCAGCTATAACCTTGAATGCACATTTTAAAATAACTCTATTTAAAGTATTTGCTTGCCAGAAAGCTTTGACTGGCACAGTGTTTGCATTTGCAAAACCATTGCATGCTGGATTAGAGAACTTCAAAGAGTAGGAATCAGCTTTCAGTGTGAAATTCTATGTACATGCCTGTTGTTGAAACACATTTATTTGCAAATTAATATCCTGCAGAAAAGTTACAGATTAAAGACATCTATTTAATTGGTTACTTTTCTTGAAAATGCAAGGTACTGAACCTCATACTCTTTTTTTTTGCCCTTCCTCTTCATCTCTGGTTATTTTCCTGGAGAGCCAGCATATGAAATCCCAACAGCAGGTAAATATTACATTTCTCTGGTACATCTTCTGGAAATAATTAAGTAACATGCCGCTGTTCATTAAAACATATTATTAATCAACAGTGAACAATGCTACCGTAAATCACCATTGGTATAATGGCCGTGTTGCAGCTCTGCAGTTCATTACCAAGGACTGGTGGGACTGGCTGATTATGTAATTTCCACTGCTCATCTGCAGTATATTGTGGTGAGCTAGACACAGGTGATCAGCACTGAGTAAGCCAGCATTAATCAGATAGTACATGCACCAGAAGACATCGACCAAAGCGTTATTACAACTGGTTGGACAATATGAAAGGAAAATGAACAATTTGAAGGCAGCCTGCCAGTTTTCTGCTGTAGTCAACAGGGAATGCTGAAATGGGCTCAGATGCCCGAAGCAATACACCTTACTCAATTTCAGTCTGCCTTGTTGAAAGGAGTCAACCGACCAAACGTCTGCATTTGTGGGCTACAGAAAAGAATGCCAAATGGAAAAAAAGTATGTTCTAAGTGAATGTATAATTAGTGAAAAATAAACTAAATAAAATAAATCTGAATCTACTGCTACACGGCTTCAGAATGGTCACAGTTGGTAGTTCTTAAGGTCTACCTACCTCCATGTCCTGTGCGGGTTTTTGTTTGTCTCAGGTGATTGAGATTGATCCAGGAGAAGGTAAGAAGCAGACAAAGCCAGAGGGATCCTTCCCTGATGAATTTTGGCCACCAATAATTAGGGAATTCTGACAGTAGTTAGGGAACTACAGAATTCTAGTGCCTAAATCCTTTATCAGACATGTCCAAACTGCTCTGCAACCAGCAATACTCAAGCAATTTCCACTGTTCAGAAAGCCCAGAATTGCTACTGCCACCAAGAGTAGCAGCCACTGTTGTAATATTAGATACATTGTATATATGCCATGAGACACATTTACCACCGCTATTATCCCAGGGAAATTACTAGGGCAATCAGCTTTGTGCAATGTACTTACAGTAAAAGATCCATATTCCTGATGCCTGTCACTCAATGTTGTTTCCTTGCAAATCTTTCTAGCTACGAAAAAAACAAAGACAGCTAAGGAAAAAGAAGGTAGGCATTTACTCTGTGTGTGCATGCATATGTAGAAGATCACAATAAAAATAGTAGGAAATTCCAATTTTGCATGTATTGCTATTTGAAACAACTCCCAAAAGAGCTGTGTTAGTTTTCAAATAGTTGTATTTGAAAACTCAAGGTAATGATATGTTCAGAATTCTGTCAATTAATGGACCTTGAGCTGTGTTCCTTTTTCCTTGCTAGAAAAAACAATCGAGAAGAAACATCTGAAAGATGAAAAAAGCAAAGGTAATAAAAATATTAAAATCTCTGAAAAAAGCCATGAAAATGCACACATTAGGGTTTTTTTTTTTTCATAAGATTGGAAAAAAGGAGCTTTGTTAGACTTCCTAAATATGTGCAAGTGAGCCAAAATGATGAAATTGTGCAGAAATCCCCAATAATTGAATGCCTGATGGCTCCTTTGCACATGAGTGTCAAGGATTAGGACAGCACATCCAGTCTGGCTGCAGCAATGCCCTGCCTGTGACCCTCCCTGCCTGGTACTGCATTCATTAGTCTGTCTGCAGAGTCCTCCAGCACTGTATCCACAGACAAGTGGATTAGTAGTCCCCATTTAGTCTGCTGTTATACTCCCTAGTGAAGCAGTGCAAAGTTCATGTCAATTGCTTGTGTGATGCTTTAGATCACTAGCTTCACACTGTAGAATAACTACATAGATAACAATACGTGCTTTTTTCATATAAGATATACTTCATGGTCACCTGTATTCTGATTAACCTACTGGACACAGCACTGTCTTAAGTGTTTCCCTCCAGTAATATGCACACAGAGAATTAGTTTCTGCTATACTTCTGAAGTAATGTATCTAGTAATGTTACACTAATTTATCAAGTTAGTGATTTAAGACATAAATGCCGTCTCTACGCCAGTTAAAGTCAGTGACTTGCATATAAACATTGTATATACTGTATATGAATATTGTATATACTGAAGTCCTGGAACCTCAAAAGATAGCAGTTACTTAGTTGTACTGGTACAAATCTGCTAAACAATTATCTAGAAGCAGTTTGCTTCTATAGTTTTAGCAGACATAGAATTTAAATCGTTTACTAGGAAAAGCACATTTGAAAAACCAGACTGGTTTTTAGAGATTCCAAGAAACTGGCATGATTCTTACTGAAATTCATATAAAAATTTTCACCTGAAACTGAAGATCAATTTGTCATCTTTGTTTTATTCTTTAGGAGTCCCACCAGTAAAAGAAGCTCCACGACATCACAACCTGACATCGGGTACATTATTTTCCTTTATTATAAAGGAACTACTTTTTCCTTTCCAAAAAATGTACTTTTTGTTTTATGGGGGGTTTTTTGTGAGAGTTTTTTGTAAAGATCACATTTGCAATCTTTCCATATCTGTCATTCAAGTCTAGGGAATAATATGTGAGGCAAAGAGGTAAATCAAATCCATAAATATTCTTTCGGTGGAGAATGATTTGCTCAAATGGCTTTGCTTTATAACCTTCCTAAAATGTTAAGCATATATTCAGCTAACTACTTTATAAACCAAGAGGCCTGTAATTAATTTCATGGTGTATTATTTAAAACAAACATATGCTTCTGAGGTCATTCCTGTTTAACATCTTTATTGATGATTTAGATGAGAGGATTGAGTGCACCCTTGGTAAGTTTGCAGATGGCACTAAGGTGGGTGAGAGTGTTGATCTGCTTGAAGGTAGGGAGATTCTGCAGAGGGATCTAGACAGGCTTGATCGATGGGCAAAGGCCAATTGCATGAGTTTCAATAAGGCCAAATGTTGGGTCCTGCACTTTGGCCACAACAAACTCTGGAAGATCTACAGGCTTGGGGACGAGTGGCTGGAGAGATGCTCAGCAGAGAGGGACCTGGGAGTGTTGATTGACAGCCAGCTGAACATGAGCAAGCAGTGTGCCTAGGTGGCCAAGAAGGCCAGCAGCACCCTGGACTGCATCAGGAATAGTGTGACCAGCAGGACCAGGGAGGTGATCTTACCCCTATACTCAGCCTTAGTGAGGCTGCACCTAGAGTATTGTGTGTGTGCAGTTTTGGGCGCCGCAGTATAGGAAGGACTATAGGAGGTGTTGGAGAGAGTGCAGAGAAGGGCAACTAGGTCTATTAGGAGTCTGGAAAATAGGTCTCATGAGGAGAGACTGAGGGAATGGGACCTGTTCAGCCTGGAGAAGAGGAGGCTGAAGGGAGACCTCATTGTTCTCTACAACTACCAGAAAGGAGGTTGTAGTGAGGTGGGTGTTGGTGTCTTGTACCTAGTGACAGCACAAAAGCAAACGGGGTCAAGTTGTGCCACGGGACATTCAGATTGGATATTAGGAAGAAGTTCTTCACTGAAAGAGTGTTGAGGCATTGGAACAGCCTGCCCAGGCAGGTGGTGAAGGCACTGTCCCTGGAGGTGTAGATGTGATGCTCTGGGAGATGGTTTCATGGTCACGGGGGTGTAGGGTTGACAGTTGGACTTGATGATCTTGGAGGTCTTTTCCAACCTTAATGGTCCTATGTTTCTCATGGAAAACTCTTCCATAACAAAACCACATAAGGAGAAGCAGGTTCAATCTATTAATCTTATAATAATAAATATTGTACTGGGTACCCTCAGCCCCAACCCCCCTCAAAAAGGCTGAATAAGGTTAGGGTATCCTAGGAAGAAATCTCTGCATTGTGTTATTGGTTAACTCCATGTTTTTCTTAGTTTAAGGTAAAAATATATTCCAGATTCTTGACTAGCGTAAATTAATCCCTGTGGATTCAGTGAAACTTCACTGATTCATGAGAGACAAGAATAGAACTTTTTAGTCTCACCTGTGAGGTGTAATGCCTTTACACAGAAGATTTAAACAAAATATTAATATGAAACCTCCTAGCACATCTTTGTTGTCTTAAACTACTGGGGAAAGAATTTCACCTCTTATCATCCAGACTGTTTCAGTGTAAACATTTTTTTTTACCTCTTTTAGTATAAATAGAATGCTTTAGAGCCCTATATATATGATATAAAATGTGTGATATATGTGTAGCTGTATGTATCTGTGTATTTAGAAATCCATGTGGATAAACCTAAAACATTTGAATAATAATAAAAACGGTAGCTAAGTATAAAACAATTACAGAACAATCTAACATCAAAGAAGAGAAAATGCAAATAAAATGTTAATGTCGAGGATTCAAATATTAGCATTTGTTTTTGTATGAAAATAATTGCACACATGGCTCAACAGACTTTGTTATGTAAAGGCAACTACCATGGCTTACTTTTTTTTTCCACCCTTTTTAAAAAAACAAAAATATGGAGTTTTAGACTTTAATTCCTGTTCATGATTCTGTCATTGACAGATATAGAAGGTAGAATCTATGCTAGCCAAAAAAAATACTATTGTATTTATATAGAATTCATACGGCTTAAGTAATACTGACCATTATAAATAAGCAGTGATTTAAACCAAATATTTTGCCAGGAGAGAAAAGGATTATCTTATGGAGCAAAATTCCAAATTCAGTGTAAACTAAGGGTGTATTAAAACTTGTCTGCCTCCTGCACACAACACTCCTGCAAAGGTTGCATCATTCAAAAACTGTGGTATTGTGGCTTTTGTTTACAGTGATTGTTATGATTGGTTAATTTAATTGTACTTATTATGTAAGTGTTATGATTGGTTAATTTAATTGTACTTACTGTGCAAGTATTTTCAAATATTCTTTGTCCACTAAAAAGAGCACGTTGGTTTCTTAGAAACTGGATAAAAGGTTTCCAGAAGAACTTCAAAACTATTTCACTTTGTGAATATTGTTCTTTGTTATTTTCTCAAATTGAGACTAAATCCTAGGTCATGTACACTGCAGTTAAAATTTTATTTATTTTTCCTGTGTGATTTCCAGATGAAGCCAGTGCGTTTCCCCAGTGTGATGAACGTTAATACTTTTTGCTGATAAAGGAAGTAGAAAAGGATTTACACATTCTGAGCTAACCTAAAAATTTAAATAGTAAATCTTTCAGCTTTCAAAAGCTGCATGGAGTAGATTCACATGTTCTTAGATTTTGATTGGAGTCCTTCAATCTTTCCCTAGCATTAAAAATCAATCAGATAAAGACAAAAAAGCAATTTAGAAAGCTGTATATATCTTCAATTTTAGAATGCTCCACATTTAAACAGAATTTTAAACAGTACAGTACCTTTTATAAGCAATGGTGATGAGTGCAGTAGACAATTTCACTCGCCTGTAGAGCTGTACGCAATTACTTAAAAATCTTTCCCTTTCTTTCTTTCTGCTTTCCTAACTGTCAAAAATTGGCTGTTGTACCCAGACTGAAACTTAGCCACACACACAAAAAATTGGAATTCTTGGAACTCTTGGGATTTTTTTCTATCTTACAACAAATGTAGTCATAAACAGACAAAATCAGATTTTTTGAATCCTGGAGTAAAATCTGAGTGTACAAGTGCAACTCTGTGATGAGGTCTATCTTCCATATACTTTATATGAACAACTGTATACTATTATATAAGCCCCAGTTTATTTCAAGGCTTATAACAGAGTATGAAAAAATCTAAATTAATCAAAAGTTGATTATGTTTACTGCAATTACCTTGTAACTATCCTCATGGCTAAAACTCAGGAAACTGTGTGTTGCATTTGTCACAGAGTTAGTTGAAGAGGTTGATGTTTTTACTGTGCTGCAATCTAAGCTCACAGATGTGAAGATACAGCAGAAATAAGGAGGGGCTGTGATGGAAGCACATTAAAAGTGAAAAATAATGAGATTTATACTAATCTCATCTAGATTTCTTTGTTAAATTAGAGAAATGTGTGGATTATTTTCAACGTCAATAGAAATTGTACTAATTGCCATGCTAATTTCTGTGTAAAAACATGTGTCATAAATAGGCTTACTTGATTCATGCATCCATTTTCATACATTATTAGAGGTTTAAAACTTTCTTTGACATGAGAACAATATGTACTGTTCATTAAAAAAAAAAAGTTGAACTTCTGAGAAAACTAAAATTATCATTAAACAGAATTTAACACAGTTCATGTGAACATACTATGTTAGCACATTATGAAAAATACATTTCTCAGCTAGCTTTGTCTTCTGCTTTTGCAGAAGTGATAGTGATACAGTTTCTCAGATGTTTTCTAGCATAACGAGGAATCATTTTGTCATATTATCAGAAAAATATATTCAATGGCACATAGCAATCACCACAGGAAAACCTCAGCAACTACAGTGGATTAATTCATTACTGGTCTGTGTTAGCACGTGGTGATTGGTTTATTACTGTAAGGTTGTTTTATTGCTTTGCATTTTCTGTATTCATGTAAGATATTTTCCACTGCAAAGAGTATTTCCTACTCTGCAAAAGCAGAAAGTTCTATTAAATATGAGATTTTATATGAGAGCAGTCTGAGAGACCGTCAAGGGTGCTTACTCAATGCTGAAGAAATGTAGTCTTGTCAGGAGTGCGATGTGTAAGATTTATTCTATGGATCTTCATTTTGAAAGAAGATTAGATAATTTTGCCCTTTTCTCCCTCCGTTCTGAAACATTTGAAGACTTTGGAGCAAAATATAATATTTTGCTTTATTCTGAAGTTATGGCTTTTGTCAATTTTGTTAAGCATAAATACATTGGTCTTGTTCTGTAAAATGAAAGCATTGAACTACTTTAAAAATAATGCATAATATTCAAAAGAAAAGGCAAGAACTTCAATGCAGGACAGATAGCTCTCATCTATAGATAGATGATGAACTGCTGATAGTAAAAGTTCTACTTCCCTTGCCACCCAGTCTGTATATCTCAGATGTATCATGGTTCTAACATTCTGTCAGCAGTTTCTTCCAGAACTTCAGCTGCATAAACTCCTACTACCAAAGCTGTCCTTTTGAATGTAACTGGACCAAAGAAGCTGATCAAAAATATTGGGAAGAAAAGATATTACATCCTTTCCCAAAACAGAAATCTAGAACAAGGAAGAACATTAGCTGTAACAGCTGTGTCTCTGAAAGTAGCAATGAAAATAGAAATAGCATCCTTGAAATAATTTATATTAGAGATTAATAACATTTTCTCACCAGAATTCAGCAATAAATCAGTAAGATTAATGTTGTGTTTTCTGGAAATAAAAAAAGTGTACCGTTGGCTGGAAAACAATAGAAGGAAATGGCACTCTGGGAAGTTTCAGGATTTGTTGCATCAGATCTGCGCTCATTCGTTTGCAAGACTTGTTTTTATGCAGGATATTGACTCTCAGTAAGATTTTCCAGGGTGCTCATCACTCTGCAGTACAAGTGCTCCCTGTCAGAGCAGGATGAGCTGTGCACTAAGGCTGCTTGCAAGAGAGTCTGTGCAGCGCAGCCTCTGTTCTGCAGATGTAAAGGAATGTCTCAACATTTCATGTTTGTTAGGACTTTGAGGACTGAGGCTTCATACGCAGGCTTTCCAACAACTTGGTGAGAGTCATTCCCCTATTCTGAAGTTGACTTTTAAAGAAATATGTGGAGACTAAATCAGGGCAGCCTTGTTTAACCAGATGCATACTATGCGTTAACAAGAGGTGTGCATTTGAAGAGCTCAGTTACACAGTGCTAAATGCTTGAGTGGTCACTTATTAAGAACTGAGGTGACTTCGATTTAATTTAGTTTAGCCTATTTTGAAATTGAATTGATGAATATTTCACCAGGCTTCTTTAATTCTGAATGAGTGCCCACGCCACACTTTTATATGGCCTAATTAATCCATTTTTAAAGTTAACTTTGATTAATCTTCCTGATTATTTCTACGTAGAAAAGCCATACAAGGAAGAAATATCTGACTTATTGTATTAGCTAGGTAAAATAAAAGCTTTATGTTTTGGTATGAAGCTGATTAAATTCACCAGAAAATTTCTTATAGACAGCAATAAGTTTTGAAAATAAAAATCTGTAAATGCACACCAAAAATGAGAACAATACGTCCTTTTTATGTTAATTCTAAGCTTAGAGGTAGCTTATCAGCCTAGTAACATTGTAGTCTAAATTATGAATTGCATACATTCTAATTAATTGACCAAAGGGTAAATTTGAAACAAAGAATTTCATGGGAAGAATCTATGCATTCCTGTTGTCTACTACAGGAGGACAACTATCCCTAGCTCTAAACTAATTTTTTTAATCTTTGACTATATTGGGTAATTCTTGAGTTTATATGTTGTCACGATTTGGTTACACTTAGGAATTATTTTGAGAGATTCTCAGTGAGCTTGGCATAATGATAAGACTTACTTGAACTGTGTAAAGTCCACCTCCCCAGTAAACAATAATAAATTTTCACAGTAACCAACAAAGTGACAAAAGAAGTGTTGATTAAATTCAATTTCTATATAGCACTTAAATATTAGCTGCATAACACTTGAACTTTATGAGCTCAGTCTTCAAATTACTGAGAACCTTTTCTTATTGTTATGCAAGCTTTGGCTGTGCAACAACCATGATTGTGCTTTATAGACCAGATTGATGGACTCTAATCTAAAATCTATAAGAGATATATCCCAAAGATTAACAAGAGAGTCCTTTCCAATCAACAGTGAAAACCACTGTTCACAATATAAGGTCAGACCCAAGACACTATTTTAGAAGATTTTAACATTCCAAATAGTCTGTCCAAGACATCACTTAAAGCCTACGGTTTTCATTCATAAAGCACAGCAAGTGCTGTGCTTGATGCTCCCCAACCGTTTTGGCTGCAAGGGCACGCTGTTTATTCAACATGTCATCAACCCAGACCCCCAGATCTCTTTACACAGGGCTTCTCTCCAGCCTCTCACTCCCCAGTTTGCACATATAACCAGAATTACCCCACCCCACCTGCAGAATCTGGCAGTCATATTTGGTGACTGCCTGGCTCTCTGATCTATCCAGATCACTCTCTCTAGGGCCTCTCTTCAAATATAGGTGCTGTCGTTCAAACTAAATCATGCTCAAGGTGTCTGAAGTCCACTCTAAATCTTGGTTCACAAACATTTTGGGGCAGCTCCCATTACACTTGATAATGTACCCTCTGAGTTTCAAATGGTTGATTCCATCGAAAGGGAATGAGCAAAATTCTACCAGAGAATACACTGATGGAAAACTCAGAGCCCAGACAGAGATCCCAAAAATAAAGAGGGATCTTTGGTGAAAAATGAATTGGAGGATGAGCAGAATTCAACAACAGACAAGATAGTAAAAAGTTGGGTTTTTTACAATTAGTTCATGAATTGATTACTTCTCATGCTAAGTCTAAAAATTATTTGCCTAACAAATTATTACAGACACATCTATATTTAGTATAAATGTAGGGAGAAATTTGACTAAATAAGCAACATATGAGGATCTCAGCCTATAGAAAAAATGACTATAAAATAATTTATTATTATTTTTTAGTGTGATGGTTTTAGATCCAACAATGAGAATCTGATTTGTCTACCTTTGCAAACTGTATCCAATTATTAACATTATTTATGCCTGCTGGACAATTATTTCATTGCTTTCCCCTTAACTGGGTCAAAACATTTCACTGAAATTAAACTAGATGGCTCCAAGCATTTATAAATATATCCTAAATTTGTGCCATCTCAAATGAAAAAATAAACAGCGCATATCTATCTCGGTATAAGTCTAAATTAATTTTTGCGATAAGTAAAATATCAGTAACTAGTATCTTAATGCTTCTTCTTGCTAAGTTGGTTTTGCTCTTTAGTTGGACTGGTATATCTTTTTAAATCACACTGCAAGAAAAGAGAAGAAAAGTACATATTATGTATTTCCATGTCATATCTCATGGAAGCAAAGTTCTATAGAAAATGTAATTTTTCAATAGTTTTCTGAGACAGAGATTATTTATCATTTTTCCAGATAAATGGCAATTTCTTCAAATGCCTCTTGAGCTTTAGGAATGTCATTCTTCCAGTGTCATATTCCTTCTCTTCTAATGGGGACATTGCTTAGAGGACAGAGTAACTGTCTCACTTTTTTTATCTGAATAAATTTTGGTTTTAAACATTTATCAGCTGAAAAACATGCATCCTGATGTTGCAGTGAGTTCTTGTTTCCAGGCTAACATCAGTATAGTCAAATCCAGTGGACAATTCGTAATTACGTGATGCAATTCTCTCAACTAGTGAGACCAGAACTGACAGCAGATGCTGAGAAATGTTTCAAAAAAAAAAAAAAAAAAAAAAAAAAGAAAAGAAAGAAAGCAAGCCAGCCTAGTGAGCTCCTACAGTTTCTTTCTGTTTTCCCCTGTTCCTAGAACTGTGCAAATTCAGGGTGAGGTAGACATTCGAATTTAGCTTCATTTCTCATTGTAAGTAGCACACAGGCACAGATTCCATCATCCTAATAATGACTTAAAGAAGGTCGTATTTGGACAAGTTCCACAGTCAATGAAAGAGGAACTTCTCCAAGGAGTTACTCATCCCTTTCCTGAGTTGTTATTGTCATTAAGAAGTGCTGCTGCTGCCGGTAGAAAATTTTTTGCTGAAGAAGATAAATGTGTACACATAATACTACACGCATTCCCAAAAAAACTTTATTTAATGAAGATTTCATTTGAAGTTATAACTGAAACAAAGAAAGTACTTAGGTCATTCAAATGCCAGCTTCACTTTCATTAGTTGCTTAATGGATTTTTAACTGTTCCTCTCCTCTCTTTTCTTCTTTCTTCCTATCCTCTCTCCATCCCATGCCTTCACAACTGAATGAATATCTGGCATTAACTTTCAGTTATTTGGTATCCATTCTTGTTAAAATAATCAGATCCCTGATTATTTTTACCTTCTTCTTTGTTTTTATATGTATTTTGTGTACATCAGTGTGTTTGCATGTAAAGTTTTAACCAATCTTTAGTTACTGACAGTCATTCCTTGATTCATTTGTTTGCTCCTATGTTTCACTAGTGCAGCACATAATACCAGTACCAGACTCCTTTGAAAGCTCAATGCTGGCAAAATTGTAAAGACTGTGTACTCTAATCCCTGCTATGCTTTGGTGAAAGTGTCTCTATAACCACAAGTGCCACACTGATACGTCTTGCATGGTTTTGCTGTCTAACAAAAATAATTTTTTAATGAGTTTTGGTGGAATGTCACACTTTGGGGATATTCACACATTCATGTGAGAGCGATGTGGTTTGTGTACAGTGACACTTTTCTCTAAACATACATCTCATTTATCCATTAAGCCATCTTACCAAACAATGCAAGATCCAATTAGCAATGTACAGATTTTTTTTCTCCCTTAACTGTTTCTTAGGTGTTATCTATCACATTCAAGATAAAAGACAGAAATAAAAGGTTTCACCTTGTATTGCAGAAAAAGGTCTCTATGTTAGAATAAAGACCTCATTTATTGAGCTTTGTTGTGATGTTTCAAAAAGATTACTGACTTTGATAAGTAACAAATCATCGCAAATTTTAACCAGTTCTGGTCTTGAGATCTCATGTATGTTCTTACTGTGAAGAATTGTTTCCCCTCTAATGATGTTAAATATGACCAGTGACTTTCTAGTGCTATTGATTTAATACATTTACAACATAAATACCACAAAATTGTTATTAAAGACGTGTACTAGTGACTTCGCACTGATACTGTTTTTACCCTACTAATTGAAACACCAATAAACACTGATCTCTTTTGTGCATTTAGCAATTTTCCTGCAAGAGTTGGGACCACTAACACACGTAAGGAAATGGAACAATTTTCTGGGTATTTTCTGCTGACTGTTGAGCACTGTTTTTGAGAGAGGATATATTTATTCTTTTAAAGTATAACTATTTTACCTTCTCCAGACCTAGTAAACCCATACTGTTTGGAAAAAAAGCCATTAAGGAGAACATGTGGTCCGAGTTCTCACAGCTGTAATAATGATGTTCTTGTTTATATTTGATTCTGCTACTTGAACACCCTTAGTACTTTTTAATTAAATAAGTTATTATCTGACAGACCCTCTGCTAAAATGGATATGAAAACTTGGATGGTCTTCACAAAGATAAGCAATTACTTGCATTATATCACAGACACTTTGAAAGCAGCTTGGAGAGCTACTTTCTGACCATTCATTTTGTTCTTTCCTCATTCAGGACACAAAATGGGAAGAAGAAGAAGTATCCTCATGGGGCAATTTCTTCTTTTCCCTGTCTAAGTATTGTCTATACAATGCTAGAGAAATGTCATTTTTAGGGGATATTTTTAGATATATAGACTTGATTTAAAGTGACAGTGATATTTCTTCCTTATTTGTAATGGACACTTAAAAGTTTTCTCATCCTCTGTTGCCCCTCCTTCTTCCCATTAAGCATTGAACTTCCTGTGAATGGCACTAGAGTGGCTGTATAGCATGTTCAATAATAAGAAAGGAGTTGAAAAGGATTTATCAAAAAAAGATAAATTTAATTTTGAGACACGCTGTGTTGTTTTGAATAGCCAGTATCTAAATAAGGACCATCTTGTGAAATTAAGAATTTGACAAGTATTTGATAAGTATTTGATCTCCTGCCTAGGCCCTCAGGTTTCAGCTTTGCCATTCAGAGAAATGGGATTTAGTTAAATGTCAGTTACATAGTGCCACTAAGCACAAAGACTTATATACTTGTTTTAGAAAGTGTGAAGGCACGAATTTGAGATATTTAACAAGGATTCCACACCACTTCACTTCCCACCTGTCCCTGTGCTTTCTCTGTTCAGTTTGTCATACTGTAATTTTACTAAAATGTTAAGGGAAAGAACCCAAATTTTTTAATAGGAAAAAAAGCAGAGCAAGGGGAAAATCACCTGCTTCTTACCCTTTAGTAAGTGAAAAAACTTCAGCTTTGCCACCATTGGAACAAGTTTTCTTTGTTCTTGTGTAGTTCAGTTTTGATTGCTGAACCAAAACACAGTATGTGCACTCCTGAGAAGCAGTAAGAAATAAATGAGCGCAATTTTTAATACTTTCCTCTTACTTATAATTGCTCAATAATTAGTTTTTTCTAATGCTATGATTGCCTAAATTTTTATGCTTTGTTGAATTGTTTAATTCTATTAGGAGAGCCTCTAAGTGAATAAATTAGATTCAAACTAGAAAACAGTAGCAATAAAATGTTTCCTTACATACTCTCTGTAATTTTTTCCATAAAAACCAATCTGTTATTACTAAAAGCTATTGATTTTTAATGAATATTTTATTTGGTGACTTGCCTTAAAAACAGCTATCTGAGCCTTGTAGAAATGGGACATTAACCATTGTAATACATAAACAGGAACACCTTTATAACGTTTAGGATTAATTAAATTTAACTGCACTCTGAATTTTCTATTACTTTTTCTTATAAGATTAATTTCTAAAAATACTATCATTAAAAAATACTCTTATTCATTTGTTTGGATCACCATAATTCTTTATATAAATCTCCTATTAATTGCTTGAGTAGTAACTCGAAAGATAGTTTGGCACTTCAAATGGTAGAAAGCTACACCTAAGTAGTCTTCTCTAAAATTATACCAAATTGTATTAACTCAAGAGAACTTTTCATGAAAATTATCACAAAGCCCCTGGACATCACTGGAGTTTCAATGTGTTCACATGTCTTAGGATGGAGTGTCATCCTATTAAGCAGTTTTCTCAAAGAACTGCTTCAGCTAAACCAGCACAAAAAAAAATTCCAAAATAGACTGCTTAGGATATAAGGATCTAGAAAGGCATAAATACACAGGATGAAAATGAGCAAGTCAGTGCTTACCTAGCACTTAGCTTTTATACTGTCTCTTCCACTACGGTTCTTTTAATTAGCTGCCAGACGCTTAATAGTCTGTGTCCTGGTGACTGAGCTTCTCATGAAAATCTTTCCTCATCCAGATTTGTCACAGAAGGGGAACCTTTGTTGAGGACCCCTTTATTCCCTTTGTATGGAAGGTATTTCTGGTGATCTATTCAGATTTAAAACCTCTCTCTTCCCCAGCAATTCTTTAATCCTTCTCTCAGCAGAAAATTTTGAGATCTTATTGTAATTTCATCAGTGTCTGCTTTCTCATGTTTTGGAAATGTAAATGGCTGAGTGTCAATCTTTCTGTCCAGACAGCAAATGAAGACTGTTAACCAATATAAGACATAAAAAAACCCAAATCTCTGACTATCTGTTAAGCAATACTCAAATTTGAGTGTGAAGCTTTCTCATACATTGATTCTAATATTCTCTACAGATTCACATAAATTGATGACTTATGCCATATACAGTTAGATTTAACTCTTCATTGATTTTGCCAGGGATAAGACACAGAGTAATCAGTCTATCTGGGATGGTAAAGAACTTGTGGATGACACAAAAAAAAGTATCTGTAGGGGCTAGAAGAGATGTGCATGATTTGAAAGGGAGATCTGGTTCTGGGATGTATTTAGACTTCTGTGAGCCTGTCTGCTGATTCTCAGCCAAGTCAATTCTGCTGGTATCTTTGCCTTATGTGAATATGTGGAAATGGAACAGTATCTAAAATAACTGTTTAATTACTCCAACAATCTTATGGCTTTGGTTGTATTTGCCCTCTACTCTCTCATCCCTTACTAGGATCTATGCCAGCTAGTTGCCTTTTACCTGTTACTTTTTCCATTTCAATAAGCTTAACAATTAACAACTAATAGTACGTAATTTGCATTCTAGCGCTTTAAATGTTAAAACAGATTCTCAAAGTAAAATTAATAGACTTTGAAAAATAATGACAATTGGGAAATGTGCCTGAGGACTGGCAGAAAGCAAATGTTGTTTCTGCCTTCAAAAAGGGCAAGAAGGACCCGGGGAACTACAGGCTGGTCAGCTTTCACCTTGCTCCCTGGGAAGGTCATGGAGGAGCTAATCCTGGAGACCTTTGCCAGGCACATGAATGACAAGAAGTTGCTCAGGAATAGCCAGCATAGATTCACAAAGGAAAAGTCATGCTTGACCAACCTGATAACCTGGGATGAAATGACTGGCTTGATACACAAGAGAAGGGCAGTGGATATTGTTTACCTGGACATCAGTAGGGCTTTTGGCACTGTGTCCCATAGGATTCTCATAGAAAAGCTGATGAAGTATGGGCTAGATGAGCAGACAGTGAGGAGGACTGAAAACTGGTTAAACTGCCAGGCCCTGAAAGTGGGGAATCGAAAGCAGGAATTCTAGTTGGAGGCCAATAACCAGTGAGGTAACTCAGGGGTAGATATTGGTTCCATTTATCATCTTCTTTAATGACCTGGGTGATGTGGTAGTGTCCCCCCAGCAATTTTGCAGATGTCAAAATACTGGGGGGAATGACTGATACACAGAGGACCACATTGCCATCCAGAGGAACCTCAAAAGGCTGGTTTCCTCCTTTCTGTTGAAGAATTGAAGGCATCAGGAGAATACTCCTGTAATATTCCTCACATTTCTTGAAAACAACCCTCTGTGTGAGATTCATGTCACTTAGAGATCAAGACACATAAGCTCCATGCAATATTTGTATAATCCATTGGGTGTCTATGGACCGTACTTAACATTTCCTCTTTACTGGCCCTAAACAGCTACACATAAATCTTGAATCCAGGGGGATATGTTTTTTCCTCAGCTTTCTGGGAATCATCTTCACTGTTCTCACTCAAAACTCATTTCAATCCAGGAAAAAATAATTTTAAAAGATCAAAAATAATTTAAAAGATTTCACTCTCTTTGTGAGGGAAAAAAGTGCCTATTCTTTTTACAAACTGGAAAACAAATAAGCAAATATTATCTCTTTCAGCGTTTCAGAAATTAATTCATGTTAGGTATCAGATGTACTCATATAACAGCATTAGCTATAATTTGTTAAAATACTTTTATACACTTTTCCAGCACTGACATTTTTTTGTTTCTTCAGTAGTAGTCATAAAGGAAATTTCTGTAATGTCATGATTTGACTCAGGATTGACAATTAAACCAATGACAACAATGTTCTCAATCCTCTCCCCCTTCCACCCAGGTAAGGGAAGAAGAGAGAGAATAAAGGAGAGAGACTTTCCAGATTGAAAACTAAACTAGACAGCTTTAATTAAATACTAATGATAAAAGAAAATATGTACAATTATATAAAAGTGTGTGCAGGAATGTACAAAGCCCCTATCACCTCCACCCGCCCCCAGCAACTCCCCCAGCATCTCCTGAGCTGTGAGCAGTTCTGAAATGTCCCAGAGCACTGCCGGAGAGAGCGGCAGAGCAGACAGGAGCTGAGGGGAGAGTGATGAGGGTCAGGAATGCACAGGCCTAGGGATCAACGGTGATGGACAGACAAAGTCCTCCCTGAACACCAGCCATGGGTGGAAGAGAAAGGAAGAAGAAACAGGAAGGGACTTGACATCCATGATCCCTGACTTTCTACTGAGTCTTACTTAGATATATGTATGGAATAGCTCTGGACAGTTTTGCTGTCCATCTAGTCCACTCCTCCCTATGGGAAGGTTGCAGATACAACTCTTCAGCTCCTTTAGTGTACGAAGCAGCAGATTCAACAAGGAAGAGCAAAGTGTCCTGGATCTCTCGGCTATAACATAAACATTCCAGTGTTATCAGTCCACTAGCTAGAAAACTTGCTGCTAGTTAAAAGAGAGCTCACTGAAGAAAAAATAAAATCAGTAAAAAAAGAAAATTGGCTTCATCCTGACTCAAACCAGGACAGGCAATTATATGAATTCTCATAAATTGCATGGTAACTAAAAGCATAATGCCAGAAATCAAGCTTTTTTCTGTTTTTTTCTTTTCTTTTTTTTTTTTTTTTGTCTCAGACAAAAAAAGACAACTAGTGTTAAACCACATTTTACTCCTTCTGTTCATCTTTTTGGGTAATATTGCCCTGAAGAACCCTCTTCAATTTCAAAGACAGATTCTTTATTCACGTTGAATGTGGGAATTACAAAGGCAGAATGAGATGCATCTGTAGTCTTATTTGCATCTCAAAATTCAAATTGTTCTCCTGACTATAGCCTGTGTATAACACTGTTGCAGACTCTGGTACAGACACAGTACCAAAGATATTGGTATTTTTTGAATGAAGTTCTTAGCTGCGTGTTTTGCAGCTAACGTTTGCTAGATGAAGCAGCCTAAGAAGGGCAACATGCAAGGGAAATAGTGAGAAACCACCCAGCAAAAAGTGTAATTTCCTCTTGCATAGACTTACTACAGGGGCAGCCAACTTTGTTTTGCCTAACAAGTTAGACTGTGCTAAAGACAGACCATTCAGTGCACAAAAAGTGTGAATCTCATCAATCATAAAGAAGTAAGACGATATATGAGATACTTACCAGAAAATATGAAAAAAAAAAAAAAACCAAACAAATAAACAAACAAAAAAGCTCTGGTTGCTTGATTAACTAAAATATAAAAGATCCATTCCAGCAATGCACATTGATGAATTTTCTTTTATAAATGAGTAGTTTGGTACTGAAAGTATTAATAAGAAGCATTTTACAAAAATGTATGAAAAAAATCTATTTTTTAAGAGTTTTACTATCTTCCAAAACCTGAAGACACCCTCTTTCTGCCCCTACATTTGGAGGCATAACACCTTGCTAACTAGATCTTGCACTCTGGCAACAGTAAATACTAGATCTCACATACTATACAATGTATTAAAATGAATCTTCTTAATTTACTCATGTATAAACATTGCTCTGATTTTATTCTGAATCCATGAAGCATGGTGCTTTAATTTGTCTGACTCCCCAAAACATTTGAAGAAGATGAAGACTTGTCATTTCAAAATGAAACATTTCAGATTCATTCTAATGACATTCCTGTTAAAAAATAAAACATTTTTTTCAGAAGTATTTGTAGATTTTCCAAATGATTTTAAAAAATTTTAATTTAAAATTTTTAAAACATAATGGAGAGAAGTATGACTACACAGCCTAGTGCTCAAAATCAAAAGGGAGAAAATGTCCCTGATTGTGAAAGACTAGGAAGAGGTACTGTAATTTATTATTCCTTTATTCAAAATAAAAAATAACTCATTCGAAGCCTAAAAAAATATGTCACTATCACTGTTAGAAGTGAGTCCTTCCAGAATTCCTCAACGTATCTGAAAGTGCCAGTGAAATATAAAATCAGAAAAAATTATCAGAGGGCTGGAGCACCTCTCCTGTGAAGACAGGCTGAGAGGGTTGGGGTTGTTCAGCCTGGAGAAGAGAAGGCTCCAGGGAAACCTCATAGGGGCCTTCCAGTACCTGAACGGGCTACAGGAAAGCTGGGGAGGACTTTTTTACAAGGGCTTGTAGTGAAAGGACAAGGGGTAATGGATTAAAACTGGAAGAGGGGAGATGTAGGTTAAGGAAGAAATTCTTGACTGTGAGAGTGGTGAGATACTGCAACAGGTTGCCCAGGGAAGGTGTGGAGGCCCCATCCTGGAGACATTTAAGGTTAGTCTTGATGGGGCTCTGAGCAATCTGATCTAGTTAAAGAGGTTCCTGCTCACTATAGTGGGGTTGGACTAGATGACCTTTAAATGTCCCTTCCAACCCAACGCATTGTATGATTCTGTGTGTGGATTTTGGCGGCTTCCATTCAGCCATCCCAAAATACAAATATTCTGGGAGAAATAGGATTGTAACACTGAGAGAATTATGGATTTAAAAGTGAAATTGTCAATAATGTCTCATCTTGTGCTACAAAGATGTCCTTGAGCCTTTTAGCTAAAATCTTGTTGGTATGTGGAACCTGGCTTGTGACCACACTAGAGCTTTGTGCTGTTATAATTCATTTCATGGAAATGAAATTATACAGATGTTTTCTGAAAGAACATGGAACTGACTCATGGTCTCAGTTTGAAAGACACAAACATTAACCATCTCTTGCTTGTTTTCCTAGCTCCTGTCCGCTACTTTCAATGTGTCTTCCTAAACGGACCTAATGGATTTGGACTGCAATTTCCCACTAATCCCCCTTCAGACAAGGAAGAAATGACTCACACAAAGACTTCCAAGAGAAAGACAAGGAAACCAGGGCAGTAGAGAGACTAAGTTCTGTGATCACTCACATTTTGCACTTTATCTTTTCTGTTGATATCCACAGTCATTACAATGGTAATTGTCATTGCAAGAATGTGATCCACTTGGACAGATGTATCTGGAAAAAGTTTCCATGGGACAGAGGCAAAATAAGCAGTAATGAACTGTTTTGGACAAAGGTAGAAATGTAAAAGTGCCCCATTTCTCATAGAAGGCTGCAATGTGAACAAAACATTGACCTGATGGTGTGTGTGTGTGAGCGCATGTGTGTATTTTCCTGCCTCTTTTGCTCTTCTTGTTTTTCTTTACCTGCCTGCTCAGCATTGAAGTGAGTCTGGTTTCCATTTAATCTTAGCTAGGGAGTGAAAGGTTGAATGTAGCTCTTATATCAGCAAGATTGCAAGACTACCTACAATCCTAAAAAATTTCTTCTTAATGTTAAATCAAGTTGCTGACAGGAAAAAGCCTCAGTAAGTCATGAAAATGTGCTCTGTGACTGGTGCTATTTTTATGTCTCATTAACCAGTGTAGCCTGAAGCTCACACTTACAGAGCAGCTCAATATACTATCAGTAAGTTGACTCTGCAAGTCATGTTAATGATGAATATTTCTATTTAACTTGAAGCAGTAGAAGTATGGTCTGATTGCGCTGCCTGTTGGTGAAATACGAACTCTTCACACTGTAAAGCCCAAAGTGAAACAACATGGCAAAGGTGAGGAAAACCAATGTTTTACCAACATGAAGGTCCCAAGAACAAATGAAATCATTTTAGCACTCCTACTTTTCTTCTATAGGTATATCAGATTGACTTGCAGTGAAGACCATATAAATGGAGAATGTATTAGCCAACCATTTGCTATTAGCATAAGTCAGATGAAAAGCTATGATGTGAGATACCACGCATGAAACTAAAGCAATACAAATTTCCAATAGGTAAACATGCCAATTGGATGCAATGTCAGATCACTGAACAGAAAAAAAACCAAATTAACAAACAGACAAAAAAGACAATCAGGAGCATATGAAATAATCTGGGTAGCTGTTTTTACTAGATGAAATGAAATTGCCTCCTCAGAGCACGCTGCTCTTGGCAACTTCTACGTGAGAACTGGAAGTAGATAAACCAATCCTCAACCTTCTTTCATGCATTTCTGTAGAAATAATGGTTTTGATGCCTTAAGAAAGAGATTAGATGGTATTTGATCCATGTGAAGGCACATGACTGAAAACCGATATCTCAGTTGGCTGTATGTCTGGCAATGTAAATAATTATGCATTTTTGCAAGCTGCTATTTGTTTGTATTTCTTTACTATATTTTTTCATTTAATCTGTGAAATGTACAGCAGTGATCTTAGTTATATAGTTACCTGATGAAGCAACGTGATGCTCTTTGTACAATCTAGCTACTCCTAGAGTCTGATCACACCAGTAGCTATATGCTGCTTTTTTATTTTTAGCACAGCCCAAGATAACATCAGTCCCTTCCCCCACCCCTCTCCCTGGTGACCCATTCTTACCTCAATCAAACAATTGACTCACATGAGTTTTGGACAACGAAGTCTTTGGCAGCATAGTGCAATTTGGAAAGCTTTGCTGTTACACTGCTGGGTCAGGTTGGTAGTCTCTGATTGCTGGTCATGGCCTTATGCTAACTGGGTCCTTGGTCTTAATGCGCTCTCATATTGCACAGGTCCTGTGCTGCAACAACAGTCATTGCAACAAGCAGTCTATATGGTCGTTTCTGTGAAGATGTAGGAACAGGTCCTGCCCTGGGAGCAACTCTTCCCACATAGGAGCACGCTGCAGATAAAAACATTCATGGTGACTGTGAAATCTGCTCTGGAGATAGAGCTGCCAACAGAATATTTCATTATAAAAATGACAATCTAATTTTCTTTCATTGGGCCTCTTTATATTTCCAGTGACTTTTCCTTTCACAATCTTGAATTTTTTATACATTACTATGGATCTTATTGCCCTAGGATTTTACCGTGAAAGCTGTCTTAAAATGAGATTATAACTTTCTGAAAATCAGTTAATTTAATTCAGTATTTTATCTAATTCAAATGATCAGGACACAATTTTAATATGAAAATAGGTTGGGGGGGTTCAGCTTCTTTTGTCAAAATAATCTTTTTTCATTATAGTTAGCCTGAATCCTTTCTTGCAGTTGGAGTTGGGAGATGACAAGAATATATTCCAGATTTCATTTCCATAATGTTTTAATTAGATATCTGAAAGCTTTGGAAATACAAACAATACTATTACTGAATAACTGATATAAACTCAGTAATTTATTGTTGTTTCCTAATCTCAGTCACTGTCTCAAAGAACAAGAGAAACAGGTCCACTCGCAAAGTGGTAAGAATTTTTCATTTTAAATTCATCTGTAAACTTTAAAAATATTACTTGAATTGCATGGTTTTACACGAATTAGTCTGAAATATTGCAAAATCATGTGCTGATTGTTATCCATTTTGGAAAATAAAGAATATAAATGTTGTTCCAGTGGCTGTGATATGTTTTCCTATGGATCCATCTAAAAGTGGAGGACAAGGGTTTATATATCTAAAATTTTTATATCTGCAAAATATTTATAAATCTTAATATAAAAACACAACATTTCTTACAATTAAACTGGAAACATTAATCATTAGGCATTGTAGTTATTCCTCATGAGCTTTTTCGCAGAGGAGAGGAACCACCATGTACCAAACATAACTGCCTGAGTCTGGAGTGAAGGAGTGAAATTGAGGTTGGAAAAGCAGGAAGGAAAGGTGTTGTTTTGATATTTGTTTTTCTGTTTCCCACTATCAAAATTAGCAATTACAATTTTGTATGAATTTTCCCCGAGTCTGCTTTGTCCACAACAGTAATTAGTAATCAACCTGCCTGTTTTTATCTCAACCCCTGAGTTTCCTCGTTCCTGTTCTTTCTATTTTGTCCCCCTGAGGGAAAAAGTGAGTGAGTGGCTGGATGGGGAGTTTGGCTGTTAGCCAAGGCTAACCCACCACAGCTGGTTGTTACACAGATCCTACTAATGGCAAAAAATTCTATTTCTGTCACATTAGGGGTGTCCACACAAGACAGAACATATAGAGCTTGTATATTGCCGCAAAATGTATCCTGTTGATCCCCAACTCTAGAACTACACTGCTAGATTTTTTTATACACAGCCATTTACTACTTACTATAGTCTAGTTTAGATGCCAAGTTCCCTGCAGAAAAACTCTGTGATACTTTAATCCAACATAATATGAGAAGTGAAGTAAACACTGTTGCAGAGTGATGTCTGTCTGCCAGGACATAGGCACCCAGGAGAGCAACTGAAAGGTTCTTCCCTTTCCTATCTTAATGCTTTGCTTCCACTTCAGCATCCCACTGTATAATCCACACAGTATAGTGAGAAATGAGTGAAAGATTTACTCCCTTGGGAAGAATACTGGTTGTTTAAGCTGCTTCGGACTTAAGACATTCAACTGCTGGTTGCCCGTGGTTACATACCATCAGCAGTACTTCTTCCCAAGGATTCAAGATCTTGGAAGCCAAAAACAAAAGTAAAAGGATAACATGAATAGTACTGGGAGAAAGACAAAATGAAGGTGTGAGGAGCTGGTAACTAACAAAATAAGAGGAAATATCAAATGCTTTATGAGGGTTCCTAGGCAGGAACTACGCATAAAAGAAGATTAGCTAAAGATCCAGCTTTGAGAAAGTGATATTTCTGCCACCTTTTAGTTCTCCAGAAAGAAGAAACACAAAGACAAATGGAAATAAGAACCATGTGTTATTTATACACCTGAAAAGGTCACTAGGTATCTAGCTTTCATACCATCCATTTATCCTGAGTGAAATTCTGTGGGTAGAGCCTCCTTATATGGAGTGCACCTCTCAAAGCAGAAATCTTAGCCTTTCAATTAAATAATGAAATAACATGACATTTTGTGGCTTTTTTCCTCTTGTTTTATGAATTTCTGTGTATACTCCTTGCTTGTGATTCATTCTCTGCTTAACAATCTGTTCTGCAGTTCCCACATCTCAAGAACTGTGTTAGTTGTTGCTGTAAATTCTTCTCAGGAGTTTTCTTCAATTTTCAGTTTTGTCTATTATTATGATAGAAATGAGTAGTATTTTTAGAACACAATTTTATTTTTCCTGGTCCAAAATGTCAGCAAATTAATTTACTCAGTGATGCTTCCTTTTGGAAAGGTATTGCAAAAAATGCACTTTCCCTGTATCACTTTCATCATGTACAGGGGAAAAAGAAAATTCTGTTTTCCCAATACTTACTAGATAATATCTGTTTACAATTTTAAGCCTGTTTCTTCACTTGAGTTGCTTATTCTCAAAGGGAAAAATATGTCCTTACTCAAGTGACCGATGTGACCATTGTGTTCCTTTTGGCTTGGTTCTTCTGTTAAGTGGTCTCATTTTCTATAGATGAAAGGATACTCCTCCCATAGGCAACCTTCTTTCCAGATTTGTTTTTACCTGAAAACTTCTCTTAGCTTCCTCTCAGAATACCTAATGGTAATAAGCATCCCCATATCCTAAACCTTTTGGGTTTGTCTCAGTCACCTATAGGAAAGTGTATTAGGTAATACGGTCTGGTGTCTGAACCAGCAAATCACTGAACATGGTTAGTAGCAGAGGTAATAAGCACCTTCTTCCTGATAAGTGTGATATTTGCATTTATAATTCTAAAGTTTTCTCTTTTTTTTCTGCTAAATTTGCTCAGAAATACATGTATTCTCCCATCTATCCCATGCTGAGCTCCAGCTAGTAGAAAAAACAAATCATCAAACTGAAAAATTGTAATAATGGTAAAAGGTGAACAGAAACATTTTAATCAAATGCTTCTTTTATTCTGCAAATAGGCATTATGAAATTATGATCTCCTCAGTGTGGGATCTATTAAACAAATGGGAAAATAAAGCTGCTGACATAAATGGTCCAACATACTTTCCAGCTGAATGACAAAGATATAAATGCACATTTATTGTGCAACCCACCTTCTGTGCTTTTTTTTCTTTCAGAAGAGCAATGCAAAGGAGGAGTCTTGAGAACCATGCTTTAAATTTAGCGCTTAGCTGAAGAATTTTAAAGAAAAGGCAACATGAAGACAGCTTGATGAGAACCTTCCATGTGCCTCTCTAAATATTGTATCTTCCTGTCAGAGTAATATGGTCACCCTTTTGCAAAACGACTGAGTCTCTTTGTTCTCTCCTTGACTTTGATGTGAGTGGTTCTAAGTCTGGCTTGAGAAAATCTGAATAAATCACTATTACTTGGTGAGTTTTTAGAGTTTGGAAGCCAATAAAGTATTCTGCTGACATACATATTTATAGATGTGAGTATATACATAGGTCTACTATACTTGCATACCTGCCATGGAGATTTCAATTGGAATGACAACATGTTCTCTGATACATCAGATTAGTAAACTAGAACAAGGAAATTGGAGCAGTGATTCAAGTAACATTAACTGTTCTTTTAAAATTCACAACAAATGTAAAAAAAAATACAGAAGTAGAAGATAAAAAATAATTAATATATCTCTTTTCTAACAAGATTTTAAAACCCTACCAGTTTAAATCAGGCAAATCTTCCTTTTTAGTTAATCGTCAAGAGTGTTTTCCAATTAATGCCTTGCCAACTTATTTACCATCTTTGGGCACAAGTGATAGAAGTTAATAGAATTCTACAGACTTCAAGGACATTTGAATCCATCCCTGAATCCACTTTTTTAACTGATTGATCATTTAGCTAATGATTTGGGAAGTTTCCCAAAAAAGTAGAAGAGAAAATAAAGTACCAAAGCATTTTTTATCATATTCATTTCCAAAACAAAAACAGAAAAGGCATTTGGAGAATCACTATCAATGACAGTGAGGTTATTATATGCTAAACATCATTAATATTAAATATCTGGGTGCTTCAGCTTCCACGAAATAAAACCATGCATGCCTCTAATTTTCTTGAAACCTAATGATTTAGGGAAAAAATAGTCTAGCATTTCAGTTTATAGCAGTGCTGTTGATGTCCTATAGTTTCAGTGGGTTACAATTAGTGAGAATGAAAGGTCCTTATAACCAAAGACAGAAATATTGTAAAATTAATCGAGGTATGGGATACCAATTAGCATTTTTCATAGGGATATTTTACAGATTCATCTGCTTGTGAGCAGTTGTATCAAGGACAGTAGTGATTGGCACACTGCAATAAAAAGGGTTTCTGCAATTTAGTTGACAACATAAATGATCTGAAAAAAACTTACTGCAATAGAGGAGTTAAGGTTTGAGTACGACCCCATATAACAGCTTTCACCCTGCATGTTGAGACCCTTACTATGAAGGGCTTCTATCCCATGCAACTATTGTCAGTCTTTTTCTTCCCAAAATGCTTTTGTTTTGATATATGCATATTTTAGAGTATTAAAATAATTCTCTAATATTTGTTCTCTAACATTAATGTGCTGTAAAAATAAAATAACTGACTAAGATGCAAAGACTTAGTTTTAGTATGGAGCTGAGTGTTTTAGACTTGTAATGGAACTAACAGTATAAGCAAATTTTGTATTTCATTTTTAAATTGGCCACTTCTTTTATTTTTTATCATATAAGAGTCTTAATCAAATCTTTTAAGTGAAAGAAAATTATTTAAATTAAATTGGGAAGCAATTTGGTACTTAGTAAAAAATCACTGAGTAATAGTAAGGAAGACCTTCAGTATTTTCATATACTTTAAAGATTATTTCTTTAAAATAGCAATTGATAACTAAATCACATGACATAAGTACTGTCTTCTGACATGTCAGCAATGAGTGCTTTTCACACTATGGATGACTTCTTACCTGTTGATGGCTCAAATATCAGTCACTTGAAATGCACATTTAGTGGAGCTACATCATATCAGCAATCTGAGGACATAGTTTTCACATGCAAAGACTGATGAGAAGAAATGTCTGTGTGCATGTGGATGCAGCAAGGCTCCACAGGCTGCACCTGTGCTCCTATGGACATGCATGTGCAGAGAGCTAACCCCACTCACTCAGCACATTCATAAATTCATGGGATTTAAAGCCAAAACAGGCCTTTATATTTCATCCTGTGGCCTTTATTTATATAAAGTCCAATAACTCATGGTGGAATAAAGCACAACTGTATAAAATACATTTTGGACAAGCTAATAAAAGGTTTGTAGATCGAGCACTCTCTATTTCCCATGCTGTCTGTATTTATAAGAGGCCTCGGTATCCAGTGCTACCCTGCCTCATCTTTTCAAAACACAGTTACAGTCATTTTAGTAATGGTTTACATTAGTGTTCCCCAATGACATGATGAACCTGTATCAATTTAGTGTTGTATGTGACTCTCAAAATTGGACTTTGCCTGCTGTAAAGACCCAGAGGAGGCAGAGATGTGAACAAATCACTTCACTGTGACTCATTGATGAAGCCACACCCATTGTTGTTGTATTTGACCCAGAAAATCACATTTCTCCTATCATGAGGCACAGATCCGAATGTACCCCATCACTGGTGTTCTCCAGAAGAGGAAGAAGTGGAAAAAACTGTAAAGCTTTTAATTTTAGAGCACTGAGATGTTTACCTAGGGCAGCAGCTAAGATTATATTAAACGTGAACAGATGTGTAACATCTAATATTTGTACATTAACTAGAAAAATATTCTAAAGTTTAAAAACAGACTTTCTTTTACTGGGAAGCCTTCCAAAGTATCTATATTAGTGACTGCTTTATGAAGGCGATTTTAGACTTGTGAGAAACAGGCCTGGGGACAAACTATTGAGTGGAAAATCACACACATGAGAGCGATAGACTGAGGGCAACCGAGCTAGTGGGATTTTTGCTTACTGAGGAAGACCTTCCTCCATTCCTTCCCTCTCCAGCTGAGAGGAGAGACCAGACCTGCAAGGAGCTGGCCACGCCAGGAAGAAATGAGAAGCAGGAAAGTGAGAGCAGATGAGAGCAAAGTCAAGGCTTGAGGGACATTGAGTCCCTGGGCTATTTGGAGGTTATAGAACTCAACAAACTCTAAGATCACTGGACAGAGTTAGATTTTGGTACTCTTGACCATTTTCTGTTATTTGCTGGGACAATTCAATTTTGCAATGATTTCTGATGAGCTAGCTTTGAATATACAGTGCTCATATGCAGTTTTATGAACAGGGAATTCAATCCATTTCCTTTGCTAACCACTAGCAGGATGTGTCTAGTTTTGTTTAATTATTTTTTGATAATAGCTTTGATGGATATCAGCCCCTGATTGAATCAATTGGCCTAGCCAGCATAAATCTGCAGTTACACAGCTGAAGTTGCTGACTGTCATTCTCTCTTCCTTCTTTCTCTGTGTCTGGCAAGCACCCAAATACACCAAGCTGTCTGTACCATCTTCTGCTGATAGACAAACACCACTCCACACCACCATGACTGTGAGTTCCTCTGGGGAAATAAAAATTTCCTATCTCCAGTGTGATCCCCGTGTGCCTAGTAATTACTAGACAAGGAGGGCTTGCTTCTGTTAAGGTGCTGGAAGCCTTGACATTTGCTGGGGGCCAAACTGCTGTCACCTTACAGGCAAGTAATTAACTGACCCACCAGATATGGCCCCAAAATTATTTATGTAGCTGGTGCTCATCATGTGTGTGAAGACTGAAAGTCATTTGCTTCATGAATTTGTCAGAGCCAGGGTAGTTATCCCCAGCCAAAAAAGGCACTGAGGCAAAGTGCTCCTGAACTCCTCTAGGTGGGATGCTCTGTTAATTGTCATTATTAATACCCATCATTTGCCATATATTTGCATAGAGCTTGGAACAAAACATGAACCTTAACATCTTAATAAGATATATTGGTAATTATATACTATGATGATGAAAATTCCAAAAAAAGTCATCTAGTCATCATTACTGTGTTAAAACTTGTCTGAACCCAAAAACTGACAAAGCAAAACAGTCATTGCCAAGCTAGTCTAATTTAAAGATTTCAAAATGTGTAGAATTACACAAAAAGTGTAATGAGTTCTATCAGCTTGTCCAATTTCAATGGCAATAATTTCTATTATACTCTGACAGATACAAAAAAAGGAAAACAGCAGGCCCCTGATCTCATCGCTGTGCTTGACAGAAAACCAACAACTCCAGATGTTAATTTTTTTTCCCATTGGAATAAATATTATATAATGCTTCTGTTCTTTTTGTTAAAGAAAAAAAAAGAACCACTAATATCTCATGATACAATGAAGTAGCTTCTATCTAAAATTTTTCCCTTCCCATAGCTCATGCCTCAGCCTTCCACAAGATTCTATGACACAACATTTATTCCATTACCTGCTCCTTCCAGCCACTCATGACAGAATAGAAAATAGCTGTCTTTTTATCTGTTTTGGTTTGAAGTCAAGCCTCCCTTTTTCCTTTTCCTCTCACTTTTCTGCTTACTGTCACTTCTATCTCCCTCTCTTTGGCTCTCTCTTTTTTTTTCCATTTTTCTTCACAGCCGACACCCGAGGGCCCCGTCCATGTGCCCGGACACTCCCCCCTTCAGCTGGGAGTCACCAGGGAGAAGAGTTGCTGTGAGAGTCGCTGGGGGAGGAGGGAGGGGATGAGGTGTTGCACATCCCTTTGCAAATACATATATATTCCCTTGTCACTATTAATTAAAATCAATCTGTTTCACTTTTCAACCCAGAAAGCCTCTCTCTCTCATTTTTCTCCCTCTTTCCCTACACTGGAGGAGGAGAGGGAGGGGGGTGAATTGAGACTGTTCCAACTTGGTGCCAAACCGTGACATCAGTGAAGAGAGACTGGTAATTCTTGATGACAGTTTACCTACTCTGCAATATCTAAGAGGTGGGATGAGTCATCCATGAGGTGAACATATCTTTCTTCATTTGCTGTATTCTTAACTAGCTAAGAACAGATATCTCTAGCTTTCATAGGACTAAAGCTCTATCAGATTGATCTATGATACTATGATATTATGTGCCTAATTCTAAAGTTAGAAATGGACCTGCTTTCAGTATATGACCATAATCTTAATGTATTGAAAAAATGCAATGCAGTATTTTCTGGTTTTATGTCAGTTTTCAGTTGCCAAAAGTAGAAGTTTTCATTTCATTTCTCTCTTCTCACTCCCTCTCCTCTTTTAATTCATGTCATCTACATGTCACAGGACTAAGTTTCCACTAGACTTCTAATTGGAATTTTTTTCTCACCAGATGAAGAGGTGACATTTCACAGAGGCCACTCCTATTTACATAACTTGGATTTGTAGACTTTGTTATTTTGCAGTAAATTAGGTGGGGGAGCTGCAATAGAAGGGTTTACTGGTGTTGAAAATGTGTACCATCACACCAGAGTTACTGTAGACTCAAATAAGGAAAAGCCATCCCTAAGTACCAATGCTGGCTTCTATGTCCCTGATCCTGTAAAATTCCATTTCCCTATTTTTTCTTCAGAAATGAAAGGAAGAAAAATAGGAAACAGTCTAAAAGAAAAAAACAGCCAGCAGCCAGGTGGGATTCAAATAACATGAGTATAAATCAGCTCACACTCTGAACAATATTTTTACAGTATCCTTTGACTGCCCCTACCCCATGGAACTATGTAGAACATAAGGATTATTGGAATTGTCAAGGACATTATAAAAACCTAATAATAGTTCTCTCTTTTACTCATGATGCTTGTGCAGGGTGTTTGTTGTTTGGTTTTTTTTCCTTTGACTTATTACAGCTGTAATTATTACAAACTATAGAGGTGTAAAACACTAATTTCCTAATCAATGATTCATTCCTCTACAGAGACACTGATGAAACCATGATAGGCAATAATAATCCTGTGCAGGAGTAAAACTTTGGCAAAGGCTTTCCTCTCAGTTTGAAAGCCTCAATTTTCACTACTGAAGTCAACTGGAACATTTCTACTCTTCAAACCACTGGAAGGCCAAGTCCTTAAAATACAGCTGCTAGGCAGGTACAATACAAAAGGCAATGTGCCTCCCACTGTGTGGATACAGAATGTTTGTCCCTGAGCCTGTTCTTCCCAAGTGGTGAGCTCCTCAAGGACAGTGCTGGGGAGAGCAATCCCATGCTGGGCTATACTTCCTCATCAGTTGTCCAGAGTGCAAGATTTTCTGCTGTTTCAGCTGTGTACCAAACATAACAAATTTACAGTTCTGAGTGCATGGTTCTGTCATGCTTCCTACACCTTTAATGAAAGTGAACTATTTCACTTCTAGCTTAGCATATCATAACATAACATATCAGCCCCTCTGGTCTTCATCACTGTTAGTGTCAACACTGTATTTTTAATTTTTTTTCTCTACTTCAATTTTTTCACTTGCACCATCCCCACTGGAGAAGAGATTCCAAATTCTTCTCTCGAACTTCAAATAAATACACTTGTTTTCATAGATAATGTCAATCTGAGATAGGCAGAGAGGGATCAAGAGCATGGAAAAATTGTAAGAGGAAGAAAAGCCTAGAGTCTGGATGGCAGTATTACCATATTCTTTTTTTGTTATAAAGAGACAATTATTTTACTGTCCTTCAATTCCCTGATGAAACAAGTATTTCAGTTAATACTGAATGTTTAAGGAACAGAGAAATAATATCGTTCTCTATACAACATGCTATGAAGATAATTACTCTGGTTGCTGAAACAGAAAGAAGGACTTAGCTATAGGAAAAAATATTTTAAGAAGAATTTTGGTCCCTTAGATATCTTACTGTGTGATTTGATACCTTCACATACCTATAAGTCAATTTCTGGGAAAGTGTAAAACTGTCAAAATCTGTGTGAAGTATCATGGCCAAAAGAAGCTCCAGGAGACAGAGTAGCACTGAAGGTCCTTGCAGGACTCAACCCAGCATACATATTCAGAACAGGCTTAACATATAATAAATTTTATATTATTTTTACTGAATAACCTATTATACTTTAATTGCTGTCTACTGTTGCCATTGTTGTCAATGTTTCTTAAGAATGTTTGAAAGAGATCTGAAGGTCAAAAGGATTGAATGCCCCCTCAGTAAGTTTACAGATGACACTAAATTAAGAGGAACTGTTGATCTGCTTGAGGGCAGGAAGGTTCTGCACAGGAATCTGGACAGGCTGAACCAATGGGCCACGACCAATTGTATGAGGTTCAACAAGGTCAAGTGTTGAATTCTACACTTGGTTCACAACAACTCCATGCGATGATACAGGCTTGGGGAAGGGTGGCTAGTAAGCTGCACGGTAGAAAAGGACCTGAAGGTATTGGTCAACACAGGGCTGAATTTGAGCCATCAGTGTGCCTAGGTGGCCAAGAAGGCCAATAGCATCCTGGTTTATATCAGAAATAGTGTGGCCAGCAAGACAAGGGAAGTGATTGTCCCCCTGTATTCGGCACTGGTGAGGCCACACCTCAAATACTGTGCTCGTTTCTGGGCCCCTCACTACAAGAAGGACATTGAGGTGCACAAGTCTTGCAAGGAGCATCTGAGGGAACTGAGGTTGCTTAGCCTGGAGAAACGGAGGCTGAGGAGAGACCTTATCACTCTCTACAACTACCTGAAAGGAGGGTGTAGCAAGGTGCAGGCTGGTCTCATCTCCCTAGTGCCAAGCGATAGGATGAGAGGAATTGGCCTCAAGTTGAATCAAGGGAGGTTTAGATTGGATATTAGAAGAAACTCCTTCACTGAAAAGTTTATCAAACACTGGAACAGGCTGCCTAGGAAGGTGGTTGTGTAGATGTGGTGCTTAAGGACATGGTTTAGCACTGGACTTGGTAAAGTTAATGGTTGGACTCCGGAATCTTAAAGGTCTTTCCCAACCAGAACAATTATGTCATTCTGTGATTCTGTGAAGGAAGTGGCTTACTCAAAGAAACTGGTTTATATGAAAGGTCATGTAATATGCATATGTGTACTCCAAATGGATCTATGGAAGTAATTAACCATTTCACCCTGAGATGTTGCACCATGCCAGTATAATTAATGGAGACCATATCTATATGGTTTTGCCTGTGGAATACTAAATATGTTATTGAATTCTTTATTTAAAAGTTATTCAAGTATGCTATTTTATAAGATTAAATCACCTTTCTATTCTATAATATTTTTATATGAATTACAGTCTTTTAAGCATTTCAAAAGAAGAAGCTGTAAAGAAAAGTTTGAAAACCTATTAATAATCAGAAAACAAGAAAATAAAATAGAGAATGTTTATCTTTCTCTTCATTTGCAGATTTTTCCTCTTACTTTTCAATAGTTTTTTTCTTCACACTTTGCAGATAAAATTGTATATGTACTAAGATGTCATGTGTTGGCAATTTTTGTCATAGAAAATAAATCAATGAAAATATGGAGTAAACCCCATGTAATTCCAGTCATTAACGATAAATGCATTTTTGGTTTTGATGTTTCCCTTGCAGGTACCTTTTCTAAATTATTACAGATAGTTAAGGGTTTTCTATTACTAATTATTTATGGTGCTTCAACTTGTTGAAATTAATTTCACTTCAATGAGAAATTATAATTGCAATAAAATTAATATGACTGCTTTAATAAAACAAAAGATTTGTATTTGGCATTTCTGTGCTGTAGATGAGAAACAGTTCAAATGAAACATCAATTAATAAAAATCAAGCAAGTGACATGTAATTTCTGAATGTTCTGCATGCTTCATTTAGCATATGATAAATGAAAGATTTTACTATGTAAAATGTTAATGCATTAATATAAACATAAACATAAACATAAACATAAACATTAATATGCTTACTCAATTTTGTGATAACATATAGTCAAGCTGAGGCTCTCCATACATACTTCACATATGGAGAGGAGCATTCACGTATTCAGAGGAGCATGTGTGTGAAGGGTTGATGGTGAACTGTGTTGCAGTTCACTCAGTTACAGTAACCCTGAAAGGTTAGCATCACAAACAAGTTCTTCTATCGCTGGCTGAAGCTCAGAGATTAAATTTCTCCTTGTCCTCTCGCTAAAATTTGGTTTTGCATTTTCTTCTCCTTGGGTATGTTTTAATGAAGAGTTAGTCAGTGACTAAAAGGACATTTCCGAACATATAATTGCACTAAGAGCAATAGAGAAAGAAGAGGCAATTTAAAGAATTAAATTTAAAGTCATATTTTTGTTTTTCTGTGATGAAAGAAAAAAGGCAGTTTTTAAAATCTGTAAAGAATTAGCATCCAAAATATTATGGAGTGAATGGGCTTTACTGTTATTAAACATGCTGTGTGAAGAATCATAGACTTCAGTGTATTTACACCTGTCACTTGCTAGTTTCATTTAATTGACCTCCATTTGTGTACTAGAAGGGAGTGTACAGTCATTTCCTATTTCTGTCCTTTGTGATACTGCTGATTTCATGATCTTCTTTTATACCCCAGTCATACATTTTATTTTCAACCTGAAAACCTCCAGTCTACATTGTCATTCATTAGTAAAGTGATGGTGAAAAGCGGATGTGTTTATTTGCACTGTTTTACTGAGGTAAGAATTGAAGTAAAAATGCTACTAAACATTTACATCTTTTCTAGTACTATTTTCTTTATCTACAGAAATTTGCCAATAAATCTATGTGTTATTTCCACTAATACTTACGTCATACTTATGTATGGATTTCCTGTGAGGGTTCTCTTGTGCAAATGTTTGCTTGAGAACTGCTGTCTGAGTTCTGAAGATCTGCAGTTCTGAAGAAAAAGGAGGATCTCTTTGATAATAGCTTTTCAATAAACCTCTGGGGCACCATACATTAGATTTTCAGTATGTATGGTTAATGTACTGAGGATTGTGTGAATTCCACCATAGTGAGCAATGCTGGATGTGCAATGCTGTTGACTCTTCATTAAAAATTACCTACTTTGTTACCATTGCTTATCAGTAAAACCTAATAATAGGTTGTGTGTTGGAATAATTCAGAATGAAACCTCTGGTTCCCTAACAGAAGGTTTTGCCATTGAGACAGCACGTTCTTTGCAAAAATTTGGCTGTGCCTGAGAGGCTTAATTCTAATAAAGCCATTAAGCAGCCTTGTTGAGTGTCAGGCACGGAAACGTCAGTGAGGGGTGAGTACTGCCACCAGACAGATTGCCAACACACAGTTAGATTGCAATGGAGAGGCACAACCCTCTACTAAAATGGAGTACCCCAGTAGCTGTTGTATATATCTAGCAGATTAGGTAAAATCAGTCACAAAAGCATTAATGCATAAAATGGCAGGCTACAGTCGACATCTCTTCTTCAACTTACCAAATTTATGTCTGTGAAAATAACTGGTACAAGTCAGAGTGATGAGATAGGAGGCCTAAGAGCACAGCAGAACAGAACCACCCAATCAAACAATTCATGTCCTGCAAAAAATAGCCTGTCATTACGCAAGTGTTGAAAATGTAACTATTCATTTTCCACACTATGGTGCTCAGAGAACATGTTGTTGGTAGTTGACTAAATTTTATAGTCAAACAGCTCAGGAGGTCAGGGGAATAGCTGTGCGACACCGAGACTCAATACTGAAAGCTGGTTTCAAGCCAGACCTGGCTGCTTCTGCCTGATCATTATTTCAACATGACAGTGCAGCCAGCTGTGAAAACAATTTTTTTCCCAGTTCTCTTCCAGAAGAAAAGAACTCGACATTACAAAAGCCAGTACCACTGCTGGCTGGTTTTGGTCCATTCATCAATAGTTTCTGCAGTTTCAGTCTCCTTGTGCATTAAGACTGCCTCTATTGTGTCAGTAAATTAAATAAGTAATGACTTGTCCTCATGAGCCATTGGCAGAACTTTGCAACATCAACCAACCCCTGCTCTGCACCAGCTCAGTGGCATATGCAGACACATCTGACTTCCACACACCACTGACGAGAGCACCTTCATAACCAATCATCCAAGATTGAATTTCCCAGACAAAATAACACTGAGTTAATAGTTAATATTATTTAATTGATAAAACTGTTTGAAAATCAAACATTTCAATCACAATAAATACAATGAAATGGGCCTTCTACAATACAGATACTGCTGATTGGAAAAGTACTTGTGAAGTACTTGAAGAAGTGAGATACCCAGTGACTACAGAAATACGAAAGCAATGCTACCAATAATATTTTTTCTTCATGAAACTAAAACATGTCAGAAAGCAACTAAAACTAAATACAACGTCTTCTGTAAGACAGATAATATTGTCATGCTACCAGGAAAATTAAGTCCATTTGCATGTGGAAAGCACCTCTTCAGAAGACTCCAAGGTGAAATGACTTTGGCTTCTGATTCATCTTGATGTTCCCAGGTAGAGCAAAATGTCTTCAGATTTAGTCCACTGGAGCAGTGCTAAGCCTGTCTGCACTTGACCCCTCTGTTGGAAAAAATCCTGGTTCAAAGCTCCTAAATGTTTAACAACCTGTCAGCAATCAGCTGTGCTTATTGATGTCAAGAGCTTTTGTTGACTCTCCCTTAGAACCTGGTGCAAATGTAATGTTAGTCTCAGGAAAAGTTGCCTAATGGTAAATGTATCATAGAACAAGAGATTCACATGAAGGAGAAAAAGACTGATCACATGAATATATTAATGTACATGTAATGTTACTGTATTGAGTCTTGCATAGTGGAAGAGATGAACTAATAACTCTCAACAAGATCTATAAATATATTTCAACAAACTTTGTCCATGAGATGCCAGCAGAGAAGCAACAAGAGAATCTGAAGAAGAAATAAGATTGTGTACCATGTTTTTCCTTGACATCTTCTAGTGCACCAGCATGGAAGTTACAACACTACAGCCAATGCCTCCCAACAAATATATCCAGACTGAGGTATATCTGCTTGATTCATGTATAAACATTTAATGTAGCCAGTTAAGACAGAAGGTGGTTCTGATTGCTCTGGATCACCTTCTAAAAGTGTTTATCACTCTTCAGGGACTAGAGAGGTAGCCCAGGCAAACTACTTAGCTAACTTAGCTACCTACATTAGGTTCCTGACTTGTTCTCAAAGACTGATCAACACAAGCTGTGCAAAGAAGTGGCTGAAACACAAAAAATTCCTTTTAAGACTGCATAGCCTGTGTTTTGATTTACAAGACAGAAGTAGACAAATGAAGGATCACAGTCAAAAAGCACTAGACAAACCTAAAACAGTCCTTTTAAAAAGTAATACTAATGATTCATCAGTGTGGTTATTTGCATGTTTTTTGGAACTTCCTGTTTCACATTGACATTTGATGTCTGATATATCCCATGCAATTTATTCACTCATTCCAGTACTGATTGTACTCTTCTTAAGCCTATCAGGCTGCACGTTATTTCTCCCAAGCATGAAAGTTTTACCACTCTCCACCATTGCCAAGATTCTTTCCAGAACACTTTTGTCATCAGAATTTCTTTTACACTAGTCCAGCAACACATTAACTGAATTAGTTCTCTCCATATAAAATTTTCATGACACATCCTTGCCAAAATTGATGTTGTACACTGTCCTATTATTTTAATTAAATTTACCTGGACTGATGTTTCTCAGAAGATTACTAACAAAATAATTTTTTAAAAAATGATCTGTTCATTTCCAGGATATGGAAACAAAGTTGATATCATTGCACATATGAGAAACTAAGTAAGAGGAAGGTGAAGATATTTGTTAGACATTATAAAGGAGAGGAGCATTCTTCATTCCATAATTAATGAATAAATACAAGACACAAAAATGGGAGTTGTTTTGCATCAGATGAATTAATGAATCCTCTGTGTCACTTCACAATAGTAGGTCCTTTCCAGACTCCTGTAACCTTCCTTAACTCAGGTTGTCCTGCCAAACTTTTATGGTCTATTCCCACAATGTCATGAGCTCTCCCCTTGTCACCTCACTGCATGAAACAATCTTTATTTATTCAGCAAAATAAGAGGGAGGTCAAGAAACTGCCTATTGAAGATGTACTGATGTGCACCAGCGTTTGGGTGGCTTACCACTGTGCCCCTTTCCACATATTTTTCTACCAAGAGCAGCACCAACAAGGGCACCTCTCCTCTACCTAGGCACCATTTCATGCACTATTTGCTGGAAGAAAGTAATTTAACTAACTTCTCTGCCAAACGTGGTTGAATTTTGCTTAACAATTCCCAACTGCATACAAAAAACAGACATGAGCAGACATAAAGTCTGATTTCGACCACTTCCTTAAGAAACTGATATCAAAAAAAAAGAGCTGACACAATTCTATTTCAGGGAAGGTTTTCTAATAGCAAAGCTCTACCTGTCAAAACTGCAGACCTTTGGTTCAGTAATGATTCTTCACCAAACTGGAAAGTTTTGCAGAAATGTTATTGTTATCTCATTGCTTTCACATTGTCTGTCTTCTGTGTGCAGCACTATTTGGATTAGAATATTTTGTCAAAACCTGTAATGTAATGCCCCGCAAAGTTCAGATATTACTTGGCTTGAGCTATGACATAGTACACATTTCCCATCACAGTGGTTTAAATTTGTAATTCTTTAAGTAGAGTGACCTTTACTTTCCTGTACATTATGGAACTGGAAAGGCCTTATACTTTGACATGCTGCCATCTATTTTGAGTCTTTGCTAACTTCCCAATTTCAAATTGCATTAATTCATATCACTTTTACGCTCTCTTTTTTTAGTTAATGACAAATAAATTACAACCTTCCTCTAATTTAGGAAAACGAAGCCAACTCTTCTATTTTTCAAAGAAACCTTTCACCCTGCAAATTATCTTGAGACAATTCCTGATGATGGATGCTTTTTAACAATATCTAGTTTCCATTCTTTCTTCTCATCATTCTCCTGCAACTTGTTTAGAGGAGAGTGGCAAACGGTTTGTAGAGACATGCAACCATTAGCTATATTGCTATAGCTGTTGATCTGACCTGAAAAGCAGATCAAGACAATTCTTAATTGAGGCCACCTTCATTTTCAGAAGCTTCATGAGTCATGCTGAAAGAGCTAAAGAACAAGCTCTCATCCTGTTTGTACATGAGACAGCCTTTATGTTCCATATAGTACGTCTTCTCAAATAGAGCATGGAGATTAGCAGGGTTTTTTCTTTAATGAACAATTAGATCTATCAGATTTCAAAATGTCTGCCAGTCTGAGACTGGAATAGAAAAGCCAGTGTTGAAGAAAGACATCATATATCTGTAGAGACACTGATGGTCAAAAATTGTCTATATGTGCTTCACTGATAAACACGTAAGTTCCCTTTTGGTTAGAATACTAATGGCAGATGTGTCCCAGGCTTACTAAGTAACAACTGTGATGGTCTTTCTCAATTTACCTTAATGTTCTGAGTGCTGGCAAGAACTGCTTCTTCTTCTTTATTTCACTTTTTCTTCAATAAACTTTAATTTTGAAAATACTTCAAGATCAAATTTAAAAGCAGTTAAAAAAAAAAAAAGGTTACAGAGTCTATCAACAAAATAGAAAGTTAAACTGAAAACATAGGAACTGTTAAGTTATTCAACAAAATTATGCTGAAATAACAAAATTTTACAGCACAGCACAGGAAGCTCTGGACTCAGAGGAAAATGTAACATTATCATTCTGAGTTCAGATATCGTATAAAGATAGGTGAATAAACAGTACATAAAAGTAGTACTATTTGATAGTTAACAAAATAGATGTCTTCCTTCATATAGGAACAGATGAATAATCATCTATTATTCTAATAAAGACAAATGTTAGATATGACTCCTGCAGGGTAGCTCAACAGAGCTTTGCTAGCATGGTTGTGGCATAACCCCACTGAAACAACTGGAGAAGCAAAGTTTCTGTATCTCATAATTCAAGAACCACTGTTTTCAAACTAAAAACATTTGTAGCCACTATAGAAAAACTCCATTGACTTCAGTCAAGTTACTGATTACTTTTACCAATCCATATAAAAGTGAAATCAGATCCAACACCTGCAACTATATTGGCACTGTGTAATCAGCATCAGAGGCGTGGCATTTGGCTGAACCATCAATTCTTCTCTATGTACAAAATGTCAGAGAAACAACGCCAGCAAAAGTGGTATTATTTGCAAGGTACAATTTTATATCAATAAAACAGAAGCCTGTTCGCTTCTTAATAATGAAGAAACTTAAATCAGAAGAATTAGTTTGGGGTTATGTTTTGTGGTAAATAATTGGTAAAAATCAGAAAAGCTGACTGAGCAGCCATCATCTGATGTTTAAAAGATTATTTTTATTCCATTGGGAATGAAAGCATTTGAACATGCTCACCAAAAAGATTTATCCCACAATAATTTTTTTTCAGATTGAAAATGTCAGCATTTGGGAGGGCAATAGTTCTCTGCCTTACCTTTTCCTACTGCCTCCAGAAATAACAAGATAGCCTCTCTTGGATTAAAAAACACTCTTTCTCATCATGTGTTTTGTCAAATTCAATAACCCTCATGAAATATAGGAAAAAAATAATCCATTTAAAGGACAACTGTTGTAACTAATGTTAAAATAATAGATAATTTCTCTGCATAGATTCCTGTAACGTATTAGAAGAGTATTATTCTCCTTTTTCATATCTGGGTTGGTTTGTCCTTGCCAGTCTAGTTCAGGTAAATATTAACAATTTCTTCTTTAATTAATGTTCCAGCTATTTTACTCAGAATGGAAATAAGTCTCTGCTATCTATAATTCCTGAAACCAAATGAACTTTTTTGCAAACCAAAAGGAATCCAAAATAATTTTTTAATTGTCCCCACGCTAAATCTCAAAAAGGAGGGCTAAAGCTTAAAGTCCGTGCACTCAGAAGTCTACTTTTTTTTAGTGAAATGAGTCCTACCTGTGCCATATCACTGCTATGTTTTAGAAAGGTCCTGTATAGCACATTATATTTCATATATAATATAGAAATGTCTATGCAGCATGCTGTCTTCTAGGATTTCTCAAATGTTTTGCTGCCTGTAACTTCACCAGATTGGTTTCTTAACTGAAATCTCTGGTTATGAAATGTTAGAATAAATCACACTGTCAATTTCAAGATCTAGGCATGAGTGACTGAATGCTAACTTTGAGCCTAGGCCAGGTTGGCTGGGGCTTTGAGCAGTGGAAGGTGTCCCTGCCCATGCAGAGGAGTTGGAACTAGATGGTCTTCAATGTCCCCTCCAACCCAAAACATTCTACAGTTCTATGGTCATGCCATTGTCTCAGCATGTGGCGTATTTAAATCAGTAGTCTAAAAAGAAAAGAGACTTCCTTGATTTTATGTCTGATCTCTTCAGTGTTAAGGAGACGAATTTTTATCTTACAAATTTTCCTGCACTAGTAGAAAGGACTTTTATGGAACCTAAAAAGAAACCATAAATGCCTTTCACGTGGGAAAAAGTTCCCTTTTGTAACCCATTGCAAATCAGTGTGCCAGGCTGGGGAGTACAATGATGGTTCAGGAGAAAGTTCTTCAGCAAAATTAATTTAATTGCCAAAGAACATAATTAAGGACAAAATAACTAAAGCTGTAATAATGAAACTTTTACAAGAACTAATAAAGAATAACGGAATCAGTCCAGGGAGGACAGGAAAGTGTTGGGATTTATGGAAAATTAGCATGGGATTTGTGGAAAATTAATATGGGATTTATGGAAAATTAATATTCCTGAATTAAAACAGCAGTGTTGCAGGTGCTGCTGACCAAATTGTCAGGCACCCTGAAGCAAACCGTGGGATCAGTAAACAAGCTGGTGTCTCACAGGCTGGTGCCTCACAGGCTGGTACCCCACGGGACCAGTAAACAGCAGGTGTCCTACAAGTAGGTATCCCACGGTTGTTATCTCGTGAAGTAGTGAGAAAAGAATGTTGTAGCAAGAACTGAGAGTCACCGGCTGGGAAGCAAAAAGCCCTGGGTCATCATAACACGGACAGCAAGAGACAAGACACGTAGCCAATCATATATGAATTGTGTATGTATGTAACCAACGGGGTTTGTACTGGGGTGGAACATCTGGAGTCAGAGGGGTATAAATTGCCGCCATTTTTAACAATAAAGGTCTTCAGTTATAACTCTTATAGAGTTGTGTGAAGTCCATACGCCGCCTCGACAGGAAAGAACTAGATGATCTTTGAGACTGCAATAACAGGGGAGGATGAAATTGAGGACTACAGAGTAGAAGGTTGTTCATAGAGGGACTATAAGCTCATATTTAATAATTCAGAAATGAAAAAGCATGAGAACAAGGATTAATATTTGAGCTGCATCAATATAATACAGCTATGAGAACATACTAAACAAAATGTATCTAGGCAAAAAAAATGATGCATCTCCCTGTAGACAACAGAGCAAGTTATAAAGAAAATATTATGGTTTGTTTGTTTTGTTGTTGGTGGTTTTTTGTAACACTCTACATCTTATAGGAAAGAAAATTGTTCAGCTTCTGGATTAATATTTTGACACCGTTTTTTCTCTGAACATCAACATCTGTTGTTTATCTGAAATATTAAGTGACCTAATTGGTGTACATCTTTGCTTCAGATTTAAAATTATAACAGTAAATAACACTTTTCCCAGAATACATCACCTACTCTTTTAAAACTTGTCTATTATTTGCTGGAAAGCCACCCAAGTTTGTGTGATTAAAGTTTCAGCTCCTGGGGGCAGGGCAATTTAATCACTGTAATAAATTACAAGAAAAGCATTTCTTTCACCCTGGTCACATCTCTCAAATAAATTTCCCCTTAGTTGATTTTTCAGAATATCTTTACTAACATGTATTATTCAGTCATTAGCTATAATTAAATCAATAGCCAACCTGAGTTCTCTAAGATATCGATCTATCCTTTTCCACTATCTGAAGCTAGAGAAAATATTCTCAAAAATAGGGAAAACTGTAAAAACTGTACCTTACTCAGAGCAAAAAGAAACACTACATTTGTCACAGTCTCCCTTAAAAGTGCCCATTAAAATAGCTAAGCCTGCTGAGGAAAGAGGATGAAAGTTAACTTAAATAATTAAACATACCTAGGGCATCTCACCTATGTGCTGTAGTGGCTTTCAGAGTAGTTATTTGTGAAGAGCCTTTCACAACTGAAAACTGGGGTCACTGTATATTCATGTCCTCTGTTGAAAAATAAAAAAAATCAACAAAAGAAGAAAAAAAACAGGCACATTTAATCTGGTGAGATCCTCTCAGGATTTTATTAAGGATCTTCATCTGTTTTATTCTCTCCCAAAATGTGTTATACATACAACTTTACCTGAAAAAAACTCTTCATGAAAACTCATAAATTCTCTATAAATAATTCAACATTCTGCTTCCTACAGCTGTGCTACTTCCTGACATCAAACAATCAACTCATAACATTCAGCTCCTTAGCTTCTTCTGGAGTCTTTTTTTTGCAACCTTATTCGCAGCAATGGCTAAGGCAGATGAAATGACCCACTGCCTCTCATGTCAAGGCTCAGGGTAGCATACTATTCTGTACCACTAGCTACTTGGTATTTAGGTGGGGAATTAAATAGCTTTAGCTCAAGAGATGCATAGGTGAATGTTAGTAGCAGGATTCTGGAAGAAAAATGAAGGCACAAGGTAGGCAAGAGTGCAAAAGAGAATTATGTGTAATTCGTCCCAAGTGACTAGTTCTCTCTCTTTATGCATCAGTGATTCCTTCTTCAGCCCAAAACATGAAAGAGAATGGAGAGTGAAATGCTAGCATTGGAATTTGGGCTATATGGGATGCACAAGACTCTCAGCAAGAACCTTCAGATTTTGGTTCTGCTGGGTGAAAGTTGTGTGGAGAGCATATTACTAAGGTCCTTTTGGGCAAAGAGTCTGGTAATGTTCCAAAACTAGAAAAAATCGTGCTTGTTCACATTCATCTAAAACTCCACATTTTCCCTCCCTAATGCGTCAGGCCCAGGGCAAGAAATCACCAGAGGGACAGAGATCTCTCTATTGTTGTCCCTACATCTAAGTACTTCCCTGCAGGGCCTAAGGACAGAAGAAGAAAGGCTGTTTGGTGTGTGTCTTTGTATGCATTGGTGGTTACATCTGATTTTGTTTCATAACTAATCACTGGGATAAAGAAATATATTTATATTTTTTACAGTTTAAGCTCAGTTCTTGCTCCACATTGTTAGTTAACAAAAGAAAGAGATCACACAAGTCATACAGCTTTCTTCAGGCTTATCAGTGATTTGGCAATAGGAAATCATATTCACTGAAATTGTGCTGTTTGCAGTGTTTCTGATATTTAATGACATTGCTACTTTCTGGTTTCTTCTGACCTGAAACTCTACACAAAATTTGAGGGAAATTTTGCTGTAAATCTTAAACTTGGTTTCTAAAGGTAGTTTTGTCTAGGAACAGTTTACATTCTGTGTTCTTCAGACTCTGCAGTTAGTCCAGTACTGGATCATCAGCGCAAAACCAGAAAGTGTGACATTTTCTGGTGATACAGTGTGATCTGAAAAACTGAAGAATGGAAAAATATTAGAAAATTTCATTAACTTTGCTCAGTGATGTACCTAAATGTGTGACGTCACAAAGGAGGCACAAACCTCTAGGTATTTTGTAACCTTTTGGATCCAAAATTATAACTTCTCATGGAAATTCCATCGCAGGCAACTCACACAATAACCTTTTAGCTAAGCAAAATACACCAGTTTTATTCAAAACATTTTATGTGGTGAAATGAACATTTTCTCAATGAAGGCGATGGGATTGTAAAAGATAAAAAGCAGCAGCCATGAGCAAAATTTATTTTAGTGTTAAACATTCATCCTTTTGAAGACACTGAAATCTTGAGGACAACTGCTTAGCAAGTATCTGTATGTTGCTAAGAAAGAGGCCACCATCTGCAACCTTAAACATCATTAGAATAAATCTCAAACAGCTTTTCCAGAGGTCATATTTTGAGAGGGGAAAAAATCATAGCTAGTTTTAAGATGGAGTTTGATATGTTTAAGAAAGGATTTTACGAAAGGAGTTTATGCTGTAATTATCTCCGTGATATCAGGACAGTAGTTACAATGACACTTCCTGCCCCAGTTTCATATAACTTCTGACACTCCCAGTCCTTGGACAAGGTATTTGGGTAAACTCTTTGTCCTGACACTATTTCAAAGCTTCTGAGGCTGTAACTATCCTCCAGGAGTTTGGAGAGATGTGTCAAAGGGCATACAGCAACAATGCAGCTTGGAAGAGAGCTTGTGCTTCATTTAACCTGTCCATCACCCCAGTCATCTTTGGAAGGCTGGACCCTACCACATAGGCTGCTGGTTGCAGTGTCCTCTGTGGGCAACTGGTCTGTTCCGAGGCAAGAGATGGAACGTGTCTCTTTCCAACCACAGTAACAACAGATTGGCCTGAGGAGAGAGGAGATACTTTAGCAAAGCTGGTTCAAGGCCAACAAATTAAGCAGAATCCTATTTAGTTCCTACTGTGTAGATTGTAAAAATTGAGAAACATTAGTATGTGCACTTCAGAAAGTTAAGCTTGTAATGAGCAGAAACTCATATTCTGTTACACTTTCAATCTCCAGATGTTTGTAAAGTGTACCTCTTAGTAAAATTCATTGCTAAGTCTGGCTGAAAGTAATAGCTATAAAAATAATGACTTAAAGAAATTAGCCCAACTACATAACTAAATGACAGTGAAGAAGAAGGAGGGAAACTAGATTCCTTCCTCCATAGTATCTGTCTCATTTTTTAATATCAGCAGTGAATTAACCTCATTCCTACATGCCTCTTCTGAGTCAAAAGTAGCAATATAATCTTTGCCATCTGTTCCTGTTGTTTCCCATCACCAGTACTTTGGTCCCTTTCAAATCAGCCAGCCAGCCTTTGGCCCCAAACCCATCCTCATCTCAATAACAGATGCAGTTGCTATAGCTGGGATGGGTGTTTTGGATGGATACAGCTGAAGGGCAGGGGCTGGACCACTGTCACTGTGGTCAGAGTTCCCTGCCTCTGAACCGATGCTTGGAACAGACAAAGGAAACCCTGATACACCTCGTCGACAGAAATGGAAAATGCACTGTGTCCTGGCTCAGGTTCTCCTCCTGCAAAACATGCAGGGACTAGATAAATTAAGGTGGAGGCTCTGAGAAAAATAAGCACTTCCTACAGCTGCTACAAAATGTATTTTTTTACTAGAGAATTTTTCATTTACATATCTGTATGATAGGCTAAAATATTAGAAGAAAATATCTGCACTTTTTAACTTTCAGAATTGTCAAAAGTAAAAATTTTGTTTTTTTCTAACAAAAAAAATTACTTTTTTTCTGCTTTTAAATGACTTTGTTTTTCAATTAGGTTAATATAATCAATTTAAACAATCAAAATGTTTAGATCTCATTGAAAAATTAAAAGTTCATGTAAAATAGATTTTATCTTAATAAAATAAATTTTGGAGTTCCATTTTGCAAGGCCTTAGATTTTTATGCTTTATTCTAATTTAAAATAGATATTTTTTTCTTCAGTAAATCCATTTTTTAGTAAAACGAGAGAAGCTTGCCTCCTCATTTCCTCCCCAGGTTGTCCTTCCAGCTGCAGTTCAGAAAGAAACTATGTGTAAGACAATATCTCCATTTGTGCATTGTTCAGATTATGGCTATTGGCACAAGTACTGATTCTAAGTTACTGAAAGATGTATTATTTTATTACCCATTCAGGGGCTTCTACTGAGATGCATGCTTCAAATTTCTTTTTCAGTCTTTGGGAAAGACTTCTACATTGTGTGCAAACCTGGAAGAAAACAAACAGCATGTTATCAAAATTAATCTCACTCAGCTGAAAAAGGCTGGAGAGGTTATTCCAATTACTTAATGGTTGTCCCCTTTTGCCTCTTCCTTCAGGCATCTATGCTTTTACATATTCTGTGTCCCTTTCCTAATATGATTTAGAGTTCTCTCCTTCACAAAGGAAAAAAATACTTCATTGTGCTCTCTAAACAAATTCTGTCTCCATTATGGAGGAATAGAAATATGCTGAAAAAACTGTACACGTAGTATTGAAATTACTCATTTAAGGCAAATCTTTAATTTTCATTTAGAGTGAACAGGCCATTGCTCTTAAATTTGTTTGACTTATTCTTGAGGTTAGAACTCTTACTGAATTAAATACATAATAGGAATAGCACTGAAAATTTGATCAATAACATTAATTGATTAGATCGATAGCATTAATCTTGACTCCAGTACATATATGACTCCAGAGAAAACAGAATAAGTAGCAGTAGGAGTCAAATAAATATGCTTAATAGAACTCTAATGGGTACAAAATTTAATAAACTGCATTTGTATGTTTTCAACATTCCTGCTTCAGGGAAATTGAATGTACTAACTCCTGCTAGCACCATCCCTCTGGGAGTTTAATGCATAACCAGTAAGCTACACAAAATTATAACTGACCTAAAAGGAGGGAGGGCAGCAAGTGAGATGGCTGAGACAATTAATCCTTGGCATCCACTTGTAGCTTGTGGAATAATTATGCTGCTGCATTTAGGACATACCAAAATGTTAGTATCTAGAGTCCCCAGAACTAGACCTCCTGTGCAGATGCTTAGCACTCCTCTGTCACCCTCTCAACCAGGGCTGTCATAGTCAGTCCTTGGTAGTGTCCCATGGTACTAACTGAGGTGGGCACTACTTATTCACCAGTTATTCTGACCTAGTATTCCTCTTTCCCTGCAATAAAATGGCATTATTTGTGCCATAGACATTGTCCAGAACAGCTTCTTCTTGATAGCATATTCAAAAACTAAAATAAATCCTTTATATTGCTAAATTAGAAGGGAAAACTTGCTTCCTTTTTGTGTTCTTCTTGTCATTCAATCAGTGAGCAAAATTTAAAGTTAAAACAATGGGACTAGGAACACAGAAAAATAAACACCGCAGGGTCAGTCCCTACCATAGTAAATCAACAAGGTCATACAAAACTGGGCTATATGGCTTCCTACTCATTGCACAGGGGTTGTGTAATGTGTAAAATGACAGATGTTCCTTCAAGGATTTAGCAAGGGTGATTTACCCAAGGTCATGCAAGTCCATGGGAGATCTGGAAACTGGACTAAACACAGGTTTCCAGCCAGTTCACTGATTAATCAGCTATCCATTTGCAGTACGGTAGCTGCAGCTTCGACAGAAATGAGCCAGTTCAAGTGATGCCTCACATCTGCAAACCTAATTTTTCTACATAGACAAATAGTAACTAAAAATATAAATCTTAGTAAACTGAAAACTTTACAAAATAAACCCTGATGTTATGCCCAATTCCTCTTTGAGTATATATTTATGCTCTTGACAAAAGGTCAGCAACATAACAATAATGCATTCATATCTCCTTCAGCAGATACCTGTTATTTTGGGTCAGCCAAGTACTACGATCTTAGCTGTACACAAAAGACCCTGACCAAGTAACAAAGAACCAAGTATAAAAAAGATGGGTTGTTCTTGAAAGAAAGAAGCAATACAGTAAGTGAGGTATTATCTACACATACACATATGACATCATGATTCCTGGTCTGCCCTATTAGTGCTCAATTAAAACTCATGCCTATTGATACTGATTTTTAGGCTAATTTTTTAAGCCCCTTACATTGCATCCAATATTACGGACTTATTTTAAGAAAAACGTGACTTGTATTACTATGGCAATGATGCATCTGAAGTAACAGATAGTAGAAACTTAGATACAGAAACTTACATTGTAAAACAGGTCAAATAGTCCAGGTGCATTACAGGATTTTCTTCCTCATTTTTTTAAACCCTCAAATATTAGCTAGGGAAAGAGGTAGATGTAAGATATGATGAGCCAGTGGTTTGATCTGGTACAGCAATCTTAAGTCACTGTGGTGAAAAAAATAAGCAAAACATACACATACAAGGATCCTGTTCTGTAATGAATCTTGTTCCTCAAAACATTCACACACTTGTACAGTTCCTATATGATATGTTGATATAGTGAAGAAAAATCAGGACATCAAAATTATTAAGAATTGCTTATCATTTTATAGCCCCAGAGGGAAATAAGATAGGAGAAGAGAGCAGTCTTGCCATGAACAATTCTGCATGAGTCCAAGTTAGCCAAGCCTGTCATTTCACTTCTCCCTATGCCAGTTCAAATGTAAAATACTGAACACACAAAGAGCAATATGTGTAAGCTGTCCCTAAAAACAGACTCTCCTTCAAATATATGAGTTTTATTTGACCCTTAGAAAAGGGATGAATAAAATGCCAGAAATCTTTCTGGAAGGTCTTCATGAGAGAAAATTCCTTTATCTGCACAGACGTCCCTGCAGTGGAGAAATTCATTGCTGCCAGGGCATGCTAACATATTTTAATGAACATCTCCATGATCTGCAGTGCGAGTTAGGGTTTAAAGGCAACTTGTGTTCTTTGCAAGTGAATTTGAGTTGTAGAGCCACTCTCAAACCTCCTACAGTAGGAGGCTGGAAGAGGGAATTCACCTGACTAAATGGATATCTTTGCTGCAAGTCACAGCAGGATCCCTTTCTTATCAACAGAGAACTAGTCTGCATTGTCAAAAAGAACAAGTATAATTCATAAAACAAGCACCCGGAAGATAATAGATGTAGTTTTCTCTATTGCTCTCTGAGCAAGTCTGCATTGCCTAGCCCAGGCACACCCTTTACCTCTGCCTCTGTCCATGACACCACTTCCACTATTGATAGCACTAGTACAAAAGCGATTCTGGTAAATACTGTAATTGAAGCTTTTCTGTATGAATGAGCTTTGTTCTGAGAATCATGTATCCTTTCACTGCAGTTCAAAGGCTGAGGAAACTGATGCTAGTGGTATATTTCCTGTAGCTCACATATAGTTGCTCAAATCTAGATGAGGTGGAGTTAAGCAATTGTGAGCTACCTAATTCTCCAGTAAGGTGGAGCGTGGATAGTGCACCTGGTGATGGAAGGCAGGAGGAGGTTGGTGCTCCTCTGCCTTGTCCAAGGGCAACAGCAGCCAGCAGTTGCTTTCTCCACAGCTTTGAATCACTTGGTGCTTGCCAGAGCAGCGTTATAAACAGGTAAGTAAAGCAAGTGAAGTTCTTGGGGAAGATTAGTATATTTTGCTGTGTGAGAAAGATGAAGTTACTAGACTGACCCATTGAAGAGGGCTTGTAGAAGAATGGGAGGTATTGTGCTAGAGGGCATGAAGTAGTTGCAGAGATTTGGGATTATGATGGTGAAAAGGTAAGAAATGCTGTGCAAGACTCCACATGAAACTAAGGCTTCCTCTGCTCTGCTGATCACAGAATTATATTTTTTTTTTAAGAATGGGGTTTTACTGTTAAATCCTTCTTGTATTGTGTCCTCAGGCTGCCTTTGAGGCAATTATTTCAGCCTTTCTCTGCAGGTAGGAAGTTAATTCAGTTCTTTTCACTGACAGCTTATGTTCTCACAATACTAGGGGATAGAGCTTAAAAAAAAAAATAAATAATAACCCCCTCCCCCCCCCAAAAAAAGAAAATAAACAAACAAAACAACACAGTTTGAGATACGTGATAAAAATCAATAAAGAAAAGAAAACTACTGCAAGGGATCTTGAGTAGGCAAAATAAACTGTACTTAACTGTTGCAAACAGATTTTTACCTGTCTTCTATTTTTAAAATCCTCCAATGACAGAGATGCAAAAACTTTCCTGGGTGCTGGTCCAATGCTTCACTATCTTTCCATCAGCCTTACCAACACTTTCTGCACCAGTAGCTGGCACTGTCATTGCTAATGCACTACTTAAGAATAGCAGGAAATCTCTTATCAACATGGACTAGATGATCATTGCAGGTCCCTTCCAACTGAAATACTCTAACAACTTAGAGAGAGGAGCTGTGTTCCTTACCCATAATGCAAAGGACAATGATCTTTTCAATGTACTCTAGCATTTGATTGCACTGGAAGAAAAAGACCTCAAAAAGCCATCTTCTCAATGGAACATTTTTAAAGACATGTGAGTTCTGCAACATAAATGCAGAAGAGAAACAGTCTTGTTTCAAAGTCTTACCATCGTATCTACAGCTAAACAAGTAATACAAATGTGATGTACAAAAATTCTTATCAGCTACCGTTAAGTGAAGTACTTCCTTAAGGGAGAGATCTGCTTTGCATCATTTTAATCTTGGAAGAATCCTCACTGAAAAATCCAAGTCCCTCATACTATTTTCTGCGTATTCTGGGCAGATGCTATCTGATGCCTTTCTGTAGAAAACAATGTTAAGTTTCATTCAGAGACACCTTCAATATGATACCTACCTACAGCTTCTCAGCCTACTTCTTTTCACTGCCTACTATGAATAAAATTTTGGGGTTTCATGCTATGCTATTTCTTCAACGGACAAGAAATGTGACCCAGGATTTGGCCACGAACATATAGATACAGATGAAAGATTGAGACACAAGAGAAAAAACATTAGTTTATAGCAATAACATGTGGATAAATTCCTTGTCAAAACATTAGAAGGAAAGCAGCATCTGCATGTGTTTTCATAAGACATAGGAAAATGTTGTTCTGTAGATCTTCCTTAAACAATCAAGATTGCTGCATGTGGAACTGAATATATTTGTCCTTCTGCAGTACTTTGAAAGCAAAATTATTATTTAAATGTAATTACTTCAGCTCAGAGAAGGTTCCCAAAAAAGGAAAAACCCTTATAGCTGTAAATTGGTCTTACAGCAGCATCCACATACCAAATAAAATGAGCTCTCTCATAGATATTATGCAACTGAGTTTTCAGCATTGTTATTTTTGTTTCATATGTTGAAGAAAGCGCTTGTGTGAATTCATGCCCGATTATTTAACAGTGCAGAGATCCTTAGAGTTTTAAAAAGCAGCTGGAATACTATGGCCACGACTTTGATTCTGAACTAGCAAAGATCAGAGACCTTTTTTTTTATCAATATAAATGAGAAATGTGTTTGTCTTCCCTTACCCTCTCACAAATGGAAGCTGTAGCCCCAGCTGAGCTGTGGGTACAGGAACCCAGCTTGTGCCAGGCTTTGATGCACAACAATCCTTCGGAGACCAGTAGTCTCACCAACCCCTGCTTGATCTGACTGCACAACAGCCTTCAGGAAGGCAAACCTCTGCATAACACCTCTAGTTTTTCCTGACTCCTATCCTTTGCAAAGGTTACTCCTCACAGCATGTTCCATGCAATGCCATGGCTAGTAAGCTGTGGCTCTAGGAGCTCAGGTAAAATTCCAGGCTGACAGGTATCTACTGTTGCCTGATTCCTGCAGACAGAGCTCCTCTGTGACTTCTAGTGAAGCCTCCTGCACCAGCCTCAGAGGCTGCTAACATAACCTTCCCTTGACACTCCCTGCCATGTCTGCCAGTCTAGTCCCTGGATGTCAGCCTCTCTGAGCAAGTCCCCAAGAGGTGGATGTCTCCAAGCTGCTGGAACACCCCAACCCACACTTGCTGACTGCCTCTGTTGGAGCAGACCCCCTCTGTTTGCTGCTTTCACTCAGACTCGTTTCACTCATCAGAACCACACAGGCTTTGCTGTAAGACAAATTAAAGGCTTATTTATAAAAGTTGAAGGTAAGAAATTCAGAATTACACCTACAAGACTGCAAGCACAGGTGATATGTATTGTTATTCCTAAAAATAAGGGGCTTCCTGACTTTTCCTGGGTGTTTCACACAAAACCCTTGTGGCACGTTATAGAATCATAGAATCATAGAATGGTTTTGGTTGGAAGGGACCTTAAAGATCATTTAGTTCCAACCCTGCTGCCATGGGCAGGGACACCTCCCACTAGACCAGGTTGCTCAAAGCTCCATTTAAACTGGCCTTGAACACTTCCAGGGAGAACCTGAGAAGTTGTTGTTCCACTTTCATGAAATATTGACATAGTCAAGTAAGCCCCCCAAGTTCTAGAGGATTTCTCTCTGTTCTTCAGCTACACCAAGCTTGGCTTCCAGCTTCAACTCAGAATCATGCCAGTGGCTCACATTTTGTACTACTATTGTGGTTCAGATTTTCTCCACTGTGCCATCCCTATCTAAGCCAGCCAAGTGCAGACTCAGCACACAGTCAAGCAGTGTGACAGCAGAGCCCACCTAGCCCAGCCACTTCTGCTGTGAGAAGGGTGAGGAAAGACTGAGGAAGGTGACAAAGGTCTCTTGATTCCCACTGTAAAGTTATGCTATCTAGTGTGTATTGTTAGATGTTTTCAGGTCTATAAAATTTGACCATGAATATTAATTACTGTCTTTATTAAATATTCATTAAAATAATCAAAATTATTAAAAAATTATTAAACCAAGTAATCTTCACTTAAAATATGTCATATCTGTTTTATTAAAACTTTGGCTTTTGATATTCTTTCACCCTTTTGCTTGAGACTGCACAAGGCTTTCATGGATACAAATTTCAGAAAAGAGGGAAAGGCTCTACCTGTAGGGGCAACCACTTGTGTTCCCTCCCCAGTACCTGTTTTCAGCTTTCTGGTCTCTGGATCAAAGAGTTAAAAGGAGCTCCCCTCAGAAGCACAGTGTATCAGTCTGGGGGTTTTGCAGCATTTCCACAGTTACCTCCCAGAAATACTCAGAGCGTGAAGTCAGGATAAGAAATCATGAAAAACAGACTCAAAGTCCAAGTAATTTTGTTCTTGAGGGACCTTGAGAATTATCCAACCCTAACAGCTCTGACTGTTTGGATTACCCAACTTTCAAATTAATAAAGCCTTCATGATTGTTTCTCTATTGGACACTGAAATTACCTTCAGCATCTCCTCAGGGTCCCTCCAAAGGGACAAACACATTAAGCCATTAAGGCACTGTTTTTACAGTAACAGCCACCAAATGAAGAGGCCAGAGGAAGGACAGGAACTGTAGGTTGCTGTGGAAATATACACTTCTGGGTTATTAAAATTTTTCAATTCTGGTTTCGTGAAAGCCTATGCAATTATTAAAAAAAAACCTAATTTAACATACAACCATAAAATAAAAGAATTATATAAAGAACTGTTGGGAAGAACCCTGAGAATATCAGTTAGCCTGACTCTGGCAGGATCCCTGTGTTGTTCATGAAAGACATACGGCTAAATTGTTTTTAATATCTCTAGCAATTAAGATTTTACAGCCTCTACAGATGTCGGCTCATACGGCACAAATCTACATTTTTTACTAGCACTGTCATTTTCCCATATAAGTAGGAAGTGTTTCCTAATATCTAACTTGATCTTTCCTTGCTGAAAACAAAGCCTATTACTGTTTATCTATCAAACACTTGGAGAATAGTTTATCTTCTCGTTCTTCATAGCAGATTTCTGTACACCTAAAGCCTCTTGTCCCAACAAGCTACTATCCTGTGCCTTATCCAGGTCCAGTTTTTTTCAGTATTTCCCTAAAGGCCATCTTTTCTGTAGATTCTCCGAAACTCTCTCCAGTCTCTTCACATCTTTCTCAAAGTGTAATGACCACAGAAATCCAGCTTGGCATTAGAGGTCTGAGAGGAGCAGAAATCCTGTGGGCTGCATTTCTGAGTATATATCCCAGACATGATGTTCCACATGAGTGGTCCACTGTTAACCCCATGTTCTGCCTTAAAGCTATTTTGTCCTATTTCTGTTTTGCCATTTATTCCTGTTTGTGTTGCTATTCAGCTTCACCTTGGTTTTTCACACCAAATTGTCAAGATCTGTCAACATACCTGCAGTCCTTCTTCCCTGTTCTCTTTAATAATTAACCAGAGACTTTTGGCATACACTTTATATGTTCAACCACCAAGCAAGTGTGCTCTTTTTGCATCTACATGGTAATACTTTTTCCTTTCTCCCTTGTTTGTCCTTCTTGAGTGTACTATGCTGATTTATGTTCAGCTTCTAGTCAGATGAGTTACCCCATCTCTGCTATGCCGGTTACCTCACAACAGTGACAAGATTTGTTTTCTTGCATTAATATATAGATGCCTGTATAGTATCTGTGGTAAACAGTATAGAAACCCTTGATGGGTGGACAAGCTATTCCCATGTTTATTCCTTCTAAAAAAAATGTTAGTGACTTAGTGGCTCCTAAGAATAGTCTTTTTATATCCAGATCCTTGTTACTTACATTTAACTAGGATCTTGTCACCTATCACTGCTGATCCCAGCTGGTATCCCTCCTTTCTAAGTCAGCAAGAGAACATTTTAGGAAAATATAGGTTGGCAAGATAATTCCCTATTTTTGTGAGGTGAACTCCATTTTGTCCATGGATCATTGACCTTCAAATCCTGTTGGAAGGACAAAAGTTCATGCCCCTGATGAACTTCAAGGTAGTAAAAATTTGAGTTTCAGTTATGAAGAACGTAATTACGCATGCAAATATGCCAATTACTTATGGAAACGACAGGTTACATGACTACCTGTTTAATTGCATGCACAATTACCCAAACTGAATAAGAAACCATGACAAATTTAATGTGCTAATTGGGTTTGCACTCAGGTGTTCAGCTGACTCACATCTAATTGGGCAGACCTCATTTTGAAAATTATTTTCCTACTTTTCTGCTTACCTTTAGCATTTGGGGTGAAGGCTCTATGATAACTCTTTCATAGTTATAAAATCAAAGAAAGGGAAATCACATCTGTCCACAAAGAACATACAGAGCAGCAGTGCCTATGCAGTTAATCTTTGTCTGAAAACTATAGAAGATCCCACCAGGCCACAAGGTTGGTGTTGTCTTTAATCAGTTTACAGACTCCATTCCACAGTAATCTATTCAACTTTTGAGAAGAATTCGATACCAATAGCACCAACATGCAGAGTTCATGATTGACTTTTCTTTCAGTCCTGGAACTCAGAGACTTTGTTAAATAGACATGGTGCTTCTGCAGCATGAAGCTATGTTTTTAACTAGGGCGGCATTTAAATCACTGAGAACCAAATTTTTTGTGACAGGCAACCACAGATGTTTATGGATGTCTGATTTATGTGCATAAATGTCATATGGGCAATCACAAATCAGGTGTCTGCACAGAAACATACTTTCTATTCTGACTGGCTGTGCACCCAGGCAAACAGCTAATATAAGTATACAGATCCACTTATAAGTTAGAGATGAGCCAATAATTTGGGTGCAGTACTAGCTCCCATATTCATCTTAGTTGCAGGTAATCTGGTTGAAAATAGTTGAAGAAGAATCTTATGATAAAGCAAGAAAATCTTTCAGGACACATTCCAAGTCAATAGATGCAAAATAAATGAGATTAAGAGAAGTAATTGGAATTCTATATCTAGAGCAGGAGGATTTCAATAAGATTTTCTGACTCAGAAATGAGACTTCGAAGATACTGTGACCAATTATTTGAAAATGTTGGCCCAGTACTCAACAGCAGTCACAAAAACAATTAGAATATGTGGCACTGTTAGGAAAGGAAAGGGGAAGAAAACTGTATAAGGTCACTAAAGAAAACCCTGGTGTATTTATGTCTCAAATGCTGTGTGCAGTTCTGGCCACCCTATAGTAGAAATCGATTAGCAGATATCAGAAACTTGTGAAGTAGAATTAGAAGGGACACTGAGATGTGTGACAAGGATAATCAGAAGCATATGATGGCCTCTGAGGACAAATTACATAGAATAGGACTCTTCTTAAAATTTAGAAAGACATAATTAACTTTTATAAAATAATTAAAAAAACACAAACAAAATGTCATGGAAAACATATTTAGGGTACAATGATATATTATTTTTCATAATATATAAGATATGGATGGACATAAGATATAAGATAGACAGGATGCCACCCCAAGTGACCTGGACAAGCTGGAGAAGTGGGCCCAGGTGAAACACATGAGGTTCAACAAGGCCAAGTGCAGGATCATGTTAAAGAGCAGCCTTGTGGAAAAAGACCTTGGGGTACTAGTGGATGAAAACTTCAACACGAGCCACCAATGTGCAATTGCAGCCCAGAAGGCCAACCCCATCCTGGGCTGCATCAAAAGAAGTGTGGCCAGCAGATTGAAGAGGTGATTCTGCCTCTCTATTCTGACCCGGTTAAACCTCACTTGGAATACTGGGTCCAGCTCTGGAGCCCACAACACAAGAAGGATGTGGACGTGTTGGAGCGTGTCCATAGGAGGACCATGAAAATGACCAGAGGGCTAGAGCACCTGTCTTATGAAGACAGGATGAGGGAGTTGGGGTTGTTCAGCCTGAAGAAGAGAAGACTCCAGGGAGACCCTATAGCAGCCTTCCAGTACCTGAAAGGAGCCTTTAAGAAGGCTGGGGAAGACCTGTTCACAAGGGCATGTAACGTAGGACAAGGGGTAATGGTTTTAAGCTAGAAAAGGGTAGATTTAGGTTGGACATTAGGAAAAAGTTCTTTAATATGAGGGTGGTGAATCACTGGAATGGGTTGCCCAGAGAGATGGTGGAGGTCCCATCACTGGAGAAGTTCAAGGTCAGGCTTGATGGGGCTCTAAGCAATCTGTTCTAGTTGGAGATGTCCCTCCTTATTGTAGGAGGGTTAGACTAGATGACCTTTAGAGGTCCCTTCCAACCCAAGATATTCTATGATTCTCTAATTTTTTTATGTGGTACACAATTAAATTGTGGAACCGTTTGCCACAGGATGATTTGGATAACACAAATATGACTAAGGCCAGAGATTGTTTTAGTAAATCATGGAAGATCCACTAAAGTATTCTAAAATAACATGTTAGAGGTGTGACCCTGCTTCAGTAAACTCCTAATCCAGAGCTCCAGAAGATAAAAGAGTATAGTAGGAGAGGTGGCACCCTGCCTTTCCTGTTTCTTTTATTCTTTTCCTAAGCATGAAGTGTTGTTCACTGTGAGAAACAGATGCGGGTCTTTAATCTTACTCCATATGGCTATATCTATATTTATAACTCTTGATCCTGTTCTTGGGAACTTACACCTAGTTGCCCTTTTCCTGTCTTCTGTGCTGCTATTTTCATCTAAGAGTAGTCTTTGTTCTTGTTCTTATTGAACTGAGACCCATTATTTTCAGACTATTTCTCCAATTTGTCAAGATGATTATATTTAAATCCATTTTCTCCCATCTTCTCTAGTAACAATGATTACCTAAAGGAATGGGTCGTGACAGTAAATCTAAATCTTTCAACACCTGCACACTTAAATTACCATAAAGCTCATAAAATTGCCTGATGCTATATACAAGGAAATTATGGTATTTTAAAATTATTATATAGATGTCTGGATAGCTCTGGAAAGACAGAATATTATGGTTCCCAAAAGTCTACACGTAGATTTTCCTTGCATGCTGTTATTTTGCATAATCTTACTATTAGTATGGAACATCCTAAGAGTTGTTTCTGACCTATTAATATTTATAAGATTGATGCAGCTACTGTTCTCAGTTTGTAGGCACCTGTTGAAATAAGACAAATTTTAAAAGAAAAAAATGTTTAATGTGGTACTAATTTGAACAATCTCATATTACACTTCCAAGTTACATTTTCTTTCTATTACCAAATGCCAATACTTAAAACTGCAGAACATGGATGTACTGAAAGCCTGGCCTTCAGCCTAAAACCCTGAAGTTTATTATTTTCACTTCTGGCAGCAGGGCTGAGAGCAGAAAGGACTGGTAAGAGCAATACAATGTTGCTCCCTCTGAAAAGTGTACTGAGTCTAACAAAGTGTCATGCTAAAATGGCAGTTTGGCCAGCGGAGACCTATATTTACCAGGGTTAGTTCAAAGCAGAGAACATGCACATCAGTGGACAACAGTCTGGTCAGATATCCTTTCAGGTACCTAAAAATGGTTTACACTAGGGCTGAGTTTGGAGAAATCTAAACTAATTATAGAGAAAAAAAGATGGAAGGAAGGAGAGGAGGGAAAATCTTGCACACTTTATCCTGTGTTGCATCTCTTTCCATTAGGCAAGTCAATTTTCTTCTCCTGAATCTGTCCTCTCTCTATTAGAAGGTAAGGAAGAGACAGCGCTTGTAAAAAAAGTAGGTTTGGAGAACCTGCACTGCAACCCAAGCTCCCTGACTCCTTTTGTCCAATAGAACACCATACTAAGACCTCTCTCACAATGTACGACAAACAATTTGAGTACTAAGGTATTCAGGGATGAAACTGCCAACAAGAGAGAGGCAAGTAGAGGTAGCTTCATTCCCTTCCACTGAAAATGTTACATCTGATAGTAATTCACTTTTCAGGAACTTACCTGCAAGTAGAATGCACTTGGGTTACATTTCAGGCTCCAAGTTCTTAATTCCCTTAGGGAAATTATCCCTTAACAAATACATACTTTTCAGATATTTTGATTCAGATTCTGCACCTCAGTCCTCAAGACAACTGTATCTGTGGTTTTCTTTGATGAGATTTCTAACTTGTCTGGCAAAAGTAATTGGTAACTTTTGCCATTTATATGATGTTTTATTTAGAACCACATGTGAGCCTTATTATAAAACTAGTCTTTTATAAACCAGTAGAGAACACATTAAATGGATTAAGAACTCACTAATTGGCAGGTGCCCAAATGCAGCTGTCAATGGAGAGTCATACTGAAGTGATGAATATTCTAACAGGATGATCCCTTTGCAGGGATTAATTCAATAATGTTTTATTAATGTTCTCAAATAACACACAATATCACTGCTGGTAAAATGTGTGGATGACACACAGATTGCTAGGATAGCAGACAATGAAGATGAAGACATCCAACTTGTCAGTCTGGGCCTATTCAAACAATTCATCTTTTTAAATGCCAAGTTTCTCTAGACCAAAGTATCTAGACCATGCCTGTGAAATTAAATACTGCATCTGGAACAGGGACTTAGGGAGAACCACACAGGATGAATAACTGAGCATGAGCTTCCAGAGAGATAATGAAGTGAAAAGGGACTAATGAAGTCATTCTAAGTATGTAAATAGTTGAGCAGACTTAGGGAGGAGAGTGTACTTCTTTATGCAACACTGGTGAGACACCACCTGAATACTAGTGGAAAAACTTCCAAGAATCATCACTACCTTCACACACAAGCAGCACTTGGGCACTGCTTGTAGCTCAGCATGACCATTACCATTCTGCCTTTGTGTAACATCCATTGAATAAAGTATATGAGTTGTTTCAGGAGCAGAGGAGTGCCATAACCTGTGGGCAGCACAGCATTATGATGCTTGCAGCCCCTTTCCCTTTGCCCCTGCTCCTTCATGTTTGGTGCCAGTGCTGCTCAGCGCCGCACCTCTAGGTCAGAGTGGCAGCAAGTGCCTCTGTGACCTTCACCCCATCTCCTGATCTAGTGCACAAAACAGAAATCAGAAATGTGTATCTCTCTGACATCAAACCTTACTCTCCTCATTGTTAGTAGTTGTTGCAAATAGCTGGTTACATGAAGAGTAGGCAGGGAAACCAGTTGTGTTTTAAAGGGCTAAGACCTTCTTGTTTTTTTGAAGAAAAGGGTGAAGATCGTTCCCATCAGCAGACAGGCTGAGGATCCTGAGTAGGAAAAACATGATTTAATAGTCCTCCCCAGACGATGTGCTCAGTCTCCCAACCCTTTCATGGCTGCACAATGAGGCCAAAAATGCACTGTCTTTAGTCCAGAACTTGACTTGCCAATTACATGACAACTGGAAAAGCATTCTTTATTCTAATCAAAATACATGCAATCATTTACCTCACCAACAGGTTGTGACATACAACTGGCTGTTTCTAGACTTTTGAATAGACATAAATCAGTTAAATATACATTTTTTCAGTAAGATACATCTTTTGAAGTACATTACATTATTAAAATTCTTAAAATAAATATTTATGTTTACATAGTAAAACAGTAAGTTAGAAGTTTATTACAAATCTTCAAATAAGTTTTCTACCAATGAGAAAGTTATAACCACAAGGTTTCTCTTTGCTTACTACAGACAAGATAAATGACATGTTACAGGTTTATTCTATGAAGAATGGTTCCTTTTCCTTAACATGTTCTTTTCCTCAGATTAGGGAGCTGAAATAAACATACATAAAATATTATGTTTATTAAGAACATAGTAAGTTATTAAATATACATCTACTTTTTAAAGTCCTTGGAGTCACAGCCTTGCTGACGATTAACTTTTCAAGATTCTTAGAATACACAGGAATGTTTTATGAGGTTTTTTATATTAAAACTTTCCAATTAACTAGTTTAGACTGCTTAGACTAATATTTCAGACTCATGCATAAATACATCAAAAGATAAATCAGTCTTGTTACACTACTAACAAGAAACATGGCCTTTTCTCCCACTAAATTAAAATATAAACTTTATTCTTCCATATGCCCGAGGTCCAGATCCTGTCTTGAGGACTTCCTTTAGGTAGTCACCCAAAAGTATACCTGCTTTCTGCTTGTATACATTTGTTTAAATGAATCTTAGTAAATATCTTAATAAATACTATAATAACATTTTGAAAAATATAATAATATGGTTGGTATTAATATTCTTCCTTACACACTTGGATCTGACAGGAAGATTGTTTCAGGTCATCCCCATATCAGAAAAAGATCCAACTCCTGGCCAGCCCGTGTGTGAGAACAGGCAGACACACACCCCTGTACTAAGCACACACTCAGGCCTGTTCTCCTCCTAAAACAGGCAGGAGAACAGATGGACGTTCTCTGCCCAGCTAGAAGGGGGCTCTGCCTTCACATCCAAGGATATAGAGGAGTGCATGAGCACAGTAAAAACTAAAGACATGTCAGGACACAAAATGCCTATTGTTCTTTAAAATAAATGTTTTTAGTTGTCCTCTATAACCCCCAATTCTTCAGGAGCTCCACACAATTCAAGCTGGAGATTCCAGCTATAGCCCACTCTTCTCCCAGATCCTTTTTGGAGAGACAACACAAGAGACCACGGGCTGAAGAGAATTACTTTAATGTCATGGGGGTTGGGGAACATACTTCTCAAAGGAGGGTCTGGAGCTGCAGACTGAAGCAACAGTCTGAAGCCACAAAATCGTCTGAAGCTTCACTGTTAGTATAAAAGTCTTTTTCCCCTTACATTCACAGTTTCATCTTTATTTATGAATCATGTACTCAGTCCTCTAGCATAAAACCAAGCTAGCTCTAAAACATAGCAAGTTGGTTATTTGTAACCCCAGAGGAAAACTCTGATTAATATAAAATGTCTTTATGCAAGAATTTAAACACAGTAGGAGTACAACTAATTAATGTCTTTTAGAGATGCCAGCTATCCTAAATCATTGGTAAATACAAGTCCAGGAGATCAGATTGCTGCAAAACCTATCAGTGAGGTGCAATATATTGCTATGATTACCAGTTTCTAACGGATTCATATGGAAGGAATGATTGAGTTCCAATAAAAAAGCCTTGGATTCACAATAGGGAAGCTACCACCCACTTCTGTCTAAGAAAAAGGTCTGAAATTTATTAACTAGTTTGCGTCTAGCATTTTTTTTCCCACTGTGAATTCTATAAACTACCTTTGAACCACTACTTACACCATTTATTTTTTGTTCATGAGCATTAGGTGGCCCTACTACAAAATTCTCATAACAAACCAAGAAAATATTGTTCAAACGTGTGCAGCAATCATTGTTACCAACCACCAATCCACAGATATGTAACAGAAGATATCAGTACAAAATGTACTCAGAAGTATAGACAATTTTATGGCTGGAGCCAGAAGGAGGTAGTATACAAATGTACAGGAAGCTAAGAGCTATTTGATGTGTTACAAGCTCAGGCAGTTCATGAAAGGACAGAAAGGAGGGTTTTTAAAAATACTAAGAGGAGCAAACTGCCATTTTGAAATTAAACTCAGACCTCAGAAAGTTCTGATTCCTAAGGAAATAGATACTGTCTGGCCACACTCAGATTTCAGGCTCTCAAATCTTCTGATGCTATTCTCAGTCACTCTGGAAAACAGCCAAAATCAGGTGCACCAGCAATACACAGGCTCTGGCACTTCTCTTTTGAAGGAGATCCATACACATCTTGGTCCATCTCCAAACTCTTGTCTCTGACTGCACAGCTAGCAATGGCTCTGGTTGCTTTCAACGCCTCATGACAAAAGGTGCGTATGTGTTTACAGATGTGCTAAATGAGAGCAGCTTCCAGCATTATATAGAGTGAACCTTCAAATCAAACACATTTTAAGTGCTTTGCTGTCATCTCTTTTCTTACTTCCCTTTTGCTCTTTTACCTCCTTTAAACCCTGAACATAAAAGGATACTTGTATTTTTAAGTTGCAGAACAAGCAAGTACCAAATAATTTTCTGCTTACCAGTGCAAGCAGCGAATAATAATCCTTGCTGTGCAGAATGGTGGGCCAAGAATCAGAGCTGCATCTCCACTCTCTGTGTCTACACATGAATCAATGTTCAGCCAGTGCTCAAGCTCACAAAGTCATTGCTCAAAGCAGAGGTCTAAGTTATTGACACCACCCAATCAAATCACAGTAACTGTAATTCCAAGATTTCCTGCAGTTCATGAAAAATAAGGAGTAATGCAGAATGGAAACGTGGTAATTTCCAACTGCACCACTTAGAATGGTTTTGAGTCTCTGGGTTGTGATACCCCCCTTACCAAAAGGGACTGGGAGACCTTAGAGTAAAGCCTCCAGGAGGTGTGCTTTGAGCCTCCATTGCTGTTTGAATGAAGGCTGTTTTTTTCAAGGAATAGATATGGTTGACTACAGAACTGTTCTCCATATTCCTAGGCAATGAATCCTTAGATCCAGCATGGGACCCTATGATTTTTTTATTCTTTTTCTTTTTAAGGCAAGAAGAAAAACTTTAAAGGGTGGTACACATCTATCCCAGAAGCTAGTTTAATATTCAGTGTATGCTGAATATGGTAAGAGGCACTTTTTGTTATGATTCACTGTCTTTTATTAATCCACCACCATGCAGATCAATTGTTCTGGTACCCTGCCCTTACATTCCTCATACTTCTGAGGACTGGAATATTCACCATAACAAAGATCACCTTGGAAAGGCTTTACACCCTAACACAGAACATTCCTTTTCCTTGCCTCTGGAAAGAGTAGCCTAAGCACATTTCAGTACTTACAAGATGATTCAACGTGTCTTATGTGGAGGACAAGGGCAAATGCGCCTGACTGAAGATTAAGGCCCTGATTAGATGTATTTTATTAAACAAAAATTTTACTTAGGAGACCTACCTTTCCATGACAAATAAAAGGTTTAAAAGAGCTTTCTTCCATTGTTTAATAATTTGTCTAGGAAACCTCTCCTCCTCTGTACTGCCTCTATGTAGCGTGTATCCTGTTTCAGCTTCCCATTATGCCTCATTTGGCCATCATTCCAACAGTTTCCCCTGGCAGAGATTTCTGCTTAAGAATGTGATGAGTAATGCCTTAGAAGTGACTCTTTATTGACTCGGGTGTGTAGAGCTAGCTCATATGCAGCTGACATTTGGTCAAATGAATCCCATCCATTTTGACACAAAAGATAATTGCAAGCTGTTTTTACTGTACGTTCTCCTTCATGTGAGTATCGCATAGCTGTACCTTTGCATCAAAAGATCACACCATGACAGCAAGTAATTCCCTTCAGATTAAAAATGCAAAACATAACATTTGGAGCTTAGTTAATACAAAAAACACTGTTTCAAGGTAGATGGAGTGAAAAACACTGTGGTACATTTAATTTTCTGAAGAAGGAACGGTGAGCGATGTATGTGTCAACTTGAAGGAACAATGACCTATTCTATTTGCAGACAAAGAGGAAGTGAATTATTTTCATTTTGGAAAAAATTGTATAGATATTTGAAGATAGAGGTATAACTGTAAATATAGATGCAGATAGACTTTGGGAAGCTGTTTTTCACCAGTGATAAGAAAAACATTCAGGTAACAAACAAGCTCCATTATGGCATAAGGACATGATTTTATCTTGAAAACAGAAACAATGCTGAAAATCATATATGTCATATACCTGGATACAATCCTGTTGTGAATGTATTCCATCCACAGGAGCAATACAGTCCAGTTCCTCTGAACCTAAGTAAAGGCTGCCCATCATTTCTAGTGCTGTCCTTCAGGTGCTCTGTTATGTGTACATCTCCTGTCCAACACCGTTCCTAGGCAGCCACATCTCCATAACACAATTTATAAGAGCCAGGAATGATTTCAATGCATTTTTCTCAGTCCTAGCCCTTTGAATTGTGATTTTGGAGGAATCCCATGACAATAAAGCAATTAATATATTTTTGCTAACAGTACTTATCTTCTGCAGACATGTTACACTCAAGCAGAAAATAAAGAATCTTTCTAGACAAAAAAGGCTATCTTTGAAACCTTTGTGGACCTCAAGTCTGGTTGAAGTCTGTTTGCCAGTTAGCTATTCCAGCTGGTTTGCCCTTACACTATTGTTTCAGAAAATACACCAATGTCTCTTTGAAATAAAGCCAAATTTCCTCCATTTTATCCAATGTACTCCATGAGGGACAAGCAGAACCAGGATACAGCTCTCTACTTCCTTCCACTCCCTTCCTTACCAACCCTCCCCTCACATTGTCTTCAATGTGGACACCAGTCCAGTGCAACGTCTATGCTAATAGAAATCTGATTTCAAAAACAGGGAAAAAACCATTCAGTTTTCCTAGTTAGATCATCACCTATTTCCAGACATAGCGTGATTCACACATCTAAATTTTGATTAGTGTGGTGTAGGTCTCTACATGGGAGTTAGTCAATTCTCCCCCATTGAGGAGAGTAATAGGTTCCATATCTCACAGCTATTCTCCTAGCTGAGATGACCCTAACCATGAATTTTCTTCTTCACTGATCAGAGTAGGCATCTAGGTGATTACCTCAAATGCAGATTTCTGAAGTTGACTGAGATGAATTCCCTACATTTGTCCCTATAGCCCCACATACACCCCCATAACAGCCTTTGAAGAATCACAAAAGACAGCAGCTCTTCTAACAAGCAAATCTTAAATCCTTGGCAGTGTTGGACACTATATAAATCTGTAGCATGTGAGCTATTTTTAGTGAAAGTAGGAAAAGCCGTACTTGACCCGCCTAGTCCTGTCTGACAGTGGCCAGCAGCTGATGCCCAGTAGGAGTATGAGAACTCTGCAAGCAAGAACTGATGCTCCCCTGGGATACCATCAGAATACTTGGAGCCCTGTGTCTCAAGATCTCCCTGAGCCAGTGGACATAGTTTTTTGCATTGAATGACCCTAGATAAATAATTATTTTATGAACATGTTTTTGGAAGTCATATATACTTGCAGCATTTACAGTGCCCTGTAGCAATGATGTAAACATTTTAATTAGATATTGCATGAAGACTCACCTTCTCTTGTGAGTCCTGAACGTGCAGTCTGATCACTTTGTGTGGTGTCCCTTTGCTCTTGTACAAAGAAAAAGAACATTATTCAGTGTCTGCAACCCACTCAAGTCTGTAGGCTTTCATCATGTCTCAAACCCCACTGGCTATTTTCAGGGCTGAACTGTCCTGGCACATTTACTCGCCATGTGCAGATACTGTTACATCATCTTTGTTATCACTCTCTATTAATCTTTAATTTTATTCTAGCCTCTCTGTGCAAGCTAGCTCAGAGCTGTACTTTTGAGATTGACTGCTGATGGCAGCCAGCAACACTGCAAAGGGGATAACATTTTTTTTATAAATAACAAAATAACATGTGGTGTGCTCTCTACTAAAGTAAATTGGTTTTTGTTGACAGCTGATCAGAAAGAAAAGGGTACCCTTACATGCTGGAATAGCACTTTGAGCACTGCAGTACTTATCCTAATGCTTTAATTCCTTGTCATCACTGTCAGGTCTGGTTCTTCGCTTTTTACTCTCTCTTACCCACTCTCTTTGGTGAGGTGATTTTTCCTTCCTTGATGTACACGAGTTCCTTGCTTATGACTGTATCAAGAAATGTGTTTGTTTTCACACATGGTTAATTCAGTAGAACGTGTTTCTGACTGAGGATGTCTAATAATTGTAAGATTTTGAAAGGAAAGATGCAAAGCCACCAACTTCGCTATTTAATATACGCCTCAGGAGATGATCTCTTTGGCTGTCCTCAGGTGAGAGTGAAGGAGGCAGAAACTTCAGGACTGATGGAGAGGATGGAATAGTGCCAAAACTTTGACTAGATGAATATGCATTCGAAGGACTGGAAACATACTAATCAAATCATGACCTTTCTGAAGGTCCCCTACTGCAAGCTAGAGAAGCTGATCCAAACAAAAAATAAAAAAGAAAATTCTGTTCCTCAGAACAATCTATGGATTTTGAAATTGTATTTGTGTCAAATTATAATGAAGTACAAAAAAAAAATCCCCAAATTTTTAACAAATTAAATATCCAAATGGAAGCAGAATATTTTGTCATCGTTTTAACTGATGTATCATCACAAGTAAAATTCTATAAAAATAAATTTATTTAAAATATTTTAAAAATTTACTTTGAAAACGTAGATGAGATTGACATGTTTCATAGTTTCAACTTTGCTATATCCTAAATCAGTAGGAAAGAGCTTCTTGGACAAATTCTGACCAGTCTCAATCACGAGAATAGGGAAAGCAAAGCCTCACAATGGAAAAAAATCAAAGGCTCAAAACAGTCCCCTCCCTGCCTGCCTCATTGTGCAGGTGCAGGCAGTTTCTGCTGATCTCTAATGCTGAGCTACAATAAGGAATCCAAATAGGGTGACGTTGATCATCTGTACTCTGGAATTACAGACCTCACTAGCTGTGGATGGCATGGAGGTAATAAAGCTGAGGGATGAGTTGCTTAAATTTATAGACCAGGTGCAAGCATTGACTAATTTTTCAGAAGACTAGTCTTATATTTTTAGATGGAAGTTAATTATCTGATTATTTTTCTAGTTCAGTAAATCTGCAGGTAAATAAGTGACTTACAGTGTCCTCCTATTCTCTTTAATCTTACTTGAGTGAATTGGTGAAAAGAACTAATATATGTTTGCTATCTATGGCTTATTTTCACAGAAGTCAAGCAACAGAGTGACTTCAATCTAAGAATCTTTCTTCCATGAGGAATTATTGTAGTTTGACATTTGAATTTATGCTGATACCGAACGAATCATGACCTGGGAACCAAACATGACCTGGGAACAAAACATGACCCGAGACTTCTTTCAAAAAATGTCCTGTTAATAATTCAGACTCATAAAATCACTTCCATGATCAAAACAGTGGTTTTGATAAAAAAAAAAAAATACTTAAACCATTTTAGTTTTACATTATAAACTGTTACAAAACCAATTTTAAAAGCAAGCCATTTTGAGAAGGATAATCAAAGACAAGTCATTTTATTTAAAATGCTCTTGCAAATAAAGACTGCAAACGGGAACATTAAAATCAATAGCAGCAATGCTACAAGCCTCTGGTAGTTTTCCTCACAAAATAAAAAGTCCCTTTGGGAAACTCCTTCAGCTCGGAAAAGCTGACAGTTTTATTCTCTGTCTTCCAAAAATTTGTTCTCTGATGACACTGATACTTTTCCCCTAGGGTGCAGTAGTTTCGTTCAGTGAGGCTATGTGACAAAAATCCCACGCCAATTAAAAACCCATCTAAAGTACCATTTATAAAGAAGAGGTTTGTGTATCTCAACTCCAAACCAAGGAGCTGTGCCACATCCGTCCTCTACGGCCCCTCATGATTTAGTGACTTCAGCCTGTAACACAAACTCACTTCTGCAATCTGAAACCCACAAACGCCACGCTGCAAACAAGCAGTGGTGAAAGGCTGTAGGTGCCTTTTTGTTATATAGCATCCAACAACTACACAACTTACCCTGATAGGGATCTGTAATCGATCCACTCTTATCTGAGCTTAAAAAAACAAAAATAAAAAAGAAAAAAAAAGAAAACAAAAAAACCAAAACAGCAGTCATCTTATTAGAGCAATTTTTTTTGCACACGGGAAAATAATGAGATGGTAAAACTAATTATTTCCAGAGAAAATACTCAAGCTAAACCATGCTATTTGCATTTTATTGTCTCTGCAGAGGTGTAAATTGCTGGTATCTTGGGCTTTATATTGCACTGATAAGGTGCTTCTAGAAAAGATAAGCCAGACAGAAAAAGTGGAATCATTATGCATTTCGGAGATGCTTACATTTAATCATTACAAACAGACAATCTTTGAATAATAAACTGGGGGGGAACAAACAGTCAAAAATAAATGTCTGCAGCTGCAGGGTTATGAAAACATCATTTGGTGCATTACCTTGGAAGGGAAAAAAGGACTCATCTGCCCACCTTCCCTGAAAAATCCCTACTGCAAAAACCACCTCAGCATCAAAAGAAAGAAAATGAGGAACTGGCAGTAAATGGAGACTAAAGAAATTCTTACATAGTAGATCTATCTGCTTACTTTCATAATGCAGGGACATTAGCAGAGAAATTTAAAAACAATGAGCATTAGAGAATTTAAAGGGATGAAGAAATGCTAGTAAGTCACATTCCCACTTTCCCTGAAAACCTCTGTAACATCCACCACAAAAACAGCAAGTGGCAGAGGATGTTACTCACAGGAATTATGACTGAGGTCAATCTCAGTTAATGCCTGAATTTTAATTAATCCACACAGCACTGCAGTTGCCTCCATATTTTACTAAAGCCTGACAATGAAGCAGTTTTCTCATAGTGAGAAATGAACAGTAGGCTAAATCCACTTTTCCATAGCACGGTCTTTTATTAATTCAGCTGATTTACATGTATTACTAGCAGATGTATTCAATTTCCCCTTTCTATAATTCTGGAGCTTGAAGACCATCATAGGCTAAAGTGACTGCAAACCACACTGCTTGAAGAGACTTCATGCCTGAGAGGTATAACTGCAAGGGTTTTTCCACTGTCTTCAGTGCTGGGTCTTTATTTCAGGATCAAGTTTCGTCTAGAATTTTTTTCAACTACACCATATGTCAAATGTTTTTAATTACACAATAATAACATAAGAAGCTATTATGATTTAGCACACTTGTACAAGGGTGCATCACCTTGATGCACCACATGGGCTGAGATCCCTGGCTACCATTTTTTTAAAGAAATTAAAGTCACATGTATGAGGAATAAAACCAGTAAAACTCAGTATAAGCTGTAGCATACCAGTTCCTTGTTTCTTTTCTGTTTTTTGGTGTTGCGTTTTGCTTCTGCAAAAAAGGTGCTTTATTTCTTCTTGAGATCTTTGCAATATGACCGTTAAAAGGATCTAATAATAATTATAATGTAAAGCCTTAATAGCAAAAACATTTCCAGTTGATAGTATGAAGCACAGTTGTACCTCAAACTCCATTCTGTGTACTTCAAGATTTCAGGGTATTTTCTTGTTGGTTTTTGGTGGCTTGAGCTGAACTCTAAAAGTTTATACTCATTAAAAAAAAAGATACAGAATTGTAAAACTTTTGAATACGTTGTCATCTTCCACCACTGCGTTAATTTAGAAACTAATTAAAAGCTCCATATTTCATACTAAAAGTTTATAAATTTTCAGTTTACACATCAAAATAAAAGAAAAATTGGTAACCTTTTTCTCATCAAGATGAGCATTTTGACAGCTTCCTCATTGGGGTTAGCCTTTATGCAGTGGTTCTAGGGACTCAATTCAGTATGATCAGCCCAATTCTCACTTTGTTGCTTTATGCAGAAAAAACTACATGTCTGTTGAAAAAAAATTATTTATTTCCAGAGGCTGAGATGAAAAATATTGCTATCAAATAATACCATTAATTTTTTCCTCTAGCATTACCATTGCTGGAAATAAAATCTAAACACTGATAATTCATTAATAATTTTCCATATTATTTTTTTTCTGTAAATTTGGGAAAAGGCAAGGTGTTAAATTTTTCACAAAAGGCAAAAGGGATAAAGTTGTAGCTCTGAATAGATGAGAACAGTAGTGTAATCTCCATTTTGACTCATGTGATGTATTTTAAGTACATATGCACTTTCTCAGCTCCTAATCTCCAGACTTTTCAACAGTGAATTGTTAAGTTGATGGATGAAGGGAAGAAAGATTGCTTGACAGCCTGGAAATCTATCCAGAGGGGAAGGAACACTGTCATTCAGGGTTCAGGTATGGAAGGGCTTTTGACCAGCCAACTATCTTTACATGTCTAGAAGGACAAGCATTGTTTTTCCCCACTACTCAGCTCTGTCAAGATGCATGCAGGTAATGAGACAAAATACTTTCTTTTCTACTGTCATAGAGAACTTTCAGCTTTGTGAACACTAACCATTTTAATATTATGCTCCATAGACACTCACAGAGTTGTGTAAACACCACCAGTAGTATTGAAATTAATAACACTGCTCCCAATTTCACTATCTACTTCTGTATTCTACACCATTACAGTGCTGTTGTTGGCTGCACCAAAGTTGTGGTAGCGTGATAGGTAATTTAATTCCCCAGACAAATCTCCCATACTTCTGCACACGCTGCTGACCATGCCTCCACACCAGTGGGAGTTATACTGACTCTCTCCTTTTGTCTCAAGTAATGTATGACCTCCTGTCCATACAGAAACACTAGTGCCTGACAGCAAGTGCTCGCTCTGCTGGCCATTAGGGAGGACAAAAGCATTGCTCTCCTCTGCCCGTGTACCAACTTTTATGGTACTACATATCTGAACTGTCTGTGTAGTGCTAGCATAGGTCCCCATGGCATCCCAGTTCCCCCATGCCAAACATGAGGCTGGTCCTCCAGCCTATGGCCTGGTCACCTCTGGTAGGAACTGAAGGTGTTGGGCTGCAGGATGCTCCTGCTGGCTCCCACATCAGGTCCGGGAAACCTTCATATGTCACACCACGCTGTCTCATGTCAACACAGAGGCAAGTTTTGAGGCCTCTGTCTTTTTCCCCAAAGATAACTGACATTAGTAAAAGGGCTCCAAAATGGCAGGTGAGGGAAGACAAGCAGAGAGGTACACACACACATGCACACACTGGGATCACAGTGTTTCCAGGTGAAAGCAGCCTAGCAACATACGAGTGGGTAGTGGCTGTAACTCAAAGCACTGCAATGAGGTACTGCAGCGAACCTCACCAGCTTACAGGGGCTTTGGTTCTGCTCAGCAAGAGGGATGTGAGTGAGGGGTTTCAAAGGGAGCAGAGAGCTGTATCGACATCAGCCTTGTAACAGTTGTACTGATGATGTGCCCCCTCGTGCAGCAATGGCTTATATACTGTACACAGCAATGAGGCACCTGGGAAACGAAGGACTACATTCGCACATAGATGAGAAACTGCTGCTATTTTTTCAACATGGTAACTGCGAAACCTGCTCTACTTCTTGGGAAGTTACACCTTGCAGAACTGGCATAAGGAATGCATCTGAATATACCACTGAGATGATGTGTGAAACAGAAAGCTATTGTAGCTTATTTTAGTTTTTAATCTGTGTAAACTGAAGTTAAGATATGGAAAATGTACAGAAAACGTACGTGTCCTTGTGTCTAAAGTAAGAAATACTATAGCAAGGACATGGGAGAAGCACATAAACAGGATTATCATTTACTGGTTCTCTCCCTCCCAAGAAAAATAAAATCTAGAATGAAATACGGCCATTCTGCAGGCACCGCTTCAACATCACATAACCTGTTCTGTCCTAGCCTAGTTACTCTCTCATGAGAACGGCAATATTTCCTTGAAGAAAGCAGCATCTCTCTGAGAAGCTAGTATCTCTTCTCCCTGTTGAGGCATCAAAAGAAAAGTCAATGAACATGAGATTATGCTGGGGAACACTGTACAGAAGAAGTTAAGAGGCAGGAGAGCTGGAAAGATCTTTGAGGGGAAAAGGAGTTTTTCTTGTGCTGAACCTCTGCATGATCTTCATCTGTAAGGACATCCAGGACCTGCAGACTTCCCAGAAGTGACAGCTCACAACAGTATTGTAAACATGGAATATGTTACCTCTCTAAAACTTACTGTTGACCAGAAGATGTTCAGTGGTACCAAAAGAAAACTTACATGCTGATATAACACTCAGTTATTTCTCATTTTTCTTTTAAAACTTCGATAAAAATCAAGTACAGTTCATTCAATTAGAATATGTCCTCCATATATATTTTAGCACAAGCAAGCCAAACACTCCCATGTACAAACACAAAAATATATATGTATTTTAATTTTCATTTGGTCATATTTTATTTAACAGAATGTCATTCTGCTTCAGTAACCAACAATGATTTAAAGTAGTAGCACTCTCCAAAGCAACCCATTGATCACAGAGAACTGATGATATTTAAATATACAATATAAAGAGTGACATGTTTCACGGAGTTGCTTAATCTTCAGATTTTAGGTTGGAACACAACAGACCAAAAGTAACCATTTTACTAGGTCCAAGAATACATTTCAAACTGACAACAAGTTGTAAAAAGAGAATAGTTATTGAAACTATACATAGAGATCACGATTGATAGACTTGTCCTGGCTTTACAAATCTCAGACCCCCTGAGTCCTAACAGTAGTAAACCAAGAAACAAACAAATTTTATCCTGAGGATACAAGCACTGTTTGCAAATTACTCCTGTAATTTAGATGTTCTATTTTTGATACACTGCTATAGTATTTTCCATAAGGCTCCAAAGTAGATTGTTGCATGTGAAAAAGAGTGTATTCAGTGGTTACTGCAACCCAAGTACTACAGATCACAAGAGCCTTAAGGCACAGATAGCCAATCTAGCAATTTTAGATGTTGCCATAACTAGCCATTAATCATTATTCTCGTAACAGAGTTTATTAATAGATTATGTGAGTGCTTTTACATTTGCATGAGTGCAGAACCAACAGTTAGGATGAGTTGTGCACAACCTTCATGGGGACAGGAGTACTTCTATAATCTGCTGTTGCTTAAACATAGGGGTAGCAGTCCCTACCTGAAAAGCAATAGTCAACAATCAGGGGAAGGTAACATCTTAAATCACAAGAGCTGTCTCAGATGGCTGGCTGTGTACACCTGTGTGGACTCCTAGCCAGAGTCTTTTCTGTACTCCTCTATGATAATATCAGCTGCTGCGCTCGTGTTCCGTTTCACCCTGTTACTGGAGATCTGTATAAAGGAAATATTTTTAAAAGCAGTCCTCAAGCTCTAGTCTGCAGATTATCAGGGTGATGGGTTTTTTTTTAGTTTTCTCCACCTATTCATAGAATAAAGTACGTACAGAAGAGAGGATGCTGCCAAATACAAGGGGATAGGAGAAGAAAGGATGCAGAGCTGAAAAAGGTTTGTAGGACACATTCCACACAACAGTTCATTGGGTGAAAGAGCTAGAGACCTAAATGATTTAAAAGAGACATTATTGTCTAGTTGAACACTAGTTAACTGCAAAAAAAAAAATTTAAATAGTGTCAGATACTCTATAGGTGCCCCTTTTAATACATTCATAGCTTTAGAATCACATCTTCTACTATTTAATTCCATCTGTCACTGATGTGTGAAAGATGCACACGAACCTCAGGGAAAACCATATTTAAGGGAAAGTGATTACACACCAAGTCCCATCAAGGACACAATGCAACCAAACCCTGAAACTCTTTAAATTATCATAATCTTATGCATTACTTGCAACAACCACCAATTTAATATTTTTAGACGTTAAGTGTGATGCTTACAGTTGTCAGGTTCCTTTGAAATCATCTCCACTCTGACTAATGGCTACTATTAACATCACCAGCAGAACTGTTAAAAGACACAGGACACAGATCACCAGCTACAGCTCAAAGGCTGAATAATTAGCACAAGACATCGAGGTGGGCCTGAGAGATCCCCACACCACTCACACTGAGCCACCTACACAGAGCAGGCGCTGACACTGATGTCAGGGCAAGACAGGCTTTAATCTGACCAAGTGCTGAATTATCCCACCAAATTATCTCTGCAGCAGAGTCTTGCAGAATACATCCCTTCCTTCTCTTCCTATGGATAGGCTGGTGAATAGCAGCTTCCCAGCTCCTGCATGCTACATGAGAGCCAACATCCTGAGAGCCAACATCCCAAGAGCCACTGTGGAAACAACAGCAGCAGGGGCAGCTCAGGCCCCTAGCATATACTTCAGATTTCAATATATCTAAACCAAGTTTGTGTTGGAAAGAGAGAAAGATGTTCTCTCTCCTTTCTGATGACAGAAGTGTGGTGGGGTTCATAAGTCCTCTCATAGCACAGAGCAAGTGAAAGCCTCCCTCACCGTTACATTAAAATGATTGATCTGTTTACTCTAACTCCCTCGTCTTCTCCACAGGCCTCCCACCTTTCCTTATGGGTGTGCAGCTCCTTTCCTTCTCCCCCTGCATAACTTAGCAGCCTGGCACGACATGGGCATTTCATATACGCCTTCTGGTAGCCAGGTGTGAGTCAGCCCAGCACCCATCTCCAGGTGAGGATCTGGTGACATGTACTGATCCACTAAAATATGTTCATAAGCTCAGCTACTGTACCTACAATTTCACATGGTAACTGAAGAGTTTTCTGAAGCTTTAGGAAGCTCCACCATGGCCACACAAGGCAAACCATTTGAAAAGTGGGAACTCTGCTCATAATGTAGATGGGGGGGGACACAAGATGGGCCACTAATACACTTCTTTGGACAGGGATCTACTTGAGACAGATTAAGGGACTGGAACACCTGTCTTATGAGGAAAGGCTGAGAGACCTGGGGCTTTCCAGTCTAGAGAGGAGAAGACTGAGGGGGGATCTAATTAATGTCTATAAACACATGAGGGCTGGGCATCAAGAAGGCAGGGACAACCTCTTTTCACTTGCACCCAGTAATAGGACAAAGGGCAATGGATTCAAACTCGAGCACAGGAAGTTCCACCTCAACATCAGGAAGAACTTCTTTACTTTGAGGGTTACAAACCACTGGAACAGGGTCCCCAGAGAGGTTGTGGAGTCTCCTTCTCTGGAGACTTTCAAGACCTGTCTGGATGCCTTTCTGAGTGATCTGCCTCAGTTTTTGGTCCTGCTCTGGCAGGAGGTTGGACTTGATGATCTTCAGAGGTTCCTTCCAACCCCTAACATTCTGTGATTCTGTGATTTTAGAAGTGTTCATACAAGCTCACTCACATTGGTTTTGCCACTCATATGGCTTTCTCCTGCAATTTTGCTTCTGGTTTTAATTTTCATTATTGTATTTTATCATCTTCTATTATCTTTTCCCTTGCTTATTTCTCCCTTAAATTTTTATTAACCAAGGGATCTAATCTGAGGTGCTTGCCTTTAGGCACTGCTGTGAGCTGCCAATGATGTGACAGCCTCTTTAAGGAATCACACCAGCATTTCCATATTAAATACAAATTCTAATCAACTCCTGCCATTTGCCTGCTGCAAATTTACAGATATGCCAATTCTCTTGAAGTGAATTCTTCACTAACAGCAGAAGGAAGCTTTGTCACAACCTTATTAGAGAGGACTTGTTGTAAATGACAAGAAACAAATTCCGAAACAACGGAACTCGCCAACCAGGGGCCCCACAGACAAAATACTCTGACCATGTTTTAACAAAATGGAATCACCAGCATTTTCCCTTGGAGATTTCTGTATTTTGCCTGTGTGCAGTGCTTCCCCTCCATTTGGATTCCACAGTGATACCATCAACTCAGATTCTGAACTCACTGCAGAAGCTTCTCTGTTTTTCTGTTCTTTTTAAACTCATATCATGCAAGTTTGGCATGTCTGTTATCCAGTAATGCAATTTACACACAAAAAACACTGGAGAATGACAAAGCAGTGGAGCTTCTGACCTGTGTTTCAACTTCACCACTGCCCAGCATACCAGAAGTTGTTATTTCTTAACAACAAAATCACTTTGCAAACTGTGCAATCCAACAGGGGTCAATGTCGTTTTGTGACAACAAACCCATATGAGGGGATCAAATTATGATACCAAAAGCTGATAGGAAAAAAATTCCCACGCAACTGAAAGCTGAAATGCAGACTGAAGGGTATGTCCAAGTTAATGTGCTAAATACAGACCCTTTACATGGGATCATTCAAGGTTACAAGGTAGTACAGGATGTGGGATCCTACCTACCTGGCTTGCACCTTCATTTGTGGTCACTCAAGCATGCCTCTAAATAAAATGCCCATGTTACTTGTATAGCTAATGGGAAATAAGTATCTTTCAAGGCCCCCAAAAGGAGATCCTACCTGACAAAGCTCAAACTTCTTTACTGGGCAGCCGAGATTTCGTTTGGGGGGTCTTCAGAGTAAACTAACTTTTTTCTATCAATTATACAGAGAATAACTGCATTTCATTTGGGGGACACACTCCCTTTTTACCATTTCCCCAGTAGAAATAGTAAAATACACATTCAGATTTAACTCCACAGGAAAGCAGATCAACCCTGGTTTGTAAAGATCTCATGGTGAAACATTTAAGTTTCTAAAGAAACTGAATGACTAAATCAACAACCAGACACTCTTCTCACACAAAATAGGGACACATCATTTTCTCCCTTCAGTTCAAACCAGACTGAGTGATCAAAGTGTCATTTTTGCCATATATAAATACAATGTGAATGCCCTCCATTGAGATTTTAATGTCTCTAACTGGCTATGTTTCTGCTTTCCTACCTGAGAAAAAGGATAACTATTATTTTATTGATTTCATAGTGCGCTTTAAACTTGGACAAAAGTACTACTCTCAGCACCAAAACTACACGCTCATAAGCTACTTGCAAAATGCCTTTCTTTAGAAGGACATGGTACAGATAGCCACATAATTAAGTGATTTTTCAGTACAATCCTTTGAGATCTTTTCTCTTGCCTTTCACATTGATATTTATCTTCCAAATTTGTCTTGGTTTCTAATGCTGTTGATAGCTCAGCCAGGCATTCCCTATAGGCAAGTAAAAATTATCAAAACCAAACTCAGTGCCCCCTCAAATCCTATTTTAATATTCTAAACAAAATCCTGAAATCTGATTTTGATTTTTTTCTATCTTCCCTGCTCTTCCAAACATGACTTTTTCAAAAATTTTGATGAATACATGTAATGATAATAACAGAAACAATATAATAACAGGGACATGACCAAAGCTTATTGCAAATTGTTTCCCAGGTAATTCTAAATGCTAATTCTTAGGACGCTTGGCAAACTTTTTGAATTTCCCTAGCAGAACAGGTAAATAATGAAAGGCATGAACAAAATACTGTCAGGTTACAATTTCGTCAGGTAATGTGCTTAGGCTTTGCTGTGACTGTGATTAAACAATACAAAGAGCATCCCATGCAAGGTACTGAGCTAGAACAATTCTTGAAGAGACACACTGAAGTGAAGCTGCTTCTCCACATACTAATGACCTCTTGAGGTCCCTTCTACTCCTATTTTCTTTAATTCTGTGTTTAGGTTATGTACGTCTCTACGAATATCTTTTGTGACTAGGCATAGCACATTTGCAGGGTGCAAAACATCTTTTAAAATATGCTATACAGTAAATTTACATTTCTGTAAAGACATCTTAAAGCTATTTTACAAGTAATAACTATTGGGAGCCTATGTATTTGTTGGAGCTTAGTGGGACTGATTACCTGTCTTTAAAAGGTCAAGAGACTACAAATATCTCTTCTTAGAGAAGGAAGGCTTTCGGTATGCAAATTTCCATAACTTCTCCATGTATTTTTAAACAACTTTTTCGTGGAAGAGACATCTTGGAAGAGACATTTTTAGATCTTGACAAAGGCCTGAAACTATCAAATTTTGCACTTTTTCCCTTCCCCCTTTTATGTTACTTAGTTGCTTGGACAGGTGTACCCAGTTTTTCCACTAAGTTCCCCATGCTGCAGGATATTCTTTTTATATGCATATTGGCATGCATAATTACAACAAGGTTTATTCTACCCAATATACAACAAAAGTAAGAAATTAGGAGGAATTCCTCCCAAGCACTTAAATTCTATTTTTAGCACTTAAATTCTGCTATAAAAGTTAGACACCAATTCCTATGATAATAAAGATTGGAAAAAGTTTTCAGACCAAATTTAAGATATTAAAAATTGACCTACCTATAAAGATTTTCTACAAGAAGCAAGGGAAAGGTGGTAACCCTTTATGTACCCTGATGTGTAAAAGAGAAATGTCTTGAAAAATAAGTAAAGGATAATAATTTTTCTTACCCATTTTCATATTCTTATCCAATGTCACAACTGCAGTTACTGCTGCCAGAATTTGTTTCAGCAAAATAGAAGCTGCGGCCAAGAAGACCTGTAGCCCAACTCTTCAACAGTGAGGATCTTATTGAAAAAGTAGTTTTGTTCTTGGTGAAAGATGAGGTACCAGTTACACAAAATTATAATATATCCTACTTTCTCTTTCTGGAAAGAATATATTAATACTCATTAACTTGAAGCTGAAAAAACATTGCATAAATTACAGCTAAGTGCATAAAGAAAAGATTTGCAAACATAACAAATTTATAAACTTCAAAACAAATTTTAAGCTTCACACAGTTGGGCTGATACACTTTCCTACAAAGATGCTCTGTGGGGATGTAAGAGGTATTTGCATTTTCTGACCAGGAAGCTAATGTACTCTAAAATCAGCATTGTGCTGGTTTACACCAAGTTTTGGCCCCTGTATCCAAAAGCATCCATTAAGATTTGGATGACCCCTGCGTCACAGTTTGTGTACATATGGAATACTGACTAAATCTTGAAGCCCTTACAAAAGGAACATTTCTACTGTTAGGAGTTTTATCTGATATGGATTTAAAAATCAGATCAACGGTAATGTTCTATTCCACTAACCATAAATGTGGGCACATATAACATACATTCAAATATGGCACTTATGCAAATCCTAGAGACACTTCTCACCTATCCAGCATGATGTTACAATGTATGCAAAAAATAGGACTGAATAAAGTAGTACATAAGAATTCATCAATCTTTCCAGTTTCTCAAACCATAGAAGTAGTATTACAACAGTTTCTACTACTGAGAACCTGTAGGACAGACTGAAAAGACATTCAGGCTCCATATACTTTCTTTTTGCATTTCATAACGAGTATCACGAAAAAAGCATTAGGAGAGCAGAAAGGCAATGACTTGTTCAGACAAGTTTCTGCAAGGCAATCGCCTGTTGGGGCATACACTATTTATCAGTGCTGCTAATGAACTGCAAAGTAGGAAAGCTCTATCTGTGTGCTGCCTGGGCTAATCAAGGTTGATGCTGGAGGAGACAGGATTGTCTCAGCCCTGAGAAACACCAAAGCTGCCACTACAGGAGTTACAGCTAAACTCTGAGACCACGCTCTTCCATGATTTCACTCTCTGCTCTCTCTTAACTCATCCCAGCCTATTGGTCTCACAGCTGGGTGAGGAGAGGTGACCTACAATTGGTGACTTTGAAACTTCAGTGATCACTGAAGTGATGGCAGAAATTCTTTAAACTCTGGCACCTGGGAGATGGGGTTGCTGTGAGCTATCTCCTCTACTGTGGTCAGTGAATTCCTAACTAATCCCTGCATTGCCCGGACATGCTCTTGCAATACCTCTAACTATTCAGATGTCTTGGTGGGCACCCTATGTCCTCACTCTAATTGCAGAGTTTAGTCCTAATAAGAAATTACATTCTTGCCTCAGCATTCAACAGGCTGCACATGTATCAGCCAGCACATAACAAAGATGACACAGCCCCTGCATTTCTGCTGATTTACCCAATCCCTGGTGAAACCTGTTGCCCTTTTGAGGTAAAATGTACTTCTCTATTATGGCACATGTTCAATATATACAGTTACACTACGACCAAAACAAAAGTGTCCTAAACACATAGGCTGAGATGTTTGACTACAATTTATTAATATTAAAATCCTTGCTTGGAGTGGAATGCTGTTGTTCTATGGAAAGTTTACTATATTAATAATGACATTGTCTCAATATACATTCTATAATATATAAGTACATTGAATAGATATGATTTATTGTATAAACCTTCAATTAATTATACTTGTCTAACAATGTCACCTTGTATGTTTGTCAGAGATTGGTAAAAATATATATGTATCCAGTCTCCCAGTGCACAGGATTCAGTGATTAACTTTCAACATCTGCTACCAGGCTTTACTTTCAAATACTGGTTATTACACTGTATTTAGAGGACTATTTTCTCATTCCACGGGAGAACAGAGTTCTGAAAAAATTATTTACATGCACCCAAAATGCAAGAGAAGTAACTCCAATGTGCCCCACATTACAACACCCAGGTTAGGGTAACAAGCCAGGTTACTTGCGAACTGTAAATGAAAAGTAAGGAAGAAACCTCACAGATCCATCCAGCGAAAATACAAAGCTGTCAAAGAGTTGATTCCAGCTCATTGATTACCTTTTTCACAATGCTACATGGTTTATGCTAAATCACCATCCTAAGCCATAATGTTATCTGGGAAATCAATTTCTACAGTTGGGAAATATTTGCCCGATTACAGCATCTCCAAGTTCTTATATTCTGTCTTTATCTTTGCGCTCTACATGAGCACTGCAGAGAGAAAACAAAACAGCAGTCAATGTGCTAGCTGCAATATGGCTTCCTGTGAGAAGGCCAACATTTAATTGGCTTTGATATTTTTCCTTGCCCAGTACGTGTTTCTCTGTGTGTGTATGTGTGTGTGTGTGAGCACGCTCACATTTTCTTCTCTTTTTTTTACGGTGCACTTCACTGACATACTTAAGTCACTCATTTCCATAGCATTTGTTTCCCATAACTTACAAAGTCAAATTGGAGGATTATATTATATTTACAAACAAGTTGGCACTTACAGAATAAATTATTCATTCCTCTTTATTTTTCATTTAATTTTATTTTTCTTTCTTCTCCTCTTCTTTTTCACCCCAGGGCACCCAGAATTCAGGGAGAACAGTAAAACCTGCTGCCTGCTGCCATTATGCTACATTAATATGAGTAAATAGGTTTCCAGCTGGTACACTCTTTCCCAATGGTTTGCTTGCTGCTGAGAGGCAGTACCTTCTACCTCAGTTCGTGTCTGATGCTCAGGAACTGTTAGTCAAGTGAAAGCAAAGGCTGCATGTTTTCTTCCTCATTCTTATCCATGCGTTTCAGTACCCCTGGATCCACAACTGACTGAGACCTGCAGAGGGAGAACATGTTTATTTGACATTTCTAGATCAAGACAAATGAGGGTAAACCTCAGCTTATTTTTGTTTATTTTCACTTCTGCTAGTGCTTAAAAATAATGGTACAGCATTACCCAAGCATCTGATCATTGCAAACAGCCAGAAAATACCCTCATGGAGTGATAACATGGCATCAAAGGGCTGGTTTGAGGATAGAGGAGTAAACGGTGGAATAAAGTGGACCCTCTCCTCTTCATTGAAACAGTGAAGTAAATCCTCAGCACACAACAGAGGGCAAACTAAGCTATCTTTTGTACTGCTTTAAGCACTGACCATCTCTACCAAAAGGCTGTATGGCACCGGGCTGGTAAAGAAGGTACAATTCAGCCACCCAGCTGGCTAATGGCACACTGCAAACAGTGGCATGTGTTAGCTGGAAGCACAAGTTGCTTCTAAATAGCACTTTAAATGCAACAGTGTGAGCTCCTAAGCCAACTCTAGGGAATGCTGCCATGGCCAGCAGGATTTCTGGAGCAGTGGACACATCTGTCAAACTCACTTATCAGCTCAATTAAACAAAGCAGAGAAGGATAATAAGGGCAAATTTGGTGATGACTGCAAAATTTCTCCAGGTTCTCTGTTTCAGCACGGAAGCATAACACTGGTACTGGTACCCTGCAACAGCCATGTGTGAGGGAAACAGAAGAAAGCCCAACCTCCAGCAAAATCAAAATGCTCCATTAAAAACAAAGTCTGCAGTGTTAAGATAGGGTCTTGTATCACCTATGTCTCAGCTTGTCAAAAAGCAGACAATTCTGTGGTATAGTAAAAGCAACTCTTGTTGGATATTTCCTTTAATGAGATTAAACTCATGCTAGAAATGCCTTTTTCTCTTCATTTCTGTAAAGATTTGAGATGGCTAGAACATGTGTACATTTCTACAACGCAGGCATCTATTTTTGATCAGTGGAAGCACACTGTGACTGCAGCATTGGTATGGATTTGTCAGATTTGGAGGGCTACAGCACAGAGAAAAACCTTTATGAATTCTGACCTCTCTTAAGATACATGTACGGAGTCAATCCCCCGCTCGTAAAAATTGGCACCATTCCCTGAAACCAATGAAAGAAACTGATGGAAGGAGGCAGGATCACAGAATCATAGAATTATTGAGGCTGGAAAAGACCTTTAAGATCATCTAGTCCAACCTATGACCTAACACCACCACATCAGCTAGACCATAGCATTAAGTGCCACATCCAGCCTTCCTTAGAGATCTCCAGGGATGGTGCCTCCACCACTTCCCTGGGCACTCCATTCCGATGTTTGATCACCCTTTCCATGAGGAAGTGCTTCCTAATATCCAACCTAAATCTCCCCTGGCGCAGCTTCAGGCCGTGCCCTCTTGTCCTGTCACTAGTCGCCTGGGAGAAGAGCCCAGCCCCCACCTGACTACAACCTCCCTTCAGGTAGTTGTAGAGAGTGATAATGTCCTGCCAGAGTCTCCTCTTCTCCAGGCTAAACGACCCCAGCATCCTCAAACTCTCCCTATAAGACTTTCCCTCTAGTCCCTTCACCAGCCTTGTTGCTCTCCTCTGGACCCGCTCCAGCACCTCAATATCCTTCTTGAAGAGGGGGGCCCAGAACTGGACCTTCAAAATCACAAGAAAATGCTAAAGTCAAGAAAATTAGTTTTAAAAATCTGATGGTCTCTCTTGTGATAAACATAGTTAAAAAATTTTAATTAAAACTGTACAATAACCCTCATCTAGAATGCTGGTCAGTTCCTTAAGCAGAAAACTAAATCACTGAATTAAAAATGCTATTTTAAAATCTTCACAAGGTACCGTGCCAATGCAAAGCTGTTTGAACATTTGCTGGTGGGATGCTGTACTCCTGGAAAATCCAGTTTATCAAGATAAAAAACGCTGTGGAAGCATACTAATTTCAAAGGATTCCCAACTGAATGTAAGTACTAATAGGAAACAGCCTTTTCCTAGGCTGCCAATATCTAAGCAGCCAAGGTTTCCAGTTCTCATCTGGGGAACCGAAGGGGAGCTGGAAAGGCTGCAAACTTGGCCTCGAATTCACACAGAGGCAGTTCTGGACACAAATTCCCAGGGCCTCCAAACTCTCTGATGCCAAGGCAGATATGAACATGAAACTGCATAAGCCCTGATCTATGGCTTGTAAGCTCAGGAGCCTAAATGACTTGACGGAGAAATCATTTTCATTCCGATTTAAATCAACATTTACTATCATGTTCCATTCAGCAGCAATTCATGAATGAAGGTATGTGAATGCAAAAATATTTCTCTAATTCTACAGCATCTTCTATCTACATCTCCCCAGTAACTTTACAGACTTCAATGAATAAAGGCCCAGTAGAACAGAGGTGCACTACAAAGCCCCACTGCAGAGGTGAGGAACCAAAGCCACACACAGATACTTTGCAAAGCTGATCAACACAGACATCTGCCAAGCAGGGTTAGGTGAGGAGAGGATGCAGGTCTCCAGCTGGGTCCCTCAGCCATGAGAGCCATGGGTGGACACAGCTACAGGCTAAACATGACTCCTGAAACAGGTGCCATGGTGCCACCTGATGTGAACACATCCTCCCCAGAGGTCTGTGCTACAGGTGGGATTAATTCCTCTTTATCTTCATCACCCTCCCCATGATCAGCCTTCCTGAGATCATCCAATTCATCAAAAGTTCAAGGAGATCTGGAGGAATGTCACTGGTTCATACAGGGGCAAAAATTAGTAACAAAAATTGAATTGTCAGCAGGATTTTGGTTTAAGAAGGAAATTCTGTCAGAGCAATCAGCTAGTTTAAAAATAGGAAGCTCAATTAAACAAGATAATTGTTGGAGATCTGATACATGCTTGTGAAATTTGTTCTAAGAAGTTAAGCACTTTTCATTGACTTATGCCATGGTTTTTCATATATTAAAAATCTTCTTCTGCACTAACTTATCCCACTGAGTGTGGTTTTAAACTGAGAGTAAGAATCCACCAGGTGCTGACTTCCATTTACATTTAATTTTTAATTAAATAATCTGTTTCACCTATTCTATTTTTGTTTTACCACAGTCTGTGCACTTAATACAAAAAAGTCCTGGGACTTTCTGTCCCTGGTACTAGCACAGTAAGTCCACTTGGCACTTTCTATATCCAGCAGCAGAGAAGGAGTATTCCAGCAGGTGCTGCAGACACACTAACTGAAAAAGAATGCTAAGAAGTGGAGGAAATATCAGCTCAATATTATGTGGATACAAATTTTGACATGCTTATTTTCTGCAGTAGGTCAGCTAACCCAGACTGAAAGAATGTCAGTTTGAAGCTTACACTGAAGTGTAATTCTACATGAAGGATTTTTCAAACACAAGTTAAGTCAAAATAAAACAGGTAAGCATAAGAAAGCATTCTTTGACAAAAAATGAAGAATCTGGTCAATTCACTGCATTTCCATTTAATAATGTGCTTGCCCAGGATAGTCTGGAATAGTCTGCTCTAAAGGGCCTTGTCCCAGCCTCTCTCATGTTTTTTGTTCCAGCTTGGGATGACGCCATTTACTCTTATAACTTCATTTTGCAACAGTAAGATTTCTGCATTTCAGCTCCTCAGTTCCATCCTTCTCTCTAAGACAGCTTCTCTATTGTCTCATATTTCCTGTATTATGTGCAAATCATAGACAAATCTGTTGCTTACGTTTCCCCTTCCTCCAGCTCTTTGCTGTCGCATTTTCTCCATTACTTGTGCTAACTGCATCTTTGTCATATGGCTTCAGGACCTTTTTTAACTTATCCTAGTTCATTCCCACTTAGTCTCTTGTTATTTCCCACTTTCAGGGCACTGTAGGTTTTTTTCAACACAAAATCATTTAAATTCACTGTTGTTGTTTTTTTTCTTTTTTATTCCTAGGGCAATCTCCTGTTGTCTCCTATTTCCTCCACAATATCTCTCTTTCAAAAGCACTGTTCTCCCCAGACTAAGTAACATTTTGTAGCCAAAATTATCTTCCTGGCTGAGGAGTCTGAAAATATTTTATCCTGTTTGATCTGCTTCCAGAGTCTCTTTCCCTTTTGCATCAAATGCCGTCTCCTGAAACTGAATTCTCCGCTTAGCATATTCTCACTTAATTATAATGACTTGACATATTGTTTTCTGCCCCATTTGTTCTCTTCTGATTCATTGCTAGGCCTACCCCTTAGGAGCTGCACTCTGACTTTTGCTGCCCTGCTCAGCCTTTTCTATCACCCTGCTGTAACCTTTCCTCTTTCTGTTCTACTGCCCTGGCAAGGTTGAGCCAGGTCTACCCCCCCCCCCAGGTAAATACGCTCACTGCTCCATAGTTACTGAAGAGGTAACTAATCTCTCCCTATACTTTATTTTGAATGGTAAAATGCAGCAGGCAATTATAGTGTATCTTCTCAAAGAAAACTATCTCAGAACGCCAGGCTGTTTACCAGACGCAAACATAATGGCTGGCACTGAGTTTTGTCCTGGTTCTCCACATTACTTTTTCTTATTTTATGTGCAGTCATGGTGATTGACAGTTCAAGTGCTGCAAATGTCCTGACACCTATAGGATAGTGGATACCAGGCCCTGGGCTATGGGACGGAGGAAGGTAAGAGTTACTATCACCACCCAGCTGGATAATTTGCCCCAAGTTTATCCTCTGCACCAAGGCTCGCTCCAGCTAGCCCTGTCTCTCTAACACTTCCTGTAGGCTGGAGTGGGATATCAGCTTATTCCAAACACAGTCCTGTATATACTACCTCTACAGTACCACAGAAATAATTAGCTTTACTGAGCTCACAGCTCACATGGGTAATAATCAACACTACGGTCTGTAACCAATAGTGGTCTTCAGAAAGGAAAAAAAATCATCCTTGTATATAATAAAATACCTGCGGCTTCATAAAAGAGAAGGAAGGCAAATGTTAACCTTATGGCAATATTAGAAGACCACAGAATCTTTAACTCACCTTTTCATGGACTTGGGAGAAAGATCCCTCTCTATATCCTTTGCAGGAGTGTTGTAGGAGTCCACATTGCATTCACTGTCATCATCATACTCATGGTCGAGCAGTGTTCTTGCCCATGTCCCCATGTCGTAGGGGGGCAACATTCCTCCAAACTCTGATGGCAGGATCTCAGGGTGTATTAGCTGATGCAGGCTGTTGAGGTTATTACCATGCAGGAATATCTGTATGTGCACATGCAGGTAAAAACAAAGCAGTATCACAAAAATCATCAAAGCCCAAATTACATCTTTGTTACTAGAGGATATTGTACAGTTCCAATATTCTAGCTCCATTGGGCCAACAGAGATGCTCACCAACACACACATTGTCTCTGCCTTAAGCACAGTCCTACTATGTACATAAAGCTACAAAGTGATTAAAGCATGAATTACTTAAAATGTCTGCAGGACAAGAGGCCTAAGGAGGGTAAGAACAGTTGTCAGGTAACTTAGATGGACTGAAGATTAGACAGACAGACTGACTGCCTATCCCTTGTTATTTGCTTTCCTACTTCTGTGATTTAAGTGAATATATTAAGAACATACATAGTAAATAGAACTAATATTCACCACATACATTAAGGAATATGCATTGCCTTTTAGCATCCAGCCACGAGTTCTATAAATAAGATCAATAGTGCAGTGCAACAAAAATTCCACTGGAAATATTTTCTGCCATGATATGTTGGTATTAGTAACTAGGATGCATACTTGACAATATATGAACTAATTAATAACAGTACAATAATTTCTGTGATAACAATGAGGGAATAGTTGATTGACTACTTGATATTTTCCACTGGTGTTTTGGCAGACCAATTTATATTCAGATATGCTTTACATTTATATAAATGTCTATGAATACTTGAATTTATGTTTATATTTAAACTTATTGCTTCTCCTCAGAGACCTGGAAAGTGTGATTGATGAGCACTAGAAACAGCACCTCTGGATTTCAACAGCCTTCTCCCACAGATACTAGGGACCTGAAGACCTTCCACTGGGAGGAAATGCCTGCTCTTGGACATGGCCACACAGACAGCTTAGAGCAGCTGTTCCTAGACCAGCAAGTAAGATGGGTCAGGATTCACTCTTCGGAACTAGGAGCAAGTGCCATGGCACAGTTCACATCCCTATTACAACTTTCATATCCAGAACAAGCTTGCCTCATCCATACTGCTCACTAGTCCATGCCATTCCCAAATCATTCCAGGGCAACATCTAAGAAAGCACCATCTGGCACCAGCCATGTGCCAGGAAGTGTCTGTACAGTTAATTTTAATTTACTTTTTAATTTACTAGCAGTGAAGTTGCAAGGAAGGCAAGGTAGGAATTTGCCTCCAAAGAGCTGTAGGCTGCCTCTCACTCCCCACAGGGCAGGCAGAGGTGTGTGCACAGATAGACATCAACCGCTACCTATTCCCATCCCACCTCACCTTGCAGGGACTTGTCTGGTCTAGCTATGCCCCTAGCATCAAGAGTTAAATTCAAAAGGCAAAAAGACAAAAAGATCAAATATATTATTGTCTCCCTTTTCTTCAGCCCATCTCCCAGTCAGTGGTGGAGACAGGAAGCTTAATATGACCATGCAAACTCAGTAATGTTCTTCCATCTCAGAAAGGAATTTATCCTTGTATGAAAGAACAAATATTAATGGCAAAAGTAGTTTGTTTTATGGTGCCTTTCCAGCTGAATGTTTCAGTCTTTAACAATTGTTTTTGTACACACCTAATACTACATTGATCTGAATATAGCTATCAGTCGCAAATCTACCAGACATATTTAAAAAAATACAAAATAATTCAGGATAAACACTGCAGACAAATAACAAGCCTGATAAAATTCTGAAGATAACTCTGTTGGGTCTGGGGTTTTTTTCACAACCATTTGTTCTGTCTCTTATCTTGATTTTAAATTGTACATGCTGGGCATCACTTTCACATTTTGACACTAAATTTTGGATCCTAAATCAATATTTAACCACCTGACTGCTTCTTATAGGTACTGACAAGAGGAGTTGTAAAAGGTCAGCATTTCTGAAAATATATGCCACTGATTCAGGTGTCTAAATAAAAATTTAGATACTAACTGATAAGCATCCATGTTCAACTGCCTTGTCACTTATTATTAATGCTGTGACACTCCCGTGAGCTGCACTTTACTTCCTGGTTATGCATACATAGCACTTGACTTAAAAAGGCCTCAAACGTATCTGCTTCTATTATGTTCTTTGTTGAAGCTGTAGTCAATGGAGTGCAACTGAACCCTGCAAAATTGGTTTTGATTTGCATATTTATAACAGATATTACATAAAAAGCTTTGTGATTTATAGTTCAAAATCCGTGAATACCAGAGGCCTCAAAAGCATAATCTGTCAGTTAAAAAGAGCTAAACACCAAGGATCATTGTGGCCTTGTATGCTGTGTTTGAGGACAGAAAATACAAAGTTGCTTAGAGAACTGATCCCATTAAAAAAAAAAAAATAAAAAAAACCATCATGGTCTTTGTAGTGGCTTTGTACCTGCTGCTGATTGTGTTTTCCTGGATGACAAATTTCCTGTATTTCCTGTTACAGAAATGGTATCATTCTATGTACTATTACCCCCAAGCTCTAACTTAATTGCATTGATGCAAATACTGCAAATTCAGCAGCATCTCAGAGACTGCTCATGCTTATGCATAGATGCATGCACACATATTCTCTTTCCTTGGCTTTCATTCAAATCAATATTCACAAACTGCTATATAACAGCTGTGTATTACAGTTCATGCTAACATCAAGGAAATCACACTAAGAAAGGACTCCATGCTCACTACCTCAGTTCTTAAAAGAAAGCTACAAATAATTTTAACAGAAATTAAATAGAATTAAATTGAATAGAATCTTAATAGAAACTGTAATGTTAACAATATTTTTATATAACCCAGAGGAAAGCATATGCTTACATTTTAAAGAGCACTTAAGTGCACTGCTTGACTGTCCTTAAAGGATAAAACTGTATAAATTTCTAAAACAGCTACAGACATTCTTTACAACGCAGATGTATTTAACTACTTTCCACCAATAGCAAGCTGATATATTGTGTATATCTACTTTATTAGAGTATGATACATCTTCTACTACCACTGCCAGACAATGGACAATTAAACAGAAGAATACCCTTTTTCGCGTCTTCTCCTTTAAAAAGGGCCGTATAACTGTGTAGAGGGCATGGATATACCATGGCTGATTGACAAAATGTATTCCTCCAAACCGAGCTGGGAAACTGTCCTGTATGGCACAAAACAAACACATACAATGTGAGCTGACTCTTAACAGAAGTTGCACGTCCATTAAATATTTATGTATTTATCTTTATGCTGAATGCTTTAATTTGAATAATAAAGCTTAAACAAGAAAAAACATTTTTCAAAAATGTCTCCTGTCAGTTAGCTGAGTTCCAACCTTCTGCACCAAGCAGCAGCACACCCTGGGTAGAACGGTGAGTAAGCAGGCTGAGACAGCTATGGTATTCAAATAAAGGCATGGCATTTCTAACCTCCAGAAATGCTTTAAACATTTATGATTTGCCCATAATCCATCTACCCAATATATTTTTCTCTTATCCATTTTTGCAGATTTTATTCATTTTAATAGTAACCATCTTGATTCGTCCAGCGTCATTGAAGAGCATTAGAAATGTCCCTCTTGTTTCCAGCTTAAAAAGAAAGTGTAAATCTAAGTTACTATCTAAAATGTCTCCAATATTATCCATATAGTGTAAAACTGAGAATGCATTAAACATTATGCATAAACTGTTGTGCAATATCCAAGACAGTAATTCTTGTCACATAGTCAGAGGCCTTCTGGGATCTTAAACATAAGGACAGAATATCTGTTAAAGCAATTACTTTTCTTTTTTCTTACTGAAAAACACAAGGGGCAGACAACTCACTAGGAAAGACCCTGATCTGCATTTTCAATTTCTAAATCAAGAGAATATGCCAGAGGGTTTGGCAGTTTGAAGAGGGCAGTCACTCTGTCCTGGAAGACTACTGCCAAGTTCATTGCATGTCCCCATTTTGTCTTGCCTGGTTAGTCATATGCTCAAACATTGCAATAACATGCTGCCATGTCCTGTGATGCCTATAGTTACAGCACTGAGCAAGAAAGCAAGAGGTGTCAACTGGCTTGTAAACTGATGCTTGTTCCCTTTTGTTTTCATGGGTTATGTCAAAAACCTCTTGCTGTTTAGGTATACAGATTTCTTCAATTAATGGCTTTCATCTGAACTGTTATTCCACAGGTGGTCCATTTGAGGTAGCCACAGTAGCCAGTTAGATCAAAACCAGGTTCCTCACAGCAGCAGCAACTCCCATTTGATAATACAGGTACAAACAAAGACATACCTCCCAGCTACACCTCCTCCTGTGTGGATGCAGTAAGGGCAGTTTCAGGTCTGTGTTAGTGGGATCAGAGGCTCAAAAGGAGGCAATCAAATGGCTAGACAGGGCACTCTGCAAACAAACATATTTTGCCTCCTCTGGAGACAAGACAGCAAGCCATACAAAAGCACCCAACAGTCTAGCTATAATCCACAAAGCAGCATGTGAAGCATACTGATTTAAGGTCATAAAGCACACAGTAAAAAAGAAAAAAATCATAAGGTATAGCAACCAATCAAGAACTGATGATAAGGAAGGCAGGAACTGTAGGAAGAAAATCCTTAATGAAAGTTTCCAGATAGGAATATCCTTTGAAAAAGTACATGTGCCAAGTAACCTCCTTAGTTCTGAAAATGTGTACAGAGCTGTGGAAATAATAAAACCTGAAGAGGTCACTTGCTCCTCTCAAAAATACCACTCAAATACTGGCAGGCACTGCTAATCCTGGGAGTCTCTACATCAGGGTCCCACCCGCCTCCAAACTTGGTGGATTACCAGACTAAGTATTTTCCATCAAGGAGGCAACGCCTTAACAATATTCTACAGGGAGGATAACAGCTCCACTAATATCTGGCTGGACAAAACACAAAGTCAATGCAATTAGAAGCCTATTTTACAGATATCCTTCAGAAAATTTTATAAACAACAGCCTTGAAATAAAGCATATTGAAAGACTACTACAGAAGCCTCATCTTGCTAAATGCCTAGTTCCTGTCAGTGCTGACTAAATGTCAAACAGGACAGTTGATGACTTGACATATAATTCACCCTGTTCAATATCATAAATCCCCAAATACCATTTTGAGAAAACAACTGATGTACAAAAGGTAGTAAATTATGCCCCTATCACAGCAATCCAACAAATCTATTAAGAAGGATAAATCATTGGATGACACCTTAACCTTTAGTTGCAGGCAATACCATTCATCTACGGAAGGCTGAGTTTATTTGGTTTGCCATGGCTGCTGCTCCAACAAAGGAGTCCAGTGCAGCATGCCATGTACCACACACAAAAAAGCATACACTAGAGCTGCAGAAGACATCTTTTGCTAGTTTCATCAGGGTTTACACTGGAATAGTAACTATGTTAAACCTTGCGAGGGTCAAACACTTTCTTACAAGGCAGGCACTCTGGAAGACGGCAAAGCAAACCAGCTGTTCCTGGCTGCATGCCTTCTTGCATGATTTTATAAGCTTTTATATTACTAAAAGTGCCTCAAAACTTACACATGCCAAGTTGTGAAGTGTTTGGTTTTTTTTGCTCAAAAGATGTCTCACACAGAAACTGAGGACAATTTGGGAATGAGAAGATCTCAACAGGCAAACAGGTATTTGTATTCTACTGTGGGCTCAGAATGGATGGCTTGTCGGCATTCATTTATGAAGATACAAAATTTCTAGCAGGTAAAAGGAGTTTCTGTACAAAGTACCACTTTCGACACTTGTACTAACTACTTCTGCATCTTGGAATCCACTTACATGGAGGGTCATGAATATATGTGGAATGATTCTCAGATAGAATATGCTGTTTAATATTAAAAGCAAATTTGCCTCCGAGTTTTTCAACAATTCTAAAGGCAGTTTCCAGAACTGACTAAAGAAGTTGGGCATTTATCAACTTCTGTGACTGAACTGAGGTGCCCAAATTCAGGAGCACGTCCTAAGGTGTAACTAGGAACCCCCAAAATTTGGGCCCAGAGAGAGAGAAAGGGTGGTCAGAATTGTACACAGTGTTGGGACTAGAATTCAAAAGCTGCTGAATGCAGATCCAAAACCCAATCTCAACAGGTCCTGGTGATAAAATATAAAAGCAGAATAAGCAGCTACAGCTGCTGGAGAAACAGGCGTCAGAAGCTTGTCTGGCTCTTCTCAGATGTACCTGACTTCCGCATGGGGACTTGCCAGACAGATGGCCATCCTACATGAACAGCAGGTAGGAAATTCTTCCAAATCACTGATTCTTGTGGGTTTTTACATAGATTAAGTCACAAGCATGGTGGCAGTTGCAACTGCCTCTGTAGACATATTGCCCTTCAACAGAAAAGCCTGTAACCCACGAATCATATTAATTCTAAGTAAAAGTGATCCCATGCCAGAAAACAGTAAGAAATGGAGATCAGCCACAAAGTGAGCTGTGCAAAAAGCAATACATCTGACGGGGTATTACCAAACCAATAAAAAGAACGAATTATATATACACAGTATGTGGATTTTTTTGGCATTCACAATAACCTCTGATTATGGAGCAGAATACAACCTAAGCCATGTCTCTGATTAACACCTTTTGGGAAATGGCCACTCTACAGACACAGGCAAGCACGTAAATACTACTAGAGACCACAGCCCTTGTAATACAAGGTTTACAAGTGACAGTTAATAGTGGGCTGCCAAGGAAAAGGAACTGCCACACCACTGTTTGCAGGACAGGGAGACTATCAGGGCAGGGCAGTATCTGACCTCTCCTCTAACATCTGTAAGGCAGCATTGGACCCAAGCAAATTGGGTTTCCATCTCCAATGACACTGTTTCACTCACTCAGAGCACAACACTTTTACCCCTCTACTTTGCATCATTTATATGACCTATCTCCACAAGCTTCCTTGCCAAGGATACAGCTGCTGTTGCCTGCTACTGCCCTCAGAACATGCTAGGAAGACAGGTTGCTACTTGCTGTTAACACATTCCAACCTGTGCTGGGCTCAGCCCTCACCTGAGCCAGGGTCCTTCTCCCCACTGTGGCCAGCAGAAACTCCTACAGCACATATAATACCAGCAAAACTAGTATATGACCACCCAACAGCACCTAAGAGAGGAAAGTGCCAAATTCCAGTGTGGGTCTTCTTAGTGGTGTCATAGAGATAATAAAAATGACCCACCTTTTCCATCTTTACTTAATGCAAAAAAGTAAAGAACTTCTTAAAGCCCACAATATTTTCCACTCCTTGGGTATTATGTCTATGTTTAAACCTCTTAAGTCTACTTTTCAAGAATTAGCTCCCCCAGCTGAAATCAGTACTGGTCAGCTGTGTTTGCACAGCTCTTAGGCACTGCTGTTCTGTGTGCCCACAGATGCTGTGCTGCCCACTGGCAGCCCAGCCACGTCAAGGCCTCACAAGCATGCTGTACATCACCTGCAAACAGCCCATCTGGACACACCTCGCCACACACTAACACTCTGAGAGTGCTTGGGCACATATGCTCTGGGGTCATGTTTGGGGGCTTGCTGTCCTTGTGGTCAGGGAAACTGTTTTTGCAGGCAGTCAAGAGGCATCCTCCAAAGGACTGTCTAAACAAATATCACGAACACACACACTTTACTTCAGGCTGCTCTTGAGTGCTGTGATGAATTCAGGCAGCAAGAGGCTACAGAGTCGAAACTGTGAAAATTGTATCTTAATAACAAAAATTACAAGTTAAAAAATAGCATACTAAATTATTATTATCTTAAATGTGACCTAAGAGTTATTCCTGAAAGTAATAAACTGAAGTCTCCTTCAGACATTCAAAAAAGTCAAGCACTTCAGGGAGAAAACAAAAATCACTATGATTAACCTAAATAGTATCTTCATAATGGAAAGCTCCACAAGAAGGACATAGAAACATTCTGTCTGATGCAAGATCCAGCATAACTAAAATTATTTTTTAGCATTTTAAAGAGGAAACTGGAAAATCTGAGAAATAAAAGCTCTAGTTAGAAGAAATATTTCACTTCCTTAGTACTACAAGAGTTGAATTACCAGAGAAACCAAGAACCATCCACATCAGGAAAAGAAACCCAAGTCTTGCTCCCAAACTGTAGCTTTACTGAGGGTATGAAAGAATGAGGCATTCCTAATACCAAACTTCCCACAGGCATCCATCCATGACAAGGGTAATTGGAATGGCTCTAAACAAAGTGACTTGTGTGTCAAGACTGAACACCTGAGCTCAAGGAATGACCACATCCAGCAGTATGGTAGGATGATAAAGAAAACGAAAAGTGTATTTGTGGAGTCTAAAAATATTTTGATTGTTTTGTTTATGAAGACAAATACTGGAAGGCAGATGCTGTCTATAAACACACTAGGGAAATAAATGAGAGGTGAGGAAAGACCCCTTCAAAACAAAGGACAATGCTGACACCCAAACAAATGAGAAAAAGCTCCCCATGAACACAGCTAGACAGAAAAGTGGTAGACAGCTTTGAATCATCAAACATCCAGTAATTCTGGGCAGGGAATAAACAACCTGACTCATTTTGAGAAAAGCATTTTTAAATTATGAGGAAGTTGAGTTTCAGATTGTCTATAAAAACAGGACATCACCTCTGTCCCTTTGTGTTAAAGCTCTTTAAGGTAAAGACGCAAGAGTATTTTCAGGTTTCAGTGGTGGTGAAATTTCGCTTGATCCCTGGAATAGCTGTGTTAGTGATCTCCTTTTGCAAGACTACGACGTTGCTCTCTCTGAGCTTGAGCTCTTAATTTTTATTAAACAACACTGAACCACTTCTAAGACAAGCATGTTCTAAGTCAACATGGTTTTACCAAGGGGAAGTCATGTTTGACCAACCTTATAGCCTTCTATGAGGACGTAACTAGGTGGATAGATGATGGTAGAGTGGTAGATGTGGTTTATCTTGATTTTAGTAAAGCATTTGACACTGTCTCCCACAGCATCCTCGTAGATAAGCTAAGGTGATGATCAGGTAGTGAGATGAATCGTGAATTGGTTGAAAGGAAGGAGTCAGAGTCTTGTGGTCAATGGGACAGAATCTAGTTGGAGGTCTGTGACTAGTGGAGTCCCTCAGGGGTTGGTACTGGGACCAGTACTGTTCAATATTTTCATCAACCACCTGGATGAGGGAACAGAGTGTACCCTCAGCAAGTTCGCTGATGACACAAAACTGGGAGGAGTGGCTGACACACCAGAAGGTTGTGCTGCCATTCAGAGAGACCTGGATAGGCTGGAGAGTTGGGCAGGGAGAAACTTGATGAAATTCAACAAGGGCAAGTGTAGAGTCTTGCATCTAGAGAAGAACAACCCCCATGTGCCAGTAAAGGTTGGGAGATGACCTGCTGGAGAGCAGCTTAGGGCAAAGGGACCTGGGGGTCCTGGTGGACAGGAGGATGACCATGAGCCAGCAATGTGCCCTTGTGGCCAAGAAGACCAATGGCATTCTGGGGTGCATTAGAAAGGGTGTGGTTAGTAGGTCAAGAGAGGTTCTCCTCTCCCTCTATTCTGCCTTGGAGAGGCCACATCTGGAGTATTGTGTTCAGTTCTGGGCCCCACAGTTCAAGAAGGACAGGGAACTACTTGAAAGAGGCCAGCACAGAGCCACAAAGATGATTAAGGGAATAGAACATCTCCCTTATGAGGAGGAAAGGCTGAGGGAGCTGGGTCTCTTTAGCTCGGAGAAGAGAAGACTGAGGGGCGACCTCATCAAAGTTTACAAATATGTTAAGGGGGAGTGTCAGGATGATGGAGCCAGGCTTTTTTCAGTGACGTCCAGTGATAGGACAAGGGGCAATGGGTGCAAACTGGAGCATAGGAGGTTTCATGTAAATATCAGAAAAAACTTCTTTACTGTGAGAGTGACAGAGCACTGGAACAGGCTGCCCAGAGAGGTTGTGGAGTCTCCTTCACTGGAGACATTCAAAACCCACCTGGACAAGTTCCTGTGTGATGTGCTCTAGGTGACCCTGCCGGGCAGGGGGGTTGGACTAGATGATCTTCGAGGTCCCTTCCAAACCCTAAGATTCTGTGATTCTGTGAAGCAAAAAGTGCCCAAATAAATTCTTGTTACCAAAAGAGCACTACCTAGAGGCAAATTAACATCATTCAGTGACATTCCTACAAAGTAAGATTTAATTATCTAGAACTGAATGTTGTAATTTTGCTAAGTTCTCCTTTTGGCAGTCCTCCTCTTCATTTCTATTAGTCATTTTATCTTACAGCTCATATAGAAATATGTTAAATTGAATGAGATGAGGAGAGAGATGGTATCCATGCAATGAGAACACTGCTCTTTTTATTGAAGTATCTGTTTTAATTTCAAATAATCTTCAATCTTTCATTTCAGCATGCTACTCATAAAAATGATATATTGGTTAAATTAATTAGCTGCATAGTGATCTAAAAGCCATGTGACCACATGTGTCTGCAAGTTTATATATACATATAAAAAACAAAAAAATCTACACAGAAGTGCTTCCACTGTTTGGATAAAGGGCTCAGATCACTCTCATTTCATTAGATCGGTTTAATAAAGAAAATATTTTGTAGAAAACCTCTCATTTTCATTTGGAATTACTTTATTTTTGCAAATCAACTTCAAGAGGTTTTGGCTCAATTTTTTAAAAAGTTTTAATTAGATATTGTGTGAAATTATTTTAGCAATTTTTGCTTGTTTTGACAGGGACTTGGGGTTTTGGGTATTTTTTTCCCTTGATTCATTTATTTAGTTTGAACCTGGAAAAATGAGGGCTTTAATTTTTAAAGAGGAAATGAAAAATGCTGCTTTCCAAAGACAATCTTGTCTTCAACTATAAACACTCTCTTTTTTAATTCTAAGTGATGCTTCACTAAGAATGCGATATTAAAAAGGGGGAAAAAAACCCAAAACTTTTGCACAGCTTGATGCTGTTTTCAAATTGTTAAAGCCAGAAAAATAGGAAGAAAGAAGGTAGAAGCAGGTTTTCTATACTGTTTTCTTTTCCTGATGAAAATCATTCTTTACAATAGGCAATTATCAGATGGTGATTTCTTCTGTGGAAATGCCCATAGGGAAAAAAAAATCCATTTTCCAGGCATCTTGTGAATGTCTTATTAGATTAAGATTACAGACAAATGGGAAAAACACTATACTGCAAACTGCTGTGCATGAATATAGTAACAATACCTTCATATTGCTGGTGGAATAAAAATAATGCTGGGAATTACTGTTCATAAGAATGCCATACTCAAATTCCTGAAGGCAAAAGTCTTTGGCCAGGGATTTTAAAGGAGATTAAATGCCATTCCAGCATCTCAGCTTGCACCACCCTTGTCCTGAACCCATCCTCTCTTAGTCAGTGAGGCTATCCTGATGCTCAAACAGCCTTTGGGCTCTGGCAAGACCACTGACCACAGGATTACTGTCACGATGTTTTTCTGCACGCAGAAAGTCCTTCACTGGCCCAAGGCCATTTCAAAGAGAAGCATTAGTTTTAGTCAACCAAAATGGGATCTCTTGTGCTATCTCACATTTCCCTCATAGCAGAAGGAAGGAAGGGAAACCTTAGGATCATGTTAGGGCAAGGAGTGAAAGAAATGATGACAAGGCAGAAGCCATAGAAATAAGATAAAAGTGAGGAGCAGAGGAAAACAGGGGAGGTTAAATTAGAATTAATTCAGAGAGGAATATGTTACTATAATGCACGAAATAAAAGCATATTCATCATGTTCCTTTTCTAGCTGCTCTTCAAAAATGGCACAGAAAGGCAGGGAAGAAAAAAGTCAAGTATTCCTACACAGAGAACCCATGTTTTACAGTTACATGTCAAGACTGATTTTGCAGACCTAAACTAAACTTGGGTAAATAAATACCAGATCTTATGCCCTCTATATAATTTCTGAGTATCATCCCAACTGATGATTTTCAAGAAGAACCAGACCAGCCTATGGATTTTTAATTCTAGATTGGGTTCAGCCAAAATTTGCAAGAAGCTACATCAACCTGACTGTCCTTAATGATAGATCAGTAAATATGACAGACAACGAGGTGCACAGATCTGCACATGGATAAGACTGCACAGAGGCAAAAATGCAGCTTTCCTCATTGTGGCAGCTTTCAAACACCATCGTATAGTTTTACAGGGCCAACAAGTTACTGGATTAAAAGTTTCCAACCAGAATATTCACTTTTTTTTTCCCTGGAAATGAAGAACTTCTAAACTGCAGCCTACAATTTTATTATCCAAGCTGCTCGAAAAGTGCAACTCTCGGTTTCACACAGTATGCGCTAAAATTGGATTGCCACTTTATCAGTTCAATATATAATAATACAATAGACTGAAAACTGCAGTGATTCAAGAGCTATTTTATGATCCATATGTTTCCTCATACCATGAGGACTCTATCTCCATCACTGCAGTAGGCACTAAGAGCAGTAATCGTTTTAACCATCCGATTTTAATTTGTCACTCTATGCAAATGAGAGGCCTGAGAATTGAACTGAACTATAAAATTGGAGGGATAGTGATTTAAGAAAAATCAGCTGAGGACAGCCACTGAGATCTAGAATGCAGTATAATTAAGCTTTAAATTACTGGGGAAATTGGATAACTGACTTGAGATCCATCAGTAAGTATTATATTTTATTAAAAGTAGAGGTATCATGAACTATGCAGCATACAAATTTTCAAGAGGTCAGTTCCCAGCAGTACAAAACTATTTCCAGTTCCAAAAAGTGTTCAAATGTCTTTCTCATAGTACAGATTGGAGATTTATTTTACCCTTTCAGTTTAAAGAAAGCCTCATTCTCAACTGCTCAGCTATACTTTATCTTTACAAAGGTGCTTGAAAAGATACTGTTTTCTACAAGGTAACTCCACCTCAGTTTCTGTCTTCTGTGCTGCTAAACAACTGCTGTTGATAAACACACATAAAACACTCCTGGGAACCCAAGGAATTTCAATATTGTTTGAGGGAGAACTGTCATTCTGGTTATTACTCTGGAGGTTCATACATCACTGTCGTTGAATTCTAACTTCAGACATCAATCCTATGTCTTTTGAAAGCTCCTTAAGCACGGCTGTCTCTGTGCTAGCTGCTACAGAGGAAACCCTGCAGGTAAAAAAGAAGAGATTCACAACAACTGAGCAAATAATTATTTGTTTTATCATAAATAATAGGACAAAGCTAATGTGTTTATCATGCTATCAGTATGTGCCACTGATAATGTGATGGTAGAGTCTATCCTCAACCCACATTTTTGGAACTCTTGAAAATTCATATCCAAGGAGTCGGAAGATCAAAATCAGGAATGCACACTTCTTCTTGCTAAGACAGAAGTGGAGCCCATGTTAATCTCTTCTCAGCAAGAGAAAATAACAGTAGCCTCATTCCACATTACATGGATATCCATAGAAAAACAGAACTGAACTCTGAAACCATCAGAGTGCCAGGTCCAGTGGTGGTCTCCTCACTACCAAGCAGACAGGGACATACTGGGTCAGTCCAGCAAAGGGCCATGAAGATGGCTAAGGGTTTGGAGTATCTCTCATACAAGCAGAGGTGTGAATGTCCAGCGTGGAGGAGAGAAAACTTAGGACAATCTTAGCAATGTACATAAATACCTGAAGGGAGGGCATAAGAAGCCGAAGCCAGGCTTTTTTCAGTGGTGCTCAATGGCAGGACCAGAGGCAGCGGACACAAATCAAAACATGGGGGGTCCTTCTGAACATAAAGAAACCACGTAAAAGTGCACAGTTCTGTCAGACACTCATGAAAAATATAAAATCACTGCAGTTACATGAGGTCTTTTTAGCTGGTATTTTCCAAAAACATTTCACTTCCCAAAGCTGTGCTATTTTTGAAGTTCATCATCAGCCAAAGCAACCAACGTGATGACAGAGTTCCCAAAACTAAGTAAAAAACTGATTTGCAGGTAAATGTTAATATTTACCCTACGTAGTGTACTCAAGCTGCTTGGCTTGCTTGAGATCACTCATCTTTTCATCACAAGTGACTGCTGAAAATGTGCACAGCTTGCTCCACGTAAATGAAGGCTTACCTTACTTTAAAACCCTGAAGCTTCATGCATCACTCTCTTTGAACCAGGATTTACAAAATGTAGCTGCTCCTAAGCTGTCTTACACAGTACTGAATGGGCTCAGTTTCCAAAGGCTTGGAATGAGCTGCCCCCCTATTCTGGCTCAGCACCCACCTGGACCTCAGCTTTTCAGAAATGTCACAGAGGGCAAGGCAAGGCAGCCCACAGACCAGGGAAAACCTGCAACACTCAGATTGACTCCATTCATTAACAAAACCTCTCCGAAAGAAGTTCAGTTTCCATCTTGAGATTGCTATACTCTAAGCTAACAAAGGGCAGTTGCCTCTGAAAGTGTGTCTTTTTCCAAATAAAACATAATTTAATAAAAGATACTGCTGTTGCATATGTAACATCTTCAAATGTTTGTAAATATAGATTGAAAAATGTTTATTGCTCTGTTGTTAAAAATACTATTTAAATTGTAGTATCTTAAATCCAATGCATTACCCTAGCACAGTGTAACCTACTCTTTATAGACAGCTTAACAATGTGCTCAAAAAGATCCTGTTTCCCTCTCCTTTCTTTCTACTTTTCTGACTTGGCCACCTTCTGACTTTCCCTCTTCAACAACATGGCTCAAGTTTTCTGCTTTCTTATATTAGTGTCACTCCAATGTAAGTGGTTGATGCTAACGGGAGAATTAAATCCCCAGTACAGGGACAATGACATACGGTATGTCCAAATGGACTTAATGGAAAGGAGAGACACCCTGTTGGCTGTCACTTGCTTCCTGTCCATCAGGACCATGCACTGCACCATGCCATGCCATCCAGCACATACATGGTCTTAGTCATTCAACTGTGCAACCGTCACCCACTTGTCATTCATGCTACAGCTGCAACGTCCCTGCTGTGACCACCATGTGTACCTCAAAATGAGCCTGAAAACACAGAACTCCTCTCTTCAGTGAGAGAATCATTAAACAATAAACCTTAAACAAGCTTCTACACCCGCTTAACTGAACAACATTCTGAAATAATTTCTCAGCAACTAGGAAATGCAGTGTGTAACAAGCCAAGGCAAAATCAGAGCCAATGTTAGTGTAAGTAGACATGGCCTTTCCCAACCTGTCCATTCACAAAGGGATGCAAGTTGAGAGTGTCTGGAGAGCATGACACAAAGCCCCTGCAAATCTAAAACAAAAAACAAATAAAAAAAAATTAAGCAAGCAAACTCTTCTGTTAGGTACTAACAGGTGTGGGGTCACAGCAAGAGACAAATACAGACCTAAAGCATAGCATGTTTGCTAGACATAAGGTATCTTCAGCTGCCAACGAACACAACCACATCAAAATAAAATATAATGTGTCAAATAGAGTGTGTTTCTGCATCTGTGTATAAAAATCATTACCTCTCAAACATCAAATTAATCTCTTACATAATTTACTGCCATGGATAATTTGTCAGTTTCCAGTAGCCTATTCACTTTAATTTAAAATGGATTTAAGAGCTCAGACTACCAGCAAAGGACAAAAAAGGAAGGCATTTCCTACCTAGGAACCAGAATCTGTTCTTTGTGTCCTACTGGTAGATCAATTATGTATTAGAGCTGGGGCTGCTTGACTTTTAATCCACATTAGTTCACAGACCTTAAGCACATTTGATGTTACCATATTAAAAAGGGAAAGCATCAGAACAAGCTATACAGAAAAAAAAAGAAAACAGATCAAGCAAAGAGCCAATTAATCAGTGAAATTACAGCAATGGAGAGACAGGCTGCCTACTGCCAGCACACAGGGAAATAAGGAATGCACAGGTAATTCACTTAAATTCCCTTAAATGTAATAAATCCCAGTTGGAATAATCATAAGATCATTTTTTTATATGTTGCACTGTTACTCTTCTTTTGTTCAATTCAGACAAGGGAATCAGCTGATGTGTATATATGTGTACATTGTAGTAGTAAGAGATCTTTAATACCTGTTCTCATCCTGAATGAACAACGTTTTGAGCCACATTCTAGATATCAGATACCAGCTGTATGCTTAGCTGTTCAAAGATCCTGGCTGTGTATTTACTGAAACAGATAATTTAAAGCAGTACTCCAGTCAGCTTTGCTCATTTTGGAGCCCAGCTGATAAATCTTCCCACATAGACGAAGCATTAAACAGTCTTCCATTTTCTGAACCCAAATTCCTGCATCATCATCATATCCCACTACATTCTTTCAGCACTAAAATTAAAATGAGCATGAATATTTAAGTGTTTTGTGATAAGAATGCAGCAGCTAAATCTGCCAGTATGTAAAAGGCAAAGGCAACCTTAGAATTTGAGTTCACTGAAGTAGAGGATGGAGGGGAGGAAGGTAGATGTGGAAAAAAAAAAAAGGGGAGGGGGAAATTATGTCAGAGTGCTTGCTAGCTATTACTACTGCCCTAGGAGCTGCAGTTTGAGTGCTCTAAGCTTCCACTTACTTACAAAGTTAACGTTATTTGGTTGCAGTATTTCTCCTGCGATGCACAGTAGTGTCTCCTGGAGACAGGAACAGATACAGCCTAGAGGGAAATGGGGACGTGAGGTGTCTGAATGCTCCTCTCAGTACTGGCAGCCTTCCCAAACTGAAACGTTTCAGTTTTGACCCATTTGATATTTGACTACAGAAACAAAAAGTCTCTAGAAGGTAGACTCTTGACATCAACGTTTTCATTGAGTCTTGATAGAAATTTGAGTCTCGTCTTAGAAAGGCTGTAGATTATTGTAGATTACAATACTTAAAATAACTACAGTGCCCTTGTATTGGGTTTTTTTTTTTGCATATGAATGCAGCACCTTGGAACTACACTAACATTCCACTATTATTTCTTATTCTACAAAATGCAAGCTTACTCCAGGATCAGAAACTGCATTTCATGCAGATGTGATGTGGAGAGTTATCTGATGAAAGAAATTAAAGGCAAGCACTATCCTTGTGTTCTAAGATATCCTCAGTATCCAAATAGATTGCTTTGTTATTTTGAGAAGCCTCACTGTTGGAACTTCATTGCCCAGTTTTGTTACTACAACAGACCTCATCTGCAAAGCAAAGCCATGCAGGTTAATCTCCAGGTGGAAGCCCCAGTGCTGCACAACAGTGGTTGGCACTTCAGTAACTGGCTCCTCTCCTTTGGACTCAACTCTGCCCCAAAGCTCCAGCACAATTGAACAGGTTTGGTGTGCTTGCTGGAGCTGACAGCTTTCAGCAGAAAAAAAGCAACTGAGGTCTTGACCACTTCTGGTTGTATAAAGTCTCACAGTGTAATTGAAAAAGTAGAAGCATTAACCCCTATGTCGTGATCAAATAACTCAAGTAATCTCCCTCTGCCTGTCTAAATTCCCTCTATACTTTCAGCTGACTCCAGTATTTTTACTGCAGCATTCAGCTGCCTCAGTCACCAATCATTGAAAAACACCAGACATGACAATTTGTTCGATGCAAGATGTGACTGTGTCATCACTACAAACACTTAACACTGAAAAGATCCATAAAAGTTAACAGCAAGCGGGTCTGCTCAGCTCAACTCTGTGACATTCCAGTCCTGCTGCACTAGTTAGCAAGGGTGAGTGCAAAGATCTTCAAAGCCACGCTTTTCATACACAGCTCACTAGCTTGAGCTCACTGGGGACTTGCATGAGTTTGACTGCATCAGGTGTACTCCACGATCTCTGTCTATGGAAAGGCCTTGATTATTAAAATTTACCAGAAGAAATACCAAGATACATAAAATACTGTTGCACAAAACCCAAGCAGCATCTACACCAAGCATTTAACAGTACCCAGGAGCACTCATGGAGGAGAAATTCAATTATCTATACTGCAAAACTGTCAGAACAAGTCAAAGCCACCTAGCTCTCTCCCAGACAATTTGGAAGGTATATTTCCAAAATGCACTTTAGGATAACAAAACTTTAATAGCCAGGATGCAGCCACTCCAGCACTAGAGAGCAGCTCTGGGCATGTCTAGTTTATTAATACAGACATAGCTACACTCTCTCAGAGACATTCTCCACTGGCAGCTGCTCATTATAGACACCAAAAAACCCATGAAAATATGAAGTAATTTAAAACTATTATGTCTCATACAAAGCAAACATATCCACTTCCAAATGTAAGCCATAGACCTTTTAAACTCTATTGATCAAACAGATTAAACCTTTTAAATACCACTAATTAAACAGAGTGGCTACTCAAGCACTATGAGGTCTATTGTGTAAATACGTATTAAGAAGTCCTGGGAGCTGTTTCCATCCACTGCAGTGGCCTCTACTGAACAGCTTTTTTTTTTTTTTTTTAAGAAAATTAGTATCACACAAACGTTTCTGTTAATTTTGTCTCTTGTTTAAACTTCCATTGTCCACATTCTGTACAGTCTGAAATGCAGACTGGAATGGCTGCAAGATATAAACAATTCTCCAAGCAAAATACTTTATAACTATTACTCACTTATTCATCAGGTCTTTGAATCCCAGTTCCTTTCCTACAGGACTGAATAACCTACTGTGTACTGTATATTAAGATAGGTGTTAAGTAAGTAAGTTCTGTCCATATTTCTACTAACTCAGTAGGTGACTCAAAGGTTTAAACCTTAAAACTGGTACTTGGGGAAAGTGAGGGAGCAGAAAGAGCCCAGCTCTGAACATCAGTTGCAAGTGAGGGACACCAGTGCTTACTGACCAGCAGGTCTGGTGAGAACACACAGGGGTTTCGGAGAACCTTGGCTACAGGAACGTAACTAACTGCTTCTGAGGAGCTAGACTCTGCATCAAATGAGAATCAGACCCAGTCCGGTTACATAATTAACAAATCCAAAGTAAATAATAATCCACATGTAGGGTTGTAAATGTTGACACCAGCCCTTATTTCTGATGGTCTTAGAGAGTAACTCCTCTGGCCTGTGAGAGTCTCCTTTTTCAAAACAACACACCTGTCTGGAAACAGTTCTCCACAACTGAGTATCTACTGCATGCTTTTTCTATATAAGAGGCTTCATAACCATAATAATAACAACAATTTGCCCCCTATCATCAGCAGGGTGAACAGCACTGCCCCAATGAGAATGAGTTAGGCTAACCCAGAAGCTGAATTTTTAGTAAATAAACACTGTGATGAAGACCTCTTCATGGTTTTCTATTTCACAGAAGAAAAATCAATTTACAAGTATTTCACTTTTTGGAATATACAGCTCTCCCTCATTGTGTTTTTTGACACATAAGTAATTACAGAAGTAGATGTGTTCACAAAAAATTTAATTACCTTTTCTAAAGTGCTATTGTTAAACAAGAGGTGACAGATTAATATAACCCAGCAACAATGAGAAAAGCTTGCAATGTGCATTCCACTAGAGCGCCAGGTTTATAAAATTAAAGCATTGTGGCATGATTAGCAGGCTGTATATAGTTTTATATACTCCACATAAAATATGATTCTTCCCTGATCTGTATCTATCTTATTCGGGTGTGTTTTCAGTACTACACAAAGCAGTAAAAATTGCAGATGCTATTTACTACCAAAGTGTGTGGACACATAAGTGCATCAATCTACAATTGCTGCAAATGAAAAGTATTCCCAGTGAAGACGATGCCACATTGCCCACGCTATGCCTCCCAGCCAGCTAGAGCAGATACTTTATCTTCAGATGTGAGATCTGAAATAATGCTTGAAGCAAGAATCAAACTGGAAGTCAAAATTTTGAAATTCAAGAAAGTAACTCTCTGTCCAACCTGGCATGCCTAGCAATGTTTAAATCCACATCGAATTGACACCAGCTCTGGTGATCTCCATGGACAGGCGACCGCTGCCAGCTCTCCAAAGCTGCAGGGTTTCAGGAGTGCAAGAGGCTCTACCAGAGTTCACAGGAGCCTGCAAATGGGTGTAGGGGAAGAGAAAGTGTAAAGATAGATGTCAACCACAGAAAGACACTGGCATTATGGACAGAATGGTTTGAACCTCCTCCAGTGGAGCATCTTGTTTAGCTCAAGAGGATGGAAAAAGGTATCAGAGGTTTGGATTAGTTTTGATGAAAGGCATCTGCACAGTCACTGCAGGTAACTTTTGAGCCTTCTGTGCAAGGATGGAGAGCAGTGCTCTTTACCTTACATGTGTTAACTAGAAATATGATTGTTAAAACTAATTAAAGATGTTTAAAGCTGAATTTCACTCACTGTCATGTAATACTGAGGGAAACGAGATCTATTTTAGGACTCTGAAAATGAGATCAAAACAAATGGCATACACAAACATGAACCTCTACCCCCAAGACTCACTTCCACAGCCTAGACCTTGCCTGCCTCCAAAACTCTCACCTGTTACCTGGGAAACGACCTGGATATTCGTCTTTTCAGCACCAAGTCCTCTAGTTGTACTCCTGATGACATCTTGCAGAGATGGCTCCTGTCTTCACCCTTCCTTCTCCTTTTCTTTAGCATATAAACACATTACATACCTTTCACTGTAAAATAGCTTACTGTTCACCCCATCTCTATTTTTACTGTTAATACATTACCCATTTTCTCTGCTTCCTCCCCAGTCTCCCTACTCTATGCAAACTGTCCTCCCAAGTTTCAGTGCAGTAGGGCACACCTTTCATCATCCCAAAGGCTTCAGACCGTATTCCCTGCTCTCTTCCCACTGAACATAATCCATGCAGAACTCCCTTTAACTACATGCATTTCACTGTCATCCCTGTGCCAAAATGCACGTCCCTCCACACATTCTGGCTTCCACAGCCAAGCCTCACTCACCACACTGCTCGACTGAAAGCTCACTAACGGCACTGAGCTTAAATTCTCTCAATTTTGATTTTTCTATAGTGTTGCAGCAATCCTCTCACAGCAGTCAGCTAGTAAACTCACATCTTTGGGATTATCAGTAAAGTCCTGCTCTCCTCTAACACCATGACTTCCACTGCAAGACCAACACTTACCATGTCTTCCCACACACAATGTTGTGGGGAACCTGACCCCTTTACAAGTCTACTGCCATGCTTTTTGATGTCTAAAAGTTATTCAATTTAAATTTTCCATCAATTTGGGTTTGATGAGTCCAGAGCTCTGAACTTCACTCCATATTGAAAGAATTAGACCCAAGAAAGAAAGGAGAGGAGCATATTTTGCACCCATAAAAGCAGAGAAGGAAACCAGGCTGACACTATTTGGGTGACCAGAATTGCAGTCTACGTGAAACCTGACTAAATCTGACTGAATCCCCTTTTTTAGTTATTATTGTGTTCAAAAGAAAATCCAGCTTCTGAACTAGGAGGGGTGAGAAGCAAGCAACACTTAGACCAATGTGATGCACTAATAACAAAAACCAATAATTTTGAAACCATATGCTTTGCAGCAAAACATGTCTCCTGTAACACAATATGTGAACCAAGGCAGATTACGCCTGGGATTTGCTGCAGAACATGGAACAAAGCAAGTTATCCTAAACCAGCTTCCCCATCAGCCTGCAACTGATGCAAGCCTGGGAATGCCAAATAAAGAGCTGAATAGTGTGCCAGGGCTCCACTCACTCCATCCGGCCTTACTTCAGGAAGAGGGACAGATGGTGCCAGTGACTCAGAAGAATGCCAAAAGGCTCTTCATCTCACAGCAATAACCTATGTCCCAGTCCTGTGACAGTCTGTCATCCATGCAAATGGTATTTTTCAAGGACATAAGTGTGAACTTCATTCTGGTAGGAAAAGATGACAAGAGTGCTCTCAGGGACTTCTCATTTTGCAAAGATAATTCCATTCTGCACTGTTTTATCATTGTGCTCCAAATGTGCAAGAAGGCTGGACTTCTGGAAATAATGCTTGGCAACATAAATTACAGCTTAATGTACTAATTTTCACTAAGTTAAAGTTGTCAAAAACCTTCCCAGGAAGGAAAAGCCTCAGGGGCAGCATAAAAGCTTTGTGTGCAAGACTTAATGACCTTAAAGAAAATCAATCCCAACTTTAAAATCTGTTTACTTTTTTTAGAAAAAAAATAAACAAAAAACAAACCCCTCCAGATTCTGCTTTTCTATTTTCTAGGGTTATTTGGTGGGGTTTTTTTCAATTAATGTATTTGCAAAATAAAACAAAGAAGATGCAGTTCTTTTCCCTATTTAAAATCTTTTCCATTTCCAAAGTGTAAGATTATGGTTCTCTCATTTCTAGTGCAGGAAAACAAATATGAAATCGCAGTTGTACTTCTTTTACCAAAAAGTGGCCACACCACAGAGTGAACAAACACAGAGAAGCACCAGCTCAACATCTGGTCCTAATCAGGACCCAGGACTGATTGAGGACACGGAAACAGAGGACAGAGCATCGCATTAGTAGACTGAGACCTGGCCAGGAATTAACTGGTGAGAAGACCTGTGCCAGTAAGAGCTGCAGTGATGGCAAGCTTAGAGCCATAAAGCTGTGAGGACATAAACATGTTAAGGTTTGAGGAGGAGAAGAATTTTCTTTTAGTAGTCAAAACAGCACAGAGTGCGACAGTTACATATCTACCTAAACTGCTACTTTGGGGTGTTGTTTCAAAATGAAAGCTTTAGATGGCACCTTTAAGTCCCTCAATAGTGACACAAATACTTCCACTCTTTAGATCTCAGCTCAGTGCAACAAATGCTCAAGGGCTTGTCAGTCACAACTCAGTTTCCACCTGTCCTTCCAACTCTGAGCTGTGTCTCAAAGGACGCTCCAAATCCACTCTCCTTTGTATGGGCCCCAAAGCACTCTGCCCTCTGCATCCTTCTCCTCTCTTCCTGTGTGTCAGCCTGGGCACTCACCTCCACAAGTGTGTGTTCAAACATCATCTCTGTGTTGGGGTAGCTCACGTGGAGACTTCTCTTCTCCAGCCCCTTACTACACAATAACTGAAAATCACAGCCTGTTGCTCTGCAAAAGCTGCTAAACTTGGCACCCTTACCTCCATTCTCAGACATTGCACGCAACCAAGCCAAGCCATTCATCATATTCAGGCCCTAGCATCACATATGATTTTGACCTTTCAGCCACCACACATCTCACCTCTGTTTACATCTTTCAAACTCTGCTTTCATAGAGTTGCTTAGATATATGATGTGGCTGAGAAAGTGTGCTCACTAAAGCAGCAAATTACTTTTTTTTTTTTTTTCAAAAAAAACAGAGGCTTGCCTTTTTATTTCAGAGAAGACATCAGTGCTGCAAATGCATGTTTGTTTTTTTTTCATTTCAGTCCTGATGTCTGCTTTTCTAGCCTGTGATTTAATGAAAGATTAAAGACTAGCTTATGAAAGTTCACCACGGCAACTGCTGATATCATTGGGAACAGGATTCCCAACTGGGGCTGAAAGAAAGATGAAGACCATTTTGATAATTGACAATATTTCTGACATTATTCATCTACCTAATTAAACCACAACTCCATGCCACTACCTATGCCCAAAACTGAATGAACAGAAAATGTAACACTATTAGTATGCTTAGCTACTGGTGTTATATAAATTTAGCCCACAGAAATTAACTGCTTATGGAAGGCACAGATTATTTACTCTTTTTCTATTCAGAGGCAAAACAACAGAATTATTTGTGCAGCTACTTCATGATGTCATTCCTCTGATTATCCTACTGAAAAAATGTATGTGCGTTCTTCGTCAGAAAATGAACCCAAGCACTGCATCCTACCTTCTGTAAAACGAAGCAAGGTTTTTACACACATTACTAGCTTGGACAGCTTTGCATGTACAGCACAAGTACTGATTCTTTCCCTCGCTGTGTTTGCCATCTTTTTTAGAAGAGCTGAAAGCTTTGTGTATGTACAAACACAAGAATCAAAAGCACATTTAAAGTCACCATGTTTCCTCTTGGCTCCTTCTGAGGCAAGTCACTGCTCAAATGCCTTTATGGTATTTGTTGCTTGCTCCATCCTCCTACAGCAACCCAAAAGCACTGTACTGAAAGGCAGTCAGCCCCACGGCATGGAGATACATCCCCTAAATCAGAATACCTAAATCAGAATACCTACCTGTGAGAGACGGACTCCATAATGGCCTTTAATCCAGCGACATCATACACTACCACAAAACCAAAATTCTTGGGGATGGAGCATGAGCATGGTGGCTTTCAGGACTTTATCACATATTGTGAGGAAAAAATGAAGTTAGAGGAGGAAGCACACAGATCCACTACACAGCTTTAAGAAACACTAGCCATCAGTACAAGTAGTTTATGGTTTGTGTATCTACTATGATTACAAGTAATGACATGCATGAGAATGGACGTAGACTGACCATGTTCCCCCTGCATTTAAGTGAAAGCCCTGAGATCTAGAACTGTGACTGAGTCCTGGACACACAGTCAAGAGGCTGCACAGTTCTGCTAAACAGTGTGGCTGGCATCTGCAGGGAGGGACATCAGAGCTCATTGCAAAAACATGTAAGGTTGTCAAAAGAAAGCTCTTAAAAGAAGACAAAGACTTTACAATTGCCATATGAAAGTAGAACAATGCATCAAAAAGATGTAATGGGACAGAATATCAACAGGATGAAGAAGATAATAAATAGTAAGGCTCACCTTGCAAATAAGATGCTGCTCAGTGTGATTACATTCCCACAACTTAAGGTAAGAACATACATGGTCCAGGTTGCTCCCATGGATAGATAAATGGATTCATTCTTAATTGGCTTTCCATGCAGCTCTCTTTAAAGGCTTGAGTGCTACTTTCATTTGATACTGCATTGATTTTTTCTGAAGTTTCCTCCTATCACAGCTACCTTGATCAATTAGTGTGCTATAAATAGAGTGGTCAGATTCCTTTCACTGGTCTCATTAAATTGCACCCCTGCTGAATTTCTGTGGAGAACAGAATTGGATCATACTGATAGCAACAGTATGAAGATGGCCCAGGTTCTCTAGTGAAAATCAATTGCTCAATATTCCTAACAAAAAGCTTTGAAGAGCATGACCCGATGGAGCTCAGCTAATCCTCAAAACATCTGTCAAACCTTGCTTGCAATTCTGCATCTCTAAAACGCCCAAAGATAAAGGATGGGAAAATAAGTGGGTAAGGAGCTCAGCCAGTTCCTCTCTGATACATAATCCCTCATCAATCATAACTATTTAACTGCATCCCCTCATAATGGAAATATGTTGCTGGAGATATGCAGCTAACCCACATAATTCTTCTGGAATGTGGAGTAAGGATTCAAGGAGGAAAACAGTCCCAAGGCACATTTGGTCTGTCAGAGTCACCATGTAATGGTGGTGTGCTTACCAACTAACATTAGAGGGGACTGATGATAGTTGGTAGCATGATGTAGACTAACCATTGCAGGTGTATGTCATCTATGACTTTAGAAATGTTAGTCTTTATTTTGTAATAGTATGGCAGTATAGCTTTTAAAAATTTGTTTTAGAAACTATGTCTTACTCAATGAGATGCAAAACAGCCATAAAATAGGAAATGGAATTTTCTACTTTGATAAAATGCAAAATCTAATCTGAAGGGCAGCTTTTAGACCTTCACTCTGCCCTACACCCTGCCCTATCCTTTTGTAACTATGCTGTCCTAACATATTTTCTGCCCTCTTTTCCCCTCCATTAAGCACTACCCTTGAAAAACCTTTTCCATCTTCCTCCCAAAATCAAGCTACATTTTCACCACATACTCACTCTCCTGCAGGTTGAAAATCCCTACTGCAAAGGCTGGGTTTTTAATGATTTCACTTGAATTACTGAATGGATCCTCTGTTTCTATATGGACTCACTAGTGTCTGGAGTATACCCTTCCGGGGTTTTCTATATGGACGTCTGAAGGATCCGTTGCAGACCCCAGAGGAGTGGCTGTGCCCTGCAGAGAATGCGCAAGAAGAACGCTGGAGAACTACCAGTACTTGATGATTTATCTTGCATCCTTCATACTTAGCATGGTGGCTTTCAGCCAGAAGATGCAGTGCTCTCAATGAGACTTTCAGTCCAACAGCTTAGTGCAGGATGAACGCCATCTCCCAAGATTTTGCGGGTAGTGAGGCACATTTGGTGCACTATCAAGAATTCATGACAACTGCAGTTTAAGCGTACCTTTAGGGAGGCTCTCTCCTGAATCACAGTGGAACCATTTTCTCCTCCCAGAAAATGTTTTCAATGGGGGGAGCGCAAAGGGCTAAAATCCAGTTCCTCACAGACAGAAAGCCTTCCCCAAAATAATTCTAAAAGATGTAGCAGACTCTTAAGAACCAACTTTAAAAAGCAAAAAATTAACAAAGACATTTGAAATACATTTTCCAATGCCACTGGATGGTATTGGGGTCAGTCCCATAAAATAAGGTGGCTGAATACACATTTTGTAGTCAGAACTCAAACCTATATTATGAGGGCCAACAGAAGCAGCAAGCACCCCAACATAGCCAGAACTGTTCTGGGTGAGATTCTGACAAGAGACTCTCTCAGTGACAAGTGCTGGGTTACATTCAGTTTTTTTGATTGAATGCACACCCAAATTTCCACCAATGGGATGACATGTGCAGCCATCTCAGATTTCAGACCATATCTATGTTTAGGTATTCATTAAGTACAGACAAAACATCTTTTTTATTACAGAAGACACTGAAAAAGATTACAAGCACTATTTTCCCATTCCATGTACTAAAAAGTTAAAAATGGTTTTTAAGAACGTATTCTGATCTTTTTAAAATATGCAGGAAATTAATAGAGAAATTCATTTTGCCTGGGGCCTTGGGGTGAGTTTTTTTGAAAAAAAATATATTATACAAGTCGGATTAGAAAGAGTTTGTATTTAATTTTTCCTTAAGAAATACAATCTTCTGTATGTGTTATGAATTCAAACTTTTAATTCCTGAAATATTTTAAATCACCAGAGCAGCACTTGTTTAAACATAGTTATGTCTATTAGAATATATAAGAATTTAGGGGTTTTTTTAATTATTATTATGGAACATTGAGATGAAAACAACTATCACCAACCATATAATTTCCCATTTTTATGGTGCTTCCCTCTAGAGAAGCTTCCCATGTTTGTTCTTCAACATTAGTAAAACATCACAGCAGTGTTTTTCCTGCATGGCAATCACGTATAACCAATGTCAAAATTTTGCTTATAACCACAGTCAAAATGGGTTCATAAAACTAATCATCACAGAAGCTATACACTAAACAAAAATCACAAAAAAATACACAGTATTGTTTTGGAGAATGAGTACTGATACCAGCCCTCAGCTGATATCTCAGGGACTATGTGCAAAGGCAGTGTGTACTGAAGGAAGTAACATAAAGCCAACTGTCCACAGCCTAATAAGATCACAGAGGATTTATAAGCATCACAGAAAACAAAGGTTAGACTGATTCAGAAAATAATTCCAAAAATTATCCAGCATATCCTTATGAGGTACATCTGAAAGATGCGTATATAAAATGGATTGGTAACACAGGCAATTTGGACAATATCCGAGTAAATTTAAGCTCCCCAAATAAAGAGGATTCTACTTATTTTCACCTCTCATTATCTCCAGTGGCAAAAAAGACAAGAAGAATGTCTCCAGGTCTTGATTCCTGCACAGTGCTATTACCGATAGATGCACCACCAAACAATTTCTTTCTTTGGGTTACTTAGAGTCACACGCCAACTCCTGCTTTGGACCCAACAGCACATGGTGAAATAGGAAAGGATTTTATAGGAAGTGACATTTTGAAATGGAAAAATTAAGATTAATACCAAAAGCAAATACAAAGAGCAAGCAGTCACAGAGAGGTTTCCAAAGAATGTGCTAGACTTGCCTTCAAGACGTTAAACTGTGTGAATTACTAGAAAATATAACACATTACATAATCTTGCCATAGCAGGAAGGTGAACTATGATCTTAAAACATGTCTTCTGTCCCTGACATGATTTAAATCAAATTAGTTTTATTTCTGAGTGACCTTACAAGAAGGAATACAATTTGATCCCTTCATGCCCTTAAGATTCTGAAGCAAAGAGAAATATTTAGACCTTGACTGAGAAAAAGCACTTCCAAAAATAATTACATGTTTTGAAGCTGAGAAATGGTCACAAATGTATAGTTATTGAACTGTGGCCTACCAGAAAACAGGAAGTCAATCACAGTGCCAAGAGTAATTCCCCTACACTGAGTTTGTGTTACAAGCCCTTCTTTTCTCATGCTGGTGCCACTCACCTGAACATACTAGTTTTCCAGCTTAATCACAGTAATTTAGTCACTATCTTTATTTAATACAGACAGATTCAGTTTCTCGATAAAAATAAATAAAACAGAAAAGTGGTTAGCATTTAGCAAAAGCTCATGAAAGAGGCAGTCTGCACATACAATCTCTTCTATTTTCTCTCAAACTGCAATAATTTTAATTGGATGTTTTTCTCTGTTGACAGAACTAATGGAAGAATGTCAACTTTGAGCATCTTCATTGGCTTCTACGCTAACCATAACTGCTTTGTTAAGTATAAGAAAATTCCAGATACAAAAAAATCTTCTTTTCCTTGATCATGCCGTGTCATTCCACCACACACCCAGAAGCTCCCAATATCTCTTGCCTGGCCCTAAGAGTCATATATACCAAGCAGACCAGCTCCAGTCTGAGGAACTACCAGGACTGTTTCCTGGTAGTTCCTCATCACTCTGTAGTGCTTCTTTCCAGAATAGTACAAAGACCAATGGGAACAGTGGTTAAGAGGAGATTTGAAGTTAGGTGATTTGAAGCTGATTAGATGCCAGATGTAGGGACGATCTGGACAGTGAGACTATAAAAGGTTGAGATCTCCTAAGCAGTCAAAGATGAACTCAACATGCCATGTAAGCACCCACAGTGACTGAGGTTTTGGAGCATGACATCAGGACACTGATACCAAAAAACAACACATCAGTGAAGACTCTCAGAAAGTAAGGCAATGTCAACAGGAGTGGGATGAGGAACTGGGGAAGCAGTAGGGACTCAGGCAAAGGCTGCTCAGAGGGGAAAAGGCAGGAGGAACGGGCAGGAGAGTCTGTGCCAGTAAGATCAAAGCGCCTGAATGCAAGCCAAGATCCCCACAACTAATCACTCCCTGCTTGCAGCAAATATCTGCAAAACACTGGCAAAGTGCCCACTCTCATTCTTGTGCGGGTTCACATGGAGGATGACAACCTTCTGCAGGCAGTTACTCTGCTAGCTCCAGTGGCAGTGTTTGGGTGGTGGGTATTTAACTCCGTTAAGCATCCTTGCCATTTTCACTGAGATGCCACACAGCAGAGTTTTCTGAGGGTGAAAGGGGAGTTCAGTTTACTGCTTCTTACCATTTGTTTCCAAGAGGCAGCAGCCCACACAGCATTACATGCATTCAAAGAGCACCTAATGAGAAGCTCTAAATTTAGGCCATGCTAGAATTTAAGCTCCTGGCTTGGGGGTTCAAGATCAAGACTTCAGAAGTCTTGAATCTTCCTGATCAAAAATAAAAGGCAGCTGGACTTCAAACAAATTAAAGGTGACTGAAAATCAGACTATGGTCTGTCACAGCAGGAACCTCAATATTAGCAGACACCCCAACATTACCAGACACTTTTAACAGTAATCTTTCAGTAATTTTTCCAGCTCTCAGCTGGGAAAAGAAAAAAAAAAAAGGAGATAATAGTATCCCTTCCTCTTAAAAGTATGTTTGTGAGAGTAAATAAATTATCACTTGAAAGGCATTCAACAATTTTCTATTGATGAGCATCATTAAAGAATCTTGCAAGGAAATTAATTATTCTGTCTTTATGTAACAGGTTAGCTGCTGGGACCACACCAAATAATGACTGTATCTATACAGACATGCCTATAAGCAACTGAACTTGAGCTCCAGCCACCAAGTCCTTTCTCCCCTGGCAGGCTAAGCGCAGCCAGACAGCAAGTGAGAAGCTAAAACAATTACTTCCAGTCCACCCTGTTCCCACATTAAATTGCTGGCAAGCCTTTTGACGGCCTTTCACAAGTAGAGAAGATCAAATATGTGCAAACTCTTGTAAAACAGCAAGGTCTTGGGAAAAATATTCCATTCTGCTTCTGCTACAGAATATGAGTTGAACGGGTACGAAACTGTGCTGCTTACAAGCACCTTTCTCCACTCTCTGGTCCTGGGCTCAGGGGACTCTCACATTTACAAACAGCTTAATCCTTTGATAAAAAAACTGAATTAAAGCAGCTACATGATTTACTAGCCCTCCTGAAAGCAGAAGATACTCCCACTAGAAGTGTGAGCCTGTTACTTTTGAATAACCTCCCAAGCACTATATGAAGTGTCAGGACCTTATTCTCAAAAACTGGCAAAAAACTCAAGCAATGAATCAGTGGGTTTACAGTTTTAACTTTGGATGCAAAGACATTTAAAGCTCTTTTTTGTACTTTGCTGCTCACTTGACACTCATTGCTAGTACAGAATAACTGTTCCTTAAGCTCATTATTAGCAAGCTTAGGCACTGCACAGAGCATGTGACCATGCAATTATATAAAGTCAAGATACTGTTTGTAGAAGCATCCTTAGTTTTGGAAGTTTCTGACTGACAAATTGGTGACCTGCAAGCTGCTGGCTGTATAGATGTAGTCCAGAACTAGGTGGTGAAATTTAAGCACTGCCTGTGGATGTCTAAATAGAAAGGTGAACCAACCACGACGTACAGATGAAATTCCCTGTAAGATAGTGATGAATTTTATGTTTAAAGAAAAGGGGAGTAGAAAACCCTGTCCCTTTCATCACCAGATTCTCCACGCTCTGGTCTCTGTTAATTTCACCTTACCCTGTTGCAGCAAATCTGACGGGGATATTAGTCTTACAATCCACAAGAACAGCTGTTTCAAAGATGTTCTAGATAGTGATAGTAGCTGCAAGCATGCTGTCTTCGTGTTCTTTCTGTTTTGCTTTCATGTTCACAGTAACGAGTTTGTTTTAGCTTACGAAGCCTTCGTTACCAAAAAAGAATAAGCCATGAGCAGTTGAAAGACCTGCCTTGTCCCCCACAACACTGTCGCTCTCTCTTCCTGTAAACATCCTCAACCCAAAAGCAAGAGTCCTCTGTCTTCTGCAACAATGCTGACTGCCCACATATGTCTCACTCCCAGTTTAAATGCGTATCATCTCTTTTGCCCCAGCTTTTTACCTAGAGGAAAGGCATTCATATTCAGCCACCAATAACTATGCAGTTTTGCAGAGCATTTGGAGGTATAGCCTGCCTGAGTGACAACACACAAACCAAATCTGTCATGTATGCTACTACTATTATGAGCTAAATAGAAATCAATCATTTAAGAAGATTTAGTGTTCCGGGGTTCAGAATCCTAAATATCAGTTAATGAAATAAGTGTCTTATGCATACTCACAATTTTTCATTTTGCAAAGCCCATTTATGATTGCCCCCAAAGCTGTCTGTTGGAGTTAATAATAAACCCCAACTTTCAATATAATTTTCAAATTGAACTTTTGGTCTTTGACACTGTTTTTACCTGTTTTGTGAAGCCCACACAGGTAGCTATAATAGGACTAGCACATAGAAAAGAATCTTATCAAGAGCCTCTTTCCTCCCTCTGCTCAAGTGTTCCCAGCTCAGTGCTTCGTCAGAAGGGGCCATGGAAGTGCCAGGAGGAGTAAAATGAAAGAAAGGTTATTTAAAATGGGAGAAAGGGGTGTGGAGTATATAGACACAATTATGTCCCATCAAAAGTCCATCAAGCCCCACATCCTGTCCTTGACAGAAACCAAAAATGACAGCCTATAGCAGATACAATGCAGACAGCATATGTGATATTTCCACTCAGCATTCACCCCATCTCCAACTATGTGCAGCCTGACGAATTCTGAACTTTGATGTAGTTTTTACATATTTAGTAATCCTCAGTTAATTTATCTTCCACAAACTGCTGCATTTTCCCTGAACAGAACTAAACTTTTAGCACCCAGAATTTCCCATGAGTAACATAAGCTCCTTCACAAGCCCAAATTCAGTGCTCTGCTACAGAAAGTATCTGAGAAGTGAGCACCTGAACACTGGGATTCACAGACATCTGTGCATTGAATTAACTGAGAAGAGTCAAGACAAGGGACTGAAGTCAGAGCACAGATTTCAATCTCACCTCTCCTTCTGCTCAGGTTTCACAGCTCTGAGCCAAAACCTAGGCACCTAATCCAGACAGGCATTTCTCACAAAATAAAAGAGTATTATATGTTGCATTTGTTTATGTTTTTGTTCTTCACTTCAGAAGGCATAGGGGCTCTAAGTGTAATTCCTCTTCATTGACTAGGGACAACATAAATGCTGCAGCCACCAGTATCCACAGGGAAGAGTATTGCTACTTTTTTTCCAGAAGGAAAAAGCCAGTATATCACCTAGGACTGAAACATTAAGGGTCTCAGCAAAGCACCCCAGCCTCCACAGGAGGTTTTTGCTTCTTGCTTAGCAAAACCATTTTGTTCTAGAATTCAGCACTGACCTCCACTGCACCAATTGGTTGGTCCAGCATTGTTGGGATTGAAGATGATCCGAGGGCTGGAGCACCTCTCCTGTGAAGACAGGCTGAGAGAGTAGGGGTTGTTCAGCCTGGAGAAGAGAAGGCTCCAGGGAAACCTCATGGGGGCCTTCCAGCATCTGAAGGGGCTACAGGAAAGCTGGGGAGGGACTTTTTACAAGGGCTTGTAGTGATAGGACAAGGGGTAATGGATTAAAACTGGAAGAGGTGAGATTTAGGTTAGACATTATGAGGAAATTCTTTACTGTGAGGGTGGTGAGACACTGGCACAGGTTGTCCAGGGAGGCTGTGGAAGCCCCCTCCCTGGAAGTGTTCAAGGCCAGGCTGGATGGGGCTTTGAGCAACCTGATCTAATGGGAGGTGTCCCTGCCCATGCAGCAGGGTTGGATCTAGATGATGTTTAAGGTCCCTTCCTACCCAAACCATTCTATGATTCTACAATATGCTGGAAATTCACATCAGTTTACAGATAATCACTATCACTTAACATTAAAAATTCCATAGCCAAAAGGTTCTTTTCCTGAAAATAACTACCTGGGAGGTTTTTCTGACATATACAAGTTAGTTCAGGGTATGATTCTTTTCATGCTCCTACTCAACATACATATGCAAACAAAGTATATAGCAGAACTTGTATTCAGTATACAACTGTATATATTTACCTATCTTACTTCCAAAAGCAATTTCTTAAAAATAAAACAAAACAAAAACACACACACAAAGAAAAACCAGTTGTAATCAACTCACTTTGGTATATGCCATATTCAATATTCTGCTCAACATGGAAGCTAAGCAAATAGAATGCAAATTTAGTAGATTTCATTCAGGAAGCAAAGGGATTTGGTTAACATCAAATTCCGTGGTCACTAATCCCACTTTCCCTGTCCCTTTCCACCCAAGTAAGACTAATATTTAATTTCCCCAAATGGTAAAGTTCAGCATCTTAAGCCCTGTTAAATCTTATAAGCCAAAGTAAATTCTGTTTCTCTGATTAAACAGAGAGTATTTACAAAGACCATAAATAAAAAGTGTGTATGAGTTTTTCTTGTTCTTTTTCATACCACCTGACTAAGCACTTTTTACTTTTACATCATTCAGAATGAGGTTTCTGCTGTGCATTTTTGTCCAAAATAAAATAAAATGCAGTCCCTCTTGAGGGTAAGGCATGTAACATTTCAGGCATGAAATCTCTGTACTACCTTTCTACCATGATTTCCTTCTATTTCCTTCCTGATTGCAATTGTTTTTGAAGTGAGATTATCCCTCCAAGATGCTCAGTACAGTTCTCTTTAGCCCTTTCCACTGATTCTAACTTATCTTTACATAGAAAAATGTCTAAGTAAAAGAAAAGAGGGGAAAAAAAAACCACACAAAAATACCAAACCAAAAACAAGCCCCCAAGTAGTATAACTAATGGGAAAATACCACTAGAGAGCCAGTCAGTTTTGCTACTATAAGCATGTTAGCCCCTCATATCTTCAGTTGTCCCCAGAAAATGAAAGGGTGTCTTGTAAGATCCCGACTCATTGATTTCTTCAAAGGACTTGTGGTAAAAGTTGCTGCTTACAGGTAACAATACTAATGACAGATGAGGGCAGATTCCTCGATCACTGGGAAAGTTTTATCTTACATTTGCCACTTTAATGCCTTCTTATTCCCTCTTCTGGAGCATTTCATGCTAAGATGTACATTCCTAGAATAACCAGGACTGAAAACAGTGGGCACAAAATTATGCCCTGGGTGCTGGCCACCATCAGACTTGGCATATTCGAATGTACAAATGGGTAAACCAAGCCAATGGACTTCACCCCAACTCAGTAATGAAGCAACCAACAGCAGGAGAACACAGAGTCCAGCTGAAGTTTGGTAGGTCACAGATCATATTTTCAGATGCAATTATCCACTGCAGCTCTCCTCAAAATGACCATCTCTGATTAATGTCCAAGAAGAAACACCACCATTTAAAAATAAAGACTACTGAAGTTTTTATTCATGGTCTAAACAGGCCAAGAATTACTAACTTTGAAAAAACAGCCCAAAACAGAAAACAACTTTGAAAGCAATAAAAGAAAATGGTGCACTATGAGAGTATAGATCTTACTGCTGCCTTCTGATGTAGTTCTCAAGACCATGGAATCACACTGTGGCATAAGGAAACACAACAAAATGAAAAATGAGATCTTTGTCTCATGACTATTACTACGTTTTGGTGTGCAACAGGCTGAATAATGTTTAAGCCACTTCAAGATTTAGATCAGAACTCCATCCTACCACTGTACAAGTTTCTTCAAAAATAGCAATATCAAAGTGAGAAAGTTCAAAGATAAGGCTGTTATTTTACTTTATGAGTAATAAAAATGTATAAATGATAAAAACATCACAGAAAAGGAATATACATCCTTGCAAAACCAAGGCACACTGCCACAGGAGTGAATTACTGGTATTTTTAAGCAACTCAAGCTTGTACAGCAAACAACTACTTTACAGTTTCTAGTTTTTCATTTTAATAAGCATTAACGATCACAGGAGACAGCCAAGAGTGATGTAGTATCCTTTTCACCAATGTGCCTGTGCCATGTAAAGTGCATTTACAATGAGCAGAAAGAAATTTAAATCACTGTGTACCCAGTCCCAAAAGCTGCTGCTCAAATTAATCCTGACCCAGCAAAAAAGCCAAGCACATGCTGAACTTTCAGTACGTAAACAGTCTGAGTTAACTGTCTAATCATAGTGCCCCACACTTCACAGGACAAATGACGTAGAGCCTCTCTCCAATGGAATCAACGAGAAAAAAAACAACAACCTGGCACAGCAGCAGCAACCCATATTTCATTAGTCCTGTGCAAAATGACAAGATAAAGTGATTACTTGTACTTCCTGCTGCAGAAGCTACAGTTTGAAGTTACAGGAAGCCAGACCCTTTGGAATAAAGACAGAAAAGTTACTTATTTATGGCAGAAGGAGCCTACACACCAGGAGTTTCTGCAGTGAGCTGACAGAGCTTGTGCTTCTGAAGCTTGTCTGTCTGCCCATACCTTAAGGTGTTAATAGCTTTGCTATTCAGAAATTCTTGGATTTTTGTTTTGTTTGGGTTTTTTCGGCACCTAGATTTGTAATTTACTGCAGAACGAAGGTGTATCAAGAAAAGAAGGAAAAGAAGGTTACCTGAAGGCCCTCTATGGCTAATCTAAGCATGCTTGGTGTGAGCTTGGAGGCCTGCTTGAAGGTGAAGTTGCTCCAGTCTATAATCAAAACAAATCCATTCACTTGAAGCTCAGGGTCTTCTATCATGGCTTCTAAAGAAAGAAGTATGGCACGCAAAATATCCACCAGTGTGTACCTGTGAATGTTAAGGGGAGATTCAGTTAGGAAAGAAGCAAAACTCACAGACGTGGAGAAGTTCTGGGTTTTGTTCCTTTGTACAGCTTGTCAAAGGTTTAAAACAGAGGAATGCAAACATACCCTCAAAATTCACGGGTATGTAAAGCTGGGATAGTCTCAAAAGGTGACTTAGTTGAACTCATTCTGTGGAGCAGGATTATGTACATTGAGACCATCAGCCAAGCCAGAAAAAAACTACAAGAATATAACACACCAAAAGCAAATTTGAACTTTTCTTTAGTCTCCTGATCTAATATCTCTGCATTTTATCAAATGTCTGTACAAATGTATCTATGCAAATTGGAGTTTTCTGAAAACATAGTGATACCAAAACCTGAGGCTTAACACAAGAAGCCTAGACCCAAAGTTTACTCCTATATTTTTCCAAGGGATTGAAATAACAGCATCTACAAAGTTATCAGCTAAAAAAGGGATTTCCACATGTTCCCCTTGTTCCTCTCTCTGTGTAATGTTTTCTTTTAAATCTACAAAGGGTATTACAGAAAGCTGACTATTCAAGGATCTTGAAAGCAGAAAGTAACATACACTAGGGCTTCAAGGTGTTTCTAGTTAAGAGCAATAGCAACCTTTTAACAGTTACTTGTCTTCTGAGGATACCCAAATCATGTGGTTTCAGGAGTAAGTTTGGAATGTGGTATTCACCAGTCCTAGAATTCTCTGTGTTAAATTTGGGGTTACAAGGATGCCACCTACAATATGTAACTATGTATTTCAGATATACACACATAATCTTTTCTTAGATCTATGATTGTGTAAAAGTAATTCCATACTGCCAAGCCCTGTTGAGTACAATCTTTCTTTTTTGAAGCTAAAGCACCTACTACAGCAGCTGAATAGCTTAAATATATACAGCAATGTCATCTTTAGACTGCCATATAATAGTTACTATTCAATTTTTAGTTTAGTTTATTGTTGGGGTTTTTTTAAAAAGGCAAAGCACCTGAATTATCTGGGGTTTTTTAAGAGACACGGCACTAGTAGTTTAAGTTTTGATTTTTTTCCAAGTTAACTATGTTTTATATCTAAAAACTTTTTAAAAAGTAAGACATAGTTACTGAAACAGATGTCAATTTGCCAGTCCACACCAAAGTATCAGATGCAGCATTATAAAGCTAAACCAGAAAATATCAGAAAAGCAAATATTCCAGGAACAAAAGAAAGAATGAAATCTTGAGTATTTGTGAAGATATTTTTAAATAAGACCCTTTAAAAGTCTCCCACAATGGCATCAAACACAGTTCTCAAATTTATGAGTCCCCAGAGAAATCTTCACCATATGGCAAAGAGCATGTGTGCCTATTTAGAAATTACATTAAATTATACTAAATATACTTGCGTTAATACATGTGCACTGTTCTGTTATGTACGCAACTACATTTTGAAAGCATCTGAAAAGGAAATAACACAAATGAAATTAATCTAATCTAGCTGATTCCTCACATCTCTCCATCTTTTATTTTAGCCAAATAAAACTCAGTGAACTTCCCTACTATGCACTCCCAGAAAAGGGTCTAGAAAAGGTCTCTCAATGTCAGTCTAACACAACTGAAGAAGAAGTGGTGTCTTGTCCCCAGAAATCAAAAGGGGAAGCACCATTTTACACAATTCTTTTCTTCATTTTGGAAACCCTTATTTTGTTTTGAATTTCATTTCATTGACTGAGATAAAAGTTTTCATGTTCACTCCTCTCATTTTTACTTTTCTGAGATTTAACTTGTTTCTATGGCTTTACTTTTCTGACATCTAATGTTTATGGGAAGTTTGTCATGCTCCCTCTTTTTTGTTAAGATTTTTTCAACCAGGAAAGAAAACAGCACAAGAAAAGACTTCTGTAATTTCCCTATGGAAATCCTTAAAGCACTAATATTATCTATTTTGTTTTGGTAGAAAAAAAAAAATAATTCATTTCTGTAAAAGGAAATTCGTCCACAGGGGAAAAAAAAAAAAAAAAAAAAAAAAAAAAAAAGATGTGCCTTAAATCTATTTTGAAGGGTATAGTTCAAAACTTGGATCCTTAAAATTGTTCACATGATTTTATCATCAAAGAACCATTAGGCCAGGACCCCATTTTTGCAATAGACACAAACCTGAAGGGTTTGGAGAACAAGTCTTATGAGGAGCAGCTGAGAGAACTGGGGTTGCTAAGGCTGGAAAAAGGGAGGCTGAGGGGAGACCTTGTCGCTCTCTACAACTACCTGAAAGGAGGTTGTAGTGAGGTGGGGGTTGGTCTCTTCTCCCAAATAACAAGCGATAGAACAAGAGGAGATGGGGTCAAGTTGCACCAGAGGAGGTTTAGATTGGATATTAGAAGAAACTTAGAAGAAACTTCTTCATTGAAAGGCTTATCAAACACTGGAACAGGCTGCCCAGGGAAGTGACTGAGTCACCATCTGTGGAGGTGTTTAAAACATGTAGGTGTGGTGGTTAGGGGCACAGTTTAGCACTGATTTGGTAGAGTTAGGTTAATGCTTGGTAGAGTTGGGTTATGGTTGGACTCATGTTTTTTTTCCAACCAAAATGATTCTGTGGTGTATCATGCCCACCCTGGGCCAACCTGCTTAGGGGCACAGGGGCTGGTGTGGCAGAGCCCACGTCTCAGGCATGGCACAGATGAGGCTCCCCTTCTCCCCAGGCAGAGCAGCTCCTCCAAGCCCAACCATTGGATACATGGGGAAAATGCCACTGTTGCTGCTGAGGTCCCTGAATAAGCAAACAACCAAACACCTCCAGTGCCACAGTGCAAAGAGCAACCTGAGGAAAAGTGAAATAATGTATCAGCTCTTTCCCAAATGAGTCTGCGCATGTATAACAGGATGTGTAGGGAGTGTTTGGCAGCATTAAGACTACAGACAGTTTTACAGGCACTAATAAAGTCTTAGTTTGCCAAGCGTATCTGCTGAACAGTTTACCTATCCAATACAATACTGCCGCACGGAGACTGGAGGGCACCTAATCAGCATGTGAACTGGAAGCTCCCTGTACAACATGCATTTTGTACAACTGCCAGCATCAGGGTTAAAACATGTGCTTAGCCTGAGGGAAGGAGATTTACAGAGTCGTGTTCAGGGTCAGCACTGGGCTCAGAGAGTGGCCAACTGCCTTCACACCCCTGGTTACCTCCACAAGGTGGTGGAGGTCTCAGAGATATTATTTTTTTAGTTGCTTCATGAAATCAGATGGATATGTACCCTGCAAGAGGCCATCCCAAGAGAAAGGAAATTTCATCAGGTGAGACACTGGGAGAGCAGTTAATCCCTCAATCTGAGGAAGATCACCTATCAGAGCTCATAAAAGAAATACTCAAATGCTAAAATTAGCCTCAACTCCACTTGACATTTATGTTGCCCCATTCAGAGGATCTCATTCTCCCAGAGAAGAGCTCCATGAAGCAAAAGGCTGCTGTAAATGCCCTACATCCAGCCCAAGAAGATGAGTCCCAGGTTCCTGATGTCCTCCCTAAGGAATTCAAGTCATCATGAGTCTTCGATTAATGGCTCCCTAGTGGCATAAGACTACTAGAAGTCTTGTGCATTAGACATAAAGATTCTTTGTTTATAAGGCAAATCAGGTCTCTAAGACTGGCTATAAAATGTTTTATATATACCTAAGTGATAAATATATAGATGGATACATGTAAACACAGATACAGCTAATTAAGTTCTGAATTCATTCAAGTCAATGGGAAAAATGTCAGTCAATGAGACTAGGATTTCAGCCACCACAGAGAATAACCAATGGTTGCAGGGCTGGGCCTCCACAAATCTATGGCATATTCACCATCCCCGTAACTCCTGTTGGAGGTTTGCTTAGTATAAGAAATACAGTCCACAGCAACAATGCTGATATGGTATGTTTATCCACTGAAAAAGACTAAGACAGAGGTTGTCTTCTTAGTGTAAACAAGTTCTGAAGAACACAGGTCTAGCTAAAAGCATGCAAGAACACTTACTTTCTGCCAGAGGAAGGTATGTGAAATACTCTTTAAGTCTAAAAAGCCACATCAGGAGTACACAGGAACATGTCACTAGCAACCAAGCTTACCCCCTCAAATACCCTTCAGGGCTATTAGTTGAAGATAGGAGCTATCCCTCATTCTGTAATGGACCTCTTCTCTTTGTTTTGATGCCTTACTTAAGTAAAGTACAGAAAACCAAGACAAATCCATTAGTGGATATTTAAAGCAGCTTTTACTGCAGACACATGCTGAGACAAACCAGAAACATAAACACGGAGTGACAGACAAAATCTTTGGTGGTGCAAATGGCAAGCTGAGTACTGAAAGTACCAGCTGAACAGCCCAAGCAAATGAACCATTATTAAATAAACTCTACTGAAGCTTTCACGTAGCACAGTCATTTCAATAAAGACTCATCTTTAATCCACTCCAGCCCCACGCTGTCCAACATTTCACCTCACTGCTACTACTCTTCATGTCAGCACCAGGATGCACAGGCTCTGCCATAAAATATGCTCTATCCTTGGCTGGTCTTTAGGGAAATTTAAAACCTATGTAAAAAGAAGGTGGAAAAAATCACTCTGGATTGTGTTGCTGAAACTTTTATTCCACGCTGAAATTACTTTCCAGATAGATACAGAAATACAACAAAATGAAAGTGAGAAAAATGGGGTAGGCTAGTGTGTGAGAAATAAATTTGGTCCATGATGGCTTTGACTGCCTTTCTACTTTAAAGAAAAAAAAAATAAAATCAACATTTCAGCCTTTAAGAAACCGTGAGTGTTCAGTCTGGGGGGAAGACACTATTGTTTTATTCTTATTAATCTGTGTTAAGTAACAGCATGTATTTAAGGGACAGCAAGCTACTCATTTTGCCCTGGCCCTGCTTTTACAGTGACTGTTCCAGAGCTGTCAGGTACATAGGGTGTGCTGGGTCCGATTTGCTGCATTCCATATTCTGTAGTACTCTGGAGTTAGGCTGTGCAGAAATAAATCCTTATTTATTTATGGCTAAATTCAGTTGCATCCACTTGTTTAAACACACTCTTATGGGATGTACTGTAGCTAGCAAGGTATTACTAATTGCTAGGATAATTGGGAACTCACAATTAATTTAAATGTATTTAATGCCCTCTATTTATAGAACCATGCTTAATTCATTGGAGAACTTTAACAACTGGGCTAAATAAGTTGTCTATGTGAATAGCAAATGCTGGAAATATAATGTATATAATGCACTCATAATATTATTTTTCTTTGTGGGTCGCAGCTTGAGTTCAAATGACGTGGGGACTGGTGTGCAGACACACTCTGCTGCCTCTTGAAATTTTTCAGTCAGGTTGACTTTAAAGCAATGAGCCTGGGAATGCCTGACAAGTTAACAGCCACACTGACAGTGATTCTTCCAAATGCTTCAGGATGGCTACCATTTCTGCCATAAAAGCAACAGAGCTTTCCCATCTCACTGAGGTCTTGATTTGTGAAGAACTGAACAGCTCAAACAAGTAACTACGCATCCCGCTCTCCTGTAATTTAACAGTGGCAGCAATTTCCCCCTTACAAAAAAGTTATTTGAGAACTTCTTACGGGACAAAGTTTTTCTCAGGTTTTCTGGGGAAAACAGTCTGGCAGACACTGCTATCAATTCCTGGTAGTACTTCACTATGATCTTTCACCTTACCTCTTGGTTATATGGTCTGTGCGTCCTCTTCACTCCCACCAGGCCAACAGAAAGAGAAGAGGCAGGGAGAATGCAGGGTCTCCTGTCAAATCCAGCTGTGTCAGCTGTTTTCAATATTTTATGTTTTTGATGGTGGGTGGCATCCACCGTATCATCTGTTTAACCAGATTCTGGTCACAGTCAATTCACATTTGCACTGAGTAACAGATAATCTGATCTGGCAGTTATCCCACTATCTCTTTTACTATTTGTAATCTCCCCCTCAATATAAAGAAATTTCATTTTGAGAATTAAAACTGAGTGACACGAGTCTGCTTCTCAGGATGCAAACTGTTAACTAGAAGAGATGAATGGTAAGTCCTATTTGTTTGAATTTAAGCCACATGTCTCCTGACAGTCTCAACCATGTCAGGAATGCACAATCTGCATTTTAAGTTCATCACCATTTGGACAAGTCAAGGTTTATGTCAAATGAGCTCTTGTGCCACTCTGATTTAAAACAGAAAGCCAGTGAAGTCTCTGAGCCATCAGCCCATTTCTAACCTACTGTTCCAATTTAATATTTTTAGAATTTCAGTGAAACAAGAGCCTCCAATATACATAAAGGAACATCTAAAAATGATGCCTCAGATCTTTCTGGTTTGTCAGTCTGGGTAGAGATTTGAATGCTGAAAAGATGGGGAATTGAAATTTCTCTTACAGCTATTGTGCAGAAATAGTGGCAGCATGCCCTGGGGGCCCATATTCTAAAAACAAAAAGCACCACCAGTGTTACAAAAAATTTCTAGAAAAACAGAAACAGCTTCAAGTATTTTATCACATTAACTTTTAGATTTAGATTTAATACCATTCATGACTCCTTATGTTAGCCCAATGTCTAACAGCCAGAGCCATGGATGAAGATTCAGCTGATGTAAATTTTACATCAGCAGTGATCAAAAATGTCCCTAGCCACAACACTCAAAGTTGAAACACAAGTGGTAACAGGCAGATGTAGATACCTGAGGCAAAGCTAGGAAACAATAAGAGAGTGTCAATCAGCAGGAGAAACTGCAGAAAAAAAATGGCAGTGTTTGCACTAGTTTATTATTATTATTATTTGAAACATATTGCTTCCAAACAAAAATTGGCTCTATTAACCAGGTATTTTGTTATTGTTCATATGCTATTATTGGTAGCATTGCTATTTATTTTGTCACACTTGCCTCCATAAGAGCTTGAAAAATACCTTGTCAAATCACCTGTGGTTAATAGCGAGCTGAGGAGCAAACCAGCCTCCTAATGGCTACAAAATTTAAATTTTCATTTAATGGGAGGAAAAGTTTCTAGCACTTCTGCACATGAAAGCATAGTTTTGAAAGCAAATCAGTGGCCCCTGTCTTTGCCTGCTGTAATTCATCTGATGTAACAGCAGACGTAAGGATAAGGAGTGCAGTGGATTTCTATATTCACCAAGGATAATGTGAGCTGCCTGGGTCACCGTGACACAAACAGGAATTGGTGTCACTGCACTTTGCTATTGCACTTTCTAGGAAAAGTACCAAAACAATTAAAACAGGAAAAGATCTCAAATAAATATCATCAAAATGCACCAATTTTCTTAGGGAATTTGCATACAGGTGCCACGAAGCATTTGGCAGAACATGCCTGACAACAGATCCCTTGCCACTGAGGGCTGAATTCCGTTATGCCACCAACTGAAAAAAAACTTCCCCAGCTGGACACATTAAGAAAGAGAGAGTCTTCAAATGCACATACACAGCTACAAGCCAAATGTAGTTATGAACTAACAATCTGGACGCTGATCCCTCCATGAGTGCTATCCAGCTTTTTGGCAGGAATACCACCCATCTTCCCTTTCCCTGTAGTAGAGACAGGGTGGAGAATTAGGCAGGATCCCATTTAAAAGGTGCTGGGTTACTCAATGCATTATCCTTCACCTTTCCTTTTTTTTTTTTTGTTTATTTTAAATACATGTCTGATTTAGTCATTCAGATGGTAGGACATCTGGTAGAGTTTTCAGGCCGTGCTTTAATTTAATGATATAACAAATAGTACACAGGCTTGTTTTACCATAGGAATTTTTTTGCCTCCCACGTTACTCTTTCTAATTGGAACTATGTAAATCATAGGCAGCTGGTGCTATATAAATCATCTATAGTATGTCTGCTATTCATTTAAATAACAAATTGGAACTTTTTATTTCTAATTGTTACATGCTGGCCATAGTAAGTCATACACACACGATAAATCTGGAGGCTTGCTGTGCTCTATTAACTCAGTTTATGAAGCATACAAAGAGGTCCTAACAAGACAGACTTAAAGAAATAATCTTCCCGGGGCTGCTTTAAGAGGAGCACTGGTTTATGTACTGTAAAATCTCAAGTCAGTTAAGGCATAAGTTTGAGACATACTGCGTCGCAGCTCCAGTCTAAGTTCCACACACAGTGTTCCCCAGGTTCAGTTGCTGAACGTGAGATAATGGAAGACACTAAATTAATTAGAAAAGAAAGTGACCTAGCTCCATTCCCAGATCTGTCAATGACTTTTCATGTACCTTGGAGAAAGCCACTCCCCACAGCTGGGCTTCAGCTCTCTCCCCTTTGTCTGAGAGGTCTATCTAAAAACAAATCCCTTGCTCTGGAGGAGAGTTGTACTGTAGGCAGGCAGTGTTGAAGAGCAATAGGCACCCAAATGCAAATACAGCCATTAGGTTCTCTGGTGAATCCCAGCCACTTTGCTATTATAAATAATAATTGTACCAATAGGACCTAATGAAAAAGATTACAATATATATTTACTGTTGTGTCAGCTGATCTCATGTAGTTTAAATATCAGCACATCCAAAATGAATAAGAAAATAAAACCTATTCTTTTCACATGACAGTTATTTTTTAAATGCTACTTTATCTCTGAATTCGAATTCATGTTCTTTTGACTAGGAACTAATGAGCTGAAAAGTGCCACATAAAGCTTTGGAGCTTTTTTCATTAACAAGAAATAACAGTATCGAGTAGACCACGCTACTTTTAACAAGGGAGCTTCTTCAGGGCAGATGTATGACTTAATAAAAGACCTAAACATCCATTTCTTTGCTAATTCTTTGTTTGGGGATTTTTAACAGTTTGTGGAGCTGTTTTTAGAACTTGACCTCATCCATATGTGGGAAATGAGGAATGTCGTTAAGTGGAAAATGAAGCCCACTCAGAGACTCCATAGCCTCATCATCACTGCTTCCTCACAAAGCTTCTTTGGCTCTACCTGAAGGAAGGAAAGGACATTGGCCCCAGCTCTGCATGTGTTCATCCTCACTTTCTAGTCATTAGTGTGGTCATGGGCAGTTTTTATTTGTGCCAGACAGCTTTCTCCAGGTTCCTGGGCATGTATCACGAGCTAGCAAGGGCCAGGAAACTCTCCCCATAGGCAGTGTGGATGTGGCCACCCTGTCTGGAGAGGATGAAATCTATGGGGCACCAGCAGCCCTCCAGGCAGAGACTCGTCCCTAGCTGTAACACTGGTGCAAGGAGTTGTGGGATCACTTCCTGCAATGGCTACTGACACAGCCTGTGCTGACTGCACAGAAGACCATTCAGGTTCATGTGAAGCCAACTTGCAAGATTTTAAGTTTGCTCACTAAGAAGTGCTTCAGATCCTAAACCTGGTCTCAAGCTGGGAGCCTAGGGAAGCCAAGCAGTGCTCACAGGAGTAGGCTTTAGAGTTCACTCTTAATGGATTGCTTCGTTTACGTGTACTGAAATTCAACCAATTTTTGTGAGGGTAATTTTAAATTGCAGCAGAAACTGGGCATGACACCCAATGCGGTCTGTAGAATAACCACGTTGCATCACATAGTATCAAGACAATTGCTAAAAGAAAGGGCCATGATGGGGGACAGTTCTTGGGTAAGCCTGCTAAGTCATCTTCAGACTAGAATGGTCCCAGAAAGGATTATAAATTGTTCTGAGGACAGCACTAGCCTCTTTCAATTCAGTAGCTTTGTGTGTTTGCATCTTATTATGCAGGGAATTCACACTTAGAGCAGCGTGAGCAGGGAAAAGAAGTGGCTACTGTAACTTCCATCCTGGCATTTCCAGGTGGCTCAGGAAAAGCTTGCTTTGGCTGAGGAAAATGATTCAGAGCCTTCGGCTTCCTGCACAGGCAAACTTTTCAGCTAAAAAGCCTTGATGGATACTCCTGTTTTGCACACAGCATCTCCCACTTTGTCCTATGGCACTTGAGCAGCTTTGCATGCTGAAGCAGAAAGACCAGCACAGGGATCACAACCAGCCTTTGTCGGGGGGGGAAGCACATCATCTACCATGCCAGATCACTTCAGCTAAGGGGAGGCAGAAGGGTGTAAACCTCCTATCAGCCAGTTGAGAACAGCACCCAAGCAGTTCCTTCTTTCCTCCCAAAATTCAGAGCCTAAAGGATGGGAAGGCTGAAAAGGCCGTAAGTCACAAAATACATGTCGTTTTTCTCTCCTCCCTCTGCCTTCCAGGCTACTGCCCAGCCCCCTGTGAGTACAGCCGGGTGTGTCCCTGCTGCCCACCCACCTTCTCTCTGTTCTGCCACAGCTTTTTACACACACTGCCCAGGGAAAGAAGGGGTTAAGGTGGGCGAGTGGCCCTACATTTACCTGCTCTGGTCCCAGTTGGCAGCAAAAAGGACGAGGATCTTCCTGCCGTAGTGGTCCAGGTTGGCCAGCCCTCCAGGGAAGCCATCCTTCAGCGCCTGCTTGATGCCCGGGTCTGTGGCCTTGAAGCTCTTGAACATATCCAGGTTCTGCTGCCGATATTCAAAGTACTGGGCCAGGAGACGAAACGCCTCGAAGTGCTGAAACTTCCTGGCCCGCAGGAACCGCAGGATGAAGGCATCGTCGGTGCGGAGAAAGCCGATATCTGGCCGGGTGATCACCATGTCCCGCACCTCCTGGATGTCCTGGTGTAAAGTGTCAGGGTTCTCGTTCAGCTCCAGCCGAGCTTTCTCTAGAGTCTCCGGGGAGAGACCTGCCTGCAAATGAGTCATGGCGCTGCCCTCCTCCTCCTCCCCTCTTCTGCTGCCTGCGCTCCTCAGCTTCCCGGGAGCTTGCCTCCCAGAGGCGGGGTGCCCCGGAGCGGCCGGCCGATGGCCCCCCCGCCCCGCCGGGCCTCGCCCCGCCGCTTCCCGGCCCCGCCGCCGCTGCCAGTCCGGCCGCCGAGAAGCACGCGGCTGCCAGGCAGCCAGGTCCCGGAGGGGGGAACTGGCACCGAGACTGTCCCCGGGCTGCTGTCGGAGGCGCGTTATCTCCCTGACATAGCGCCCTCCCCGCCCCGGGGTCCGACGCGCCGCATCATCCCCGCAGACAGTCCGCGGAGGCGCCGAAACCCGCCGGGGAAGGGGCTGCCGGCTGCCGCTCGTCGCCCGCCGGTGCGGATCTCAGGCCGGGCTGCAAGCAGCAGCTAGGGGCCCGGCAGCTAGGTAGGGCGAGCGGCGCCCAGGGATGCTCCCCCGGCCCGGGGCTGGCAGGGGGGCTGCCCTCCTTGGAGCAGCACCATTTACATAAAATCAGCGCTTGCCTCGCTGAAGAAGCGTCTCACGGGATCTGAGGAAGGGTTACAAAAAAACAAAAAACAAACAGAAAACAAACACCACCAAACCAAACAACGAGGACGAGAGACGCCGATCCGCAGGTACTTCGCCGGTACCGAAGAGCCTCCCGCTCGCCGGCGCGGAGCTCGGAAAAACAAATGGAACCTCGGCCTTGAGGATGCTCGTCCACCTCCTGCGCCCTCCTCCGCTCCACGCCCCGGCTCCCAGATGGCACCAGCTGGCGCGGGACTGCCTGCTGCGCGGCCCCGCCTTGCCGACACACACACAGGCGCGCCCGCCCAACGCGCAGCGGCACCTGCTCTCCGCCGCCGCGCACCAGCCGCCCCGAACGCCAGGCGGGACCCGCCCCCGCGGGGGTGGCACCGCGCACGCTGCCGGCCTCCGCGCTCCCCCGCCCCGGCCCCCCGCGAGGGTGGGAAAGGGGTGCGGGGAGGGGACTGTAGCCGCACCGCGGGTCTCCGCGGGAGGGGTAGGGTTGCGCAGAGCCGCGCCGCGGCCGTTTGCGCCGTGGCTGCGCGGAACAAGATGGTGGTTGACCTGCGGAGAGGACAGGGGACAGAGAGGGGCGGCGGCTGAGGGGCCACGGGAGCCGCCACGGGAGACGCCTGTAAGCTCCACGGAGCAGCCGGTGGGAGTCAGACTACGGGCTCGTGTAAATCTGGGGGTCGTGCCAGTGGCGAGATGTTCACCGAGCGATGGCTTTGCTTACAATCCTCTCTTGGCTGGATTTCTTACCGTGAAACATTGTGAGCTTAAAAAAACCTGGGTGTAAAATGAAGCAACCCTCTTTTTTTGGCCTCTTGTTAGAGGCAGTGTGTCTTAAGTTGCGGTGTACTGCAAAGGGCAAAAATACCTTGTTTCTGTGTATTGAATATTTCAGTGAGGAAAGATGCCTTTTTTTTTCTTCGTGCAGGAAAGTTTGATGCTGCAGTCTGCTCCCAGGAGAAGTTCCCACTGAAGAACATTTGACCTTTGAGGGACTGGACCTTTCCAATGCAAATGCACTTGAAAATCAAGCTTACATGAAAGCTATGGCAAACATGGGAAAGCCTATAACATGCAGCTCCTCCTTCCTATGGGAAGAGCAGCTCTTTGATGCTGCATTGGGCTCCTTTACCAAGATGACATAGCCAGAGCACACATGCAGAATTATTGAAAAGGCACTGGGGTCACTGATCCGTATAGAGAGTATATATGGGGAATACACCAGCGGGAAAGATAGTGTGGCTTCTCAGGCAAATAAAGATACTCCTGAAGACATTTAAATGATACTCAGTGTTTTCTGCAGGCCATTATCAGATTAAATGGGTGACCGTGGCAACAATTGGCATGTTCTGAGCACAAGTAGTAGTTAGGTGGCAAAATTGTCATTCTTCTGAGGGCTAGGGGAAGTTTTTGGGTTTTTACAGGGTTTTATAGGGTTTTGGAGTTCTTTAACCAGATCCCTTCTTTGTGCCAAGTAAGGCTCAAAGTTATACCTATTTTGTTGTCGCTGCCTGATCTCAAAATGTATGGACAGCTGGAAGGGCAGAGAGAGACACCAGTCCTTGCTGAGCTGGGTACCAGATTTCAGTAGCCTAGAGTAAGGCAGAAACTGCAAGGACCAGTCTGACATTGCTTGGTCATCGAGGCCCAGCTTTATTCCATCTGAATTCCACTATGTGCTTTGAGATGCCTCACAAGACAGAAAGATACGCAATCTACCCAAGGGCTGAGTCACTCTGAAAATGCTTGTTTCACTTTGCCAGATAAAATGCATTTGAAATTAGGCCCCTTATGCAGATGTGATTCAAGTTGATAACTTTCTTTCAGCAGTTACTGCTCCAGAAATAGTTTGTGCTTTTTTATTATTATTATTTTCTATTCTTAAATCTTTGTTTTCCTTTGCTCTTGCTATATTCCTCTATATTACTTCCATATCCCTCAGCAGAGACCCTTTGAGACTATTTCCATCACCCCTAGGGAACCAACAACCAGACTCTTCCTGCCATCATTTTCCATTTCTGATGCTACTGCTCTGTGTTTTCCACTGCAACTAAGCTAATAAAAGAGTACATCATGTGACTAGTGCCTTAAATTCACTCATTGCAAGGCAAGCTGCAAGCAGTCGGTGTCTTGCACAATCAAATCCATAATACATCCAATCTATGACCTCCAGTAACACATTCCTTAATTTGCTTTATTTTTCTTTTGCAAATGGAAACAATACATGAATTCATAGATGCCTGAACAGAGAAAATAAGTGAGCTGGCCAAAATTAAAATATTAACACTTTTGAAACTACAGAAAAGGTTAATTCTAAAGATTATTTACTGAAAAAAATATTAAGAAAGTATGTGGAATTTTATTTGAAGACTTCAATCGTTCCATTTCTTGGGTGCTTTTTTCCGATTTTTCCCATATTTAAGCCATTTCGCTTCTTACCTTTTTTAAAACAAGTACAGAAAAACAGCTAAAAAGTGGAGGAAAAGGATAAAAAAATCTAGAAGCCAAACACATAATTTGATCAAAAGCAATCCCATTTCTGTACACTTACTTTTCAAAGCAAGGTTCAGTCTCCATAAAAATGGATTAAATTGTTTAAGAATTTCTAATCGGTATTTTGCCACATTAAAATTAAATTATCGGAACATTAACAGCATTTCAAGAGAAGTGTCTTGAAATGAAGTGCTGGAACATAGATCAAAAATCATCATGAAGAAGATGTTTTACACAGCTTTTTCCTGAACTGTATAGATTTAAATGTTGGGCACTATGAAGAGCACACTGAGCACAGCAGCCTGAAGGTGCAATAGGCCAAAGAACAAGATTTTGGTCATGTCCTATAGAAGCCACAGCTGGGGCTTATTATGACAGTGACATTTTTTCAATATTTTGAGATCTTGCATGTAAACACATGGAAGACTTGTTTTAAGTATAAATAACTTGGTAGGAGCAATAAAAAATGTTACTGTCATCTATAAGCAGATTCATCAAACCTTTTACATAGTATAATGAAGAAATACGTGTTTTCCAATATGTTGTCCTACCTAAGTCACGAGGGGAAAAATGGAGCCAGTAATGCTGTTAGGTGCAACACGGTGATGGCACATGGTGATTTATTTATTGTGCACATGCACTTTTCCCTCTATAAAACAGCAGGGGTGTCTGACTAAATCCATTATGTAAATCTAGGCATCTTTTCACTTGCACTTGCAAACTATTCTTTTTCTTCTATGCTTTTATAGTCACTTTTGCCTGAACTTCGTACAAGTAAAATCCAAGCATGCTGCAATCCTATAAACACTACAATTAGGCACCTGATTTGAAGTAAAAATAAAACACAAATAAGACACAAAGTTTGGTGTAGGTGTTTGATATCAGAAGTGCTAACTCACATTCAGAATGAAATTGTTTAAAATTGGCAATAGATCAGGGCATTCAGGAACAAAAATGGAATACAGGAATAAAACTAAACAAAATAAATACTAGGTGATGGATAAGGAAATAACTGTATTAAGACTGATGTTGGTACGTCACCTTCTCTGGAGTGATTTAAGATTCAAGATAGTTGTTGCTATAATCTTTGTCTTACATTGTCCTCAGCATCCTGCTCTGAGTATCCTTCAGACAGTTGTGCATATAGGATCAGATTTCCAAAAGACTTGGTCTTACTTAGCTGTAATTTAGCTAAAGAGATGAGAAATACGTTTGAAAGCACATATAACCAGGAATATGTGCTCACAGCCATTCCTCTTCAGCCATGGCATAGACAAGTGTACTCTTCACTGAGCAGAGAACTGGCTGGATGGCAGAGCCCAGGGAGTTGTGGTAAATGGAGTCAAATCTAGCTGGTGCCAGTCACCAGTGGTGTCCCTCAGGGCTCAGTTTTGGGGCCAGTCTTATTCAATATCTTTATCAATGATCTGGATGAGGCAATTTAGGGCACCCTCAGTAAGTTTGCAGACAACACCAAATTGGGTAGGAATGTTGATCTGCTCGAAGGTAGGAGAGCTCTACAGAGGGACCTGGACAGGCTGGATCGATGGGCCAAAGCCAATTGTATGAGGTTCAATAAGGCCAAGTGCTGGGTCCTGCTTTTCGGTAACAACAACCCCAGGCAACACTACAGGCTTGGGGAAGAGAGGCTGGAAAGCTGCCCAGCAGAAAAGGATCTGGAGGTGCTGGTTAACAGATGGCTGAATATGAGCCAGCAGTGTGCCCAGGTGGCCAAGAAGGCCAACAGCATCCTGGCCAGCATCAGGAATGGCGTGGCCAGCAGGCCAGCAGTGGGGAAGTGATTGTGTCCCTGTACTCAGCACTGGTGAGGTTGCAACTCGAGTACTGTGTTGACTTCTGGGCTCCTCGCTATAAGAAGGACATTGAGGTGCTGGAGCGAGTCTCAAGGAGCGCAACATCATTGCTCTCTACAACTACCTGAAAGGAGGTTGTAGGGTGCTGGGTGTTGGCCTCTTCTCGCAAGTGAATAGTGACAGGACCAGAGGAAATGGCCTGAAGTTGCGGCAGGGGAGGTTCAGATTGGATATTAGGAAGAATTTCTATACCGAAAGAGTGGTCAGGCACTGGAACAGCCTGCCCAGGGGCACGTGGTTGAGTCACCATCCCTGGAGGTATTCAAAAGTCATGTAGATTTGGTACTTCAGTACATTCTCCAGTGTCCAAGGTTGTAGGGGTTTTTTTATGTTGACGGTTGGCTCAGTGATCTTAGAGGTCCTTTCCAACCATGACAATTCTGTGTGTGATTCTGTGTGTGTTTATGTAGGTGCATAAAGTGTGTCCTTGAAGATTTTGAAAAGCCTAAGTATAACTTCAACAAAAGCACCTAAATGACACCTAAATCAAAAGCAGCTAAATTAGAAGTCTGGGTCTCATTTTCAGAATCAATTTAGAAACTTTATCCAAAGATCTTAAGAGCATAAGAGCAACTGCTGGTCATCCAAACAAGCATCTTGATAGGTTCGTAGTGTGCCTCTAGAATGGCCTTAGAATGGAAGCCTAAGGAACAATATCAGCTAATGTTAGGCTCCTGAACTCCTGAAATATTTTCTTCAAAGTGAATTAATCTTTGAAGTCATTCACTGACCACAGTGCTGGGACTTAACAAGTTCCCATATGATAGCTGAGATGTAGCATCTGATCATGTGCATGATCTTGTCTCACTGCAAGTGGCTGGTAAGATTTCTTAGTTTAAACCTTACTGGAAGCCACACGAGGTTGAGGATTCACCTCGAATGTTTTTCTGTAACTAGGTGAGTTACAGTAATGAAGTCATGTGTCTGAGCATGATGGTGATTTTTACTTAAGCATATTTGTAGAAAATATCAGGATGCTTGACCTAGAAAGTCCTGTTAAATCTGAAACAAGGGAGCTTCTGTTCACTTGTTGAAACAACTCTGTTAGAAATATGTCTGCAACTTCAGATACTGACTAGCTGAAAAATCGGCTTCTGAGAGCAAACTAGTCATCTGTCTTTTATTCATCATCATAGGTCTCTAACAACATCAGGATAAATAGCTTTCCAGTAGACAGGGGACAGAATCAGACCCTAATCAGAGAAATATTTCAGTATGACAAGCCTACTCACAGAATCATAAAAAATAAAACTGGAAGTGATTTTAAGACATTGCCTAGTTTACCCATCACCCATCCTGATGGATGTTTGTCTGAATGAAATTTAAAAACCTCCAGCAGCAAATACTCCACAGCTTCTCTAGACAGTCTGTCCCAGAGCTTCAGTATCCATTCAGTACGGTTTTCCCATTTTTTATATCACTTGCTGCAATTTAGCCCATTGTTTTTTATCTTATCTACTGAAGACTGACAGAATAATTTATTTCTTTCTTTGGAGACTGGTATAAAATCTCAGGTAAAATCTCACTTTTTTTTTTTTTTTTTTTTTTGCTGCACAACCTCTGTTCTTCCAATCTCTGCCATTTAAAACACTTCAGATATAAAGTATGAAGGGATGGGTGTGAGCAAGGTCTTAGCATCATAGAATAGAATCATAGTATCCTAGAATCAATCATAGAATCATAGAATCATAGAATCATAGAATCATAGAATGGTTAAGGTTGGAAGGGACCTTATGGATCATCAGGTTCCAACCTCCCTGCTATTAGCAAAGACACCTCATGGGGACACTATTTTGATGGATTTTTGTCTTCTATCTATGTGAGGTCTTTACATGCCATTTTTACTGTTGGAACATAAAGTCTTCCAGAGGTGAAATTCAAAATTTAAATAAGTTACCTGTGATTTAGAAAAGTCAGAATCTCACAAACAGATTATACACAAAAGTAAAAGTATACCCAGTGTTAGAGCCAACACAAAATATCTTAACAGCTCTTCTACTTTTGGGGAAAAAAACAATCCCCCCCAAAAAATCCTCATCAAAACAAACCAAACAAAGAACACCCAAATAAAAAATAATAATAATAAAAAAAACCAAACACACATGAAAGTTAGGCAACTGCAGGACTCAATCAAGGAAGTTCAAACATTAATTTAGTGTCAGTAAAAAGGTATCTGGAAATGTAATGAATTTCACTGTTATATTAATACTGCATTAACCAGGAACAAAGCAGTCAGACATATTTCACTGCTATAAAAATTTGCATATCAGGGATATGTAGGAAATAAAAGATAATTAATTCATAACTGAGCCAATAGTTTCTGTAAGCTTAGTCAAATGATGAGTTAGGACATTAAACATTCCAAAATTTCAGTACAGAATTAATACTCTATGCTGAAGAATGCTAAGTTTGGAATAAATGCTCATTTTATTAAAAATGTATGAATGCAGTCATGGAACAAAATTATTCATTAAATCATTTTTAATGCAAGTATGAGAAAGACATTTAAGTCTGAAAAGCTCCCATTTATGATCTATGCTTTGGCTTTCTTGAAGTCCATATCCAAGCTTGCATATTTAAGTAGGAGGTGATCAGGTTTGTCCTTGAACACATACCAGCACATGCAGCAGATGGATGAAAGCCACTTTGGATGCAATGTAGAATGATGAATCTCAGTTTTTTTATGGTACTGGCATTACCTATGCTGGAATAGTTACTAACTTCATGGCATCAAAAAACAGGTAATGTTTGGTTTGGCTGCACAAAGTACAAGTGCTTGAGACTTCAGTAAGCCTCGTTCAGTTTACAGCTCAGGAAACTGAGCACCATCTAAGCTAGTATCAGCTATGTTCTTCCAATCCTGATGGGATAGATACTATAGAATGGTTTCGCTGCTGTGAAGGTACTTCTGAAACTCCTTTGCCTAATCTGGGAACATGTTTTCATCTTTTTAAGAGTGATTTTTGTGAATCTCGCTAACACCAGCTTTAAAATCTCTTGGTGGATTTGCTTTTAGGATAAGTTGCAGCTTTCATCTGACTGGAAAGATTGAAGTGCTTTGTTTCATAAAGAATGGTTTTCTGTTGATGAAAAATCCAGTCTTTGCAAAGTTTTCTGTGGCTTTTTTACTCCCCCTGGCTTATCTTTCTGTTTGTGTGTCTTTCTAACTACTAACAACGTTTAGAGCTCATTTCATAGCAAGCAAGTAAACATTTCCTATTCGAACTATTATATCCTGTCTTCAAGCTCTCATTTCTTGGTATTTCTTCCTAGTATTTTTTAACTCCTGCTTTATCCACACAGTCAGGTAACTATATTTCTTCACTGGAAGTCTGTTTTACTCGTTGGGAGACATGGTTGTCTGCTCATGCACACAGCATCGCATGTTTTATCTCTAGATGTGGCACTTTGTACCGTATTATATTTCTTGAGAAGACACATAGGATTTTTTTCTCTTTAACACACCATCTCCTTTAAGATATTTTTTCCAGAATACGTGGTTTCACAAACAGTGTTGTAGCTAGTTTTTAGTACAGTATTATTTCCAGTGTTCTCTGGCCAAGCTTAATTCAAGTCATGCCCACTGCAATAATTATGCATGTGACTCTGCCAGTTGCAAGCTGGACGCAATGTCTGGTATTAATCCTACAATATTACCACACCATTTCTGGCAGTGTTTGATCCCCAGATCTAGACTCAATAACATATCTGCCATTTTTTACTTGGTTACAGCCACTGAGCAGGTACCGAGATCACTTGGTACAACCTACAGGTGAACTCCTCAGGAACTTTCATGTTACCTTCCACACGGCAGCCATTAAACCCACCTGCTCTCTGTAAAAATCAATTATTTTCATCTACCTTAACTTTTTAGTACTTTCCTGGAATTTTGTCAGACACATCCATTCTGATCTTGAAGGTCATAATTCATATCATTTGGAATGACTGAGTTTATGAATTTGGCTTGATTCTGTCAGTCACTTTGAAATATCAGAAATTGCCTGAAAGCAAAGCTATTGAATAAAGCTGAAGTCAGCCCATTCTCCTGAGGCAGTATTTTCAGCTTGTTCAGCAAAATGTACTTGTACTCCATCACAGCACAAATACTTATGTGGCAAAATAACGTAACCAACACGGGCTATACTTGGTGATACAATTTCATTAGGATTTTCCAGTTTTCTCCTGTCTCTGAAAACTTGGCACATCATCCGTGTATTTTGTGATTTTATTTTTGGAGGATATCATGAAGCATGAAGAACTTGCTGTGTCTTAAGTTTGTCTCTAGCCCTTATTTTCCTTCAGTTAAAGAATTCAGGCTGTTTGAGAGCATAATCTATTTACTGAGTCAAAACCAGATTGCACCCAAAGCTATCAGGTACCAAAATTGCCTTACGCTGTAACTTGTTTCAAAGTAATTTGAGCCATTGAAAGTCATTAAACCAGAATGGGCAGAAAGGTGGCCTTATTTTCTAAATTTACGCGGAAGGAGAGCTTGTTGTCACAGCATTTTACAGACAGTAATGGTAGCAGGAAACAGAAATTCCATTTGCTTTGAAAGCAATGATGGAAACAGCTCGATGCTAACTAATATAGGCACATTTGGTTTTGGAAATTAAGTTAATTCTGCCTCTGCTGCAGGTGATTTCATTTTGGCACCTTAAAAATACTAAGTTTGAATTTCACTCAGTCAGTTAGGATGCAATTCTGTTGCCAAAGCACAGGCATTTAGAATCTTTTGAGATGCCTTCAGTAATTGCACCTGGTCTTCAGCTGCTGCTCTGGAAGGTATGGGTTTCTGTAGCCCTTGTGTTCCACCTGCCTATGCAGGTGCCATCAGTACCTCAGGGAATCTCACGTGGTGCTGGACACCTGCCTTTTGAAACATAAATTTAGCCCTATTCATAGAATCATAGAATGGTTTGAGTAGGAAGGGACCTTAAAGGTCATCTAGATCCAACCCCCCCCTGCATGGGTTGGGACATCTCCCACTAGATCAGGTTGCTCAGGGCCCCATCCAACCTGATCTTGAACACTTCCAGGGATGGGGCTTCCACAACTTCCCTGGCCAACCTGTTCCAGAGTCTCACCACCCTCACACTAACAAATTTCCTCCTAATGTCTAACCTAAATCTACCCTCTTCCAGTTCTGAAAGCACATTTGGCACTTGCCAAGTTCCTCTGACTTTCATCATACGGTTTCAGAGTCTATGGCACAGAGGTAAATTTTAGTCCAGCAGAAAAGGATTCATCTTCTGAACTGCCACAAAAGTTAATGAGACGCTTTTGACTAAACCTCTTCCTGCAAATTTGAAAGTTTACATTTAAAGGTCAGAGGGTTCCTGTGGCATTTGAAGACAATGAAATATATTCTGAGGGCACTATTTATTCTGCCACAGAAAATCTAGTTGTTGAGACTCAAAAGTCCTTCCAGTTAGATTTATTATGATTTATAAGCAGAAAACTACACTGGCTGTAAAAATAGCAAAAATCCAGTAGATTCTCCTGCACTTTACCCTGTAAATAACCACAAAAGCAAACTGAGACTGTATCAAAAATGAGTGATTCAGAAGTATTTCTAAGCTTCCAAGTTTGGGTGAGATACGCGTGCAGCTTGGGACAAGTTTCTACCTGCTGAGTTTGCTTCTACCATGAAGCAATGGCAAAAACCCCACAAAATGCCAAGAAACCCATCCACACCCTAATGCTATTGCATACATGTAAATAAAAAGAACATGTGGATACCACCTTAGTGGGCTTGAGATTTTTAGGTGTGTTTTTATGAAAAACATAGGGACATGGTTTAGTGGACTTGGCAGTGTGGGGTTAACAGTTAGACTTGATAATCTTAAACTCCTTTCCAACCAAAAAAATTCTATAATTCTGTGGTTGTTTTATCCTTCAAAACAGTCTGATGTACACTGTTATAGGGAAAAGGGTGACACACAAGTCTCCATAATTTCAGGAGCTGAATGATTCAAAACTCCATGGCCATTTATCTGGTTCTGAAGGATTTTTGAAAATTTGCTTCAGAAAAGTTGTCAAAGGCATGTAATACTTACTCTTCAGAGAAACAATTATTTTATGACAGGTAGCTCCTGCTTGGTGTCATTCAATTCACAGCAACCCTCCTAAAATGAGCTAGCTGGTCCAAAAGGATTGGAATGAGAAATGCAGTAGCATATTTTCTATGACTTTTTCACAACAACATCCTACAGAGTCTGTCAAGACACAGATATAATGCTGTTTTCTTCTGATAGCTACAGCAGCAAATTGGTTCTTTCACAACTGTTATGAAAAAGAGTTACAAAAATATAATTCTCTTTAAAACACCCTCCTAACATCTGTATTGTATGGCCAGATGCCGTATTAAAAATTGAAACATTTCCTGAAGAAGCAAAAAAGAAAAGTAGATAATTGGATTTTCTTCTGCTTGTCAGGAACATACCACTCAATACCAGGCAACAAATAGAAGAGATACTACTGCTTAGTAAGTCATGGTAATTTGACAGCTGACCTAAAAGGCCATTTGACTGTAAACAATACGTATCTGTTAAGGATTTGTCACTACTCCTGATTTATATTACCAAAGCCTTGCTTAGAAAAAGTCACAAATGCTGAACTGGAGCAAGCACCTCTTTCTGTTAAATAAATTTGCTTTCATGTAACTCCACTAACCTTACAAGAATTATCTCTGATTTATGGTGCTAAGAGATAAGAACCAAGCCAAAGATTTTTTCTTTAAGTTAGATATTTTCCCCTCTATTTCACAGAACTATTTCAAATTGAATGTAAGAGAACCCAGTATGTTCTATTTGGGCATAATTACAGAGTAAAAACGATCCAGCACATGTCCTTATTGAAAACTGACACAATGGAAGATGAGCTGCTTTAACTGAAGGTCTAAGATAATAAACAGTGGACTGAAAATTATTCCTTCTTTAGCCAGACAAAGCACAAGTGGAAGAAATCTTGTTCTATCCACTAGCATTCTTGTTCTAAAGGAACAGATCCTTTAGTTAAATTGTGGATAGCCAAAGAAATTTCTAGGTCAAAAAGCAGTGTAAAATAAACTTGTACTAAAAATGGAGATGAGAAAATTGAAAAAGAAATAATAATTTTTCCAGGTATTTACATTCTGCCGGTTTAAAAACAGGCAAATCTTGTATATCTTTGTAATAGTTTATTTTGTGCTTTTTGTCAAAGAAAGTTGATTTTGAACTGTGTTGCTTTCTTTTTCATATTTTGTCTTATTCTTTCCCATATTTTTGTCCCATACTTCTTTCTTTTCCATATTCCTGTTTCTCATCCTTCCTCCTTTTTTTTTTTCACCAGTTAGATTGGCAGGTGGCACAGTAAAGGAATGAAAGGTGAAGGAAAATGAAAAGAATGAGAAAAGGAAAATGGAAAAGAAAGAAAAAGCTAATGCATGAGACAATATTGTAGAGTAAGTTAGGTTAGGGGGAAAAAAGATATTTTAAAATCTAAGGCCTATTCTTGTGGAAAGATTGGTCAGCTGTATTTTCTGAAGTAATTTAACTGTGGTTTCTTTGCTCTGTGTCACTAAGTATCATAACTATCAACTGCGAAGGGCAGTAAGTGTTGGATTAGGATAGCAGGGAAGAGCTGGCATTCAGTGGCAGCCAGCTAGGCTATGGGCCTGTTGCCATCTTGGCAGCATATCCCACACCATGCAAGAGGACTGCCAGTTTATGACAATTGTCATGACTGTGATAACTGTACTTCAGTCAGCAGCCACAAGGAAGTCTCCCGTCTCTCAGAGTCTCTGAGAATCGGCCTGGGTGGGTTGTGCCATTTGCATTCAGACTGCACAAAACCCAAGTACTCCAATCCCCTCTGAAGTGAGCAGTTATTTAATGAGAGCCATTGCCAAGACTTTTGCAGGGAATCTGACTCATTGTGCTCTTTCCTCCTTTGTGCAGTTTCCTGCAAAGGCATAAACTATTAACTAACAGATAATATTAAACTATTGAATAACATTAGGCACATCACACTATTCACACTGAAAATGTCTGCCTGCTATTGGTTACCTGGAAAAGCTCCCATTTAAGAATGCTGTGGCCACTCCAGCCCTCTGCTTCTGACTTCCTGGGTATATTAGCTCTTTTTACCTATTAGAGACTACAATTTCCACAATTTTACTCTGAATTCATATCTTCAGTACTGCAAGTTACTTACATGACAAGTTTGTTCAAGTGAATTTTATTTGCTTTTGAAGCATTGAAAATAAACTTCCAGATGTGTGGAAAATTAAACTTTGCCCTTTCAAACCTGTGGAACATCATAATTTGTACTACAACTCCTCCCTATGTGTTAGTAGCTCCAGCTACTAAGGATGTGCAAGCAGAAATAACATCAACTAACTTAATACAATGCTCACATTAAAAAGTAATTATTTATTGTCAGTTTGTTTATTAGCATCTACTATTATTTCACTTGTTTGGCTCTATGACAAATCTGCACAGACAGCTGACATGTCCACATCAGCAGCTGTGGTAAATGGCAGTGAAGGCAAGTAACCATGATAGGAACATCAAACCCAATGGATACAAATGCAGAATGTCAGCTCTCCATTTCAGAAGTGGAGAGTCTCTGTTTTAAAACAAGAACCACTCAGAATAGCAAAAATTCAAAGGGATGTATTAACTAAATGCTGCAGTTTGATTTAGTTTTTATCAAAGTCAGTGGTTTATCTTTGCATAGTTACCCTTTTTTTTCACAGTGTGCTTATCAATATTTCCTTCAGACATTACTGTTTGGTCTTAATTGGCAATATAACTGAATGATCAGGGTTAGTGATGCCAGCGAACATTTTCTGCAGAAGAACTACATACAGCACATCAGATCAGTAACAGTAGAAATTACATCAGCAGTAACTGCAAAAAGTTCATTTTATTGTTATATAACAGCACATATGTGAGTTTATGCTTCTAACCAGCTTTGCTGAACTTGTGTTTCTAATACGAAACTTGAGAATGACCCTTGTTACCTCATTTTTACATGCTAGTGGAATGAGGTTGTTCATATTGATCGTTTACAAATATGCATCAGTAGGTTGGTTTTATACAGAACTCTCACGATGGAAACCAGGGTCGACCTTCAGCCCACTGTATTCAGTGTAAAGAGTCTAATTGATTTCAGTGGACATTGTGTTGTATCCTAAAGGCGAGTATCTCTTCAGCATAGGTATAAAAACACTCGGAAACCAATTAAACCTATCAAGACTTATGGAGCTAACAGGCCACTTTCCCACAATTTCTAATTTCAGTTTATATCAGAGTGGGAGGTTATAAGGTAGACTTGACACTTGACATTCTCTTTTCCTTCTCCGTGTCTTTGCAGAATTATGCCTGACACCCTCAGGCTGTCGCTGAGGTATGTGCACGGGGCAGAGCAGAAGAAATGCACATGGGAAAAATGAAAGGTGATTCCAGCAGCCGACAGCTTCCTGTTACGCTGTCAAAAGAATTTGTGCCTTAGGTATTTTTACCACCATTCTTGTCAGCTTCAGGTTGGCATCTTAGGAGTTTACAGAAGTCCTTGTCAGAATAATACAAGCAGAATTATAGAAAGAGAAATGAAGGAGACAATGCAAAAAGAGAGACTTAAGTTTAATTGCAAAACTGCGCTTTTCCATTTAGATGGTTTTTCTGCTAGCCGGTCTCAAGCTGACACTTGGCTCTAGTGGGTGTCCCTTAGCACAGCTAGATTACAGAAGTAGATGGAAAACTGAGGGAGGAGAATTTCGAAGGCACGAGGAGTAGTTAGGCTCTTCCTCTGTGCAGAAAAATTGTCTTTCCTTGGAAAAGCATCCCCAGAGGATACAAGTTGGTTAGGACTTCTTTTTTTCAGTTCACTGAGGAAGTCTGGGAACAATCCTTCCCTCACTGCCAAGAATGTTGTTTTTTCATATGTCTAAAACTAGAGATTACAGGCATATGTTGATCAGAGGTGATAATCATCTGAAGGAGCCTGAATGGTGTAAGTACCCATGAGGAAGGCATGAAAGAGCCCTAAAAAAGAGCCGAAGAGATTTTTAGAACAGGAAAGAAGACATAGGCTGAGAGCCCAAGAATGCTTCCTGACAGTGAAACGGCAAGTTCCCTGAAAATCTACCATCTTGAGCAAGATGAATAGAAGCAACCAAAGCAGGTTTTTCAATGATAACAGTTTCTAGGATGCACTTGAAAGGTGAGCTGTTTTGTTTTGGGGTCTTTTGTGGTACTTATCTGTAAGTATTTGTCAGTTATTAATTCCTGCACTCTGATATGTGAAAACATTGTCCTCCTCTCTTCTCTGTACTTACATAGAATCCACGTACTAATTAGAATAACGGGCTGCATGGAAAAATATTACTACAAAATTCATACTTACAGGTTTCACCTTGTCATGAAGCAGATCACTTAGAAAAAAGGAGACCTGATAACCAGATAGCTCTCTGCAGACTATTAGCAATTATTCCCTAAATCATCAGTAGTCCCTGGATTACCTTTTGAAGATCACCAAGATCTATGCTTCATTTCCCTTTTGTTTCTGTAACTTTGGCATTTAAAAAGTATCTATTTTCCCCTTGGCAGTGATATTATATGAGTGGAAAGATCACTAACTACTGATTTTAAAGAATATGTTTCCATATCTATTGACAAAATATTCAGTTTATAGCAAATCTAAGCCTCAGTCACTTTTGCAAGTCTTGCAAACAATAATTAATATTAACTGCATCAAACTGAGATTTTGGCTTGTCTGTTAAATAGAAAGAAGAAAATTTAAATTATATTAAAAATAAATTTATCTTCAAGTTTCCATTTCCTCAGTGTGCCGGTTTGGTTCTGGCATGGCGGGGAAGGGGCCCCAGGGGTGGCTCCTGTAAGAAGCTGCTAAAAGCCCCCCCAGCACAAATGGCCAAGGGCAAGCCATTAGAGACAATAGATACACCTCTGCGATTAACATATGAAAGAACTGATATAAGACCTGTGAGCAGAGGGGTGAGGTAGAAGAGCAGAGCTGGAGAGGTGAGAGCAGTGCTGGAGTGGAGATCCTGAGGTTGGTGAAGAAGGGAGAAGGGGGTGCCCGAGCAGAAGTTCCCCCACAGCCCATGGTGAGATGGCAGGCTGTTCTCCCGTACCCCACAGAGGAGAAACGCGGCAGGCAAAGCATCCCCTGAAGGCACCAGGAGGTGCAAATGTGGACCTGCAGCCCATGGACTTGGACCTGCATCCATGGAGGACCTCACGCCAGGGGAGGTGACTGTTCCCAAAGCAGCCCGTGACTCTGTGGAAAACCCATGCTGGAGCTGTCTGCTCCTGAGGGTCTGCACCTCGTGAGAAGAACGTTGGAGAGGTTAGTGAAGGACTCTCTCCCATGGGAGGGACCCAGTGGGGAAAGAGGGGAGGATTGTGAGGAATCCTTCTCCCTGAGGAGGAAGGAGCATCAGGAACAACGAGACTCTGAACTGACTCTAAACCCCATCCCTGTCCCCCTGTGCCACTGGGGGGGAAAGAGGTAGAGAAATTGGGAACAAAGTTATGTGGGCCCGGGAAGAAGGGAGGGGTGGGGGTAACATATTTAAGCACCACTCTTTGTTTTGTCTGTGTCCTGTGTGCATTTGATTAGTGATAAATTAAATTATTATTTTTTTCCCCAAGTTAAGTCTGTTTTGCCTGTGACCATAAATGGTGGGCAAACCCTCCTTGTCCTTTGTCTCGACCCACGAGCTTCTAGTTGGCCTTTGTCCTCCCCATTCCATAGTGTGTGTGTGGTGGTGGGGGTGAATGAGTGGCCACGTGGCTGGTTCTTCACTGTTGTGTTAGGCCCAAATCATGACGCTCAGGTAGAAAAGAAAGTCTTGACAAATTGGACTTTTAGATTATCTGTTTGGCTCATGTTATCCTATAAGACACATGAAATCTTACTTTTCGTATGAGTGCAGGTAATTGCTTTACAATTCCCAATAGGCAAACTGTGTAGATTATCTCAAGCTCCAGAACAACTGACAGGGAGCAACTGTAACATCCTCCATTTGTGTAGGATCCTTGGGGTTTTCTCAGCACACACTATTTTAAAGGCAGTACACGTTGCAAGGACAAGGGGACAATCCATAATCAAGATTTTTAACACTGTACTCAAGGTAAATGGGAGACAATAAAATCTCATGTAACCAGAGCAGGATGAATGCAGAGTATAAAAGTGATTGTAGCAACACATCGCCACCTTCTTCCAAAATTTTTGTCTCAAACTAGTCAATGGAGCTTTAAATTGGGCTTACTTCAATCTTTTGCAGGCAGTATGGGGAACACACATTCTATGATTTCGATCAATCTAGGACATGTTTATCCATTTGTGGTTTTAACACCTGAGGATATGTACCATAACATATAACATTTTATATGCTCAAAGTGACTCAAGGTTACCATACTAGACTGCATTGCAATGCAAGAACACAGAGAAAATAAACCATATGCAAGGAGGTTTTTTTTTCAAGGCATATTAGTAGCGTTTCATTTGGACTAAAATCTTTCTGGTGGTAGAGGCTTGAGGTCCCCTCTTGCTTACTTGCTGTCAATATTGGTCAGTTTGCCAACATGAGGATATCACACAGAATCACGGAATCACAAAATGTTGGGGGTTGAAAGGGACCTATGGAAATCATCTAGTCCAACCCACCTGCTAAAGCAGGATCTCCTAGAGCAGATTACACAGGAGCACATCCAAGCGAGCACGTCCAACCTCCCTGGGCAGCCTGTTCCAGTTGTCCTCTGTTACCCTCAGAGTAAAGAAGTAGTTTCTCATATTTAGTTAAATCTCCTGTGTACCAGTTTGTGACCATTGCCCCTTGTTCTGTCACTCGACACCACTGAGAAGAGTCTGGCCCCATCCTCCTGACACCCGCCCTTTAGGTATTTATAAGCATTAATGAGATCCCCCCTCAGCCTCCTTTTCTCTAAGCTGAACAGACCCAGCTCTCTCAGCCTTTCCTCATATGGCAGATGCTCCAGTCCCTTAATCATCTTAGTGGCCCTGTGCTGGACTCTCTCCAGTAGTTCCCTGTCCTTCTTGAACTGGGGAACCCAGAACTGCACACAATAGTCCAGGTGAGGCCTCACCAGGGCAGAGTAGAGGGGGAGGATAACCTCCCTCTACCTGCTGGCCACACTCTTGTTAATACACCCCAGGATGGCATTGGCCCTCGTGATTGCAAGAGCACATTGTTGGCTCATGGTGTAATCACCATCTCTGAAATACCACTCTAGGTCACGGAGAAGGAATTGAACTTCTAGTCAACAGAAACAAAACAGTAAGTAATGTCACTGTCTATATTCCCATTTAAAATGCCTGTGACTTGTTAGGAAGGGATGTATGTACAGGCTATTAGCTGTCTTTTCCTCAAGAAAGGGTCAAAAAGGTTACAGCGTATTACACGGCAAGTAACTTTACATTAGAACACTTGCCATTTGTAGGACAGAATTTCTGTGTGGGTGAGTTTTACTGTACCTGCCAGAACAGGGGTCTGGCAGACATCAGAGGGCTGCTATCAAATTGCCTTATGATTTGTAAAAAGAAATGAGACGGTTCATTTCAACTATGCAATATGGAAATAAATGGTAATATAGTCAGGAAGAACAAAGTGAAATGGGCATGTGTACAAAACAGAGGCGACAAAGATGATGTTAAAAGCTCTTGAAGAGGGATGGAGAGCATCTCTTTTTGCAGGCAGTAGTATAGTGCAAGTGGTATAGCCAACAGTGGTACTGAATGAGACCAAGAATAATTTACCGAAATCTCTTCATTAACATGAATAAACGTGCTTATATGACTAGTGGAAACTACTCCAGAAATGTTTGTATAATTGTCCAGAATAAAAACTGACCGCATGGCATCAAACTCTCATTTAGTTCATTTTTATTCATTCTCCTCAGATTTCTATGAAACTAGATGCCTCATCACCCTGCCATTTAAGTATCTGCATCTAGCTGAGACTATGTCCCTAAGCACCACATCTATGTGTTTTAAACACCTCCAGCGATGGTGATTCAGCCACCTCCCTGGGCAGCCTGTTCCAGTGCCTGACAACCCTTTTGGTGAAGAAATGTTTCCTACTATTCAATCTAAACCCCCCCTGCCACAACTTGAGGCCATTTCCTCTTGTTCTATCACTTGTTACTTAAGAGAAGAGACTGATCCCCATCTCGTTACAACATCCTTTCAGGTAGTTGTAGAGAGTGATGTCTCCCCTCAGCCTCCTTTTCTCCAGACCAAACAACCTCAGTTCCCGCAGCCACTCCTCATAAAACATGTGCTCTAGACTCTTCACCAGCTTTGTTTCCCTTCTCTGGACACATTCCAGCACTTCAATGTCCTTCTTGTAGTGAGGGGCCCAGAAGTGAACACAGCACTCGAGTTGCAGCCTCACCAGTGCTGAGCACAGGGGGACAATCACATCACTTCTTTAGTCCTGCTGGCCATGCTATTCCTGATACAGGCCAGGATGCTGTCAGCCTTCTGTAGCAGGATGCTTCATCTCTCAATATGCCTGACTCAGTTTCACTAGAGCTTGATTATAGCAATGATAAAGTTGAGTGTTTATGGGTAAGGATGGAGGGGAAGGTGAATAAGGCAGATATGGTGCTGGGAGTCTGTTATAGACCACCCAACTGGGACAAGGAGGCAGATGAAGTATTCTGTAAGTGACTGGCTGGAGTCTTGCAATTGCCAGCCCTTGTTCTGGTTGGGGACTTCAACCTACTGGACATCTGCTGGAAATATAACACAGCAGAGAGCAGGGAGGCTTGGGGGTTCCTCAAGTGTGCAGAAGATAACTTCCTGACACAACTGATAAGTGAGTCTACCAGGGGAGGTGCCTCACTGGACCTGCTGTTCACAAATAGAGAAAGACTAGTGGGAGATGTGGTGGTCGGAGGCCGTCTTGGGCTTAGCAACCACAAAATGGTAAAGTTTTCAATTCTTAGTGATGTAAGGATGGGGCTTAGCAAAATCTCCACCTTGGACTTCCGGAGGGTGGACTTTCGCCTGTTCAGGACATTGGTTGAGAGAGTTCCTTGGAAGACAGTCCTGAAGGGCAAAGGGATCCAGGAAGGCTAGACACTCTTCAAGAAGGAAATCTTAAAGGCCCAGGAGCAGGCTGTCCCCATGTGTCACAAGATCAAAGGGTAGGGAAGACAGCCAGCGTGGTTGAACAGGGAGCTTTTGCTGGGACTTAGGAAAAAAAGGAGGATTTACCACCTTTGGAAGAAGGGACAGGCAACTCAAGAGGAGTACAGAGATCTCATTAAGTCATACAGAGAGAAAATTAGGAAGGCAAAAGCCCAGCTGGAGCTTAACTTGGCCACTGACATAAGGGACAACAAAAAAAGCTTTTATAAATACATCAACAATAAAAAAAAAAGAGCTAGGGAGAACCTCCACCCCTTACTGGATGCAGGGGGGGAACATTGCAACCAAGGATGAGGAAGGGCTGAGGTACTTAATGCCTTTGCCTCAGTCTTTAATAGTCAGACCAGTCACCCCAGGGTGTTCAGCCTCCTGAGCTGGAAGATAAGGATAGAGAGCAGAACAGCCCCTCCATAATCCAGGAGGAAGTAGTTAATGATTTGCTTCTGCACCTGGACATGCACAAGTCTATGGGTCCTAATGGGATGCACCCTAGAGCTCTGAGGGAGCTGGTGGAGGAGCTCGCTAAGCCTCTCTTCATCATTTATCAACAATCCTGGTCAACAGGGGAGGTCCCAGATGACTAGAGGCTGCATAATGGGATGCCCATCTACAAGAAGGGCCGGAAGGAGGATCTGGGGAACTACAGTCCTGCCAGTCTGACCACAGTACAGGAAAGATCATGGAGAGGCTCATCTTGAGTGAGCTCACATGGCAAGTGCAGGGCAGCCAGGGAATCAGGGTCAGCCAGCATGGGTTTATGAAAGGGAGGTCTTGCTTGACCAACCTGATCTCTTTCTATGACCATGTGACCTGCCTTTTAGATGAGAGGAAGGCTGTGGACATTGTTTACTTAGACTCTGCTAAGGCCTTTGACACCGTCTCCCACAGCATTCTTCTGGAGAAGCTGGCAAATCATGGCATAGACAAGTGTACTCTTCACTGAGCAGAAAACTGGCTGGATGGCTGGGCCCAGAGAGTTGTGGAAAACAGGTTCAAATCCAGTTGGCCACCAGTTACCAGTGGTGTCCCTCAGGGCTCAGTTTTGGGGCCAGTCTTGTTCAATATCTTTATCAATGATCTGGAAGAGGCGATTTAGGGCACCCTCAGTAAGTTTGCAGACAACACCACATTGCGTGGAAGTGTTGATCTGCTCACAGGTAGGAAGGCTCTGCAGAGGGACCTAGACAGGCTGGATTGATGGGCCAAGGCCAATTGTATGAGGTTCAATAAGGCCAAGTGCTGGGCCCTGAATTTCAGTCACAACAACCTCAAGCAATGCTATAGGCTTGGGGAAGAGAGGCTGGAAAGCTGCCCAGCAGAAAAGGACCTGGAGGTGCTGGTTAACAGATGGCTGAATATGAGCCAGCAGTGTGCCCAGGTGGCCAAGAAGGCCAACAGCATCCTGGTCTGCATCAGGAATGGTGTGGCCAGCAGGAGTAGGAAAGTGATTGTGTCCCTGTACTTGGCACTGGTGAGGCTACACCTTGAGTACTGTGTTCAGTTCTGGGTCCCTCACTACAAGAAGGATGCTGAGGTGCTGAAGCGTGTCCAGAGAAGGGCAAAAAAGCTGATGAAGGGGCCGGAGAGAGAAGCCATGGGAGAGAGTCCTTCACTAACCTGTCCAATGTCCTTCCAACGAGGTGCAGACCCTCAGGAGCAGACAGCTCCAGCGTGGGTTTTCCACAAAGTCATGGGCTGCTTTGGGAACAGTCACCTCCCCTGGCGTGAGGTCCTCCATGGATGCAGATCCAAGTCCACGGGCTGCAGGTCCACATTTGCACCTCCTGGTGCCTTCAGGGGATGCTCTGCCTGCTGTGTTTCTCCTCCGTGGGGTACAGGGGAACAGCCTGCCATCTCACCATGGGCTGTGGGGGAACTTCTGCTCGGGCACCTCCTTCCCCCTTCTTCTTCACCAACCTCAGGATCTCCACTCCAGCACTGCTCTCACCTCCCCAGCTCAGCTCTTCTACCTCACCCCTCTGCTCACAGGTCTTATATCAGTTCTTTCATATGTTAATCGCAGAGGTGCATCTATTGTCTCTAATGGCTTGCCCTTGGCCATTTGTGCTGGGGGGGCTTTTAGCAGCTTCTTACAGGAGCCACCCCTGGGGCCCCTTCCCCGCTTCCAAAACCATGCCAGAACCAAACCGGCAGGATCAGTTATTCTGTGATTCTGTGATCTTTGGCCTTAGGATAACACGACTTCCCACAAGTTCTCTTTCCTAAAGAGAAACGCAGCATTCGTTGTTCCAGTCTTGTCTTGAAAATTGAAGGGATAATTCTCAGGGGTTATTTCACCTGGGTAAACTTCATTTTAATCTTTCAATGAAAGTGTATCTCATAGCCCTGTCAGAAGTCATGTAGTCAAATATATTATTGTTTTAACAACTCCAATACAGTACCTCCACAACACCAAATATGAACAGGGAAGAATATCAGACAGTAATCAGCATTTCTACAGGATTCAAGGAAATAAAGACATCCTATAACCCAGCTCAAAATCTCATTATGTCAGGAGATCTCAGAAGATACTCAAATGTCATTAAGAGTGAGGCAGCTTGCTGAAATCTACAGGCCCTGTTCTCTCAGATATGGATTTTATTCTCGTTCATGAGATTCTAGGAGGGATGTTTAATTTCTACCTAGGATTATTCTTACATTGCCCAGAGACATGATTTTAGTGAGCGCAATATTGGAGACATTCTTTACATACTACTGAGAGAGCAAACTTTCATTAGTTCCATCTTATTTCCCTCTAGGTTGCCTTCCGTCTGCATCCATCTCTCCACCCAGTGAGACTTAATATTCCAGCTTTTGCAACAATGTGTGGAATTACATGGCAATGACCCCACTCTTTTACAGTAACCTGGTTCATTCTTTTCTGTCTTCTCCTGCTCCTCTGAATTGGTATTTGTCTCTAGAGGAAATGAAACTTGAACATTAACTTCCCTGAAGGCAAGTGCTTTTTTATACATTTTTTAACTGATCACAAGGGTTGTTTTATTACTTACACATTCCAAGAATGTAATCACTATCCCTCTCTGAGAGTCATAGCTACTGTTTCAAAGAGAAAATTAAATACTTGCAGAGACACCAGCGCTGCCCCTTGTCTCCTCAGTCTTCCTGTTGTCAAGGAAAAGATACAAGCAGGTACTCCAGGCACTTTAAAGTAAATGGAACTTGGGTTCTTGAGCCAGTTGGATGCTTATAAAAAGTCACGTCTGAGGGAGCTGAGCACAAGACCGGAGGCAATCACATGCTGTGGTCACAGGCCTCAACCTGGAAGTTCAAAAGTCTTGGACACCATAGTTTTCTATGGAGCATAGATGCTCTCATTTCAGACATAGCTTCTACCTTGCCACTTATCTCTCCAAATCTGTACCACTACTGGAGTCTTAAGAGATATTCTGTGAAGTACCAGTCGCTGATTTAACCTCTTGAGTTATAAAATAGTTAATAAATGGTATGATGTGATATGATACAGTTGAGCTCCAGCTCCAGGCCACTTATCACACAGCTGTCAAGAGATCCAGATAAACTGTCAGCCCAGGCCTCCACACCTTAATACAGACCAGCCAGTGCTTCTGCCTGTGGGCTCTCAGGACACACACTTCCCCTGTTGCCTCTGAGAGCTGGAAATCCCAGCCAAACTGCCAGTACTAGCTTGTTGGACTCCAACCATAGCTCGTTCACGTCATGAATACCCGGTTCATGAACACTGCCTGCTTACATCTTGAGTCTTTAGAAGGCATAAAAACCACAGAAGTTTAAGCAGTCTCCAGTCTGGCCTTTGGCTTTTGATTGTCTCTTTGTTCATTTGCCTTACCAGCTGCTCATGATCATTCCCAAGCGTGACCCTATCCATCAACCAGCTTTATAGTACAGAATTACAGAATCATAGAATCACAGAATGGTAGGGGTTGGAATGGACCTCTGGAGATCATCTAGTCCAACCCCTCTGCTAGAGCAGGATCCCCTAGAGCAGATTACACAGGAACACATCCAGGTGGGTTTTGAATGTCTCCAGGAATGAAGACTCCACAACCTCCCTGGGCAGCCAGTTCCACTGCTCTGTTACCTTCCGAGTAAAGAAGTATTTTCTCATATTTAGTTTAAACCTCCTGTTTACCAGTTTGCAACCATTACCCCTTGTTCTGTCACTCAACACCACTGATAGGAGTCTGGCCCCATTCTCCTGACACTCGCCCTTTAGATATGTATAAACTTTGATGAGATCCCCCCTAAGCCTCCTTTTCCCTAAGCTAAACAGACCCAGCTCTCTCAGCTTTTCTTAACCAGGGATGCATCACTTGCCTCTTTACCTCACTTGCTGTGCCAGCACATGGCAAAGGAAAGTAAATTTTATTTCCTAGGGTTGCATCCCACATTGGGCTGCCTGCAACAAGACACCTTCTTACATACGGACTGCCTCTGCTTGTTACCTAGAATTGTGTCCTATTGTAGTTAATGGCAAAACCCACTCCAAGTACAACACACACAGCCTACAGGAGAATCACACCTATTTAGAAAGAAACAGATGGGCTTTGTTATGAAAAGACAAAAACACCAAGGAATACTATAGCTGTAATGCTTTGTACCCTTTATATTGCTTGTAAAATGCCTGAAGACTTCCAGAGTCTTTGCAATTATTGGAGAACACGATGGGATATACAAATGTGTTGCTTAGAAAGAGCAATGTTTTCTTCACTCTTATAAATAAACCTTCTGTGTCTTTTGACATCTGCAAGCATTATTTGCTTGGTTCCACACATCACAATATTTCATGCTTCCTGTTAAGCTTTGATCTGCACAAAAACACACAACATAAGCAAGCTAAGAAGACACATATAGCTAACAGTCAATATTATTATTTTATTCTCTATCATTTTTATTTGAAGAACTGCCAAAGTGTAAGAATAGTTTTTAAATATTGAATAAGTAACAATATAACCAAAATGCACATTACAAGAGGTTATTATGCATGCATAATTAGGAAACACAACAAAATACGTGCTGCTGCTTATAGATAGCACAGGGTTCAATTTACTAAACTCGAGCCAATCAGAAATAAAAAATCTTGCCTGGAACAGCAGTCTAATCACTGACGAAAAAAGAAAGCCACTTCCAGTGCAATTCACCCACGCCATCCTGAGATGTATGTCTAAGTTACGTAGGATAGATCACCTTCTGAAGAATGTTCTCTCTCTTGCTGCCTTTCCTGCTGATAAACTCAGATAGCTGGGTCATAGATTAGCTGTTAGCTAAGGGGTGCTATTAGCTAGCACCTTTTAGATTAGCTAATATTAGGTGAAATTAATCCCTCCTCCACAAAGTCTCACCTTTCCTATGGTTTTCACATTGCTCCGTTTGATAGTCATCATGTATGTAAGTATGATGTGAAGGCCAAATGGAAACATCTTTTTCTGTGGGATTCCTCCCAGAAATTGACTTGGATTTCCATCAAAGTCAGTGGAAAGAGGCCATGGACTCTCAAATCAAACTGATTATAGACCTATTCATTGCTTAGTTTTCCCATGAGCAGCATGCTCTGAACTTTACCACTGCACATACAGCCAAGGTTCACTTCATATCCCTTGTCTTCCATGACTATCAAAATAGCTGTCAGGATCTTTCACTCCAGGTTATGAATATTGCAGACTGCCTCAAAAGAGGTCAGACAAAAATATTCTAAAATTCAAACCCTAATTGATTAATTTAGGTACTATGAACAGTAATGACTTCTGTTCCTAGCAAGTGCTTCTTTGATCACCTAAGAAAAAAAAAAAAACACAGTGCACTTAAGTATGGACAAGTAAGTTCTCTTTACTTGAGAATAGCTCCAGAAAAGGGGAGCTGATTGAGCTGCTTTTATGGCAACAAAACTAATTACTCTTTCTTGACACAGCAGCCGAAATAGCACACGTTAAGACAAAAGGGATTTGCCTGGCTTTGCTTGAGGTAAAGCTGAACCCTAAAACAGTGCTCAGTCTTTAAGTGCTAGTCTTCAAGCATGAGAAAATCCTAGAAAAAAATAAGCATCTATTATTAGAGACACATGCTTTTTGTCACAGCTAATGCTTGTTAGTTCTGCAGGTTATTAAATGAGACCCTCCAAGCTTGAGGGTGATTCGTCTTGGCCAGCCCACAGGTCAGTTGTGCCAGCAGCATGTTCTGTTTTGACTTCTCTGAAAACCTAACACATCCAACAGCTTGGCTTTAAAAGCAGTGCTCTGAGGTACTTCCCTGTGGCTCTTGCAGTCTGATCCAATACATTCACCAACATTAGTTCTTACTGTGATTTTTGTGTTTCATTCATAAAGAAAGAGAGTCACTTTGCTCTGACATTGGTTTGTTTGGGTTTTTTTGTCATAGTCAGTCAGGCTGAAGTTCTGAGTTTCTCCAAGATGTTCAACATTTCTGTACAAAGGTCAGTGGAAAAAGCAGGGCCCTCAGAGTGGCAGTGGTTTAACCATTTTTGTAGGCTTTGGTAGTCTCCAACTTGCAAAGGAGAGCCTGAAAAATAGCAATGAATATGCTTTGCAGACAGATCTGGAAATGATGATTTTTACAAGTCCCAATAAATTTTAAATACCAAGAAAAAAGTATTATTCCAAGAAAAAGGGCAGCACAATATACTTGTAGGTAACTTTAAACTGCATGTTATGGAGGCTGTAGCTGTGGGGTTAACAGGAGCAAGTTTTGACATTGTCAGTCCAAATGAGAGACAACACTTTTCAGGGACTGGCTCTAAAGATGAGTAGTGTAAACCTGCACAGGAAAAGAAGTAGTGCAGCACACAATTTTGTCTAGAGCAAAATTAAATACACAAAATATTCTGGTGATATGGTGGAAAATTGATTCCTTCTTCTTCATTTATTGGCTGATATTTCATCATACAGAAAAGAATTAGCAAGAACTTTAAAAATAACAGACAAGCTAAAAAGTTAAGCCATGCATGGATTAGACATATACAAATATATCCCAATATCATTTGTATTTCATAATTTCTTGTAGTTTCAGCAACATGAAAGACAGTAATTGGAAGACTACTTCATCGTTTTCCATACAAGAGATTTTAAAATGGAAGTCACCAGTTAATATTTAGCCTTTTTTTTTTTATCATGAAGTCCACAAATCGTGAAAATGAGGAATGCCTAAAATATTATAATACAAAAGGAAAGCATTTACATGCAGCATTTGAACTGTCTTTTTTCACAATGCTGTATATGAACCAGGAGAGTTTGGAATTGCTCCCATAGAGCAAAACAGCAAAATAGCTCATGAGTCATTTCTTTAATCTAGGAAAAGTTTCACATTCATCAGTGTCTTAATTCAGCATTCCAAGTCAAAATCGTAATACTGAAGACATCTAGGTCTGTAAAGATAAATTTCCTTCTAAAATTAAAAATAAATCTGGATATGACGGAATTGATGCTACACGTGCCTTTTCACCCCCTAGGTCAGATAGTGGAAGAAAGTACAGTACGTAAGAGCATATGGAATTACAGTGGATCTCTTTGTCTGAATCCAATGACATATTATGAAAAAAACATGGCCTCCATTTGTAATTTGATTAGAGGAAAAATAAGACTTGGAGAAAGCAGGTTGTTAGAAGTAATAGCTGACACTGCAACAAAACGTTTGCTAGGTTGATATTTTTTTATATTACAAATGTCGCTTTCATGCTGTTTTTTTCATTAAAAAATTGAAGACAAAATATTTAGACAAAATCCATATTTGTAATGCATTTCATTAATGGTAAGGTGTGTCTCTATTAGGAAAAGTGTTTTTTACAAAATTACCCAGAGTCACTTGTCAGTAATTCTGAAAATGTTACACACAGTGTCCACTGTAATGCCATCAATGTAAGTGCATTATTTTGTCTGTGTGAGTACTTCTATCCGTGTCACAATTTTGTTGAAAATCATAATTTATACATAGGATTTTATTTGAAATGTGCTTTTGCTGAACAATTTTACATATTATTACACTGAGCAGTATTAAAGTTTTACTTAAGGAAACTTTTCTCATACATCTATGGTTTTGCAGCTCACAAAGTTAATGATGGGAGATGTTCTTTTACATACGTAAGGATCAAAATCCAGGTATATGAGTTTTTTCTAGAAAGCCTCTGGAATATTATAAAGTTAAATGAGCACCATGACATGTTCAAGTTGTATTCCTCCTTTGCAGTTTCTAAAGTGAGTGCTTGACATTTTCTTATCTTTATTGTGTCTCAGCCATAAAGCTTCAGTTAAATTATAGTTTGAGATGTTAGCTTTAATATGTTAATTGGTTGAACATCATTTTTTAAATATACTATGACAGCTACGGAATAGCACAAACTGTGTATGTATACTAATGCACTTTTTCTCACATTCCTGTATTCTTCTAATCTTGCCAGTATCTTTGAACAAAAAAAGGTTTATTTTTAGAAAGAACATGTTCTTCTACAGGTTCTGCTTGTTTAGGAAAGCATTGACATAAATGGAACTTGGAGTCCTTTCAGTTTCAAAGAGGCTTTATTAGAGAGATTTTAGAAATCATATTTTTCACTCTGTAGGTTAAAGATACATCCATCGCAAAAGAACGGTCTGTGCACTTATTGACAAAACTTTGCAAACTCAGGCAACTTGTACATGGGTCTAATAGGACTTTGCTTTTGTATGCACTGAATAGCTTCTAACCCTATCAATCCTCTGTATATTCTACACTGTCTAAAATCACCTGTGGATATTTTACCAAAAGCATTGCTGCAGTGAACTGCCTTGTCTTGTCCACATTGCCCTATTCCTTCTGTGTAGATCTGCTATTTCTCTCCCTCTCTTCCACCCATATAAATCCTCCATTCTTTTCTTCCTCTTTCCCACATTACCACTGCCCTGAATGCAGCAAGCCATTTCACACAGAGAAAGAGAATAGAACAAAAAACAATTCTTGCCCATCCGGCAATCCGATAGCTTTGGGTCTTGGAAAAAGGCAAGACTTACCCTTTGGAAACCCATGATCTCGAGGTAACCTTAACTTTGGAGGAGGAAAGAAAAACCTTTTTTCTTGTACTTCGTGGTAGAAAAGTAAAAGAGTTATCTCCCTGCTGCACATGTATGTATATTAGACTGGGACATCCAGTTCTCAAATTAAGAGACCTCGGGCAAAACAACCATGCTGATACAAATACAATATGAGTTACTGCCACTACATAGGAGAGAGATCCTGGGTCACGGTATAGCACTATGAAAACGTCATCTCTGCTCAGCAGTAGTCAAAAAATCCACAAACAAAAGGTTCACAGTTCATGACAGCCCCACATCTTGAGTATGGAGTGCACCCTGGTTGAAATATCTTCAAATTGTATAGATGACTTGAAAAGGGGGACAAAGAAAGGCAACAAAGAGAACAAAGATAAAGTGTGGAATGGGTGTTTAGGGGGAGAGTCTAAGAGAAGAGACCACATAGATCATGGCTATTCTGCTTGGAAAAGTAGCAAGTGAAATAAAGCCTAAATTCAAGGTCTCTACAACTGAAAGACAAGTATTATATCTTTCAACACAACCGCCAAGAAAACACAACAGTTGCACTCCACACATAACTGAACTGGGAAAATCACTCCCAATGTCAAAATTATTAATGGGCTTTAAAGTAGATGAACAATGGAGGGCTAATTTAATTTGTAGTTGTTAAACATAATGGTCTTAATAAAACCTCAAGAAAACCCTATGCCACAAAACGCTGGGTACTGGGAGAAGACCAAGGGAAGGAACACTGCACATTTGCTCAGCTCCACAGCATCTGCTTCACAGCGTTGAAGGAGACAGGATTCAAAGCTGGATAGAGATTTGATCTAAAGGAGCAGGGCAAATATTGCACTCTTATGATAACCCATAAATGACAAAGTGCTTCTGCTGAGACTTGTTTAAATTCAAAACAGTATGTAAAGCAGCCACCTGCTTCCCTTTTCACCATAATGGTTCTGGTGACAATTGGAAGACTCAAAATGAGCCAGATTATGTTTTATGCTTTTCCCCAGAGGCCCTTCCTTCTCAGTGCAATCGTACTCTGCAGACTATTATGATGTTCCCATCTGTCTTAGTCATTGTGCAGCCAAGCTATTTGTATTTAGCTCCTTAACCTTTCTTCATCAATCAAGTTCTCTAATGTGGTAATCAAGACTGTCTGACAGGGAAGGAAAGTAAATCTTGGATTTTGAAATAGGGCTTTAGACAGCAGCTCCTGCAACAAGAGAGGCAGAAATTATATAGGTCACTTGTACTGCCTTTGTTTGGACAAACATGTATGCTTACAGGGGGAAAGAATGAAGCAAAAAAGATTGACCATGTTCAGAAAAAAAACCTGGGCACTGGATAGGAAAGACCATTGAAAACTCTGAAAGCAAATGGTAGGATTAAGAGGTGTTTTGGTTTTTTTCTGGTGGATTATAAAAAAAATCCATCCATCCATCCATCCATCCATCCATCCATCCATCCATCCAACAATCCAACAATCCAACTAGCCTTTTCTCCCCCCTGCCTTCCTCTATGCCTTCCTTCCTTCTTTTCTTTCTTCCCTCACCCCTCCTTGTTTGTGCTATGACTAATCGACAGCTTTGAGATCTTTCAGGAGCACTTTGAACCTCTAGAGATTCGTGTCCTAATATGGAAATGTGGTGACACAGAGAGAGTGCAAACCTTTGGTTATTCAAAAGAAACTACCTATATTCCAGACTGTTTATTTCAAGACAGTATTTTACAACTTTCTTGACTATTTGGAGAACAAGTCCTATAAGGAGAGGCTGAGGGAATTGGGATTGTTTAGATTGGAGAAAAGGAGGCTGAGGGGAGACCTAATTGCTCTCTGCAACTACCTAAAAAGAGGTTGTGGGGAGGTGGGTGTTGGCCTCTTCTCTAGAGTAAATAACAATTGGACCAGAGGAAATAGCCTCAAGTTGTGCCAGGGGAGCTTTAGATTGGATATTAGGAAGAATTTATTTACTGAAAGAGTGGTCAGGCGCTGGAACAGGCTGTCCAGCGGGGTGGTCGAGTCACCATCCCTGGTGATATTTAAAAATCGCATAGATAAGGAACTCAGGACATGCTCTAGTGGGCTTAATTTTTTTTTTATTTCATTTTTTTAGGGGGGTGGGGGTTGACTGTTGGATGCAGTGATCTTAAAGGTCTTTTCCAACTCTGACAATTCTGTGATTCCCTTGAAGTTGTACTTTAGTACTGATTTCTAAAAGAAATCAGAAAAAATACATATGTAACTGGAAGGAATGTAAATCAACCTGTGCCCCATGTTTTGAAAAGTTCTTCTTTGTGGTCAGTGAAATGGATTTTTTTGGTTGCTGATTCAAACTAGACTTTCACAGATGCTGAGATAGAGAATTTCCATGGAGCATAGCCCACATAAACTGCATTTTGTGATTAACAAGAACCTCTACATATTGCATTATCAGCATTTAAGGTGCATTTATCATTTACAGACATCTTTGATACCACTCATTTTTATGCTCTTTAGATTACTGACTGTTTACTGATGATTAGAAAGAGTATCAATAGTTTTGATCAAGGTATGGAGGTGTTGATTCTTATATCACATGCTTACTGTATACCTGGTATTATATTTTGCCAGTTAATGTTGTCTTTTTGAATAACTTATTACATTACCCAAGGAAGTTTTCAGTTGCAGAACATATCAAATCCTGATTGGAACATATTTCTCATACACTTTCAGAGGCTAAAGCAAAAATAACACTTTTTAAATAGCATCATAGAGTCATAGAATCATAGAATGATTAAGGTTGGAAGGGACCTTAAAGATCATCAGGTTCCAACCTCCTTGCTATGAGCAAGGACATCTCCCACTAGACCAGGCTGCACAAAGCCCCATCCAACCTGGCCTTAAACTCCTCCAGAGAGGGGGCATCCACAACCTCCCTAGGCAACTCATTCCAGCACCTTACTACCTCATGGTGAAGAATTTCTTTCTGATGTCTAGCCTAAATCTCCCTTGTTTCAGTCTAAAACCATTACCCCTTGTCCTGTCTTTGTCCTGTCTGGTGAAAAGCCCCTCCCCATCTTTCCTGTAGGCCCCTTCAGGTACCGGAAGGTGCTATAAGGTCTCCCCAGAGCCTTCTCTTCTCCAGGCTCAACAGCCCTAACTCTCTCAGCCTGTCTTCATAGCAGAGGTTCCCCAGCCCTTTGATCATCTTTGTGGCCCTTCTGTGGACCCTCTCCAACAGCTCCATGTCTTTCCTGTGCTGAGGGCTCCAGAGCTGAACACACTACTCCAGGTGGGGTCTCACAAGGGCAGAGTAGGGGAGCAGAATCACCTCCCTGGCCCTGCTGGCCACACTTCTTTTGATGCAGCCCGGGATGAGGTTGGCCCTCTGGGCTGCAAGTGCACACTGGCAGCTGATGTCGAGCTTCTCATCTACTACCACCCCCAAGTCCTTTTCCGCAGGGCTGCTCTCTATCCATTCTCCCCCCAGCTTGTACATGTTTCTGTATATAGAAACATGCTGTTTCTGACTTTTATCTAACCAAAAGTATACTTTGGATATTCAAATTAACGTTCACTCAGTGAATGTGTACAGTCTGGTCAGTTATGAAGGTTATCCTGTACAAAATCACAGAATTGTTAGAGTTGGAAGAGACCTCTAGAGATCATCTAGTCCAACTCTCCCACTGACGTAGGATAACCTAGAGCACATTACTCAGGACTGCATCCAGATGGGTTTTGAATATCTCCAAAGATGGAGACTCCACCACCTCTCTGGGCAGCCTGTTCCAGTGCCTTGTCACTCTCATTGTAAAGAAATTATCACAGTGGAATCTTTCAATTCAGAGTGCCTCTTAGCTCATTCTCCAGAAATCTTAGACAAGGTTTCTGGGCACTGCTTTTTGTTGCTTCTTCTGGGTATCTTTGTGGCTATCATCTGCCTTTAGGTTTGAAAGAGAAGAACACGTGCAGTGTGACCCACAGCCTGGGTAAAAAACTTACCCAATGAACAATTTCAGCTGAAAATCATTACACAAACTTCTTGCTAGAATGAGGACTAAACAGCCCAAGCCCATGTAGGGTCTCCTCAGCTTCTATAAATTGATCATCACATTACTGGGACCAAGGGACCCTAAAGAAAAACTTCCAAGGTATGCTGCAAAGTTCACTACCCCCAAACAGAGAGAGATGTAAGAAACTTCATGCCTTGTTTTACTGTCTCTCAGAACCTCTCCCTGAGAAAGAGACTGAAGTGATGATGTTTAAGACAAAACTAAAAAGTTAATCTCAACAGGAATCCATCTTTATTTATGGATTCTCTTGCCTCCCTTAATATAGAAATAATCCATACAGTCCAAGGATTTGATCCCAACTCATATAGATTTCTTATCTTTTTGGAATACGTGGAAGTGCTGGTATTCTGAAATAAAATAATCTTTTATCCTTAAATCTTTTGTGCTCCAAAGAAATCAAAGGAGTGTCTTGAGCTACCAGGCATAAAATCCCTTTCAGTGATGGAATTGACTGGGTTTTGGGCTGTAAAGACTGGTGTATCTCCACAACATGCAATGCTGAAGAGAAAGTTGGTATCTGCACATAAATCAATGCTGCTGCTGCTGCTGCTGGTCTGTACTGCCTTCCTCTCTTCCAATGTCATGATCACTGCCATAATCTTGGCAATTTTACCTGGATATTACTGGCATAATTAGTTCTTCTTTAATGCACAGAATGAATTTGTAAATGAGGAAGCATAATGTGGAGAGGGATGATTTAGTTTAATGCAGCCTTCCTGAGCTATATTTTCTATCCATTTCATGTGACATGAACTGTTCAATAGCTGAAAATCCTGTTATTTTAGTGTTAGGAATTTTCCCAGTAATAATGGGTAAGTCTGATGAGAAGTAAAGATGGTTATATGAAGGCCACAAGGGAAATAGAGTAATATTTTCTTGATGATAAAACCAACATTTAAACACTCATAAACTTTAATGACATTTTGTGCATAACAAAGCAGAGGAAAAAATGTGTATCATAGCCCAGTACACGGGGGGGGGGGGGGGAATTATAATAAATAGTGTTTTATAAAATAACATTTTAGCAATTCAACTTGTGACAAATTACATCTTTAAAAATCTCTTAATATTCTGCCACACTTGCATTATTCAAACTTTACCTTTGCCACTGAGCAAACAATACTGTACTAATGGACACATAAATCTTTTTTCAGAATTATTTCAAGACACAAGGATTGGAAAAATCATTAAATATTTGATGACAGTTGCAATATCTGCCTGATTTAGAAGCAGATCTATTCCCTGGAAAATACAGAGAGAATGACAAAAAGAAGATCAATAAAACTCTTTTTATATATATCATACGAAGGAAATAAAATTAAGATACAGTACATGCAATGGATTCATAAATGAAACTGAAGATGGAATATAATATGTTTCCCTTATAGTTTTGTTTCCATTGAAAGAATAAAACCAAATTAATTAGAAATATCTAAAGTAAAAATTTGACCCTGCTGAAGTCAAAGGACATTTTATCACTACCTGCAGCTACGATGGATCATCAGTTATGCTTAGCTCTTGCTACAACTGGATCTTTATCTTTGTGGATGTAAAAAACTTGTTGACACAATACAAGTCATCTGCTGATCTCTCAACACAGTTTTCAATCCCTTAGCCCATGTTCAGAATAGAAAGTACTGTAGCATATTTCACCTGCTGTACAGTGGCATAGCTGCAGACAATGAAAGTTGTACTATAGATATGATGAAGGCATATCTGTTGTTTCATCTCATTTTACTCATGTATAGCTAGGTGAGATTAAAATTATTCTAGTCAGAGATGAGTGTGCTTCCAATCTGTTAACATCAAGCCTTGCTCATTATTTAACCCAGGTGTACTGATAGTAAAACCTGAGGTAGGAAAGCAGAATGCCACAGAGCAAATTAGAGCTGGGAGAGACTCAGAAGTTGCTGTATGCTTCTACAGTAAACCCAAACTACTCATCTCTTTCATACATCAAGGCCCTGAGATACCATTTTTTGGAGTGGTGCTGGTTTGTTGGGTTTTTTTGGTTTTTTGGTCTTGGTTTTTTTAATAAGGAAACATGCTTATTTTACATGGCTTGAAATAATACACAATAATTGGCCCATGAAAGGTTTCAGCTGCTTATTTTTGTTCCTCTCTGATTCCGTTTCTCTTTTTCTGACTGACCTTCCTTCACCATAATATCTGAGCATCTTATTTTGAATAACCAGAACCACAAAATAAATTTGTTTCCTACCTCTTAAAAATAGCAAGGTTATTTTCTTTCTTAAGTATACAAGCAATTTAATTTATTTTTCAAGTTCAGAGCAAATTCATTTGGCTGGTTTGGTTCTCAGATAATTCATAATTGACTTGGAAAAAAATCAGACACAGCTTGGATCTAATCCATAGCACAAGAACCAAATTACAGCTGACACTCTTGTTGGCACAGTCAGCAGAGAACCCCAGAGCCTGCTCCTATAAGCATTACTCAAACAGAACTCCTGTTCTGAGGAATTTTTTAAGAATTTTGCTAGCATGAGGGCACTAGAAATTGAGATATCCCTCCCTCAAATGAGACCCTATCTGTTCCCAAAATCGCACCAGTTTAACCATGAGAGTGCTTTTTTTTAACAATTTTTTGTTTGTTTTAGGTTTTTTGTTTGTTTGTTGTTTTTTTCTTCGGTTGAGTTATGACTTCTTTTACTTAGAAATAAACCTGCTTTCCATCTGAGCAGAATATTCACTGTGGTTCTTGTAATGATTCTAATTCAGTTGCAAATAAAAGCAACCCACTTAAGTAGAATGGTTAATTCTGCCAGGAAAAGGATGATGCTTGGCCTTGTATCTAATCAAGGCACTGACAGACTCCCATTAGTTTTACTTCACCTACAGGACAAACTGGAAAGCCAGAGTTTGTGGTGTGCCCAGCTGAAAAATTGATTGCTTTCCTTTTCCTTGCTGGTAGCTGGGTCTACTGTGCAGTCACACAGGCTCAGCTACATCAGATGTCACAGGAGTATACGTGCAGCACCAGTTGATGCTAATGCAACGGGCTTAAGCTCCTTATCTCCCTTCCATCCCTAACCTTAAATCCATATTGGATTTTTTATCATTTGCATTCACCCCTTTTTAAAAAACAGAATAAAAAGCAGGTTTTTTAAAGTATTGCTTCTTCTTTCCTTCCCTCTTCCTTGGTTTTACTACTGAGCTCCTTAATTGATGTCTTTCATTGAATGTTTCCAGACTTCATCATGCCAGTAAATAAATTATTTTTATTGGTAGCTTCAAATAGTCTGTTCGCAGCTGTCAATAGCTGATGTATTCATTTGAATCCTGAAAGGGCCCCAGACTGCAAAACCTAATTAATATTTACTAAGCAGGAGAAATTTGTGCGGAAGTAAGCACTTCTCTCTAGCATGTATACCATATACTTGTTCATTCTGCCTTTTCTTTTTTCTCTGACCTTTAATTCCCATATTTGAGTGAATTTGTCATGACTCCCTTTTCTTTAGGCATGGCACATATAGACCCCCTATTCCCTTGCAGATGCCACCGAGTAGGCACTTTCCTGAGAGCTGTAAGTATACTGGTGGCACAGGAAGGCTTCCCATGGCCCTCAGAATTCAGTGTGAGCAGGCATGAAGAGCCATGGCCCACACTGCATTCCTGTACTGCTTCTGCAGGTCCCAGCTTTGTTTGTGTGAGGGGCTCATTTAGTAGGCTGAATTTACTGGTTCAAATTAAGGTCTAATTTAGCAGAAGAGGAGAACATTCTCTGGTGGTCCAGATCAGTAGAAACTGTATTAATTCCATTCTGAGGGCAACCCTCTGACTCACTGCTAACAGGTATTTCCCCCACCCCATCCCCGGCAGAGGACAGCAAACAACCTATCCTAAACATCACAGAGATACAGGTTAAGTGGACTGCATTCTGTGGTGTAAACATCCATCACAGACCAACATGCCCCCTTCTATTCAGCTGAAACTGCTCTCAACTGCAGAGTTTCTGTGCATGGGCCCTGGTAGCTGGAAACTTGTCCTCTCCACTCCTACCTCCTCAAATCTAATCCTAATAGGATAAATTCTCTTTGTATTCAATATGGGAACAACGCAACCAAGCCTTCAATAATTTAATACCATCTCTCTTTGTTGGAAGTCCCTGGAATTTCTGTTGTGATAAAAGCTTGCCTGGGTTGAACTTTGTTCTCCTGCCAGGTTTTTTGTTTGTTTTCCTTTTTGAGAGTGGCTTAGCCAGAAGAATTGATATGTACACACACCTACTCTGCTCTTTTACAGGCAGAATTTGCCCCCATAAGTGTGAGAAAGTTAGAATCATAGAATCATATCATGTATTGGGTTGGAAGGAACCTCTAAACTGATATTTATACTGCTTGCAGCTGAATTTTGTCCCTCAAAGGTCTAATCCCAGAATGAGTCTCTTTGTAAGTGTTTAGAAATTAACTACATGGCTATTTTAAAGATGCAAGAGTAAAGAAAGAAACTATTTGTTTTTTTCTTTAAATTAAAATATTTTGTCAGGTATTTTTTTCTAAAATAATAGAAACCCAAATATTACAGGCTGGTTTTTTATTATTGATTTTACTACTGTAATGTACTGAAAGGATCCTGTTCAAACAGATAACTTCTAAAAAAAACCAAACATTTTCATGCTGCATCTAAGTAACTCATAGCCACCTCAGGCCTGTGTCATCATTCTGCATATGACAGTGCTGGTCATCAGGAGTACTCTGTCTCTGTGGGGCTGTTGTAACAGGTGTTGTTCAGGTTTCTGCTGTAAATTGTTGGTTTAATTTGTAAGCTTGAACACCCTTGCCTTAATAATCCCTATGTACAGCAAGAGCAGAAAGGCAATTTGTCAGAGAAACATGGCAATACCCCAATACCCTACAAACAAAAGTTCAGTATGAAGCATTGAGAAGTCAAAAAAAAATTACTCTATTTTAAGTGGATGTTTAAAACAGCTTACATATTTCCTTGAATACCTAAATTTTAATAGCCCACTTAAGTAGAGAAAGTAGTATCAAATGGATGCCAGGGAGAAGGATAAAAGAAAGAAGTCACTGAAGCAGAAGGAAATATGGTATTTGGGAAAACTCTGGGCAAACTGGTTAAAACTGAGGTTCATTTTACCTACTTTGTAAGGCACTAGCCAAATTAGTTGTCTAGACTTTCTGTGTATGGAGAGAATACCCAGAGAGCAGTTGATCTCAAGTAAGTGAGACACCTATCTTAGACTGAGATGAAATAAATGTCCTCTGAAGGTACCCTTTCACTCCACAAACTATAAGGGGAAATTAAACACCTGGTTCAGACTACACATTTAGTTCTTAGACAGCGAAGTTAGGTGAGATGACAAATAAAAGGGAAGTGAACTGCAAAGGGCCTTGGGGGTAACAGGAAACAATATGGAAGATGGGAAATAATTAGTTAATTAAGTGGGCCCACACAAAACGATTTGAAGAGCAGGACAAAACTATTTTGCAGCAACCAGGTAAGTCTGACTGGGCTGTCATATGGTATAGAAGAAAATAGAAAAGTGGCTAGGGCAAATGTTTGCAATAATCAGTGCAAAAGTCGCTCAGTGCATGAATACAAGAGTCTCCTGTAGGGATGCAAAAGAATCGCCCATCCTTGGGATACAGTGAAATTAGGAAGGGTATTCAACCACAGTATCTTCAAAAGATGAGAAAGGCACTGAAGGTGAAAATAGGTTGTATTTTTTCTGTAGTGGACATAAAAGAAATTATATGCAAAATGTAGTGAGAAAAGATATTTTTTCTCTTTGAACTGTACCTAGACCTCAGAATGAGAAATGGTCTACTGCGTGTTAGTATAGATTTTTTTTCTGGTTGCTTATTGTGGCAGAATGGTGGACTGAGATACCTCTTAAGCAGGAAATCTCTAATCGTACACTATCGAAGGGAATCTATTTTATTGAAGGAATAAATAAAATTGAAATGATCAAATAAAAAACTCTGCTCCCTGGTTATGCACCATACCACCTAGTCTTAACAGTCTGACTACACACTTCACACTATCAGTCTGTAATATAACAATAAATATTATATTATCCACACTAAGAAAGAGCAGAAGATTTGATTCAACCAAATCTTAATTATGAACTGATAAATACTGAGTGACTGCAAAGGCTTGCAAGGCTGCAGTGGCTTGCAAGGCTGGTTCATTTGGATGTTTTGGGAAATTGTGCTTAAAGTACTATAAAAGCCTGTAGTGATCATCAATACCCTGTGTTATCTGAAACCAATCACAGGGTCACTGAAGGCACTATTAAAGCAAATTACTGGTTTGTGCCACTTATTTAACTAAAATATTTTTTATATTTTTCTTGCCCATCCTCCCAGCTCAAAATCTGAGCTGTACTTCCTGTGTTTCTCTAGGAATTCATCTAGTATTCCTGTTTTTCTCTGTGATGTTTTGGCTGTATTTTAAGCATCAATATTATTAATCCTTTCCTGTCAACTTCTGATTTACCAAGCATTTGGCCAAGTCAATGAACAGATTAAGCTCACTACATAATGCCAGATGGCTTTATGGTTTTGTGTCCTCTCCTGGGCAAGTCCTGCAGTCATCTCTGAGCATCTGCACAGAGCCATGAGAGATGTGTGCACTTTTCATTCATTCAGCTGGGTCACTCAATCATTAATATTCGGAGGAGGAAAGGAGGTGTCAGACAAGAGAATTGGTTCTGGTTGCTGTTAGCACATTGACATGTCAATCATTCACCCTAGAGGCTGCCAGGCCCAATTTAGAACAAAAGTAACTGCTGGGCTGAGCACATCACAAAAGGAGATGAGATTTCTTTGTGTTAACCAGTCCCTTCAAGGGGTGAAAACCTAATTAGAGTTTTCCTCACAAGCAATAACACATGAAACCCAGTGATTAGCAGGACCTGCTTTGAGATAAAATCGCTGACCTCAATCATGTTATGAATGATTCTGCTGCAAAGGTGTTCTCAAAATGAAATTGTATTTAAAGCACCTCTCTCAGGAAAGTGGTCCAATCCAGCACAGTGATAGCTTGAATATGTTAAGTTCCCTGCAATTTCTTACATGACAGCTTTGATCATTCATAAAAGGTACTGTTGTTTTCCAAATTAATATTGTCACCTTTAAAAGAAAAAACAGCTGAAACAAATTAATCCTCAAGCCGTTTGATCTCGGTGCAATTCCCAGCATCTGCATGTGTAATAGCCTCTTAGTGCACCCTACTGGGCTCCCTAAATAATGCCTCCTGCTTCCATGGAGCAGCTTTAATGGGAAAAAGGTGGGTACATTGGCAAAGCCCACATGGGCTGCACTGCTCAGGCTAGAATAAACAGGAATTCCTGCTCTGTATGGCCCTCAAGCTTTTCTTGCAACATTTTGATCATTTTTGGCACCTTGAGTTGATTGAAAAAAATGTAAGCATCAGCAGTAAGAGCATTTGCTGTCACAGTTCATATGTTTTCACCATTATGGGGCAAAATGTTCGTTTAGCTCTGGTAGGCAGCTTCTCTTTCAGCAGACAGCTAAACGTAGGTCAGCTTTCAAGCGTCTCCTATTGTAATAGCAGACTCAAACTTCTCAGGCACCAGGATCTGAACATTAAAGCTAGCTTCTTTTCAGCTATAGGCTGAACCAACATCCAGGCTGCAAATATTCTGAGGAATGTTAACTATTCTATTGTTCAGCTCCATCTTGTGTGTAGATCTCCTACCACCCAGTGATAAACAAAGAAACATTTTCTCAGGACAAGCCACATGTAAACCAGCAAACTTTCATCGGAATCAATAGACAGATACATTTCTACACCAGCTGAAGAACTGGTCTATTTAGTTTTAAGGTAAGGTTGATAGCTATGTGTTTTATTCCCTCCTGCTTCCAGTTATCTGCTGTATGCTACATGTGACACAAAAAAACCACCCTGAACTTCTGTCTTGGTCAGAAGGTTGGAAACCTTTAACCTCCAGCATTTCTCGTAAGAGACAGTAATTGTTTTATGTACTTATTTCCTCAAGAAAAGAAAAATATTTCAGTGTCCTTAATTCACTTATCTCCTTTAGCCTCCAGTGTCTATACCTTACTGCATCATGAAAGATACATTCTTACTGTGGCCTGGTTTTGTAATCAGGTTTTATGGCCCATTAAATTTAACCCAAAGTATGAACCCTACATCTCTGTTTCAGATCCTGCAGAAAAATGTCTAACATCATCAGCCAAGGGCTGAAGCTAAACTGCAGGTGTAGGAAACAGTGACAGCAGGAAACAATAAACCGTTTGTCTTTTAGCTCTCATAGGTATATATTAGGTATATGCTGTTTAGTGATAAATTTATTTGAACAGCTGCAACTCATGGGCAGGTGAGAGGAAAGCTAGATCTCCCTGATCACAGAGCCATCCTGAGCTCAAGGACCAAAATACCATAAATATTTGGCTTTGACTGATATTTATACTGCTACTTTATTCATATAGTTATTTTCGTATTCAAGTACCTGAAGACTGATTGTATGGCTGCCTACATGAATTATTCTGCATCTCAAAAATCTGGCACCACAGCCACAAAAAAAAGACTTACAAAGCAGTCTGATGAACTTGTAAGAGTGTATTTTGATCACTAGCATAAGACCATTTCCCTTTTATATTCTAAGAGACTAAATAGGCAACAGAGTGGCATTTTTACACACCTTAATGAATGTTACCATTATGTAAATTATATTATTCCAATTAATAATACCACCCTCAAATAACGTTCTTGCCTCTTTTATGTAGGCATGTAGGTTTGCTGAAAGGATCGAGCACAGACACACTGGCCTAAATATCTGGCAACATCAGTGGAGCATATATCCTGGCTAAAGAAAGAGATGCAGAGGAGCTTTTGTGCTTTCTCACAAATAACCAGAGGTCGGTCCAGCATCCTCTCCTAAGCTGTCTCCTCTAAATTGTGTGAGGGGCCAAGGAGCTGATGTTCACCTTTTTTTAAGAGATACTTCTTCAGCAAAATGCTGATCCTTCAATATTGCAGACAAAACTACTTGCCAAGAACCTCTGTACAGCGCAAATAATTTTTAAGCCTGATTTCCCCACCACCACGACATGAAGAAATGGAAGCTCAGTACAATTCTGCATAAGCACCATCACTGATAAAGTAAGTTAAAGTGCAGTTATGTTGACACATGTCAAAACTCTGCCTATGTACTTCAAAGAGGAAGAGCAGATCAGTGGTAACATGTTTGAAAAGATGGGTTCAGTTGTTTGCTCAACAGATTTTCTGTGTCCCCGTTTGTCCTTTTCAGTTCTTTGTCTCTAAAATTAGGACAGTTGTATTTTTTTACACGTCATAGAGATGTGTGAGGTCCTTAGAGACAATATTAATAGTATCAGTACAGATATCTTCGATGGATTGATTTTTGGGAGGTTTTAATTGAAATTGTTCTTCCATGGAATGCTGTTGTTTCAGTATAAAGATGCTCCAATTTTCAACATGCTTACAATATTTTGATTAGTAGAATTGCCTTTGTTTCCATCTGCATGATTTTTGCATAGGGCACAACTGGTCCTTCTGTAATTCGCTCCATATGTTGCATTTTCATAAATAATTTTATGAATTCAGGGCTGTGGTACAGGCCTGAGCTATCTGGTGAGCTTTCTCCACAGATAGTCCAAGAAACCATCTTGGTTCACGACAAGGGCCAAACAGTTTGAGAAGGCTGTCTGCTTTCATCTGCATCATTTTCCATGTGCTCTCTGCTCTGAGTTATGTTATGTTTAGCAGCTGCTTAAATACTAATCCCAAGACTGAACTATCACTGTCACTTTAAAGGAGGAGAAGAACTCTCTTTATTATAAAATATTCTATCTGTTGCAGTGCAGGACAGTGGCAGATAGACACAAGGCAGGCGATGAGCTTGCATTATTGTTCACTCAAAGGTTAAGGGAGTTATTTCCATATTTAAAGAAAATGTATGTGCAAAGTAACTGTATCAGAGTCCTGAAATAAGCAAGATTTCTGAGTCAAATTTTAAAGAATGGACTATTGCCTAGGAAAACTCAAAACAAAGCTTCAAAGAGAGTATGCAGTATTTACTCAGTGTTGAAGACAGGTTTAAGCAAACGGGCAATGGAGACTTCTCAGCCACCAAACAGAACTTATGTTGAAAAAGTTAGGAAAAAATTAATAAATTGAAGAAAATGTATACAATACATTGATTTTCAGACAACAACAAACTGACTAAAACCTCCACATTGCAACAATATTGAAAATAAATATGAGACACTTATTGTTTCTAAAATCAGTTAAAAGTCATCTATGGGACTGACAAAAACATAGTTTCTTTCAGTGGGAGTTTAAGAGGAAACTGTCTCTGAGAAGGCTGTGCCTCTCAATTTTTTATTAAAGACATTTTCACAGCAACCTACATCTTCTTAACAGCCAGGGTGGATTATTACTCCTCATTGTACTGCCTAATGCACATGCTGAGATTAAAAAGGGCTTCAGCTGATGTAAATCCCAGCAATCACTTCTAATGGTACTAGTCACCAAGATCATGACCCCCTAGCACTCTTCTCTGTTGCATGACTCTAAAGAGAGCAAAGAAGCCAACTGGCATTCTGTGGTATAGGGCTGAGCTATCTGGTGAGCTTTCTCCACAGATAGTCCAAGAGGTCCTTGGTGGAAGAGGCAGTCATCACACTGGCAGAACTAGGCATTTAAGATCAGAAATTCTTCTTCAGGTCATTAAAGCACTTAAGCACCACCAGAATTCAAATCCATGACTAGGTCCAAGCTCCTCACAAACAGATTTTCCTGTAACACTGGACTCCTTGGGGTGGCTGCTGTAAAACAAACCTCACCTCCACTGATATCTCTAAAAGAAATGCACCATATTAAGATTGTCCTTAGTCCCAAATATGCTTACTATAGAATGGTCCATACTATCCTAAATAACTTATTTTCCTCGACACTACTCTTTCCCTTTTAACCAGGAAGGGCAGGGGATAGGTTGTAGCTCTTTAAGGCAATAGACCTGTGAAATGCCAAAAATGTGGTACTGCCTGTGACATACACCCCTGACCCATACAGGAGTCCCAGCCCAGCTGTCCTGTCCCCCCAGTGAGGTGCATCCCACAGGTCTGGTGACCAGCTCAGGCAGCATCAGCCTCCTCACAAGATGGGGCAGGGGGGATGAGTGGGGTGCTCCCTCATGCCTACCACCGCACCATTTTCCCACCCTACCAACTAGGGCCTCACCTCTGGGTGAAGCTCACATGGTCCATCCCATGGAGACTGTATCTGCAGGCCTCCAGGATTGGAGATGCTGGGAAAATACAGGATAAGAAGCTCAAATCCCTAGTGGAGAAAGAAAGGTAGCAGCTGCTGGCAGAAAGCTTGGAGAGGCAGCATGAAGGCAAGGCCAAACACAGGCTGCCTGGGGAGTGAATTCTGGAGGCCAGGCCACAAGAAATGGTGTTGTGAGAGAAGAGGTGGCAGAGACTGGCACAGGAGGAAAAAGCCAAGCCCAAGGCAAAACTTGGAAGATCAAAGCTCTAAGGTGAGTACAGGAAAGGTTTTCATGAAAAACAACTAAGAGAGGAGCGGATCATGGAGAAGGATACAACAGACTTGAACCTTCTCAGAGGCAAGGTTACATGGGCTTTTAAGAAGAATGAGTTTGAAAGAAATTGAAGAAGAGAAAAGAGTTGATCCAGTATAAAAAGGCATGACATAGACACCTGAAGTAAGTTAATCAGCAGGTCAAAGTTGATGACCTTTATCAAGAGACTTGCTGTGGGCGAAAAATTTCAAAGGTCTCAAAAAATCCTTGATCAGCTGATGGAGGAAACAATTAGGGAATCAAAAGAAAAAGCTCTAAAGGAAGAAGAATGAAGTTTTATGGCCAAATTTAAAGAAAAAAGATTGAAAGGAAGAGAAAATAAGATATAAAAGTATCTTGCTAAATATAGCCGAGAGGAAAATTCAGAAAGCCCCAGAAATGCTGGCCAAAACTATTCAACAGAAAGTAAACCGTATCAAGGAAATTAACTGAAAGGAAGAAACCATCACTTTCAAGGACAAAACTTGATGATGATGAAAAATGTCAACTACAGGAAATAGAAGAAGCAATCAGAAGAGAGATCAGAAACATTAAGAGAGAAGGAATCTGTTGCAGAAAAAGTTAGAAAAAAATACCCAGAGCATCTTACGGCCTGAGACAAAAAATGAGAGAACAGGAAAGCAAATGACTAGATGGCTTCAGATGCCTCTTACAGTGCAGATATTCTTAAGATTTAAAGAAAAAAAATTCAGCCATTTTTGTGCCCAAAAGATAACATGCAATTTATTCTTTTTCTGATTTGGCAAGAGCTCTGGGTGGTATACACTAAAATGGTTTCACTTTAACCTTGCTACATCTTATGACTACACAAATCACCACATGAGCCACTTCAGTTCTGGCAGCCTTGTCTATCTGCTTGTTGTTCTGACATTCTTTGGTGGCACGACACTTGGGCATCGGGGCATCTGTATGACATACTTTTGAAGCAATGTTCTCCACTCAGGTAGCAATGTCTTGGCACAATGCAGCAGCTCATTCCTGTAGCCACCTCCATAGCACATTTGCCACCATTCAGGACTCAATATAGAGAGTACCAACCACTTCTCTCATACAACAATCCCTTGGGCCAGACAGATGGCTTTCATCTCTGCAGACTGACTTGATTCAGCTTTTCCTTCAGTGGCTTCTGCAACGCATTGTGTGAGACTCCACACAGCAGCTTGTTTCCACTTCTGATGGTTTCCTCCAACACAACAGGATACATCAGTAAATACAGCATATTGCTTTTCATGTAATGTGGCCTCAACACAAGCTACTGCCTTGGGCAGTGCTCCGAAATCTTTCTGGCCAGTGCATGGTCTCTTCCAGGACTGCTGGGTAGTCAGTGTTCCACATTTGGGCCTGGTGCATGATCAACACCACCCATTTACTCCACATAGTTTTGTTTGCACGAGGTGGAGAAGGGACCCTCTGTTTGAACATCCACTGCAGCACAGGCAATCATGATGCCAAGAGGAACAGTGCTTCTGTACCATCTGCCTCCAAAGTGGCTCAAATCCCCTCAAATGCTGCTAATAACTCCTTTTTAGACAGGTGTATTTTGTATGACATTCCCATGAAATGTAATTTACTTTACAAGTAATTTATAATTAAACATATGTTATGAAAATACATTTTAAATATATTTAGTGAAATTGTACTAGATAATTTAGTATATGCATGTAGCAAATAGATAGCTTTTCACAAGTAATTTTCATCCCTCATTAACTTTTCGGTTTTGAGGAGAATCAATTGCTTATATCTGTCATGTAGGTGGGCTGGTTTTGCCTCAGTAATGCAAAATATACTACTAATGCAGCATTAACGTAATACAGAAATATGTTCAGGTTCTTTCTCAAACCAGAAGAATTAGTGGTCCTAAAACAAAAATGCAATTATATTTAATCTAACATGTAGCTACCTAATACTCAATTTAAATGAAATTTAGTTTTATAAACTGTTGAGTCAGTGAATTAGATGATTCATTGCAATGGTATTTTCTTATTATATTATTTATATCGAGTTTCAGTAAATTAATTTTTGCAGTATATTTAATTATAATTTTGAAAAGTTGAATTTCTGTCTCATTCACAGCATGCTAGATAGAAAATACAGCTGTGGTATGGGACTTTAAATAATTAAGAAAAAAAATTTTGAAGGAGGGAATTGTCTGCATTTCACTGAGTAAAATACACTCTAAATCAAAGACTCCAATGTAGACCTATGTGCTTGAATGCTTTTTTTCATCTGTTTATGTTGTTGAATATACCGTTAGTTAATAACCTAGGATAAGCAGTGGTGTAATCTGAAAAAAGAGCTTTCTTTCCTAGGAAAGAAGGCTGAAAGAAAGTTAGTGGCATTAGGCTACGTGCCTTTGTGAGGAAGAACACCTAAAGATCCCAAAGAGCTGCCAGTTTCAGCTGTTGTCAACTGGGCAAGTGTAGGTGATGAACGGGAAACCAATTTTGAGGGCAAGCCTTGATGTGAATGTCATCAGAGATCTTTGGGGGATCCTGCCCCCTGAAACCAAGATTGGGTTTTTCCAAGCACATGGTTCAACAAGAATGTCTCTTTTCTAAAAAAGAAAAAATCTGAGTGAAGTAGAAAAAATTAGCAACTGATAGAGCCTCGCCCTTTCACAGCCACTACTGGAACATCATTAAATTAGATTTGTTTAAAAGCCTGTGTGAAATTTCCCAGCTTCAGGCTGCAGCCCAACAACTCAAAAGCACTTCTTGCCAGAAACTAAAGTAAAACCGTGTTTTGCCAGTATAAATCAACTATGATTTGAAAACTTGTTCCAGCTAGAAGTTCAAAGAGATTGCAGAAGTGAGATAACCTGTCCAAGAACCCTATGGTTGGAAATACATGCCTGTGGCCAGCAGAACTGAGGAATCTAATTTGTAAATCATATCAGCAAGATATTTGCACACTTAAAAATCTACAGTATTTTCTACACGTCTTTAGAATACATTGTAGTCACCTACAAGATTTTGGCTAATCTTTCATACTTTCAGTTGGAATCAGGATGATAGTGGTGATTCTGATTTCCGTGCGCTGTGTCTCTAGTGAGGCAAAGGCAATGGACCTGTTTGCTGCTTCCCACACACTTCAGACATGGAACAGCTCACTCCAGCTCATCGAGGAATGCTCTAACACTATGCAACTCATAGTATTTCATGATAAATGCAGCATTATAGCTGATTTCTCTCTTTCAAAGAGAAGATGATGTTACCTCTTTCTGACCTGAACAGGTAGCCATGAGGCTGGGGCCTTGTAAGTTATTTCATCTGGAGAAAAACAGGCAGAGTCCAGCATATCTTAGATATTAATTAATTTATTACAAAAAGTTCCAAGTTACCTTTCTTGAATGCAAGAGAAATTAAACAGCAAGGGCAGGTTTCTCAGGACACAGGTCAACATCCCTTTCTGAGCAACACTTAGACCAAAAATTCTCTCTCCATGTTCCCAAAAATTCTGTCTCCATTTTCCCTCATGCCTGTTTCTAACTGCCTCTTGTAGACTTTCCTCTCATCTATTTCAATTATTCTGCATCCCAGAGATCTGAAAACCATCATATAACAAAAACCATTCCTGCTGTGTATTTTAGATGGAAGCTGTTTTCATTTCAGCTCTCCAAATATCTACAAAAGCACAATCTTTTCTTACCTTTATCCCTCACAAAGACCTATTTTTAAACCCAGAAGCTGGGCTAATGACATTTAAAACATTTACTTCCCGTAACCAAGAAACAAGGTTTGTTGTTTGGGCTTGGGGTTTTTTAATCTTTTTTAACAAAGATATGTAATATTTACAAAAATATTTTGAAATATAAGATAAAATCCATGAGGGATTTTGGAGTATTATTTATAATTGATTTGGATAAGCTCAGCTTTTAGGATTACTTTCTGCTACTTTTTAAAATAACTGGATTATCTGAAGGATGAAGAAATCTTTGACCTATATATTCTGGTTACTGTCTGTCTTTCTTCCATTCACTTGTCTTTAAAGCATATTAAGATGAGCTAACCCATATAAATGTCTTGCAGGATATAAGACCCAATTTTAGTGACTCAAAAAGTACCTGTGTACCAAAGGAGGACGGGTATTTACGGGACATTATTAAGGAGAAAATACAGATCAGACAGCTTAACTTATCACTGAATTTCACTTCCTGTAGGAATGTGACAGACAGCTGAGAGAGTAACACATGGGAAAATTGTTCTTTACTAGGAAGGAAATGAGATGGACGCTGTGTAAGTAAATATTATTGAAGCACTGGTCCAAGGATGTGAAGCAATAATCCTTTTGCAACCAAGGACCACAGCCAGCTCCAATAACCTCTCCCAAAATCTGAAGCAATCTGAGCCTCTTGACACTGCATCAGACCTTCTTGCCCTTGTGTGGGACTGGCGTACAGTGGCATGAGGTGAGGCTGCAGGTCCCACGGCAGACAAGCAGTGCAGATGGTACCCTGGCTGTCTACAGTGCCAGTAAAGTCATCTTAAAGTACCTACAAGGTGAGTCTGCTGCATCTGCAAACACAATAGATCTTTTTCTTCGCTCTCCTACATCTTGTCTCCACCAGCCTTATATTCCTTCTTTCTCTGATTAATGCATCAATTTAGATAGCACATCCATCCTCTCTCATCCATGTGAAATGCACAGCATGTTCAATACTAAATAACCCAGATGAAAGAATTTCTGTCTGGCCTAGAGAGTGGTGTACTTAACCATTAACTTGAACTTGTTTTCCACTTGCCATCTCTGACATATTTCACTGAGAAGTCACTATCATTCTGAGCACGGGGAAAAATCTGCAAAAAAAGAAAAACAGCACACACACACTCCTTTAGCTGTCTTTGATTTCTCTTCCTCCAAATGAATTAAATGCCCCCTTCTGCACTTATAAAACATACTGAATTTTGAGAGAAAATAGCAAACAGTAATATTTCGTTTTAGGAATAAAGTCCCAATTTTATTTTCTTAACCACAGATGGATAGTTTCCCTACTAGATGAAGGCATTTCCAAACTGGGACAGGGGAGGGCACTGAAGAGTTACACATGGATCTGAAAGCTGAAGAAATGCTTTGTCCAACATGTACATTTGCTCTAAAATTATTTCAGGCTCATCGTGTATATTTCTCGCAAGAAAAAGAAGCTTTGATACAGCCTATTAGATGACTGAACCACTTCCTTAATCTTCGGAAAAAGCTGCTGAAGCCAAGCCTTGCTTTTGTGTTTTATCATCTTTCAGCCAAGTAAGGAAAAATACATCCTTGTCAATGGTTTTCTAAGAGCACGTTGGTCTCTGAGAGAAGCAGAGACAAGGTGTGATCCCGACTGGAATATGTTTAGGCATTTCTTTTATTTGTCTCTAGTTCACTCAAATTAGGTTTTAGTGTAAAAATTATGGTCCTTGCTCTAACTGGACTAATACCACTAAAGAACTGACATGTTTAGATAATGGATTGCAAGCCTCTTTGCACTTCCAAGAAATCTGCTGTGAGGTTATTTGCAAATTTACTACACTCGCTCAGGACTTGGCTCCTTACGGGAAGCAACGATTCATCTTCATGTGCAAAGGGAGTGAGTTTTGTCAACAGAAATGAACAACACATATCTATTTACATAATTAATTACCGTCAAGCTCACAGTAGCCTCAAAAGCTGAGACTATTCTTCCCATTTTCTGCCTGTCAGAGTGTACTGTCACAACTGAGAACATGCACTGAGGTTCTTCTTTGTAAAGCACATCTGAATGAAGACTCTGTTTTAATTATGGCAACTTTTTTTTTTTTAAGTAGCGGATAATTCTGTAACCAGTGGTAACATTCATAATGATGCAGGATATAATCAGATTTCACGCATTAGTGGAAAAATTTAACACTACAGAGATCAGGAAGGCTTTGTGAATAGATATTCAATGGATATACAGATTTCCGTATTTCTCTGAAGAACTTTACACTATCTTTCATTCCACACAACATATAATAAAGATGGCATGAACCTGGGTGTGTCAGTCAATACAGGACAGTTATGAGGCAAAGGCATGCGGTGCCTGTTAGCTTCAGAACACAAGAGGAAAAACAATTCTAAGAGACTGAGAGGTCTGAATGCCTCTTTACAGGCCACTGATACAGTTCTGGTCCACCATCCTGGCCAGCCCTGTTTAAAAAGATGAAAGTGGGACAGATCAGAGGAAAGCTATAAAGGAGCCCTGAAACACTTGAGCTGTTGAATGTCTTATATACAATGAACTCATATATATTCAATCCTTGGGCCTGATCTTCATGTGCATCCAACTCTTCTCCACACTGTAGTTTTCTCTAAAAGGAAACCCATGTGCATAGGCTAGACAAGAACCCCATTAAATGGTGCTTCAGGAAGAGGTTGGCTTTTTGGATGTCTCCAAGAGAAGTCTGGGAAGGAAAGATTTCCTCCTAGAAATACAATGGAAGGCTAAATACTGGAAAAAGGAAAGACTAATTTATGTGATGATGTTGCCACAAAAACATATGGTAAAAGACTAATGATAAAGCAAATGTGGCTGCAAATTAGAAGACAGTTTCTGGTAACTCTCAGAGGTGAGCAGCATGAGATCTCAATTCCCAAATAAATGTTTACATTGTCACTGCCACTAGCACAACTGCATGACAGCGACAACAGATGCCTTAGGGTAGACAAGGTTCCTCCTAGCCACCCATATGACATCCTCCTTTCTGATGCTTTAGAAGGAATATCACAAGCAGGAAAAACAACACTAGCGAACAAAGTGAAGCGTGGAGGAGCACATCTGCCTGGAGAGTCCTAAAAGACTCCTGCCCATGCAAAGGTGTGGTGGAACACAATTAGGCAGCACAAGTCTTCCAAGAGCTCACTGCCCTATGGCCAAGCTCTGCTCTGGTTTCCAGAGGAATACAAGGTTGCTGCCTGGTGTCATGGTGCAGATAGACAAGTCTCCTAACAGCTCATGAAACTTATTTCTCTCTCCATGATCACAGTTTCCCATGACAACCGTGTTTCTCCACAGGGACACTATGCCTGGCTGCCAAGAGATGGATGTTTTTGAGTGCAGAAATTCACAGGAGCTGGACCTGCCCCAGAAGATGGGAATGGTTTGGGTGCTCCTCATATCCAAAGCATGTACAAAGAAATTCAATTTTTCCACTTTTGAAAGAAGCAACAGGCAAGACTCATTGCAAACAGAAATATTAAACTTCCTTTGAATTTTAAAACAGAACAAACAAGGTATTGCTTCCTCCTAAGATACTATCAGGAGCTTGCAAAAACAAGGACAAGCTGTGCATATGTACCCATCTTGCCTTTGTGGACGGAACAGAACGGAACAGAAAACTGAAATCACAAAAGCACACCGTGCCTTACAATAGTTTTCTTAAAAAAAGATCCAGCTGTTGTGCTACTGTATCAACACAGGCTGCTCAAACCAATTGCAAGGATATTGCCATGAAAAACAGGAAGGAGGGAAGCACTCTGGCTGCTGGGCCATCCCAGAAGCCACAGCAGGCTCTGCGGATGAGTGACCCCCATCGCTGGGGGGGGGTTGAGGTTTATTTCCTCAGCACACTGTGCTGCCCTTGCCCACTCCTCCAGATTACACACCCCACTTTTGTGCGGCCCCGCTTGCGGGGGGGAGAGAGCCCTGAGCGCTTGTTGGTTTTGTTCCCTTCATTACCATGCAGACAATATTTGGCTGTTCTCAAGGAAGGTCTGAGATCCCTGCTCTTTTCCCAGGCTTTCTTCTTGTCCATGAAAAGAGGAAAAACAACGAGGAGCCTGTTTGGCTCTGTCTGGCCAAGCCGTGGGCTGACAGTGATGTAACGCCAAGCCCGGCGGTGACTGGCTGAGGCCAAACTGGTCATGCTCCGTCCAGGCATGGCGCGGCCATCGTCTGTAGCTGCCTCACACCTCGGCCCCGCCGCCACACAAAGGCTCCGAGGGGGGAGCATTCAGCGTCAGCCAAGCATGAAGCTGAAGGGGATCTCCCCCTCGGCACAGGGATGGCTCCCAGCCCTCAGCTGAGTGCCTGCCCAGAGTTCCCGCGCTTCCTGGCTCAGGCAGGGGCACCCGCCTGGGGCTGCGGAGATGATGGGGATGGGGATTGTTATTAGCTGGTGGAATGGGATTTTGTGCAATTGGGGTTGGCAGGGGAAGTAAGCACAGAAGGAAGAAAACCAAATTTGGTTTTGTTTCACAGGATACAAGGCCAGATCTTAACGAATGTAAATCAGTACAGTCTCAATGCCTTCAGCAGCAAATACATCCCAATACCTGTCAGCATAAAAGGTGGTCCATGATGTCGGATAAATGAAGGCAGTTTACCTCTAGAACCGTGCACAGCTCCTTGTTGGACAATTAATAAGCTACATGTCTGCTAACATCTGTTTAAACAGAAACATTTAGGTGGTGGGTTTAGCAGTAGCTTGCAGTTTTTTGTCATCTTAGGACATTTCATTTTGCCTTAAAAGTATTCATTTTCTCAAAAAAAACCCCAAAAAGCAAACAAACAGAAAAAGAAACCCAACAACAACAGCAAACCAACCAAAACCAAAAACATTAGTCAAGCCGTTAGTGATTGCTTATGATCAACTTTTTAGTTTTAATTACGAAAATGAGTTACATTTTTATAACTAGACATGGTTTACAACAGGAAACACTTAATAATTCTCATGCTTGTTCTATGATCTTGACAGACACTTGACAGGGAAAGGCCCTATTAAATATTTGAGGCTCCTTCATAGTAGAAGGTAGTAAATACAGAATTTATGTTTGTTAACTAACTTGCAACTAGATTTACTTTTTCAGTCTTCATTCTGCCTTCACTCAGCCCATCAAAGACTGACTCCTGTGGTGACACAGCCAAATATTTTGTTGCTCAGAATAGTTACAGTCTCTTAGCAGATCCAGGGGGAATAAAAAGCCATGGAAGCTTGCAGCTTGTTTACAGAGGGGTTGATTTTTCTAAGAAAGTACTAGACCTTAAGTGAAAGGGAAGGAAAATGACTGGGAAGGAATAAGCACACAGTGTTATCTGAAATATCTCTCACCTTAAATCTGGATCAATTTCTGAAGTATCAGTCAAGTTACCTTTCAGGTGCAACTTCCCAAGACATGGTATCATTTAAACTTGCATAATAGCTGTCTGATAACATGCAGTTTCAACCTTTTAAATGCCTTCCAGAGTCATGACTTTGAAAAGTGCTGCATTTAAATTCAGCCTAATTAAAGGTTGAAAATTAATTCATTAATTGTTAATTGTAATGGAAATAAGTTCCCAGATACTTGATCTGCATGCCTTTATACTCATTAAAGCATACAGTCAAAGCACAAATATACAGTAAATCTCTGCTAAGTAAATCCATGCTCATCACCCAGCAACAAAAATATTCATTTAAAAAAGCCCTCCCCTCAAGTTTTTCATCAGCCTTTTAAAATGCTTTCCAATATATTTGTAAGCTTTTTTCTATCACAGGCTATTTCTCAAGAGTATGCAGGTGCTGTCTGTTTCTGCAGCTCACTGACTTCACTTTATGTGTACACATAAAGACTAATGAACATTTTCATTCATGAGATCAGAAAGTTGCCTTCCATGTAGTTCAGTCTCTCATTTCCAGGTATTGGCTTTTGGAGATTGACATGTAAAAAATGATGAAACCAAAACAGAGATATCACAGCAAACCCATGCATCCACTAGTACATTCAGGGTCTGTCTCCCTTTGCCTTGGTATATCTCACACATGCACACACAGACACATTTATGATAGCAGGAAATATATGCAGTAGAGGGGCTACAATTGCACTAGTAAAACCAAAAGTTACAAGTGCTTGAAAAATAGAGAGGATTTCTCTATTAAAAAGTAAAACTAAAAGCTGGAGAATTCCCTGAACCTTCCACTGTATGTTTTTATACAAAATGGAGCTGGGGGGGAGGAATGTTTGGGGTTGATTTCTTATTGAAAAGGAAATTTAAAAAATAAAGCACAACAACCTAGAAAACTGGAAAGTCTTCCCCTAAGCAGTTTTCTTTGCTACTTAATTTGTAAGACTTTTTTTTTCTTTTCCTATAATAACAAGCTGTTATACAACCTCTCCCTTTTTATCCATGGTACTTTTAATCTCAGGGCTTTGCTCTTCACTGCTGCTGGCTAGCAAAGACTGCAATTAGCAAAAGGTGTTACCTGCAGCCCTGTGCTGATAGGCTTCTCATTAAGACTTTGCAATTCACAGTTCAACCTGACTTTACCTTACTGCCAGCAATTCCTTGCCAAAGCCACCTTCCAACCATGAAACCTGAAAACTTAACAGTGACTTCTTCAGCACTTGAATCTCTAGTCCTGTTCTGGGGGTTATCCAAAATAATGGCATCTCTTCTATCTCCTCCATCACCCCCAGTTTTTCACTGGGTTTCCTATTTGTAAAGTCAATAATTACCTGAGCTGTCATTATTTAGAATGAAACACTTCAAGAGAGATATTAAAAACATGTTTCCAGAGAGGAGGAAGATGAGGCTTATGAGCTTTGTTTTTTATCTGCTTTGTTATCATGCTTACAACTTACAACTGTCTTCTCTATTGTAACAACATTTCCCATGCAAAAACTACCCAATTTTGATTCTGATAGAGAATGGAGAGCAGCAGAACAAACAGAACATCTTGAAAACAGATTACATTCAAACAAACTACAAAAGACTTAAATAGGGTACTATGTCACTTGTGAATCCTGTTTTGCTCTGGTAGAATTTGCAAATGATTGTTAAAAACAAAACAAAACAAAACCTTCATGGGCCTCCAGAGAAAAAAGAAGGCATTTATCTGTACTTATATGAGTGTATGTTTGGTTGTTTTTGACAGCAGTGAGCCCTGTTGCCAGGGAATAAATATTTCCAGTTCCAGAGAGAGAACCTTCACACTTCAGAAGGCAGAAGGAAGAAGTGGCTTTTTACTCTGCTGCAAGATGCTGGGTTTTGTACTGGTTTTGTGTGTGGGGACCCAAGCTTTCATGCCGATGGGGAAATAAAATAGTTTGTCATGGAGTATTTTATAACGGACTATCAATCATTCCAGTATGAGTCTGAAGCAGAAGGGGAGCCAAGGAGAGGTCGTGTATAAAAAAGGTTGTGCTTCAAACCATGTGACGAATGGAGGTTTGGCTGTGGGAAAGGAGATTCACATTCATGCAGACCCTGAACCTGGCCGTACAGAGCAGATAAGTGCTGCTTGTGCCTGCAGTATCCTCTCACTGAGGTCCACCACCTATAAAATAAATCTTGTAACGAAAGCAGATCATCTCATCATGCAGTCCTGGAAGGGGCTGATTCATCCAGTATCTCTTGCTTACAAATGTACCACGGGGTTACCACAGTTCAGGCAGCCTCATTAAAAGCAGTGCAAAACACGCAGAGCCTGAATGGAGATGAAATAAAAGCCCTATAGATGGCTGCTACACATAATCCATTTGTTACTATGCTTCGGGTGAACAAAGGAGGACATTGTTTATAGAGCTGCTTTCTGCCAGCAGCAGGAAAAATTCTTGTATAATTCTAGTGAATATTTTACAACATTCAACAAAACAAAGAGTGTGCCTTCTTCATGAAGCTAGTAATTCATAACTGGGAGAGGGATGAAGGCAGAATAGAGAGAGAGTAAAAAAGTGAGATCAGGTAATTAGTAACATCTGTACAGGGAAACTGAAATTCTTACTAATTCTGAGCACCCAGAGACCTGCAATGGAAAAGAGGTGGATTTTTTTCATTATTTTACATGCATTGCATATAGGATCTATTAGGTTTAGGATCTGTTCCCTAACTGCTACATTCAACTGGTTTATAATTTTGCATAGCAGTGGGTGACAAAGTTTCACTACGTTTGGATAGATAAAAATAAGCTCCTGAAATAAAAGTTGGCCAGACACTGAAAACCACTATGGCAGGCACTGAATGAAGCAATGAGTTTAGGATCTGTCTAGTTACACAGTGTAAAAGTTTAAAATTAAATCATTTTCTCTAGTTCTACATTTGCCATATATGTGAAGGATTTTTTTTCATCCTAACAAATGAAAAGAAAACATAATTTGCAGTCTATGTACCATGTGCTTTCTCATACCCTGGGTTAAATGATGCAGATGCAGACTTCATACTAACCTCACTGGAGCTGCACTAAATTCTAAGCATGCCAACCTATGTGTCAACCTAGCCAATTAGCACCAGTTAATTCACATTTCTCACCACACTTTGCTTTCTTTTCCAGGAACTATGTCTTCAAGAGTACACGCCCGTCACTCATGTATGTGAACAAAACAAAATTCCTTAAGTCAAATTTTTAAAAACACACTAAGTATTCCTGATGCTGGCATAAAAGGAGAGGTGGGTTTTATGCCTAAGCAAAGGAAATGTGTGGAGATTATTCTTCAAGCTGAACACACAATACACTATACAGAGCTAAACCCTTTGCAGTTTAAGGATAGGACACTGGTCTGTTGCCCCACCTACAATCTTACAAGGTGTTAGAAAAATTTAGCACTTGAGGGGGTTCAGAGACACAATCCAAAAAACCCTATAATGAGGTTTTGTTTAGCAGCAGTATAAGAGTCAACTAACTGCAGCTAAAGCAAGAGATTTTCACCTCCCCTGGTCATGCTATGACTTACCCCAGCTTAGAGGCGAAGGGGCAGGGTCTCTCTCAAACAGACTTAGCTCTCCTTCAGGAGGGAATGCAAAGCAAAGAGACCCTGAATGCAATCAGGGGCCTCAAAAGGGAATCAACACATCTGCAAAGGAAATGGCACACTATGAGGCCCTGACTGTTAATACTATCTTTGTCCCATGAAGAGAAGTGGCAGCAAAACACAGCCTGGTGTAAAGACATGAAGACAGCACTAGGGCAGATATGCAAATTTCTGTGGGAAAACATCGCCTGGGAGGCATTGAGAAGCACTGACATGTTTTCACATAAATCATTAGGTAACATGATCTTATTTTCTATCCAAATGGCATCCAGACAGGGGGAGCTGAGGGCCATACCTCTTCCACGCACAAACCACCATTTTTGCCTCTAGCCAGCTGATCCCACAGCAATTGTTTTCCTGTATAATTATACGAAAGCAGCAAATATAATTAGAGTATAGAAATACTTCCTGTTGTAAGGAGTTTGTGTATCTGTGGTAAGTACTGACAATCAGGACACAGGAAGAGCCATATTCAGATTTCCTAATTATTCATTTTTCTGTGCTTCAAGTTCCCGAAATTATTTGAGGCACTGTTTGTGTTGTAGGCAGCTGATATGTTCAAGAATACAGACTCCAGTGGGCTGGATTTCTGCTGCAGCTGGGAGGTCTTCTGGATTCAGGAAGTGAATGCAGTGAGCGAGCAGGCATTTTTTGGTTGTTTTGATGAGTCAAAACTCAATTGCTGGCATATTCTGATCGATGGACTCCACTGAAAACTTGATTTGAACCACTACACAGAAAATAAGAAATAGCTGACATTTAGCAATTCAATAAAAGAGGAATATGATTTGGTGACGGGGAAAAGCACTGGGTCTTAGAGGGGTAACTTAAAAATCCTGCGTAGAGCAATGGGCTGAGGAGCAGGGCTGAGGCTGCCCAGTTATCTGCTGAGAGCTGGGAGCTTGTGTCAATGTGACTAGCAGAGGCACCTATGACCTATGGAGCAACCAGCAGGTCTCCAGCATCAGCACCCATAATTGATGGAAAACTGTTGGATGCAGGCCCTAATGAGCCTGCTAAACATGGTCTGCTGTCCCCGCTACCCACTTCCCAGGCAGGCTCCCTTGTTCCTGCTCCTCCTTCCCCTGACCGGACTGAAGACAAAAGTCCCATCTCCTGGTAATAGGAATCCCTTCATCCATCCTGAGAACCTCACATGGCCACACACCCTACGAATAACACGCTCTGCTTCCCCTGTGGGTCACCCTGAGAGGAGTGCTTCACCCATACAAATATTTAGCAGCACTTTTCAGCTGAAAATTCCCAGAATCCCATTGGATGGGACTGTGGGCTGGTGGCAATATAAGTGATTAATGGGTCCTCTGCAGAACAAAACCTCCTCAGCTCTGTCACAAGATAGTTGCTATGGTTTTTTGACACCACTTAGAAGAAATTTGCTTTGGCCAGGGGTGGGGATTGGAGGAGGGGAGAAACACAAAAAATACTATAGAAAAGATCTCCATTGTACACTGGCAATTATTCTGAGCAAAATCCTGTGCCTGTCTAGAATTTCAAGAGCTGTATAAATACTTTCAATTAGATTTAAAAAAAATAAAGAAATAAAAAAAACAAAACAAAACAAACAAATGAGGAGGCTTTGTTAAGAACAGACAGCTTGAAACATGTCTTGTTAGCTACCAACAAAGTCTGTTAGAAATGTTGGAAGGTTTCAGCTAGGTTGATGTAAAAACATCATCAAATATCCCCTCCTGTGAGACTAAGTTAAAATGTTCTTCACAGTGACTCAATTAAGGCTAGGTAAAATACACGCTTCATTGCAATCAGCTGCAAGAACACCAGAATCTTTTAGCAGGATATTTTACCAAAGTCTCAAGTTTCAACTGGTTTAAAAAAATGCTTTGTGGCAGATGGCAGTTTTCATAGGTGTAAAATATTTTAATATATGGGACAAATTCTGCCTGAAACATCCAAGAAAATAGGAATGAGAAGTTGGCCAAGGAAGGCTTTTCAAAGTGTCTAAAAATCGATGCTTCCAATTTTATAAGGCATAAAAAAGCCAGAGCAGCATGCCCTACCCATCTGGAAGAAAATTCTTTCTGCCTGTATTTTGAGTGACACAACTACAGGCTTTGATCACCACTCCCACTTGGAGGAAGATCCTGCTAGACTGAACACTGGAGATTTTAGGTTGAATTAGGCTTATGCAAGAGCCTAGAGAAACTGCAATCCATTAGCAGCCTCAGACACATTAAATTGTCTTGGAAACTCCAAAATGCAGAAGATGCAGAGCGTCCCACTTCCCTAGAAACACACCATAAGGGTTGTCCATGTATAGTCAACAATCATCAAACCAGAAGACCTGAGAGCACAATTCATTTGAGTTTGTATGCTTTAAGTCTGTCAGTATGTATTTATGTGCCATAAATCAATGCTATACAGGCAAGCATCCAGGGTAGCTTGGAAGGGGAAGCAGGATAGCTGTGTTATCAGGTCACTCTGGGCTACTGGGGAATTATTCCAGGAAAAGCAGTATACTGATACAGCTACTCTATTACTGCTACCTGAGTCTGCTTGTTCAGTTCCAGGTGGGACTGCATTATGTCACACAGAAATATTTCTTAGCTATTTTTGAAAATCCATTCCTGAATCTCAAGTAGGATTGTTCATTACTTTAATCCATTGCTTCACATATGTCAGTGCTCCAAAGTCAGCTTTTACCAGCTGATCATCTGGCCCACATGAACTATCAAAAATCAGAGAATACATAGGACAAAAAGCTTCTGCAGTGTATCTGTTGGCATGCACAGTGTTGGACAGGCCAACTTCATAACATGTGGGAGAAGTTCCTGAGAATTGCTAAACAGTTTCCAGTAGGAAATGCTCTGTCATTATCAGAAATTGTTCTACAAATTTAACAGCTCCAATTAAAATTTTAATTTAGAGAGTTGTTCAGTTCCAGGGTAGAAGGAGAAAGCCCAATCAACACCACAACAGATGCACAGTAAGTGCCTAAAGGGAAAGGTGGAAGGCTCAGGTGCAAATCCCCACTTCGCGTATTTCCCTGCCTACGACCTCAACTAGGTCTTGGTTTTATTCCAGTGGGAAATACTGAAATGTCAGGATGGAAAAAACCTTTTTTGCCCAGCTCCGCATCTGCAGTTTCTCCAGCTTAATTATTCATGATGTCTGAGTGGTTGCTTTAAAATCCAATAAGGGGTTTATAGGGTATAAGAGCAGAGTGTCCAATTGTCATACTCAATGTAAGCTGGAAGACATGATGGAGGAGTATTTTAGTAATTAGCTGTAACACATTTGACAGTCAGATTCAGATCACAACTTGATAGAAATGCAGAAAACAGAAGGAATTTTCCTGAAAGTCTATCAATGTAGCTCTACCATTACGTAGGTGACATTACATTCCACTTGAAAAGCTGTAATTTGGCCACATGTGTAAGCCCATCAGCAGCACTCTTTCAACTGCTTCACAAAGTGCTTGGCACTAGAGTTTGCCACATTTCCAGTGGGCTTTTTTCAACATTTTTTGAGTCATTCCCTTGTTACGATTTCAGCCACCCACCTACTGTATGTTCCATCCTCCTTGTGACCGCCCTCCTGATATCTACTTTTGCAGGAATTGATGTACAGTGTTCAGTATCACACTGGCAATGTTCTTTCAGTACAGCAGTGCCTTTGCCATTCCCACTACCATCAGAAACTAATTAAGCATGCATATGACGGTTAACAGGTTTGGTTATTTTTTTTCTCTATGTGTTTTCTTTGAATTTCTACAGCTGTAGTAGTTCACATACAGGATGAAAACAATATTCATTTTAACTAGGCGTCTTTGCAGACCAGCAAATAACAAAACTGGTAGAATTCCTAGGTAGGATATTCCCCCAGCAGAATAAGAAGGCTGGGGCTGACAGATGACAATTTAATTGTTGCAAGCAATATTTTCTTGTTGAAAACGGTAGTGGTAAGCAGATAAAATAAAGAAGGAAATCAATTAATCCTGTTTAGACAATTACAGTCCCTTTCTTCATTGAACATTGTCACAGTTCCTCTTGACTGGGCATAAGAGGGACTTCTAAGAGGTTTTATTCTTAGACTGATGTGACACCTTCTTGAGACTGCTGTTTCCAAAGAGGGAACTTACATGACAGTGTTAAACTAGATACTTATCCTTGAAGATGCCATGTACTCATCATCATTTGTCTACATGGGAAACAGACCACAAGGGACTACATGTACTTGGTTACCTATTTCTGTCTTCAGACAATGGAAGTTCATCACTTCAGTTTTACTAATATGCTCACTCCCTGCCCATCTCCTCCAGTCATTTCCATTTTTTCAGGCTGGCAACTGAAAAGCGACAGAAATTATAAGATCATGTCCAGGTGCTACTGAGTGATCCAATCTAAAGCAATTAACACATGCCTCTGGGTGCACCTTCACTTAAGTTTGGATCAGGAGCACACCTTTGAACACAGTTTACTGATCATCCCCACTTACTGTGCTTTTATTCATGTTGGGGAGTGCTATTTCAGATGTAACACAGTTGGCACCTGCACTTCAAAGGCACATCTAACATCCTCCAACTGCTAATGAAATGTGCAGCAGTCACATCAGCTCCACAGCACAAACCCTCCTGTTCAAGAAGTCACTCCTATTAGGCTGCAGTACCTGCTAAGGTAGACACAAGCTCAGACGGTTGACTCCAGGAGAAAATTAAAGCACAGAAACTAATTGGAATGAGACACCAGCCTACTTAGGGATAGATCTTTGGTTTCCGTCACAACCCTTTTCTGCTGGCTAGCTGAGCTGGACTCTGAGGATCCCTTTTGTAGGCTCTTGTTCTTCCCTGAATGTGGACTCTGAGGATCCCTTTTGTAGGGTCCTGTTTGTCCCTCGATGTGAGCTTAGACCTGCATCTACTGCCAGGTTCAGAGTCCATCAGGTGACATAGCCTGTGGGAGCCAGCAACTTTTTAATACCCAGAGAAGGTGTGCTACCTGGTAGTACTGCTACAAAGAAGTAGCAGTTACTTCCGTCAAAAACTACTTACCTTCAAAAGCTCTTAAGTTAAACCCTAGAATATTTGAGAAATTACTCTCCCTGTTTATATGCCTCAAGATTAACTGCAGATAAATGAAAAGCTTTTTACTCCACTAGGTGGTGTAATTTGTCTTTCTGTCAAATACACCCCCTAATCGCTCATTCAAGATGGAGCCACAAAACATCATATGAAGAATGAAACAGGAATCTGGTCTACAGGAGTCAGTAACTTTATCAGGTCATACCTCTTTGGCATTCTCTATGATTCTTTAAAAAAGTTTAAGCTGGGAAAGGATAACATCTTCAGAACATTCTGAGATCCATGAAGGAACGGAAGTAGGAACCTGAAAGACAAATACCATGGTTGCCCTCTATTTTCCCTTACACCCACATGCCATCTAAGCTTTTAATGTGATTTGCTCCTGTTTTTTCACAGTCGAACATTCCTAGAAGCTCTCTCCTTGGTTTATGTCTGAATTACAAGATGAAGCAGTCAAACACACTCCTGGATCCTCTTCGGCCAGTTCTGCTTGTGCTTGCATGAGTATAGCTACATACAAGAGAAGGAGAGAATGCTAGCCTGGATAACAGGGTGTACCTTGGAGGATATACCCTGGCTAAATGTAACCCTGGTGGATACATCCCTCTAGCTGAAACAAAAACAACCCCTTTGCCTGACACCATCCAACTCTTGGCTTCAGTTGAAGTCCAGATTAAAAAAACAGTGTGTCTGAATCTTATCTTGCTATTTAGACATTTGTAGGCATTTATTGGTTCATTAAAAAAACAGTGTATCAACTTTGGAAAAAAGGGCAGGTGAATCAGGAAGTATTTAGGGATATTGTAAGGTCATGGAGGAAGAAAATGAGAGATGCAAAAGCTCAACTAGAACTTAAACTAGCCATCTCTGTAAAGGATAATAAAAAATGCTTTTATAAATACATTAATAACAAAAGGAGGGTCAGGGAAAATCTTCATTCCTTATTGGATGAGGAGGGGAACTTAGTAACGGAGGACAAGGAAAAGGCTGAGGTGCTTAACACCTTCTTTGCCTCAGTCTTTAACAAAAAGACTAGCTACCCTCAGGACAACTGGGCTCCTGAGTTGGTAGACAGGGATGGGGAGCAGAACGCCCCTCCTGTAATCCAGGAGGAAGTAGTTAGTGACCTTCTGTGCCACTTAGATCCCAACAAGTCCATGGGTCTGGATGGAATTCATCCTAGGGTGCTGAGGGAGCTGGCGGAAGAACTGGCTAAGCCGCTCTCAATCATTTATCACCAGTCCTGGCTCACTGGGGAGGTCCCAGATGACTGGAGGTTGGCCAATGTGACACCCATCCACAAGGAGGGCCGGAAGGAGGATCCGGGGAACTATAGGCCTGTCAGCCTGACCTCGGTGCCTGGCAAGGTTATGGAACAGACCATCCTGAGTGCCATCAAGCGGCATGTGGAAGACAACCAGGGGATCAGGTCCAGCCAACATGGGTTTAGGAAAGGAAGGTCCTGCCTGACCAAACTCATCTCCTTCTGTGACTGGGTGACCCACCTACTGGATGAGGGGAAGGCTGGGGATGTGGTCTACCTTGACTTCAGCAAGGCCTTTGACACAGTCTCCCACAGCATCCTCCTGGAGAAGCTAGCAATCCATGGCTTCGACAGGTGCACCCTTCACTGGGTCAAAAACTGGTTGGATGACTGGGCCCAGAGCGTGATGGTGAATGGAGCTGCATCCAGTTGGCATCCGGTGACCAGCGGTGTCCCCCAGGGATCAGTACTGGGCCCAGTCCTACTCAGTATCTTTATTGATGACCTAGATGTGGGGATTGAATCCACCCTCAGTAAATTCACAGATGACACCAAGCTGGGGGGGAGTGTTGATCTGCCAGAGGGTAGGAAGAAGCTGCAGGAGGACCTGGACAGGCTTGATTGATGGGCCGAGGCCAACGGCACGAAATTCAACAAGACCAAGTGCAGGGTCCTGCACTTTGGCCACAATAACCCCAGGCAGCGCTACAGGCTGGGGGAAGAGTGGCTGGAGAGCAGCCTGGCAGAGAGGGACCTGGGAGTGCTGGTGGACAGCCGGTTGAACATGAGCCAGCAGTGTGCCCAGGTGGCCCGGAAGGCCAATGGCATCCTGGCTTGTATCAGGAATAGTGTGGCCAGCAGGAGTAGGGATGTAATTCTCCCCCTGTACACAGCACTGGTGAGGCCTCACCTCGAGTACTGTGTGCAGTTCTGGGCCCCTCACTTCAAGAAGGATGTTGAGGTGCTGGAGCGGGTCCAGAGGAGAGCAACAAGGCTGGTGAAAGGACTAGAGGGAAAGTCTTATAGGGAGAGGTTGAGAGAGCTGGGGTTGTTTAGCCTGGAGAAGAGGAGACTCAGGAGGGACCTCATCACTCTCTTCAACTACCTGAAGGGAGGTTGTAGTCAGGTGGGGGCTGGGCTCTTCTCTCAGGCAACTAGTGACAAGACAAGAGGGCATGGCCTGAAGCCGTGCCAGGGGAGGTTTAGGTTGGATATTAGGAAGTACTTCCTCACAGAGAGGGTGATTAGACATTGGAATAGACTTCCCAGGGAAGTGGTGGAGGCACCGTCCCTGGATGTGTTCAAGGCAAGGCTGGATGTGGCACTTAGTGCCATAGTCTAGATGGTGTGGTGGTGTTGGTCATAGGCTGGACTTGATGATCTTAAAGGTCTTTTCCAGCCTTGGTAGTTCTGTGATTCTGTGAATACAACTAGATATTAAGCTCAAACAGAACGCACAGGAGCAAACCAGAACGAGGCAAGAGACAGTTGTTCAAAGTACAAAATGGAATTGAACAAAACCCATCTGGCAAATAGGAGGAAGCTCAGCTATTCTATCAGCTGCAACTGCCCTTATGCTATCCGCCCACAACTTTGCTTGCTTGCCCTTGCGGAACAGATATTGGTAACACGAGCATTTTAAAATTAACAAATCCACAAGAAACACAACCAAGAAATACATCCAACACAGAAGGAATCATCAGCTTTTATCACTGAAACTTTCTGGTACTTTCTCACAGTCACAGTTTCCACAGAACCCACATTAATTCAAGTTATTTACATGCCCAGATACACTCAAGACCAGCCTGAGCAGACAACTCTAAAAAGTTTACATGCCCACCATACCTTCTCCAAGCAGACTCTAAAATACAGGACTTCCTCCTGAGCATTATTAATGGTATTTCTAAACATTAGTGCCACTGGAGGATTTGTTTCTGAATGCAAATTTAACAAACCCACCACCTCCTTTGCAGGTAATTGATGCATGACAAATCTGAGGTATCTGCATTTACAGTTGTGAATAGTTAAGAAAATGTGTCTGGAAATATTCTGCTAAATATTTCAAGCTTGGGTGGAAACAAAACCAGAAAGTTTCTCAACCGCTACAGTAAACGCTTTAATCTCATGAAAATAAACAGTTAGCAATTGGATTTGTCTCATAACCACTTCTACAGCTCCAGTTACTCTGGAATACTATCTAGAGTTTGGCCTGTATGGTATTATATGAACCCATGGTTCCAAAAGTATAGCTCTTGATGTGACAGAAAAATGGGCAAAGGTCCGTCTTAGTTATACACACTAGATAAACAGCTACCTTAATATTATCATCTTGTGCACACATTTCACTACAAGAGGAAGTGGTTTGTGCAATTGTAAATTCATACATTTGCTGATCTCCACATTAAGTACTAGACTGCTCTATGAAAAAAAGAAACCTGAGAAACACCATGACAAGTGCATGTTCACCTGTGCTGTGCAGAGAATGTTTATGCTAATTAGTGACGTTGATCAGTTTAAACCAGATTTATCATCTGCTGCAAAATCTCATACCAGGAGACTGCTTGATAACAGCACTAATGTACGTAGCTCGATCATAAGAAAAAAACACAAAAAATTTACAGAATGGAGGTTTATGTTCCATCAAGTCACTTCCATACTGTTCTTAGAATATGCCCCGAAACAGAGGAGGGTTTAAGGGTTTAAAAAGGAAAAAGAAACTTGGCACAGGGAGATATCTAATACTAGCATTGTATCAACAACATAACTGCACTCCAGTCTCAGCAAATGTGGCTTTTGCAGATTTCAGTTTGCAAATTGTGACAGGAGGTGGTTGAAACCTGCCCCCATACAAATCCCATGCCTGAAATGGCATTTGCCTACGTTTACACACGCTGAGAAAAGAAACTTGGATTTCCAAAGAATTGAGTTACTTCTGTTCCCACAGACAGGGATGACTGTTACAGAGGGTACAGGACACTTGAAACAACAGTGAAGTATCTAGCCACTACTACATAGCCAAGAGACTTTTATTTAGATGTGGAAGGAAAACATGTTTACAAGAAGAAAGATCTAGGGAGATTTATTGCTTTCCTGAAATTCAGAGAAGTCCCACAGGCTCCCTGTCAGCATGTCAGAGCTTGAGCAAAAGGATGAGCAGGTTCTTTAAATCAAAGGCTGAAGTCAATATCAGCATAAATTTCACAGAGACTTCATCTCCATGTTGCTTCCCGACTGATACAATCTGCGTATGAGGAGTAATCCAAATACTGGATTGCACAGATTTGACAGATCTTGCACCCCTCTTCACAGACAATGGTTTTGTCATAGCTCACAATGAAGTTACTGTAATACTGCTCAAACAGTGTGCTGTGTGGCACAGACAACTGCTTGGCCATTGCATATAGGCTTTCTGGCTTCAAGTCTTCAATGCCGTAAGCTTTAGTCAGGATGTATTCTAATTTCCAGTTCGATTCATTTTTCTTGTTGGCATCTCTGAGGTCCAAGTAAAACTGCCAAAGATCCTAATGTTAAAAGAAAAAAAAAAAAAATAGGCACTGCTGTATTGCTTTCTTCCCTGCTTCATTAAGTCTCTAGAGTGATACATTGATTAGGAAGCTGTCACTCCTCATTATTCACAACTGAATAGAAGGTCACGTCCCACCCCAAGAGCTGGGCTTACACCCAAAGCTGGTACTTGCAGCGCAGTAATGGTGGGGGGATGGGGAGAAGAAAAGGAGCCTCAAAAGGCAGCAGTGGCAGTGTTAGAGGTCCTTCTGGTCCAAAAGGCACACCAAACTCCACTGTGCTTGTGCTTGCTTTAGCAGTGGGGCAAAGGGCTGAGAACCAGAAGTTTATTTTCTGACGACACTGCTTGAGAGGCAGAATGGACAAAAAAAAGAACAGCCCAGAGAGAATTTAAGGGAAAGGAAGAGATGGAGACGCAGGAGTGATATCTGCACAAGAAAGGAGCAGCCTGTGTTAGCACAGGTCTCCAGAGAGAAACCCCAGTCAAAATCAAGCTGCAGGACGCATTGTCACGGACTGAGTGAGGTCAAGATTCTACCCTGAATTACACAGAGAATATCCGAGTCATTCAAAGCCAAAATAATTACACAGGATTGACTTTACCTCCAAAACCCACAGGATACTACAGAACAGAAGTATTGTACTTCTTCCCTTCCAAATGTATCTATGATTTCTTATAAAAAATATAAACTCTATATAGGAAGGTGCATGATTATGAAAGACATCACACAGGTGAAAAGTGCTTTCCTTCATCTGCTCTTCTACACCCTTTAGAAGCATTTCATGGACTGCATCTCAAAGCTTAGGCTATCACCAGCAAACAACATTGGTATGTAAACAAGTCCAAAACTTAGGTGAACCTTTTCACTGTTGCAGAACTCTCAGGAAATAGTTTTAGGGTTCTGCCCAGAAAATTTCAGATTGTCTTTGATTCTAAGTCGAAAGAATATTCCATAGAGAAGAAGTTCTGGATAGTCCTGCAGGCACAGAAAGACTGACCCAAGTTCATTTTCAATTTCTTTTGCCCAGAAAGAAAAATAACAGTAAGCACCAAAAGTCCACCAATAGCCATAAAACTACAAAGAATGACATGTCGCTGTAATTTTTGACACTAAAGTCTTAAATAACACTTTAAAAAACTTACCAGCAAGCTATAATCAAGAAGATCATATTGATACAACCTGACACCAGGGTTATTTGACTCCATTTGCCATACATTCTTCACTGGGGTTACAGCAGGTGCTACAAACAAGGAATTCACTGGCTTTTCTGCAGGAAGAGGGAAGGTGAGGAAACAGTTTCCTTTCAAAAATTTATTTCTCAAACAAATGTTTTTGTAGAGAACCAACACAGCAAGGACCAGTGTGATTGGCTTAGGTACATTAGCTTTTTTTTTTTTTTTAACCTGGATTAGCTCTATCCCTGTGAACGCCTTCTATAATTCAACTGGATAGACCAAACTCTGTGTAAAATACCACAGTACCCATTCCTGTGTGTATCAGTTAAGCTTGTCTATACTAGAGGCTTCCCACCAATGCAACTACCTGTACAAAAGTCTTGCCTATATGCAAGGTCTCTGTATTTTGCATATTTCTACTGAAGAAATATGCAAAACTTTTAGATGCTGCCTCCATGATATATTTTCTGTGTTGCTTTATGTTTTGGTTTTTTTGCTTTATGCATTTATGAAGTTATTAGAAACACCTGGGTATCACCACTTGACCTTGACTTCACTCACCTACACTAGACCAGCACATCCTACGTGAACACTGATCTTTACAGCAACTGAAACATGAGGATGTAATTAGACAGGTACAAAGGATGTAATTAGACAGAATATGCAGGTAAGTATATTGAGAGCTTCTCTGCTGAACAAAAAAGAATCCATAACTATTCCTTTCTCTGACAACATTACAGCAGTGAAATCACAAGGTCAGTCTCCACATATGAGCAGAAGCTTTGAAAGCTTGGATATCAGTAAATTCTTGTGAAGAAGATAAAACTGAGCTCAGTACACTTGTGTTGGCTACAATATTACATTAATCTTGAATTCTCTGGAGTTTTGTTAAGAGGAAAATGGCATGAATAGAAGATAGCCTAAAAATGTACAGATCAACACAAACTGTATTTAGCTACATGCAATTTCACTGTTTGCATTTTGTCAAAAGATGCAAAATTATTAAAATAATTTTGAAGCAATTACTTGCACATGCAAACTCCAATGACAAGGCACCAAGATCAGACTGCAGAAGTGGCAGCAGAGGTGATGATTTCATGCACAAATGGGCCAAGGTACAAAAATATGTAGGTGTAAGACTGCCTTGAACACCATTTAAAAAAAATATAAAAGTCAGTTCTTTCATTAGGGCTGCATTCCTTTTTACTGGAGATTAATTCCATGATAATGCCATATAAAAAGGTAAACTATTAAGAATACTGTTACTCCAGTCAGCATTTTGGGCGTTGCTTTTATGAGTTCATAGAAAACATAGATAAAGAGCCAATTAACATTTGGGTATTTTACATAAACCAAAGCAATGGAGCTGTCACTGTTCTATGGTACAGACACAAATATTTAACCAGTTAGCGTTCTTCAGTTAGAGATGTTAAGAGTGCTCCATACGACCAGCCCCATATGTAAAACTAAGGGATTTCAAAGCAATAAAAAAAAATTTCAACCCTGGGTGCTTTTCTTGAAGGGAAATTAGCTGATCTAAGAGATGCAACAGGCAGAGAGCCTTTATTTCCCCTGCCTCCTGCTTACCCTTATCTTAATTAACTTTGAAGCAGCAGGGAACTCAGCAGAGAGGCACAGTAATGATGCAGGAAACACAAGAACATAGAGCATGTCTAGTTGGCCTGAGAACATTCCCTCTGACACATTACACAATAGCTACTGGCTAGTATAATTTGCCCGTGTCACTGAGAGAGCGGAGAGGAAAGACTAGAAATTCTTGTCTAGCCATAAGCATTAATTAAAAAAAAAATAGGAAGCTTGGGGAGTCTCTTCTGACTTCAACAAAAAAAGACAGTCTGCCTTGCAAGGTTCTCTTTGCAAAAAAACTGGGACTATGTAAGGCTTGAACTCTTGAAGATAAAAAGCAGTATTTCCCAATTTCCTTTTTCAATTATTTATAACAGAGGCTGACTGGTAAGAACAGGCAAGAAAGTATTAATCTGCTTTAAGTCAGGAAGAAAAAGATGAAGGATTCAACATGCATCATTACCTTCTTCATCCAGGAGGACCATGATACTATCTCTATGTGTATGTCCAAAAAACTGCCCCGCGATAACACTACTGTATTTGCGAAAAATTGTTACCAGTCTCTCATTGTAATATTCCCTGATAGCTGTAGTATTCCTTGCATATGGCAAGTATCCTATGGGTACATGTCCTATTATATATACCTAAGAAATCAGATACAGAAAGCACAATTAGCATCTTTATTTGAAACCTACACTTTTAGCTCTAACTTATAATTGGTTATCACAATTTGGTAATAAATGCCATTCGGAAAGCTAAAAATCACAACAGTTTGGTAATACCAAACACGAACAGTAAGAGTATTTAAATTCATAATGAGAAAAAATAAATAGATTATTTTCTGCTGAATTCACTATATTCTTTGGATAAAAGTTCCGATTAATCTATGTGTGATTTTATGTCAAAGGAAAATTTGATCAATTATTTCAAATGAAAAAATAAGTTACTGTGGCAGGACTCACGATCTGGCATCTCAAGGGGGATAGTAAGAAAAACTTATGTTCAAATTTTATAGGGCCCGCATAGTCAGAGAGCCACTAGGAACATGGAAGATACTGGTTAAAATTCCACTGTCTGAGGGCAAAATGTGGTTTCAACTGCACACACCCACTAATATGCTGCAGGGTTTTACGATGAAGGGAAATCTCTCATTTCTTCTGACTGCAATATAGGATTTTTAAAAATACAACACCCTAGCAACGTGTAAACATGTTTCAAATTAAACATCTTTTCTGGTCACATGATGATCCAATCCCCACACCAATCAATCAAACATAAGCCAACAATTTATAACCTCACTTTAAAACCTGAGTATTGTAAGGCAATTTATTATAATGCTCAAATCTGAGCAACTAATGCAGCTGGCTGTGTTTTAAGGCTGACAAATTCCTTTCTAACTTTTATTGTTGATATTTCTAATTACATTAAAATGTAAAAGAAATATGCTAGCTTTTGTCTAATTTCATGCACATTTTAAAATTGAAGGCTATGAGTAAAAAGAATCAGAAATAAAAGTGAAAGTATTAAGCATTCTCATCCTGGCTTCTACACTATTTTACATAGTAGGAAATAAAAGGTATTTTACTGTATAACTTGAGAAACTGCATTCAACTATTTTATTAATTTTTGTCACATAGTGTGCATATCCAAGGAAGAATTATTAAAAAATTAAATTTTGATTTTGCGATAGCTTTAGCAGCATTAATATGCTTCTAGAATCATGTTTATATTTTTGTTGTCTCTACTTCTTATTGCTTTTTTTTTTTTTTCAAAGTTTAAGCAGATATTGCTGATGGGTCTTATTCACAGCCCCTACCTTTTCATTCTTTTGTGAAGAGGTTTCTAGTACTCCCTCCAGCCAGGCAAACTGGTGAGCTGGGTCAGTGATATTCACAGTTACACTGTTGGGGCTGTAATATAAATTTGTGTTCAGACTGATTATCCTGAGTGGTTGAGATGTACCACTGGATCCAAACAGCTGTGTGTAGAAGCCACCTGTGAAAATAAGACCAACATTATCTGAAAAATGAAAGCACAATTCAGAGCACAACTTTAGAATGAACGTACAGCACTGGCAAAATGCAGCCTTACTCTTTCTAACAAGATAGAATATGGCATGTTTATTCAAGCCCTATCACAACAGAACATCTTAATACTCTGGTTTTAGCAACATTTTAGAAGAAGTTGACACTGAACTTTTTACGAATTCTTGCCTTTAATTGCCTTTGTGTTTATTTGACAGTTTTCGGATGCAATTATCCAACTGACACACACAAGAAGTGCCCTGTAACATTTCTTCCACACTGAGAAATGCAGTAATTGTTAACAAGTCCAATCTTCCTGAAATACTGAAAACATATAGGTTCCTCCAAGAATAATCATTTGAGTTTAGTAGACCTATGCTTTGAAAGTCATGTCACTTCAGACTGGAATATGATGAAAAGTAAAGATCATGTATTCAATCCGAGCTCCTAAAACTCTCCATGGCATATAAAGCTTCTTCAACGGGTGCAATTTTATAGTCCATGGACTTCAATGGAGCTATGGTAACAGAGCTATAAGAATATACCTTAACTTAAAGTCTGTCCCTTTGAGTTTTATTTTTCCTATTAAGAGTTTCTGCTTCCACTCTTACCCAGAGTTCCTTCTCACTTTCAAATCCCTAGTGTTTGAGTGGATTGGAAACTGGGTTGAACTTTTCAGTCCTTTGCTAAAAAGAAAAATCTTAATTAGGGTATAAATATTCTCCCACTTTAGTTGGACACAAATATGATGCAATTAATAGTATAATCACCAAGACTCTGTGCTATCATAACTTAAATGAATATGTGCCTATTGAATATGAAATATTGAATACATACAGTATCAAAACAGAAACAAAATTTCATCAATTTTTTTACAACCAAATTTACATCTTCTTGTGCATCATATGCCTTTATCTAAAAAGTATTATGAGGTCTTGAAGGTAATATTTCACATGTGCTGGTACAAAGCCAGTAATACCGTACGTGTTACAAGAAGCAGTAATTACTGCATCAGAAGAGAATAAATGTACCCTGAAGATACGCATTGCTATTCGAAAAGACAAGTAACTTCTTCCAGGAGAAGCATTAAAGATAATCCATTGTGTTGATTCATCCTACAAGACTTAGCTAAACAAATGGGACAAATCTACAGAAACATGAGTTCAGTAAGCCCTAGCTTTACAGAGCATTACTGGCACATTTTACCTTTTCTGAAGGTATCGATTGCTTCATCGGTTAGCCAAGGTTTCCAGAAATGCGCCACCGCCTTGTAAACTTCACTGGTAGTTACAGGAAGCTGATCCTGTGAGAGACCAGAACCTGCCTAAGTCTTAGTATTCAGACAAAAAAGTCACTAAATTCCTCCTCCTGCCCTCTTACATAACACATAAGCGTAACCAGCCATCACCAGGAGGAACTCAAGACAGGAAAAAAAACACTTCTGAACAACCAGTATTGTTGATCAGGAACAAATGCCTGAACTTAGTCAGAACTGATAGCGTGGCCTTGTTCATGCTTTGATAAGCTAATGCCAGAAATATTTCAAACCTTAGGAGCACAGTAGAGTGGAAAACCATGCATCCTGCAAAATTAATAAATATACAAACTGAAGATTCCAAGTCTAAAAATAAAGTCTCTTGGAGGAAAAGCTTGAACATAAGCTTCTTCTTTAGAAGGTGCATTTTTCAAGCAAGTTTGGGTTCATAGTAGCTTCCCAGAACTCCACTATGGCCCTCAGAACCATGCTGGAGAACTTCACAAATATTTCCGTGATACCCTGTAGTTCTAGTAACAAAGCATTTAAAACATAAAATAAAAGCTGTGTCAATGTTTTCTCCCACTGGCTCTAATTAGGACTGTAGTACCCTTCAGTCTAAGCCAAGCAATGCCCAAGTGCCATGCCTGGTAAGAGCCATGTTCTTATCTAAGCCTGACAGGAAGATTCCAGCCTGTCCTTGCCTTTCCTAAAATATCTGTTTGGACTCTTCGTGCTAGAAGAAAAAAAGAGAGGTCAAAAAATAGGAGCAGTACTACAGTGCATGTTTTCTTAAACATGAAATTTGACCTTTCTAAGATCTTTGAAACTAAACCTAATTAGAAGCTTAGGGACTTTGTCTCTGTCTAGGACTAGTGCAATCACAAGTCTGTTCAGACATTTGTTGCTTGCAGTGCACAAATACCAGTTATTAGGAAAGTTTTGAGCCATACCAGCTTGGCCAGAGCTAACAGTCACTAACAAACATAGCAAAACCTGATCTCAGATAAGAGGCAATGGCATGGACTTGGAGGTGGTTTGGAACCAGGCAAGTCAGTGCTCTGTGAACTTGTGGCTTAGACAGCAGTTAGGGAATTTGTTTTAAGCAGGGGCAAGGATGTGAAACAAGTAAGACCATGCAGACAGACTGAGGTCACAAGATATGATCTGAAAGGTACCCCAATGCTTGATTAACCTGAATAGTATCTTTAATAGGGTCTGCAAGAAAAATCACCCAAGACCATTAAATTGTTAAGACAGGTCAGAACAAAATAGAGAGCAGTAACATTTTTTGGTGCATGGTGAGCATGCAGCTTTTATACTTGCTCTGGAACAGCCTACAGTGTGTAGTCTGCTCCACACCACTCCCAGTCTCCAGGACATTTAGCATGTCCATATGAAGAACAGAAATGTCACCAACAACAGAAAAAAAAATCCAACAACCTGAAATGACCCCAGAGTGGAGAACTTCTGGTCCTCCACTGATGGGCTTTTTCAAACAGCAACAGGAAAGTATGCCAGTTCTGCACATTGGTGAAGCCTGCCATTTCACAGCAAAGTATCATAGAAACTCTCCTGTGTGGTTTTGTGCAGAGAAAACTAGAACACTTATTCCAGTCAGCAGCCTGCTTCAAAATACTATTTGCTGCCCACCTGCCCCTCCTCTCCCAATCATCTTTTTTCTATCTTCAGATTTAATTTCACAAGCAAAACTCGTATTTGTTGGAAACGTCACTAAATTATTTGTCTACAAGGTTATTGTATGTTGTTTTTTTTCTTCTATATCAAGAGACTGCTCAATGACAAATGACTGCTGAATTACAAAATGAAAACAAAACACTGAGTGAGACATCAGTTAAGGTGTTATTTATCAAAACCTGTTACCAGTGGATCTACTGAACCAACCTGGCCCCCTGTCAGTGCATACGACAAGCTGAAGCTATACTACCAGAGTAAGAAAAGTCCCAGCTTGGTTTGTGCACTCATATATCCAGGATTTGTTTAGCTCATCTCTCACATTTCCCTTTCCCTTCTCTGAACCGAATCACTAACTCCAGCAATGCTACAGGCAATGATACAATCACCTACAACACCAACCTATACCCTGATAGACCTAATGAATAACACAGAAAGCTGGAATAAAAGTCTTTGGGGGTGTGAAGGGGTGCTACTGAATTCCCATTAGGCATTCGAAACAAAATATTTTAGTTGACCTGCTCCACATCCCCTCTGATCTCCTCAGATCCAATGACAGAATCTGCTTCTCAGTCCTGTGTGTTGCCAGATCAACCCACAACATGCTTTAAAGGACACATGAGGCAACTGTTTACTTTTGAGCTGTGCCAAGAACAATATTCACAGAACACTGAAAGTAAAAAAGCTGCAATGGAGCACATATCCAGTACACCCAGTACAGCGCCCAAATAAGGGGAGAAAAAAAGTAATTTTTAATAACTGTGGCAAAACTAGGAGACATTTCTCCCATTAGTCTGTAAAAAAAATCCAGTGATCTCAGCAGGTTTCCAGCAGGCTTCTCAGTAGGCCTTGAACCTTACCACAGACTCATAGAACCATCAAGGATGTCATTTCTGTTAGATTAAGTTACTGTACACACATGCATGACTTACACAGCAAGAAAAAAAAAGTGTGTATTAACTACAATGAGACCTGGTGGTTCTAAGCCATGAGGAACAGTTAGCAATAAATGTGCACGACCTCAGGTAATGTACAAATTTTACCTGGCATCAATGTTTGCTTCGGTACCTTAACACAGAGAGAGAGAGAGATGTACTTTTTGTTCTTGATTGGAGCTTTTTTGTAATTTGGAATGCTAATTGGAGAATTCTAGAATACTCTTTCCAGAATAATAGTTACCTAAATTTAACTCTTTTTTTTCATGCCTGCCTTCTGAGGGGTTAAGAACTCAGCCAATAAGACACACAAACAAATTTCTAACTTGTTTTACCTGTGGCCAGTAGTCATGATTGCCCAAAGCTGGGAAAACCTGAAGATCTGGAAAGAAATTACGAATTGTAGAACTCATATTGCCAATGATGCTAATCACCAACTTTGTGGAGAGTTCTTTTACAGGAACATGAGGAGGGCTATCTCTGAAAAAGGAGAAGGCTTTATTAACAAAGGCTTATTAGCAACATAAGGAAGGGCAAAAAATTCTGCAAACGCATCTACATTCTAGCATGCAGCACTACTATAGACTCCTTAATTAAAAACATAAATTGCCTGAAATGCTCTCTGTAAAGGCCTTTAAAAAAACCCAACAAAACACAAAACAACAAAAAATCGAGTAGGCCAATGCTTATCCTATGATTCACATTGATGTGTACCATAAAAAAGTATGTGATGGTAGAATGGAGAATTTTGCTATGACAGAAGGGTAAATTAATGCTGTTTTATGAATACCTAGAAAGTAACAGGGCGTGGTACTATCAAACTACTCATATGCCTCCGTTTCACACTTCTTTCTCCAGTCCCACTACTAAGGCACACAAAGCCTCACAGGTAACACCTGTGTGTGAGAGGCAGTATTATTATGCCCATCTTCTAATGAGGAAGATCTGCCACAGAAAAGGTAAATGTTTTACTCAGCAGAGGACAAGACACCTTGAAAACACTGCAACGAAGGACTGTGAAACTACACTTTAGAAGCACATGCAGCTCAGTGACAGTAACAATGAAAGAGACAGCATGTACAGTATTATCCCCCCGACAGCCCCTGATCTAGAATTCATACAGGCACTGAACCTGAATTGTAACCTTATACACTTTTATTTATATATGTATACACATATATACATAAGCTATAGTACTGTTTGATTCTAGTTACCTCTTAGAGAACCAAATACAGTTCAAGGGTATCTTCTAAAAAGGGATGTACTTTAGATTTACGGAATTTAAGACCTACAAAATCCAATACCTCCCATAATAATTAATTCCAGTCAGCTATTCGTCTGACCTTTTTGTTTTTTCCACTTCCCATCCTCCCCGCACCGTATCTATTAACTTACACTAATACAGTCATGTGGTAAATGTCCCAATGAACCGTCCAACAATATCCAGAAATGATTACAGAGATCGAAATCTGTTCCTGAGGCCTTATATTCTCACTCAGTCTTGCACTTATTAGCTATTCAGACAACTAAAGGGACTATTTAAAAGTAGCACGTGTGAGATACTTACCTCAGATCTGTTGGTGCAAATATAAACTTGTGAATTAATGTGCTATATCCAGCTGTTAAAAGCTTTAACTGCAGAGTGACTTGAACACTTACCCTGTCCAAATCATGAATGAAACCTGCTCTTTTGAATCCTTCATGAATGTAAATGCTGACAAAATAAGTTCATATGGAGAATCACACAAAAAGTCTCCAAAAGGGCCTGGGTCAGAGGCATTGGCTCCTTTGGAAGAAGAACAAACTTTGGTGCGATCAGGGGTAATGTGGTAAGTCGGATCTAAATGTAGGTCAGATACATGCCAGAACTGCCCTGTTTTCAGAAAACAAAGATTAAAGAAAAAGCATTATTTGCATTCGAACTGGATATACATGGGTAATGCCAAGTTTGGTCCAGTTTGCCTACTGCTGTTCCTCTTTCAAGTTTTGAAAAGCAGAATTTAACAAATTGTTGATTAGCCCATCTGATAAGCATGGGCAAGTTCTACATTCCTGACAGGAGTCCTTCATGTAATCTGCTTAGAAACACTGAAAACAGAAGCAGAGGCATAGGTTTAAGCTATTGAGCAAGGAAAAAAGGAAGTTGGTAGGGACTAGAAAATCAGTTCCTTTTCATTAATAGCAATCTGGAAACTGGAGACTAGAGGACGTGACAGAAGGCCTTCTCCACTCCACCTGAAAAGAGAGGGAGTTGCATTTTAATTATTTTTCCAGATCTTCCTTGACTGGAAGTTACTACAGAAGATCACAGCCTAGAAAAGAAAGGCAAGTAACAGCACGTATGCAAAAATTTCAAAGCTCTTCTTCTCCCCAGCAGCCACAGTAGCAAAGAGACTGAGCTTCTCACCATGGAGAGTTGTGTCAGCCTTACCTACTCACTACTTTCCAGGCTGACACATTCTCAGCCACTGCTACTTAGCACTGCAATGAAAAAGGAGCTGAGAAGTATATGAATATGGTGAACAAGATGAATTAAGCTGGTATCAAACTACTAGCCTTTGAGCTTCATGTAAAATGAGAGTAGTTTATTTCTGTCAGTTTCCAGGCACTTGGGAAAGGCACACGTGTATCTGTGGTAGCACTTCTGAAACCGGGACAGATACAGATTTTTTCCCAAGGTCACATGCTCATCTCCTGGCACAGCAGGCACCACGTGAATGGACCCTGTGGATTTTATTTCAGGAAGCAAAGACCAGCAGCGATCTTCGAAATCTGCAACACTGTTACTCCTACCACCAGGAGACACGAATGCGCGGACACTGCTGATCCTGTTTAGTCCGAGGGATATACGAGTCCCAGGGAATGAAAATCCTGTGGAAACCATTTTGGTGCCCTCGCAGAGTGTGTGCGTGTGTGTGTATATAAATCCCACTCAACCTCCCATATCTGAACAGCCATGTTTAATTATCTAGAAATCACGTGAAGCTGCAGCCAGTTGGGACAGGGAATAGAACTGCAGCAGCCTATGTGCGGGCAACGACGAGAGCGGGACGGAAAGGAGAGAGAAAGGAGCGTGTACCCCAGGCCTCCCTGCCGCCGGGCCCCCGCGCTGGCAGTAGGGAGGAGCGAGCGGCGCCCCCCCGGCCCGGCCTCCCTCAGTTGGGGAGGCACCCCGAGCCGCGGCTGCCGCCCGCGGCCGCACCGCCCCTCACCCGCCTCCCTCGTCCTCCACCAGCGGCCCTCGCGGTGTCCCGGCCCCCCTTCGCGGGGAGCGACCTCGCTCAGCCGCTGCCCCCCGGCGGACTCACCCACAGCGGAGCGGAGCTGCGGACCGGCGGGCGCCGCCTCCAGCGCGGAGCAGAGCAACGCCAGGCCGAGGGCCAAGCGGGCAGCGTGTCCCCTCCACCGCTCCATGTTGGCCGTCCCGGGAGCGCCCTGTCCCGTCGACGGCTCCTCATGTGACCGCCCCGGCGCAGAGGAAAGGGGCGAGCCTCGAGCGGCTTATGCAAACCCCGGCCCTTCGCTGCCTCCCCGGGGCTGCCGGAAACCGCCACCGCGCCCCGCCTGCCCGGGGCCCAAAAGCTGCCCCTGGACGGGGTTTCGAGCTCGTTGCCGGGCGGCGGTGACTGGAAGGGACGATGGGGGCAGCTGTCGCCTCATCTGGCGGGGTCGGGGTGACCTTCAGGTGATGCCGCCCCCGGCTCATCCCTGAGACACTGAGAAACTCGTAGGAGCCAGCCTGATCGCGGGCACAGCTAGATTCACGGCATCGGCAGATGTGAGGTCGCCTCGAAGTGAAGTGAGGTGGGAAGGCGGGAGTCTTCTCCATTCGGCCGATGGCCTGTGGCGGCCGGCGGGCCTGTTTTTCGAGCCCTGGGCTCAGGGACTCACGGCTTTCCGAAGTGCCTGAGACCTGTGGGTAAAAATCCTTCTGCCCAGAGCCAGCCGTGGCCTCGCCGGTGCGACCTACCGGCGGAGCCGGGGCATGAAGCACCTGTGACAGCCAGCGCTGCTGCCGGGTCGGGCCCCACCGCAGAAGCACAGAATCGTCGTGGTTGGAAAGGATCCCTGAGATCACCAAGTCCAACCGTCAACACAAAAAAACCCAAACACCACCACCAAAATAAACAAAAAACACAAACAAGAAAAATAACAGAAACACCACAACTTTGGCCACTAAAGCATGCCCTGAAGTCCTGTGCCCTACCTGCACAGCCTAATGCTGCCCCAAGCAGGCTGCCTTCAGATGCTGTACAGGAGATGAGCATCTTTTGGAAGTTTCCTCACAGTGTACATTTAAAATGGATCTTGGTTACTTAACAGGCTTTAAAATTTAAAAAAGTTTATGAAACATAATCAAGATCACCTTTAATACAGATGAAGGAAAATGCTGAGGCATAATGTAAATACTAGTCTGCTGCTCTGTGGTAGCAGAGCTGCTGTTTATTGCTGAAGTCAGAGTAGATCTCGGTGAGGAAGAGTACTTGGTGTGAGTTTTAGGAGCTGATCAGAATAATGATGTCATGGATCCCATAGCTGACCCCAAACACCCTGCTGCTCACTGTGCTGTTCTGTTCAGATCTGTTTTCCAGGGCCTTGCAAAGCCATTTTACCAGCAGTTGGAAGTCCTGTGTGTCAGTATTTTCCTGTTTTCCACTTCTCTGAGCAGTGCCACAGGCACTTAGTAGGTAGCACTTCTCCATTTTCTCTCCCTTATGTGACATCAATATTATTCATCTTTAGAACAGCAAAAGGCTTCACCAATAAGCTTCATGAGGGCTTAATGTAACTTACACGGCATATGTATATCAGGAAGAGTAACCTTTGTTTAAAAGTGACTGTAATGTAAATATTTACGATTCAGGGTTTATTTGTAAACTGAGTCTTAACAATCTGTCTCTACTTTCCTTTCCTCACATTTAATAAAAACCTTATTTTTTTAAATTAATGATCCCTGAAATCACTTGAAGATGAATGCCAGTACTGGGCACCCAAGTCTGCTTTCCCACTGGTGAAGGAAAAGCAGCTGCTCTCCCCTTTCTGAGAAGGGGTGGCTGTGAAGTTCAGTCACGTGGGAAATGCACCCGCAGGCAAACAAGCAGCAATGCAGGGGAGACAGATGAAAGCTGTATTAGGTACTGAAGCTGAGGATTAAATGAGCTAATAAAACTGAAGGGTAGCAGATGCTGTTTAAACATAACTTGCACTGTAGCAGCTGAAACAGCCCAAAACCAGAGACTGCAGCTCCCCATACCACTGGAACAACTACTTTTTGTTTCTCTGACCCCCCCAAGAAAAAGTTAGCTCCCAGATTTTAAAAACAATCAAAAATTAAAATGAATTTATGGTTCATAATTAAGGATTCTTAGTATTCCCCATGAAAGAAAACAGACTCAGATGTTCCTTTCAGGAAGGTTCTTTGTGAAAAAGTAAAGCCAACAACATTGAATTTTGTTTGTGGCTAGGTGCCATAGTTGTGTCTGAACTTTTATCAGACAAGTGAGTTGAGCTACCCACGTTATCCTAGCTACCCAGGGAAGCAAGATGCCACTCCCCATGCTACCATGTAGCAGATCTGAAGGATGGCATAGTGGTGTTAGGCCTGGGAAGCTGGGCAGGTCACCCATCCTGCACCACGCTCTGCAGCTACATACCCCAGAGAATGGACCAGCTAAATGCTACAGCTCAGCCCTGTGTTTGTCTGAAAGGTAGCTACACCTCTATGTGGTCCACTGAGTCAGTGTGTCAGAAAACATGGTCTCTTCCACCAATCTCCTCCATACTGCCAGCAACCTGTTTCAATTTTCCTAGTAATCTGAAGCATAAATCAATTTTTCTCACCCTGGTCTTTTAGGGAACATTTTCAGGAAAAAGTTTTGGATTTCTCTCCTTTAAGCAGCATTTTATTTTAAATTGCTTACAGTGCAAATTATCTCCTGTACATATTAGCTATGGAACTACAGCTCAGGAAGCAGAAGCTCAGAAGGTTTGTCTTGCACTATTTTCCTCCCAGTCCTGTGGAGACTGTTGAAAGGTAAGCTTTGTACTTGAGGTTCCTACAGTACATAGCCAGTTTCAGGTCCTCCCTTCCCTGGGAACTTCTTATCCAGTGCACGCTAATGCTTGAGTGTCTCACTCTTCTGCCTACATATATAGTCAGGGCCTTTAGACTTCTCCAGCAAAAGCAGCCACTGAAGTAGAGTGAAGGCAATTTTTCATTTCCTGTGTACTCTAATCACAGACATAGGCTACTGCAGTATTGTGTACCAGATACTTTTCTGTTAAGTCAGAAAAAGTAACTTTTGACAACTCCCTCTGGAACATTAGCCGATTAAATGCAAAAGGATCACAGGCTTAAAAAACTTTAATTTCTGTTTGATCTGCATTCCAAAACAATTCAAATATATTCCATTTACCATAAAAAAAGAGAGGCAAGTGTTTCAGAAATTTAATGCCAAACTTAACCTGTTTCACTATACAGCACAAGTTTGCCAATTTGATGGCATAGTTTGTTTTTTTTTTTAAAAACACATACCCCCAAACTCTTTATTAACCTTTCATGCCAGAAATGTGCATTTTAGCTATGTTCAATTATGGACGGTACATTAATCCACCCAGCAGAAGTAACATCTGGACAGAGGTCAGGTAAGCTCTACGCTTTCTCATAGTGGCGAACAGCAACCACATCACCAAAGGTGAGAGTCTGCAAGTCCAAGGAAAAGACAGACATGTTAGATGCTGGGCCATTTTCTGTATTGATTTAACACATTCAGATGTCCATGCTACAGCAAGGTTGTTTTACATTATATAATTTATAGAAAAAACAAGTTGGTCTCGATTATTGGTATTTTAAATGAACAGGAAAAAACCCTCCTGTGAATCCCATAAAAAAACATAACTTTCTCCTTGCTACTTTCAAATCCAAGCAGCACATAATGCCTGTGTACAAGGCAACTAATATGAGAGACTAGAAATGACTTTTTAATTTTTCCCATTTTGTGAATATAATTTCTTAAACACAGCATTGTTTTAATACAGCTTTGACACTTCTTTTCCCAAAGCTGATCACATTGCACAATGTGCAATCTAAAATCCAAGTCCTCTCTACCCCTATTCTATACTATTATGCTAGACATATACTTAAGGAGAACCTTCTATTAAAATAAATGCGTTCTGTGCACTTACATAGCTACAACTACCAAATATTTTAGTCACTGCCATTGTGCAGAACACTAGTGACATGTGAGAGCTTTGGAGACATTTCTGAGGCAGAGCAGGGCATCTCACCATGTTCAAATTCCAAAGGAAAAAGTTTTCTGTATATGCATGAAAATGTTTCCAAAAGCAAAGAAAGTATTTTCCCTTGAAATGCCTGTCCCTTTGTGTTGCACTGACCATATGCTTCAAGGTTTTAATTATTTGGAAGTCTCCATCCATACAGATATGCTCTGAAGCATTTTAAAAACAAGCTAACTGGTTTTCTCCAGCAGCCAAGTTACATAGATTTGAATAGCTGAAGCAGTTTTATTTTTGAAAGCTACATCTTTGTGCCAGAAGTAAGCATGAGAAGTGCGACCCTGGACATTATGTATAGTAGCTTACACCGTTTATTCACCTCATACTCCTCTTCCTGCAAAGTCAGGAAAATAATGTAATTTTAAAACAAGACTTTTCTTCACACAATTGCTGTTTATCACAGTTTTCAAGTAAGATAGGAAGAATAAACCCTTTCTTATTAAATATGGAAATGCAATATTGCAATTCCTGCAATATTTCATTTTCCTAGGGAAAAACAAGTTTCTACAAACCAAGTTTTTACAGACATCTAAAGTAGCACTGGCAACAGATCATTGCCCATATAATTAACAACTTTGTATCTTTTCCATCTCACCAGGGCTTTTTTTGCTTGGGCATTTACACAAAACTCTGCAAAGAAGGTATATGCTTTGGAGATCTACAGGCAGACCTGCCTAAAGCCACTAGCAATTTTTTAGTTGTCAGTAATAGAAGATAAAACCAAACCAAAACAAATATTTGAAAAAATCTCTGCTAGCTTCCCCCACCAACTGGTTTAAGGGGTGGTGTATAAGTAACACTATCTGGTTGTAAAGTTTGAGATAAACGTGAGGAGTGTTAGCCGTGTTTGTGAACACTCAAGTGAGCCTTTATACTTACCATTACCATTTTGCCATCCTTTATTTCTCTCACAAAGTTTGTCTCTTTGCCATCCCACTTCTGTACGTGCACTAGCTTGTCTCCATCCAGGGTCACAACTGACTGTCAGATACCAAGAAACACAAAGACATTCATTTATTTGAGGCATTTGGGATTCTGCTCACACATTCAGCATGCACTATTCTATTGAATTCTCCTCAATAGATGGATGTGGATCTAGAATGATAAACTAGTCCCAGCCATTTTAAAGCCAAGCTCATGAATAATCCTCGTTTTAAGCATGAGCTCCATACAATTTTTGCATCAAAGGATGAAAAAAAAAGCTGTTTCCTTTGAGTCCCAGTCTCACAAGAACCACTGTTTCAGATGTGCTTTGGGATAACATTAATGTTATGCCCCCAAAGATGAAGGGAAGAAGGCATTTCCCATGTCGACTGGAAAAAGTTATGCCAAATTATACTTGGATTGAAGGAAAAGTGGTCAGCTAACACAATTCTTTGCCACAGCAGGGTAGAGAGAGGGCTGATGACATAACACACTGCTTCAGACAAGACATGGCATTAACGAGGAATCTTGGTTTTTGTTTTGTTCTTTTTTTTTCCCCTGACCTTCACAGTGGTACAGCTGGCAGTAGCAGCAGTTACTTTTTTCCGCTTAGAGCCTTCCAAAGATACAGTCTCGGGGGCAGGGATGGGGGTGGAAGTAGAGGAAAAAAGAAGCTACTGCAGCCATAGGATTCACTTACTTTGCAGTTTCTGTCATCGGGGGTAGTTTCATCAAATTCCTCTCCAAGCTTAAAGCTTATTTTTGTGTTTTTGAAAGTGCTTTGAGTTTCGATCACTACTTTGTCTCCCTCGCTGCTGATTATCACAGTGGGTTTAGTCACATTTCCCACTTGTCGTGTTGCAAACCCCACTCCTAAACCATCAAGGGAAAACAAATCCATCAGACATTTGGTTTTCTACATCTTTTTCGCCAGACATCGAGGTACAGAAATCTCTTCCCCCGCTCTATAGCTTTAAGATATCACAGTGAAATCCTTTCTGTCTCGCTTGTGCCCTCATGCCCAAAGTATCGACTGCTGCATCCACATGTTCCCCACAGATGTAGCAGCTCTGTATCCTCCCCTACCTCCGAGCACCGACACCAGAAGCCCGATCGAGCCGCGCCGCCCAACAGGTGACCACCGGTTCAGCTGCTGAGGATTTATTTCAGCTCCTTACCGCTCCAGCATAAGGATTTCTTCGCTTATTTCCAGTTTATCTGCAGGCAGCATTTGCCCTTCTTTCACATGCTTTTTCTAAACCAGAGTCATCTCCCGGAGTAGGGGAGGAGCCTCTCCCCAGGTGGACGGCTCTCGCCCAAACACACTCCAGCCCCCCTCGGCTGGACGACCTACAACAAATTAACTCTATGGAAAGACGCACAGCCTCCCGAACCTCTCGCCCTCTGCGAACGCCTCACCTACATCTCTAGCAGCGGGGGGCTTCTAAATTTTTGTTGTTTTTTTGTTTTTGTTTTTTCTAGGATGGTGCAAAATTCCAGCTCTCCTACACGTGCCCCGCTGCCTCCCGGCCGCACCTACCCAGCGCCTTCATGTACTCGTCGAAGTTGTGGCTGTCCACCAGCTTCCAGGTGGCGCAGAAAGCCTCGACCATGGCGGCCGGCTGCAGGTTCTGAGAGCGATGGTGGGGGGATGGCGAGAAGCGCCGCAACTGTCCCGACGCCCCGCATTTAAAGCCGGCGCCCAGCGGGGGCCGGGAGGCGGGAGGCAGCCGCGGCCCGCCCCCGCCGGCCGCGCCCGCAGCCCCAGAATGGCACCTCCCAGCCCCACCGCGGGATCTCCAGGGCATGGGCGCCCCCCCGGCCAGGTACACAGCGGGATAGCGAGGGGGGGGAAGGGAGAGGGGCTGCCCCCGCCTGCGGCTCGGCAGCGTGTGCCGCGCCTCTCCTCACCGGAGCCGCCCCCGGGGCTCCCACCCTCGGGCCGCGGGGTTGTCCCTGTTAAAGAAACCGGGGCAACAAGAGAAGCGGGCACAAATGTGAAATACTCTGCTAAATAAAAATAAAGAACCGCAGGCTACTGCAGAACGCCTGCTCTATAAGGTTTCCCGTGAATATTTTCGAGCCTGGTTTGGTGTTAGCCAAGCACACATCCCTTTCCCCCACCATCACAGGGCATCCATACGGATGCTGTCTGAAATCGGCATTTGCTACTGCTTGCTGGAAACGGCATCTTGCCTCCACAACTGGAAGCATTTGGAAACTAAAAATGAAGAAAGAAGGAAAATAACTTAAAACTGTTTCATCTAGTAAGGTGGGGTTTTTTTCTGCTAGAGAGGGAATGCTTTCCACTTTTTCACTTATCCTCAAGACAATTAACCCCTTTCTGAATTAAGACCAGGATTATAATCCTAATGCCTTTTACCACCATTTTATGTCTTCCTCTTCTGACCTGCACTTCTGAGATGTTTCAGCTAGTCCTCAGAAAGCCAGGGAGAGCAAGAGCATCACTGGAAATAACACAATTATTGTTCATGAGGCTGAAAAGAATTAAGTCCCCCCCTTTTTTTCTGGTCACAGTTGAATAATGCTGTGTCTCCAAAGTTTGCACAGAATACCAGTGTTACTGGTGCGTCTCACAAGGATGTCTGCTAACCTGATGTCTGTAGGCAGTCCAACCCTTTATAACGAATGAGGAACATGCTTTGTGATTGACACTGTCATGGCATGGAGCACACCGGGTTGATATTGTGCATGGGTGTCATCCGTGACTCCAATTTAGTTTAGGAATTGTGTTTCCTCATATTGTCAAGTATTCAGTCATGTTCACCACTTGCAGCCAAACTTTGCAGCCATGGTCCCACAGAGCTTCATCACTGGCATCCAGGCAGCTGACAGGCAAACTGGCCTCACCACTCACCTACTTCATCTGAGGTACATCATATTAAAACCTAAATGATTTTACCAATATCCTTATGAACTAACAGTGTCTCCTCTCCCAGTACTGACAAGATGTTGTCTGCTCATGTAGAGTCTCCTTGCAGAAGTCCTGGAGCCTCTGCTGATCCTTCTGGTGTAGATGTGGACACAGAGCCCTGGAAGAGCTCCTTGCCCTCTGAGCTCACTAAGGCTTGTGTAGAACCAGCTTCACGGACTTTGCGTGATATAAAAATCCTGAAAGGGATTCAGTGCCACTGCTGCTAGCTGGACTTCTCAAGGTGCCTTGCACCTTCTTCCAGACGGAGCCACAACCTGGCCCTTCATAATTCATAACCCCGTGATCAGGATCCTTCATAATTTAAGCAATCATACCTACACTGGTGGCTCAGTTCTACCAGGATTTTTCAATGTACTTAGCTAACTCAAGTACTTAGTCTTAAGAAATACAGTCTTTAACACTTTACACCATGCTTCAAATGTAAAACAGGGTCTTCTAAAATTTTCACATTCCTTCTGCTGCTTAGATAGATTGCCAAAGTCATCACACCAGGTTTTAAGATGGTGAGATCCCACCTGTCTGTGTTAGTGATGATTTGGGAGCAGGATGAATCAACAGTAGGAAATGTTACATTATTGAGACCTTTTGGGGTGAGAAGCCACAGCCAAAAATGTTTTCCATGGCATCTCACACCCTATATTTGCTGCTTGTGGATCCTTATGTGAGAGTTGTGTTTATGTCAACAGCTAGTACAAGTCATCCTGATCTATACAAATGCTTTGCTACAGTTGGAATGGAGATAGCAGCGTGAAATACATGGACCTGGTGTGTATTTTAGGTTGCTGCATGAGAAATTAGCTTGGAGCTTCTTTTATGCTGTCACCAGATTTTGAAGGTTTTAACAGACTACATACTCTGCTGTAAAAAGCCTATGTGATGAAAGATGTCTCTGGAGATTCCCCTCTGAACACCCCGGGACCCATTCTTATTTTCACTAAACTCGTGACACCACCAGAGCAGTCTACGTAGGCATGTTTGCATTCTCTGTGCAAGGCCTGCTTGAAAGATGCAAATGCTGTGGCAAGACATCCCTCTGTAATAAGTAATCCTTGCTTCCAAAGGCCAGCCAGAGTGAATGTGGGACTGCTCTAACCTTCAGCCTTTGAATACAGGACACAAACTGGTTTTGACTACATTTCTCCCCTTTTATATTCCTGCTTCGCATGCCGTCAGGCGTTCAGAGAATGAGGCTTTCAGCTTCATTCAGCCATCTTTTCAGTCCTTGAAAAAAAATTCTCTTGTTCAGAAAATAAAAAAGACACTGCAGCATGGCCACCAGGCTCCTGTGGTAGAAAAATCTAGCCAAGAGGTGCAGCCCAGAAAGCCAACCATATCCTGGGTTGCATCAAAAGAAGCATGGTCAGCAGGTCAAGTGAGGTGATTCTCCCCCTCTAGTCTTCTCTCGTGAGAACCTACCCAGAGGACCTGAGAACCCACATGGAGTACTGAGTCCAGCTCTGGGGCCCCCAACAAAAGAGGGACATGGAGCCATTGGAGCGAGTCCAGAGAAGGGCCACAAAGATGATCAGAAAGCTGGAGCACCTCTCCTATGAAGACAAGCTGAGGGAGTTCTGCTTGTTCAGCCTGGAGAAGAGAAGGCTCCAGGGAGACCTTATAGCAACCTTCCAGTACTTAAAGGAGGCCCAGAGGAAAGCTGGGGAGAGACTTTTTACAAGGCCATGTAGTGATTGGGTGAGGGGTAATGGCTTTCAACTGGAAGAAGGTAGATTTAGGTAAGACATTAGGAAGAAATTCTTTAGTGTGAGGGTGGTGAGACACTGGAACAGGCTACCCCGGGAGGTTGTGGATGCCCCCTCCCTGGAAGTGTTAAAGGTGAAGCTGGATGGGGCTCTGAACAACCTGATCTAGTGGCAGGTGTCCCTGCACATGCAGGGGGGTTAGAACTAGATGATCTTTAAGGTCCCCTCCAACTCAAACCATTCTGGTATTCACGTGTGGATTCCTCATAATCAATGTCAGGACCATCTCATCACTGCAGCCAGTCACTAAGGGCTTAGTACCCTGGTTACAGAAATGAAGTGAAATTGGTGCAGCTGATGTTTGAAGTCAGCTTTATGTATCCTTCTGCTGTGTCCCTCTGTGGAACATAGGAGGGGCACTCTTGCTACACAAATTTGCTTACACCTATCCTTTCGCCATCCTTGCAGTACAATAGCCTGGGATAACTTATTACTCTGTAGAGTTTGCTCAGTACTTAAGGGGATACTATGTTATGAGACCTTCAGATAATTTAGTGATGGCTGTGTAATTCAAACATTTCTGTGTTCAGGGCAACAAAGGTCCTGGAACTGCAGAGCATCTTATGCCTTTGTGTTCAACAAAGGGTAGCAGTGACACCATGGGCTGACTCCCCTGATACAAAACCAGATGTAGGTGCTCAAAGGCCTTTTAGGTATTGAATCTCATTGAAAGCCAACATGATTCAGGGTCCTAACTCAGGCATTCTGGTAATCCCTTAGCATTCTGAAACATACAGGGGGCTAGTTTTAAATTAAAGAAATTGAAAATAATGTGTAGCTGAAAGTAGAAGAGATTTCCTACATTTATGGGCAGCAGACTCGGGTATTCTCAGCACATTTTAACCTGGTTTGAAGCCCAGCTGTGAATCTCTGTGCAGCTTTGATCTCAGTGTAATATAGAAATGACAACATTTTAGTAGCTATTGTGTCCAATGGGACGATATTGCTGCAGGGCTGAATGTGATTTGATTTTTGGTGCTGCAGAAAAACCTGATGTCAAACAGGGCAGTACAATGTCCTTAACTAAAATTATCTCATGTGTCCTCTAGCTGTCTAAGAGATTTGCTGATCACCCTAATAAAAATAAACTATCTCAGTGCTGTCGGTGAGTCACAGAAAATCACTAGGTTTACTCTATCGATGGGCAGCTCTTTAGAAATCCCAGTTTAAACAAAAGAGATAAATGTCTTATGGAGAAGACACCCAATTATGCCACTGCACTACCAAGCAGTCACAGAATGGCCCCAGGTACAAAGCAGTTGTATGAATCCAGCCTTGGGCTGCATAAATGTCATGGGAAGGGCTTTGCTTGCACTGTGGAACAGATGACAGGGACAACATGTTTATACCATATCCCTTCTAAGAGCATGGCATACCTTAGACAAAGCCTAGGAGCATGTTCAACAGGCTTCCTGCCACTATAAAAACTCAACCAAAATAATGCCAGGACAGGCTAACATTAGAGCACAGGTCATGCTAAGGTCTAATTCTGGTGTCTCTTGCTAATTTTTGAAAACTAAGTGGTCTGTGATCACGCATTTCATTCTTGTAGACTCTCTTAGGTTACAAATTGGTGTGACATGAGATTAGGAGAGTCCTGCAAAGTAAATACCCACTAATACCTCATTATGAACTATTAGACATTTATTCAGATTGGTTTAAGCTGAGAGGACAGCTGGTCTACAATGGTTTAAAGAAGGAAACAATTAGTACTAAATATTTCCAGGGTCTTCTTTGCTTCTTCAAGGCATTTGATGGGTTGTTATTTGTTATCAAATATTACTATATCTACCATTTAGAGGACTCAAGTCAGAGGCTCTTCTCAAAGAATTAGCCTGCGCTAAAGCCAGCCACCTTCCTGGCTCCCAGTTCTATTTATTAAAGATGCAGTTATTTTAACTTTGTACCATTAGGCCTTTGGTTATTTTAATACTTTGCTTTGTGTTTAAGAGTAAAAAAAAATAATTAAAAGCCTCTAAGAGGTAACAGAAATGTTTGATACCGTGTGTCACTTACAATAGCCATCTAGTTACTGCAAAATCAGTACAAGAAAGCAGCTTTCCAGGCTCTTACGATTTCAGGATGGCCAAAGATAAGGTCATACACTCAGGAAGAAAGAAATACAGTCTTATAAATAAGGAACTGACTATTTCAGGGGTAATAATGACTCAGAGAAATTTAGAAGGCATATGAATAAGCTGAAGACATTAAGTTTAAAATATCCCTTATGTGCATAAATGGAAATGCACATTAGTTTAAGGAGATTAGATGACTTGCATTTGACTTGTTGCAACCAATTCTGGAAGACTGGTGCAGGTGTGGTGTTCAGAGCAACCCAGTGAGCACATCAGTGGAACAGAAACACTGACTGTATTAAGGTCCAAGGATACTGTATTATAAGAAATTATTTTTTATCATAATCAATACAAATTTTACAGTATTAAAAGGTAGAGGTGAACTCTAGATGTTTTCTTATTCTGTAGCATACACATGGAGGCTGTCTAAGCAAGTGTAATTATTTGTTGTAGTATCATCAGTCACAAGCTAAAGCTAAAGCTAAATCCTTGCAGCATAACACAAGACAACTTTGCAGTCTTCAGGGCTGGATTTAAGAAACTTTTGGAGTAGCTCAAGGTACCTTCATTGTTTGTCCATACTGAAGCACCTCATTTGCAGCGATATCCTGAAATCACTCCCAATACCAGCTGAGATTTAGACAAAAAGTAAAATCAGTTTTAATGGACTGAATCAAAAATTTAAAGAAAATAAATACTAAATTTGGAGAATGGATACAAAGTAATACCTCATTAACTACCCTCATTTAGATATTCCCAGGGTCCTCCTCTGTTCCACTCCACTGTGGACTGACAGGACAGAGTTACAGCCTGCTGAAGCCACAGCCCTCTGGGTTCTTCTCCTCTAAATCAGAATCTCTCACCTGGAGCAAGCTATATCCTCCAAAGTCCTAAGCTGGAAGTGGGTTACAGGGAGTGTTAATGCACCCCCAAGAAATGTGTGAATTCGATAGTCTTGATAAATAATTTAATTCAGTTATCAATGTATGGGCCTGTTGTTGATGAAAAAATGCATGACACAGATCAGACAGAGGTGCTTTTGGAATGAAGCCTCATGCTGGATGACCTAAATGGAATTACAGACCGAACTTGATCAATTCAAGTGTGCAGCTATAGCCTTGCTTACATAGCGGTTTGTCACAGAGTGTTGAGTCATTTCTGTGTTTTCACGAGTCTAAATATGTAAACTTACCGGAACACAAAATTCTAGAGCAACTCGAAGCATTGCAGAGTTAAAATAGCTCATTACTAGCTTTAAACAGAGACTAGTACAAAGATAAACTTGGGGAAAACTTCAGTTATTCTGGCTGTTTGGAGACAATTCCAAAGAAACAGAAGTAAGACTGGTATCTTCAGTCTGGTATCTTCAGTCTGGTACACAGAACTCAGGTGACTGAAGTTAAGTCTAGAGGAATTTATATTAAAAATGAAGTGTGTATTAGCTGGGAGCAGACTTAATGCCCTGATCAATTTTCGAACTGCCTTACTAGACTTTTCATCCCTGCAAGTTGTAAGCTACATTAATAGCCACAGCTATTCGACATGATGCAGGAAGTAATTCAGAGAAGTAATTCAGAGAACTTCCATATCCTGGATTATGCAAGAAATCACATGAGATGGTTGCACTGGGCAAGTCTAAACCAGGAAACTTAAAAATGCTTTCCACTGGCTGAGTGGGGGTTTGTACTTTGTCAAATCCAGAGTCTGCTATGGGAAAACATGCAGATGTGCACAGAAGGGAAAATAGGCATGTAGTCCCTGCCTGGATAATCATGGGACTCACTTTCTGGACTGTACTGCAGCAAGTGCCAGTGGGGAACTATAGATACATCCACTGTTCCTTTAATTCTATACATCCATGTGTACAGGTTTCAAAAGATTTCCCCCTCCATGTGGGGGTGGTAAACATAATCCAGACCCTCTGTGTACCACAAAATCTTTAACTAATCTTGTAATAGTTAAACAAGGTTTCTAATAGCATCTTCCTACAGACCTTTGAAACTTTCTTGAGCAGGTGATCAGCACTGCAGCCAGAGCACAGAAGATCCAGAGTCCAGAGCCAGCGGAGAGTGCAGGAGCAGGCTGACTCCCTTGCATCATGACTGGCTCAGCTGTTCTGCTAAGAGAAGGGCTATGGAGAGGAAACATGGCACAACTTTCATGCCTTTAAGTCCATCTCATTGTCCTTTGTCTCCCTCGCTCTTAAGTATAATCCCTCTTACATGTCAACATTTCATTTTATCTTTTATAAATTTACTTAGAAGTTTGCACTCATAATAGCCCATGTTAAAAAAAAAAAGAAAAAAGATGCAAAGTCAGGAGTTCAAAGGCTGTCTGAAAAAGCGTGCCTGAAAGAGAGTTATTTCAGCACATTCTTATATTGCAACACCATGTTTATTTGCATAATCACATGCTATTTTTTTCTAGAGAAGCTTTCCCTTTCTCAGTGCTCAAGACAAAAAACATTCAGGCACTGGCTCAAGGCTCTTTAGTGAGTCTGTCTGATACATAAGATCTCTATCTGGTACTTGCTGGAAGGAATAGCAATGAGTTGTCCCACCATCTCATTCTACTGAATATGGAGGCAAGTCAAGAGACTAGTTTCTTACATTGGATGTTTAAAGAACTAACAGTTGATGTTGGGCATATGAAGGTATGAGTGAAGCAAGTGACAAACACTGAAGAAAGGAAGTGAATAGAACCACAGAATCATAGAATGCCAGTTTGGAAGGAGCACCTGTGAGAGCTGCCTATGACCAACACCACCACACCATCTAGACTATCACAGAATCACAGAATCACCAAGGCTGGAAAAGACCTTTAAGATCATCAAGTCCAGACTATGGCACTAAGTGCCACATCCAGCCCTTCCTCGAACTCATCCAGGGACGGTGCCTCCACCACTTCCCTGGGAAGTCCATTCCAATGTCTAATCACCCTCTCTGTGAGGAAGTACTTCCTAATATCCAACCTAAACCTCCCCTGGCACAGCTTCAGGCCATGCCCTCTTGTCTTGTCACTAGTTGCCTGAGAGAAGAGCCCAGCCCCCACCTGATTACAACCTCCCTTCAGGTAGTTGAAGAGAGTGATGAGGTCCCCCCTGAGTCTCCTCTTCTCCAGGCTAAACAAGCCCAGCTCTCTCAGCCTCTCCTTATAAGACTTTCCCTCTAGTCCTTTCACCAGCCTTGTTGCTCTCCTCTGGACCTGCTCCAGCACCTCAATGTCCTTCTTGAAGTGAGGGGCCCAGAACTGTACACAGTACTCAAGGTGAGGCCTCACCAGTGCCGAGCACAGGGGGAGAATCACATCCCTACTCCTGCTGGCCACACTATTCCTGATACAAGCCAGGATGCCATTGGCCTTCTGGGCCACCTGGGCACACTGCTGGCTCATGTTCAACCGGCTGTCCACCAGCACTCCCAGGTCCCTCTCTGCCAGGCTGCTCTCCAGCCACTCTTCCCCCAGCCTGTAGCGCTGCCTGGGGTTATTGTGGCCAAAGTGCAGGACCCTGCACTTGGTCTTGGTGAAAACAGAAATCTCTGTTCAACTCCTTTTCATGGATTTATCACACATAGAACACCAGCAGACAGAAGAGAGGAATACAAACTAGTCCTAAGTAATTTGCTACATCTTGAAGCGTTCTTTTCTGTGTGTGTGACACAAAGGATATGTAAAGGATTCAATTATTCTACATTTTTATGACTTGAAATACTGATTATAAAGTGTAATTTAAACCTCTTTTAGCTACTGCTATTGTAATATTTAATTGATGCAAGTGCAGTTATATTATGTTGTATGATCACCTTTGTATGAAAGCTGAACAACAGAGAAGTGCCCACTGTGGGTCAGATCATAGGTCCATGTAACTGAATACAGTGTCTTGGATAGTGAAAACATACATAATGTTTCTACTGACTAGCCTTGCCTCCAAGCAACTTCATCAGGGTGCTTTTGATCCCCATTCATTTTGGTGTCATCTGCAAACTTCACCAGGGTGCTCTTTATCCCAACATCCAGATCACTTATGAAGATACTAAACAGAGTTGGGCCCAATAATCAGACCTCACTTGCGACTGGTTGCCAGTTTGAGGAGGAACTATTTACTATCACCCTCTGGGTATGGCCTGTCAGTGAGTTCCCCACCCACCGCACAGACCATTTGTCTAGGCCATAACATGTCAGGTTCTCCAGGAGAAGGCTGTGGGCGACCATGTCAAAAGCCTTGGAAAAGTCCAAGTAGATGATGTCCACCACTTGCCCTGAATCAATCAAGCGGGTTACTTTGTCATAGAAGGCAATAAGGCTTATCAAGTATGGTCTGCCTCTGGTGAATCCATGTTGGCTTTTCCAATCACATGCTTCAGTTGACTTGTGACAGTCCCCAGAAGGATTTGCTCCATAACTTTCCCAGGGACTGAAGTGGGGCTAATGCATCTATAATTACCTGGGTCCTCCTTTGAACCCTTCTTGTTGATGGGGGTGACATTAGCCTTCTTCCAGTCTTCAGGGACATCTCCTGATCTCCACAACTTCTCAAAGATTATGGAAAGCAGCTTTGCAATGACATCGGCCAGCTCTCTCAACACTCCAGTGTGGATGGCATCCAGGCCCATCAATTTGTATGGGTCAAGCTCTTGTAATACTTGACACACCAACTGTTCCTTCACTGATGGTGCGTCTGTGGCTGTATCAACCTGGATTTTTGTTCCCGTGGCCTGGATCACAACAGAGCTGGTAAAGACAGAGGTGAAGAAGGTGTTGAGGACCTCTGTCTTTTCAGTGTTCTTGGTGACTAGTTCATCCCAGGTGAGTGGGCAGAAAAATTGCATTCTGAATTATAACTGCTGCTTGCTGAACAGAACTGCAAAGATCTCATGCTTTGGAGATGAAGATGATAAATCCAAGGAAATAATCCAGCTGCTGCCATTGTCACAACTGAAAGGTCCTTTGTGTCAAAATGAACAGTCTTTGAGAAAAATCTGGAAAGCAGTTAAATCTGAAAAATGGGAGAAGAGTAAGGAGCCCAGATTCTGAACATGACAGGGAATCAGATGGGGATAAAAATAGTGACTCCTATTATTCAGCTGAAGATAATGCATTTCATTCATCTGGCCAGTTGTCAACACTAAGCTATCCATCTACAAGCCACGAAAAAAGAAAAACACAAACTTTAAAGAGCCTTGTGCTCTACCAAGCCACAAAGAAATTGGGTTCCAAATATGCCCCAAGCAAAAGAGGGATGCAGTGGGGTGTCTGTTCTCAGAGCCTCACTAGGGGTTCTCCTGCAAAAGACGGAGATCTTGTTACAAAAAAAGTTGTTCCTGCTAGGCTGCTGAAAATCAATGAGCTCCAAAATGAACTGTGAGTACTGTGTTCAGCTCTGGGCCACTCACTACAAGACATTGGGTTGCTACAGTGAGTTCAAAGAAGGGCAACCAAGCTGGTGAAGAGGCTGGAGAACAAGTCCTTTGAGGAGAGGCTGAGGGAATTAGGATTGTTCAGTTTGGAGAAGAAGAGGCTGAGGGGAGACCTCGCTCTCTACAGCTACCTGAAAGGAGGCTGTAGGGGGGTGGATGATGGCCTCTTTTCTCAAAAAAATAATGACAAGAGTAGTGCAAATGGCCTCAAATTAAGCCAGGGGAGGTTTAGACCAGGTATTAGGAATAATTTCTTTACTGAAAGAGTAGTCAGGCACTGGAACAGCCTGCCCCGGGAGGTGGTTGAGTCACCATCCCTTGGAAGTATTTAAAAACCATGAAGATGAGGCACTTCAGGACATGCTCTAGTGGTTTGGTTTTGGTCTGGTTTGGGTTTTTTGTTTGTTTGTGGGGGTTTTTTGAGGTTTTTTGGGGGGTGGAGGGCAGGGGGCTGGCAGTTGGATGCTGTGATCTTAGAGGTCTTTTCCATCCATGACAGTTCTCTGATTCTGTGAACTGACTGAACTCCACATGAAACTAGATGAGCTGCAGAAGGAAAACAGGGCACTGAAGAGGCTTCAGCACAGGCAGGAGAAAGCCTTGAATAAGTTTGAATAGATGGATGTGAGCTTTGAACAGAGTTAGATGTTAGACTCAGAAGGATGGAACAAATGGCATTGTTGAGCAATTAAAGTAGAAGACAGGTACAAAATAGGTGGGAGAAACAAGCAGGTTCAAAACCCGTAGCTCTTCCATGAATGTGTCTATGGTAGTTTTCCTGGTTTTCACTTAAAAGTCACTTTTCCTCCGTGGTGCACAGGATACCATTGCTCAGCCAGTGCTGTCTGCTGGAAGCTGGAGGTGGCCTGAGTGGCTGTCAGGGAAAGCCTGGCTCCTGGCAGCTGCCTGGCTCCTGGCAGCTGCGTGCCACCGGCTGCTGGGCCACAGAGGGGCTGCTGGGGAACGCGTGGCATGCAGGAGTGACAGATATGCTGGTAAACAAGAAGTAATGCTTACTGTGAATAAGCTGCTTATTTAGCCGACTAGATGCCAGCGTGGTCTGTGTGGAAGGCACCTCTGAGAGGCGTTCACCTGCCCCCACTGGCTGGTGCAGCTCAGCAGGAGCTTTCCAGGGGATGTGATGGGGGAAAAGGGCGGTATATTTCAAACCTGTTCCTCCCATGGTGTGGGAGATGCGAGGAACAGTGGCGTCTCCTAGCCATTTGGAGGGTGAACCGCTGGGGCAGTTCAAAGGGCAGAATCGAGGCGGGCGAGGTTGGACGCAGCGGCTGAAGCCGCGGCCTGCCGAGGGCGAGCTTGGGCGCTTTCTGCTGGCACCTCCCGGCGCCCCGGAGAGCCCCGTCCTTCGCCCCACCGGCGCCAGGCGGCCGGGACGTTGCCCCAGCTCCCCTTCTTTTTTCGTGTTACGGTTTATACCCAAACTCCGAGACGCTACGAGGCGCGGAGGGGGCGGAGAGGGCGACGGCTGAAAGGAAGGCGAAGGCTCCACCGTGCCTGCCGCGGGCTCGGACGCCATCTTGTGCCCACCTGCCGCCGGCACGGCTGGGGAACGGCCTGCTTCCCTGTCAGCCCGAGTGCTGCGGAGACATCGGGCAAAAGGTGCTCCCGTCCCCTTTGTGCATTATTAGAAAAATACTTCTGGAGTACTGCTGGAGGTTAACAGCAGTTTACTTGCTCGTTCGTTTTGTTTAACCCGTTGATGTATCATTTACAAAAGTGCCCAAGAGGTCTGGGAAAAATAAAATACATCTATAGGAAGGTTAAACCAGTGTCTCACAGATTAGCTTTTCTCTACATTATATGATAAGCACTGGATTTACAGCATCAGTCACTGCACAGCAGATTCTCAGGAATAAAGCACTGATAAGGATTGTCTGAAATCCTCACATAAGGTCTCTTCATATTGCAGGTAATGGCTGAATCTATGTTTAATACAGAAAAGCCCAGAGCAGCCACACTTTGTATGACCAGACAGAAAACCACTTGCCATCAAACACAGGTGTTACATTAAAATCCAGGGATCTGGCATTAGGCTGTAGCATAGGAAGGGGCAGAGCGACCATGGCCTTGGGGCCTACATCACTGGCTGCCTTGGGAGACAAACTGTTCCTCACCGGGCTGAACACAGAAATACAGCAAAATGCTAAAACGAGGTGACAGATCTCAACGTTTGTTGCTAGTCACTATTTGAGGTAGAGCAGCTTCAGATGGGGAGGGTGAAACTTTTAGGAGTTCTTCCTAAGAAAGGTCAAAACCAGTCATCATGGTGGTATTGGCACGCGAGCCCAAATCTCAGGGCAGGGATGTGAACCTGAGTAGGCAGAAAGCCAGGCGTGGACACCAGTTTTACGACACAGTTTACAAGTTGAAAATGCTTTTGGCTAGTTTACCCCTCAGCACCCAAGCTTGGCATCTTTCCTTTGCCCAGGCAGTGTGTCTGTGTTTCCACCAAGGCCTGGGCCTCTGGATGGGATGTGGTACATGTTCCTGCTGACTGCCCAGGGAAATAAGCTACAAGGGGCAGCCAGAAGGAACACCACACATCCGCTAATGGCAGCCCTGTGAAATGAGGAAGCTTCAGGTGGCATTGTTTTCCCAAGCTCATGTAAGCCATTGGAGCAGTGTTCTCAGCAATGCAAGACATCTGTTTGCAATCACCCAGCTTTCTGAATACACAGAGACACCAAGGGAATGGACCCTTGGCAAAACCCTTGAAGTGAAGGTCTCAGACTAGCTGGAGACGGCCTACCTCTCACCAGGGCAGCTCACACCCTCGTCTTTGCACTTAACTCTCCAGGAATTGCCTCCCAGCTGGTTTTGAGGTCACTTAAGCTTTCTCCCTTCAGTTATTTGCATGAGCTACCTGGCAGTCTGAGAATCCCACTAGGTGGCAGGACAGTTTAAGCCCTTGCTATTTCTACCCGAACTACTTCAGAGGCAAGTATCTTGGGACCCCAGTAGGCTCAGCCCCACTGGCCTGTGCTGTGTGGACCCTGAGGAACCCACCCACGCCCCCACGCACACCCCCCATAGCAGGTCTGGGGCTGTACTCTTTGAGCACAGCAAATATAGCCTATGCCAAACCGGTGGAGAAATCCATGCAGAAATCTCTGTTCAACTCCTTTTCATGGATTTATCACACATGGAACACCAGCAGACAGAAGAGAGGAATACAAACTAGTCCTAAGTAATATGCTACATTTTGAAGTGTTCTTTTGTGTGTGTGTGATACACAAAGGATATGTAAAGGATTCAATTATTCTACATTTTTATGACTTGAAATACTGATGATAAAGTGTAATTTAAACCTCTTTTAGCCACTGCTCTGTTGTAATATTTAATTGATGCAAGTGCAGTTATATTATGTTGTATGATCACCTTTGTATGAAAGCTGAACAACATAGAAGCACCCACTGTGGGTCAGATCATAGGTCCATGTAACTGAATACAGTGTCTTGGATAGTGCAAATGTATATAATGTTTCCCCTGACTAGCCTTGTCTCTAAATATTTGTGTTAATGGATTTCAAAGTTGGGAGGAATTTTCTTTATGATTAGTAACTCATGACTTAAAAGTAAAGTTAGATATAATTCACACTGTAGTAGTGTAAAACTGATTTTTGTCCTAAGTGACAACTAGATCTGGCCTATACATTGCTGAACTATGGCTAGTTTGGAAATTTCTTTTAAAATACACCATTTTGTGAACTGCTTTGCCACTCATTTCATCCATCCAAGCTCAGCCTATGCAGTATTATACCAGAATTATGGTATATGGCACAGGCTGAGATAGTTGTATGAGGAATCATAGCAAATAAGCTTCGTTTTTAGAAGAGCTTAATTACTTCTCTTAATCTTTCTAAATGAAAGGATTCTAATAATGAGTCCCCTACCTCAAAACCTATTTAGTCCTTTATTGCTTTCCAGCTAACAAATTGAATTTTCCTGTTTTATAACAACAAAATATGTGCCTCAGCATGTTCATCCACCTCTTACATGAAGCTTCTGATGAAGGGCTGACCCAAAGAAAATTGCCTTCTTAATGATATCTGGAAAAGCTTGAGGTCAATTTTTCGTATATTCAAAGTACCTACATTGTTTTGTATATACACAATGAAGTTACAAGGGTATTTCTTGCCTTTTTTTTTTTTAAATTATTGTTATTAAATATGCAGAGTGGCTGAGAATGGGTAATTGCTTCATTAAGTTCTAGAATCTCTAGACAACAAAGTAACCTTTTTTGCTTGGTACTTAAATGAATGTCTTTGCTTTATAAAATCCTAGGATAGTGCTGTAAGCTGATGAAAAAGATGCTATTACCTGTGCTACACTTGCTGGAATGGAAATTGGGATTAATGCATTATAATACCAGATTAACCTTAATAGAAGTTTGCTGCCATAATTTATCAAGGTAATTAAGTATGCACCTAATTTTAGGCACTAAGTAGTTCTATTGACTTCTGTGAGACTAGACTGCATTTAAAGTTAAGCATGTTTTAAAATACTCTGCTGATTCAGGGCCATAACTTTGTTACCCTGTGGATTAAGACAATGCACTGCCATCAGTAACCCATTAGCTGAGCTAATGGGAGGGTGGTATAGCCTGGATAATGGTTGAAACTGGATAAACTGGCTCAGTGAGAACCGTATTCAGAAGCACTTGCTTTGCTCTTTACAGGCTCAGCCAAAGTTTAGTATGATTTTTACCCATCTGCAAGATACTACCAAGAAAATGAACCTGAGCTTTCCCAACTTGAGCTGTGCTTAAAACAGTAACCCTGCCTAAACCCCAGACTCCTGGGCAGCATGGCATAGAGACCCGCAGACAGCTCTAAAGGGGCTTGCTCCAGTTTGCCTGCATATTATGCTAGCATAATACATCACTAATTAATTCTTCTGAACCAAAGTTTATGCAGCACAATGTCTCCCACACCACCCTGTGTTTGTGGTTCTACATTGGTCAGAAATATGCAGCTTACTCGGAACTGGAAAGGTTTATTTGACAAAATCCAGGGCATAACTAAATATTAATCTTCTATATCTGAACTGACAAGAAAAGCTCTCTCATGCAGCCTAGAATAATACTTGTTAAAACACACACTGTACATGCATGTGGCAAATTAGTGTTTCTGCAGCTGTAACTTGTTTAATCTGCAACTAGATAATCCACAGGCAGATGAGGACTGTATAATATGTGACCCACATATTATAGGTCAAAGATGTTCATCCTGCTTTTAACTGAGCTGTATTTTAAATCTTCTTGTTAGTCTTTCCATCTTTTGCAGCTTTCTAACTTTGTGTTAAAATTCTTCTTTCTATGCAGCAAATACTCAATGAAAGGTTCATACAGCTCAAATACAAAGTAAGCACTGATTTTCCAGTGTTAAGCACTCTTGACTAGTTCTAAGCTGTTGGTAGGTCTGTGACCAGTTAACTCCATGTATGTATACAGCTATGTATATATGGGTTTTTATCCAGAGTTTAGCACATGAATAATTTGCTTAATTCCGCTGTTTCTCAGCTGGTGTTTTAATAGTAAAAAATAGCATCTTTGGCTAGCAAAATACTTATTTTAAATATCTATTCCTGTAACCCCATTTTCAGTGTCCGTATTCTGTAAGAAAAGAATCTAAATATATCCAGTGTTACAACTGAGAAAGAAGAGGAGAATTCAATATAGGCCAAAACCCGGAAGAGCACACTTTAGTATATGCTCCACTCAAAGCCTGTAAGGAATTCTGTTTCAGTAATACTCAGCTATTTGATTTCCATGGGATCATTTTAACCTCTTAAAATTGAACAATTTTATGTACTGTGATGTTATAAAGGAGGCTGGTACATGAGAATGGGACTGCAACCCAGAACAAGAGTGTCTACCACAAATGCAGTTAGCTCTGAGTCCCTCTCCACTGTGGTTTTCAACTCTGATCCTCCAGTGTCAGCTAGTTCAGTCTCCCAGACTTTCTTAAGCCACTTGTTTTGTTCCAGTGGAGTATGTTATTTGACCTTTCCAAACCTGAAAATAATTCTGGGATGCTGCACTTGTTAAATGAATACAGATGAGTGAAGAGAACTAAGTGTCAGTTCAGTTGGATGAAAAAGATGATTCCCAAAAGACAGCGCATGAGTAAACACACAGTAGGAATGGTGGATGTGCAGAGAGGCCTCGTACAAGCTCTCTGCCAGCTATAAAATACAAAAATATTTTATAGATGGAATACCAGTCAAATGTGGAATGTACCCATCAGAGATGCTTCCTCCATCTGGCTACAGCCCAGCAGAGACATTGTGTAGGCAAATAAAAGCATTCGATTGCCAATGTTGGTTAGGTTTCAAGAAGTACTTAAATGGTAGCTGTCCCAGGCTGCAGTAAAGGTGCAGGTCTGTACCTGAATCTTAGGTCTCCTACAGCAAGGAAATGAATGTGAAGTATTTTCAGGAGCATGACCTCCATAACAAAACAATGCCCTTCAGTAGAGAAAAACTTTTGCTTAAAAATCTTAGTAAAAATCACATTGATTGGAACATCTTCATTGACAGCAAATGATAAAGCAAAAAGCAGATGAAATAAAATAAATATGTGTTGTGGGGCTTTAAGTCTTGTAATACAGGAGAAACATCAAGGAATCAACAGAAGGCAGAAAAGATGACAGCTATTTAATTTCCACAGTAAGATTAAACAATTGTAATCACTTACAAACATGGCTACTTTATTTTAGATACACGTGAATGCGACAATATTCAGCCTGAAAGGATAAATGACCGAAGTGGCAAGACTGCTAAGAGTGGGAGAATTGAGATGATCTGCCATAATGAAATAGAGTTTAAAGAGAGTTTGAAAATAAACACTGTTGTTTAAGTAGTTTAGAAAATCTTTTGGAAACAGGAGGAGGAGAGAAAAAAATTGTTTCTTTTTCTTATTTCTCACACCCATCTACATAGCCCTAATGAGAACAAGAATCTCAGGAGATAAATTACAGATGATGTCTGTAATCCAGTATATACTTAATTTAATCTTAACGTGGGGAGAGTGAGTACACCTCTGTGTCAGAGACAAAGAAGCTGTTTTGGGAAATTAAGAACAGGATTTTTATTTTGAAGTAATAATCATGATAACCATGAGAAAACCCAAACCAAGAGGTACATTCTTTACTTCTCTTCCCATTTGAATGTGTAGAACATTGCTTTTGAAGGACAACAGTAGAAAAACCAGCAGTTCCACATTAATGTCATCTAGGTATGAGTGCATTGCAAAATCTTGTCAGTGCCACTTCAGTTGCTACCACACTTCAGAAGGGGTGACAGAGGGAAACTGGAAAGTCTGTCGATGAGTTTCATTAATCTGGCAGTCCTTAGGTGTTAGGAATCACTGCTTTTTCCTTCCGTCTCTTGACTTTCCAGCAAGGCTTTAGATGATTGCACTTCTCCACCCTCTGCTCCTCCATCTAAAAAAAAAGACAGAATCAAACATTTAGATACCACACACATTCTCACATGTTTTTAACACAGCCAAATATCTGGATGCACTGATCATCTCTGTTTGGATTGGCTCTTTATTACCACAGTCATGGGTGCTGTAGAAAGAGAGATTAACTTGAAAGATAAATAAGCTTGCAGAGGCATCTTCCAAAAGCAACTGCCTATTGGTGTGGATTTGCCTGCTCCTTGCACATGCTGATCAATGTGCATTTGGCTGAAAGAAACAGATCGGAGATAACTTTTAATTATTTTTATTCTTTTTTCTGAGTCATTTCCAAAGTCGTTAGAATATTGCATTCCTCTGAGCATTGATGGTTTCACGTAGATATTACAATTTATGAACATGCCAGTTACCTGGCTGACCTTCTTTTCCAAGAAATACATAGAAGAATTCACTCTGTCTTCACAAGATGAGGGGATTTTTTTGTTACTCTTGATTTGGAAGGTCACTGTCCCATAGCTTAGAGTTGAATGCTTACATGACTACTATAAGTAGAAGCTCCCCAGCATGCATGGCCATTGGATGAAGAGTTCCACCCTGTTGCTTTCGATGCTCATATTCTCTCCCTGACAAACAGGAACTCCTCATGCTTTGATTTCCTTGCAAGCCATCATCATTTTCATACTATCTTCAAGTCCCCCATGGCATTACCAGTGCTAACTGAACAGTTGGTATGCCCAAATCTAAGGCAGCCCATAGCTTTTGGCAGCAAGGAGGGATCTGCTCAGCATATCTGGCTGTACCATCTTCCAAGTCCTATCCACATCTAAGGGGTGCATTTTCAGCTATTTGCCCTGGAGACTTGCCACAAAATATCACACACAGCCAAAGAATTATATATCTTGGTCTCTACAAGCCACAGCAAAGAGATACCACTGTACACAATTAATCAGCTGAAGCTCTTGGCAGAAACCACTTGATGTTGTAAGCCTGATCAGAGTTTTGGAGGCTTCAGAGTTTTATACTGGTAAATTAAGAACCGAGTCATTCGACACTCTTTAGTATTACACAGCACAGCACTGTTGAGGAAAAAGAGACAGAGCATTCTTCTCTATTGGCTGTTTCTGTGTGGGGTTGGATGTAGAGTCTTGCAGACAGGGTAGAGGTAAACAGTTTTTTAGAGGAAATCTAATCTCATAGTTGGTAGTACTTAGATGTGCAACAGGTACTAAGCTGCTCAGTTAAGATAGTTATACACATTCACCTGGAAAAAATTCAGCAAACAATAAAAGTTATTGGCAGGACAGTGCCCTAAAGCAGATTACCAAATACAAGAGGCCAGCATTACCTCTTTGCTCTCAAACTTCTTACAGGCTCCTCTTCAACATTTAGATCACCAGTGACACCAATCATTTAATGTGGTTCCAGTATGGCCTCCCACCAGAGCACCTGTGGAAAGTCTCAGCCCGCCAAAACTTACTCAGGATGATCAGACAGGATGCAGATGGTCTTCATTTCAGAGTTAGGCTCCGAGACAAAACAGCCGGTGCCAAAATCTCTCCTGTCCCTCTCATGAGAACATTATTTTGGTTTGGCTTGCAGAGTACATGGACATTTGTATCACACAGCTACAATCCTTGTATATTCATAAAGAATATATGCAAAGACTCTTTTCTAAGCCAGACAAAAAGTATTAGCACATCCTGTTCCTGACCTTTCACTATGACAGCAGTTGATGGCTGAAAGAGAGGAAATGTATGATCCAATGAGCATTAGCTAAATTTGAAGCAAGATGGAGAGAGTCCTCCTCACCATTTCCTATAATCTTCACTGAATCTCTCAGAGCAGAAAAAAGATTAGGGTATGCTTTATATAGCCACATGTTCCATCTTCTCCAGTTTTCACATTCATCCAACCTCTTTGTTCGGAGCTGGAAATGGCTTTCATTTTTTTAACAACTTATTGTTAAAGGCAGAAACAGGCAAAAAGAGTTGCCTCTTAAGGCCCCAAATGTTTCATAAAGTTTCCCTGTCACAGAATTTGAGCTTCCAAACTTTCTTTCTATTTTGATGAATTCTCATTTTCCTTGCTGTCTCATCAAAAGTTTAACTTGCAACACAATGAGGCCATAATTCCCATCTGATACTTGTGGAATTCCCAAGCCCAAAAAGCATCCAAGCAGTAGGAGTGGACTTAACTGTATCCTGTATTCATTTCCTATTATCACTACTGCAAACTGCTGATAATGGAAACTGCTCTTTCCAGGCATGCTCTGGCATAGCTATATGCCAATGACAAAAGCAAAGGATAATTCCATGCTCTTAACTGTTATTCAAATCCTGGCAGTGCTGGTCTTTGTATTTGTAAGAAAGCATCAAAACATTTTGCTAAAACTAATGTAGCTGTGTTTCATTTCTTCTTCTTAATGCATTGGATGGGCACCAAGAGAAGAGGATTCTTCTGTCTGGAGAGCTAAGTGCTTATTCTATGCTGTGCTATAATATTTCTTCTAAAAATAATTTCAGTCTTTCATGTTTATTTTTATCCAGAGGGGAAAAAAAAAAAAAAAAAAAGAAAAAAAAAAGATCAAAGAGATAATTTTTGCATGCTTTAAAAACTATAGTATTTCCAAATGCTAAACTTTCCAGAGGCCATAATGAAACAAACATGAAGAACTTCTCTACAGGTGTTGTATTCTTTTGTGCTTTGTTTTGCATGGTTTTGTGCATCTCCCTCAAAGCTCACTACTCTAAACAATACACATTAGTTACACATAATGTAGCAATGAATGTTTCAGTGGGTTGGACTGGTCACTTCACTTCCACAGCTCCTGACACTAATAAAAATAAATTCCCATCAACTATCCCTTTCGTATGTGAAGCAGTTCTTTCCAGCTGGAGCCTGATCCCTGGTCATGATGCATGAACCTTGCCAGGTGGAAGAGCTATTTGGAACTAAAAAAAACCCATAATATTTGAAAACCAAAACATTAAATATTCAGCAACTGTACTTCGGAATGGATTTCCAGTGCTCCAGTTGCACACACCAGAAGGAGAAAACCTGTAGGGACATACTTTTCATATTCCTAGGGGAAAATCTCTCCTCGAAACAACGGAGTTTTAACTGGGGCTTATGTGCTATCATTGCCCCTGGACTCACAGGGCTCCCAGCATTACTTTGAATGTACTGTGACATCGAGGATGTTTTCTTTCTCACATGGTCTTCCAGATTTCTCCAGTTCCCCTTACTACTGCCCTAGAGCTTGAGTGTATATCTGACCTTGTTGCTTTCCCCTTTTTTTATTTATGTCCACCCTCTCTCCATAAATCCTTGCCCTTTCCTTTTGCAACAGTAATGCCTCCTCCCAACACCCATTCAGATTCTTATTTTCCTCTCTTTACCAGGTTCAAGCTAGGATGTGGTCATTAAGTCCTTTCTCATGCCTCCTTGAAGTGCTGTTTCTAGCTGCCCCCTTCTTCACCAGCAGTCCTTAGACTGGCCCATGTTGGGTTTGAATTACAGAACCCCAAATACTTGAATACAAATTAAATAATCAAAGCAAGAATAGCTTGTAATCAAAGGGATCCTCCCCTACTGACCTGCCCCAAAGCCTTTTTGGTGCTTTAGGTGGCTGTAAATTCTAACATCCTGTAATTGCTTTGGGCAGCATGCGAGCAGGACATGCATCCTCAGAGCCTGGGAATCCCTCCTATAGTCTCATTCAGTTCAGTTTCGTGGGCCTTCCACTCCTCAGCACAGGCATGTGTTGCCCCCACATCATCGCTGCTCCTGGAAGTGAGACCACCAGTTCAGTGGCATTTGTCACAGCAGCAAAAGTAATGGGAAAGGGAAGAAAGTTACTTCCAAATCAGAACCTAAAAAAAGTAGGGGCAACCCATGCTCAGGGCCAACCTACAATTCTCACTTCATAGGATTTAGAAAGCAGATTTTTCAGAATCTGAAAATCCCCCTGAAATTCCCCTAGAAAGTAAAAAGAGCTCAAATGTGTTGTTGATTAGACCAGTGCTAATCAACAGAGCACCTTATCAAACTAAAGAACAGGCCAAAATATGACACTGGTCTCTGATCTAATAGCAGGAGTAAATCACTGTAAACTCTACTCTTAATGTATATGCCTCAGGTAGGATGATGGATGTAATCAGATTAACAGTGCAGCTTGCTGTCTTTTGCTAAATTATCTCAGTGCAGGAGTAGACCCTAATTTATAGCTGGAGTGCTGGCTTTCCAACCTGCTCAGCAATGCAACGGTGTTTGCTTTTCCTCAGGGGAACTGGAATTCAGTTCCCAGCACCTTTCCCCGTGCTGACAAACACTGTGTCTGTAGGTAAACGTGGAAAACTTAGCCTGGGTTAAAATTAATTTGTCTCATCAGGAGGAGCAAGTGCTTTGGAAGGTTGAATTTAATTCTAAATGAAGAAAGAAATATTAGTATTGACATAAAAACTGCACGGTGGCAGAAGTCTTAAGGAGAAGGCAGAGGATGAATCCATAAAAATGTCCGTTTTTTGATAGTGCAGATGTTACCTTCTGAAACGGAGAGCTCAGCCAGTTTGTGTGGCAGGTCTGAAGTCCCAGCACCAGCAGGAGAGCCCAGAATATCTGGTAAGGCATTCCGGCGGCCTGCCCGTCCTGATGCTGCAAAATCTGTGACCACAGGCTCCACATCAGTCATTGCTGACCCCTTTCCTCATAGCAACATCTGCATATGGAACAAACAAAAGAAGAAAACAGCTGTAGCCTGGATGGATGCTAATCACCTGCTCAACAATACAATAGCCACAGGCTTTGCCCAATGGTTTTTTTAATTAGTAAAAGCCATTTACTCAATACTGAGTGCTTAAGCTTTATTTGTGCCTCAGAAGATAAGAGAATCTCTCTGCATGTCCTTGCATTTCCATTTGCACATCAGATGAGCACAATTAACAGCTCTGTGCCTACAAGACACCTGTGGATAGGGTCAGCAACAGCCCTTTCTGGCAGCCACTTCTATGTCTTTTTAAGACCTGATCCCTCATTTTAAGCCATGGTTTTGCCATACAATCACTCGGAAGGGAACTGAAGCTCTCTTTTGTCATACTGTCTCTAAGAATCAAAGCATGTTTTCTTTTTTGTGAATCTTCTTTAGTTTTTTATTTAAAATCTTGTCAGAAAAAACTCCTTTCACCAACAACCAAATTATGCAAAAGGGCCTGTCAAAACCAAACTAAAACTCTTCATAAACTTTCTTAATCCTGCAGATATCAAACAATTTGTTTTCCCCTGCTCCTTGTTAGCTTGGTTTAACCTCAGCTTGTGCCTTTGACTTTTATCTAATAAATAAAGGAATCCTGGAAATAATCGAGCCAATAGTGCTCTGCTTCCCCAGTCCCTGTCTCAAAGCCCATTAAATTGAATGGGAAAACTTCTGCTGACCAAAATGGGCTTTGGATTAGGCACAGAGGTCTTTGCAGGATCATCACCAGGGCACCAGCTTAAGTGAGAATGAATTGGGAAAAAAAGGGTTAAGACTTTCTGAACAGACAACAGAAGGCCGATATGTGCTACATTCCTTAGATAAGGGGAGTAGCAGTCTCTTATCTATGCTGTAAGAAGTCTCCTTGGCTAAGCAGAACTAGATGCAGCCGGACTTGCGGTTACTATTCGTCACGAACTGAGTCAAAGTGCTTCAAAGTTAAGAGTTCACTGCGAGGAAGACTTCCAGCCTTCATCCTGAAGACCCCATAAGACCACTACCAGACAGCACTGTGCATGCGGAACTAGGCGGGGAAGTAATTAGCATAAGCAAATGCCTTTTCTAAGAATTTGATGAATATGTATAACGACCTTATGAATATTCATGTACCTGCTAGATAAAAACACAGCTTTACTAACACAGGGTGTGCAAGATAGGAGGAGCTATCCTCCTTGCACCCGGCGCCGTAATAAACATACCTACTTTATAACCTTCCTGAGGTTGTGAAGTTTGTTTCAGCACGTCAAGAACACCTGGAGCAGAAAGAGGAGATACTTAGCTGCCAGTGGCACACAGGGATACCGTGAAAACTGCCATTAGCAACTTATTATTAAGCATCACAGAAGACCAGAATTGTACACAATCGCTTCTGATATTTAACGGATTCATTTATAATAATTAAATATGAATAGTTAAAACAATACTGTGCGTTTTGTGTGCAATGTGGGAACAGGAATATTGTTTCTGTCCCTGTGTAAATATGGTCAGTGCTTTGCGTGGGAGGGCATACAGATGGGGCTGGAGACCAACCTGGTGGAAGGCTGTCAGCTTTCAGTTGACAACTGGCTGTATTTAGAATAAGAACTGGATAAGGAAAATCTCAGTCATTTTACTGTTGTTCATGTAAGAAGCAAAGCATCACAGTCCCCTTTGTAAAATTCTGCTAAGGTTGGGAAATACCAGTGTTGTCATTTCATGGATAGAAAAAAATAAAGCCAATAAAGATCAAAAATGACTTGCTCCAATGTGCAGGAAGGGAGGGGCAGAAATTTGATTACCGATGCTGTCCTGGCATTTCCACCACCAAGAACATTTTCCTTTTCTCCCTCAAAGTGCCTTTCAGGTGTGTTACTCCAACGAGAAGAATAAAGAATAAATATTCTTCATCTTCCTTGTATCTCTAAATACTCTGTAATAAATTAATCCTTGGCAAGAAACGAAGCAAAATCTTCAAGTCTGAAACACAACTTGAACATGCAGATAAACCACTTTCTTTAACCAAAGTCAGTAACTGAAAGTGCTACCGTAAAATTTGGTCCCTGAAAAAACCCTCTAACACTTTAAGTTGTAGAAGGCAGGCATTTTTCATTACAGTGCTGGATGCATGGGGGATCGCTCCTCCTAATGTGCATGCCACAAGTGACAACAGGCAAGGCTTATATTGTCCTGCTAGGTACATATGCATCAAATTTCCTGGAATTAATTAGAATATCTGCATTCTCATTAAACATGCGCTTTAAGCCTCTTAGGGTCTTTGATGGAGGTCTTTGGTGGTCACTCTGAAGTGTCCTTTGGTTGAACCCTTCCCAGAGCCATGTGCAGTATTGGGCAACCGGTATAGTTGTCCTCTTCTTTCCATCTTGCTGGTCTCAGCTAATTCTTAACTGCAAGGCCCCTACTTCCTTCAGCTTGTTATCTATTTACATACAAAAGGCCTGGAGACTGCTCAGGTAAATGCCAATCAACATGACCATGAAAGGGATGTTGGAACGTTGCCTGTTGTTTAAGGTGTCAGCCTCTTGTTCAAGGTATCAAAAGTTCTGCCCTGGAGATTTAGCAGAAAGTTCCTGTTTTGCATGAAAACAGTCAGGTCAAGTCCAAATAAATCTTTTCCATAAGTAGCAAAAAACTATACATGGACATTCAAGAATGCAACTTTGATAAAATATACAAAGTATGTGTATCATCATTCTTGGTTAGATATAGCATTACACTATGCATTCATTAAAATGGATGAGGCCAGCACTTGACAAGAAATATCAAAATAAGGAGAATAAATCCATATTTACAGACATAGTCTCATGGCTTTTTGTGGGTGTTCGTATTTACTTAACAGTAGGTACCCTAAATACACTTCTTGACATGCTCACCAGAGCATGTAAAGAGCCTGTAAATTACACTTCAGAACGCAAAATACTCAGGATCTCCTTTTGCTCAGTAAAGCTGTTAATATTTGTTCCCAATGCCAAAATGCCAGTGTTGCTGCAGTTCCTGCCCCTTCTAGTTCAGCCATTTAGTTGGTGGGACAGTAACATTGTTGTGAGCTGACTGCTGTTCACATAAAGATCTACAGAATGACATTAACATCAAAACACACCAAAGGCTTTCTCAAACATGTCTTCTGGACTTGTTTTTTTCTCTTTTGTCTCCTGCATGGATGTTTGGTCCCTAAATGGTTACTTTTTAAATGGAGAAAATCTATTCTACAACTCATGCTATATGAAACTAGCCTCTTCTGTAATCCAGTCTCATCCTACCCACCTTGTGCACTTGATGAAGGACAGTCTGACACTCTTTCATGTACATGACTTATTTATGCACTTGATTTAAAAAGTGTGCAGAGACCAATCTAGAACATCTGTCAGAAAATCAGCTGATCATTATCCATCAGTCTCATAGCCATAACTCAAATGTAGCTATCTAAAAATAATAAAAGTACACCATCCTTTATATATGTAGTAGTTACCATTATGTTTTCACCTTTGTTTTTTCTATACTACACTTAACATACTAGAGGCTGAGGAGAAGACTGAGTTCAAAAGTTAAGGACTATTTACAGCGCTAGCACAGGATGTTCTCTCAGTATATCTGAAAGACAAGGGACTACCCCAGCAGGCTTAGAATTGACATTACAAATAAAAACTTAAGTCTGTTTATGTCCATATAAATCAAAACTTAAGTCCACCTCCAAACGTATGACAGACCATATTCAAAATAGTTTGCTGCTATAAGTTAGATACATGTAATTTCCTTCTTTAATGTTCTAAGGAATTTCTTCAATTTGATTCTGATGCTCTCTTATGTTTTCTAAGCCTACATCCAACTAAGGATGTAGAGTTTCTCCACTCTTCATCTGTTTCTATTTTTAATTTTTTAACATTTCCATCAGGAAATAACTATCTTTTTGGCATCTTCTTGCATCTGTTTCATGTTGTGTTTTTCACGATTCCTCACAGGGTAAACAGTAACCACAATGTGCACAGTGTCTACTTTCCCAATTCTACTCCTCCTCCTGTTGGCAACATCTCCTTCAGCTTCACTGAACTCATTTTGCTGTAGCCTTATCCAAGTTAGAGCTAGTTACATCTTGCCAATGCCTGCATGCAGTTGCTTCTCTCAGCTTCCAAATCAGTTGTCATTTTTGTCCCATGTCACTGCTCACCAGACTAATGGTGCACAGCTCTAAAAGAATAGTGACAAACTTCTGATGCAGAAGATTTCCTACTTCCCTGGCTCCCTTTATTCCACAGCAAAAACCAGGCCACCCAAAAGCAGAAGGGGACTAGGTGGGAAAAAGAATTGATTAGGGAAGCAAGCTTTTTGCAGAGTGTCAACATTAGGAAGAAGGCAGATGGACCTCTCAGAAAAGCTCTCCTGCTAAAACTAGAGGCCAAAGGCTTTGACTGGCATAATAAATAATTAAAAAGTATCCCAACTAGTACTCCATGGCATCAGACTAACTTTGCAACTCATTATTGGGCCATGACACAGTGCTAAGGGGTTTCTGGTAGTGCTAGTTAATCTTCTCATATAACCCTCTGAAATCCCTGCAGGACCACACAGAGTGCACAACAGACCACTTGGGTGTGCAAGGGGGAAGGAAATGCTCTGCTTGGTCAACCAGCTACAGACAAAAGTAAAACTCAATTACTGTATCTATCAGATATTCAAGTAAGTGTCCTCAGTCAAAGCAATGGCTGGCAAACTACCAGTGGGTTTGTCTCTAAGTGAGACAGCTCATTTGTTAATCTTGGAATCTCCTTTTGTTGGCAGCATAGCCAGCCCCTTGGGGGGAAATGAGTCACAGAAGCTGGTGAGAATTTATTTAAATAAATGACAAAGGAAAAGAACAAATAAGACTCCTGAAACAACTTGTGTTGAGGATGAAGGTAAAAAGTAGTGCTCTGTTGTAGCAGGTGCCATGGTCCACGTTAAATGTCAGTGCTGTCTCTTCCTCACCTTATCTGTTAAGAAGTAGATAAATCACCACCATACGTCTTTCTGAAAGCTCTTTTTTCTTCTAATCTTTTACTGTCTTACACAGAGAAAAAATACTAGTTTTGTTCTGCTTGGAAGCACAAACTGTTCCTCAAGAAATGTCAAAAGCTTCCTGACAGTGGTATTGTTGCAACACCACACAGAAGACTGAAAGACTAAACACATCACTCCTTGCCACTCAGGCACTCCTCCCCCATCAAATAGTCTCTCTCTGTACTAATAGAGAAGGATATACTTCCCAAGCACTGTTCCTTTTGAATGCTCTTTGGTAGGAACAAACTGGAAAGCATGAAATCCTCACACAGACACCTGAAAAATACAATAGTCAAGTAGGATTTTTAGAGCCAGATTGATTGATTTTGTGTCTTGATGATCTCTTACTGTAAGATGCTTTTCAGTATCTTACTTTATTCAGAAAGAACTTTATTCCTTTTAGTTGTGTTTAGTTCTTTTTTATTTACTTGTAAGGAATGAGTGTTCTTTAAACACCTTTACCGCAAAAGCCTGTAGGTTCAAAAGTTTCTAAGTAAGGAGAACAGAAAAATGAATGACTGAAGTGCTTCCCACTGTGCAATTGAGATGAAAACCACATCTCCTTGCTATGCAGTTGCCATGCTTTCATATCCTCTTTGGCTGCAGCTGCATCCACACAGATTTGCCTCCTCTTCCCAAAGAACTCCGAATAGGAACTTTCTCATTAGATGTGCTCATGTAATCCTTATGCTTTATCCTGAAGCATTACTGGACCCCCAGACAAGGAAAAAAGCTAGGAACACTCATACTTTTAAGGGAGTCCAGAGATTATGATGATGACCAACAGTAACCTGGGCATTGCATAACAATTTCTGTGAGAAAAATTTCTGTTATCTGTGTTTTTTCACGTCAATAACACACAACATTTGTAATATACTCATAAGCTTAGTTCTGTGAAGCACACAGAAAGATCAGCAAGTGGTCTTTACCAATCTGTATCAAACACAGGAGTCTTGATTCAGTTTGGGGCTTAGGACAAGAAACAACACATTTCTTAATACACGAAAGCAATATAGCTAACTTTATGGAAGTCAGATGTGAACTGCTCAGGAAAAAAGGTAACTTTGTTAGCTTTCAGTTTTTTTAATACATCACTGAAGTTGAAACAAGAGTTCCTTTTATTATTTCATGTTAGAAAGATTATTTGGGTTTCCTGTACCAAGAGAGACAACCTCCCTAATGCATGTTCTCTGAAAAATTCATGAGTTGTTTTCCCATACAGGGAAACTAAACTTTATCCCATCTAAGTAAATCTACAGTGCAGAAGCATGCCTGAGTCTTTCTACATCTTCTGCCTCACTTTGGATGTTACAGCCCCGTGTAACACATGGGATTTTGGGAATGATATTTGAAAGTCTGATATATTGCGTAACAGATTTTCACTACTGATAATGTACAGAAATGGTTTCCATGCATGACTTTACAAGTTCCAAACTGGTCAGCCTAGGATACTAAGATTAAACCACTCGTCCATCTCCTGCCCCAGTGCTCTCAGAAGCATTGAATGAATGTCCAAGATCTTGATCATCTTATTCAGATACTTATTAGTTTGGGGTGCAGAATCTGAAAACTTTAGCCAAAGGTGTAGGATAAAGAAAGGAGCAGACAAATTTTGCCCCTTGGTGAGTCCAGTTTCTAGATAAATCTTGTCTATGCTTTCATGAGGAATGGTTGAAGATGGGGAATTTATTAAATATTCAGGGTCACTACAAACCTCACCAATCTTCAACTCAATATGCAACATATATCTTAACTGTTGCTGTCTCCCATACACAGTACCTAAAAAGCATATGTGTGCACTTGTATAGATACTGCAGCTGAAAGGCCTGGTGGAAGCCAGTAGTATGCCATGGCAGCTTTGCCAAGAATGTATGGCACGAAACCACTTTCTATACAAATGAAATGGGATGGATTTCTTTCTTTCTCAGACTGTGTCACAGTTTGGCTCCGGGTTGGCAGTCAAACCAATCACAATAATGCTCTCAGTCCCACCCCCCTCCCCCAAGATAGGGAAAGAGAGAGAAAAAATGAGAAGGAGAGGCTTTCTGGGTTGAAAAGTGAAACAGATTGATTTTAATTATTAGTGATAAGGCAATATATGTATTTGTAAAGGGATGTGCAACACCCGATCCCCTCCCTCCTCCCCCAGCGACTCTCACAGCAACTCTTCTCCCTGGTGACTCCCAGCTGAAGGGGGGAGTGTCCGGGCGCACGGACGGGGCCCTCGGGTGTCGGCTGGGAAGAAAAATGGGAAAAAAAAGAGAGAGCCAAAGAGAGGGTGATAGAAGTGACAGCAGAAAAGTGAGTGGAAAAGGAAAAAGAAAGGCTTGACTTCTGTGATGTCTTAACCTATACTGAAAGCCAAATAGAGAAAATATTATGAGAAGGGAATATTCTGGTTTGCTGATCCTGCCTTCAGTCTAATCTGCTCCCCCGTAGGGGTGGAGGCTGCAGACAGTCAGAAGTGACCTTGGTTATTATCAATCCACTGGTGCTGCTAAGAAGTTCACTGAAAGAAAAAAAAAATCAGCAAAAAGAAAGTTCCATTCACCCTGGCTCAAACCAGGACAGACTGCTATTTTCAAAGATTCAGTTCAATTTTCTGATCAATTCCATGAAGACAAAATTATACTCATGGAAAAGACAAGAGAAAAAAAAAGCCATGTGACTTCCTAGTCATGCTGTTTTGATGCTTCTGGAGAACACTCCGATACCGTTGTGCAGTTCACCCTCTGCCAACCTGTACAGATGTCACGGTTTGACTCAGGATCGAAAAATAAACCAGAGACAACAATGCTCTTGATCCCCTCCCCCTCTCATCCAGGTAGGGAAGGAGAGAGAGAATTAGGAGAGAGACTTAGCTGGATTGAAAACTAAACTAGACAGCTTTAATTATATGTACAATTATATGCAAGTATATTCAGGAATGTGCAAAAGCCTCTTGCCTCCCCCCACCCCCAGCAGCTGCCCCGGCACTCTCCTGAGCTGTGAGCAGTCCTGAAAAGTCTCAGCCCGCAGGCAGGAGATAAGGCAGAGCAGACAGGGGCTGAGTTATGAGGGTTATGAGGTCAGAGCCTGGGGTCGATGGTGATGGATGGATGGAGTCCATGGACGGAAGAGAAGTGAAGAAGAAACAGGAAGGAAGTTGTCTTCTGTGATCTCTGACCTTCCTTGGAGTTTACGTAGATATATGGAATGGAATACCTTTGGTCAGTTCTGCTGTCTGTCTAGTCCAGCTCCCCTTCGGGGGATCACAGATACAATTCTCCAGCCCCAGTAGCCTCTGTAGCAGCAGAGCTAAGCAGCGACCTTGGAGTCTCAGCAGTAACATAAACATTCCAGTGTTATCAGCCCACTAGCTGGAACACTTGCTGCTAGTTAAAAGAAAGCTTACTGAAGGAAAAAAAAAAAATCAGTAAAAGGAAAATTTGCTTCATCCTGGCTCAAACCAGAACAACAGAATAGAACATTTTTACTGTGAGCTGTGTTTGACCCTGAGTACTCTCAGTGCTCTGATACACGTAAGAACACATTACAAGGCTAACAGCAGTTCTAAATAATGGTACAACGTTCCCATTGTGAAAGAAAATAAGGAAGAGAGAGGAAGGGGTCATGATACTGACAACTGAATCAGAAGTTATCTGCAGGAAATAATAAATGAAATGACAGTAGCTGAAGGCAGTCAATACCAAGCAAGTCACTTTCCAAATGTCTCTGAGTGACCAAAAGCAATGACAGACATAAGCTTTAGTCGACTTCACAGGAAACAGTTCAACAGGGAAGAAACTCTAATGCATCAGCTATGATGGAAAGAAATCAAATGCATCCCCTACTATGGAATAAGAAATGGTGCTCAATGGAAAAAGCACAACAACCAGTGTAATTGTTTGTCTTATATTTTGGCCATTTATCCTCACAGAGTTTTCACTTCCTATTGCAAAATGTATGAATATCGCCTCTCCCACACACCCCCATAGATACAATGCATTTCCCAAGTTCAGCCACAGAGTTCCAACCTTCTAAATCCTTTCTTAAGATTTGTACGTGGCCTGAAATCCGAGAGTAGTTTGCACACCTACGAGAACACACCTGAGGAGTAATTTAGGGATTCTTTAGAAATGGGTTTTAAGGCTACATTTGCAGAGGCCTTGCAGCTACAACACTGCAGTTGGCTTGTGTTTATGATTTTTCACATTGCCAAAGGCACACAAGGGAATGAGTACCCTTACTGTACTAAGGTTTGTTACTAGTCATACATGCACCACACCTTCCCTCCAACCTCTCCAATCTCCTTATTCCTCAGCCTTTGAATTGGGAATTCTTTAGGGAAGAATCAAAACTCTTCCCCTCCAATACTTGCTTCCCCAGCATCCCATGAACGCTTCCTGCAACACACACAAGTCAACAGCTACATAAGCCAGCATATGCATATGTCCATGCTGTATTCTTCAGTAGAAGCAGCAAGGGAGATGGTTCTCTGCTTGCCAGCTCTGTGGAAGAAAACTACTCTGAAAAAACCACTGGGAAAGGCTGAGGCAGCAAACAGCCTGTGGCATACTGGAGTCCACTTACAAAATGTACTCCAGTAAAGCAGTTAGCACAGTGCAATATAAAATGCAATTGCAAGAAGATGAGTTTACAATTTAGCAGATCTATGAGAACAGGACAATCCTATGCACATAACCAACGCACCTATGTGCCCATATTCTCTTACTGGAGAAGGTCCAAAGCTTCTTGAGATCTTACTGACATGAATGAAGAATGTTTCCATCTAGTTTAGGATGAATCAAAGGGTACTGGTATGGACAGGAGGTTCCCAGGAACTGAGATGCTTGTGGAAGTCCTTACAGAAGAAAAGGAGTTGCAGAGAAAGAGGAGAGCTGTTGTTGAGCAGATCCCTCAAAAGAACAAACAGCTGCAATGGGAGGTTCCACACAGACATACCTCTTTTTGCCCTGCCAGAAGCTCCCTGCCATGGAGGGAAGTCCGTGTTTATTTCATATTCAGACTCCAGAGGGTCTCCCAGAGGCAGAAGTGGGTTTGGTGAAAGGTTGCAACCCAGTGCTTCTCTCTGTCTAGCCGTTAGGTGGTAACAGTCTGGTAGTGAGCAGGAACTGTGTGTGTGAACAGCAGCAGGCACCTTGCTAAGTCCTTAAATCTTCAAACCAGGAGACTATTTCCATTAAAAAAGCAGGGACAAGCTCTCAGAAGCACTTTATTGCTTCAGTTATGCAAATGAAAGCTGACTTTTGATTATATGTATTATCTTTGTCATGACCAGACAACATTCCATAATTATATATAGAAACAGATTAATAATCTTATTTGTATGATTTCCTCCTTCAAACCTATGAGCTGTATTTTTTTTTTGGCCTGGGTTAGACCTGGAGAGCATCCCACCCTATGCATAGACTTCTTCCCCAGTCAGCTGCAGTTGCACCTTACCAATGTGGAAATCCTTGTGTTTAGCCAGTTTTGTAGTCACATCCCTTAGTGCTTCTCCACCTGAAGATAAGAGAGGGTACTCTCTCCCTGTCTTGTAGTGATTTGGTTTGTGTCTGATGAACACTTTGGAAAAGCCAAAGTGTAACCAAATCCAAGAACCATTCTTCTCCTTATGGTGCAGTAAAACTTTTATATTTAAATTTTTCATTTCTGCATTCTGTGCTAAACACACACAAGGAGAAGTCACTATTTCCAAATCAAGAATTACTGATAGCAGTCTGTTCTAATTAAAAACAAACAAACAAACAAAAAAACCCCAAACAAACCCCAAACAACAACACACAAACCAAAGCAAAATTTTAAAAAAACAGAAGTGAAACTTACTAATGAATTGCCACTTACTCACAGAGGTCTGGATACAGCATTTAAATCAAAGCCAGCTTAACCCTTAACTCTTTACTGGGCAATCAAGTACTAATGTGCTACTAAAAGCTAATTTTATTTTCTTTAGGATAGCAAGCTGCAACAAAGCCTGCCTGTCTTTGCCATAAGTGAGTTCATAAATCTAACACTCCAAGTTTTTATTATTCAACTGGCTTCCTTAAGCACCAGCCTGAAAGATAAAGCAGTTGACAACTTCAGCTGTTTCTAGTGTTCATTGCTGATGAGAGCACCTCTTCCACCCTATTCACAAAGAGCAAATACCAGCCCAAGACCTGCTAAGGTATCTTTTGGACCTCAGCCAAACATGGTTCTTAGGGTCTCAGTGGTCTTTGCTTTCACCATGAAACTCTGAGTAACTACGCTCCCCCATAATTATGTATTTTCCCTCTTCCTTCAGTTGCTTCTTCTGCTCCACAAATGATCTGGGTTTTCTGAACTATTCTGGCTCATCCACAAATGCTTCTGGAAATCCAGTCCAAAATACTTCATTTGGCATTCTTCACTGGATAGTATGTTGGAAAGAAAATTATATTTGTGCAACTCAATAAATGTTTAGTTAGTTAATAAAATATTATTTTAGAAACTCAGTTCAAGGGTAGTAAAAGGTCTTTGATTTTCCAAATATAAGTGAACTACTGTAGGATTATTCTATAAAGCCATCTCAGCTGGAAGGAGAACTAATCTACCCCAAAGTTTTTTCCAATGACATTTTTCTAACTAATAAAATTTATTTTCTCATCCTAAAAACTGTCCTGAGGCCACCACAGATGCTGGAAAGTTCTACAAAATCATTTTGGTTCAGTTTGCCCTCAGGGGAAGATGAACAAACAAAGATCACTGTGCTTTTCATCTGAAGACTTCAGGTGAGCCTGGGTGGAAGAGTCACCCTGGTGCACTGAAACACCCTTTAATGAGCTACTGCTGTGCTTGACATGTCAGTGATGTGCCAGTTAACATTCACAAATATAAAAAATCAATAGGACATATGGCTACATTTTGAGAAGTTATGTTATACAGCTCTTTTGCACTGTCTTCTAAAATTGCATTTTAAATCTGGATCCTCAGTTCCATGCTCTGCATGTTCCATTTATATTTTATTTATACTTTCGCGTGTACTTTTGTTTCAGATACAATATTTCTTCAACATTAAATGTATAATTTTTCATTTTCGTTTCATTCTCCTACACCATGCCTACTGTAATACAATTCCACTCAGGTCATATCCTCTAGAGCATACCTGTTCACTCTTGGCAGTAGTCCCGTTTACTGACTTTAATGAAATTACAAGTAGAAAAAATGGCCCCATCCCATGGTGATTCACCAAGAAAATAGACTGAGACTCGAGAAATGTCTTCCTTTAGCCTTACGATTTAAGTTAAATAATGACCTTGATTCACAAGACTTCCCAAATATACTTACACTATACTTTAACTTACAAATAAAAAAATAAATTCAATCAATTACAATTCACAGATACATATCTTGATAGTATAGGTTTACATTTTGATCCTGCAGTTATGCATGTACTTAATTTGATCTAATTGCCAGGCTTCTGTTCCCTCCATTGAAATTTGATAATGCAGGCAGGAGACGGCACTAGGAATGCACTTTTTAATGTTCAGGAGCAGATCACCAGGTCGGATTTGTCCCACTCAGATTTGTAGGTAAAAGCTGTCTCCAGTGTCTCACAGAATCACACAGAATCATCAAGGTTGGAAAAGACCTTCAAGACCATCAAGTCCAAGCGTCTGCCCTACAACCCCTAACCACTGAACCATCTCATGAAACATCACGTCTACCCGTTTTTTGAACACCTCCAAGGACGGTGCCTGTACCACTTCCCTGGGCAGCCTGTTCCTCACCAGTCCTTCTGTGAAGAAATTTTTCCTAATATCTGATCTAAACCTCCCCTGATGCAACTTGACCTCATTTCCTCTTGTCCTATTGCTAGTCCCTAGGGAGAAGAGGCCAACACCCACCTCACCACAACCACCTTTCAGGTAGTTGTAAGGAGCAATGAGGTCTCCCCTCAGCCTCCTCTTCTCCAGGCTGAACAGGCCCAGCTCCTTCAGCCTCTCCTCATAGGGCCAGTTCTCAAGACCCCTAATCAGCCTAGTTGCCCTTCTCTGCACCCTCTCCAGCACCTCAATGTCCTTCCTATACTGTGGTGCCCAAAACTGCACACAGTACTCAAGGTGCGGCCTCACCAAGGCCGAGTAGAGGGGCAGGATCACCCCCCTGGTCCTACTGGTCACACTATTCCTGATGCAGGCCAGGATACTGTTGGCCTTCTTGGCCACCTGAGCACATTGCCAGCTCATGTTCAGCCAGCTGTCAATCAACACCCCCAGTTCCCTCTGCTGGGCAGCTCTACAGCCACTCCTCCCCAAGCCTGTAGCACTGCCAGGGGTTGTTGTGGCCACAGTGCAGGACCTGACATTTGGCCTTATTGAAACTCATGCCATTGGCCTTGGCCCATCAGTCAAGCCTGTCTAGATCCCTATGCCCAGCCTCCCTGCCCTCAAGCAGATTGACACTTCCACCGAGCTTAGGATCAGACACTTGCTGATACAGTCCCTGGTTATTTGTCTGCACCAGAAAGTCAGTGACTGCAGCTTAATGGCCAGAGACCGCAATGTATTTACATGCACAAACAGGCACAAAGGGTCAGAGGAATCCAAGTCCCAGATTCACTCCTCTGCCAGAAAACTCTGAGGTTGGGGGAAAAACTTACCAAAATTTTCCACAGAACAAGGAATATGGGGCCATGAATATCTGAGAGCATCTTGTCCTTAAATTTTCTGGGAATGACCCAGCTACACCCTGCTCCACTAAACAGTACTGATGAAATAGAATTAAAACAAAAATAATAAAAATAAAATAATAAAATAAAATAAAATAAAATAAAATAAAATAAAATAAAATAAAATAAAAAATAAAATAAAATAAAATAAAATAATAAAATGAAAATTACCCTGAGCCCAAAATCTCTTGAGGACTAATGATGGAAACAAACAGGCTATATGATTAGCCACAGTACACACTAAGAACTCTTTCCTTGCAACTTATTTTGGAAAAATGTTATGCCTCAAGTGAAGGGTTTATCTGCAGTACTACACTTGCTCCTGCCTTCCTATTTTTAGATGACACCATTTGCTTCCTCCATCTCTCTGCTGAAATTATATGATTGATCATAGCAATTTATAAACCTCCCTGACTTTCACCCTATTTCAGACAGTCTCTTTTTCCTATGAGAATAGGCCTAATAGGTGAAATTCATACTAGTTGTAAGCCTAAACAAGTCAGTGGAATTACACCTGGGATTCATTTGGTTTAATTTCTTTAGCCTTTCAAAACAACCTATTTCATGAAAGTATGAATCATCTCTATTACCCTCCAATGCTCTTAGCCTAGGGCATCAAAACAGCCTGCCTATCTTAGAGCTTCAAGGTTATACACTAGTTTTGTAAAACAGACATGTTTCGATCAAAATACTAGCAAGATGTACTAAGGAAGTTATTTTATGGTCTTCCTGAGCTTACTTGGCAATTGACAAAAATTACTGCCTCTCAAAAAAGTAAGCCCTAAAAGCAAATCCCTACCTCCAAACATTACAGCCTATCTGTTGTTTAAGAACAAACACCAGTTGTTTCCAAGGCATGTACCAGGACTGGGCTGCCACTCATATAATTTCCACACAGTTGAATTAATGTATTTTAAATTAGTTCCACTAAAATAATCTCCAATTAAGGCAGATGGCTTTTTAAAAAGTCTTTTCCATTTTGGAAAATGGAATTTTCCCTGTTACTGAAACACCTGGTTAAAGTGCTTCAAATAAGGACCCAGAAAAAGTGTATTTATATCCCAAATGATAATGAGTCTGTGAAAACAACCAGTAGATATAGGACCATTTAAAAAATGACAAAGTAGAAAGTAAAAGTGCCCTTCTTATAAATGACTTGAATAAGGTACGACTGGACCCTTAAGCTATTTTTAGTTGAATGCAACCAGGCATAGAAGTTTTATTTAACTTTCTTAATTTACATGGACCATTGATGTTTAAGGAAAAGTGAAGGGATGGAAACCAAATTATAAGAAAGCCACCAAGTCTTGTTCCTCTCTGTCATACAAACAACATTAGTTGGGAGGTCCACATACTGAATCTTTTGGTTTTAAAAGTTTCACAATCAGCTTTCTTTTTCTTCATCTTTATTATTTTTAATTTAACATTTAGTCTGCTATATTCTGAGTGAGAGGAGAGTTCAATTTTGACATTTCAGACCAGAGCCATTCTCCCACAAGGAGTAGCAAAAGCAACAAGCAAGATCTGTCTGAGCAAATGTTTTCACTTTGCTTTCCCTTGGAGCAGATCTGGATAGGATTTTCCAACTGAAAACTGTTTTCCATCATAAAGGAATCTGCACTTCCACTGCGCAGGGGTCTATTGGAACCATGCCATTCCTGAATCATATGAGTTGTAACCAAACTTTTTTACTAGGGCCAGGCAAGAGAGAGCCCTCCAGCTTGCTTGGCTATGGTTAGGGGCTGGCCTGGGGTGGGAGGATAGTCAGCTTGAATTCTTATTAATTAGGTGAATGCTTTAATTTCTAGGGTCATTGCTACCTCTGAAGTTCTCACTTGCTGGTTTCATCCCCACAAGAACCCACGAACGACCTCACTGGGTTTTCTTGCCCTGGAAAGAGCCTGTGTACAGCCCTGGTGTTCAGGACATTTCCTAAAACATTAGGAGGCCAGGAAAGCCCAGACTGCTTGGCTTTATCACAGGGGGTGGTTCCTTTGCTCTCTCACCTGGCACTGAGACCAAGGCAGCCAAAACCCTGGCAGCCACACAGGCCATGTAGGAAACTGGGCATCCTCCACCCCAATTCCTCCCTCCCTCACCCTGAAAGGTGCAGCAACAGCCCTGCCTCCCTTCTTCCTACCCTCTCAGGGCAGTAAACACCTTCCCTCCTCTTTCTCTGCTGTTCTACAGCAGCGAATTCAACCCCCACCAACATATACCTCCCCAGGAAACTCCCACTCCATGCAGAAAAGTCCCAGTGCCCCCCTCCCCATTCAGACTTTCCCACCCTGGCCCACAGGGGCACCACAGCAAGATCCTAACCCATCCCCACAGAGACTCTTCCCTGGGCAGCACCACGGATGAGCCTCCCTATGGAAAGACAGAAGGATGGGCAATGCTACCCAGAGAAGTGGAGTTAATCACATCTGCCATTTCTTGCTAGCTGAAGGCACTCTGATGCACTCTGAAGGCACTCGGATGCTGAGGAATGAAGCACCTGAGACAACTCATTTCCAGCTGGTTAAAGATTACTGTTCAGCACTGACATTTTGTAGCCTTCGCATTTTATATTAACTGGAAACGCCACCCTTGCAAGCTTCTCTAAGGATTTTGCAGCCTCCATGGCATTTGGCCAGTGTATATATGTACCTGTGGAACATGTTGTGTGAGTTCAGGTACTGCTGAATGCTCAGAAACAATTTTTCCCATCTGCTAAGCTAATGACCTCTTCTAAAATGTCTATGAGCTCTGAAAATTTCCTTTTTTAGCTTTGCCAGCATAATCATATTACAGCCGGACACCCAACAGTGTAAATTAATCTCTCTTCTCTTTTCTTTTTTTTCTCCCATGCAAATTCCTCAGAAGTGGATTTTTCTCCCCATTTTGTCTTAATAAACACAGACTGGGAGAGGAGGGAAACAGACAGGCATCTTTTTGAAAACCAATACATTTGTTTCTAGACATACTGAAACCAACACCAAGACCCTTTTGGAGAATACCTTCTACAGAGATGCCTCTTTCCCAGAAACACACACACCTAATTGCATTGCTTAATGGAAACTCCACAGGAGTTTTGTTTGTGGAAGTACGGAGTTGAGCTTACTGTCTGACAAGTGCAGATCTTTGGGAGGTTATGCTAATGTTGTTGTAGTACTCAAAAAAAACAATTACTCCTTGTTTTATGTACCTGCATTTACTCCTGCATTAAGTCCTGTATCTTTGAAATGTCAAAAATAAGAAGCATACTTGCCATGCTTTCCTGATGAGCAGATATCCTTAGAGATGGTGGATTCCCTCTTTCTAAACTGCACTCAACACTCGAGGTGAGTAGAGCCTATGCCTTCTCCCTGGACTCATGCATGAATCTGGGTGGAGAAGTGCAGATGGTGTGATTCCAGGGCACTGTTTTTACCTGAAGATGACCTCTTGTTCTTGAAGAGCTACAAAAGACTATAGGCACCATGGGAAACATTTTTCTCTGGTCTTCTCTGCTACATTTTTATGGATCACTTTAATGAGCAATTGAAAGGCTTCTTTTATTTAGATCTCAAAAAAAAAAAAAGCGGAAATAATTCTGAATTTTCTTGGCTGCAGAGAAAAAGACATGACTTTTCACCAAATGAGCATATCCCACAGTCATTTTGAAACTCTGGGTCATGTTCTGTTCCTTATTAACACCAATCAAACCACTACAGTACAGATACATTCAAAGAAACAGAGGTTTAGGAGAGCGCTGACAGCAAATACATCTCTGCAAATCGCCCTCCACAAAAGCCCTGCTCATTTATACACCTAGGGGGAAAAAAAAAAAAAAGGAGGGGAAAAAAAAAGAAAAAAAAGGCAAGATTTCATCTTGTGTTAGAAGTTTGAACACTTCTCCCTAAACTATAGAGAGTTCCTCAAATTTGCAAGGGCGGGATGAAGATCTGAAAGGCCAGGTCCAAGCACATGCAGCTATTTGTGCTCAGTTTGGAGCTGTTTGTGGCCAGAGCTCCATCTCAGAGTCCTCCTGGTCTCAGAGAGCTCCAGAAACCTGGCTGTGATACGGACGTCACTGCAGGACCAACATGACAAGCTTAGTTTGAAGGGCCACATGAACAAATGGTGGCTCTTCCTGGTTTCACCTGATGAATCCCTCTTCCCCTCTGAAAAAGGAAGAGATACACCCACAGAGAAACTGAACCCGTTGCTGTACTTCTCAGCAGGGAACTCCCTACGGCACTGACAGCCAAAGAAGAATATTTGTACATATGATCTTGAGTGCTTTGGGTTTTTTTACCCCAACCACATTTATTATACCAAAAAAGATTCTTCCTCTACTGTTTCAGTGGAGAGCCTAGAAAGACAATGAAGACTTCAGAGGTGCATTAAGCCTAGGTAGCAAGAGAACAAGGCTACAGACATTTAAGTAATAGGGAACCCTTCCATTTGCTTAATTTGCTCAAAGCAGTATGGAGGCAAGCACAGCTCTTTAACTAAAGTTCATTAGGAATGCCAGCTGCTTCTGAAACCTTGTTAAAATAGTTTAAAAACAACCTAAAAGAGGTAGAGAACACAAATGGTAGAATAGAGCAAATGAGAGCATAAGAAAAAAAACTCCTTACAGGACAGCAAAAGGGAGTTGATGAAAACCAGAGACACCCAGAAAAAAACAGAACATGATCTTAGTGTCTGGCTTTCAGCTGACTACAGCAAAACACCAAAGGAAAGCTGAACTGCTGCCAAGAGGGAAATGAAACTTGAATACATTTTAAAAAAATAAACAGACTATAAATTCACGTACAGGAGCACGTGCCTCACAGGTAGACTTCTGGACTTCAGCCTTTCCATTCAGGGTATTTCTGGTACAAAATCAAGTCCTTAACAACCATGCCATAAAATGAATTCTCCATCCTCCTGTAAAGGAGGACAAATCTCTCTGCACCAGCAGTGCTGCTCCATTCAGCCCAAAGGTGGCAACTGCTGCCTGGACACCGTGTAAGAAAGCAAGTCATGCCTGTTCAGTGGCACTCTCCTATCCAAAGTGGCAGCACCTTAATGATGGCACAAAAGCTGCTTTCACAATGTTATGAGATCATACTTTCCCACATTTTCAACAAATATCTACAACTCAGTTGCTAGTTTGGCATCCACACACTGAGAGTTTCACAGTGGGCAAGAAAGGTACCTGGAAATAACCATACTGCTGCATTTTGTATTAGCTGTCAGCTGATTTGCATGGAGAACAGATGAGCTGCAGGGAAAAGGGTCATCTAGTATGGTTTCTTGGCAATCTGCCCAGTTCTGCCCCCCTCCCCCAGAATGCTCAGTACCTTAAAGTTCATGGTTCCAGTATGCCTTCAGCCCGACAGCATGGTCCTTCTTGAAGAGGGGCTGGGAGTGAACTGCAGAAGAAAGCCACCACTCAAGCTGTGGGCAATCCTAAAGAGGAACATTCAGGAAGGTGCCAGCAGCTCTGCCTTCCACTGTCTCCTCAAAAATAACAAGCTGTCACACAACTACCAGAGAAGCAAATCAAAACTGGAAAAGCCTCTCTTCTTTTAGAAATCAGAAAGGCTGAAACAATTTGAAGCTATACAAATAAAAAAAGCCTCTTGTGTGCTGAGTACGTCAGCAGGGGGAAGAAAGAAAAGGAACATTGAAGAGAAATTAACTTCTCAGTTGAGGAAATGACTCAACATTTTCTACAAAGTCAAGATACTCTCCAGCTGACATTTTTCAAGGGTCAGTCACCCACAGGATAGGTTTCTTCCAATAACAGAGGACCCAAGCTGAGTAAAACTCAACTGCTGTAAATGTAGAGGAATCGCACAGGAGTTACGTTCCTCTGGATGTACACCAGGGCAGTTGTGATCGGGGTCTTTCCACAAACGGTTCACATCTCCCAGTTACTTAGTTACTAATGGGACATTTCAGTGGATGCCAGTGGGATCATAAAGTCAAGCAGCAGAAATAGAAATTAATTTGCCTACATACATATTCCTTTTTTGTACTGTGTCATCTCTATTTCAAATGTTTATCCTAGACATAAAAAGAAGATAAAAAAGGAAATTATTTTTTAAATGGTTATATTAAGTTAGCCTTCAAATCACTTAGGGTTTTTTTTGGGTACAGTATGAAGCCATGCTAAATTCTACACCTATCTATTCAACAATTCAGCACTTGCCAAATATAACCTTTTCTTCCCCATATTCCCTCTTGGATGAACATTCTTCCCTCTACACTTTCATATTAAGTGATAATACTTCATGAAAGCCAGTACAAAATTTGCAAACAGCTCAGTGAATCCCTGCCTGCTCCACAGGTACTAGTTATAAAACATGCCAGTCCAGAAAGTTATTAGAATAATAATACCAAGATCAGCATTTTGAAGCAGGTTGGGGTTCATAATGGAGAGACTACTAGATTTCAAAATACTGCAAAACAAACTTTACCACTTCTCAACCTCCACCTCAACATTTCTACAACAGTAACTGATACAATAAATAGAGTATAAATTTACAGGAAAAACTGCAATCTTCCCTGAAGCTTTTAGCATTCTCTAAAATTAGTTTTCTTCTCATGCTTGTCAATTATGCCTATTTTATTGGTTTTGCTTAATTAACACTATCCAGAATAAACTTCAACAACCTAACTGTCTTTGGCTGTTGTTTACAAGAGATGCTTCATTTATTTTACAAGTATTGTTGGCTAGGCAAAGCAAGGATGGCTTTCTAATTAAGAACCAGGAGCTGAGAGACTAGTGTGAATACAGGGAGACAGAAAATGTTATCAGGGTCACACCTGCCAGGGATGCAGTAGCAGGAAGGAAGCAGGTGGTTTCTACCATGCTGATGCACACACAAAACCCAGCCAGGGTAACACAATGAGCCCCATTTCCAACCATTTTCTTTCCTTCTATATGCCCTCCCTCTCAATAAATCATGCCTGGCATCAGCAGGGAAGCACAAAATTGTGAATGCTATCTCAGGTTAAAATGCTCTCTTGTTCCAAATCTGTTGTTCACCTGAAGATCAAAACTTGTGCTTTTATTTCAGCTAATATATTACTGGACAAACCACCAGTACAGACAGTGTTCTGAACCACATCCTCAGCCCAAAATGCTCTCTTTGCACACATGCCCTTTCAAACCTCTCATTTTATGTGTAGATTTTACCTGCTTTATAGTTACCTATAAACCTCCTAGTGCTGAGGAGAAGCAAATGAATGTACATACAAAATGGTCTGTTGATGAGTCCTCTCTTTTCTATTTTAAAGTTCACAAGCATATGTATTATGCATCCTTGCAGCTCTCCAGGGTTTCTATCAGGTAAAGGATATATTTTTCTGAACTGTTACTGCAGCTTCTGAAGCTGTGACTCAGCAACCACACTTTCACACTTAGAAGTTTGACAAGTGGCTTGATGCCAGATAAACTAATGATCTATCAGCTTCCTAATATGCAGCAGATGTTTTAATGACAGTATGTCTGTTACATATGTGAGGACAGATTATTTGCTGCAAACTCAGACAAACTTTGTTGGTCTTGCAGTGCGGAGAGCATTCAGAATCTCCCAAACAACATAATGTTTGAGTTGTGGAAAGTCTAGATGGCATTTTTTAATTTCAATAAATTAATTTTCCAAATAATATTGCTCAGACCTTTACTTGCTGGCTTTTTCTACAACAGTAAGTTCTATTTCTTCTTTTTTAAAAGATGAATAAAGTCTTCTCAGCTTGAATTCAGTGCACTGGAGAAACTCAGTTAAGTCTGAACCATTCCTTTTATAGACCAACCAAGTTACCTTGTACAAAGTTTTTAAAGAAATTAAAATTAGACCATGAGATAGATTATTGGCCTAAAATCCAGAATGCTCTTAGGTTTATAAGAAAGATGCTTACCTATGCATATAAAGGCATTTCAGCTTACTTGTAATTTGCATTTACTTTGTATTACTAGGTATGGATACCCCCACATCTCCTACACTGAAGTCTAAGGACATACATCATCCAAATTCTTTTTTCTCTACATGCTGTTCCCATTGCCATTAAGGTGATATGACTTCACTGGACATGGAACTGTTCAGACTCACACTGCAGCTGATGAAAAAACCCCTTCTCTCTAAAATGCATGAAGGTGGAGTCAAGCCTGCTGTGAGCAGGACTGTTATGATGAGGGCCAACTACTGTTCCTGGACCTCATCTTGTTTCTTTGCTTGTTCCACATATCACAGTTTTTCATAGCATCTGGGAGTGTATTTTCCTTGGTTCTTCAGCCATGAGCAGGTGTATGTATAAGACAGGTTAAGTTGAGCACTAGCGATTTCCACTGTGTGGAAGTATTGTAACTGAAATTCTGCTCTTTTGATGTCAAGACAAGTTTTGCCCTAGGCTTTACACTTTAACACCTAATATAATGCTTTCTCTGAGGGGGAAAAAATATTACGTCACACAATCTGGTGGTCAGGACTGGCATTCATCAGGCCACCACTTGAAACACAGAGGAAGAACATTATGCTTGAAACCTAAAGACTGCTTCTGTAATTTATGCAGTGACTGTTTCTTATACAAGGAGAAAGAGGCCTTGGAATCAGGCCAGCATTCACAATATCCACATTTCCAGATGAGTACTGTAATGACTGTGCTTATTTTGTCTCCACAAACCACAGATTCTTACCTGTCCTCTTCTCTAATTAGCTCCCAGCTGGCTGGATAAAATTCTCCACAGCACTGAGCTGTTAGAAAGGAGTTAAACCAAGCACGAGCAAAACCAAAACAAAATTAAACCAAAGCACTGTATGTTTATTTAAATAAGACTTGACACTAAAAACATTGACCAGGCTGCAAGAGTTTTTTTCTGAAATAATATTTTCCGTGTATTGCCAGTGTTACATTAGCACAATACTGATAAAGAAGGCATTACATAGGACCCCAAAAAGATGCTGTTCTTTTGGAGACAACAGTTGCAAAACGTATCGGGACATTTATATACTCCTTGTAAGTGAAAGTAAATGAGATCCATCACAACACGGACCTGCTAATCTGATGCCAGGACAGATGTAATTGCCTCTGTTGCTACATGCTATGTTAAAACACTGCAAGTAACAGTTTGACTTGCTTATCTCCCTAGGGGAATGTTTATTAGCATTTGACCCTGTCAGGGAGGAATTACCACACTTACAAAGAAAGGGACAAGATTAAAATAAAGTTTAAGAGTCAAGTTTCAATTTTATATATTATTTGCATGTAGTAAACTCAAACAGTGATTACTTACTCTGTAAAGTGTTTTCAGACAGTTTTAATACAAGTAAACACGGGAAGAAAATTATGCCTCTTGTCAGCCTTTGGTGAAGTTTAAATGTGTTGCATACATCAGCTTGCCAGGAACATTGGAGTTAGAGTCCAGAGAAAAGTAAAGGAGGTCAGCGTAAGCCATTAGACATACAGTACTTGATAAAAACTGACAACTAACATGTCCAAAATAAACATAATATAACTATGCAATGCTTTTGGAAACTCTAAGCATAAAGGTCTGTGTTTATGATTTCTACATCACCTTTGTGTCTCCTACAACCACTTCAATCCCTGAACACTCACAAGTGACACTGACTTCAAGAGCAAGATCAGCACACAGGGAAATGTGAGCTGATGCCAACACATACTTCATAATACATCCCAAAAGGCCCCTTGTTTTATTCCTCTTACCACACTGAAAGCCTATTTACCCAAGCTCTATAAAGGCTTGTTCACATTCCTTTTTGGAGAGAAGTTCTCAGGCACATCCCAAGTTTTTCACTAAACCTGAAGCTGGTGAACTCTTAGCTACCGCTGACAAAACAGAGTTGTCAAGATGGACATAACTAGATGAAACAAAGGGACTTTTGATAGACAAACTATTGATCCTACCACAGTGTCAACTTGAGGCCCTGTGTTACCTGGAAGAGACTCTTTGCTCTCCTTATTGTCAGCTAATCTAGGAAATTTCAGCTCTAAAAGTAACAGGAAAAAGATGCAATATAAACATTAAGCAGTGCCCCAAAAAGAAAGTGTCTTTGTTATGTGCTTTATCACAATTTTAGAAGCTTTACAGGTCACTATTCCACATTAGAAATCTAACCTTTGAGTTCCTTCAATTCTAGGAAAGAAAATAAACTCTGCTATTTTCCTAACTTGATTTCACATTTACCATTAAGTCATTATTTCAGGCTGCTCATTAATACTTCTTAGATGCTGTCTTTGTATCTTCCCATTCTGTATGGATTCTGACTCTCCTGATGAAGAAAAGCATGAGGTTTCTGAGTTTTCCTCTAAGTCAGTTGAGGATGGGAAGGGAAGAAGTAACATAATTAGGAAAAATACAAACTAGTTCAACTCTATCCTGTTTAGTCTTCAAAAAAAAAAAAAAGAGTTCTGCATATGAAAATTAATTAAGGTCATTGCTTCTGGGACAACTCAAAAACCTAATTAAATGAAAACAAGGAATCCTACTTGACTTTGCCAAATACTTTACAAACAGATGGGATGAATAAGACATAAAGAAAGCTCTGGAAGGGAGCAGACTCTGGTGGCTTCCCAGAGGCCACAGTCCACTCATGCTTCCTTCAGAATATCAAACACAAATAAGTTTAGGGATATCCTAAAATGTCAGCCTCTTGAAAAAAAAAATAAAAAAAATTAAAAAAAGAGCCGTCAACTCTGTCACAGTGGAAACAAGTTAACAAAACAAACTTCTTCTGTTCAGATGGGAGTAAATGGCCAAGGAAGCCAAGCAGAACTCAATAACCGACACTGCCAACATTGGTCAGAACTGTCTTCATCACCTCACGCAGGTCTGAACTCCAGCACAGAATCAGTCAAGTTGATGACTGGGTGTGAAACACATTTTACATTTCCCCATTGCAGGAAGCCACTAAGTCTCAGAACCTCCATCTTTTGGAAACTGGGCACGATGACAGATTTCCAGTTTGGCTGTGAGACATGTAGAGCAGAGCGTGTGGTACTCAAAAGCAGCAATCAAAAATCAGCTTTTTTATTCCGAATGGGGCTGGCACCAAGTCTGGTTTCCAGATGGTTTTCTGTTGTGTGTTTCTATTGCTTAGAGAAAACCAGGAAAATTCAGAAGGGAAAGCCCTTCCCTAAAGAGAAGCCAGAAATCAGGGAAACAGAAGTAAAAATGTGAAGAATAAGGCAATAAGTAGTAAGTTAAATCACTTCCTATGTCAATTTTCTCAAGTAAGGAACCAGCTGTGGAAGCTCTCACCTTTATGCCTAGTAATTCAGTGTTTGAATCTCCTGCCTGTTTGGCTGGCATTTTCCAGTCTTTTTTGTACAGTTAGATGCAAAGCAGCCAGTTAGCATGCTTGTTACTTCTTTATTAACAAACATGATCTTTGAAAGGACAAATGCTCCTGTTTACCATGCCTTCAGTTTTCAACCAGTCTCCATACCAGTGTTTGAGCTCTATACTATACAAAGTCTGACTTCTTTTGCTCTTTATCTGCTTTTGATATTTAATTTTTCAAACTGCTTGATGCTTTCATTAGGGTCTGTTGGGGTTTTTTTCTGTATTTGGAAATGTCCCTTCCAGCTTGTTGATCTCAAATTCATTCATGAATATCATTAAAAGTCAATGGGAAAACTCAGTTTAAGAATTTGACCTCTGGAGTAACTCTGGCCTCTAAAAGACTCCTTCCCAGCACAGCTGAAGGGCACATACTTAATACAGTGGGGACATGACAAAGCTGACTTAAAGGATTGTTAACTACACTTACTTTTAGTTATTTTACTACGTTCTGTTGTTGTATAGTTGTAGCACTGTACACCTTTGTACTGCAGAGCCTCAATACATAGGAGGCACTCACTCAATGTTTAATTTTCATAGCTACATGCTTAAAAACACATACTTAAGCACTCTGTACAACTGATGCCATAATAGCTGGTTTGATCTTATTTTGTAATTCGAAATTTCAAAATAGCAGTTGCAGATTTAAGAGAGACCACCAGGACACTACAGGTCCAAATATTCAACTTTCTAGTCTTAACTCTGAAGACTGCTGAGAATTCTTGAGTGTTACAGATATTGGGGAGAGCTGAAGTTCTCCAGCAACTTAGAGGAACAAGCCCTATGATAACTGCAGGAATGTGCAAGACTTCATCAGAAAGATTTCTTTCCTCAGGGAAATTGTCTTTTCTAATAGTAGACCTTTTCCTGACATCCGATCTCCTCTAACAGTCTGATACACAGACACACACTCTTGTAGGTCTATTGTGCTGTGGTGGCCTTGAGCCTAGACCCCTCTGAGGAGACCAACAGAGTAAAGATGCAGCAAGTAATGGAAAACAGGATTCCCTTCACTGCTCATACCACCCTTTCTAAGCAAAACCATAGGAGGATGGGTCTGGAGCTCCTTGCTGCTGCTGAGAAGCAGTCGCTGGGCTAGAGGAATTGGGGCAAGAAGGCACGTTACCCTCTAATTCTACTGCTCCCTTCAGCCCTTGACTCTTGACCTTGAACCCATGTTATAGTTTCTTCACTCCTTACCAACATTTCTCTTTTCCTTCCATTGTACTGATGCAGAATTCAAGCTAATAAACTTAGTGAGCTTTTCATGACTTTTCATGTCAGCTACAACTTAATTGGCTTGAAGCAGAAACCCAGGAATCTACAGACTGTGGTAGCTGAAGGGCAAAGTACCTTTTTAAAGACATATGAAGTGTATGGACAGGGGGCAGAATTAACCTGTGCCCTTAACCCTGCAGAAGTTAATGAACAGGTGTAACATTAATGCCAGCTGTGCTGTAAAAAGGCAAATGTGTGGCTCCAGTGTTAGGACCCATGAAATACAAAGGGTGAGCACGCAGCATTTTGAAGGGTAATTTAATTTTACTCAATAGACAGAGATTTGCAGAAGGCAGAGAAGGTGTTTTAGGCTTGCCACTGTCCCCAGTACAACCACGCAGACATCAGTATGGCAGTCAAACACCTTTTCTCACATGCCCTCGCACAAAGTGGTCATGAGAGGAGCCACATGGACATCAGCAGAGCACAGACTGGGTGTATCTGCGAGTCTGAGATGCAGAAAGAGTCACAGACTCAAAAGGAGCTGGAGAGGGAGGGTGGTCAAAAGGATTTAGTTTTTCCTCCTATACTGTAGAGCCAACCCTGCCCCTTTGTCACACAGAGAGGGAGAAGGGAGAGAAATCTCCCCCAAGCAGCTGCATGCAAGATTTTGTGGCTTGCAATCGTGAATCAGAAAAACTGCAGATAGACCCAAGTCTATCTACAGCTTATTTCTGAGATGGTTATCATACTGTGCACAGGATTTAGTAAGCACAATTATAGTCTCTGACATCCTATCTAAAAAGAGTGGTCACCATAGTAACGTTTGAATCATGTAGCGCTGCACACCTGATACCAATCAATCTTGAAAACATCATTGTGAAGAAAAAGACTCCTGGAAAACTGAAGATGGAGGTCTCTTGTTGAGACTAAGAAGCTGCTCTCTTGTAACAAAAATGGAAGTTGTACCTTGTAATCTCATTTGACTTTCCCTCCATACAATCCCATTCTCCATCAGTTTACAAAAGTAATAGAAAATAAAAAGGGAAGCAGTTCTGTGCTGAAAACTGACAAACATCGAATTACCACTGGCATGTAAATGACACGTCACATTTTTCCTCCAGAGCATTAACTGTGACTTCTGAGAATACAGCCATGCTCTGGTTACTGACACAATACATGTACATGCCCACCACTGTGCCTCTCCACTGTCCCAGGACACTAGATTTCCCCTCAAATGTTAAAAAACAGAACTTGCATCAGCTTCTTTCTCCCTTTTCACTTTCCATGTCTCAAATTAATTTTAGTTGAGTAGAGTTTTGTTTCTCTTTGTGGGTAAAAGAATAACAGCTTGTTTAAGGAAATGATGTTTGCATTTAGCTTGGCACTGTGGCTTTCCTAAGTGCATTCTGCCACCAGCCCTCCAGACACGTCCAGCAGCCAAAGAGATTATGAAGTTGCTGATGTCTTGGGGGTTTTTGGTGAGTTGTTTTGGTTTTTTTTACAGCTCAGCTTCACTTTAGCAGCCTTTCGGCCATCTGTGCTGCACCTGCTCCTCTACCTGCTCCAACAGCCTGCTGCCTCTCGGCATCCTAGCAGGTAAACTGCTAAGGGTTGATGAAAATAATCCCAGCAAATAACTCATGCACAAAGTTCTACCAGCCCCAGCAGTATTTCCAAGACAGTTTTGGTATTCCCTATTTTATTCTATCCCAAATTACTGCTGCTTTCATTATTGGAAAGTCCACTGTTTATATTTCCTTCAAAAAATACTTTCTGTTCAGATGGGTTCCACCTTTGCAATCTTCCATTCAATTTTTATTTTATTTTTCAAATAAGTCACAGCTATAATAGTTTATTCTGACAGTGCCTCTCCTTTACTTCATGTGATTTCAGAACAGGAGAGCCACTGAATTTGCAAATGCCATTGACTGATGAAAGCTGGATATCCAGCTGCCATAATGCTAGTAACAAATCTGCTTAGAAATTCTTTCAACATCCCAGAGATATCTGTAAAAAAACTGGAGTAGACACTTTATGAGTCTAAGGAGATAATGACACATCCTTTACTAAGCCTACTGAAGTCACTACTGAAGTCACTCCCCTTTGCCATTCCCTCATTGCTGACCCACTAGAACAGATTATGTGCTCATGAACTGCTACTACAGGTTGTTTGAGCTGATCTGGGTGACTGTACACTAAAAAAAAATAGGAAAATGCTCCCACAACTCACTCCCAGAGGGGTGGTCATATCCAGGACTGACTAACTACTTAAGTCATTAGATGACCGCTTAGAAAAAAGCTGGAACTATTCCTCTTCAAGAACAGTGATATCAAGATTTTCGTAATAAAGAAAGTGCAATAATCAGGTGGTTATGATATATACGTCACTCTGCATGTATAATATCTGAAATGTCAAGTCATACTTGTTTTGCTTAGGTAGGAAGAAATTCCAGTTTTCTCTAATTTGAGTGTCATATTGGCTTCTATCATACAGGTGTGTTCCAGGAGCCAAATGAGAAGCAGAGATAGAACTAAGACGCATGTTGTTTTAAAGCTAGAAAAATAAAGGGAATTGATGATATGTAAATATTTGTGGCAGTTGTTTTCTGCCCTCAATATGTTGTCATGCAATACAGGTACCTCCTAGCATCTGTACGGGGTATTTGTACTGTCTGTAATGCTTTAGAAGCCAGTGCTAGTGACCATGAAGTCCTATTACACATAAGGAAGTTGGGCTTTAAATCTGTTTTCATCATGTGGAAGTTACACTGATTCAGCTGTGGCCCCAACATGTGCCTCACAGTAAATGGTATTATTGTTCGACAGGGCAACAGACCCCAATGATAAAAATGTGATGTTCTGAAATAAAAATTAAGAAGACAGTTTATTGAGTTTAAAGCTATGCCAGGGCCCAGTTGTGGTTTTCAAACTGTGTAGGAATTGATAGCAGAAGAGGTCCATTGATTCTGGTGAGGATCAGAGAGCATACTTTGACTGCATCCAGTACCTTTTGCAAAGGTAAGTGGCAAGGGAATATCAGGAAAGTGCAAGTGAGTTGTTACAGCAATTGAGAAAGCTGCCTGTGGCCTCCTGTGCTTTCATAAAATCATAGAAACACAGAACGTGTGGGGTTGGAAAGGACCTTTAAAGGTCATCTAGTCCAGCTCCCCTGCAGTGCACAGGGACCTTTTTAACTAGATCAGGCTGCTCACAGCCTCATCAAGCCTGACCTTGAATGCCTCCAGGGATGGGGCCCCCACCACCTCTTTGGGCAAGCCATTCCAGTGCTTCACCACCCTCATTGTAAAGAACTCCTGTAGGAAAGAACTCAAAACCCACCCTTCCCAAATACTTAGAGACAACGTAATCCGTGCAGTGAAACACACAAAACCAGTCTATCCTCACCCTGAAACAGCTTTGTCATAAATAAGTAATTAACCGTGCAGTGCAGCCTGGAAGGCACTTGGACACAGGCACCCAGGAAAAACCCAATTAAGAAACAGAGGATCACACTATACTTGCAACCAGAAAATGACGATTCATTTGTTTTCCATATCCATTTATAAATTAAGGGCCATCATAAAAAATAGAAAAAAAGAGCAGTGAGGGTCAAAAACTTCATGAGTATTTTCATACCTTCTCTAGCAGGTCTCCATACGCTTTTGCTGACAGCAGGACCATAAACCTTTCAGCCTTAGGCAGCTGACTCAGCAATGCTGAAAAGCTCAGTACTGTGAGCTTTGAAATGTGTGCTAAACTGATGCTTCCTGGAAAGGATGACTTCCTTTACTAACATCCTTAGGCATATGGTCTGCAAATACCACATACAGGACTGTGGATGTGGCATGTGCCTTTTAGGCTGGGTTTGGTGGGGTTTTTTTAGTGTTCCTTCAGGAATACAATCTTGCAAACACATCTGCACTGTGACTCTTTTTTATCCCCTGATGCCATGCAATAGAAATAACTAATAAATAGCTTGTTAAAGAGCTATTTATACAAACACAATACCACTATATTTTATAATATATTTTCCTTTTATACTAGTGTAAAATAGCAGTGAAATAAAGTCAGCATGCTAAAAATTTGGCCCATAAAAAACAAACACAATCAGAACAGTAGAACAAACAAAGATAAAGCCTGGATACTCTGACAGCATTTGTCTTCATACTGTGATTGATGAGACTGATGCTGTACTGAAACCTGAAAACTTCAAAAACAACAACATCCCTCCAAAGCAGCAAGGAAGAAGGGGCCCACTGCTGTAGGTAGCATACATAGCCTGAAGTTGTTTGAACAGGCTCAAAGACATTTGAAAAAAGAGGCCTGTCTCCTAAGAGAGGATTTATGGTATTAATTTACCTGGAATTTAGACTGAACAACCATTAGTTTCTAGCTGTGAAATGTAAAAGGAATTGCTACCTGCTGCAGCTCAGCGCTCCTCTCCTTCAGCTGCACCAGGGGGGAAGGATTTCAGCAGCACGTCCCCAGCGAAGGCCACCTTCCTCTGTGACCAGGAGAGGGACAAGCCACAGGAGATGATGGATGCTCCCTGCCAGCCTGTGTACAAAGCTCCCTTTGTTCCCTGAAACTCCAGCTAAGAGGATGTGTGTGTCTTACCCTCACCCATGGCTGTTCCCCACCTGCCAAACACAGGAACAGGAGCGCTGTACAGAAGCCTCCAGAGAGCTGGCCAGTGAAACAAGGGGCTGTCCAGCCCACCCTGGGGTGGGGGCATCCTTTCTCATAGGGCCTGAGCCTTCCTTTAGATCTTTGGTGCGCAGTTTAAGAGTCCACTTCCCACCCCCTCCCCCCTCCATCCTCACTTCTGTATGTGCTCAAATCATTTGACCTATTCAGAGTAACATGAAGTGTCTGTGGGATCTGAGTGTAATTTTGACCGAGAGCTGTTAAACAACAAATACTTTTGAGCATGGTCTTAAGGATGCAGATGCCTCGTTTATGCATCATAGAAAGTCATGACAAATAGCACTGCACTATCCAGACGCTCACCTGCCATTGTTTTCCCCAGATAGCCATGCCTTTCCCAATCATTCTCAAGACAAAATGTAAAAGGCAACTGGCATGTCAACAGAGAAGAATGAAATGGCATCTTACAGCTACTCTTGATTTTTGTTCATGTTTTGTTTCCAGTGAAGGCATAACCACACCTAACTCTGCTTGTTTTGGAATGAGGAATTGAAGTCACCTCCAAACACTTATTACCCAGGTCTGTCTGCTCGTTCTCCCTACCATGGACGGGAGAAAGGTAACCTGGAGGAGACAGCTCTCTCCCAACACACACAGAAAGAGGCAGCCTATAGACACTGCTAAAGAAGTGTTTTTTATACATGGAGACCCTGAATTCTTCCCAGGTTCTTCCCAGTTGCCTTATTCTGCTTTCAGGTGAGTTTCCATCTTTGTTAGGAGCAGCCTCCAAAGTGCTGATCCCTTCTGAAAGGCATTTTCTGCCAGCTGTTGAAATCTGTAAGCTAACTGGCTGAGTACAACTCTGCTGCAGGGGAGGGACCAGAACTTCAGCCTATGCACAAACCATTCTCCTTAGGCTTCCTATCTATTCCCATGACTGCAATTACAGCATTGCTTTGGCCAGAAGAGGCCAACATGTGGGTTTTTTTTCTAAAAAATGTAAATACGGCATCAGTTTAGACTGCAAAGTGCTTTTATAGGACATCTTTAATATGCATGCAGAGCAGCTTTAGAGATACCACTGTTCTTTTTGTGAGAGGTTTATATACATTTTCTAACAAAAAAAACCCCTTTATCGCAATTTCTTCTGGGTCCAGTATAATTATATTGATCTGGGTGACTGTTCCTTACTTCATTGTGGTGCCTACATAGTCCTTGGAGGCTTTGAAGCAAAAAAAAAAGGTGTTGGTATTAAAGAAATAAAGATGTGAAGCTAACATGGATTGAATACTTCAGCCAACTCTCACTGAATTCAGGGGAATGATTTCCAAGTATCTTAGATGTGGGACAGGGCTCAAAGGAGGGGATTTTGTATAGGCTTGGACTAGCAGCAAGGGATTCTGCTTTCTATGCAGCATCTTTGAACCCTAAGAGGATGTACAATAACTTAATCCTCCTCATCCATCCTATGCTGAACCTGAACAATACTGGCAGGGATGTTTTCCACATTGTAAACTCATATTTGGAGAGTTTATCTTTCAAAAATGGATGGAGCTTATAAATTTACATCTTTTTACCATTCGCAGACAGAGAGGGCTCTACATCTGAACAGATGAAAGAGGCCATTTTAATTTCTGACCCCATGTTGTACACTAAGCTATAGAACGTGTGTCATGAGCATAATCTGCAGTGAAATATGTAATATACAGGAGGAAGTACTTTAATGTGTTCCTAGCGTTTTTTGTAGGCACTTATTTTTGACCTTTCTCAGCAGCAAGCCACTATGCACTCGATAGCCATTTGATCTGAACCAGTTCAACTGTTCTTATGCCTTGAAGGAAAATGTAAAAATAAAAATAACCCCCCCTCCCAAATGAAATCCTCATTATGTCAGTTCAAAGTGAATTGAAAAATTCCATACCAAAGAGTAGTCCAGGCTGTTTAGTTACTGATGATTTAAGAAAACTCATTCCTTTCTGGACACCCAAGCAGTGTAACAGCACAGCACACCAAGATTTCTAGTCCAGTGTTTGCTGCCTAGTGCTGTGGCAAAGCAGAACATCAAATTCCTAATGCAGAGAAGACCACAAAAAACATATTCCATTTTGATTTCCACCCCCAGAAGCTCATGTGTGAGACCACCTCCAACTAGCCCCATAGCAATCCCCGGCAGAGGAGAAAGATTAGTTCCTCCTGTGGTAAGAAATCAAATGTATCTGCTGATTTTGGAGAGGTAGAAAGCAGAATTTGAAAGTGAAAAAGTACAAGGGTATTTTGGGCTAATAAGACATTACAGCTTTCCAGTGAAAATGGGAAAGGATCCTATTAACCGTTCATTCAGTTTAGTTTTTTTTTTATTTCAAAGAAGCATTGGAGACTGAAAAAGCACTCTGAAGGCTGAAAGAGCTCAATCAGAAAGGACCATAAGATTATCAATTTTGTCTTCCTATTGAAACTGTGTGACCCCTCCACTTGTGCTGAACTCCACTTGAATGGTAAAATGGGAAGTTTCACAGCACACAAAGAGATGAACACACAGGTTTTTCCATATTGATCATCCCTGAAGCCCAGCATCTCTCTGCTGGTGGCTGAAGAGGCAGCTCTGCAGGGCTGCAACTTGCCCTTCTGAAAGGGCAGCAACAGGAGCAATCCACTCCTGAAGTGGTGCTCTTTAAAGCAAGGTGATGCTGAGGAAATTTAAAAGTCAAATGCCCCAAAGAAACACCACCTGCGCTCCTGTCTGCAGAGACATCTCTGACATTGGGCAGTCAGGTCATCACGATTTATGTGCTGTATCTGCTGTAAATAAAGCTATCAGTGTAGATGTGAGAGCTGAATCAGCAGTTCCAGAACAACATCCCTCTTCAAAAACCTATGATTAGAAGGAAAAGGGTGTCAGGGGCCCAGACCCACCCTAGCAGCAGCTTGTGATCACTTGCCAATGTTCAGGTTAAGCAATCTGCTGGCACACCAGGGCTTGCCAAAGGTTGAATGGCATTTGGAGGTGAGGGGAAGGCAGTCCAAGGGAAGACAATAAATCACATCTGAGATCTAAAGAGGTGGAGAGGGACAGCAGGGGTGGAAAAATGTTTTTCTTCAGTCTTTGTTCTTGCACTATGCAAGCCAGACACAGCTGTAGCCCAAAGGGTTCCCTGAGGGTTAGAACTGCACCTTTTAGCTCTCCCTGGAAGAACAGCATATCTGCAAAAAGCAGGAGAGGGAAAGCAGGAATCATTAAGACCTGTCCCTAACCTCTGCATACTCCATTTGTTACAGCTTCATCCATCAAATGGGATTTGTACAAGTGCTTTGCAGTCCCTCCTGCAAGACTCCTTGGTGCTATCAGTAGGGGAATGCTATTTTACACATCATGAAAACACAGTGTTTATATTTTCATGTAACAAATAACGAAACAAAAAAAATGCATAACTGATGTCAATGGCAGAAGGCTGAGAAGCCTGATGCCTTGATGATAAGACTGAAGAGAAGCACCTTTGAAAACTACTGTCCTATGTCCAGAGTCACCGCCGAATCACCATTCATTTTCCCTTCCCAAATTTCATGTAATTTTATCATCACACTATTTCCTCCCTTTCCCCAACCAAAAATGTTATACACAAGAACCTATTGCATTTATTAGCACAAGGTTCTCTGTCATGCAGGCTCTAACATCACATCTGCCAACATTTCTTTTAAGCTAAAAGGCTGTGACTGACAACATATTATTCCACGTTTGATATCACTGATATCAAACAATGGAAGGAAGCCTTGGCTCACTGTGTATCCACAGATACCATATTGATGATAACTGAAGGTCACCTCTGGATTCAGTGTGCTGTGAAACGAAATCTCAGGTAGTCTGGTGGTGTTCTTGCTCTTGTCTCTGCTATGTATACCACTTAAATGCTGGGAGACTACTTATGCAGCTTTTAGCAGCCTGCAAGTGAACATAATTCTGCTGTTAATTCATCAGCTACTACTCCTAGTCCATCTCTTTCGTATGCACAGCAACAGCAGTGTGAGCTTTAAGAACATGTTTATGTTTATGTGAACCCCACTTTGTTCTCAATAGGGCATTTATAACATACATGAACTGAAAAGACATCTCACACTTTATTCCCTCTGTTCATTCCAGCAATGACATCCTCCTTTGGCCCATATTCAGGAAAAGGACAAATGCACAGATTTATTCTGACCACAGTTCACATGCCACACAAGGGTATGTTCAGGCCACACATCAATCAGCCATACAGAGCCACAGCAACAGACAGGCAGACCTACAGATTTTAGTTAATCACCCTTGGTATGGAGAACATCACCAAAGAAAAAGCAGAGCCAGTGTACCACTGTGCTTCAGAGATCCATCCAAGAGGCTAATGTAGCTGGGCACCACTTCTAACAGATATTCTGAATTATTTCAGGAGCCAAATTTGCCCTTATTTACCCTCAACAAGGCAGACAGGCACCAATACAAGACTGTACCCTTCACGTCCTGGGTGGTCCATTGCTTAGGCCTTGATGAGCTCTGGGTCTAAGCTGCCTAAAAGTACCTCTTGAGGCAGGAAACTCTTCCTGAAAAAGCTGCTAAGAGCTTCTTAAGATGCTCTTCTTCCAAAGAAATGTATAAAAATGAAGGAGCACATGGCATAGGCCTCAAGATTTCAAATATTCAGCCAAGTTCCTTTCAGGGTTTTATTCAACATCAGAAAAATACAGATGCATAGCAATGTCTAAGGCTCTACAGCCAACCTCTCATACAATGTGCTGTTTTCTGCCTCTATTTGTGCTTTGTGATTTTTTGCTTCTCCAAACAATTATGAGGACAGCACAAAGAAGAAGGGACAGCAGGTATTTAGCAGTAGCATCATGTATGTTAAAAAGCTACCCTGCTACAATTACCATTAGTCAGGGGTTTGTGCCTAAGGCCCAGGCTCTTTCTACTGAGCATTCCTCATAGGTCAGCCAGTCCTACACTGTCCTCTCAGTTTTCATGCTCACTGAATTTTGTAACTTAATATTTGATTCTTAAGAGATGTGCATTTCAAACACACCTGGGAGCTGACTGCATAAGTAATATATATATGAAAATTGCATCTGGATGAAGGAAAAGGGAGGAACATCTACAAATAAACTACTCTCCTTGAATTCTGATCTTTCAGCTACAGATGGAAGCTTAAAAATGGGTAATAGATACCAAAAACTGACACAGACAAAATAAAGGGGAATGAGCTGCATGGTCACACTGAGTCCTTTACCAGCACAAGTGGAAATTTTCTTTGAAATTGTAAATTACTATAAAAAGAAAAATTGAAGTCAGGATATACCAATAGTCTTCCTAAGATTTCATGGAGCAAGAAAATATGCTGAACTTACATATCCTGGAAAGCTGTATTTAGTAGAGTGTGGTTTCAGGTTGCTTACTAAGTGACCTGAAATAGTTCAATGGAACTGGAGTCGTTCCATGGCTGTAGAGAAAAACATAACGAGTGAAACAACAGTGCCCAGCTGGTGTGATGGTAGAACACTTGTGTTGTGCAGTATGTTTTACATACACAACATTCATTGTGAAAAAGTTTATCATCCAGAATGTCAATTATAACTTGCTTTGCACAACTGGACCTGGAGTATGTCACTTATTTGCCTCATTAGAAGAACATAAACTCCTCGGTCTTTCAAGAAACTTCCCTGGTGACATGGTTGTCTGTTCTGTGTTTTAAAGGCTTTGTCTCACAACTCTGAAGGTAACATTTTCCCATTTTATTGTCAGGGGTGTTAAGGATTAGAGAATAAAGTGAAAGGGCCTGGTCAGCATGCTCATATTGTAGTGCCCCGTTTTACAGGACCTCAGATCTGCACAGGGGCCCCGAATTCTGCAAATGCTTTTTCTTGAGACTAACAACAGTACTGCTGGCCTCCCAGCTTTTCTTCTCCAGCTTAAAAAAAAAAAAAGCAAAACAAAACCAAAAACCGAGCCAACAAAAAAAAAAAAAATCCAACCTCGTTTGAGGTAAACAGATGAATATGAAAGATGTGGGTGCAGACCTCCTGCTGTTGCAGAGCCAGTGAGGAGATCCGTGAGAAAATCCACCCCAAACTCACAGATCCCCCAGGTGAACAACAGCCCCCAGCCACTGGGGAACACAGCGTGTCCCACAACCTCACCACCAAACCACAGAAGTGGAGGGATCTGTGGGGTGCCATGACCCAAACCCAAGCACGGATTAGCTCTGATGGCCAGATGGGGCTCATCAACAGGCTGGAGAAAAGGCCAAAGAACAGTGAAGAAATCAGTGCTGGAGTAAGCCGTGTGCCAAAAATGGCCACAAAAGCACCAAGCTGAGGTGGGGCGTGAGGCTGAGGTGGGGCATGAGGCTGAAGCCAGCAGTGTGAATGCTCAGTAGATGTGATATGACAAGAAGCAAACAAATAGCTGCAGACCTTTCTCCTCTTCCCCATGTCCCACACTCTTGGATGGAGAGAAGGAGGTACTTGCTAGCCTGCTGGGAAGGACTGCTGTGCCACGCATCAACATGGGATTTGTTGAAGCTCATTCTGGATTAATGGGATAGCTGCCCTCACTACTCAATCCCAGAGAAATGAACACAAGTAAAAAAATCAGGGTTTCATGGTAAAAATGCCTTTCCAAAATGAAGTTATGCAAGATAAAAACAAAGACCTAAATGAATTTCTGAATTAGAAGTAATCAGTTTGGTGGTGTAGTAGAAAAGCTCTTTTGATCTGTTTGGGGTTTTGTTTGTTTGTTTGTTTTTAATCTGAACCATCCATCAATCTAAAGCTCTGTACAATTCCCACATTATCTAAATATGCACTCCTGACTCAAAGCAAGGATTAGTAGCAAATCTGTGCCACCCGAAAGCCATTAAACCAGCAAGTTAGTGGATGGGAGAAAGGCAGATGCATCTGGTAACTAAAATGACCTTTCCTACAGATTTCCCCGTTTGATTGCCAGTATCTTCTCTGGTTATACAGATCCGCTGGTACACTGTAACATCAGAGCTCCTCCTGAATTATGGAGATGAGAACATGATTGTTTTTACCACCAAAACAGAAGAAGCCTCACACAGCACAATTCAGTACTGCATGTACAGTGCAAAATAGCGGAAAACCAGTGGTACGATTTTATTATTCTGAATAGTGAAGACACTTCAATAAACCCTACAGTACCAGCCCCAGTATTAAATTGTTGAATATGGAGCAGTCCTTCTGTGGGAAGTTTCCCATCAGAGAAAATGTTCCAGCTTTGGTTTGTTATTTTGTTGTTGTTTTTTTTTAATGGAGGAGGGGGAGATTACTTGGATTAATCACTTGGATTATTCAGCTTGGAGAAGAGGAGGATGAGGGGCGACCTCATTGCAGTCTATGGCTTCCTCACGAGGGGAAGAGATGGGGCAGGTACTGATCTCTTCACTCCTGTGACCAATGACAGGACTCGGGGAAATGGCAGGAAGCTGAACCAGGGGAGGTTGAGGTTGGATATCAGGAAAAGGTTTTTCAGCCAGAGGGTGGTTGAGCACTGGAACAAGCTTCCCACAGAAGGGGTCACAGCACCAAGCCTGCCTGAGTTCAAGAAGTGTTTGGATGATGCTCTCAGGCACATGGTGTGCATCTTGGGGTGCCCTACACAGGGACAGGAGTTGGACTCGATGATCCTGATGGGTCCCTTCCAACTCAGCATATTCTATGCGATGAGATCCAAGATTTCCAAGGCTATTCGAAGTGTCTTTTACTTTGAAGAAAAAAAATAACCTGCACTGGGACACATGCCACAGCTCCCAAAACATGACAGTTGGGTACAATTGCTACAATTGCTGTCACTGAGGCACATTCATTTATTCAGCCACCGTTCTCCTCAATAGACTAGGAAAGTATTGCAAGGTTTCATTAGATTCATCCTGCCCATTTTGGCTATAAAACCAAACCATCCCTACCTTTTACCTCCCTCCTCTGCCCAGCTGTCCCAAGCATGCACAGCCCCAAAGCCAACTGCACACAGCAAGGGGTCCTCAAGTCCTTCCCAAAGACCTTGATTCCCAAGCTGTCCACTGGCATGTCACCCTGGCCCTGCCCCCTCCCAGGGGAACTGCCTTTCCCAAGGCATTCAAGTGAACATCCCACAAACTCAGCTCCCCACATGAGATGTACAGACAGTTCATTAGCTATTTTTCTGCAATTTATTACCAAATGCAGCATGAGCTGAGGGAAAAAAAATAAAATAATTAACTGCTATTTTTGTTCTCTAATTTAGAAAATGAGGGTGCAATTTCCTCCAGAAAGTAGATGCCACAGAATTAGTGGGGGGTTTTTCCTGGTATTTTGTTGACAGTTTAAACATTCAAATTGGAGTCTCAATAAGTGTTTGTTGAATGTTTAGCACAGTTAAGTTCTATTTTTTTTAATTTCAGATGTCACAGTTCACCGATGAATGCTCAGCACCACATTCGTGCAGGGTGGCATTTCTCCTAGGATCTACAACTCCAGAGCTGTTACTGGAAATGTCTTTTTCCCCTAAGGGGCAGCTTTTCCACTGAAACATAGTTAACGATGTAACACATCACTGCAGCTCCACTGTAGCTTTCATTTGCAAACAAATTGGTGATACTCTGTCAGGTCCCAGCATCACTCTCTCCTCAGCTTCTCCTCCTTCTGTCCCTTCCTCCCTAAATTCAGAGACATAAACCTACAGGAAAATGTGTGAAGACACTTTCTGAAGGGATGTAAAATGGAGAACAGAGTGTCTGCTATGTTCCTTACTCAAAATAAGGCTATGTGCCTTTTACACAGCCCATATGCTTATTTTCTTAACAATTTTTGAAACTCCCATACTGATACCAGACATGACCATTTTGTAGTATTCTTTCCTCAGCTTAAGGTTTTTTATCCCCCAAGGATTCTCTCCTCTGAACAAACTCAGAACAGCTCCAGCTGCTCCCAAGTTAGATACTGGCTGTGCTGGCACTGCAAGAGCAGCTCCAACCCCATGAAACTGTTTCTAGCTTCCATGGTGCCTGAGGCTGAGCATCATCCCCCTCATCACACCCCATTTAGTGATGAGCCATCTATCCTCAAGCCTTTGAACCCTGCACTGTCTCTAATGAGATCAAGCCTTAAAAAGATCTCCATCAAAAGAGCATGTCTCTATGTATGCTCCTACCACAGTCTTTGCCCCAAAACATAGAATCACTGAATGGTTTGGGTTGGAAAGGATCTTTAAAGGTAATCTAACCCAACCCCCTGCCATTGGCAGGGACATCGTCAACTAGATCAGGCTGCTCAGAGCCCCACCCAACCCGACCTTGAATGTTTCCAGGGATGGGGCATCTACCATCTCTCTGGGCAACCTGCTTCCTCACTGCAAAAAAATGTCTTCCTTATATCTAGTCTAAATCTATCCTCTTTTGGTTAAAAATACATTACCCCCTGTCCTATCACTCCAGGCCCTGCTAAAATGTTTGTCCCCATCTTCCTTATAGGCCCCCTTTAAGTATTGAAAAGACCTAGGAGAGGTCAACACAGACACTAGAAAATCAGAACTAGGTCTTATCCTGCACATTTTGTTCAGCCGTCTAGATTGGCTTGTCTGCTGGAGCAGTTCAGACTGGCATGGCAGGAGTGGAGCCAGATCTCCCTGCCAGCTCCTGGTAAGACATCTGAACAAAATATCCCTATTTTGGGAAAGATTTAGTTTCAAATGGCAATGATGTCTTGTCTCCACTGCACTCCTGCTTTTCTAAGCCTAAATTGCTGGACTGCCTCCCTTGTCAACAGGCTCAATTTACAGATCCGTTGCCATCTATACATCAGATGTGTCTCTCTTGGGCTGTCAGCCTTGCTTTTCCTCCTCTGTGAAAAACTGCCATTGGTAAGTCAAGTCAACTGCCAAGGAAAGAGATTATGGGAAATGTCCTTTGCTCCAGAGGCAGCAGTGCCAGCTGTTATCTCTGTTCTCCAGTTCTCAACCAGGAATAGAGCAAGAACAAATGCGTTCAAGCCTACCCCAAACGGTAGCTCTACTGAAAGGTCTGGGCTAGAAATCCCAGCTTTTTGGTGGCTTTAGTCAAATGGAACAGCATCAGGGGAGGATGGGGGTAGAAGGGGAAGGGGGGAGGGGTTGCACCATCCACAATTTAAATCGACCTTTTCTTAATCTGCTTTGATTCACCTCTAATCTTACACACTTTTTTCTAAGTTCTGAAAAGGTACAGAAATGAGATACATATTTAAATAAATAAATAAATGACCATTTCCTTTCAAAAGGCATGCTTAGAAAATTTGCACAGTTAAAATACTTATAGTAACAGCTGATCAAGCGATTAAGTGTACTTCAAAAGTTCACTTTTTTAAAAAAATACATGTCTCAATCTTACCATTCAGTTATTCCAGAGCATAAATCTTTATTTAATTTTAAGCAATAGAATTGCAGGTTCTAAGTTATACAGAACTCTAAAGAACAAGCAAGTGTAAGATTATTATGGTGTGAAGTTTTACTTAATTTTTTTCAGAGTCAGAATCAAGAGGGAGATATCACTCCACATGGACTTCAAAATAGGTCAGCTGCGTAAATTTGTTCAGCTTTTTTCTACATGCTTTAGATGCTACACCAATTACTACTTCTTTCAAAAACGATGTCTGAATTTGTTTGTTCTCTTTTTATATGGCTTTATTTAACTCTCTACAAAGGAGGGCTTGTTAGCCAGCCACTTAATTAACACACTGGATATACAGCTGAATGTCTGATTATACCCATTCAAGATAGTTAAGTTTCATTAGTAACATTCAATTTCCACGGTAAGATGCATGAGTTGTTATAGTTCACTTAAAACAGGAAACTGTCTCTACTTAAATGTGACTATAGCAAGTAGGTTTCCATTTGGAATTCTTTTAATAATCAGTAAAGGTAAATGAATTAGCATCATTAATTAGTATTTCTTTTCCTTTTCAAACTTGCTAGAACAGAAACAATACACTGACTGTACTTGGAAATCTGTTTGAGAAACCAGTTGTCCCATTTATTCCGTTTTACTTTGAAGTGCTCCTTCCAGCTACCTGTAAGTAATGACAATCTGGAATAAGAGAAGGAACATAAAAGTGTGTTAGCCCATTAATAAAGGAACTGCATGGACAGTGTGTACACTCTCTTCAAACTGTAAGTCATAAAGCTACAAATTGAGAACAGAAAAAGGTAGCATTGCTTTTCAGTCTTCTTCCTAAAGGCATCACGCTCTTGCTCTATGCTATACGCCTTCCACATTCAAGTGGAGAGCTTCCAACCACGTCAATAACAGGATCTTTCCATTAGTAATTGGCTGAGATTTATTTCTGTTCAGTTCAGTTCCTTCCACAATTCTAGCTTTTCCAGCAAACAAATGCAAGTTCAAGGGGAAAGAAAACAAATATTCCTGCAACACGCACACACTCATTTTCTTAAGCTTTTTTAAGCTCTCCGAGGTAAACAGCAAGCACTTCCAGTGACAGTTTCTGAGTAATGATGGGGAAGAGCGAGGAGGTGGTTGAAAGCACCACTGGCTTCTAATGCAAACTCTTTTGTACTACTCAGGGAACACATGTTCAATCACTGTTTATGAAACAGCCTTGACAGTACAGAGAGGAGCTTTTTGCTTTATGTTTGTTCAAGTGAGATTATATCTATTTTAGAAACAATTGCTCTTGTTTTTACTTTTTTTTTTTAATATGTTTTTGTTAAACCAAAGCAACCCACAATCTTAATAACAGATTAGTGAGTAGCTGTCTTCGCTGGAGGCTTCATTATCATGAGGTTTCACTGCACTCCAGCTCCCCTCAGAACACATTTAAAGGCATAGGAATAGCGTTGAATTTCTAATACTTGAGCTTCCCAAGAAGAAAAACAAGCACGACATATTAGAAGAACCTCATCGCCACTGAGGAACCTTTCTTTAAAACCTCAAAATAATGCCATTGCATATGATGCCTACTGTCAATAAAGTAATAGGATTAAGGTTTCATTTTTTAACACATACCATGAATATCATGTTAACATTTATGCAAAATGTGTTTACAGAAATCCCTGCATATTTATGGAACTATACTGTGCCCTGGAGAAAGTTTTTTTTAGGCAAACAAAAGCAGCTGTAAACTGAATTGGACTTGAAGCCTGAAGCAGAGCACATGCTGCACACTTACAAATGATTTTACATAATTTAATTTAAACCTATTTAAGACAGACTATATTAGCAAGATATTTAAGGCAGCGACTGCAAAAAGCTGCACTGTTGTAAACATCTGTTTGTTATGTCATATTAAAGGTCCTGTCACTGGCCACCTTCTAATCTGGGAAATAAGGGTTCCCGTTACAGTTTTCATGCATAGATGGTAACGAGAACTTCACAGCAGCGTTTCAGAGGCTCAGCTTTGAACTTGGGGTGACAGGGTCACACATCAGCTCAGGCAGCACAGGAACTCTGGAGGTCCCAGGTCCATCCCTGCAGCAGCAGGCTTGGTGCTGAGGTCAGACCAGGCTGCTCAGGGCTGTGCCCCCTCCAGGATGGAAACCCCCTGGATGGGGATGGAAACCCTCCGAACAGAGCTGGCACAGCCCCCCCAGGCAGCCTGCACCTCTGCCCCATGGCTCCCAGAGAAACTCCTTTTCCTTGAGTTCCCTCTGAACTTCTTTTCCTTGGTCCAGCCAATGCCCCTTGTCTCTCTGCCTCCTTCTTGACCGCCTCCCTGCAGGTACAGGGGGCTGCTGCCAGCACCCCCAGAACTGTCTCTCCCATCCCTCAGCCATCCCCATCCCTGCTCCAGACGTGACTGTTGTGCTCTTGATACTTTAGCAAACAGCTTTTTCACAAGGTGAACCACACTGAAAGCCAACTTGCCAACCTGCCAACTCCACAGCACCATCTGACTCTGCATCAGCTGTGGAGCTGCATTCCTGTGTCCAAGCCCAGCTCTGCTATGGGCAGGATTACAGCCAAATCAGGGTCTCGTCTTTCCAACTACAAGTTGTCTCTGTAAGAGTATCCCATTCATGCTCTGGAAGAAGAGGAACAGAAACAGAGCAGTTCCAGGGTCACTTCCCTTTTTTGCCAGAGAGTTTATAAAGTCAATCCTCCAAATCTTTATTCATACAGCAGCAGAAAAACTCCAGTATTCAATTTATATCCTAGATTTAAATTAAGATGAAGTGCCATATGATTGCTTAATGCCTTGTCGTATCTGCCAAATCTAACAATTCTATTCACCACGGGCTAAGCCCTGAGAAATGTGGTTATACGTCAGGTATTAGGCAAACCACATCCTTCTGCTTGGTACCATGAGGGAAATTCTGGTTATATTTCAAATACTATTTTCAGGACTGCTTGTCAACTCAAGAGACAGCATTTCTAAACATCTTCCTGTCTTCTGCTTCATTTAGTCCTCCTATCTAACCAAACCCTGTCCACAACAGACAGAAGAGACCTTCCAAGTTCTCCATAGAAATACTTTCAGGACAAATCTCACCAACACTATTTAATGGAAACTCTCTTAATTAAGGACCCTAGGATCCAACTTTGTACATACGAATTGCTCATGAACAAAGCATACCACATATTGCCCAAGAATTAAAGCCATTTTTGTTGAGGCAGAGTGAGGGCATAGACTCACCGCAATGATAATCTCTTTGGCATCACACAGTGATACGTCACAGAACACTTTTATTAGTTAGTATGAAATACCTAACAGCTGCCAACATTTCTGCTGCTGTCTGAGCAAAAGCAAGATACTTTGTAATTAAGAAATTATAAATATCGATGGGTGAGGTGCCCAGCTAGAGAATACAAATGACACAAGATTCAAAACTAGGCAAAACAAAACCTAAAGGAGGTGTCAAGCCTGGGCAAAAGGGAATACTTTATCCAGACAGAATACATAGTTACAATAATTGTATTAATGCCTGTCTGGTGTCCCATCCTTAGTCACTAGACATCGTACAGAGGTCATGAAATACCACACTGCCAGGTGTTTGCTGTAGTGTACATGAATATACATGGAGCCACAGGGCTTCCACACAGATGCTTCCTAGGATATAGGATAACTCCTAGATGTTTCCTAATTTGAACATGTTATGTCATGGGGAAAATATACATGCTTTAACGAAATATTGTCCTGAAAGTATGAAGTAGAACTATTAAAAGCTCTGGGCACACAAACTGAAACTTCATTCCTCCCTGGTTCTTCACATTTTCGTTTTTGTTGGTTTCTTTTCTTTTAAGGCATATCACAGAAGTACTGCCAACCATTTTGCATTTGCAACTAATTCAAAATACTGTGAAGAGTATCCTAGTGATATTACCCTTCAACAAGTATGCCCGGAATAATAATCATAAATACCAAACCCAGAGATCTGAAGGCATTTGAGTTTGTCTTGTAGAGATGGCTTACATACTCCATTGATGTTCACTTTAATACTTGCTTTTATTGACCTGCTGGCTTCTCTTCAGGCAAAGAGTGTTGCAGGACGTCAATCTGATCCAAGGCTGACTCCAAAGGAGGGATTTTCATTGCAGAAGAGGAAGCTGTCCCTACCCAAGGGGTGTGGAACGCAGCACGTCTGACAAGGACATTTCAACAACTCTGCAGCTGCATTACTGAACAGCTACAGGTTACTAAGGAGCCTGTGGACAAACTTCTAGGTTCTCCACGGGACTCTGCAAAGCAGTTTCAAAGGTAATTGAAAAAGGCTAAAATACAAGGCTGCCAATTTGCCGATGAAGGCTGGAAAGCAGCATAAATTATTGCCCTGTTCTGCATCAGCAGGTGTTTAGATCTGCAAACATAAACAGTACTCTGTACTACAAACTCAGTTCACCTTCCTTTTTCAGACAGAATATATTGACAGGATGGGGAAAGCCAACAGAGTGGAAAATAATGTGTTGGTATCACTAGGTATGCAGCAAATACTGCTTAATCTGGATTAAAGAAGGAAAAAAGCAAGAAGTGTTCTCTGATCTGCAGTTGCTTCTCTGGGACCTTCCTAAGGAGACCACTGCAAAATGGAAGCTTTCTAATTGAGAGCTGTATCCTTGCAGCATGACCTAGCACAGAACTGCCCCTGTCTCTGGGGTCAGCACAGAAAGATGTGTGCTCCATACCAAAGCAAGCACGTGCAGAAAAGCTTCTGCTGCAAATATTCAGTGCTTGCTGTGCTTTGGCAAGCTACCCAAACCCCTCCTGTCCAAATGCCTCAGCCTGGGTGCACCCGACACAGCTCCACGCTCGGGGCTGCTCGACGAATGTGTCTTCTCTGGTGCAGAGCAAACCTGGCCCAGCTGATAAAACTGACATCTCCCTTCCCCGACGCTGGTACTTTAGGCTGTTGTCAGACGTGCTGCCCCAGCCACAGCTCAACCACGCTCGGGGCTCCTGCTGCCAGCCCCACCGCTGGCCCATCCCCCAGGCCTCGAGGCCGGGGCCACACTCCCCTCTCTTCAAGATGTCAGTGTCCTGGTCAGGGCAGAGGTTTGCACACCCTACCCCATCTCCCCAGCAGCCCACCTTAAACACTTCTGCTGGCAGGGTTTAGAGATCGCTTGGATGCATCCTCACTGAAACTGACTGGGTAGCACTTACGTAGGCCGCTACATCCCACATTTCTGGGAACCAATGCAACTGCCTGGGAGGGATGGAGGGGTGAGAAACTGCTGTGGGAGCTGCCTCTTCACCCATCTTGGGGGGCACCCAGCCCATCCTGCCTGCTGGGGAGCAGGGAGTGAGTGTGGAGCTGCCAGGAGGTGACAAGTCCATGCAGTGGGGGAGGAAGGGTGCTTGGCTCCACCAAAGTGCAAGAAGATGAGGCAGGGTAAGATGTTACCTCATCATACGTGCTCAGTCTCAGAGAAAACTATGTTCTTGTGTGCCTCGTTCCTCTTTTTGCTACTATAAACCAGGGGAATAACGTCAAATGTAATGGCTGTACAAGCACAGCACTCTCTCTTCAGCACCAAAATGCAGACTTTAATAATATATAAATGATTTCTGAAAGATGTAAAGCAAAGCTTAGTGCAACTTGAATGCAGATGAATATTTGAAAATAAATTAACACTATCCACTAAGCACTTTACTAAATTGGTTTCCCTTATATACGCATGTTCATACCCAGACAGCAAGTCCTGTTGATACAATTTCTACAACAGGAAAAAACTATCAAATCAACTTACTATACTATTAAAGCTTTCTAAAAAACTCAAGGCAAAACACTCAAGGCAATTTTTTAATGGAGATAATGAAAGAGAGAAGAAAGGAAGTATTGTGATGGTATTAATGTTGGAAAGACAAGGAAGGAGCAAATGGGCAGTTACCCATAAATACAGCTCTTAATTTCAGTTACGTGACAGAACAAATAATCAGAACAATAACCACCACTTAAAAGTCAATAAAAGCATCACATATTTATAAAGGTCTTGATAGATAAACTCACAATACCTTCTCACATTTCTCCTCCATTACCCTTCTCCTGTCATGACACAGGGAGAGTGCTACAGCATCCCACTGTGCAGAGAAAGCAAAAGAAGACATTTGGATGCAGCTGTAACCAGGAGAAACAACAGTGGCAGTAGGAAGCAAATTAAAGTCTCATCAAAAACTTGTAAGCAATTCAGAGAAACTGGTTGTGGAAGAAAGTAAGTTTTATTGTGAACACAGTAATCAAGTGTTTGCATCGAATCAAGATAACAAAAGAAAATTACTGCACCATTGGCTATCAACCTTGTATGTAGAAGTATTAAATAAAGGGCTAGGAAAGCAACAGATCAGTTTATGAAGTTCAAGAACAACAGCATCTGTATGTCTCATTACCAGAAACATCTCAGACAAATAGAGCTTATTTTCAGCTGACTATGGAGGAAAAAAAGCATAATCAAAACTTCCAAGACTGTGCACTCCCAAGGAGCAGAAAAATTAAAAAGTTATCATCACCAACCCTTGAGCAGAATAAGCTATGAAGCTCAGCATCCCATGGAGCACGCAAACGTATTTTCTGATGTCTAATAAGCTGAATGCTTGCTACAGCTCTTCCGTCAGTGGGGACATCAACATCATCTCCCTGGTCACCAGCAGTCTGGAGCTTTGTAAGAATTCCACCACTTTGAAATTTCAACTCTTCTACTTATATTGGTTGAAAATAATCCCCAGGGGTAAGAAATTACTCTGGGACAATGAGGGGAGTGATTAGTCAGAAACCATTATTATTATTTTGGCTTCACCTCCGTAGGAAGCCAGGTTGAACAGAATATAGTCAGGAGGGAAGGAAAGAAATAAAAACCAAAAATCTCAATTGGGAAAAAAATCCTAAAACCAGAATTATTAAGTCAAGTACAGAAGACATTTTCTTCACATAAAGAAAGATTTGGGAGCTTTTCACCAACAGATCATCATTCCTGACTTTCTAGGATTTTTGCTAAGCCATACTCTTAGGCTGCAATGAAAATCCGGATCATCCCCTCGTTAAAATGTAAACGCCAGAATCTTAATCCATTCTAACACAGATGTTTGACTGTCCAAATACTTCTACCAGACAAGATCGCTTGGATTTATTTTTGTAATTCTCTCCTTGCAGTGCTGGTGGCAATCCCATGGATCTGAGAGGCCAGTCTGGATACCACAGAGTAGAATAAATCAAGCCATCAATCCTAAATCCTGCACTGTTTCACTGCTGGCAAAACTGAGGGAACAAGGAGCAGGCTAGGGAGGGTGCAGTGAATGAAGACTCTTTGGCCAACAAGGTATAAAGAGAGCACAGAAATTTTCCCTCACTCTTCCCCCAAAGCCAAACAAGAGGAAGCCATGCTCAGAAAAGTGAGCAAAGTCTTGGAGCATCTGCACCAGAAAGAGAAATCAATGAAGTCCAGCAGAAAGCCTGGCAGGAGTTCAGGGAATGTACAATCTCCCACAAGGGTGGTTTTTAGCTGATGGAGAAAACTACACGTATGATTCCTCACAAAGTTTCGTCCCAAGTTTTAGAAATCAAAGAAAGCAGGTACATTCTGAAGGTTTCAGTAAAAACACTCATTGTTATACTAACAGAAAACATTATTTGAACAGGATAGATAATAAATGGACACAAGGGAACAATTATGCAGTTTCAGATATATTAACAACATAACCTTACTGAGTTTCTCTCTCTCTGCATTTCATTATTTGGATCAGTATTTTTTAATTTATAATTATTTTGAAGCTCAAGTGTATTTTTATAGCATGCTGACGTATGTAATCCTATTTTACTTAAATGTATTACTGTCATGATAAGTCTAAGACAAAATAAAGTGGATTGGTCTCTGTTCCAACAGGGTGTAGACCAAAACCTATCTACAGAACTAAACCTTCACTCTAAGGATACAGTAAAGTGATTGCTTTTGGAAGTGATTTAAGCATTTCTAGTGAAGTTTCAATTTCTTACTTCCATGTAAGTAGTTCTATCAATCACAATGTAACATTTCATAAACATCATAACACAAACATTCAAGTTCATAATTTCAAGGGGAATATTAAGGATTGAAGGAGAAAAAAAACCACAACTCAGAGCATTTTCATCCCTATGACCTCTTCAGTGAAGAAATTAAACAAAGTGCAATGGTCTTTCCTTCAGCTGTTTTCAAGGTCTCTCTTCTGACCAAATATTTCTTCCAGACTGCTTTTTGCTAGCTACAAAAGGTGATGAAGTTATACTGTGTAAGCCAATATGCTCTAAATATTTTCACATTCATAATTCCTAGCCCCAATGCCCCTAAAGTCAGCTAGGATTTTCTTGGAATGACCAGCCTCATTACTTTTCAGAGTTCAAATCTTTAAGAACTGAGTCTATCTGCACCAACCAGACAAACAGAATGCTGTAGATCATTTTATCCATTGCTTCAGGAATATTTTGAATACTCTTTTACTTCTTCCTTTACTAAAAGCACTTGCCTGCTCTTCAAAGTCCACAAATAACTTTTAACAAATGCAGAAGAGCATCCATCATAACTGAATTAAGAAAAAAATTCTCTTACATTTTGTTGCAATCAGAAAGAAAAATTTCTGCCTCATGAGTGATCAAAGTACAAGGACACTCCTTGCAATCACAGAAAGATGAAAGTCAATGATGTATTTTAACTGATTTTCTATGTACCTCTTTTGCATCAACAAACTGCATGTTAGTTGTTCATTATCTTATTCATGCAACTTTAATTATGGACTTCATGCACAGAGGTTATTTTTCAGAAAAGTATTTTAATATAACTCAGCAGTGTCATTATGTAAATAAAGCTGGTATTTTTACTCTCTACTTTTCCATGTTCTCACCACTGATTAATTTCACTGTACAAACATAATTTCAGAAAGGAGACGCAGATACAAATTGTACCTGGAGCACTTTCGATTGCTTTTCTGCCGGAGAAAAAGTCATTTTAGTTTTCTCCCTGATGAGAGGCCGTCTGTTTATGACGCCCATTATCAGTTCCCTTCAGCACTTCCTAAAGGTTAATGCCTAACGTTCATAAACATTGAACCTGGTCAGCCAGACGTACGGAAGCATCTAGGGCAGGGAGGTACAGGTAGATTATCCGTGACTTACCCATGGTCACGCCGAACACCTGGGACACGGTCGGACACTGGACCTCACGTCGCCAGGAGCGCCCTCAGCAGCCGCTTTCCCTCTCTCCCACAGCCCCCGGGATACCCTTCCTCTGCTGTAACCTCTCCCCGTCCCTTCCCCCAGGAGCGAGGGGTGCCGCTCGGAGCGGTGCCCAAAGCCAGCGGCCGCAGAAAAGCACCTTACCTGGACACTCCGCTCCTCCGGGGCTGGGCCAGCCGGGAACGTTCCGCTTTGCGGGGCAAGGCGGGCGGCCCCTCCCGCCACAGCCGCCGCCCTCGCGTGGTGTCCCCTGACTGCACCGGGGCCGGGCAACCGAGCCACCCCCGGCGGGCACGGCCCAGGCAGCAGCGGGACACCGCCCCAACTCTGCCCGGCCCCAAACTCGCCCGCCCGCCCACCGCCGCCGCACTCACCCGCCGCCGGGTCTGTGACCTGGGCCCACGCCGCCGCCGTGGCGGGAGGCTGCGGGCTGCCGTGCTCGCCCTGCGGCCGCACCGACCCCCCGGCCCGGCAGGCTGCGGCACGGGGGGGCCGGGGCCGCCCCCGGAGCGCATGAGGCGGCCGCAGCGGGGTACCCCGAGGGGCTGCCAAGGGTGGAGTGAGCGGGCTGCCAGCTTCACCCGCCCTGGCATGGGGCACCACTCCCCAGAATAATGTGAGGCGGCCCAGCTTGCTGGTCCCCCCCCAGCTTGGCTCCGGAGCGGGAGAGGGGACCTGACTGGGACAGCCCCCCACACACACCTCCAACCAGCATGGAGGGACGGACATGCTTCCCGAGGGTCCCTGTCCCCGTGGCCCTCTTGGGGGCACAGAACTGTCCCTCTGCAAGCTGATGGTGGAGAGGGGAGCAGGTCCCAGTGCCCGGTCACTCTAAAATAGTGGGGAAAAATTCAGCTCTTACCTGCAGCCTTCGTCATTTTACTCTCAGTTCTCCATGTTACATGTTTTTATTGGCTGCAGTCCCTCCAAGTGCACCAGCAAAATGACACAGGACATCCTCCCACGCCTGCCCGACGCAAGCAGCTCGCGTCTGACAAGTTCTGGTTTGAAAACAATGCAAAAAGTTGGCACCTGGATGTAGCCATATGTGACCCTTTTTGACGGCAAGCTTTAGTGCACTGCACAGGGAGAGGCTGTGGTGCAGCTGCACTAGTCTGTCATGAGGCTTCCGGCCCCTGGGACATGCCTTTCCACAGAAGCTTGAAAAAAAACCCCAACAACCTGGGCCTGAGATCAGCAGTCTTTGCATTTTTCCTCTTAAAATGTTGCCCTGTGAAAAATATTACAAGTTCTCCGTCTTAATTATTGCGTTTCAGTGGGAACACAAAACATAACATCTGGTACTCTGGAGCATATCGAGGTGCTAGCACATTGCCTACAGCTGGAGGCATAACACCATATTATACCAAACTGGCTTTTAAAGCTTTTTAAAAAATCTAGACATTTCAGGCATTGATTTTTAATTTAGTTTTTCTATGTTGTACCAAAAGGAGTCTAGACTATCTATTTTGAAATCCCTTGGAAGTGTTTTGAAAATCTCACTACAAGCAATCCATATTTATCCAAGCCTTTATCCAGCCATTTCCCTAGGTCCAGTCATAGCCTTATGACAAGGGAATCTGCACAGAGGTTTTCCATTTATACCTGATATTCTGAGAACTGGATAGATTCAACTACAGATGGGTATCAAACCTGGGCTTTTCAGTGCTTGCACTACAAACTGTGTTACGCTTTTTTCATATTTGTTTATGATAAGAAACAAAGGGAGTCAGAGGGTTAACATTTTATTTAATTTTGAAACTAAAGCTGGCGTTCCTGAACCTTGGTTTTACTTTTTACATTTTTCCGATGTGACCTAGAATACTTAGAATCTATTTTTAAGACTATTTAAGCCAAGTTATTACAGTAATCCAATTTACAAAGGGAACTTTAAACACCTGATAACTCAGGTGATGGCTTAGAATTGGTTGATTATCTTGCTTTTTTATTAGATCTTTCCAACAGTCCTTTTTAAAGTATAAAAGGTGTCATTTGGAGTCATGTCACTACTCCCTCTAAAATATTTTTCTTAGAATATAATTTATTACTTCTCATTTAATAATTAGTCTCTGTCACTTATTTTATTATTTGGGCAGATGGTTTGATTTCTCAAAAAATCCCTATAACTACTATTTTTAGCTTAATGATTAAAATCATTAGAAGATGTCTTTCACTTTCTGGGTTATAAGAAAGATTTACTCAGAAGAATGAGGCTGCAGTTCTTCTCCCATGAAGCTAGTATTTATACTACAAGATTTACATTCAGCAGCTCATTTTTCCAGCAGAAACTGGAGTTCAGTTTGCTGATCATCCGTGGTGCTTTGTTTATGTGAGGACATATGAGGAGAGAAGAATACACTCAACCACCATATGTATCACCATTAAGCATATTAGTGCCAAAACACAGTCCTGGATTTAGGTTGGCAATATTAATATGTGAAGGCTTGACATCTTTCTAGCCCATCTAGATGTCTTTTGAGGGAAAATCCAACCTGTGTATTCCTTCAGGCTAATGTAGGGGTAGTACTTCTGAGGTAGTCTGAGATGCTGCTCACCTTTCCTCATGCAGCCAGTGGCTGCCGTGTACCAGAGGGATTTCATGTGTGGTGTTTGGGGTGGAGCACTTCAGATACCTTTTCTGAGTTGGACCCAACAGGAACACCTGGAAAAACTGCAGATACCAATAAGTGAGGTGATTACTACATAGCAACAAGTTCTTCAGGGCTGTGCATGTTCCCACTGTGGCACTGAGAGAAAAATCCTTTCTGCAAAGGGGAGAATCAGTTACCTTAGTGATGAGCAGTAGTGGAAAGCTGTTTCAAAGCACCTGGCATCAACTTATTTTCTGCTGTGCTCCATGCCTTGACAGAAGCATGGAGCATCCAACTTAGAACCACGACAGGGTCTGTCTTCCCTTTCTTTATCATAAACTGCTATTTCTTTGATTTATTTTATTTTTTTGCCTTGCTGTAGCAAAATCAATGTAGCTTGAAGAATAGATTTTACATCTGTAAGACTTCCTGAGAAACTTCATGTTTCTGTATTTTTAGACATCTGGAGGATTAGGAGAAAATCCTAGTGTACTTTAATAACATTCATGCCAAGCCTTTCTTTCTTTTTGTTATATTTTACATATTGTTGAATACTTCAGATAGAAAATAATATAAGATTAAATCCCAAAGAAGCCTCTAATGAAATAGATTACTATCACAGAAAACAAACCAGTGAGCAAAATACTGTAGATGACTGTATTTGAATTTCAGTTGAGAAATTTGTGAAGAAGATTATGTTTTATTGTGGTGCCTAGAAGCCAGAGAATGAATTCAGTAGCCCAGACCCTTGCTAGTCCTATGACCACATTTCCATGTTCCACCTGGCATCTAAATTTTATAAGATAGGCAGAATATAAATAAAGTAAAAATGAAACAAAAGCAAAATGCAGACTCTTAAGGATTATTTTGCTCACTGTGCGGTGCCCCCACTACAGCAGGCACTGGCAATGCCATCCAGGAGAAGAAGAGGACTGCACCCGGTGAGCAGTGGGAAGCTCCTTCTCTATTGGCCACCTCATTGGATGGGCCACATAGCAAGCCTCTTGCCAACAGCCCCCCTGCCCTGGGAGCAGAGCTGTGCTGAGCTGGGTTTTCATAGGATCTGAGCAGCCACAGTACTGGATGTAGCAATGTATCAGAGCCTCAGGCTGCCTTTTAAGCTGAAGGCAGAGTTTTGCCTCAATAAAGGCTCTGAACTCTCTCTTTTCTTCTAGAACGCTGGTTTAGAAAGCTGACATTCTGCTTTTCTTAAAAGCATAGTCTTAAGAGGTGCAGAATAAATTAATATTCCTTGGAAAAATAATTTTTAAAATATTCTTAGAGGGCCATAAATACAATGACAGAGGTAAATAGAAGAAGAGGCCTTATCTAAAGGTGAAAGGCATTTCAAAACACAGAAGTTGTGAGCAAACAAGGGAACCTAGATCATAAACCCAGACAAATTAGTCTTAAAACTATAAACAGAGATTTTGAAGAACAACTTGGTAAAGGCAAGTATAAAAGATCTAGTAATACCTTAGACCACACAGAAGTTTTGCACAACTGAGAGATTATTTTGGAGTAGAAGGATCATAAAAAAGGCCACAGAAGAGGTGCTAACATAACTCTTTGTTGCAGTGTTCGCTACCAAAGAGCTTGTAGACATTCGTATCCATACCCTTTCTTTACAAAAATCAGTTCTGAAGAGTTATCCTATATTGAATGTTTGGAAGAAAAAAAAGTAGCTCAGAGAAGTAAAATGGATAAAAAAATCAGCTGGCTTAAGTCCTTATCACCCAGAAGTTCCTAGAGAGCTCAGATACTGAATAGCTGGTCTGCTAAATGAATTGTAGACTTACCATTCAAATGGTTTTTGAAGTCAGCCAAATAGACGGCACGAAATCTTGAAATGGGCCCCAGAAGATGTTTGTATTTGAGGGAATCCATTTTAAAATATCCTAAATAATAGTACCAGTTGGCACATTAATAACACTGAACTAATGGGGAAGCATCAACATACCTTTTGTGGAAGGAAGCCATGCCTTCTCCCTACCTGCTGAAGGCTTCATCAAGCTCCTTCATATGTAAATGATCCAGTCCACACGGGACTTCTAAATACCGTTAATGCTTCTGTCAAGGTCTTTTAGGAAAGACTGATTAAAATCTTTATAAAAAAACTCCATGGTGAGATAAAAAGGATTAATAACTACTTAAAGGGCCATCACAGGATATTAAAGAAAATTGTCCTGATGCAACTTCTGTCTCACAACACAAGAAAATAGGCACTGAATGAAATCCTCAGCCAATAGGTTTGAAACAAATAAAAGCAAGTACGTGTTCCACATGGCACATTATTATATTACACTTTGCCTGTATAATGAAAGAATGATATAGAAACAAAAATCATAAATGGATAAAAATTTTGGAAGAAATATTCATTGGGTGCAATTAACCATGAAAGTTCAGATTTCCAGTTCTTCAAATGTGTGAAACCTCTAACATACGACCGAAAGCAACAAGGCTTATAATAGGCTATAGAAACAGAAAAGCAAGTGCATCATCTCTGTCTCAGCTCCCTGAAGCTTTAACACCTGCAGTCTTCATGTTACTTGGGAAAAGCTCAGTCTGTGGAGACATTCATCAGTCTTCTTGGGGAGAAAGTTAGTTGGGAAAATTGTTTCAGTAGGAATACTGGATTTTTTTATACACTTATTTACTGGTATTTTCATTAAAATACTAACAGCTTGAACACATGGTTTGCATGGCACAATTACTCTAAGTGGCAACATCTTTTTCTTGTTACCATTGTACCCTCTTGTTGATCAAAACCAGGAGAGGACCTCCAATATATTGGCCTCTAAATTGGTATGAAGCAAGAGTTAACTCCACAGACATCAAAAACAAGTATGAAGCAAAAATCGAGATTCTGATTAAAGAGATTACATGCATGCATCCAAATACATGCAAGCTTCCCCATGCAGGTGTCCTGTCGTCTGTGATACAGCATCAGGCTTCACATCTCACTGCAACCCAGAGCAGAACGAACACCTATAGATGGGCTTTGGATTAAAGCACACTAAGGAGAAGGGAGGAGATTACATTGCCTACATTCAGAAATGTCTACCCAGAGGATCTGCGGCTGAAATGTGTGTTTGTATCAGCCTGACAAAGCCAGGGTTTGAACAGAGATGCTACTTTTCCAGCCCAGAGTTGGCCCTGACAGATTGCATAGGAGATCAGATGTGCCCTGCAGATACCCAGCTCTTGCCTCCTACCCTTCCTCATCTCCGGGCTCCCACACACTTTCATAAAAGGATTAGAGCATTTAAATAGCCTGGTTACAAAATTGTATTGAAGCATAGATACTGCTGCAAATTGTACAGCCTGCTGGCACTGCATGAATCATGCCAGGCCTGGAATCAGTCTACATTAATTCCAAGTGTGCTGAATTTCCATTTCCAAACTAGTTCTCTTTGATATTCATATTGCAAGTTGCCTTCATTTAGATTCTTTTATTTCTTTTTGCTAGTTTCCTTTGCATCTATTAATGCTTTTGCCAAGTCTCTGTATACATAACTAATTTCCAAAGCTTCCCTCATCCTGTTCTGTGTTTGATCTCCAGATCTTCCAAAGGAATGTAAACAATGGTAATCAGAAAATGAGATAAAGAAAGAGGCATCTCTTCAGGTAGTTGTTAAAAAAAATATTAAAAACAGAACCAAAAGAATCAAGAAAAGGTTAATTCCCACTTTAAAGCTGCTTTTTTGCATCCCAGATAGACACATGGTGGACTTGTGTCCTTCTGATTTGGTCATCTTCACTTTATTCATATGAAAAGCATGGGCTACCCTTTGAAGCCTGCCCCTGCTTTCTAAGGGCAAGTGAGCTGTTCCCATCTCACCTCTGTGGAGAACACAGGTGCACACGCAGCCTCACCACCAGCACATACACCACGCCATCAACAGCAGTCTTCTCTCCAAAGAACGCAGAAGGAAGACAAGTCAGGCTGGTGGGACTGCCACTGGGAAGGCTACTCGGTGTGGGGGCTGGTGTGATAAATGGCCACGCTCTGGTGATGCATTTGAGAGTGGCTATAAAACACCTGTTGTTAAGAGTTAGCCTTTGTCAAGTCAGACATAATTTTGGTGAATCTGGTACTTGTGGGGATTGACGGGCACAATATGTGCAACCCTGCATGCTGCAACAGCTACTGCAAAGTCACAACACCGTTGTTTGATCCTTGCTACCAAAAATTACAGAAACAATTGTAACAAATGCAGTTGTCCGTGAATCCCTGCTGGGTGAAAAGTTCATTAAAAGTCATATTCAATTAACAAATGTCTGTCATCACTAGATTTGCATATCCTGGGGTACAGTTTAATATATGTCAGAAACAGCCAGAATGACAGGCTACATGGTGATTAATGCTTAGCTGATAATTTCACAAAGCATCACACTAAGTAAGGAATACCTCCCAAATTAACAACCTAACCCACATAACTAATAAAAAATGGGTGAAAATATGAATAAGGGAAAGGAGATTATGTCCAAATAATATGAAGAATTGCAGTGTGTTTGCAGTCGTTCCCCAGGCTATGCTTCCATGTTTCGCTCAGCTCGGGAGGAAAACATCTCCTTTTCAGATCAATAAATAGACAAACATTTTGTTCAGTAGTGATAAACCGCAGTGGCAGAGCTCCAAGTCCATTCCCAAAAAGACAAGGAAGGCAAGGTAGAATCTCAAACATGACTTGTTAGGCTTCTGAAGAGAAGCAGCATTGCATACAAGCTGAGAAGACCCAAAGTGGTGGTGTTCATGAGCCTTTTCAGAGCTTTGTGGAACACCTTCCAGGCCTAACACATATTACTGTAATGTTACAACTGAAATACAGGCAGCTGAGACAATGTTTTCATTATATGAGTGAACTGGCAGCAACACTGAGTTATGGAGTTGTTCTGCCCCTCATGCCTACTTTGCAGATGGTCGGTTTTAGCTCCACGAAATCGTGCATCATCTCCTCAGCTGTCCTGTACAACTGGCTGTGGGGTCATGCTGTAAAGTGGAGCAGCAAATGGGGTGAAGGATGGGCCATGGGAACTAATGAATATTGCCAGAGTGGTATATTGAAAGCATGGTCTCCACTCCAGCTCTACTACACTGCAACCATCCACATGGGCCTGAATTAATTGTCATGTGGGTCCTCAAGAACAGGGTTGACTGTGCAGTGCTATACATTACCAGCTGGAGTGTTCTCAGACATTGCCCTTTGCCAGGGTGAAATGTCTAGTTTGTGCATTAGCATTTAAAGAGAAGACATTGATTCATTTCATCATACAGCCCTAAGTTCCTAGTTCAACTGAAGCAGTGAAGAGAAGTTGCCAGGACATTACCTGTCTCCTAAGAGTTTTGCAGCGTGAGGCACAGGAAAGGAACAAGGCAGGCACTGGAAAATTGCCACCTGGTTGCTTTATAGCAGTGAAGAAATACAGTGCAAATTGCTTTTGTTTTGTGAAATAGTGTCTTAACACTTTCTGGTGTGCATGATTTCCCCTTGTCTACTCAGTGACCTCAGACCCTCTGGTAATAGAAATTATTAATAAGCTAGTTCAGTTGGAAAATTTACACACTTCCTGATCTCTAGGATATCAGATTTGGGTCCAAATATACCTTAAATGCACCAGTTCCTTTTGCATTTATCTTTTTATTCATTTTTCCTCATTCTATTGGAAAGGTACAAGGAAGTCAGAAGACATTAACTTGTATGGCTGTCTGCAAGGTGTTTATGACTGAAGTCAGTTCAGTCTTCCAGAGCTGCTAACACTGGCTGCTGCAGTAATGTCATATGCTGTATGAATACCTTGGCTGAACATTTTCACGTTTTCTGAGCTACCTGTCTTCTGCACACCATAGCAGTTAGACAAAAGGATCTTACAGAACGAGGCTGCCAACCAGTCCCAGCTGGAAATGCTGGTAAATTGTACTACCAGGAGCTATCTTGTCAGCTGTCCATAATAAGCTGAAAGGTGCTAAGAAGGCAGAGAACGAGGGTGGGGAGAGTTTAACACAAGGAATAATCCCGTTTTCTCACTCTAAAAGGGAACGGGTTCACAGCATCCCTCTTGTTCACAGCATCCCTCTTGTCCCCTTCCACGTTTTCTTCTTTCAAAGCTGTTTGACCTGTTCCTCAAACCTGGCCATGGAAAGCATGTGCAAGTAGCAGCAGGACATCCCTTCTGCCTGCACAGGACACACAGATGTGATACAGCACCAAATGCAACATATGCAGTCTAAGAGCAGATACATTCTGCCAGTGCTCCTGGCATCAGATTAACTCCACCAGCAGTACAGACCACTTGCATCATACAGGGCATCAGCTGCAAGAAATAAGACTAGAACAGTTACAGTGCCTCACTGTCTATGATAGTCCCAAAATAACACATTTGTTTATTTCTTCATCAAATAACTGGACACAGTGTGTTGTCGTTCATCTATGTTATCAGTATACAGGCTACCCTGATGCCTCTGTCAGGTCTTACTTCTCATGCAATTTATAATGTATTTGTTACTTCTGTAACTGGTGGTTTGTTGTGGGTTTTTTTTTGTTTTGTTTTCATTTGATTTGGGGTTTTTTGTTTGTTTGTTTTTAAATAAAAAAGCAAAGCAAAACCAACTTCTCTTTCAGCTATTAATTCCCAGGGCTTTGGAGAACTGCTGTTTGGCTGTTTCTAGAATGCTAGTCCCAGCTAAATGAATGCCATGTTAAGGTACCCAGTTTACCTTTGTTGCGTCCAAAAAGCCAGGTTCTTCCTCAGAATTTTGTTAACTATAGAGCACTCTTCAATAAGCACTGCATAAAAGAACTGGAGCTTATAAAAGGATAGAAACTGGCCTCTAAGTGACTCCAACAGCTAGAAGAGCAAACACATTAGGGAGGAATGAAGCACAAATCAGTAGAGAGACAAAAGACAAGAGAAACAGCATTGTGGAGAGTTATCTGCATGAAGTCACAGGGTGATCAGAGAATTAAAATTATTGCAGGGATCCAAGCACATGACTATCTATTAATTTGTCATTAGTTGTAATTTTCATTTGGTATCTGAGCAATCTGGACTCCAAAGTTCCAAATAAAGAAGACAGCTAATGCAAGTAATGTGGAATGAAAAAATCAGGTAGTAGAATGGACTTGAATCTGAGTTGCCACTTCAAATGTAGAGATCATTAAGTCAGGGATCATGTAAGAAGTAATAAACTTGCACTCTGTCTTCTTGGGGGGTACTCATTTCATGTCTGGCTCAGAGAAGTCTCCAGGGAGAGAGCACATGAATACTGAAAAGCAGCAAAAAAAAAAGTTCTGAAGAGGGGTGAAAGGACATTTTGTCTTAAAAAAAAAAAAAAGCCAAGAGATGATGTTTCATGAAAGAACTGCTCAGAATGAATCGGATCTTTGGAGTGCGTCAAGTTAGCTTTACAAAACAGACTGTTTCTGTGTATTAACTATTCAGAAACCTTCAGTGAATCAGTGAATTAAGTTCTTTTGGGAAGTTTCTCAAAGTGCCTCACCAACATTACCAGAGAATTAATTGTTACAATTCAGCTGTCAACCAGTGTGACTGATCGCCTATAGTCTTATTCTTGCTTCTTCATTAAATGGTCTCTGCTTTAAAAAAGACTTTTAAAAAAAATAAATTCCTCACCTACTCACAAAATTAATCTCACATTTAAGCAGCCTCGACAAGCAAAGTTCTTAACTTGGTGTGTATTAGTCTCAGCCAGAATTATAATTATCTGAAAATACCAGGAAAGCAAAAGTTTTGTTCCTTAGAAAGCTCGTGGGAAGAAGATAACTAGGGCATAGACAATGGATATGAAGATACAGGCTGACCCTATTAAATAACCTTGTACAAGACTCTTCAGGCTTCTGTAAAATGGGAATATTAATAATTCAGGAGGTCATTAAGAGAATGATCACTGTGGATTTGGAGGTCCAAAACATTATACCTGCTAATGAGACCATAGAGGAAGAGATAAGAATGGACATATCTGAGATTTGATCAATTCTGAGGCAGGCAGTTTGAACCAGAATCTAACTGACAAAAAGACCCAGGAAGAGAGATGAGCTTTTAGGAAGAACTGAAATATTTCTCCCCTGATGGTAACTAAAATATGCAATATCCAACCAAAACTACCAAAACAGTTGCAACAAAAAAAATAATATTCAAATACAAGTTGAATGTAGTCAGATGGTACCAATTAGAAATCATATCTTCATCCAGAACCAATGAATGGCTGTATCTCCAATTTATTCATATGTTATAAGGATACAACAGTCCCTGTTTGCAGACTTTCCATGATTGTGAGAACAGCTGAAATGATTCACACAAATTTTGATGACTACAGAAATTATGCATGTGGTCTTTCTATAATTCAAACTTACTGTAAAGTCCCTGCCACAACAATTTAGAAACAGTAAAGAGCTTGGTTACAGTAGAATGCAAAATTTTCAAATCATCATTATGTGGAAGACACACAACCTGAGGTTTTGTCACTCTCCCAATCCCTGAAAGATGTTTCCTATAATTATCCACCAGAGAACATTATTTCCTCTTCATAGTCTAGACATACTTATGTTCACAATATGCAGAGATGGCTGGTCTTCTAAATTAATAAACCAAATTATTTGAGGGACTGTCACTGGAAAGTTAATTTGCTATGTTGTTTAGATTTTAGGCAATGTTTGCTTACCTGAATGCACTTCTAAATTTAATAGAGCTGCTTCTATAGGTTAAGTCTTCATGCAGAAAGGAGCCTCCTGAAACACATCTCCAGTCCTGAGGCTTGAAGTCCTGTCACCAAGGTGCCAGAGTCCAAAGCCCTCTCCCCTCAGGCTCCAAGCTTAAATCAATGAGAAAAATAGCAGTGGGTTAACTATTGCCTGCTTACTATGTAGGGGAGCTTGGGCAGCCAGGTGTTTATCTAGGGAACAGCATTTAAGAAAGTACTAAGAAAGCTTTCGAGTTGCCTTCAATTTAGCATGCTGCAAGACATAGATGAGGCAATTTCTGGGCCTCTAATTTACCCAGGATGATGGACATTGAATAGTGACGTTTAATTCAAACCCAGCACCACTTGGACCTTTCTCTTTCATCATCTACATAGTCCTGAAACCACGACTGACCTCCTTCACACCAGTTCTATTATCTGCCTCATTTGACACACAGCTCACACAGATTTCACCACCCTGGAAAAAAGACAAATTACATTTTATTACTGTTTTCTTGGACCATTGAAATTGAGATCTACCTCCATTGTTGAGTAGCCTGAAACTGGCTTTTCTTACCTGGATATCAGGTAGGTAGACAAGAACAATATTTTTGTCCCCAAGCTCTGACTCACTGCTCTGAGCAGGCAGAAAATCTCAGTGCCTTTTTTACAAGACCTAGTACGCCCACCTGAACTAGGTTTGCTACATGGAGATAGGGAAATGCTATTTGCAACTTCGTCAGGTTTCCCAAATGAGTTTGCCCAAGAACAAAGCTGGTCTGGGGGCATTCCAGAAATGGTGAGAGGCTGCTGAAAACCATAGTACCAATCTCTACCTGGAGAGAGCACAATCCAGGCATGACTGTCCTAGCTTTAGCCTTAGGAGTCAAAATAGGAGTTAACCTAGCTCAGCATTGAAAGGCTCATGTTAGTGTAGGTGTCAAACAGTCCATCTGCTTGGGACAAGCTGTGGTAAGATCTAAGATGAGAGTGCAATGAAGAGCTGGCAGAAGCTGTCCTGACCATGCTGCTGACTCCTGCATAGGTCCAGGGGAGCTGGGTGTTGCCGTGAGCTAGATCAGCCAGAGGGAGAGGGAGGTCAGGTAGTATTTCTTTTAGATGAACACTTTTTCTCTACGGTTGCCACACATTGCCTATGGCACATGTTGTCATCAAAGATAGATGTTTTCTAGGATAAAAGTTAAGCTCCCATGAAAATCAAGAGGCAAGATAAGAAAAATATTTTTCAGTCTGGATCTGCAAAGATATCTGTATAAAATAACTTATTTGTATAAAATATAGAGAACATATCAAGCAAATTTGCCATAATGATATGCTGGGAAACCCTGAAAAACCTAAGAAAGTAAACCTAGACTAGGCAATATTTATGTAATAGATCATCAGTGACTTACAAAATCAGTATTTGTAATTCACTTATGTGAGACAGATGAAATAGAAAAAATCCAGTTGCACTTATACAAAAAAATACAAAATCTTGTGTTGGTAGAGAAATAAAAATTCCAGTGATTCTCCTTCCTGTCTTAGGTTACAATAAACTGATCTGCAACTGGGATTAGGAAGAAAAATCAGGAATCTATTAGTAATGAATAAGATGTATTGCCACATTTGTGGCAGTGGACTAGGTAGACTGCTTCTAAACTCTTGCATGGTTAAATAACCCCCTGTCTTGTTTTCAGACATCATAATTTTTATGTACAGGAAATCAATACTGTAGGGGCCATGTTGAATTCACAACAGGCTATGTAAACCTTTCCTGACACCATTATCACTGTATGAAATTTGACCAGTGTTCCTCCTTGTCATAAAAGTTTCAAGGAGACAAAGAACCATTTGTCATAGTTACAGAAATAAATACAGGTAAAATGACAGTCTAAAGACAAAACCTAAAACAGTTTAAAAACTGGGAAAGTGAAGTGTTAGTGCCTTGAAACAAAAGCCTCCTTGTTGCTAAGTTGTATCTTCAAAGCCTTGTCAATTGGCCAGAATATTATCCAGTAGACCTCAGTCAAGAAATAGTTTATTTGTATTGAAGTAAATACCTCTCAATATGAGCTAGTACTTACGTCTTTCTTGATAATGTCTGGTGGGTCAATGCTTGACAAACAAAGGTGGTCATAGGTCATGATGCAGGACCTGTGATGCTGTCATCCTTGTGTGCCCTTGTGAGCTTGCTGGTCAGATGAGTGGGAGCAGGGCATGGCACAGAGATCCAGGCTTCACAGAGCAAACAGTCAGTTTCACCCACCCATCAACTGGGCTTTTGTTGTCTGTAAAACTAAAAATGGTTCTGGTCTGATCCCTCAACATCACTTAACCAGTTTGAAATTAGTTGTGACTGTTGATAGAAAGTCTCTATTAAATAAAGAAGCTAAATTACCAAGATTTCTGTGTTCTTCATGATAACAAACTTCCACGTGCAGAGCAGTGAACCAGATGCATGCAACAAAAACCTGCTGTGCTTGGGTAATTTCATATTTATAAGGAGGAAATAAGTGCTGAACATATTCCAAAGCAGTCATAGAAATACCAATGCTTCTGAATGCTTCCTCTAGCCTGTGGCTTTTCCATCATTATTATAAAGCAGCTGCTCCAATACCATTAATCCAGTGCAGAATACCATGAGTGATGAAGCTCAGATTTAGCAGTGAAAAAAACAGTTCTTCAAACAAACCTGTCAAGCCAGAGAAGAAAAATGGCAGAAGGAAGCTTATGTTGTTCAATGTGTTTTCTTCTTTCATAGTACTAAATCAGTCTACCTTTAGTTGCTGCAAAATAAATTGCCCATCACCACAAATAAGCAATTGTTAAAAATTTATAATGGCCCTGACCATTCTCCTAAGGTTTTTTGTTGGGTTTTTGTTTTGGTTTTAAATAGGGACCTAAAATTAGGGGTGATTCGTGGCTGACCTGAATGGTCTGCTAGCTGGAGGTCCAGAGAATGAGCAAGTTCAGCTGAAGTTAATGACATTGCAGAGGACTTAGATATTAATTTAGGTGTTCCTCTCTGAAAACGTTGATTCTTCTCTCTCTTTTCCTCTCTGTTTAAAAACTGGTTCCATATGAAGTCAAAGGATTCTGAAAATAAATACTGATTTGTTTCCTTGAACGCATCAATCAGTATATCCGTTGTGTCATTTACTATTAGGCTATATTAGCACATGGGCAATTTGTTCCACTCCAAAAACCAGCAGTGGACTGTTCCAGCTTGCCAAGAGATAACACTGACAGCTTAACAGACCAAGAGAGCAATTTGTCCATTTAGTACACAGACATAAATCTTTTCTCCTAACAGCTTTTTTTAAGGCACAGGCCTGCTTGCTTCTACACCTGAACCTGCCACAGACATACATACGGTCACGCCAGGAGCAAAGTTACAGCCAGGGACAACGCTTACGTTTATAAAAATTGACTTGGATAGTGTTGCGCTCCCTTAGGTGAGTTTATACAGATGCAGTGTCCATGCTGCAGTCTGAACTTTCCTCGTGTGCTTGTGGCTGTGCGAGTTACTAAAGCATAGCCATGTCAAGCACATCTGTACAAATCCCATCTCTGATTTCCCTGCACAAGGGAAGCCCTTGGTTTCCAGACTTGAAGCCGACACGCGCCCCTGCCAGTCTCCCAGGGTTCTGCAGAGGAGGTCTCTTGTCACAACTCAGACTGAAGAACAGCTTTTCTTTCTCCCAAATATTCTAGAAACAACAGGAGAAACAGATTTCTGCACTGCCCAGCTGCTCAAATTTTCTAAGTTTGATCTCCTCCATAAATGAAGCTATTGATGTGGAAATTGATGCTCTATTTTAAAATAAAATTATTAAGGTATGTAAGGAAGAGCCTTTTTATCATTAAAAGAGGAAAATATAGATAGTTTTTATCACTCGGTGTATAATTTTACACTTAGCTAAGAATATTGGAAAGGCTGCTAGGTCAGAGCAAAAGTCTTCTAGCCCAGCATTATGTCCCTGACAGTGGCCAACAGCAAATGCTTCAAGACAAAGTATAAGTGAAGGACAAGCAGGTGGTGATAGCTTTGCATCCTGGTGCCAGCAATTACCATTTTAAGGATTTCCTGATAGAGGTTGCAACTGGACAATTATGTTTAATAGCCCTTGATGGATCTTGCTAGTAGCTATTTATCGAAAAGGGACCCTCTCTTGTCAGTTCATGACTGATTAGTTGCTTTGAAAGCTCACAGTGAGGACCTTGTGTAAGGCTTTTTAGAAATCCAGGTACACTGTAGAAGCCAAAACACCCTTATTCATATGCTCACTAACTTCCTGCAAGAATACTGTGAGGGTTGTGAAGCATGCGTTCCCGGGAGACTGAGCTGTGCAGGTGCCCCTGGAGCCTTTGGAATAATTGGCATCGTATTTGTTGCCCCCTGTCTTCTGGGACAACTGCCAACCTCTGTATTGCCACTCCTGACTGGCAAACTTTATGCTTAGCTGAAACTTATAATTGAGCCAAATAGATCCTCGTTGCCTTTGAAAGAAAGGTCATTAATAATGCAGACCAGTAACAGCAGATATGTATCAATGTAGCTCCAATAATATCCCTGCATATACAAAAAATAAAAATGAAATTATCTTCTCTAAAAAAAAAATCAACTTTCTGTAACAGTTTTGCTTCTTATATGTATATATGTATCTTAAGTGTTATTAAAAAAAAATCAATAATCAACTGGCTGCAGACCCTGCTATCCAGAAAAGAGATTAAACAGATGCTTTCTAGACCACTATCTTCTTCCAATCTAGGCCTTAATTATGAGGTACAAAACTCTGAGGCCATTTATAATTAAATTGTGTCATTTAAAACCTGCCTAGTAATCCTGAGCTAAAAATATCTACATTTCTTGACCTATTTTTAGATGAGACAGTAGTTACATGTATGTGTCAAAAGAGATGCAATTAACAAAAATGTTATAGCTCATATAATTATATGTGCTGCTTATATTTTATATATATATACATATAAATTATCATCTCTTTAGTTAATATTGAGTGTCCTGGGTTGAGCCAGGATGAAGCAAATTTTCCTTTACTGATTTTTTTTTTCCTTCAGTAAGCTCTCTTTTAACTAGCAGCAAGTGTTCCAGCTAGTGGACTGATAACACTGGAATGATTATGTTACTGCTGAGACTCCAAGGTTGCTTCTTACCTTTGCAACTACAGAGGCTACTGGGGCAGGAGAATTGTATCTGTTATCCCCCCGTAGGGGAGCTGGACTAGACAGGCAGCAGAACTGACCAAAGGTATTCCATTCCATATATCTATGTAAGCTCCAAGGAAGGTCAGAGATCACAGAAGACAACTTCCTTCCTGCTTCTTCTTCCCTTCTCTTCCATCCATGGCTGGTGTCTGGGGAGAACTCCATCCATCCATCACCATCGACCCCAGGCTCAGGCACCTCATAACTCTCCCCTTAGCTCCTCTTTGCTCTGCCTTATCTCCTGCCTGCGGGCTGAGACTTTTCAGGACTGCTCACAGCTCAGCAGAGTGCCAGGGGAGTTGCTGGGGGTGGGGGGAGGCAAGAGGCTTTTGCACATTCCTGAACATACTTGTATATAATTGTACATATAATTAAAGCTGTCTAATTTAGTTTTCAATCCAGCTAAGTCTCTCTCCTAATTCTCTCTCTCCTTCCCTACCTGGGTGGGAGGGGGAGGGGATTGAGAACATTGTTTGTCTCTGGTTTATTTTTCGATTCTGAGTCAAACCGTGACATTGAGGCACATACAGTTCCACTCAATTCAGTGGAGAGAGGTGACACTGTGCCAATTAAGGTTCTGGCCCAGAGGTAGATTTCACCTAGAAGTTAAGAGACATTTAAAAAAAATCAGGAACATTAATTGGCTCCAAATTAGCCATTAATAGTAAGAAGAAATAAGTAAAAAACAGATGGCTGTGTACCTACAGTGTTGAATTGAAAAGTGAATTGCCAACAGATTGATTGGAAGTGCTGGTACGGCATGAAGATCCATGGCAGCTCATTTCAGGTCACATATTAATGGATACAGGTCCATATGTGTACATGATTGTGTACATATATATGCACTTGTGTGCAACATGCAAATAGGTAATGACACACATATATATTTATCTATATACACACATCTACATGAAAAATGAGAAACAACAAATATTCTGTGTGTGTCTGTACCTGTCAGGATAACTTACACATATGTAAAGATGGTGATAGCACAGCTTTCAGTTCTGAACTAGTTTTTTGTAAATCTGCTCAGAGCAAAAGCCAAGGAAACCCTGCCTGCCCACAAAAGAAAAAATAATCCCTCCAATACACAAGAAAGGATGATTATGAAGAACACATTTGGACCCAGCTCTTCTAAAATCATATTGGCTGACAAAAAATAAGGGGGGAAAAATCATTCTTTGATGAATTCCATAGGTTTCTTTGGGCTGAATAACACAAACACAAAGCTTCTCATGGTTGGACCAGTGGGCAAGATGGGAGTAGACTGAAAATTGTCAGTATTGGGTTTTAAGAGCATCCATCACACACTGGTACAATGCTAGCAGCAGTCTCCAAAATCCCAATAATTTAGACACATTGAACTATACTACACAAATTAAAGGGGGTTGATTTTATTACACGTGTATCTGTCTATTATGTAGTGATATGGAACTGTCTTGTTAATTTACCCTTCAAGAGCATTTTTTTTCAAGCAAACAGTAACAGTAACAGAAGTAGAAATTAGTTTTCCTCTCTCATTTGCAATGACTGTATAACAATCTTGACCCAATCTGCATTTAATCTTCTGATGCCATGAATGGCACGACACCAATTTGCACAATCTAACGATTTTTTTGTTCTTTGCTTCATAACAGTAGCTGTATAAAACAGTTGCAGATTATTCATTCTTCTTTACAGAAGGATTAAATCCATACAAACCCATGCATATCCATACATATTTACAAAAATATATATATGTTGTTAATAAATTTCTACTCAGTAATTTATTTTTTGGTATGACAATACCCATAATTTTTGTAAATTATGTATATACTATACATAATAATGCTTTAGCATTTAAATCTATTGCATCGTTTTATTTTGATCTACATGAATGGGTATTGTTAGAACAACAACAAAAAACCTTGTAAGAGGAAGAGAAAGAGAAACATTTATTCTATAGTCCTATCTATTTATTTTAATCAGGATTACCTCTAAGTCAGTCCTTAAAAAATCTGGCCCCTGACTTCCATTTAATTTCAGTTATCTCTATTACAAGTCTTTCCACAGTCCATCAGAAACAGAAATTTTATTCTTTTGTGCTCCACTTCTCTCTCACAACAGAGACATAACCCTGGATATCATAATATGTTATCACAGACATTATTTCAGTATTACTTTTCATTTAGAGGATCAAGGAGAAAAAAAAAGGGATTTTGTGGATCACTTAAATGTGGCTTAAAATGAGTAAAATGTAGAGTTGTCCTGGGTACACAAATTTATTCCAGAAAATAGATCCCTGTCGACTGTTTTTCTGTTAACATTGTTGACACAAAAAACCCATCTTCATTGTCGATTTCCATTTAAATGCTGCCAGGGAGACATTTCCATTCTTTAAGTTGCACTGCCCTCTGGGGGAGATGATCTTCAAATATATCTCCATATCCACCTCGGGAGAACAAAAGCCTTCCTCGGTTTTCTCCTTCAGTTTTCAAGGCTGAAGATTTTGCCCCCTCCAGATTTTACGCTGGTGCTTGGTATGATTTTGGCATCATAGCACAAAGATGAGCAAGTTATTTGCTCTTTTATTCCCTTAGTCCCCTAGTCCTCTTTTTTTGTGTGCGTGTGCTTGGAAATCTTGCCTAGGAAGGCCTGGAGGTATTTTTATGTTTTTCTGAGATTTGTGTATGTAAGGTTGTGTGATCATGGTGAAAGGCCTGATGCTGCTGTACCATAGTGTCAGATGCATCCCAAAGAAACACCTCCACTTCTGCAGAAACATGCTCACAGTTTCTGCATAACTGAAGGTGAACAGGAAACATATCAGGTTCAACACTTTCCACAAAATGTATTAACTTTTGCTGATGCAGTGCAGATTCATGGGTGCTGCCTAACTATATGGAGAACTGCTGGGCTTACAGTGCATTACTGGTCTAGTGGGAGGTGTCCCTGCTCAGAGCAGGGAGGTTGGAACCTGATGATCTTTAAGGTCCCTTCCAACCTTAACCTTTCTATGATTCATATGCTGCACACATGGTCACTGTATGTGTATACCTGGCGTTTTCTGCAAGCCTTAGGGTTTATCCTGTAAATGCCAGGCAGTATATTCTGTGCCTTGTGTTCCCTGCTTCCTACTTGCTGGTTCCTTCTAACAACTGCAATGAGTGGTAACACAATCACCGAGGGCAGGAATTCATGGCAAGAAGTGCAGCCTCCCTCAGTGTGAGGGAGGCAGGCAACTTGTCCACCTCCTATCCAAAGTGATTTTCAGGATTCTCTCTCTCACACTGTTTACCAATGTGTTGAACCAATATCAGAAAACTATGGATTTGGAAAAGCCTTGCCTAAAACATAAGCCTGTTTAGTATATCTTGCTCTGTCTAGCTGTCCTTTCCTCTCAGTGATCTGTCTAGCTGTCCTTTCCTCTCTAGCTGTCCTCTCCTCACCAACTCAGGAGACAAAACGGTCACCAGGGCTTTTCTGCAGGTTCAAGTGTATGTAGCCATGTTTGGGATCTTCCCCAGTGCAGCTCTGGGCTCTCGGCAGACCTGGTGTTCACTGAAGAGCTGATGGAAGTTGCTTATGCAGACCATGGAACTGACAGGTGCTCTCTAGTCTGGAAAAAGCCTCATTTTCTAATATGCATCAGATAAAAAGGCATTTTTTTTAATCAATAAGCTCCCTAACACAAAGGAGGAAAAACAAAAAGTTTACTTTCTAAAATGAATTCTGAGAGCGAATCAAAGAAGGGACAAATATGATTTTCCTGTCCATACAAACTCAAGAGGCTCACAGGTAAGCAGGAGATCACACTGGGGAAGCCATCTGAGACAGATATCTGGGTACAAAGATTCTGCTTCCCTTCAAACTGAATAAAGCTGAAGCTCCACAATGAAATAAAACATGGACTCAAACCTAGGAATGCTGCAAGAGGCTTTTCCAGTGGCAAGCAGGCTGACAGCAAATAGTTAAAAGAACCTTCAGTGCAAAGGAAAGTATTTATGTCATGGCTGAAGGTAAGCAAAGTCCTAAGCATTTCCACAGCAGCGTATGAATAGCCAAAATAGTCCTCCAAATTCCCAAAGACCAATTTTGAACAACTGCTAGTTTCTGCACGACCAAGATTTCACTATATGATTTAAAGCTGTCAGGGCAAGCTGTATGATTTGAAAATGAAATAAAACTCCAGAAGAGAAATTCCCGTAGTAGTTTCTCTCTTGTAATTTCTTAGAAAAGATGTGTGATGAAGGACGAGGAGGACTTGTTTCAGTGATGTAATGCTTCAGTCTCTTTCCACAGTAGTGCTCCAAATAAGACAGCAGAGAGAATGAAAGAATCAGAGAACAATTATGTGATTTAATACTTTGAAAGAAAAGAGATCAGATTGGTCTGGACAAAATAGCCTGCCTTGGCTATCAGAGAGGTTTTTGTAAGGAAAACCACACTGTCAAGATTGTGGGAATACTGAAGCAGAAAAAAATCAGGAACTAATGAACACTCATCTTTGGAAAAGAGCAAGGGCTTCACAAAGCAGAGGAATGAACTCCCATTTTAAGAGATTATGAATTCATCACACGAAGCCAGCCACGGGCTTAGCTGTGAGCTGATGCTGAGCCCCTAAGACCATCTGGCTGTCGCGGTGGTGCTATGTAGAAGATGAACACTGCACGCTTTAACTGGCTCAAATTCTTGCACAAATAAAAGCAATCATTAAAAATTACTATTGTGGCCAAACTGGGAGTCCAATATTTTTCTGCATTCCATGCCCTCCAGTTGTCCTTCTGAGACACAGGACACAGGTACCAAACCCTCATTCACCACCAGCCCCAGCCTGACACCCCAGTGATAGGGAGCAGGAGAGAGCAGCACTCGCTGCCTTCCTCTCCCTGTGTCTTTTCTCCTCCTTGCTGCAGCTGCAAATCAATTTCCATTACCCTGCCTAACATCAGAGAAGATCCCATTCCACTGCAGTGAGTCAAGCTCACCCCACCTCCACTGCTGCCTCACTGCAGGACTGAGAGGTGCTTACCAGTTACAGACCACAGGGCCACTGGTGAGCAGACTACTTAGCCAAGGAGCAGATGCAACCTAGTTGCCAATCCCATCTCCCACCCTCAATACCTCCACTTCAGTGACATTTTTACTTTTTACAGAGATTTTCAAAAGCATTCTTAACCTTTTGGTAGGGACAAGCATGCTGCATTTTATTTCAGTTCAGCATTGAATGTCCACTAATTCTCTGTGCTTACCTTTCAAACTAATAGCTACAACCATTTTGGTAATTATTCCCTTTCCCCTTTTTATCACTGGACAACAACCACAGCCTTGAACCTTGAGGCTGCGAAAGTTCCTCCTTAGATTTTTCTTTTGTGTTCATTTTTTCAAATGAGATTGACTTTCAAATACATTATGATCCATTTAGCAACATCCATAGGCAAGACCAACACCAAAATCACTGCGTATGTTAGTAAGAAGATAAACTTGTGAGAACCAAGAATGTTTAATTTGTAAAATTTAAAATTACATATTGTTTACTCCATATGAAATGTTCTGCCTCATACTGCTAAATATTTTGTTTAAAAATTCAAGGTAATTCTTTAAGTGCCTGGTTTGGGGTATTAAAACACATTTGACAAATGAAATGGTTGTTTTTCTCAGCTGAGACAGTATCCTTGGTATTATGATCTACCATAAAAATTACACATTTTCTGTTCCTTGATTGCCCAGTTATTTTGAAAACATTTTTAAGCAACACTTTCTCTTTTTGGACTACTTTCTTTTTTAGACGATGTTCATCTTCTACATAACACCACTGTGATAGCCAGAAGGTCCTACAGGCTCAAGACTCTTAGTACTTATAAGAAATGTAGTCTCTAATGACGTTTGATGTGGTGAAAATTTCATGCAGTTTTATAAGTTTTTTATGGGATGAAGCCTACCCGTTAGTATAGCTTAGGTAAGGGAGACCGGAGCTACACCCAGCTCCATTCCGTTAGCTGATTCTGGGAGCTGTTGGGGAACAGCACAGTGATCAGCGGCAGCTGTTGCGGGCCTATCGGTCCCGGCGACAACTTTCTGTCAGTCCCTGCTGCAGGTACGCGTGGGAAAGCAATGAAGAACTGCACCCAACTCTTCACCGCTTTATATCCTTTCGACACGTCAGGGGAGGTGACCCAAACGCCATGACGACGTAGGCAGCCAGTGCCGGGCAGCCCCTCTGCAGGAGAAGCCGGAGGCCGTAGCCTAGGCCACCCGCCAGCTGCAGCGGGAGGCCGGGTTGGCCGGGGGTCCCCGCCCTGCCGCAGCCGGGCCGCTCCGGGCAGACCAACCCCTCCTCCCCCCTTCGCTCAGGGACGACGGGCTCTGGCCCTCATTAAGGTGGGGGATCCCGGCCCCGCCCGTCCGTCCGTCCGCGCTCCCTCCCTCCCTCCGGAAGTGGCGTTTCGCTGCCGTCAGAGCAGCCGGAAGTACCGTCAGGAGCAGTAAACAAGCCCGTCGACGGGCCGCGGCCGCCGCGCTTCCATCTTTGAGGAGCCGGAGAACCCGCCGCGGACCATGGGGAGCGTCCTAGGCCTCTGCTCCGTGGCGAGTTGGGTAAGGCGGGGGCGGGCGGCGCGGTGGTTCTCTGCACTTCCTTGTCCGTCGCAGACCCGAAGTCGGTGGCTGGTGCTGCCCCCCGCGCCCCGGGCCTCGCCCGTCGCCTCCCCGGGTCTTTGTCTCGCAGGGGCGGGGGCGTCTTTGGTGTTACCTTCCCGCCTCCTCAAGCGCAGGGAGACCGCAGGTCCCTTTCACGCTGCCACCCAGGCGTTCTCCGCCCCGGGCGGCCGGCGCCCCCGCTCCTACGGGGCAGGCTCGCTTCCCGGCAGGCAGGAGGAGGCGGGCCCTGGGGCGCGTCCCCGCCGTGGTCTCCTCCTCTTGGCCTTCTCCGGGGGCTCCCCAGGGATCCGCCGAAGCCGTTTTCCTAGGGTGCTTCGTCTTATTCAGGCAGGCGGGCCTGCTGCGCTGTTGGTTGCGGCTTAATCCGCGTTAATGTGGGGGAGGCGGTACTGTTCCCCCTCTCCAGATCTGTAAAGGAGTCAAAATCTAATTAAATGCTTATGAAGTTCGGCGTTTCTTTAGGGGGAAGTGAAACACGCGTGTTTTACGCGTGTTTCACTGATCCTAATGATTGTATTTAATTTCTCTTTCTTACGGCTTTGTCTTGAACAGCTCCACCCTTTGTAGCATCTTTGTCTTATCGAGGCATCGTTTTCTCACTGCACACCAGTCGGTGCTGAGCATCGTCAGGTGATTTTTCTCAAACAGTAGTTTGAGATGGCGGTAAAACTGTTAGCACTATGCATACAAATGTAGGAGTCGGTAGAGATCCTGCATGACAGTCCTCTTTTCTCTATTGCTGATATGTCTTTCCAAATCTAGACCCTGTGCAAATGGACACAAGCAGGTGGATTGTGACTCTTTAGACATATGAGTTAAAAATGTCAGTTGGGTTGTGGAAACTTTAATCTTCCATACCAAAAATATTGTATTGTACTTCAATTAAATGAAATAATGTATATTTAAACAGGAGTTCACACACACAGTTTAATGGTTTAACAAAACGTCATATTGGTTCAAAATCTTATCTTTTGGGCTATCAATGTATATGAACTTATTTCCCCTAGTACAGAGTGGTGTTTAATTAGAGAGATGATACTTAACTCCTAAATCTTGTGTAGAGATTCTATTAAATGATAATAGAAGTGTTAAATCTGTATAAGCTAAGATTCCAGGCTGTAAGGAAGAGTCTAAACCTGCTTCTGTGTCTGTAAATAGGAGCCTAGATTACTGATAATATCCTGCTAGTGAAGTACTTCCAGTGTTCATTTTGTTTTAATTAACAGTTTAAACACTGCTTAATGGATTAGCTGGTTAGATTTTAATTACTAGCTGAATATAGTTAAGGCTAACATTTTAAAATATTGTCAAATACTAAGTAACAGTATAACTATAGGCTTTAACTCAAATACTTGTTTGTATATGCTGCATTTTCAAGTGCATGAACAGCCTTTCTGATAACTGGCTAGTGTTTGTAGTGCATGAAGAATCTCTGTATACTTGCTCTTGGTTCTGAGTGTTTTTTTCTGTACAGAGAAATTGAGCTAGTGTTCTTTTAGATGAAATAGTTTACATGAGCATTTAGTATTGACTAAGTCCAATTAACTGTGGGTGACTAACCCCCATCCCATTCTTTTAAGTGTCCAAATAAATCGGGGATTTGTTTGTTTGTTTGTTGTTGTTTTTTTTCTTCCTTCAGGAGTCTGTGAATTTGCTGGTTGATTTTCATTCCACTTATAAAACCACAGCTAATCAGCTCTGAAAGCCTATGCAGTAGTCCCTATTAGAGAAGTCTGCTCTCGCCTCTAAGGAAATGTCCGTTTACATGCCATTCGTGGCTCTGTCTGAGAAACAGACTCGGAGGGAGAGCGAGCAGGGGAGCCATATGTAGCGGTGTTTGTGCTGGTGCAGACTGTGCCGTGGCCGGGAGAGCTGCTCCTCTTTTGTCTCGGAAGACGCTGCTGCCGGCGTTGCTTCAGCTGTGTAGCTTCTCTGCAAGGCCGCGTGTGGTTCTTTGCTGTGCAGAGCTGCTCTGGGTACCTGATCTCGGCATCTGGCCTCACACCTCTACTTCTTTTGGATTTTTTTGTGTGGTGTTACTGTTGGTTGTAGCACTGCTCTGCTGTGCGCTGATCAGTTTTTAAGAGCAAAGATGAGCCTGTTGAGAGATGGGGGGGTGGGATGGTGGGAAGGCTTTAAGAGCGCTGTTGTCTCACCAGAAGTCTGCTGATCCTGATGACCTAGATTGGTGAGGCAGTGCGGTTTTCACTCTGCTGGGCATTGCCTCTGTTGCATTGTTTTCTGAAATAGCGCAGCTGCTGCTTCCCTGGCTTTAATATCCTCTATCATGGCAAAGATCTTGATTGAATCAGTTCCTTTAAGCATGTGAGTAGGGATGATGTAGCTAAAACCTGACAAGTCCCAGTGGGGAGCTCAGTGTTTTTGCAAATACTTAATTCCATATATAATCAGTTAGTCATTATCCCAGTAAGAAGATTACATTTGATATTAAAAACTTGTTCTGTGTCCATCGGGGCAGTAGCACTTGGCTTTCAGTGACTTTGTGGGGTTTTCTCTCCTGCAATATTCAACTTGTTACGTGTTCCTGCTGCAGTTTCCACTGCCCTAGAGAATGAAGTGACTAGTTTAGCAGGCATGAATTAACTTGTCTGCCCAGCTGGCTGCTCCCAGAATAGGTGTGTGGGTCACCTTTTAATGTTTTGTCTCAGTGAACACCACCAAACTTACATCCCTTTATGTTTTTGAGAAAAAGTAAGTTGTAGGTATGAAAGTTCCTGGATGGCAATAGATTTGCTGTTGTCCAAGCTTCCTTATGAAAACAAGCTCAAAACTAATTGCAGAGTAAGTTTTTGTCTGCATCTATCACTAAGCTGAGTTCCACCTGGAGAGTTAAGCTTTGATCTGTGTAGTAGTGTCATACTATTTGTATGATAGTATTTTTTGTAGGAGGCATGCACTGAATTTAGGAAGAAAGTGGTACAAACTGTCCTTGTTTCATCTGTTGATAGAACATTCAGCCCATGGAATTCTGTTTTTCTGTTCTTTTTCAAGTCTGTCACTTGTTAGAAGTGTTTATGCCCATAGTATAATATTATTTTATTGGAATGGTATATATTTTATTCTGTCTTGCTAAAACAAAGAGGAACTTGGACTGTAATGTGATTCCTTGTAGAAGTAGCCAACTTGTATAAATAGTATCAATTATCAGTAGGTGTCTCTTGTTTGGAGATGTGCTTGCTTACAGCTTGTCAGGATGAGCTGTTTGGGGGCATAATGCTTTAAAAGTTGGTGTTGGAGCTCAGAAACTTAAATAGGGTATATTGCCTTTTTCGGTGCACATTGTTCACCTGTTAGGGGGACACACTCATCTTTATTTCAGCCACTGTGACCTTCCCGTGTCTCTAGAAACATCCAGGATACATGCATTCCTCCGTGTTCTCTGTAATGTGCTCAGGAGGAAGCTGCTTGAATTACTTGGGCATTTCATAAATAATTTAACATAGAGATTCTCCAGAGAAGTGACTCTTCTGCCAGATGGTCCTTGTACCAAGTTTTCTGCAGCAGATGAGCCTTGGCTCATGCCCTGCTCTGCCAAATTAAACCTTTTATTCAATAATATATTTAAAAATACTAATGCAGACAGAATCAATTACAGAGTAAATTATTTGAGCAGAGAATAGAAATTTTCTTCACTAGAAAGGTTATATGTGTGTGTGGGTAGGAAATAGTGTAATGTGTTAGTATTATAAAATCCTGATGCATCCTAAGCCAGTATTTGCTGTAAAATTCCTGCTGACTAAGCACAGATGGCCTGAATGTAGTTGCTTGCAGTCATAGGCCAGCCTGGGAGGCTCCTATGGTCCAGCCTTTAGTGGGAAGGGAAGCCTGGATAAGGTGTTTTGGCATCTTGAAAATTTTCAGTGATGGAGGCTCTACCGCATCCCTGGGGAGGTTTTTCCAGGGACTGATTGTTCTCACTGTAAAAAAATCTCTTATATCGAGATGTTCCCTCTCCTGGAAGCAACACCTTTGTACTATTTGTGCTGTAATGATAATGAGAGGAGGAGCAGGTAAAAAAAGCACAGCTAATATCGTTTACCTACTGAAATAATTACGATTAGATTCTACCTAGTTTGACTTTTTTTAGCAAGACAAATTTAATAGTGAAGTTTGCTAATTTAAAAATTCTGGAGCGTAGTGAAAATTCTTGGCTCCTCCATCCTTGGAAAGGAACACAAGTACGAAAAGAATACAAGGAAATGATATAAAAGACCCAGTTTGTGGGTCCACTGTGTGGATCTGGTTGAACCTGTAAGAACAGATAATATGAGCCTTTTCCTGATGACTTCTCAAGGCTGCTGTGGCAGTCTGTCTGGTCTTCCCTGCAAGCCCTGGGGCCTTCCTGGTAGCATCAGGTGGCATTTATGTTCATGATATGACTAAACTTGTAAGAACTGTTTCTGACACATGCCAGTTATACTGAATGATTGACATACACATGGTCATGTGGCTGTGTAACTATTTGTGTTCCTGTGTGACTTATGGATGTCTTTGATGCAGTGATTAACCCCTGTGGCACTTGTCCCATACTGGAGGTGTCCTTGTGTGTGCGCTGGGGGAGGACTTGGGCTTCACTGCTGTTCAGTATCTTTGCCAGATGTTACATGGTCTGTTGTAGCTCAGAGAGGGCAGTGCTCTCTTGGTAATGTTGCCTTAGCTGAAAAATATGTGGCCTGCAAACTCGGCTCTTAATCGCTCACTGGGATTTCTCATGTCTTCTAGGCAGAATAATTTGTTTATAAACTAAAAAGAAAAACCCGAACCACTTGAATTGTACCTTTCCTCTTTTGGCTTATGTTTACTTGTGGAACCATTTCTTTCACTTCTTGAATTGCTGCTCAGCAAGTGGTAGAAAATTGCAAAGGGGTGAAACACTTCCTCCCTCCAGTGAAATAGCTCTATGTGCTTCCTTTCCTTCTCACAATTTTCTGTTTGAGAATTAAATACAAGTAATTTTTGTCCTGTTTTTCGCACCCCCCCCCCCCCCTTAGTGATGCAACCGTACAACATTCCTATCCACTTCTGCTGTTGATACTTGGTAGCAAAGGTGTGCTCTGTGTGTTTGCTTTGTTCTTGTGGTTTGTAACTTCTGTGTTGCATAAGTTAATTTTGCCAGCTAACAGAATTATGTGATATATGAGTAGCTGCTAAATATGCAATAGTTTGCAACCTAAGCTTTAGGCTATTTTACCTGTTGGTCCTCCAGTCACGTTTATGGCCCCAGGGAGGACTGGTGCCCAGCTCTGCCAGATGCTGAAAGCATTCCAAGATGGCAGCTGTGCTCCATTTAATTTTTTTCTGTGGTGTATTTGTTTAGTCTCGGCACCTGTGGAAGGGAGGATGTAGTTATTAACTGAAAGCAATCCTTGCATTCCTCAAACCAGGACACTCATTTAGCTGAAATGAAATAAAATTCAAGAGAACAAATGAGCCTGAATCCAGTCTTTATTTCCTCTGAATGGGTAAATTATTAGCTTTGACACAGAACTAATTTCAGTGTACAGTGGTGCCAAGGTGGTTAGGGGGCTCTGTAACATGCTGCAGAGGCTTAGTCTACACTACTGATGAGATGAGTAATTTTCCATCATAACTTCTGATTATCTATGCACCATGATTTAAATATTGAAATCTAGTAATGCAAAGCTTGTTAAAGAACTTTTTTTGTGTTCTATCTCTGTCAGATACCATGCTTATGTGGAAGTGCTCCCTGCCTGCTCTGCCGATGCTGCCCCAGTGGAAACAACTCCACCATAACTCGTCTGATTTATGCATTCTTTTTACTTCTTGGCGTTAGTGTTGCCTGTGTAATGTTAATACCAGGCATGGAAGAGCAGCTGAAGAAGGTCAGATTACTTCTTTATGTCTAGTAGAACAACTGTCACAGATAATTGTAAATGACATCTTGAAAGTGTGAGTTTTATTTGGAAGTACATAATTGTGCTGCCACCTGTGCTTCACAGTCACCATTAATTTGATTGTAGATCAAATAGGCAAAGAACTTAAAGGGCAGTCACTGCATAGATGAAAAGCACTACTTAGAAATAAAGTTAGACCTCTTTTTTTAATAGTTCAGAGCAGAAAAAAATAGTTTTGTGCCAAACAAGAAAATGTAATTTATATATGTGGGGTTTAAAATTATGTGTTGTGGTATTTGATTGATTTTGCTTGCTGTTAATAAAAGAAAAAAAACCTAACCACAGTCTAAGATGTCTTCTAGTTTCATTGTGCTGTACAAGTTCCATTTCTATTTTAAAATCTGCAAATTCATAACAAATATTTTCCACTAATGATAGCGTATTTTTCACTAAGGAAATTAAGAAGTGCTTACAGGAATTTACAGTTTATTAGTTATATGCAGACACAATAATGCACGTAAAATTAGAGTAATAATTTGAGTTTCTAGAGAGCTTATAGGTTCACTGAACTCGGGTTGCACATCCTTGGGTTCTATTAGTCTTTGTTTTGCTGTCTTTATTTTTTTTTTAGGAGATAGTAACTTCTGCTAGGCATGCTTTTGATTTTCTTTCCCCCGAATGATTTATCTGTAAATGTTTAATTCACTGTGGCTTAGTAACCACATTAGATCTTCAGTAAGAGCCATGTTAGTCACCTAGAAAGGAAAATGACAGCCTTCTGGAGTATGATTTGCCTTCAAAAAGATGTTGCTCATGTCCTGGTAGTGACTAGAAGGGATATTTTCAGCTGTTTACTATGGAAGTTACAGACACTTCTAATTGATGGTGATGTTACTTTCTGAGAGGAGGCTGTTTCTGTTATAAAGACGTTGTGAGCAGGCTGTCTTCTAGCAATGTCATGAACTTGATAGTAACGCTCAAGTTAAATTTACCAAATCCCAGATCTTTTATTAATCTCCTGGTTAAGATCAGCAACTGAAAACTGCATTTTTTTGAGAAGTTTTGAAATTGCTAATTATAGAAAAAACCCCCACACTTTTAATAAGATTTTGTGTTTGTTTTTGTCTAGAATTTGCCTGTGTGGGATTTTTTTTCCTTGAACATGTTTGATATTCTGGTTGGTCTGAAACTAACAATGCAGCCCTTCAGTATCGTATTTTCTAGCAATGTAATAGTTGCATAATGTTACAATATTAAGGAATTGTATATTAATACATTGCTAATGCATATTTACTAACAGGAGGCCTTTTACAGATCGCTGAAGTATCTTGTATTTCTCACAGATTCCTGGATTTTGTGATGGAGGAATGGGAACAACTATTCCTGGTGTGCACGGCCACGTGAATTGCGATGTGCTAGTTGGTTACAAAGCTGTGTATCGTGTGTGCTTTGGAATGGCCATGTTCTTCCTTCTCTTCTCCTTACTGATGATCAAAGTGAAGAGCAGCAACGACCCAAGAGCAGCTGTGCACAATGGGTAAGATACAGAAATAAGCACTGAGGTGGATGGTATGGTGTGCGTGTGCATGAGATACAGCTACTGTGAAATTAAAGCCTGTGGCTCAGCATGCTGGTCAAATTTACTGTTCCACAGACAAAAAAATTAATAGGAGCTAGAGGAGTGCTGTTGTAGTAGAGGGTGTTCAGAGTTATGACAGTTCTTAGACGTGGCAGATTAATTTTTGTAGGAGGAAAAGATACACGTGGCTGTCACCTTTCAGAACCTGAACTGTGACAGTGGATAATCTATCCAAAGGTTTCCCAAGATTAGAGTTTCTGCTTTTGTCCGAAGATGAGAAAATTTAGAGATGAGTAATGGTACTAAGTTTGATTCCACAGAGTTTTTCAGCAAATAGATTAAAAAGCCTCATCTGTCCTCTAGGAATTACATTCCTCTTAAAGTTGGTGTTTGTAAGAGCTTGCTCTTTTCTGAGCAATTTTATTTTAAATATTATAACAGTCACATCTGTATATCTATATAGATACTTATCTCTTCCTCCTGTGCTATCTTTTTTCAGTCTCTTTTCTGCATGGAATTGCATATTTAGTTTCTGAGCTTCCCAGTAATTTTTCTCTTGTACGTCATTATAGTTAGAATTATCAGGTAGAAGGTAATAGTTGAATCTCAGCTTGCAGGCTGACACAAGTGGTAGTTTTCATCCAGGCTCAGTCTGTGTGTAATGTAGCTTATTGAACTCGGGAGATGAAAGTTTTTGTGATAGGGCATGGCACTAGAAAGCATAAAGCCATTTATGGTGCCTAGTCTTGGTGGTCACAGTTATTGCTTAGACTACTGCTTCTTCCAGATTATTATATTTAACAAGAAGCTGTGAACAGCTAAGCCATAAAAATGAAGAAATAATTTTATTTTATATTATAAGAAGATGAAACATTTCTAGCTTAAATGAGAAAAAACTTCTAATTTTTTCTGTAGGGGAGAAGAAATTAAGACTGAGCAGAATATTGCTTTGTTTACTACGCTGTCTGTTTTGGTCTAAAGAAAAAGGAGACCTGGTACAGTATTAAGATGCATTGGCAGCAGTAGCTCAGTTCAGCCTTTTCCCCCAGGAGGGTCATACTTGTTACAAGCAAAAAGAAAATGGTTCTGGTATATTATATATCAACACTTTGTGGTTTGTGTTTTGTTTGTTTGTTTGTGTTTTTACAATAAAATGATGTGGAGTCTTTTTACATAAAACCTCTTCTTAAATGTTTGGGATCTTCTTGATGCCCTTATCTTGAATTCTGCTCTCCATAAAAAATTTTGGTACTATTTATGCAACCTGTCGCAGTCTACTGTTAGACTACGTAGTGTCAGCAGTAGGATAAAAGGAAAAAAGATAATTGTTAACTGTTACTGGTTTAAAATATTTAATAATGTTACTTCCAACACTTCAGTAGTATGCGTTACAGGTAGCTTTATGAAAACCAGGGCTTTTGATTTTTGAAATTCTGTGTATCTTCGGTAACACTTTGCAATGTGATCTTCTTGTCAGCAATTTGAAATACTCAGAGCAGTAGGTTTTCCTATGTATATGTACTAACTTTTTCATACTTGCATGAAAGTCCAGTCCAGTAAGGTGGTCCAGTGCCAATGGTCACCTTCTTTGTTTTCTTTGTTTTTTTAACAGCAGTCAGAATAGTTTCTTGCCTCAGGTTAAAAATAATAGTAATAGAAAAAATTCGTTACAATGTTCTCACACACTTGCATAGAGTGCTTAGCAACTGTAGGTGTTATATCAGATAAGTATTATTTTTGGCTGTCACACACTTTATGTGGGTAGAAGGTTAAGATCCCTTTAAAAAGCATGTAATTAGAGGTGACATTTATACAACCTTGAACCTGTTCTTATTTCTATAATTGAGAATGGCATTGATTAAAAAAATAAATTCCACATGTAAATTCAAAAACTAGTGTTACATGTTAATTCAGCTTTCAAACTGGGTTAGTAACTTTTTTATATCCTAATGAATTAGTGAATTTTTTTCATATTCTGCACTTCTGTAATTTCACGTAGTTCCTCTCCACACAAACAGAATTTACTCTTCTGGTCACTGTCACCTGATGGTAACAGCCAGAAGAAGATTAAAGTTGTTCAAAGTATGGGAAAAAATGGAATGGGATAGCAAACTTGAAAACCATCCAGGGGTTTGACATTGTAGGTGTGTGGTACATGTCCTTGTGCTATATGTGCTTTAAGAATCTACATCCAAATGTACTTCACAGTTCTGTTGGCATCACTTTTTGATTCGAGGTTCACTGTGCAGGGTATATTTGTACACAGTCTGTATTTGGGGTGAATTGGGTGAATCTTTGGTAGGATACGTTTCCTAATCTGCTTTGTTTCTCTGAGTGCGCATCTTCAACTGGAAAAAATAAGTCCAATTCTGCTGCAGCGGAACAGGGACTTCAAATTCGATTGTGTCCTTTCTGTGAAGAATCAAACCTTGGCTTTTTTCATTTTTCTGATATGCAGGCAGTTCAGTAATCTCACTAGTCTATTTAAAAACCTCAAAAAAACCCACAACAAAACACCCACTCCAAACTAAACAAACTCACTGTATTGTACCCTAGCTTCATTTGTAATACATCCGTGAGGTATCTCTGGGAAGTGTGTTAAACTAGGTGTCAGTCTAGCACAGATTAAGCATAACTTTCTGGAGAAAGATAAGATTGTAATCCTTCTTCAAAAGAAGTAAATTAAGAATGTGTGGTTTCAAGAACTCTTACGGTTGTGGATTTTGCATGCTTTTGAGTTTTTGTGAGTTAGATCAGACTTCAGCAGTTGCCTGATTTTTTTTATTTTTTAATTTATTTTTTATTTCCCTTCAGATTCTGGTTCTTTAAATTCGCAACAGCACTTGCAATTAGTGTTGGAGCTTTCTTCATACCAGAGGGGCCGTTTACAACTGGTAAGGGAATATTGTCTTCTACTGTATCAGGGTGCAATCATAACTAGTTTTAAAACAAAACTTGAAGTGCATGCTGATGTCTTACAGTTTTTATTGTAGTTGTGTAACTATAGCACTTCCCTGTGTCTAGAGATGTTAAGACAAGGTGGTAAATTATCTGTGGTTCTGAACTGGTTTTATTTCTCTTTTAGTGTGGTTTTATGTAGGTATGGCTGGAGCGTTCTGCTTTATTCTTATTCAGCTGGTCTTGCTTATTGATTTTGCCCACTCCTGGAATGAATCTTGGGTTGAAAAAATGGAGGAAGGAAACTCAAGATGCTGGTATGCAGGTAAAGGACTGTACTACAATCAAGTTTTTAATTTAATCGTACTTTATGTTAAAGAAGTTATTCACTGAGTAATGCATTTTACCAGAGTGCAGAAGAGCTACGTTGTGCCTAAGTATCATTTTCTCAGATAGTGTAGTTCAGCTCTGTTGTCTTGTTGTCCTTTTGATGTCAAGTTAAATGAGGAGAGGGTGGGCAAGGAGAGGGGCAGCAGCCTCTGAGTAGCAAGATCTAATCCTAGGGAGCAGGGCATCAGTTTATGGTAGCAGAGAAGTGACAAATGTAGGGTTTTGGGGTTTTTTTTTTGGCCACAGGCTTTGTTACACCTTAGAGCTGATTAAAAATGAACTAGCGTGTTCGTGCCTCATATTGAACATAAGCATCACAAATAATTGCTGTTTCTTTCTGTCTGCTAGTCGGTTGTTCTTTGCAGGTATATACTGAGTGAAAGGTATAGGATAAGATATAGTGAAGGAGAGTACAAGTCATCTCACTGGATAAATGATATGTTAATTTAAAAAAAGCATTTCAGATGTAATAATTTACATGTTTCAAAAGAGAGCACATCCTGTCTTTGTGCAATGGCCACTTCACTCTTTAATGTTTTTAATGAGATGGAATTTGGAAATAAGACTTTGTTTTTTCTTCTATTGGAGAAGTAGTTTGTCAGTTTATTTTTTAAGCTTTTATTCGGAAGGTTTGTAGTATAACCGTATTCCTCCATACTTGCTGTTCTTGGTTGCTGTTAGAGCGCTGGACAATCAAGTGTGGCTTTAGGATTCCCATTTATTGTGTTTTCTTTTTAACACCTCAGAGTATTGAGAGGAACTTGTTTCCTTTACACTTCAGTGCCCAGAGCTGCTCTCTAAAAACATTATAATCATACAGTATTATTTCAATTTTAATACTCTCTATTGTTAACCAGTTTAATGTTTTTCTTTCTTTTCACAGCTCTGCTGTCTGCTACAGCTGTCAATTACCTGCTGTCTTTAGTAGCCATTGTCTTGTTTTATGTTTATTACACTCATCCAGAAGGTTGTTCTGAAAACAAGACATTTATCAGTGTTAATATGCTGCTGTGTATTGGTGCTTCTGTAATGTCAATTCTGCCAAAGATTCAGGTATAGTTTTAATTCTATTTTTTTTCTATATTGTCAGTTCCAGAAACCTATAATATAATCAGGCCCGAGGCCTTCTAATTGCCTAACTTTGCTGCTTCTTGACTTCCTCATCTAGGAGTCTCAGCCAAGATCTGGTTTGCTGCAGTCTTCTGTGATCACAATTTATACAATGTATTTGACTTGGTCAGCTATGACCAATGAACCAGGTAAGTGTAGTAGCATCATACGGCTTTTTTTGGATAACTAGTTCAGCAGTAAATTGTATCTTCACCTTTTTGTAAGGCAGTGTTAGGGTGAGGTGCTACAATGCATGGAGTTACAGGCAGGGCTCGTTAGTTTGTGTCCTCTCCCCCAACCCCAACTTTCTGTAATAATACTGAAGAAGTAATTCTTCCAAAGGTAACGTGTTTTTTGCTTGCACTTATGTTTACTGTATGGAAGAATTCCTGCCCTTTATTGACAGGATTGCAGTATTCTCAGGCTTAGATTTTGCAGATCACCACAACTCTTCCAAGATGCGTGGAGGGTTCATCTCCCATCTCTCCTTTCTTACCTGGTGATGGAGATGCTACTGATTGTATTTTTCCTAACAGAACTAAAAAAAATGTTTTAATAAATGTTTGCTGTGTTTTTTGTGTCTGAAAATAACTTAGCATCTAATTAATTAATTCAGAATCTCAGGTGATTAAAATAAACTGCCAAATGCTGATTTTGGTGTTTTTAATTTGGTCTCTGGCCCATTTATCTTAATTATAGACAACCTTCTGTGCTTCTGTGTAACAGCATAGGTATGAGCTGTATCTAATTCCTCCAGTAATTACAGAAAATAAGTTTTTCTGCAACTTCTCAGTTGTGTCATCTGTGTTATCTGTGAATGCTCTGCATTGGGAACTGTTGATAATATGAGGCTGACTTTGTAGCTTGCTTTCCCAATGCTGAGATAACTTCAGTACCCCACCTGTAGACTACATGGATGTCAAACTTGTTTGCTACTGGTAGAACTTCTAAAGCTTAATCTGCAGAGCATTTTTATTTTGTTGCATCTGCTTGTATGAGATGGAACAGTAAAGCAGTTGATGCATATCTTACATAAGTTGAAAATCCTTTATCTGCTCAGAGAGATTTTTATGCCACATACTGTAATTTGCCTATGCTACGGAGACTCAATAGGCTAAAATTAGATTCAAAGCCTTTTTACTTCAAGGCTGTCAGGGTCACAAAGTTCCTTTCCATCACTGAGAATTCAGTGTGGAAATGCACTATCAAATATTTGTTCTGTTGTTTTATGTAAGTGCCAATGTAATTTCCTCCACAGATAGGCGCTGTAATCCAAGTTTGCTGAGCATCATTGGTTACAACAGCACCACCATTCCGACCCAAGGTCAGGTAGTTCAGTGGTGGGATGCACAAGGAATTGTAGGACTGGTTTTGTTTTTGCTGTGTGTTCTCTACTCAAGGTAAGATCCCTTTAAAAAAAAAAGAATTATTAACTTGTCATTTTCAGATGTTTAATTGTATTTGTTTGGCTAACTGTACTGGGTCCTCTCCTATTCAATACAGCATCCGAACATCCAACAACAGCCAAGTTAACAAGCTGATGATGACCAGTGATGAATCAACTCTGATTGAGGATGGAATGCCCAGAAGTGATGGCTCCCTTGATGATGGAGATGATGTTCATCGAGCCATAGATAATGAGAGAGATGGAGTTACTTACAGTTACTCCTTCTTTCATTTCATGCTTTTCCTGGCATCTCTGTATATCATGATGACACTTACCAACTGGTACAGGTATTTACACTTGATAGTATATGATGCTAATAATGAGCACAGAAGAGGCTGTCTTTTGCTGGACAAGGAGACGTAAGTTGTGTGCTGTGAGGAATGGATTCTGAATGGGACTTCTGAAGGGAAGTATACTGTTTGATCTATATTAAATTAATTTTATTTTTAAATTGAAGTAGCCAACCTTGTTCACAAGTGCCTATCATGTTTTCTCATGATTCACTGGCCCACTGAAATAGGTGCTGTTGAAGTGAACAGGATAGTCTTAATTTTTTTAACAACTGAAATAAGTGAACACCAGGCTCATGTCTGGTACAGAGAGCTGGAAAAAGGATAGGTAGGATGTGTTTAATCAGCAGACGGAGGTAGGTGATCCTTCCTATCTACTCAGCCTTGATGACTCCACACCTGGAGTGCTGAGTCCAGTCCAGGGCTCTGCAGTACAAGGCAGACATGAACAGACTGGAGAGAATCCAGAAAAGGGCCACAAAGATGATTAAGGGACTGGAGCACCTGTCATGAGGAAAGGCTGAGGGAGCTGGGATTAGTCAGCCTGGAGAAGGGAAGGCCCAGGGAGGGTCTTAACAATGTATATAAATACTGAAGGGAGGGTGTAAAGAGGACAGAACCAGCTTGTTTGAGTGATGCCCAGTGACAGAACTAGAGGCAATGGGCACAAACTGGAACACAGGAGGTTCCCTCTGAACATCAGGAAACACATTTGCATTGTAAGGGTATCCAAGCACTGGCAAAGGTTGCCCATGGAGGTTGGGGAGTCTCAATCCTTGGAGATACTCAAAAGCTGCCTGGACATAGTCCTGGGCAACTGGCTGTAGTGGTCCTGCATGAGTAGGGGGTTGGACTAGATGACCTCCAGAGGTCCCTGCCAACCCCAGCCACTCTGTGATGAGGTCTGTAGCAGAAGGAAATAGGGTTGTCTGCTCCCTGAAAAAATCATCGCAATAAAATAGTCCTGCTGTGTGTGAATTGTTACTCAGGTACTCTCTCCCCTTTGTGCATTTGCTAATACTAACAGCTGGAGCAGATGGTTCTTCGGAAGTTTTTTTAAATTACGGTCACTTAATAATTTGTTAAAGGACAATTTGTATCAAAATAGCAACACACGAAAGGGGTTTTTGACAAAAATAACTTGTGGATGGGATTTGTGGCCCTGCTTGTGTCAATGTGACAAAAAGATTATTAATAGCTCTAGGTGTTAGCAAGGTGAAATGCAGTATTTGTATCTATAAATGCTATCTATAATGTATCTATGATGTGTTTCTTGCCTTTCTGTAGATTTGCTTAGATTCCTTGACAGCTTCTCTCACTAAATATTTTTGGGGCTGCTGTTGCTTTCCTTCTTTCCTGTGACACCACCTTAGAAACGGTGTTCCTGTACAGACTTGTGAGCTTCCTGGAGGAAGGGTAGAGATGTCCTTTCATGTGTGGAGCTGAAGGGAAAATGAGCTACTGTGAGAAAAGCGTTGAAGAGCGACTTGCTACACAAGTATGTCATTCTGAAACAAAGATGGCAAATTATCTTGTTTCTTTTCCTTTTTTTTTTCCACAGTCCGGATTCTTCTTATGAGACAATGACCAGCAAATGGCCGTCTGTCTGGGTGAAGATATCTTCCAGCTGGATTGGCATTGTGCTGTACGTGTGGACTCTGGTTGCTCCGCTGGTTCTTACAAACCGTGACTTTGACTGAGCTGTGCTGCCCTCCTGAGAGATCACCTTAGCTTCACCCTGTCTTTGAAACAAACAATATTGCAGATGATAGTGCAGTTGTAAATACGTGTGTGTGTGTGTGCTATCCAGGTAGGATACCCTGCTTTATTCTGCATGATTACCTTCAATCATGTCTTTTGTCATTTCACCAAATGACATTTTCTAGCTGAGCCCAGTGACAATTGCTATAATGATGGTTTTCATAGATTCCTCCTAGATCGAGTGCTTCGGGAGCATTGGATGCAAGACCAAGGCCTTTTGATAGTAGTGTTTTTTTCCTCCTCAATTGCATTAAATTGTTATAGGGGAAAAAAAAGTGGAAGTGTTAATTACGGTAACAAAACAGTATTAGATCAGGCTTTGCAAGCAAAGGAGGTGCTGCCTTTGATAATCCCTGTTGCCTTGATTCCAAGTATTGAGTAAGCACTGTTAGATGCAGAATTATGTGTTGGAGGATACTGGACATCTTGCAGTGTTTTGACACTGACAGGCTGACCTCTTCTGGTCCTGAGGGCAGTGATACCTTCAGCACAGATGTCAAATGGGGAAGCTTGCACCCGAGGCTGCAGAGGAGCTGATGTCCTCCTTGGTGCAGTTGGGTCCCATGTGTCCCATTGTAGACAGGAGAATAACACCCCCTGGGGAAAAACATCCTGGTGTCAGATGCTCAGAAGCATGTTTTTAAAGCACCTGTTTACAATATTCACCTGTGTATTACTGATTTTTTTAAAAAGTAGTTTAAATGGGATAGCTGTGCTGTAATTTATTGTTGTTTTGTGTGCCACTTTCTTTCTTGGCTAAGCTACAATCACAGTTTGCAAGGAGCCAAGTGGTGAAAACTGTGTAAGCCCTTTAGTGTTTTAATATTGTGGTTTAAAAAAACAAAGTGGAGGAAAAGGAGCACTGAAATAACAGTAATTAAATGAGCCTCGTATTAACTGAGGCTTCAACAAAAGCATTTCTTAATGTATTTGGGGCTCTAAATTCTGAAATCTTTTAATGTATTAGATATTTTGCTTGTTGTCCGTTGCTAGAGATGGACTTGAGCCTAGGAAGTCTAAGTCTAGGCATGAGGTAAGACATTAATCTGTTTGATTAAAGCTCCTGTGCAGGTATGAAACCTTACATGCTTTTGTGCTTGCTGCTTTGTAACTGAAGTAGGTAAGCTGCAGTATTTATACCTCTGATACTTGCTACAGCTTGAACTAGAGCAGCCTGACCAGGAGTGACCCTAGAGCCTTCAGCAGGTGTCATGCTGATTTGTTACCGTGGTGTTTATACTGTTAATTCCTGTTGCTAATTATTTAAAATAAGAGCTTAGAGAATATGCACCTAAACACTGACATTTACTGCGGAAGTCTGATCTGATGTGTCAGTCAAACGTGAGATGGTAATGGAAGCATTAGTAAAGGCTTGTAATAATTTGCAATATGTTGTTACCTTATTAATAAATAAATTTGGATGAAGATGTCCCATGACTTTGCCTCATACTCCCACCAGATGTGGACACACAGTGTATGGTATTATGTTGTATTCTCATCTCTTCCTGCGATGTCTTACAGCACCTGTCACCTGAGAAGTAAGAGCTGACAGTGCTGCAGAATACCACGGGGGAGGCTCTTTGGGAGTCCACACGTAACCCCCAGTGTCAAGTTTTCTGGCAGTTCTGCCCTTTGCAGCCATTGCTGAAAACACAAGCATGCTGCACACTGGAAACTGCAGTCCTGCTTCATCAGTGCTGCTGTCTATTGCACCTGTCTTGGTTGTAAGACACTGGAATACCAGTTTTAATACAGCAGTTCCTGAGTCATCCTCTAACAAAAACCTAGGAATTAGGAAGATAAGCAGACAGCTGCCTCTATAGATTCAGCTCCTTTGTGGAAGGTGATTTTTTTTTTTCCTGTTGCATGTATCCAGTTTCTCCACTGAACCATCATAAACACTGGAGCTTCTAAATACCCTGACAGAGAACTGGTATTTCCAGTTAGAGTTTAACTTACTGTTTATATTAAATCAGGACCTTAGGGTGAGGTGATGTATTTGAAAGTGTGTCAACTGTTGTGGTAACCCCTCTGGCATTCAGCTGTGTTAACACTGCTAGAGTAAGTTCACTTGAATAAACATGGAAGACTTCAGTGAAAGCAACCATGGAAAAACACCTTTTGAGGAGGGACAGACCTCTTTCAGGGGATGGAAAGCTACAGGACTCTGCCACAGCCTTCAGTAAGAAGATGAAGGAAAACACTCTTTGCATATTGCTAAAGGAAGATTAGCCACTCCTTTGGTTTATAAATAAACCTGGAAGTGCAGAGATGATGGAAGTATCTTCCAGTAAACATGCACAGAAGCAGACTTCAGTGCACAGCTATACAGGCTTGAATGACAGGCTATTAAATCCACACTCACCTGGCACACAGAGTGAGAGACAAATCTTAACAAGTGTCACACTTAAGTAACATTTATTTTATCAGAGTAGATGGTCCAAGTCAAAACTCATGCAGTCAAGGGGCCTGGTGGCTGTAAGGAACTTTTCCCCAGTTTGTGCTGTGTGTGAGCACTTCCACTGAAGTGAAAGTAAGGCAGAACCAAGATTTAGCAAGGTACAGGCACTTTGTTCCCAGTTCTAGCAGGGAAAAAAAAAGCCTACATCAGGTCCTGGTCCCCCCCACCCCAGAAAAAGCATTAAACAAAATGTTGTAAAAAATAGAAAAAACCCAAGATACAGAAAGTCAGTGCTCCCTAACAATACACTACTATTTTACGTCATCATATGTAAGACCAGAAGTATAAGAAATCATTCAAAGCTTACTATTAACAAGTGTTCAGTTACCTGGGATATGTAGCAATATGTGTAATACCAAGTGTGTGACAGCAGTACAGTAACAGTCTGACCTGGCATTGCCAACTGTATCTGACAGCTTGTCTAACCGTGCAGTTCAACAATCGCAGGAAGCAACATAGGAAAGGTATTTTAGATTCCAGCTTATCTGGTTACATAAAACAGGGATTTACAAAAACTCCTATACCAAACAATATTCTAAATAAATAGTTCTTCTTCATGACTATGTACAGAGTCCCCATCACATCAGTTATCCAAGAACGGCATGTCTGTGTCCATGGGTGCTGGGGCAAGTTCACATAGATAGAACAGGGTGGCTTCGCTGGCTTCTGCCTCCGTCAGCGGCTCCAGACGCACCAGTTTGCTCTGGGTGGGCTCGGGGTCCAGGCTGCTCTCCAGGAGTTCATCCACCTCCAGGGGTCTGTCAGCAGAGGAAGGAGTTCCAGCTGCAGAGCTCCCACACTCAATTGCTGAGCCTGGGTTCCCATCAAGGAATGCCAGGAGAGGAAACGCAGTGTACTGTATGAGTTGCGTATCTATGGGAAAAAAATTCCCAAAACATCCGTTCATATGCAGAAGGAAAAACAAAATCCACCCCCCAGAATTTATTAAAATAATAATTAATAAAAAACAGCTGTTTGTTTTAAATGAGCGATTAAATAATCAGTACATTAATGCATAACATTATTTGTTCAGATTCTCCTGCAGAAACGTTCATTTCTCTGCACTTGGTGCAGTGCCAAAAACCTAAAAAGTATAGTATGGATTTCCTTTTGCTTATTTGCTTAGCAGGGCAACATAAAACCAGACAAAGAGCAACTAAACAAGATGGTTTTTAGAACAATGTTTGGTCAACTGTTTAAATAAAACACTCCAACTAACCTGATTTGGGCCTGGAAACCTGCGTGTCCTGTGCAGCCACTGGACCAGCATTATTCTTGGTAGTTTCTATTCCCTTTGCCTCCACCTGGAAACAAAAGCAAAGTCTTACACACATCCTTGAAGCCTTTTCCAATGCAGCTAGAACACAGCTGACTATTAAAAAAAAAAGATTTTTATTTGTGAAGGGATGCAGTGGGATCAGTCACCCAAACTAACAGACCCTGGATGAGAAAACATGAAATGGAAACAGACTTGTTTAAACAAAACCCAAGCCCAAAAATGAACAGACAAATTCAAAGAGCTAGATCTTTGCTCTGCTGCTGATTCTGGTGTTTCTTTCCCCACCAGGCAATACAGACAAAAACATTCTGACAAAGTGTGTACCATGTTTGCAAGTATTAAAACCTTAGAGGATACAAAAGTTAAGAGACTGGTACAATGTGGGAGGTTTGGCCATAAGGTAATGTGAGTTTTAAAGGACACTATTAATTAGCAGGCTTTTCCCTTTTCTGTTTAAAACCTAACAAACAGGATGAAGCTGCAGCCTCCCTATTCTCGTGGAAATCTTCAAAGCCAGAGCATGAAAAAAAGTGCTGGTACACCAGTAAAGAAAACAGTAAAGGATGAACAAAGTTTGCATCTCTCTCTACTGTATACATTGAGCAATGGATTTAAGACTTACTTTGGTATTAGTGATATGATCTGTGGGATTCATCTGCACGGAGCTTGTAAAAAGCTGAATAAGACAAAACACATCCAAGTTTTAGGTATCTCGATGTTGCTATTAAGAATACAAGAACCACAACTGCATCCATTCACCCTCTCAGGATTAGAGCTTATTTACAGGTAGTTACCACTTTTGCAAACAAAACCTTGCTTTGGAGAGTAATGGTGTGGAATTCAATGAGCCTCAGTCACAAAGGAAACAAATAGCATTGTGTCTAACTTAGACTAACATGGTTTGCTACAGTCTTAAAATACCAATTCCTTCCTACCAGAAACCTCTGTACAATAAGGAAGAGCAGAACCCCATCAAGTTTGCAAGTGACACCAATGGGAAAGAGCCATCAATACACGGGAGTGCAAAGCTGCTGTTAAGAGGGATCTTGGCAAGATGGAAGAAGGGCCAACAGGCACCCAGTCCCATCAAGTTCAACAGCCAAGCACATTGAGGGCACAATAACCTCAGGTATTGGCCCAGATCTGGGACCAAACAAACATGGAGCTACTGCTTGAAGAGGGACCCGGCAGACAACACCCTACACCACAAGCCAGCAGCACGGTCTTTGCCATGGGGAGGAATGTTCTGCTGCAGGCAAAGCACAGCCAGGAGGGTCACCAGAGGCAACTCTTCCTCTCTGCATAGAACCTAGGCCACTTGTGGAAGCACATCCAGTTTTAGGCCTCCCAGTACAAGAGTTTTCCAAATAGAGGGCACCCAGAGAGCCAGAGATGTTTGAGGACTTGTGACATACAAGAGGCTGAGGGAGCCTGGCTAATCTTGTCTGGACAAGGCACATAAGGAGAGTAACTGCACTCTTCCACTACTTCTAAGAGGTGTTGTGGAGAAGACAAACTCCACAGAGATGGACAAAGGACAAGAGCTACATGCTGCAGCAGGGAAATTGTGACTGACAAGGAAATCTTAAGAAAGAAGAGTCAAGCACTGGAACAGGCACTCGAGGATTTGAAAACTCCCGTCTTTGGCAATTTCCGAATTTGAGTCAAAAAAACCCCTGCCCAATACCATCTAACTTTCAAGCTGGCCCTGCTTTGAGCAACGGGGCTGGACTCAATGTCCTGCACAGGTCCCTTCCAACCTCAATCTTTCTACTTGACAGAAATCTGAAAACAAATTGAAAACATATACATACTCCTAAGAAAGAACCTGAAATGGCAGAGAAACTTATAAATACCAAGAGCCTTTTAAACCACAGTTCATTAAGAAGATTATAGATGACATGCTGGGCTATTTCAAAGCAACAGTATTAATCTAATTGGTGCCTGAGTTCACCTAGAAACAAATATGAGCATTATTTCATTTAGAAAGCCTTTCTTCAATAAAAAACTTAAACATTTGCTTGAGCAGTGGTCTAGCACTGAGACACACATTCACAAATACTCAACTTCCCTTTATAAAGGGAAGAAAGAAAAAAACCTGTTGTGTTTTAAATCTAATCTAAACATTAACAACCCACACAAATATTTTCTGCAGTGTATTATCAAAATACGTAAGATAAACAGTGAAAATTACATCGACCAGGAGATCTGGATCTATGCTGAACTGTCGTCCTGATAACATAGCTTGGAAGTCCTCTAAACTGCAGTCGATACTGTCAAGATAATCCAGAAGTTCAACTCTAGAAGACAAACAATATTTTATTGCTGTATCCCTTAATAAAAGGAAGAGAAGTCCCCAATGAAGTTTTACACAGATGTAACTACATGCATCTAAAAAGTCTTCACCTGAACTAGAATGAACTAAGTCTTTCATTAGAAACGACCTCTGGAAAAAAAAGAAAACTTTTAGCCTCTTCAGACAATCCAAGCAAAGCTGTGAAGCAGGTGTCACATCAACATAGTGTATGACATGGCATCAACAGAGATGCAGTTCTTGCATCCAGGTAGCCCTGAAGAGCACCATCCGCCTGGAAGCACTACACAGATAAATCCTGACTGTTTAAATAATATCCCAACATTACAATGTCAGATTATGCACCCCAACTCACTTGCCTCACAACGAAAATCAGAGGTCCCATCATAAAATATTTAAACTACAAGGAAACTGACTGGAATAAAGATGACCTATAAATTAAAAATTCTCAATAGAAACTACTATTCAGGTTTTTATTTAACTTTAGTCAAAGAATCAGTTCTAATACTTGCAAACACCAAAGACCAGGATACTCACTTTCCAAGAAGATTTATATTCTGTGAAATTACTCCATTCTCATTCAGTATGGAATCCATCATTGATACTGGATCTTCTGCGGTTAAAGCTGACTGGTTATTCAGCTGTACAGCACTTGACATGAGTGGGCTTGTACTGTCACTGACAGGGCTGACAGGATCATTAGCTGGGACAGCAACTGGTTCTCCACTTCTATCCCCTTGAATTACAGGGGCATATTCATCTTCGTTATCATCTTCCACAATTACAATATCAGGAGAATGACTACAGCTGTGATAGGAGACAAATGAATTGAAGTATTTCATACACTCATTGAAATTAGCACTACTTCACAGGTTTAGTTACGTCTCATGTTAGTCAAGCTACTATAAGGAAATTAACTTTTCCTACTGCTTTTTAATACGGAACACAGCAAGATCCTCTAAACACCTATTTTCCATTGATAATGGTGTGTGATGCTTAATACAGTTAATGCAGCTCAGCTAGCAGACACTGTTGCACTACACCACAATAACAAATACTAAAAAGATACAGGGACACTGGTATTTTTTGCACTAGATCAACTATAAACTCGCATATAAATGTAAAGCATGTACAAAGTGGACCAAAGCATACGAGGCCATCACACTAGACAGACAACAAATACTTAGCATCTTTCCTGTAGACCAGCATCAATTCTGGAGCATCGATAACGAAGGCTCTTGGCTGCTAAGTGGTATAGTTAATTAACCTTCATATGTATACCACAAAGGCAACCTAAAAACCAAGAGTCTCAAATAATTTGCTTTCCTCCATATTCTGGTTTTCTTAACCCTTAAGCAGCTGTTACTTGTGCTGCCCTCTATCACAGCCTTATCTTCATGAAGCTATTCTATCAGAGAATGCATTCCCAGACATCAGCTGAGTAAGAACAATGGTACCAGTTCAAGTATAAGATAGAAATTTCTACCTTTTATTACTTTAAGCATAACACAGGCCCTATCAACACAACTGCAGCTCAGGAAGACAGCTGCATCTCAATCGCTGGCCCAAGTTTCAACAGCTCACAGCTGAAAGATTAACCACTTCTATAGTACAGACACAAAAGCACACAGTCACTAAACACTTGGGACTGAAAAAAACCAACACAACACAACCTGAAATGAACTGGCTTAAGAAAGTTCAAAGACTGCACCAACACCTGACAAAGAGCACTTGCAAATTGTTCTGTAAAAATCTGGGAAATAATTCCTGTCTGTACTCACAACCAAAAGTAAGAAGACACCACTTACTCTGTCTTTGGACAAGTAATATATTTAACAGAAGTGCAATGGTACAGATTGTGTCTCACTAGTTTCTGTCCTCAGCATATTAAAAATCCAACAGCCAAAGAACTATTTGGAACAACTCCAGAGGTCAATAAATCAGAACTTACTGGGAATTCACAGATGAAGCTTCTGTATGTGCAAGAGTACTGAGTAATTCTGACCACTTCATTAAAAAAAATATCTAAGACATCTGAGTTATTGCATATTACACAACACTGAAAGCCAATTATCTATTATAGACTTCTAGAGACTTCTTACTTGGAAGAATCTGAAGTGGTATCTTCACTGGCTTCTGGTGTAATGGGAAAATGTTCTTCATCACCCATGGGATTTTCTTCATCACCCACATCCTCAGTGACATCATAAATAATGATATCATCTGAAATCTGTTCCCTTTGTTTTAAGCCCTCATTTCTCTTGAGAGGTACCTTAGGAGAGTCAGGGGACAGAAGGACAATGAGCTTCCGCATTCTGACGGTTACTGTATCTTTCAACGCTTCAACTCTAAAGAGGTGGAAGAGCTTTGCTACAGCTCAGAAATTACAGGCTGTTTATATATATATATAGGTATCTACATTTAATGGAAGAAAACATACAAATAAGTGAACAAGCTGGAAAAAGCAGCTACAGGAAAAAAATTTGGCAAATACTACAGGCATAGAAATAAAAATACACCAGCACCATCAGCAAAAGCAACAAAAAAGCTGTGACAACAGGTCTGCACAAGAACTAGAAACATTAAAACAGTGACTGTTATTTAAATAGTACTTTGTTATGGTAACATTATTTGGACAGCAGAAAATAACTTTCAGTGGCATGACACATTCAAATGGCACAGGAACTTGAAAAGATTTTGTTGGGTTGGACACTGCCTCACAGAGCAACATACCAACTCCTTGTCCCTGTACGGGGATAGGGGTGCCTAACTCCCAGAAATAAAAACACAAAATACATACGCTATTTCCTATAGAACTGTTGTTGAAAGCAAACTGCTTTCGGTAGCATCACATGGAGCTGTATTTAATATGCAAGTAACTGGTTTATACATGCTTGTATTGTGAATAGCAATTAACAACACAGTTGTCTTCTGAAGAAAACACAATCTGGCATTTCATTTCCAGAAGCTGATAGCTCTCAGGACACAGCCGTGTTTTCTTCCTCATAAGACAAGCTACTTGATCTGTTTGTCCTCCTCCTTCCTTCATCACAACAAAGAGTACACATAAAAGAAAACTTACATGGTGGTTAGTATCAGCTGGTTCTTTCACAATTTGCTGAAATACATTCGACTTTGTAGGCCCATTAGAGTTCAGAAGTAGAGGCCTACATCAGAAAGAATAAAGGAAGAAAGCAATCTCAAAAAAAATTATTTGGGTTTAGTCAACAAAACATGTCAGCATATTGACTGGACAGCAAGCTTCCAAGAACATACTTACCTCTTGCGTTTTAGGCTCACTAGTTGGTTATTCTGCACCAAGGTAACAATAAATTGTACAATCTATAAAGAACAGAACACTAGTGTTAGTTGCTCTACTCTATAATGGCTTCTCTCAGCGTCCCAAGATACCTTATAGGAGAAGACTTCAATAATAAAGTCTACACATAAGGAGCAGAATCCTTATTTTGTGTAGTAACTCTCATACAGAAGTATTCAGTAAAGTTAAAAAAATGTAGTGGAATAGAAAACACTTCTGGCAAAAACAGGTTATTCAGTTGCCTGAAAGGCTTTTCATATGGCAGGAAGAGTAGATTTTTACACTACATCTTTTACAGTACACAGAAAAACATCCAGTAACGATTAGAAGAATTCTAATAGGCAATGACAGAAGGCACACAGGCATGTTAGCTGTATACACAACCTGTATCTGTTAAAGTTCATTCTGGCAAAAGGCATTTTTGACAGATTCAGAAAATATGACATGCACACTTAACAATACTAATCAGATGCCTTTCATTTTCAAATGTTAGATTGTCTTCCCTTATGTTTTATATTTAAGGATTAAATGTAGGTATCTGGCTTGAACAAACTGGAAAAGAAAAATCAGTATGTCTCTGCTACAAGGCTGCTTTTGGTGTTGCCATTTCTGATACTTCAAAAAATGTACAATCTGTAAACTCTTTGCATTTACATCAGTTTTCATAGAATGGTTTGGATTGGAAGGAATCTTAAAGATCATGTAATTCCAAACCCCCTGCACAGGTAGGGACACCTCCACTAGACCTGGTTGCTCAAAGCCCCACCCAACCTGGCTTTGAGCACTTCCAGGGAGGGGGCATCCACAACCTCCCAAGACAACGTGATCCGGTGTCTTACCACCTTCATGCTTAAGAATTTCTTCCTCATGTCTAGTCTAAATCTACCCTCTTCCAGCTTAAAGTCATTACCCCTTGCTCCACCCTTCCCCAGCTTTCCTGCAGGCCCCCTTCAGGTTCTGGAAGGCTGCTGTAAGGTCTCCCTGGAGACTTCTCTTCTCTAGGCTGATGTCCTGGTTTGAGCCAGGATGAAGCCAGTTTTCCTTTTACTGTGGCTTTTTTTTTTTTTCTTCAGTAAACTCTCTTTTAACTAGCAGCAAGTTTTCCAGCTAGTGGACTGATAACACTGGAATGTTTATGTTTCTTCTGAGACACGAAGGTCAGTTTGTTCTATCCAGTGAATCTGCAGCTACAGATGCTACTGAGAGCAGAAGAGTCATATCTGTAACTAGATGGACAGCAAAACTGGCCAGAGATATTTCCATTCCATATACCTACATAAGCTCAGGGGAAGGTCAGAGATAACAGAAGACAACTTCTCTCTTGTTTCTTCTCCCCTTCTCTTCTGTCCATGGCTGGCATATGGGGAGAACTCTGTCCATCACCATTGATCCCTAGCCTCATGCATTCCTGGCCCTCTTAGCTCTCCCCTCAGCTCCTGTCTGCTCTTCTGCTCTCTCCGGCAGCGCTCCAGGACCTTTTGCGACTGCTCACAGCTAAGGAGAGTGCCCTGGGAATTGCTGGGAGTGGGCGGAGGCAAGAGGCTTTTGCACATTCCTGAACACATTTGTATATCATTGTACATATTTTCTTTTATTGTTAGTGTTTAATTAAAGCTGTCTAGTTTAGCTTTCAATCCAGAAAAGTTTCTCTCTCTCCATAATTTTATCTCCTCTACCTGGGGAAGGGGAGAGGGCATGGAGTGCATTATTGTCTCTGGTTTAATTGTCAATCCTGAGTCAAACCGTGACAGCTGAACAATCCCACCTTTCTCAGTCTTCATAGAAGAGGTGCTCCAGCCCTCTGATCATCTTCGTTGCCCTCCTCTGGGCTCACTACAAGAGCTACACGGCGTCTTTGTGCTGGGGGCCCCAGAACTGGACACAATACTTCTGGTGGGGTCTCATGGGAGCAGAGCAGAGAGGAAGAATCACCTCCCTTAACTTGCTGGCCACGCTTGTTTTGATGCAGCCTAGGGCACTGTTGGCCCTCTGGGCTGCGAGCATACACTGGTGGCTCATGTCGAGCTTCTCATCTGTTACCACCCCCGAGTCCTTTTCCTCAGGGCTGCTCTCTATCCATTCTCCCCCCAACCTGTAATTGTGCTTGGGATTGCCCCAACCCATGTGCAGGATCTGGCACCTGGCCTTATTGAACTTCATGTCATTTGCACTGGCTAACTGTGCAAGCCTGTCAAGGTCCCTCTGGATGGCATCCCGTCCCTCCAGCATGTCAACCTCACCACACAGCTTGGTGTCATCAGCAAACTCATTGAAGGTGCACTCAGTGCCACTGTCCATGTCTCCAACAAAGATGTTAAACAGCACTGGTCCCAGTACAGACCTCTGATGACCACCACTTGTCACTGATCCTCACTTGGACATAACTGACTACAACTCTTTGACTGTGACCATCCAGCCAATTACTTATCCACTGAGTGATCCACCTCTTGAGTTCATATGTCTCTAATTTAGAGACAAGGATGTTGCGTGGGACAGCGTCAAATGCTCTGCAGAAGTCCAGGTGGATGACTGTGTCCTGAGACTGAGTCTGTGAGATACTGACCTGTAGATCCCCAGGTCTTCCTTTTTCCCTTTTGAAACATGAAGTTTATCTTTCCCCTTTTTCAGTCAGTGGGTACTTCACCAGACTGCCACAACTCCTCAAATATGAGGGACAGAGGCTTAGCAACTGCATCCGCCAGCTCCCTCAGGACCTATGGATGGGTCTCATCAGGTCCCATAGACTTGTACACCTTCAGGTTCTTTAGAATGTCATGAACCTTTTCTTCTCCTACAGCAGAGGGTACTTCATTCTCCCAGTCCCTGCTTTCACCTGCTGCGGCCTTTGCAATGAGGCTGGAGCACTTGCCAGAGAAGACCAATGCAAAGAAGTCATTGAGAACTTGTCCCTCCAACAGGTATCAGGGTGGCTGAAATGACCCATGAGGACCAATGCTTGTGAACATGAGGCTGCTCCTATCTGTCTCTATAAAGGGCCTCATCCACTTGGTCTTCCTGGCTGGGAGGCCTGTAGCAGATTCCCACTATGATGTCCCCTGTCCCTGCCCTCCCTTTAATCCTGACCCATAAACTCTCAGTCAGCTCCTTATCCATAACCAGGTGGAGCTCCATGCACTCCAGCTAGTCATTGACATAGAGGGCTACATCCCCACCTCGTCTCCCCTGCCTGTCCTTCCTAAACAGCCTGTAACCTCCCAACTCCCCACACTCCAGTCATAGGAGCCATCCCACCACGTCTCAGTGATGCCAGTAACACTGTAGCCCTGCAGGCACATGCATGTCTCTCAGCTCCTCTTGTTTATTCCCCAGGCTATGTGTGTTTGCAGAGGCATTTAAATTGGGTCCCTTAATGAAGCCGACTTACTGGCTGCAGTGGCTGGAATTCCTTTTGTGCTGCGCTCCAGGTGCTCTCCTGCTGACCTGTGATCCTTCTCCAGGCTCTGGGCATCTATTGCTGGCACTGACATGAAATTGGTAGAAGTGGGATGGACTGACGTTCCCCTCCCCCAGCAACTTTAGTTTAAAGCCCTCTTCTCTGTCTTGGTAAGCCTGTGACTGAAAATTCTCTTCCTCTCCTCCAACAGATAGACCCCATCAGTCCCCAGAGTAGACCAAGTCTAAGAAGCCAAATCCCTGGCTGTGGCACCAGTCCTGTAACCATTTGTTGATTTGCTTGTTGATTTGCCAGATTCAACTGGCCCTTTGAAACCCGTTTCCCTTGACCAGCAGGACTGGTGGAAAAACTACCTGTATTCCAGAGTCCCTTACTGCCACTCCCAGGGCTCTGTAATCCTTCTTGATGCTCCTCAGACTGCTCCTGGCTGTATCACCGGTGCCCACATGAAACAACAGCAGTCAGTGGACTGTATCTTTTGGTAGATCATAAATCTCTTAAACTAAGCTAAGCTAACTTATTATCAGTGGGTTCCACTCAATAATCTATCCAGATAACTTCAGAAACACACAGTCCATGGGTGGTTCAGTTAAGTGGGACAGTTGTGAATATCCAATACAGAACATGTGATTCTTAAAGTGAGAGAAGTTTTTTTCCGAGATCATCCAACACAGAGTATCAGTCAACCAATTCCTGAAGTAACACAAAATGGATGGACCATTTTAAGGGTACCTTAATGAATGATAAATCATGTTCTTTAACCTCTTCCTTTGAAACTTTTACATGAGTTTGGCCTTATCTTCTGCTTATGCAGTGAAATACACTGAATGTTTGTGAAGATTTGTTCACCACACACCAGCCTGTTGTTTTTTCTATTGAAAAGACATTTCACACACTACAAAAGGTTGAGGGCAAAGCAAAGTAACATGTGGCACAGTATTCCTTATTCAGAAGCACCCACTCATTAATTGAAGAACCCTGAACGAAGCCTTACCTTCCGAATAACTTGCTGTTGTTGCAAGTGTTTTGTTCTCAGTTCTGTCACTTCCCTCCAAAGGGATTCATTCTCCCTGTTTGAAAAGGATGATTTAAAAGTCAAACTAAAACTAAGTTTTAAAATATTTACATTAATAATTTTTGTTAAAGATCAGCTGGCTTCCTTATTGAAATGTGTTTTAGATTGTTGGAGGAGGAAAAAGTCAGTCAGCAGCCTTGGGAAATAATTACAAAATGGACACCCAAATACAACAAATAGACTGCAAATAATTTCCAGTCCCCTTATAAAAAGAATATCCCAAATTTGGCAATACTAATTACATATAAATCTAGTATTTAGAAATTAACTATTTTCTTTTTGTCCCCCCTCATGCATCTCTTGCTAGATGCAAGCCATCTGTCAAGTAACAGTGAAATCCACCTTGAGAGCACCTTCACAGAACAAGCTCTCAAGTAATACATGCGGCTGTAGGCCATCCTAACAGTTGTCTCTATTAGCTCCAGGAAAAAGGTGTATTAGGTGCTAAAAAATAACAGCAGCCCAGTAGAAATGACAGTTTTCATGAGACACCGCCATTTTACAAAACTTGGTTGTTTCATTACTCCCAGGAGCCCAGTTACTGACACAGTATAAAAACTATTGTAAAGTGGCCCTCATTATTGTATCCATGAACCTGCTTGCTTCCAACAGCATGAAACACATTAAGAGGTAGATAATGAATACCAAAGGCTCCACTGAGTAAGGAAAGACGACATACCACCCTCCTCTCTTTTGCAGTTTATTTTTCAACACAGATGCATGGCAAAAACCAAGGAAAATCTCTCCACTGGTCTTTGTGTTATTAGGAAACCTTAAGCTGAGTTTTCAGAAACAGCTGTTTACATAAGCTGATCAAGCTTATTACTCGCTCCTCAAACTGCTCCTATGTCCAACATACAATCTAAGATTACATTCTGAACTTTCTCTATTTCTCACCAGCTTTATTAATGTGTTTGTAGGACTAGGTCTTCTGATTTAGCTCTAGTTTCCATCTCAATAATTTTAAACTCATGGGATAACAATATGGATATCAAAGACCAACTATTCTATCCTCTCATCTCTACAAACTGTCAGGTTGTTAGCAACTGGATGTCATTTCAGTAAAAGTCAGCCCTGCTCTGGGCAGGGTGTTGGACCTGAAAGCCTTCTGAGGTTCCTTCCAACCCAAATCCGTCTATGATTTGAAAAGGGTGGATATGAACATTCTTACTCTAGACTGACCAGATTTTCATCTGAAGATGAGAAAAGACAGCATTTACTTCTTAAAACTTGAACTAATCACTGACCTCTGCCACAGGGGTACACAATAATTTATGTTCTCAACACAGGTTAAGGAGTCCTGAGATAGTTTTTCTGTTGAGGTGCTGTGACTTACAGTGCCTGACTTAATAGGATATATGAGCATAAAGTAATTTATGACACACGTTATCTCTTACTGTTGAGAATAAATTGTAATTACTAAACAGGTAATAATGCAATTTTAAAAATACTTTATTTACATTTGGATTTTAGACTCTGTACCTCTGTCACTGAGGTAACTAGTGAATTTCCAAATTAGATTTCTAAACAGATTTTCATAGGCATTAACTCTTCTGCAATTTTTAGCAGAGGGGGAATGAAGACGACAAACAGTAGGAAAATAAAAAGCAACGAGCAAAGACAGTAATTGTAGTAAGAAAGTATTATAATCACCTTGCACAAACCAACCTCTGACTGAAACTAAACACAGAGACTAATTCAAACTCGAAGAGATAAACTAGCACACTTTATACTAGGAGCTGAGTTGAATATTCAGGCTTAGCAGCATTAGGGAGCTAACATTTGAGGTGCTGTTTAATTGCCCACTACTAGACAGTTCTTCAAACACCAACATTGCCTATAACTTTTAACCATAGCAGAATATTAAATTTTTAATGCAATCCTTATATTGAAATTTACTTTCCTAAAGTAGTATTTAAAGTTAGGGTATACAAAATCAAGAGACACCTAAAATTAGGTCTTTGTCTGATATCTATTACCAGAATTACTCTATTTTAGGGATCGGTTGCTGATGGAGCAACTTACCTCTTCAAAGCAGACAAACGAGATTCAATAGTCTCTTGTTTAATTTGCACCTTTTGGGCACTACTTATTATTTTGGAGATATCTTCCTGACGTATCTTGTTTTCTTCAGGTCTTGAAGAAACCTTTAAAAGATTAGAATCCAGAAACAGAAGTTTCCTTCATTGTTAACTATTACTTTGTTTTAGTGATCAAGTACATTCTATTCCAGTGTTGATAAACTGCATTTAAGTTAGTAATAAACCAAGCATCAAAAATAAGTAAATACAGAAACACCAACATTTCCTTTTACCGTTGTCACATTAGCTTTAGTTGTTACAATCACTTGTGTACATTCCCATTCTTCAGGCATTCTCCTCCGTGCTTTTACTTCATCACAATTGCTTCACAATAACCCGATGTTAGTAGGTATATCCCTCTCACTACAGGCTAACCTGCCATATTTCTGTTAGGTATCTACATTGACCTTACTCACAACAACAGTAGAGCACAGTCCAGAATCACATTTAGCAGCATAACAAACCTGTTTACAGGTTTGCTCCCTGATCTCTCTGGTGGAAAGTTTAATGCTACTTAGCTCTGAAACAAACTACATAAACAAGCAGATTGGTACTAGTATTGACAGCAAAGTCAAAGCCTGCTCTGCACTTCTTCTAATACCCATTTGGAAAATGTTATACTTGCAGAACTTGGGTCATTTTTGCCACCTGTGAAACTTAATATAGTGACAGCAAAGCAGATTAGATAAAGGATCCCAGTCATATCCCTCAAAGTATCTTAAATAAATCAAAATACCTACGAGACCAGTGCAGTTTGCTTTGCTAAACTCCAACCTTAATTGCAGTCACAATCCTGTGATTAGCTTGACACCAACTTGCTATTCATTCATACTTAGTAGAACATTTCCATATACTGAGTTTTCACTAACCTTCCTTTTAATGTGTTCCAACAAGTCCTCCCGGCCCTGCTTAAAGTACGGGTGCTGAAACTCCACTGGACCATCTCGCTCCAGTTTAACAATCCCAGATTCAACATGGACCACTTTACGGAAGCCATCTTTAAAAAAAGAAACAGAAAAAAAACATCACCACAAACCTCTCAAAACCCACATTAAGAAATTAAAGCTATTCTGTTCCAACTATCCTGTTAGCAGTTTTGCGGTTGAGACAGTATCCTAGTTGCAGAGAACACAGGGTCACGGTCACTGCTCAAAGGAAGCTGTAAGTTAACATGTATAAGATCTAGAACTATTCTTGAAAGCAAAAACTCAAGTACTTACACATATTTAACTGTCTGACAAAGCTTGCCATGTTGTTGTGCTTGAAGTACTTGGGTAGAATCTCTTTTGCGAACCTCTGTTCATCCAACACCAAGAAACTTTGGCCATTCTAGAACAAAAGAAACATATTAAGCTACTTTAAGACCATTGTAGAACACAGGATGGGCTTTTAGAATTAATCACCAGATAGGAATGTTTCCTTTGTGCACGCAGCGTGTAACTGATCTGCTTGCCTGCAACTTTACACAACGAAAAGTGTACAAACCCTGCAGTTGCAAAGCAACCATGTGTTACCAGTTTATAACACTATCCATATCTGAAGGGCAACACCTCTAGTATTACTCATTGTTTCCTCAAACCCCGAGTTGTTTATCAACAATTACCACATTTTCACTACAGGACAACACTATAAATTTCTTATGTAGCTCCGAAGTCGTGGGAAGGAATCTACCAAGGCAAGAAAAAAAACAACAAACCAACAAGCTGAAAGCCCCTTCTGCTTTCCAGTATAAAAGCATGATTAGTTTGATAAAACTTGTACAGCAGATGGAGCTGTCCAAGATCTGAGGGTGTTCACTGAGCTTTGGAGTTACCAAAAAGGTAACCAACCAAGGCAATAACCCCCTCCTCCTGGGATGCCAGTTGTGAGGGAGGACTGATCTTTTATTTCATCCATGGGCTTTGACTAATATAGAAGGCTCAGCTCTTTGCTCTTTAGCGACTGTGCTCCATTAACTAAAGGACAAGTAATTGGCAGAATCCAAACTAGCTACTTCAAAATGGTTCAGGTTTTGTATGTACATCCACAGTACTCTCACTCTGTATTTATTTAATGAGAAGACTGTCACCTTCGACAAATGTCAACACTGATACTGCATCTTCTTAGAAGCCCTTTAGTTCAAGGAATCACATTTGTTTCTCACCCTCAAATGCCAGCAGCTATGATCTCAAGAAGGCTGAAAAACAAACCATGAGACCATGTGAAGATCCTTGCCTGAGCTTGCTTCTGGCAAACCAGCAAGTACTGCCAGAAACAGGATTTATAGGTGGCTCACCACTGGATGACTTGGGAGCTTAACACTGAGAGGAGGGCGGGAAGATGAAAACTTCCCAGTAATGCCTACCTTGCTGAGAAACAGTCAGTGGAAGGGAAAGGGGAAGCAAAAGAAGGCAGGGACAGATAAGTTTAGCCACTGTATTAATGAAACTCACCAGCTGAAGGTACTCAAACAAAAGGCACTACAGTGACCTGTGATGCCAACAGCCAGCTTTCACACAGCACCTCACTTCATTGTCACTTTGACATTGTTCAGGCCTAGTGAAGAAAAATCCGGGAAATACTTCTCCTAGTTCTTGTTGTCCTGACAGTCATTTACAGCAAGGCTGTACAGATGTTTAGGCCTGATTTGAACTCGTTGAAGAAGCATTACTACATAGCTAACTACAATTTTCAAGCCCTGGTGTTACTGAGTGCTGCATACAGCAATCTTCCAAGCACTTCATTCTGTATTCCTAGTATGCGTTTCCATGGACAACATGTACCCATGGCTTCACTGAGATATGTATGCAAGGAGACAAAGTTTGTCTGTTTGTTTTCTGATGATATTTATCCTTACAGTGTAAGGATATGGACTCATATAGGAGGAAAGTTAATTATTACAGTAACTGTATTCTTCCTCCCCTGTTACACTTCGTACATTTTCTGTACCCCATAAAATTGACTTAGTATTTTTAAGACATCGTAACTTGTGTAGCAAGTGATCTCAACACCCTCCCCCACACAAGAACTGCTGGATACCAGTAACATCCAGTGTGATTAGTGGATCTTCCTTCCACAGTCTTGCAGAATCTCAAACAATTAGTCTTTATTTTTAATTAAGAAAAATAATACAAGGGCAGCTAATAATAGCCTTGGTGTGCTTACTTGAGATAAACATAAGTAATGAACTTTGGAAGTCTCCATTAAAAGTGTAAGGTGGCAAAAATGGCACTTAAGCTAGAAAACATCTGAATCTTCCTATAGCTCCAAGTATCTGTCTTTCAGAAAAAAAGAAAAATTAGAAGGAAAGTTGCCATAATCTACTGAGTCTAGCTGCTTCCTTCTTCTGAAAGTTTTGGCTGAAGTTACTGTTAATTCATTATCAGGAAAATATTTATGATGACATTTTATCATTGCTTGAGCACTCAAAGTCAGCTGGGAGCTGTCATCTCAACACCACTTGAAGATGTTCATACAGTTTATTAACAGGATTCTTTAAAATGTAAGTTATTTTAAAGATATATATGACCTAAAGAAAAATAAAGTTTTTAAAAATAACTGCTTAGCATTTATCCCTAGAGTTAGTGATGCTTATTGTAGCAAACTTGCCAGCACTTCACTACCTTGTAAGAAGATGGTTACTCGGATGGAACAAGCAACAATCCAAATAGAGCTATAATCTGCAGCTCCCAGGGCAGAGATTTCAGTTACTGAAGTGAAAAGGCAGATCCACAGATCTGCCACGCCTCCCCCATCGATACCGATGGGGACCCAGTGCGACTCTTCTCCAGAGTGAAGCCCGTGGCCCGTCCCTCCCCAGCACAAAGCCGAGGGGAGGTCGGAGGAGGTCTCCGCTCCAGCAGGTGGACACGACACCCGGGCAGGCGCCATACCAGCGCAACAGTTGTCGGCCCCACGTGCCCGCCCGCCAATGAGCGCGGGCCATTCCCCCCCCCGGTGTCACACGGGGGAACGGCGGCCGTGCCCGCCTCGCGCACCGGAGGCGCGAACACCCCGACCTGCCCATATCCTCCCACCCCGGAGCAGGGCGCTGTCCCGCAGCCCCTGACTCACCGCACATGAACCCCGTTATGTGCCGACTCGCCAGCCCGCGGTGTTAAACCCCATCGCAGCTCTGCGCTTCCCCTCCGGCAGCTCAACGCTCACCGCGTGTCAGCGCACCGCAACACCCGACCGCTCTCGGATCCCTGCGCTCAGAGGCGCCCGTTCACTGCCTATCGGAAAGTCCCCAACCCGCTCAGTAGGAGCCGGCAAACAGCCCTCCCCCCCGCCCCTTCGCACCCCCGACAGCCCGGGAGCTGTACAGGACGCGCCCCCCCGGCGGGCACCGGCGCTCTCGCTCTCCAGGTACCCGCATCCGGAAACGAGGTAGCGGCTGAGGATTATCGAACCGACCTCTCCCCACATCCCCGCTCGGGCTGGAAGAGCTACGACGGCCCCGAGCGGCCGCACGCCAGCTAGGCCGGAGGGGAGCTCGCCTAAGGCCGGCTGAGGGGAGCCTGACCAAGCCGGGCGGGCCCGGTTCTTCCGCCCTCTCCACGCGCTCCGAGGCCCGCGGCTCCCTGCCTGCTTGCCCCGACGCCGCGGAAGGCTGGCCCGCCCGGCTGGCCTTCCCTAGCAGGCCCCAGCTGCTGCCCGCCGCGGCCGGAGGAAGTGGGGGGGGGCACCTCCCGCGCACGCGGGCGGGGCGGGCAACCTCCGCGCACCGCACCTGGCTCCAGGTGATGAGCTGGCTGCTGGGGTCCTCGCCCACCAGTGCCCAGAGCTTGCTGAGGAAGGCCGGGACCCCCGCGCCAGCGGAGGGCTGGGGCTGGGGGGGCTGCGACTGCTGTTGCTTCATTGTGGCTCAGCAGCCTCCGCCGTCTGGCTGGGGGAGGGGCGCAGGGGGAGGAGAACCAGACGGGCCTTTCCCCGCCCCTCCCCCCGAGCGCCTGCGCACCGGGCAGCCCCCGCATGCGCAGCCACGCGCGCGCGTGCCAACCCTCCGCCTCTCCCGCCCCTTCCCCCCCTGTGCTTTATATAATGGCCCCACGTGCGCCGCCCTCACGTGTCACAACAGCGCGGGCCCGACCGCCCGCTCGGCAGGGGCGGTGCGTGGAGAGGTGTGTAGGTCCCTCGCATGCAAATAGGATGGCGCCAAGGCCAATGGGAGCGCACCTCTGCCCTGGGGGTGGGGCTAGGTGGTGGGCGGGGCGCCCGCTCCCGCCGGCGCGCCGGGGCTCGAGGCCAGAGGCGGAGCAGGGGAGCAGAGGAGTGGGGGAGTTCTGTCGGGACTCGGGCTTCGGGGAAGCTGCAGCCCTCTGTCTTCACAGGGGACACACAGGACCGCGCAGGCAACCATAATTGCAGGTACTGGGCCCCTGAGTGTTCAGCCCGTTGCTCAGGGTCTGCAGCAGCTCTGACGGCATCTAAGATGTCCGTCTTCCCCCGCGGCCCAGCACGACACACAGAACAGGATTAGCACTTACGATACACCGTGTGTTAGCAGCAGCTGTGGAAAATGTTAAGGACAGCATTGCTTCCTTTGGGAGTATCTCAACTGAAGAAAGATCGTAGAATCGTTTTGGTAGGAAAAAGCCTTTATGATAATTCCAACTGTTAACCTAGCACAGCCAAGTCCACCACCTAAACCCTGTCCTTAAGCTCCGTATCTACATGTCTTTTAAATACCTCCAGAGATGGTGACTGAGCTACTTCCCTGGGCAGCCTGTTCCAGATGATGCAATCCCCTCACTTCAGAAATGACCAAACACATAATGGAGGTGGCATGGAGAGCTGAAGCACCACCAAACAAGAAGCCTCAGCACCACCACCCCACTTCAACCTACTGCTTGACTTCCAGTTTGGCAAGTTATTTGTCAATGTAGGCATAGCTGGAGACACCTGCCTCCTGTGTCATCCTCAAGCTTCTCATGTTTGCAATATTAATATCTGACTACCAAGCTTCCAGGTTCCTCAGTTTGATGACATTTTCATTGAAAATAAGTAAAAAGTTGATGAGGTTTTTCAAAGCTGGTTAAACTAGCCACTTCTGCTACCAGCTCTCTCAGCAGTCTGCTCTTGCCTGTCCAGGAGGGCAGCAGGACAGGTCAGCAAAGTTTCAGCAGCAATTTAAGAGGTGCAGAGAATGTGCCTATTTAAAGACAACCCAATCCCACATTTTCAGAAAGGCGTAGTAGAAAGATTAAGAAATAAATAGCTAGTCAGCTGGAAAACATGGGCACATGTAGCATCGTTAATCATTATATACATGATCTAAGAACATAATACAAGCATAAACACAATAGAGACATCCAAATTAACTCTCTAGAAAAAATAGGCAGTCCCTAAGGAAAGCTCTTTCCAAGGCAAGTTACCTTGAGACTTCAGACCTATTTGCTACAGACTCTGAAAAGACACCGATTTAAATCAAAAGGAAACTTTTGTTTAGAAAAATAGCCTAATGAAGGATAAAATGCAATAAAATAATTTCCTTCCATATTCCACCAAGTATTTTACAACACTTAATCACAAACTTCAATGTAAATAATTTTGAAGAAATTGTTCTTATATAACTGAAACTAGTATTTTCACAACAAATCCTCATCCACTGACAGCGTTACAGATGTTTTCTTTTGTTGAGAGTTCACAAAACAAAGTCTCAAAGAATCAAGGTCAGCCTGATCTGCTTCAGTTTGCAGTGAAAATAAAGCACAATGTCATAGGGAAACAAAAACAGAAAAAAGAAAAAAAAAAAAGAACCTTTAGTCTGGTAGCCTGCAGGAAAATTGAATTAAAATATTTGCATTTCAAGCTCTATACCACACAGCTTCTCTTTCCTCATAGCATTACTAGGCTACAACAGCTTGTAACAAACTCAGTGACTAACATTGACTAGATCAATTGACTGAGAGAAGTCGTCACAGTTACCAAGTTCATGGTTTAGCTTGTCAGGGTCAGTATTTGGAATGATAAAACTTAAAAAGAATGCCTTTTAAATTTAAGCACAAGTTTACAGTAATTGGCCAAGTAATTCTTCATCCCAATGTGCATGCTGCAAGCTCCTACCAGGTTCCATTCACTTTGCTACAAATGATAGGTAAGAAGAGAGAATATGATTGTGATTTAATCCCAACACAGTAATGCACTTAATCTTACATTTTTTGTTTACAACATACGATTGAAAATAGGCACTGATTTGCAGAATTGTTGGACAACATTTCCAATTGTGCTTGTAAATGTTAAATAATTTCAAAAGGTAAAATGCTACATTGGTATTTTTTGTCCAGACAAAAGTGGAACCATGCACTTAATTTTTTTCCATTTCATTAGTAGAGTGAAAATAATCTTCATGAGAAAGACCACTGTATAACTTGATTTCCAATGTCTTACAGTTGAAATAAGTTTAACCTTTCTCACTAAACCACAGTTTAGGAAAAAAAAAAATTCTGAAGCCTTAAGGCTTAATAGCTGTAAGTTATTAATTTAATGCTTAGCATAAAATGTTAACAATGAACAACTCAAGTAACCCTTCAATTAATTTTTTATTATCTTACAAGGTCTGAGCACAAGGTAATTGCTTATGTTCATAAAGCTGCTTGTTACATTATTTTACAAGTCAGCAATTGTAGAACTTGCCAGTCTTTCACCCAGGGCTATTTGACTTCCTTGTATCTTCATGTGCAGTGCTATCCATAATCTTTTTTCACTCTACAGTACATTTTTCCTCCATTCAGCTTGCAGAAATCTGGTAATTATCAGTTATGAGACAGGTCAAGCTATTTAAATATTTCACAATACAGTTCTCACCCTCCCCTCACCAGAAAAAACACAAACTTTTTTAGTATTGTGAAATGTTGGAAATTCAGAAAGAACAGATCTCTTACCATATCCCTCAAGCCCCAGCAGATGCTGTTCCTTTCCAGGCTTGTTCCCCCTCCCTAGGACCAACAGTCCCTTCACATGCAGTAGTTCCAACTAAGACCTAGTGCTTGGGGACTAAGAAAGTGCTGCCAACAGGGAACATCTTGTTCCCAGCACCTTATTTTTCTTACAGCTTTCATAGAGAGGCTATATAGGTATAAGCACCTCAAATCTGCACAGGAAGCCAACAGAATAAAGCTAGATACCTGTTCATATCACTGCCTGCTTATTTTGACATCACACAGGCCTAGAATCACAACCACCGCTGGTCTCCTCCTTCCATGCTAGAGCAGCAGGCAATGCCCACAGCAGCCCTCTACTCTCCTAAATGAACTTTGGCCACTGACAGTCCAGTTTTGATGTGGTTTAAGAAAAATAACTTGGAATGGGGATTCTTTGTTCTACAGCACCCTTACAAAACAGCCCCCATGAAACAGTACTCTTCTGGTATGAACTTCACCTATCTTCTCTCACTTCCTATTTTCTTCCACCATAGTAGAATATACAGCAAGGGTCAAACTTTCCTTACAGGCTGCTGCTATAGCTTTTTTAAGTCTGAAGTGCAATCTGTGTGAATTCCTGTTACATCAGACCCCGAGTAAAGCCTAAGTCAACTCCCCAAGGGGCACCAGTCTATAGATTTTCTTTAAGACAAACAGCGTAATGCAAAACAAGCAACTGAAAATGCCAAGGGAGCCAAATGTAAGATGACAGATTTCAAGGTGATACTCTGCTCTTTTTTGTGACCACTATTTGTCCTGACTGAAATACATGACATTTGAAGGTTCTGGCAGTGGTAAGTTAGTAAAGAACCCAGTCATCCTGTAACTCTCAGGCATGCTGCAATTTGTGTTTCAGATCCAGTTATCTTTATTGATTTGTCTGTACTGATCCATGTGAAAGCAAAAGAGAAATCAGTCACTGAGCTTTAACAAATGTTGCCCTTGGAACATGCACAGAAGGCTGCAATTAAACCATCCTGGAATGTCTGTGGTATCAAACACTACACACAGCATTGTACAGCCAAATTTGATGCAAGCTTCCCACCTTAAAAAAAAGGTATTATGTCATTTAAATAAGTGAAAGTGTTCCTAGGAGTCCCAACAGTACACATATTAGGATCTCTTTGAATTAGAAGTGGCCCTAAGAGGCCTAGCTTTAAGTTACTCCTCCTTGAACATGGGACAGCCTTTAAGATTTCTGTGTACATGATGCAAGTGGCCAGAATAGGCAAGGTAGATGAAATTTCAGAGAGCTTCTGAAGAGGTTGTTCTTCAAAGGCAATATCCTTTCCATTAGTTTTATGCTGTCCTTCCGCATCTGATTCAAGTACTGCTTGGTTTTTTGGATGGCTCTGATTCATTTTCCCTCTTTTCTCCACATGTCCTGCAGGAAAAGCAGATGGCACAGTCAGCACATTGGATATCTAATAGACAATGATTCAATACAGACAGGCAGCATGTTTTAAAATTAAGTTATTATAACTGTTCCCCACAGTATATTTAAAATTAAGCTATGATAACTAAAATTCACTTCCATTCATGACCAATGACTTTTCTTATTGACAGGAAAATTCAGACCTACATTCATACTTACTACTAACCCTTTAAGATGGCTTGCTATTGAAGTGGCACAGAAGTGGCATCCATTTCTTATCTGCTTATGTATGAGGAATACTTGGTTTAGGCTTTTCCCAATTATACAAGATCTTATACACTTCATTAAAATGCTCAATATACCTTAAAAGACCACTTTCTTGTACTATGAGGAAAAGAGTTACTGACTTGGAAAAGGTGTATTTTTAAACAAGCTAAGATGGCATTCAATTACATGTAGTAACTTTCTTACAAAACCTCCAGTCTTTAAATGCTTGAAGCCATAACATCCCCCCCCACCTTTAAAAAGGAGACCAAAAGAAAAATAGTATCTGACTTGAAACCCATTTCTTAACATGCTAAGAACAAGTTCCAAGTTCAGGGCAGATTATCTGATCTTCAGAGCTTTCTGCAAGTTTAATCTTTTTATTGAAGCTTTTGAAAATACAGTAGATTTGGGAAAAGAAGGGAAGGAAGTTTCATGGGCAGCATGCCTGGCAGAAAATTTTATAGATGTTTTAGAGCAGTTTGCTGTGGCCATGTGTTGGTAATTGTGGAAAAAGAGTTCCTATGGTAAAAAAAGCCCCAAGCATGTGTGCTCATTTGGTCATTGAAACTTAGCATGGTTTTACTCCAAAATGAAAAGGAAATACAACAAACTGTTTTCTCAAGATTTTGTTTCTTCAAGTAGCATTTCATAACATCAAAGTAATGAACATTATGACAATGAAGGGCTCACAATTCAAACCAAGCAAGGCATGAAAAGAAGATTTTATCCAACTTCTAGTTTAGCAAGCACATACTACCATCAATGATTTAGTTATTCCAAGGCCTTCATTTCATGCTGTTACAAATTCCAAACATTACAATCTCCATAAAATATCCGTTCTGGCAGCTCAATTCCAGAGTATGGGAAAGCTTTCTTCAAAGGACATCCCTTGCATTGGTTTATTCTTACCAAAAGCACAAAACACAGTAGAAATCCTTCACAAAGTACAAGTGAGCAACTTTAACTATATATTGGACATATAAAATTAATGGTGTTCTTCTGAACTTTTAAAATTAAGTTTATTTTCAAGAATAAATTGTATCAGTCTGCTTCTTATAGCCATTCAGAGATATGATTTGACAAAACACACCTGCTCTATGGTTGTGGAGTCTCATGTCATGTCATGTCTTCCCGCATGCTAATGGCCATTTAACAACTCTTCAGCCTGTTTAAACTGGAAAATGCTCAGACTAACAATAGAGCAAACCAAACTGTTTAATCTCAATCTAATTTACCTAAATCTGAACAGGTGGAACTGACATTTTCTATGTCTGTGTCTAATCTGCTGTTGTTCATTGTTTGTATCAGATTCCTATAAGGTTTTATAAAGGAAAATAAATATATTTGATGTCCAAAAATATGACCCAAATTAATAGCTTTCCTGTAGTGTGACAGATACGAGACAAAGTAATGACTTGCTGTAGGATTCTGCTATTTCCTTCCCAGTTTGGTTAAAACTACTGCTGTAGCAGCCACACACTGCAGTTCAGTGGACAACTGGTGACTGAAATGCTATCTATGCCACAACTGCAATTGCATCTGTCATCACCTTTGTTTAGTTAGTAAAATGTAGTCAAGCTATTTTTGAATTTGCATCCATGTTTTTTCCTTGCTAGGCTGCATATTATTTCCCACACAAATTGGCCATTATGTTGAGAGCTTGTATGAAAAAAATAAAAAATAAAAAATAAAAAAGACAAACCCACAACCAGTAGTCTTCTCTATTTTGCAGATGTACGGACTCAATACAGACAGAGCATCTGGACTTCACAGTTCTGACAGATTAATAGAATCACAGAATAGTTTGGGTTGGAAAGGACCTTAAAGATCATCTAGATCCAACCTCCCTGCCATGGGCAGGGACACCTTCCACTAGATCAGGTTGCTCAAAGCCCTATCCAACCTGGCCTTGAACACTCCCAGGGAGGGGACATCCACAGCTTCCCTGGGCAACCTGTGCCACTGTCTCACCATCCTTGCAGTGAAGAATTTCTTCCTAATGTCTAACCTAAATCTCCCCTCTTCCAGTTTAAAGCCATTACCCCTCATCCTATCGCTACAAGCCCTTGTAAAAAGTCCTCCCCAGCTTTCCTGTAGCCCTTTCAGGTATTGGAAGGCTGCTATGAGGTCTCCCTGGAGCCTTCTCTTCTCCAGTCTGAACAACCCCAACTCTCTCAGCCTGTCTTCATAGGAGAGGTGCTCCAGCCCTCTGACCATCTTCATGGCCCTCCTCTGGTATTCTGGTTCATGTTTCTGTCTGTGGTTTCCATATGTTTGGTGCTTTATCCTGAAATTTAAATGTAGTCTCAGCAACGTATCACTTCCTCTTCTCCCCTTCTCTAGGTAAGAGCTACAGTCGTATTTCAAAGTAACCTGCTTTAGGGACATTACAAATAAATCAATACTTCTTTCATTTCCTACTCATCATTAACGTCCATCACTCAGTCCTGAGGAACAAGCTATGGTGCTCTGTATTATGAACCAGAATCTGTACTAAATTCTTTCACCAATTCAGTCACCCACACAAGGACCACTAGAACATTCCACTTGCAGATTTACTATTTGCATTACTAAAGAAGCCCCATAAGCATAACAACAACAACAACAATAATAATAATATTTTTCCCCCTGAAGAAACAATGCTTTTTCCCCATGTTACTGTTCAGAAACTGTTGTCCTCTATTTATCTTCAACTAGGTGCTGCTCCTTAAAGGAGAGAACACTGCAAGCAACCTCAGGACATAAAAAGCTGTAGTTTGATAACATTTTCCCCTCCCTACCTCCCCATACAATTAAAACCTTTCCACTCCCTCCCTGCTGTGCTACCTCCTGCACTATGCTGCAATAAACATTAGATCAAGGCAAACTGGATTTTAAAAAAGTACACACAAAAAGAGAATTCCTTAAACAGCTGGAGGGACAAAGTTTTTAACCTGTATTGGTTCTATAATCCAGTTCAGGTAATTAGGATGCAAAAGCAATTGCATCATCCCAACTGAAAGAATGGTCTACCAGTGGAAGTGAAGAGCTTGGAAGCTTGAGTTAGGGCATATTCCATCTTGAGAATCTCTCTTCCCAGTGAAGGATTTATGAAGAGAGATAAAGTGCAATAAAAGCAAGACAATTCTATTTTTAAATCCTTTGAATCATAGGATGAAACATAGGTTAAACCATACTCCAAGTGCTTGGTATTTTCTTCATTAACAGTCAAGTGCCATAATAAAATTTAAGTCAACAAGAAAAACAACATATTAGAAACAATATAGCCTTGAATTATAAGAAATGCAAATTCTCTTTATGTAAATAAACATCAAGCAGAATAATTTTATTTTTTTTCTTACTAGATGTTCTTGATTTTTGCAGCTTCTATTCAGGTGTCTGAGTACTCAAATCTGTATTGGATGGATATATTCTGGAAAGAGAAGATAAACCTGGGTGTAAGCTGTGTGTGATAACACAATACATAATTTCAGCCGTGGAAAAAAGCATACTATTAGTCTAATTTTATTCAAGTTTTTTCCAACAGTGAAATTAAACATAGGAATTAAATCCAAACACACAGCAATTCCAGTAGTTTTAGAAAACACCTTAAGTTGCAGAAAACATTAGGGATACTTTCTATAGCATCCCCTTGCCCAGTCTTAAAATACCACCAGTGTGCTGTCTTACACTTACTTTCTTGCATGCCTCCCCTACCATTTCCAGAGAAGTTGCATCTGTTCTGAGGCCAAAAGTAAGATTAAGTTTCAGAGATTTATCCAATTCCATAAACTGTCTCCTTAGCAAGCCAGTTTCCAGCTTGCCAGTTTCTCTTAACTTTTAAAAATCTTGGTTTCACGAGATACTCTTTCCTAGTCAGTGAACTTTAACATTTTTATTCCAGTTTGTTTTATTCTGACCCTGACTAAAGCAGACCTCAGACTTGGTAACTTTACTATACACACTAGTTTCTTTTCACAGCCATTCAGTAGAGTACTCCAGATCCAGCTGCCTTAAAATAATCTTCAAAAACAGATGAAAGTTTTATGATTACTGCTGTAAAAGCTCTATTTTTAAGGGGATAATGAACATGCATTTCTATTGAAGCCTGTAGGAGATACTGTGGAAGAAAGATGAAAGCACCGTCTGTGTAATAATTTTACCCCTTTACTAAAGGCAAAACCAAAACAGAAATGTACTCAAACATGTAGCCAGGGTGACCATCTGCAAAACACAGAAAAAACAATGCTTCTCTATGTCTAGAGACCTAAAATTACAAGTCTATTGGTATTTAATTTAAAATTTGCAAAAACTTGCTGTTAGATTTGTGGAGTTTTTCTGGGAAAAGGAAAAAAAAAATATAACCTGACAACAGCAGTTTGTAAGTATGGCCAAATCAAGATGATGTAACTTGAAAAAATCACTCTCATATTGTGTACACAGTTGCCAGGTGACCGTGAAGCACAGAGCTCTCCTTTCAGTTTCAAAGGCAGGGGAAGGCCACAAATCTGACATACAGGCTCTAACCACAGTTTGCACAGGGTGACTTTCTGTGAAGCCTTTTTTAATCCCCATTGTGAGGAGGTATGTTTTTACTTAACATCCACAGGACAGCGCTACCAAAGCCAGCATTAGGTGTGTGACCAGTACTTCCTGCTCCTGATTCCTGGTAATGTGAGCACAGCTAACACCATTTTATCAGGCAAACAGCCATTCTCTGTGACCAAGCACATCACGTATTTGTTCCCTTTCCCTCACTATCAGGCTCTGAAAAGTCCTGGGAGCCAAGCAGACAAACCAGAGTTGTTCTTCCCCTCCCAACTGGCCTCAAGGTTCCTGGATGCCAAGCTGATTGCTCCCTTCCTTGGTGGCCTTGAAGTTCCCAAGCACATGCCAGCCAGGTGCTGCTGATGACCCTGAGGGAAGCGTAAAAGCACACAGAGCACTCACAGTCTGTGAAATCAAGCAGTTTTAAGTCCTAAGTGGGAGACTGGGACCAGAGCTGTGGCTGGACAGAGACCTGTGACCCCCCTGTTGACCAGGGATGCCTCTACTGTCATCTGCTTCCTCCCAGCATTGAGGGGTTGACTCGTATTCTTTTATATGATTTTTGAGTTTATATTCTGACTGTTACATTGATACAGCAAACCATGTATTAAGATCTGGACTGATCTGCAGAGGGTCCAGGTGATTAGAAATTGTAATTGACATATTATAAATGCTGTACTGTGCTACTTATAAATTGTACGACACTGATTCTGCTTGTAGAAATCCTGTGCCATTCTGATAATAAACCCCATGCTATACTAATAATGATATTCTGTTAAGAAAATAAAGCTTTAATTGCAACTACAACTTAGTGCCATCAACATTCTGCCAAGGATCCGCAAAAGAACCTCTGTCCCCTAGTGTTGGATGACACAGGTGTGTACACATCAGGACTGAACACATTTTGCATATACACCGTATGTATCTCTACTAAACAGTAGGGATATCCAAGTCTTAACGTAGACCTTTCCAACTGGGCCAGCCACCTTCTTATTCTTAGGCTCAGGGTGAATTCAGTCCAGTCACCTCCCCTATCATGTATATGGGGCAAGTTCAGCACCTTCCCCCAAACACCAGGCTTTCTGTTTCTGCATAGAAAGTGAACAAAGTGTTCACTGTACAACCAGCCTGAGAAGTTCCCATTAACACTATTTCTACTATCAGCCCACAGTCAGCTCAGTTCTCCTGGAAAATACTGTTTTCACAGTCAGTGTAGATTAAAACAAGGGACCAAGAGACTCTCCTCTTCAACATGCAGCAGCACTCTGGAAAGGCTACTGTCACCTCAGTATAATGCACCAGTCCACATCCTGCCCCAAGCTGCCAAATCAGTTATATTAACAGTTGACCCTTCCAGATTTAGTGTTAGTTGTAAGGCTTCAGCTTCTGACTCATCCTCATCGACAGGACAGCTGGAGAGGTTGAGTCACCCTACTACATAAAGTATAGAATCAGTGGGATTTTAATCAGAGCCAAACCCTTTAAACACCCATTTGAGGTAACACAGACACTGCTGTACTTATTTACTAGCATGAGGGTTTGAAGAAAAAGCTGAATCATAGAGGAAATTAATATAAAGGGGAGTAGACAGACATGCTTTTACAAAAAAGTTTGGTTAACCCACCAAATTTTGGATAGTGACATGCCAGACATGACATGTTATGCACAGGTATTTAAGACTTACTTTTCCAAGCATTCTTCTAAAGAAGATCCAAACCTGGATACAACATTCATTGGAGTGTCAAAGGATTCTTAGTATATACCTCGCTGATCCAGATGAAGCAGCATCAGTTCTGCCTAATACTTCTTTATTGATGGAAGCTAGGTTTGCAGCAGTGCTATGATAGTTTCTCCTCATCCCTGAGCAACCATTAACGAGAATAATATGCCCATTTACTAGTACAAAGCTGTCTATACCGACTCAAACACAGCACAGAATTCTTGCCTCAAAAACCTTTTCTACCCTGGAGAAAAGTGAACTGTGTGAGAAAATTCTGATATGAAATACAAAAGTATTACTACATACAAGACTCTGGGTGTATGCTGCTCTACTATTTAGATACTCATCTGGAACTGGTAAAGAATACAGAGATATTTCTATGAATCAACTGTTTACTCAAGATTTTTTTTTTAAGCTACAGATAGGCGTTGACAGACAACACTAATTTAACTACAGTGTTATTGAATGAAGCATGCCAAATATTGACAACATTTTTTTTTTTAACAAAGGATAAAGTTGTTTGTTGCTGCATAAACGAGTAAAGGACCAACTCTTAAACCCAAGGATTTAAACTGCAGATGGCAGAAGTCAGAGGCTAAAAGGGATTGTGTATGCCTTGCCATATCTATTTACTATTTTATCTGTTCTAAAGAGAAAGCTTCCTAGGGAAAGCTGTCAGAGCCCTGGTAAAAATGGAAAGAACTATTATGTCTAGCCCTACCACCTGTTTTCCCTTTTTGCACTATGGGATCACAAGATCTGGGAGTCTTGTTTAACAGCAGCTTAATTTCAAGGCTCTGCCAGAGCAAGCATGACTCCTGAAGTACGCTCAGTAATCCTGAGGAGCCCACTGTGAAAAATGCAACTTATGAACAATAGGCAACTAAGTTTGTTAGTATTTTCAGATCAACAAGCAGAGGTAAAGCAAGAAGAGGTGGCAACCTCTGCTGCTTTGCAAATGCACAGTTTTATGCCACAATATCACAAAAGAGTTCTGTTTTGGATGAGGCTCATCCAATGAAAATCACCCACCTCTCAGAAAATATAACTTAATCCCCTGAATTACATCTAACAACCATCTGTCCTCTTTTAGGCTCTTTCATTTCACAAGGACTTGGAATTCTCAGATACTTCCCAAGTCTGAGAAGGCTTGTTTCACACTGCCTGCTGTAATCTCAAATAATTTCTTGATATTTCCTCTTCACAAAACAGTAGGCACTCTCCAGGAGAAAATTTCAGATCTGCTTCCAAAGATGTTCTCAACAAGTGTGACAAATGCTGATTTTAATGAAAAGCTTCCAAATAAGATCTTAGTAAAAAACACAGGAAACTTGATTTTGAGGTTGTGACAGAATTCAGGCTAAATACACTATAAAATTGTATGTTTGATTTTTATTGCTAATGACTTAACACATCAGTATTTAGCATCATCATTCGAAGTACTCTAAAAACATTTATAGGCAGATGGACTGCAAGGAATGTGAACAAGGAAAGCCAGCTCATGTTGTAGGGAGGAACACATAGTTCTGGCATACTAAAAATAAAAAGAAAGCATTAACACACCATATGCTGTGCAACAGTAAATAGCCTTATTTAAAAGTGTTCCAGTAAAAGCTAACAATGGCAAGTTCAGACCTACTAAAAAAAAAATAAATAAAAGGTGACTTAAGTCAGCCACATGCTTCACAGCATAAAAGAAATATGAGTTTTATCTAACAATTTAGATTTCTTTAACTTTACACAAACCTTAGGATTAGTTAAAGAATTTTCCTTCTTAACAAAGTTATTAACCAGACGGGAGTTGAAATGCAAGTGATGAAGCAAATTTTGGTTTGTACACTGCCCATTACTATCTTTTCTTAAACAAATTACTTGTCTTGCACCTCAGTTATATTACCTTTCTATGGAGTAAGTTCACTTTTAACCTCTGTATTAGTTCTACTATCCAGATCCACATTCTTCCTCACACAGTATGTAAAATTACGCTTGTAGGTAAAATTATTTGTTATTATCACAAACCCACATAATTTCAACACAAGTAACATTCATTTTCAGCACTTTTGGAAGCCACAGGCAACATGGATGCAAGAACACAGGTGCCTCTGTGTGCATGCATAGTGAATAGTCAACAGAAAAAGCTATTTTTTCCATAACTTTAAACTGAAGAAAGCAACCAGGAACTTGATTATTTCTTAAAATGCATCAGTTAATGATCTTGCAACTGGAGAGAAGCCTCAGGAGACTTTGGAGAGGAAAATCTTTTAAGCAATAGAAACATTTTAAATTGCCACACAATAGACAAGGTCTACTGACTGTAGCTTGGAACTGGGTGAAATCCTCGTAATTCCATGACACCAAAGCCTTGTGCAAACCTTAATCGAATTTACACTTTGTTTATAAAATAGTGGTAGCTTCACATACCCTGCAGCAGAGATTTGAGATCAGTTAGCTACACTCCAAATTCTGCAAGACTGACAGCAAGCTTCTCAATCTCAGCCTTTTTAAGTGCTCACTCATACAGTCAGCATAACCAGCTCCAATTACAGGAGTATACATTTGGCAGTGACAAAATTTTCTTAAGTTTTTGTTCTGTTCTCCGTCAAAACACAACAAATGTCTTCCTATGGACTTATTTGGTCTTTTGCTTTTTAGCAAAGTAGTTAAAGCATGGAATTAAAACAGGACACCTTTGGTCAACAGCTCTAGAACTCCATCCCATCAGAAAACATGGAAGGAAATGCAATAGACTCAATCCATATTAAAAAGCTTCAGTAAAATACCATTCTGCAATTGAGCCTGTGAGGTAACCTGGTATCAGCAAAAATATGTAAAGGATTTAAACACAAACATATTATAGAAAGGCACATTTAAAAAAAAAAATAAAAATGCATGCTTCATTAGATTTTACCTGACAGGCCTCAAATATTACTGAACTGTCTGAAAGAACTACAGTTATTTAAAGCAGCAAATAATGACTTCACCACATCTTTGTTTTGTTCCAGAAGATACACTTCATTAGCATCTCAGATGGAAGCTTCAAAGTCCACAATGTATGTTCATTCTGTTATACCCATATGCTGAATACTACTCAAATTCCCCTTTAAAAACTTAACTGGAACATTTGTTCTTCATGCAACAGAGGAGTTGCACTAGGAATTGGCACTTGCACTCTCATCAGAAAAGGAGTTCAACCAAAATAACATTCCCACCTCAGACCAACACTGAACCCAAGCTGCTGTTCTGAAGCCTTTGCTTTTGTACATGGCAGAACTCCATTCACATTCAACAGCAAAACCTAAATACATGTCTCTCTCATTTGGAGCAACTGTTGGACCACAACAGCTTACACTGACTGATTATTTCCCCTCACCACTGCCTGTTTCTGCTGTAACTCCACTTCCAACACAAACAGAAAACCCAAACAAACAAAAAACCCCACGAGTCATTTTCCAACTCATAGCCTGCCAAATGAAAGGGAATAATACCCTGAGAATCAGCAGACCTGTAAGGAAGAAGTCTCCATAGACAAAGAAAAGGGGTCCCTTTTCTCATCCTTGTTCCCATCAACATAAGGGACTGCTCCCAGCCCCTTCGTTTCTGAATAGAGCTTTTAGAATCTCAATTTTTTTTCTTAACTCACTAATAAAGTAGACCAGAAAGGATAGGGTGGTGGCACATTTTTTCAAGCATTCTTATTCCTCTTCTCCCACATTCAAATATATGGATGGAATGCCTACTAAACCCTTCCCAACCTACACTCCTACCCCAGATCATACTCTTTCTTTCTCATTCTACTTTAGCCATTTTTTTTTAGTTCAAAACCAGCTAACACAAACCAGCTATGACCACAAGCTAGAACATGCTTGAACCAGCTGCCATGAGCCAGAAGCACTTCAGACACAGCTGAAGGCAAACAGGAAACAAGGAGGAAGGGTATCAGTTCAACTTGCTTACAGCAAAGCTGTCCCCTCACTGTTACACAGAGACCAACAATGCTCAACTCCACGATCAGTCCTTCTCTTTGTTTAGCTAGACCTAAGATTTCTGGTACACTTTTTGCCCTTAAAATTAAATGCACTACTCTTACTCTTCAGCCATCCCCCCTCTATGTCTGAGATGTGTCTACTCCAACTCTTAATTAAGACCACTAACTCCAACTTCTTTTCTGCTTCCTTTCCCAACTGATTTTCCAAACTCTGAAAGGAAAAAAAAAAGGCAACTCAGTGATTGCTTGTAGGCAAAAAACCTTTGCCCTATATCAAGCTGCCATTTAAAAAAAAAAATATTATTTATTCAGTGTAAACCAAAATAAAATTAACAATTATATGGTCCTATTTAATTTTAATACACACCAAGTTAAGCTTGGGTTATTCAAAGAATGCAAGGGGGGGAGACTACTATTGTTATGGGCATAGAGAAATGAGAATACCTAATGACAGTACTGAATTACCTCCAAGATGTCCTTGCTTCAACATGGCTAAAGGGACAACAGAGTGGATGGTGCTTCAGTAGTTTGCTTGCTCAAAGTGTACATATGATGTATATGCGGGCTTTGAATTTCAGTCATTGATAATACAGGTTAGTTGATCAACATAAACAAGGATCAAGAACAGGTTTCCTAACACTGTATTTTCAAATTCAGAAAACTGATACATTAAATTTATCAGTATTCCTTTTCAAGAGAAAAGTGGATTTTCCATGACATTTTTATCATAACCACTACCTTTAAATAAATAACTTTTTTCCTCTTAGTTTTTTATTGTTTTTATGGGACCCTTTGTAGGCAATCTATCAACCTCATTACCCAAACAGCTTGGGCAGCAACAGCTTAATGTGTGTCATGGAAAAGAAACTTATCCTCTGATGACTAGAGCTGTGATGCCACCAAGTTACTTTTCTATTCTTTTGGCAAGGCACACCACTTCTGTATCGTCCCTCAAAACCCTTTCACCTCTGAGGGTTCCAAAATGTATTTCAATCAATACTTTAGTTGTACCATGATTTTTCGATGACTAAAGCTTTTCAAACTAATCCAGAACACAGATCTGGCACTTAAAAATACAGTAGGGAACTGACTGATCCCAGGTAACAATCCAAAGAATATAAAAAAGAAAATATTTTCATTTAAGTACACTCTAGCCTTGCTTGCTAAACTGCAGCCCCATACAACTAGTGTGTAAAGATTAAACTCACGTTACACAACATTCTTTCTCAGTACTTCAAATAAAGTGTTAAGTAGCATAGTAATACTTAAAAAAGTTTATATTTCAGGAAATAAGTATTTTCCAAATGAGTCTAATAAAAAAAGCTAACTCCTCAATTTCCACGTACCGAGGCTACTGTGCTAAGAGTCTGTGCATGACTACTAAAATATTTTTCTACCACTTGGAGGTTCTTTGTCTCAAGACTGAACAAATGCCATTTCAATGCTGCATAATATTAACTTGAATGCTTAAAAATAAATATATTCTCGAGAACAGCAATTTAGAATGACCATTCAGACCAGTTAGTCTCATCTCTGTGCCCAGCAATATAAAGTAGATCCTCCTGGAAACTATGCTTAGGCACGTGGAAAATAAGGAGATAATTTGTGACAGCCAACATAGCTTTGCTAAGGGCAAATCCTGCCTGACATATTTGGTGGCCTTCTATAACAGGGTTACAGCACTAGTGGATAAGGGAAGAGCAACTGACATAATCTACCTGGACTTGTGCAAAGCATTTGACACTGTCCCACACAACATCCTTGTCTCTAAAATGGAGGGACATGGACTTGCCGGATGGACCACTCAATACATAAGGAATTGGCTGGATGGTCATACTCAAAGAGTTGTGGTCAATTTTCAATGTCCAAGTGGAGATCAGGGATGACTGGAGTTTCTCAGGGGTCAGTACTGGGACCAGTGCTGTTTAACATCTTTGTTGGCAACATGGATGGTGGGATCAAGCACACCCTCAGCAAGTTTGCTGATGACACCAAGCTTTGTATGCAGGAGGGAAGGGATGCCATCCAGAGGGATCCTGAGAGGCTTGAGAGGTAGGCCCATAACAACCTCATGAAGTTCAACAAGGCCAAGTGCCAGTTCCTGCACATGGGTCAGGGTAATCCCAAGCACAATTACAAGCTGGGTGGAGAATGGATTGAGAGCAGCCCTGAGGACAAGGACTTGGGGGTGTTGGCTGATGAAAAGCAATGTGCACTTGTGGCCCAGAAAGCCAGCTGTGTCCTGGGCTGCATCAAAAGAAGCATGATCAGCAAGCAGGTCGAGGGAGCTGATTCTTTCCCTCTACTCTGCTCTCATGAAACCCCACCAGGAGTATTATGTCCAGTTCTGGGGCCCCCAACACAAGGACATGGAACTTTTGGACAGAGTCCAAAGAAGAGCCACAAAGGTGATCAGAGGGCTGGAGCACCTCTTCTATGAAGACAGGCTGACAAAGTTGGGGTTTTTCACCCTGCAGAAGAGAAGGCTCTGGGGAGACCTTATAGCAGCCCTCCAGTACCTGAAGGGGGCCTGCAGGAAAGCTGGGAAGGGACTTTGTAAAAAGGCTTGTAGTGATAGGATGAGAAGAAATGGTTTCAAGCTGAAAGAGGGTAGATATGATTAGATATTAGGATTTAATTATTTACTGTGAGGGTTGTCAGACATTGGAACAGGTTGCCCAGGGAGGTGGTAGATGTTCCCTCCATGGAAGTGTTCATGGCCAGATTGGACAGGGCTTTGAACAACCTGGTCTAGGAGGAGGTGTCCCTGCCCATGGCAGTGGTGTTGAAATCTTTAAGGTCCCTTCCAACCCAAACCATTATATGATTTTATGATACGCAGGTGGTAATAATTACTGTAACATAAGGCATAATTTCAGAATGCCATGAAGAATATGTATTTTTTCAATCAGATATTTGACCCTGAAAAATACGTATCAGAACACATTAGAACAGTTAAGTGTTGGGTTTTGGGGTTTTTTGTTTGGTTGTTTTTTTTAATTTAAGAAACCCCAAAACATTACCACTACAAAAAAACTGCACTGGTACTATGAAGAATGGGGCAAGAGCAGTCTCACAGTGAGGTCCCAGAAGTTACTCCATGCTTTTCCGCTGTATACATTCCTTACTACTTTAATATAAAATTATTTACATCTCACATTGGTAATAAGAAAAATGAACACACTGTAAAAGCTCCATTATTTGCATCAGTGTTTTTGTAAGACCACAAAAACGATGATGATTATTGCCAAGCTAAAAAACTAGCAAGAGTTAGAGCTCAGGGAAAAATGAAAACTCTCTACGGGAATTCTCTCTCTACACCCTTAGGAAGCGTATAGTAGTATTGACTCTATACTAATTAACTACTATGCTCATTGTCACATTGATCCATAGGCTACAAATTCAAGTGTAGACTTGAGTGTAGGTCCAGCCATGACAGAGCAAGCACATGCTGAACACCACCAATTACTCTAGAGAAGACCTGTGAAGTTTCTGGGGTTTGTGGTAGAACACTTACTGGCTCAGAACACAGGAAAAAAAAAAAAAGGAACATAAGAAATTTCATGGGAGTTTGAGAACCGTTGTTTTCAACCAGTGCCTCAAGTGCATGGATCATTAAGTACTTTCAAGGGACCTGCAAAAGTTAGCTGCTAAAAACAAATGTACATCTTTATGTGTATGTTCCGATCCATGTAAAATTTTCCAGGAGTTCCATTTAGAAGGACGCTTGAAACAGATTTGTACATAGACTACAAACACTACAAAGTTTACTATGATAAAAAAGTTCAGAAAAAGGTTTCCCTCATTTACTTGTATAGCACTTGTATAGAAGTATAAAATTTAAATCACTCCAATAGCCATAGAGCAAATTCATTACTTGTAATAAAAAGGCCTTTTCTTTAAGTAATCGCTTATCTTCTCATGTGTGTATTTGCAAAGAGAATAAAAAAATCACTACACCCACATTTAGATTACTTCACTATGAAGAGAAGAAGTCTCTCCTGGGCTACATCTGACTAAAAGAGACTAAAATGCTAAAAGAATCCTATGGGCATACCATTTTAATGGCACAGATCAATGCAGAAAAACACACTAGACAGTTGTTTTTAGAAAGTTTTACCACTGGTTTCAGTTAGTGCTTTTCTGGAGGGCCTAGAGTCTGACTAGAAGACTATAATGCAACATTTGGGGGGGGCAGGAGGAGGAGCATGAACTGCAGAACAGACCCTTGCCACTCAACAGTCATATAAAAAAATAATCCCTCCTATATCAGCCTAACTCTAGATGTTCATTTACAATCAAGAAAAGCAACACATCAGATTGTTTGAAACCACAGGACAAAAACTCAGAACTATGATGTAGCATTACTTATACTACGTTTCTCTGGCCTAAGATTAAGAATGCTCCAACTTCCAAAACAAAACACACCTTTAAGACTTATGAAGTGAAAGAAGAGTCAGGGTACTGACATCCAGTGAAGGTATGGATAATCTACTGGTAACAGACCAACATTCATTTAATGTATCATGTTCAAGAGCCACAATAAAAGCCTGTAGTATTTGGAGTAGACTACAGCTAGAGGGATATCAAATACTTCCCCATTCTTCTGTTAATTACTAGCAGTATCATAATTTCTAAAGCACATTGAAATCTGGCTTCAGATAATCACTGGAAGACTTGGGGACTGTTTGTATGTTTTGCCAGAAAAGTAAATGCACACAGTTTATCAAAGTATGTACATGTTGGGGCACTATGGGTTTGTTTTCTGCTATTTAAAAAAGTAGTTTTCTAAGTACTTCTTAGATCACAGTTAAAAAAATAATAAACTTACAGACTGGAAAGTCATCAGCCATTACATTGTCAACACAAAACTTGTTATTGCTAATGGCACAGATGTACTACAGGGCTTGCTAACAGTGTCGTAACCATCACGGCAAACGCCCATGGCAAAGGAGCCTTGCTGGCTCCATCCCCTTGATCACTGTAGCTGCCTAGACAGATATGTCATATTGAACTACTGAGTTACACACACACACATACTTGTTTATGGGAAGAGGAAAGGCATTAAATATTCCACCTGAAATACTTCAGGGTAATGTGGTGTAAGTAAGGACTTCTAATTCTATTAGCAATATAAACCACTGCTAGATATTTTAATTTATTTAAACTAAACTATGTCTGAGAAGTCCGTACAGCTAGCAATTACAGGAGGACACCATTATACTCCGTGTCAGAGGTAGATAAATTGGACATGATCACACGATTTTAAACTATATGAAGTTTTATGCTTTAGCATCACTTAGTAGCTATGGTTACTGACTGTCTCAACAGAGCTGTTGATGCCTCATTTGCTTTTGTTTAAGATCAGTAACTTCCTTCCAAAGGGTTTTTCTCTCCCCTGAAAATTGAAGGGAAATATTTCAGTAGCTTTTAGAAAAGCACAACATTGACAGAAAGGGAGGGGAAACGGGAATTTTGAATTTTGTAAGTAACACTAACCTCTTCAAAACAATTATGGAACGCTTCCTTCATCATGAATTAAAACCTATTTACAGGAAAACAGAGAAGATCTATGGAGATAATACAGGGCAAGCAAAGAGATAATTACATCTTAACACCTTATTGAACTGCTTTTGAGTTTAGTTATTATCTCAAGCAGGAAAGACAGCCTGCACAAAGTAGCCATCATGACCAAGTTTCTCACATCCTTCACTTAATAACTGAAAGGCAACAAAAATGTCATCCCATGAAGCACTGTGTTGCTTATGAACACAAGTAAGTTGTAAAGCAAACAAACATGTCATAGTAATAAATTAAACGTGCTTTTACTTGAAGCATGTTTAATTTAATCTTTAGGTTCCCAGAATAATACATCTGGGTCCCATTTATTAAAAACATGCACTGAAGTGAAGTTGAAAGATGCCAGAGGCACTGCAAAGCAAAATTTTCTGTTTCAATTTAGATAAATTAATTTGGTTTCATAATTTACTTAAAGAAAAGATCACATTGATTAAAGAGGACTTCATCACATCTTGACTATAAAAACTCTAGACCTTAAAAGAAAGTGCAAATGGCAAACAATGGGGGCACTGGAAATAGTACACAGAAGAGCGTGTTGGTCAGCCTCAGTACTGGTTGCCGGGTTGTTGCATCCTTAGGTCACTAAAGCTGCAAGTCAGGCAATGTTTCTATGGAGAGGTAATACCTTTTATTAGACTAACTAATGTAGCTGAAAAAAAGACCTCATGTGCATCTGGGCACATAAGCCCTTTGAGGTCACCGTGTGACCAAAAGCTTGCCTGGCACCCTGTCCCATTATAAGCCAGTCTAATAAAAGATAATTACCTCCCTCCACAAGCCTCATCTGATATATATTATTATACCACATGCAGTCTCTGCAAAGAGATTATTATGAAAAATCAGGATACTAGTTCAGCAAGAATCATGTACCATCACAATAAATAATCTCTCAAGACTGTTACAGCACCTCATCAAAATGTCATGAGCAGCTAAAAACCTAGGACACACAAAAAGCCCTCATATACAGGTAGATAGTACATTTGGGGAACTCCCTAGATGAAGAGAGCAGCAGCCTACTTGCTTATTTTAAGTCTATAATGCAATACTGTGGAAAAACAGCAGGAGGAAATTCAATCCCTGGGAACAGGGAAGAACTTATTTATCACAGTGGTATTTATTAAAAAGAATTTCTGTATTTCAGGAGCTGTTTCACTTAGAGAAAAGAAGAAACATGGGAAAGAAAGTTAGCTAACAATCCATTCTGAACTGATAAAAACAGGCAGTACTTCACTTGGAGAAGCAGGTATTATGCAAGTCCAAGCCAGTCACCTTGACAGCCTCCTGAATCTGCTTTAAAGGTCAACTCTTGAAGAAATTACTCAAAAGCCCTGAAAAGGTCTTAATGAGGTACTAGCCTTCAGCTGGCTCCTTGGCTTTCCCCGCCACATGTTCTCGGAGAAAAGCCTCAAGCTGCACAAGAACACATTAGGCAATTTAAGTTTCCCAACTCACTTTCACAACACAGGATTTCAACCTCTGCGTAAGAAATGGATTCTCATAATACAATTACACATCAGACATAACTGAGGGACTCTCCAACAAGCATAAGGCACTCCAGGCACTCTACATTTCAGCCACCTTCAGGCATCTAAAAAGATGATGTCTAAGCTACTGACTGCAGATTCAGGAAGCCACGCACATCCAAAAGGAAATTTATCCCATACTAGAATGGGATGACTTAAGAGTTCTAATTTTCAAACTAGAGTTCCTCAGTTTAGCAGATAGCTTATTTCTTCAGTGGCCTACCCTGGTAGATAGTTGATTAGCTGCATTTTACAGGAAATAACCTGTGGCACTCTTCCAGCTAGACACTAACGTACTAGATACACAAACACAAAATTATTATTAATTTGGCAAGTACTGGGATCCTACAGGTATTATTTGGGATTGTGGTTCAACATTGTTAAAAGATGACAATGCTTTACATAACACAGATGTAGCGCTCCCCCTACAAAATGCAGTATGTAGTAGGCTGTTTGCTACCACATTTCATTAACAGATCAGTCCAATCCCATTAAGCAAGCCCCTGTAGCAACTGACAGATGTACAATTTCATGATGGAATAGTTTTCCACAATCAAGACAAAAACTGGAATTACTGTTTCCCAAGAGTATCCAAATAAAAGATTCTGACTGTTCACGATGGTGGTACAGAAAAAACCAAAAAACCTCCCATCCATAACAAAAAAATCCCACATTCTCAGAAGCTAGACACATACCAGCTTTAGAAGGACTTGACATACTGTTTTTGATGACTGAAGCATGGAATCCATCACATCCTGTTTTCCTGGAACCTGATTAAACAACTGCTGAGACCTTGCCAGTCTCCTCTTGATCATGCTTACCAATTTCTATAAAGGTGAAGCTCCACAGAATAACTGAAACAGAACACTGAATAAAAGCAGCGAGAAAGAGACAAAATGACTGCTTAAGAAGTTATTTTACTTAGCATCTCCCTCACGTTCTCAAAAGGTTAATGTATATGATACTAGTACTTCCTGCTCCTGATTCCTGGTAATGTGGTGAGCACAGCTAACACCATTTTATAAGGCAGCCATTCTCTGTGACCAAGCACGTCACATATTCGTTCCCTTTCCCTCACTATCAGGCTCTGAAAAGTCCTGGGAGCCAAGCAGACAAACCAGAGTTGTTCTTCGCCTCCCAACTGGCCTCAAGGTTCCTGGATGCCAAGCTGATTGCTCCCTTCCTTGGTGGCCTTGAAGTTCCCAAGCACATGCCAGCCAGGTGCTGCTGATGACCCTGAGGGAAGCGTAAGAGCACACAGAGCACTCAACTGTCTGTGAAATTAAGCAGTTTTAAGTCCTAAGTGGGAGACTGGGACCAGAGCTGTGGCTGGACAGGGACCTGTGACCCCCCTTGGTGACCAGGGACGCCTCCACTGTCATCTGCTTCCTCCCAGCATTGAGGGAGTGACTCATATTCTTTTATATGATTTTTGAGTTTATATTCTGACTGTTACATTGATACACCAAACCATGAATTAATGGACTGATCTGCAGGAGGTCCAGGTGGTCAGAAATTTGAAGTGACGCTGTATTATAAATGCTGTATTATGCTACTTAGGGCTGTCTTCATTCTGCCAAGGATCCCTAAAAGGATCTGTCTGTCCCCTCAAAGTTTGGCAGAATAAGAGAAGGCAAATGAGGTTGAAGAACGATAACAAGGAAACTTGCACGTCTAACAGTCATATGAACAGAAATGGGTGATTTAAATTCCAAAATGAGAGTGCTGTTTCTGCAGCTCTTTAGACACAGATGTTAGATTTGCAAGATTTGCCAGCGTTTCAGAATCTACACAATTGTGCCTTCTAAGACAGTACAACTTGTGCCTTTGAGTCTCTTCACATTTTTAACTGAAGATAATGTATTAGGTTGCTAACAATAAAGTTTTCTTGTACCACAGTGCAAATACTGAGGACTACAGAAGCTGTAGTCATACTGTCTGCAACCAGAATAACTCAATAGTAGCAATACTAACTGGTGCTCTCCAGCAATATTTGATAAAGGCCTCTCATACCTTACACGGTGAACATGACTAACCAAAAGTCCAAGACTAGAACCCATCCATACCTGTGATTTGTGAGATACCCTAAGACTAAGCAGAAGTTCAGTATTTAAAACCAATGAACAAACTTATATTATTACTTGGAAACATAAATTGAAGTTACTTACTTTCCTTTTTATCTTTGACAACAACTTTTCCTATCCTTTTTTTGAAAAAAAGATGTGTGTGCTATATTGTTCTATATTGTTCTTGCTTAGCAAAGCCCAACTCATATTGCATAATTTTATGAAAGCCATTTAAAATGAAAAAAACTCATGAAGTTTGAGTTAACTGTCATTTTTTGTGTCCAAATAAAAGGGCAAGATAAAACAGTTGAGACTTGCATTAGCAAGAACAACAGTATGTTCAGCTGCAAAAACTGGACATGGATGTGGCCAAAGTTCTTATGACCTCCTCTGAAAAACCAAACAGACTGAAGTTTTTGCCCAAAACGGGTCTGGGAGGAGGGGAGAGAAGGGGAGGGAAGGAAAGAAATCTCCCCTTTGGAACTTGAAGGCCCCTTACAAACACTCTAAAGTTTAAATGATAATTGAGGTTTCCAAGTTTGGACAAAACCCTAGAGCAAAAAACCCACACACTTCCCCAACCTCCCCCCAAACCAGAAAAGTGTGTCCCCATAAAACCTTTGGGCTATATTCTCAGCTATTGTAGGTAGATACTGCCCAGATGCTTAGTTCAAGTAAATTGCACTACACATCTTGATAGCCATTGGAAAACTACTGTAAACACAAAGTCTCTAATACATAAAAGTTCTTCAGTGTAAGACTAAAGAATTCAACCCTTGAAAGAGAAAAAAATCTGTCCTCTCTCCCCTTTCTTCCATGTGTCTTAGCCTTCACCTAGCTGCTACTTCTGCTTCTGTTCCTCTGAGTTGTTTTTTTTTCCTATGCAAAAATTAAACTCATACATGCTGAAATTTGGTATTTTGGAATTTGTAGAAGCCTGACCCCATACCCCTAAAAATACTTTGGGTTGTCTTAGTTGCATTTCTGTCAGATTTGCTGTACTTGTATTTTCTCTGATTGTCGTGTCCAATGCAGAATGATTAGAAGCAAAGGCAGGTTTAAACTTTTTATCTTCAAAGCTCAGTACTTAAAGCATACATACACTTGGTTTGAAAAGTACTTGCTTGGTCTTAAGGCTTCTTGAGTTGTGAACCTGTCATTCAGATGATTGTTCCTCTTTTTCTTCTGCAGAAAACTGTACTTTTCTCCAACTTACAGCACACCATATCTACAATCTAACTTACTATAGGTAAGTTATAGGTCATTTTAGGTCACTTTGAATCTGACTAGATCTGTCATCAATTATCAGAATTTATTGTCTTGGGTATTAACTTGGTATTCCCCTTTCAAAAGAATGTAACTTCCTCATTTTATTATTCCCTTAACTTTAGTTTTCCTAGCTAGTTTCTCTTTGTTGGTTAGAGTGAAATATAGAAGCATCTCATATGTAAACTGCAAGTCAACCCAGCAGAACTGTTTTGCTAACTTTTTTATAGATGCATTCCAAGAAACGGTTGTCATTCTATTTTCTTTTTGCACAAATTGTCTGAGTAATCAGTCTGTCACGTTAGTGAAAATAAACTGTTCCAAATATTGTGACAAGTTTCATAAATATTTTTAGTTATCCTAAGGCAGCAACAAAGTGTTGGCCTTTAGGTGGTTTTTTGCACTTGACTTCTTCTGTCCTTAATTCTTACATTCATCTTAGCTTAACATGAAGAATTAGTTTATCTGCTATACTTGGTAATTCAGTGGTAGCCATCAGAAAGGGCTATAAAAACTTTAAAAAAAGACTGTCTTCTTTATATATTAATGAAATTAACTTCTTTTAATTCTCTTTCAAGAGCAAAATAAATTAGAGTAGAAAAAAGAATATACATCTTTCCCAAGCTGTTTTTGTAAGCCTCAGTCAAAATCACTAGGTCATTGCTAGCAAAACTGCTCGGTGATGACTTAAAGTTTTCATGATCTTGAGACACAGGAACATACAGAATCCATAGCATTATATTATAATGCCTATTATAATATTGCATATAAGACAGGCATTATTAAATACTCTTGCACAGCCTGTCTTTCAAAATGGACTCTTTCTTGATTTGGGAAGACATGTCCTAGTTTTAACCTACAGCCAATCCTCGCTGAAGGCTGGTAAGGATAAGGCCAGGCGCTCCTACATATACACCCAAACCACCGTGAAACGCCACCAATTGTACCAACGTCTTCCAGGCATTACCTGGGACCGCTCTCATGTCAGCCGTAAGCAATCCAGACACAAGGCAGAGGATGACTGCGTTACCAACACTGAGGTACCAGACAATCAGCTTCGAGGCTCCACCACGCCGCCCCCGAGCCAAGCTAAACACCGCATCTACGTGACAGCGCGTCGAGATCTCATCTGGCTGAGAGCCCGCCGCCTCACTCAGGGCTATTAAACCCCCACAGGCGGGCAAAATCAGCAGTTTAACCTGGGGCAGGCAGTGATGCCTAAGCCTCAGATCTCCCCCACCGACCGGTGCCGGGCTCGGCCGAGCCCCCCTCACCTCACGGCGGGGCAAAAAGGCGCTGCCAACTGTCAGCTGCGCGCGGCAGGGAGGAAAGAGGGGGACAGAGCCCGGGCTCCCCAAGGCCGAACCCTGCGCCCCAGCCCAGGCACTGACCCCACCGGCTGTGGAAGTTCCCTGCAACTTCCAGCGCCCGCTGCGGAGCTTGAAATAGCCCCCGCCCGCGCCTCCATGGCCTCCATGCCGCGCCCACCCCGGCAGCCTCCCACACCATCGACGCCGGCCCGAGCGGCAGGGTAGAGTGCCGACAGCTCGACGACACTCCTTCCCGCCCTACGCAAACGGGAGAAGCGGAAGGGGCAGCAGACATGTTGGACTGGGGCGGAAGTCCCGTAACACCGGCCTGGTCGCTCATTCCCGAGGGAGGGAAAGTATTGCCCTTAGCCAAGATGGCGGAGCAGCTCCAGGGGGTGGCGGGAGTAATTCCTCCTTCCTTCCTCTGCTCGGATGGGTGTTTCCTCATTGCCAACTGGTCGGAGACCCATGGAGTTGCTGCTGTTTCTTTAGTTTCCCATTTAAATAAGCTCTTACTGTTCCCCCTCCTAGCTGACCCTTTATTGTAATGCTTACTGTGGTCTCCCCGTGTGCCCCTGTGGCACACGGCTCCCAGCCTGGCTGTCAGCTCACCCCTTTCCTGCCTGTCACTTTGTGCGGCTTGGGTGGCATATTTCCTGGGACCTGGAAGAAATCTTAGGCGTGTCTTCCCGTTTAAGTCAATTTGGAAAAATGCCAGCATATGAAGGCAGAGGCAGAGACCCCCAACAAATACCTGTCTTGTATGACTGTGTGAAGCCTTCAAGTGTCAAAAACGTACATGGTAGACTGGAACTGTTGGTGTTACCATTTTCAGACAGTTCCCAAAACACAGACAGACTACATTTAGGAAGGAGGCATTGTTACTTACTGCAGGTTTATACAAAGCTGGGTGCTTCGTGTCTTCCCAGAAATCAAGCACACCAAACTGAGATTTTTTTCATTACATTTATACACAAAGCTATAAAGTAAGTAAGCTTCCAACTCCATCCTCCTTATAGTGATTGGTTAGCAATTTACATATTGTTATAATATGGTTCCATCACTATTTCTACTGTCACACATGCTCAGGGGAAGTGTCTTCAATTGGGGGAGGGGTCTTTTTGAATGCATGGTGTGATTTTTAGTATTATAATGTCATTATAATGAGCTAAGTTCACCCAAAGGACACAATACCGCAAGTTCTATGGCTCCAACTGCCCCAGACTGGTTCAGCAGTCAATCTTCTTGATTTTGGTTCTTCTTTATCACCTCCTGCATTCCTTAGGTCTAATTATCTGTATAGACCTCAAGTCTTCTCGGCCGAGTTGGTGATTTACATGAGACACCCTTAAAACCTCTTGACTAACTGCCTGCCTTCTTCAAGGCCTAGTTATTACAGGATGTCCTTGCTCAGTGCTGGCTGTGGTACTAATTGTGTGCCTCTCTGACTGCAATTTTAACTTGTATATATATTCACATAATTTTAAATTTCACATAATTTTAAATTTCTGAGTTATTTTCCAACACTTGCATGTATCACAAAGCAGTAGCAAGGAGAAAGAAAATTACACTGACAGTAGTCAGACAATACGTGTAATGAAAGAATTTGTACATAATGCAGGTTGGGATGTTGGATTATAGTAGAAAAACACCAAAATGGGTATATTTTCATACTAATGCAAAGGACTAGAAATAATCTCAGTGGGATATAAGCCTTTATTTCTTAAAGAAATAAAAAAGGTGGAGTAGCATAGTAAAATCTTAAATAGTGACACAGAATAACATAATGACCCACAAAAGTAAAAAAATAAAGACATTGCATAATGGTGAGATACTACTGTTTGCTGAAATGGTGACAGACTTCAATGGAAGAGAAGAGCTGAGTGGTTCAAACAATCCTTGTGGGGGGAAAAAAAAGGAAGTTGTATTGTCTCATGTTGGGTATCTGCTAAAAACTTTGACCCTCACTTGTTAGGGATGTCTTGAGTACCTAAGATTATTAGAAAGATAAGTTCTATGAAGTGGTTAGTCATGATGGCTGGATTTCATTTTCTAGTATTGGCTGGCAAAATTGTAATAATATCAGTGTGACATACTAGTGAAAGTTAATAGACTTCTTCTTCCAAGAGTCTCTTATCTGGAAAAACAGTATATTTTATTAAATAAGCTTTTAAAAAGCAGTTAAGATACCATAGAAAACCTGAATGTAGTAACTATGAATTTATTCAGTTGAAATAAAATATAAAAAGAAACAGGCAAGTATTCAAGGTCTTGTCATCAAAAGGGTATGTTATGAGAAATGAAGGACACTATTCAGAGATTAGAATGAAAACCTCTTCATCATCTGTTAATAACATTTCTGACAAAAAAGTTTGGAAACTTTTTCAAGAGGATGAAGAACTGGAAGATTGTACTAGAAAATTAGAATAGAATGGTACTAGAAAAATAAGGTAGTTTTTACAAATGGAATGATCGAAAGTCTTTGTATGACTGAAAACCAGAGGCACGTCCTAAATAGAGCTGAGGGAAACTCTGGAAATGTGTCTCAAGGCAAAATGAAGAATTTCTCTGGGAGTCCCAGGGTGGGGTGGGCGCAGAAGAGGCATGAAGACGTGCGTACAGTCAGCAGCAGTGGCCACTCCTGCAGTCGTTTGTCCCAGCTCCTCCAACAACACATGATTCCTGTAATTTCATGTCATGAGGAAAAAAATGTGATGAAATGCAAGGTCATGTATTGAGACATCAACTGCAAAACTCTTCTATAAACTCCAAACTCATTTGTAGGAAATTAGGACTAGATATACTAGACAAACACCAGATGACTGAGAGTTTCTGAGATCGTATGGGCTGAGACAAAGACAGCAGCAAGCAGGCAAAGTATTTCTGAGCCTTAAGGAGATGCTGGAGGTGGTTATGTATGGAAATAGTCTCAAGGCAATGAGCTCACTTAAAAGAGAAGATCTTATCAAGCTGTGTTCAAAATCAGGTGTACTAAGATTGCAGTTTTAGAAGAATTTGTTCATTTGTTTAGAGTCAATAAAACAGAACCATTTGTGCTTTTTGTCTGTTCCTTCATTGCTGAGGAGACTCTGTTCATTATAATTACGTGAAAATAAATCTAAATTAATTTTCTTTCTAGGTTTTGTGTGAGGCAGAAGATAAGCAAAGAAAACATACTTGTTTTGCAATTAAAAATCTCATGTTGGATGAAGACGTCGGAATACAACTTTGTATCAGAAATAGCTCTCAAAACCATAGGCCAAAGGGAACTTCCTTAAGCTAAAGAGGTAAAACATACAGACAATTAAAAATTAAAACCTTTTGGGTAAAATGTAAGCGTGGTTCTGACGTGTGCCTCTAGGTGGTGCTGACGTTATTCCAGTGGCCAAAATCGCGGTTTTCAGAACCATTGCAAATACTGAATAGAACATTTTGCGCACAGCTTTGGAGTAGGGGGAGGCACATCTCTTCACCAGACCACATATTGATGATTTGCAGCTAAGAAGAATTCACACACTTAATTTGTGATAAATGAATCAACCATAAATCTATGTTCAAATAACATTGAAAGGTCTTGTTCGAACCCACAGAAGCTAATCACTGCAGAGATGGAGTTAAACCCCCATCTTTCAGCAAATGTTGAATCAAAGAATTGTGGCATATTGGATGTTAGTTAGCTTACTATTTAGAGCACCACCTTACACAAGCACTTATCTAATGATTGAGCTTATGTTTATACCACATTACAGCTTGCAATTTTTTTTACCTACATGTAGCACGTAGTAATTCTCGTGATGTCGGATCTGTAGTAGTAGAGTCACACCTCTGTCTACCAACAGGTCTCAAGGTCTTTAGGAAAGCGAGCCCTTGTAAGTCTTTACATTAGTATTTTGGTGAGAAAGCAAAGCAAAACTTTCTACTGGAAGATGTTTGTGCGCAGTCTTTAGAAAATGTTAGGATCTGGCATAATTTTATGATTTTTCATCCAGCCATGTTTTCTTTGGACTGTTGTGTAAAATTCCTACATAGTTCAGGGTACTTTTTCTTCCTCCTGCCTCATTCACACATACTTCCATTGGCAGCCTAGGTTGCTTGGCATTCTTTTGCTTACTAATAGCTTTTGGATACCACAAAGTGGGAACTCACTTCTGAGTCATTGTTGCTGACTGATAGTTTTCTTTTTAGCATCACAATTTCCAGTTGATGCAAAGCCCAGGGATGGGTTGTCCTGTAGGTCACCTCAATGCTTTATTAAATTAAAAGGAAATCTATTTGAAACAGTGGCTTGTTTGTGAGATGGTAGGTGGGCTGCACAGCCTGATGAGAGGGAGGTGGTAGAGTGGCCCCTTATGGAGGGGCCTTAAACTCACAAATTTCTAGCAACCCAGGAGGCACTTTGGCCTTAGTACTCTGACTCATTGAGTGCAGCAGAATAGGCTGTGAAGATGCTCACTTCCTGGCGTACATCTCGGTGCACTGCTGTGCTGCATCTGTTTGGGTCAGGGTGAGCACCAAATAACCTTGTGGATTCTCCTGGGACTATAGTCATGTCAGGGGAAACCTTGGTTTCACTATGGTCAATATAGTAGAACTCTACAAATGTCTGCAAATTTAATCAGAAAGGTCTATTTAGTAAGGGGCAGCTGGCTCTGCTGACATACAAATTGCACATGGAAGTTTTTGCATGACTGAAAACCTCAGACACATACTAAAGAGAGCTGAGGGGAACTCTGGGAATGTGTCTCTGGGCAAAATGAGAAGTTTCTTTGGGTGGGGTGGGTGCAGATGAGGCATGCAGGCATGCATACTGTCAGCTGCAGTGGCCGCTCCTGCAGTCATGTTTGTCCCAGCTCCTCCAACAATACATGATTCCTGTCATTTCATGAATACTGAACAGACAATAAAGGAAAATTATTATAACCAGAACAAAAAATATTTCATTTTGCTCTGGTGGGGCTCAGTTACTTACATTTGTCTCTCTCTTTGCTTTTCTTGACTGTTTTAATTTCTAAAGTACATTGTCCTAGGTCATCTGATCTGAAATCCACCATGCATTTGTCATCCCTTAGGAATCTCTTTTGGATTAGGTGTTGTGCACTGTTGGAACAATAACAGGACTTGAGGACAGACAGTGCCTTACAGGGTTGATCCTTTAATTTGTAAGGCAACACAGACATGTGCAACCAGCATGGGTCTTAGTGCAGTGAGCTAACCACATAGGTAATACAAATTACTCACTGCTTATGGGTAATTAACCTGCTAATTATTCACAAAACATTTTGCTCTGTGGTGGTTTCGTAAGCTGACAGGAATCATCCAAGCTGAAAGAAACCTTTAAAAATTCTTTTTACCGTTGCCTCACTTTATGTCAAATCACATCATATCTCAAAACATTTTTGTATATACAATGAGGTAACAGTGAAAAAAGCAACTCCTTCCTTCCATGTGAATGCCAGTTGTCATTTCAAGTAGCCAGAGATACCCATCTATGCAAGGAATAAAGGAATACAGAGTGTGCCTTTGAAGACCATGTACCTGTTCCTGCTTCAAGTTTTAGCATTCGGATAAGTTTTAGATAAGATCTAAGATTTGGATAACATCTGAAACTTTGATTCTGATTCTACAGTTTTATGCCTCAGCAATCCTCTCCTCTCTCCTCTCCTCTCCTCTCCTCTCCTCTCCTCTCCTCTCCTCTCCTCTCCTCTCCTCTCCTCTCCTCTCCTCTCCTCTCCTCTCCTCTCCTCTCCTCTCCTCTCCTCTCCTCTCCTCTCCTCTCCTCTCCTCTCCTCTCCTCTCCTCTCCTCTCCTCTCCTCTCCTCTCCTCTCCTCTCCTCTCCTCTCCTCTCCTCCTCTCCTTAATTAAATAGTTTCTCTTAACATATTTTTTAATTGGGATATGCTTAGAAATAAAGGCAAACCCTGTAAAATTAATCTCAGATATGCTTATCCATTTTCAGAGAATGAATAGATACATAAATAAAGAAAAATGTCTTGGAAGACTTTAGGCTGGGATTCTCCAGAGAATTTAAGGCAATTGGAACCTACTGAAACTTGGTATGGGCTGTTTTGAAGGCCCCACCTTTTGGCTTATGAAATAGATTACATAATTATCTCAGATATGTTACTGCTTGAAAAATAGCTATAATTTGAAAGCATCATTCTTTCCCTTAAATGACAGATTGTGAATATCTTTGAAGATTTCTAGACACTGACATGCTACAGGTACTTTAACTAAGGCACAGGGACAACACAAAAGCTGCTTTCCAAAATGGTGAACGGAGAACAGGGCAAAGGCCTTTTAAGATTTGTTAGTTCATAGAGCATTTGTCCATCATTTGGCTGTTGCCTTTGAAAATGGGTTTTGTTGTGATTGGTAGGAGTAGGGACACTTGTATCGTAATGCACTTGGGCAATTGTGAGATGCAGTGAATTACTCACAGGGAAAAAAAACCCATCCTTCACGACTCTGTGCTCGTTACATTTTCTATAGCAGTGTCAAAAGTACCAAAATTAGCCAAAGTATCCCGAATTTGTTGGATGTGTGTGGTTGCCTTATGCTGTTTTGGTATATCAGGCAAGTGATGTGGATTGTATTAGAAGTGGTTTTGTTACAGTCATGCATGTTATAAAAACATGCTGATCAATGTCATTGACATTTAAAATTGCCTTCCCTTATTCCAGATTTTGAATTGCTGTTCAATTAGTCATTGTGATGAAAATTTCAGAATTATCACCTCTGTGCTTTCTTCTTAGTGTCAAAGAAATTTTGATGAAATGGAACTTAAATTTAACTCTCATTTTGGTCCTATCATTATTTATTTTTTTTATGCTATACTCTGCTCTGTGAATTATGCATTCAGGTGGGGAAAGGATTTTGACCTGCTGTTTTATGGATAAATAGGGAAAGGGCTAATAAGATTACTTATCTTTACCTTTCCCTACTGTTTCTCAGCATTAAGAATTTAGAGATTCATAATAGAAATGTTAAGACTGACATGAATGAGAGTGTCTAGATGTGACAGTATCAGGCAACTTAATTAAAAAAACAAACAAGCAGGGATAAAAGAATGGTGTGTATTGAAGGCAGCCAGATTAGCAGCTGGTAAGGAACTGAGCACATTTACTTCCACCTTCTTAAGATATCTGACAAGGCAAATGAAGGACAGGCTAAGATAAATGGCACGCTACATGTGGAAACAGAGTCCAAAGAATAATGAGGAAATAAGCAGAATTACCCAATGACTTACAGAGGTGTTATGGGATGGAAACGGCAAAATATCACCATTCCTGTCAACCCCTAATGCATAGAAAAGGCACATCAGAAAACCAGCACATGGTTGCCATTCTAAGGAGACAGGTGATGTCATAAATAACTAGTGTCCTTTGTCCACCTTGTCACTGAAGTGACACTCACCAGACTACTTGGACACGTATGAGCAAGTGGGTGTAAGAGAATCCATGTGAGTGAAATTAGTTTTGTTTCACTTACCATTGCTTATTATACAGTTTCACACCAAGCTTTGTGCAACCACAATATTACAAAAAAACCCCACCTAGTTTGTGGCTGTGCTCAGATCTGAAGATATCTAAGAGATATAAATGAAGGACAGAAACTAGTATGCATAGTGATTTGTACATTAATTTTTCCATCATATGATGTGACCTTTGTAAACACCAGTGGGAACATTACGTCTGCTTTCTGAGTTAGAAACAAGTTATCTCAGAATATCACACTGCCTATAGGATCATGTAAACAGTGGTAGTGCAAAATTCAAGTTGGGCTCTGAAGGTCTAGAAGATCCTGGGTCTTTTTACTGCATGTTTTGTAGGGGTTTGCATGCATAATCCATTCCGTTTCACTTTATTTCTCCTGTATCCTTTGCTTGTATTTATGCTACAAGGATTGTCAAAAATCATAGAATCATAGAATCACAGAATGGTTTGAACTGGAAGGGACTTTAAAGATCACCTAGCTCCAATCCCGCCTGCATGGGAAGAGCACCTTCCACTAGAGCAGGTTGTTTAAAGCCCCCATCCAACCTGGCCCTGAACACTTCCAGGGATGAGGCATCCACAACTTTCCTGGGCAAACTGTTCCAGTGCCTCACTTCACCATTTAACATGGAAGAAAGTGAAGATGGAAGTTCAACAGTAATTTATTTCCCTTATAAGTAAGTCTGCTAAAGTCTCCTGAAGGAATCAAAGAGCCAAGCCAGTTGAGAGCTTACAGACGTATGCATGGGGCAAGCCTATAGTGGTCTACAGTGCAGTCTGTTCCAGAGATGCTTTGCATTGTGCTGCTAAAAGACAGTTAAAATTTCTGGAAAATAAAGGTGATTATTTTATTATCAAAGTCCTGCTTAGGCAAATCAGGACCACAGACATTTTTTTTTTAATTATTTTTTTTTAAATATAATCTACTTTGAGTATTGCTTTGAAGAAGTTGTTGCCAGTAGCAGTCTGCATTTGCCAGGTGTACTGGGTTTTATTTTCTTGAATTGCCAGAAGATGGGAAAGAAGTCACAGCAATGGTCTCATTGTTCTTTCATTTATACACTCTCTGACACAGTCTGTAGACTGTATAAACAGTGAGGAGGGAAAGTTGGAAATAAATTTCTGCAGAGAAACAATGGTTTCTTTTCTTTTTTATATTCTCTTGCCTCCTTCAAGAAAAGGTACCAATTGGGAATACTTTGGATTATTTCTTGCTACTCAGATGGCCAATTACTGTGGATGAATTTGTCCATTTTCAGAGATGGAAAACATTTTACCTTTTACTGGTCTTCATTTGATCCTCTTGAAAGCATTTGACAATGAGGCTTAAAGGACAATGTAGAGATAAAATGCCAAGCATAACCATATTACAGTGGAGTTGTTGACTTCTCTGTTGAATGAAGAACAGCTAAAATGTACCCTTCTTTTGTTTTGAGAAATTGTATTACCTGCAGAGCAGGCATGCTATTTTCATGATTTATAACCTCTGTAGTGTGTAATGGTGATTCTTATCAGAGTTCAGGAAGTTTAGTGGAACACTGTGCAGAAGGGTAGGGATTGCTCATACAGAGTAGGTTATAAGAATAAACAGGGTTTTTACAGTCTGACCTTCTTTTTAGCATAGGTCGTAGAACTTCAGACTGTATTTCTTGCATCAGGACTATTGCTTGTAATGGAGTGAAAATATTGGATGACCTGGGAGTTAATATTTAAATGGGAAATGGGGGGGGAATTAATCTCATATAACTGTAGATATTTACAGTGCACTCATCTACACCTGCCTTAGTCACTGTCCCCTTGTAGAGAATGGAGGCAAATAAAGACTTCTAGAGGGCAAGTCATCCAAGTTATTTCAAATGTAAGACTTTTGGATGAAATGAGTAATTCCCTAAGTGAATGGAGTGTAGGGAGAAGGCACACTGCCTGGTATTAACTTAGCCTTGAGGTCTGTTGCCCACAGCATAATCTACATGCCAGTCATTGTCTCTCACATAGGAGAGATTGTTGTTAAAGGTGCCTAGAGACATTTTAGATGTCCTGTGGCATCTGTGGAGGTCTGGACTGTTTGGAATAAGTCCTACAGGATGCTGTCCTGGACAGGCAGCTGAGTGTAAGTGGAATATGTTAGGGCATCTAAAATTACATTAGAGTAAACTAATAATTTCCGGTTTATTTCAGTTTATTCTGCTTTTGAAAGATTTACTATGTCTACCCTCAGTTTACCTTCTAGTTTTGTCCATCTTCCCTAGCCAAGGGTGTTTTCTAGCTCTCATTGTTCTTGTTGGTCTGCTCTACACTTGTCTGGTTGATCTGCATCTTCCTTGGTGTTGTTAACTCGTGTTTAGCTTGTAATTCTTTATGACCTTCCAGTCAGCTTCGGCAGAACTGTCACTTAGCCAACAGCTTCTTGTTCTCCGCTTCCAATAAATTATTTTTTCCATTTTTCACACCTGAAAAACATTTTAATTTTCTGGAGCAAGATATTTTTTTAATTGTTATTTTGACCTCTACATGGTGGCAATCCTTGCCAGCTTTGTGTTGCCAGTGTTTTTGTTAAGCGTACTCTATATTGTATCATTCAAGGGGTTAATTTAAATACTGGATGTATTGCAACAGGGCAAGGCCCTTACAGAACTTTAGTCACTACATCTTTCCAGTCTCTCGGTGCCACATTGGAAGATACTCTGTAGGTATGGTTATTTACCAATGCTCTTCCATCCTAGGGACTTTTCATCTAGCCTATGTTCGGTAGGAACAAATATGAAACAGACACTTCACTAATGTCAGTTATCACATTGCCCTAGAAGGAAACTAGAATGGTTTGAAACAATGTGTTCTTGACAAACTGCTGCTTTCTTCCTTTTCTTCTACGTACTTAGTTATTATCAAATTTTGTTTGATTTCTGAAACTGAACTGAAACAAAAAGTTATAACGACTCGACCCTTTATCTCTTTTTTAAAGACAGGCATTATATTTTATTTTCTTGGCCTCTGATGCCTCCCCATTCCTGCAGAAGTTCTCAGGAATAACTGCTGACATGCTGCATCAGCCTGCTCTGCTGGCATCTTAGTAGCAGCTCTATAAGGCCAAGCAGATTTGAAAACATCTAACTTATATGAACATAATTGCAAAGTTGTTTTCTTCTCCTTATTCTTCTGGGGATGGCAAGCTTTCTCTTTTCTCATGTTATCTACCAGATCTTTTTGATTTGTTGTGTCTTTGATCTGATGGACACTTCACTGGGAGTTGTTCTTGAGCAATATTGCTAACTTTGAGTTTTTTGCTTACAGTTTTGAATAAATAATGTTACCTTTAAGTTCTTCTGTTTTCTGACCTTTCCTTTTTTTCTATTACCTATTTATAAGCTTTTGGGTAACGAGACTTCGTTGCTAGTTATGTAATATTCAGTGCCCAAAATAGAGACTGTGATGAATCCTGGGTGCTGGCGTCCTCTACATTTACTTTTGTAGAAGGCAGAAACTTTTCTCCTCCAGGTTCTTTACAGGCGGATGCAAATAAGACAGTAAAGATGAAACATTTAGCTCTTCAATGGGACTTTCAGAAAGATGGTCAGAGAAATTCGTTTTACCTCTGAAGGGCATCTTGTTTATATGTGTAGGGCTGACATCAGCATGCAGCAACACGGCCACTTGTTCACTGCCCTGGCAGCAGGATGGGGGAGGAAATAGGAAGAACAAGAGAGTGAGGAGGTTAGATTGTGGGTCAAAATAAAGACAGGGAAATAATTAATCAATTAATCTAAATATTTGGGCACTGATTTGGGTATTGGGAAACAGACATTTAAAAGTCAGACATATAAAACGCTCCCTCATTCCCAGGCTCAGCTTCACTCCCTCAGTCCAGACTCCTGTTATTGCTGCAGGCAGCACTCAGTCCCTTCAGTGAGGCAGCAAGCAGTGCTGGAGGTAGTTGAGGTCAGGATGTGGTGGTTTTTCTCTGCTGCTCCTTCCTCTTCACCCTTCTGCTACACTCAGGTGTGGGTCTCCTATGGGCTGCAGTCCCTTTGGGAGTATCTACTGGGCCATGGAGCTCCTTCTCCTCCCCTGACCTTGATGCTTTGTCTGCAGTTTCCCCTCTTCATCTGCTTGTTCCCTCATGTTCCCTCCTCTTGCTCCAGCATTTTCTGGCCTTCCCTACACATACTTTCTCAGAGGAACCACCATCTTAGCTGCAGGGCTCAGCCCTGCCCTGCAGTGCATCAGTTGGAGCTGTCTGGAACTGGCTGTGTCCAGCATGGGGCAGCCTCACCTGCTCCTCACAGAGACTGCCCTGCAGCCCCCCCACTTCCTAAACCTTGCCATGTACACCATGTGTACACTGTGTATGGGTACACCATGTACACATTGTATTAGATCCTGAGAGGCCTAATGCAAATATCTACAGCCAGGTGAGATAAATGCTGTCCCTAATGGGGCAGTATCCTGTCATGGAAACTGTTTTCTGGTTAACAGACTCCTTGGAGATCACATCATCCATTTCCCACCACTGCACCTCTTTGGGTTGCTCTGAAAAACCCTACCTGGAGGTTTTGGGTTTCTTCTCAGTTTTGAAGTGTTGTGGTTTTCTTCTCTTTCGGGATGATACCTGTGACCTGCACTGGTGTATCTGGGAGCAGAAGTAACTCCAGAGACAAAAAGTTAGGATCACTTTGCTCAGGGAGAAAAAGGCTGAAAGGGGATATTTGTGTCCCCTGTAAAGACAAGAGGCCAATAAATATTAAGAAGGAGAAAAAAAATGTGTAAGATGAGTGCTGAAGTCTGTAGGGGAGCACAGATAGACTCACCCTACAATGGAGAAGGAGGGCCTCCCACTGTCAGAGCCTGAAGTTCTGGAATAACCTGCTAGGATAAGTAACACAGACCAAAAACCACACTGCTTCTGATTGGGTTTCTGAAAAGAATAATATGGCAGGGTGTGATAGCAGATGTTTGGACCCCAGGCTTCCTTTCCCAGCTTTGTCTTTTATTGGCTGAAAAAGACTAGGAGTTAAAAGAACATCCTGTGTCTCTTTTTGCACAAATTAGAGTTTTCACATTCATTAAACATAGACAACTGCCTAGATAACTCCTTTCCAATGCAAGTTTCTTTTGTTTCAGATTTTCAGTCCTGTCATCACGATCTTTCCTATTTTCACAATGAGCAGCTGTTGCATTTTTGTGTAGAACTTGTTGCTGTGCAGAAAGTTCCTGATCATGCAAGCTGCTGACCTCTGCTTGGTTTTGGTAGTGAATCCCTGAATGGAATTTCATGTAGTGCTTACTAGAAGAAGCTTTTAGTTGCTTGGTAAACTGGCCATCACATTTCACTAGTCCTTTAAGGTATACTGGGCTAAAGCTGGACATTATAAATAACAGGGCTGCTTTTCTCCTCATATCGAGAGGACAAGTTCCAGTGGAGATTTATATCTTTTAGAAGAAAGAACAAAGTGAACCTAGATATGTCTTTGAAGGGCTATAGGTTATACATGAAGAGTTTGTATTTTTGTTGCCATTTTCAGATCTAAAAGAGTGGGAAGAGCCTAAAAGCCTTGCAGATTCAGCCATTAGTGTCTCAGACCCAGCAAAGTTAAATTATTTAATCCATTTGCCAGATACCTGGTATAGCTACACTGAGGAAATGACCAACTTGCTACTAAATAATAATAATTCTTACATTACAGGCTGTACAAGTTGGAGAATTACATTTGAATTTATCCCAGGTTTAACTTACAACTGTTTATGGCAAGAGCAATGAGAGCATAAAGGCTAATTAATTAGGTTTGATATATCCCTGACCAACACCTTCCAGTTTCCCAGTTTCAGTGTGCAGACCTCACACTTCAGTGGAGACCCTCAAAATAGAAAGAGTGTGTGGATGTTAAAATCGTTCTGGTCACACTTTCATTGTGCATAGCTTTGCTTGTAAGCACTGGCCATAACTGACTTCATTTTATAGTTACATGGCCATTTCATATCCCATTTGTTTAGCTGCCTGCCTTCTTCCAAGGCAAAGGGGCTGCATTTCACTGGTGGATATTTTCACATTTCAAAAAAAATAAATAAAAAGAACCCAAAACATTTTGGGATCATTCATGCTGAGAAACATTGTAAATATAAAAGCACTTTCGTGACAGCTAGCTGGCTCTCAGGAGAAGCTAAACAAAAACATTTGAATACAAAATATTCTCAGTGACATACTTTCCTTTCAGTATTTTTTGGAAAGATTTTATGAGGACAAAACTAATTTTTGTGGTCAATTATATTCTTTTATTTTAAGTCTAACTGGATACAGAATTAAGCAACAGAAGTCCTTCTGTCTGATTCTTCACAGACCTTGGCAGGAATAGGCTTACTGGTTACAAATTTTCAGTGGGGCAAAAAATCCCAGTGAAGTGAAAACAAAATGCTGCACCTATCTGATGAGTAAAATGGATTATCAATAAATAAAATAAAGCAAGCCCTTTTCTGGGGAAAAATATGGAAAACATACTTTGAGTATGATAGACATTTCTTTACTTCTGCTTCCCCACTGATTTAAATGGATTTCAGCAGAGAAGAGTGTGCAGTAGTGTGACTCATGACATGTCACACTTTCATAAATCAAAATGTTGTAATATATGGATTTTCTCCAACAGTGTCGACTGCTACCCCAGTCTTACTTCTTTTTCTGACTCTTCTAATTATCCAGTACAGATTCATTTTCCTTCCTCAGAGCTGTTGTAAACTTTTCTCCCAGAGTAACCTCCGAATAATATTTAAATTATAATTAAGAAAAGTCAGCACAGCTTCTTCTCCTCCTGATCTTAATGCTTTGGTCTTCCCTGCATCCTTCCTCGGACCTTCATCCACTCTTCCAAAGGGTTTTCAGCCATTTGGTTTGGTTTCCATACTCCTCTGTGTGATGCTCACTCTTACCCAATTTATGTTTACTACTGTTGGTGAAGAAGACTTTTATCCCCTGAGTTTTGCTACTGTAAGCACAGAGATTTCACTCTATTTTATATTCCTCAGCCCAGGGCAGGTGTGCCTGGTGGGGTGAACGGAACTCTGAGGACAGTGCTTGGCTCAGTTTTGTTCTGTGCACCTTATCCAATGAAGAGTTCAAAGCTGAAGAATTATAGAATGGTTAAGGTTGAAAGTGGCCTTAAAAGATCATCAGGTTCCAACCCCCCTGCTATGAGCAGGGACACCTCACACTAGACCAGGCTGCACAAAGCCTCATCCAACCTGGCCTTGAACAACTCCAGGGAGGGGGCATCCACAACCTCCCTGGGCAACCTATTCCAGTACCTTACTACCCTCATGGTGAAGAATTTCTTCCTAATATGTAATCTAAATCTCCTCTCTTTCAGTTTAAAACCATTACCCCTTGTCCTCTCACTACCCTCTCTGGTGAAAAGCCCTTCCCCAGCTTTCCTGTAGGCCCCTTTCTGGTACTGGAAGGCCACTATAAAGTCTCCCCAGAGCCTTCTCTTCTCCAGGCTGAATAGCCCCAACTCTCTCAGCCTATCTTTTTAGCAGGGGTGCTTCAGCCCTTTGATCATTTTCATGGCCCTTCTCTGGACCCTCTCCAACAGGTCCATGTCTTTCCTGTGCTGAGGGCTCCAGAGCTGTACACAGTACTCCAGGTGCAGTCTCACCAGAGCAGAGCAGAGGGGCAGAATCACCTCCCTCACCCTGCTGGCCATACTGCTTTTGGTGCAGCCCAGGACATGGTTGGTCTTCTGGGCTGCAAGCGCACACTGGCAGCTCATGTTGAGCTTCTCATCTACCACCACCCCCAAGTCCTCCTCAGGACTGTTCTCTATCCATTCCCCCTCCCACCCTGTATTTGTGCTTGGGATTGTGCCAAGCCAGGTGCAGGACCTTGCACTTGGCCTTGTTGAACTTCATGAGGTTGGCATTGGCCCACCTCTGAAGCCTGTCAAGGTCCCTCTGGATGGCATCCCTTCCCTCTAGGGTGTCAACCACACCACAGAGCTTGGTATCATCAGCAAACTTGCTGAGGATATGCTCAATCCCACTGTCCATGTCTCCAACAAAAATGTTAAACAGCACTGGTCCCAATACTGACCCCTGGGGAACACCACTTGTCTCTTGCCTCCACTTGGACACTGAACCATTGACCACAACTCTTTGGGTGCAGTCATCCAGCCAATTACTTATCCACTGAGCAGTCCATCTGTCAAATCCATGTCTTGTCAGTTTGGAGACCAGGATGTTGTGTGGGACAGTGCCAAATGCTTTGCACAAATCCAAGTAGATGACGTCAGTTGCTCTGCCACTATCCACCATCTCTGTAGCCCCATTGTAGAAGGCTACCAAATTGGTCAGCCACGATTTGCCCTTAGTGAAACCATGTTGGCTGTCACCAATCACCTCCTTATTTCCCATATGGCTTAGCAGAGTTTCCAGGAGGATTTGCTCCATGATCTTGCAGGCCACAGAGGTGAGACTGACTGGCGTGTAGTTCCCCAGGTCTTCCTTTTATCCCCTTTTTAAAAACAGGGGCTATGTTCCCTTTTTTCCAATCAGTGGGAACCTCACCAGATTGCCATGACCTCTCAAATTCGATGGACAGATGCTTAGCAACTGCATATACCAACTCCCTCAGGACCCATGGATGGGTCTCATCAGGTCCCATAGACTTATACACCTTCAGGTTCTTTAGATGGTCATGAACCTGTTTTTCTCCTACAGTGGGGAGCACTTCATTCTCTCAGTCCCTGCTTTCACCTGCTCTGGCCTTTGCAGTGAGGCTGGAGCACTTATCAGAGAAGACTGACACAAAGAAGTCATTGAGAACCTCAGCCTTCTCAATATCCTGCGTTGCTAGGTCTCCCTTTTCCTTCAGGAGTGGGCCTACATTTTCCTTGGTTGTCCTTTTTTTCCCCAACATACCTATACGAGCTTTTCTTCTTCTTCTTTGCATCCCTGGTGAGATATAATTCTATCTGGGCTTTGACTCTCCTTACCTGATTCCTAGCTGCTCAGACAATTTCTCTGTAGTCCTCCCAGGGTACCTGCCCTTGCTTCCACTCTCTGTAAGCTTCCTTAAGTTTGAGCTTTTCTAGGAGCTGCTTGCTCATCCACACCGGTCTCCTGGAGTTTTTACCTGACTTGCTCTTAGTTGGGATGCATCACTCTTGGGCCTGGAGGAGGTGATCCTTAAATATCAGCCAGCTTTCATGGGCCCCTCTTCCCTCCTGGATGTTGTCCCATGAAACGCTCTCAAGCAGATCCCTGAAAGGACTGAAATCTGCCCTCCTGAAGTCAAGGTAGTAAGCTTACTGTGAGCCCTCCTTGCTGCCTTAATGATCTTGAACTCCACCATTTCATGGTCTCTACAACTAGGGCTTGAGCTTAGCATCCCTCACCAGCCCTTCCTTGTTGGTGAGAACAAGGTCTAACATAGCATCTCTCCTTGTTGGTTCCTCGATTACTTGGAGAAGCAGAGTGGAGAATAATTCCTCTCCTATCCTTCCCACACCAAGTAAAAAAAACCCAAACAAATCTATTTTTTGGGTGATAGAAGCAACTCTGAAGAAAACAGGCTCACTGTGACTTTGGCTCTTTTTCTGAGCCCTACTATTTAAATTATTGCCATTTTAAGAGCCATATGGAATGAAGATCCTTTTTTCAAGATGAGTTATTTTGGGGAGTAAAGGTGTTAAAAATAAAGATGATAATGATAAACTTGATGAACTAAGAAACAGCGTAGCTTCATATTCAAAGAAACAAAATTAAGATCTCCAACTCTCTTAGCACATTGCTGGATCCTTATTGCAAAGCCCATAACCCAACTCAAACTCCACAGCCAATGAACCTGGTCCCTGGAGAGAGGAGTTCTCTGGGAGAGTGATGGTGACTCCTGGACTTCAGTTTATTCCTCAGGGCTGCTGATCACTGATTTTGATAACCAGGTTCTAAGACAGGGCCCATAAATAGCCACAGAAAAAAAATGTTTATGCTTGACCAAATAAAAACTTTACACAATTGGTCATCAAAAAAGGCTGAAATATACAGCTACTTGCATTTTGGTTTTGCTTATAATGCTGAAACTGACAACACAGGACACTGAGCAGCAGCTGCTCCCACATTTTAAAGGTTAGGGAAAGCAGTTAGGCAGAGATTTCTTCCTATACTCAGTTTTGTTCCCTGTCACCTTCTGTTCCTCCTTATATAAGGATTGTCTAATCTTCATCCTGAAGTGTTCGTGCTTTTTTTAAGGTTTTATGCTGACAGATCTCAAGAGTTATTGGATAACTCGGCAAGACATATGTACAGTTAATTAGAAATGAATGCGATATTACATCAAAAGACTTCAACTGTTAAGTTTTAAATGGTTATAATTAACTTGCTCTTTGATTCTGAGCTGGATTGACTAAAGAGACAATGAAGGTCAATTTCCGTTCACTTGAAAAAATAAAAAAATAGAATAGCCATTAATTTAAAAAACCCCCATACCCTCAGTTGTGAAGCTGTTCAGTTATGCTGTGCTGCCTTGATGTGAAGGCAAGGCAATGAAAATCCTTTTAATAGGCACTCCTGTTATCCTTTATTATAAAACTGCAGAGTCCGATTCAGTTGATATGGGAAAGAAAAAGGAGAGTCTGGTCAATGTTATTTTGTCAGCTTTGTGCAGATTTAGATTTGTTTTTAAGACTCCCAAGCTAAGGGAAGACAGTTCATTTTTAAGTAGTTCTTTTTCAGCTGAAAATCTATAATAGACTTTTAGAATTTGCAAATATAGCTAGTGATAGTCGTTTTACTTTTAAAAAATGATAGATTTTCAGTATTTCAAAACATGACTATTTTATTGTCTAAATAAACCTATAAACAAGTTTTTAAATATGTATGTAAATTGGGAAAGCTTCCACCCTTAAAAGCCCTCTTTACCAGACCCTGCATGCCTAAAATTCTGTTCTTTCCACCAGAGGAAATAGGACCTGGCATTTTGCATTTCTCTGCCCATGTCCTTTGAATATATTTATTCCCAGAGAAGTGGCTACCTGGGTTTGAAATTTGCTTACTGCTTTGTTTAATCCTGAGGGAATGCCATTAGCTCCTTTGACTTTACATGCAAAGGGCAAATGCAATGCATACTCACATCATTAGGACAAACACAAACACAGTCATTCCTTCACAGTGCAGCAGAAATAAAATACAATGTAGACACTCAAATCCTGACTGAATGCTTGTCAAAGTCTGTGGTTGGCTTTGGATCTGGCGGAAGAAGCTTGGCTGTGCAACCTTCTTAGTTTTTCCTGCTCTAGGACTAACGCGACAGCCAAAGCACCTCTGTGGGTGGCAGCAACACTGAAAGCAGCAGCACAGACTGACTGCTGGTGCCACAAATATTTTTAAGACCGTGTCCTTTAAAACGACCCCAATAAAAATTTGTTCACACTGCAACAGAAAATGTCTGCACTCCTGTCATTACTATCAAAAGTAAAAATGAAGAAAGTCGAGCCTAGAACTTCTTGTCTATCCTGAACCCCACATACCATAGTGCAGATTATCCTGTATATAGCGCTTATCATCAAGTAGGATCACAACATACTTTGAAAATTCTAGTACCAAGCTTGTGCTGAATTCTCATGAGTAGATTTCCCAGGGCTTGAGAGAGAGACTCACAGGACATGAATGACTGCAGCCCCAACCCCTTCCCAGGAGAGGAAACATCCAAGTCCGGGAAGTTTTGTCAAAGCTTTTGGTGCTGTGGGAAGGTGACTCTGGATACAAGAGTTAATAAAAACCATCAAGATCTAGAATATATAACATCATATAATAATAATAATAATAATATATAATAATATATAACATCAAGATCTAGAAACATTTTTGGCAGTAGTCTGCACTTTATTAGAGTGCAGTAGTGTGCACATTATTAGAGTGAAGATACTGCTAAAAAAATGTTACAGGATGCAGAGTAACACTGTACAGCATTGTAGCACAGGAAATCCACAGTACTACTGTGAAGGAAACAAAGTTTTAGGAAAACAGAATACTACAATTATCCAAACTTTGAATCTTGCCAGGGCGCTAGAGTTAACATCTTTGCAGTGGGACATTTTCATGACCACTAGCAAAAATTGTTTCTTGAGTCGTACCTCATTGACTAGATAGCACCGGGCCCAAGCTTGAAAAGCACATACTCAGCTTCTCTATTTAGTATGTGAGGAAAGAGTGTTGCTGATTATTTCACTAACGTTTCCTTTGACGATCCCATTTCAGTTTTGAGGTTTGACAGGAAAGAAATCTGAGCTAATACAACCACAGGTTTTATAACTTCTTTACATGTAATTTTCTCATGTTTTAAAACTGAGTTAATTGCATCTGCTTTACAATTAAAATACCTTTATTTGGCTCTTTTGTAGATACAGCCTGAGATTTCGGTCTAGATCCTCATTTAGATATCTGCTTTGTATCTCAGAAATAAGCAGTGGGAAAACTAGAGCATTCAGTGCTATTAATGCTGAATTTGTGGGTTTTCTGCATTCAGATCTGAGTCTGAGAGCTCAGAGACTTGTCCAAGTCTGAAAACACAGAGCTGAAGCTGAAAAGGCCTGTTAAATATTGGAGTATTCTCTTTGTTCTCACAGGAATCTTCCTTATGAGTTCAGGTGAGACTGAGAGCTCCCTGGCAGTGGACTTTCTATTGTGCACTTTGAGTAAAGTTTTGGTTTTTAGCTGTCTGCCACCAGATTAACTTCAGTTCTTACTGAGGCAGGTGCCACAAACCCAGAACTGCAAAGCTCTCCCACTGAGTGGGCAGAAAGCTTGGAATAACACCTGAGAGAATATCTTGAGCGATAGGAAGTGTTAATATAAGCAAATAGATTTCCTTTGGGAATATAGTTTCTTTTTTTTTTGTTTCTTTCTCACTTGCTCCAGAGAAGTTTCTCTCTAAGAAAATGCTTCACAGTGCTTGCCAGTTGAGATTGGCCCTTAGGAAATACATCTTCCATTTGTGCTAGCCTGCATGTATTTGACTTTACATGTTTTCTTAGGAGGACCAAAGCTGGAAGGGGAAGGCTTTAGGCAGTGTATTTGCATGCTTATCAGAGCATTTCCAAGTGTTTCTAAATCAGCCTCATCCTATGATACTTTTTCTGCTTTTGCTCTGGAAGTCTCTTCTCACCTGGAAGCTGGAGTTTTCAAAAGGTTAAAAATTAAATTATGCAATGCCAGTATTTTGTTTTACAGGCAATAGAATTTATAAAGCTAGGATTAACTAAGTTAAAAACTTAATTAAAAAAATTGGTAACTAGTTGGAGATTTTAACTTTGCACCGCATTTCTCCCCTTTTTTTGGATGTGGATGGAAAATTGTACAGCATCCTTCTGAATTCTGTTGTCATGCTTTATGTGTACATGCTGTGTATGTATATATGTTTATTAATTATTTTTAAAATGTAAATCACTTCATATTGGAAGTTATAATGAGCTCCTCATGTTTTAGATGACCTTAAACCCTTTAACTTATTTTCTTGTTAGTTGAGTACATTTTAAAAGATTTTATTTCAAAATTTATTGTTTCAATACTCTTCGCTTTAAAATCTGAGGTAGCTGAAAATGAGACAGTGGATTATACGGTGTGTAGTATGTACTCATCTGGTACCTTTAGAGGTCTACATGTTTTAGAAGAAAAAAATGAAATAAATTTTTGTAACTTGTACCCATGTTACAAAAACTGATTTAGATTGTAAACTGTACTGTAATTTTAAAATAAAATTAATTCTTTAGCATCTATGCTTCTGATGCATGTTTTTTGCACTCCTCACTCTGTATTTACTAGGCAGTAATTGTAAAATGCAGACTTTTTTTTCTGTCCTCATTCATGTATATAGCAGACCATAGCAACAACTTTCTACGGTTATTTAGTAGAATGAGGAGGCTGGCTATAAAGCTCGTTACACAGAGCTTACTTTCTAAAATAAATCAGAGAACAAGGTAAGAGCTAAACTCTCTTTAGCTTAAGAGTAAACTCTCTTTAGGTTTAAGCTTATTTCTGAATGGTATAAACCAAACAGAGGTAAGCCTTGTGTAAACTGAAAGGATCTTTTGCATAGCTATTTGTATCAGTTTAACTAAATTAAATGCAAGCCTTAAATAAAAGCATATAACTTTCCATCTAGACCACTCTTGGCTGAGTATTTTGTTGGCCTAATACGCTAGCAGATATTTACTACTTTTCTCATTGTTATCCTTAATTTGTAGCATATTGTATAAATACAATTTATACTTACATATCATATAAATAGCTTTTGTGGTCTAGCATGGAATATACAAAGCAATATGCATGCTAAAATAGATTATCCATGTGTGGCTAATTGCAAGACAGTGCAACACAGATATATCGTTGTGTGCTGTTCTAATTAAAGATAGGAATGGAATGCACAAGTAAAATAAAGACATACATTCAACACTGATTTTATATATTTTGTATTCTTTGTTGTGTCCTCTTAATATTTTCTAGTTAGTGGAATCTGTTCAAGTAAAGATAATACATTTAGGCCTGTTGTTAATACTATAAAATGTTGTGGAAACATTTTTTACAGGTCTTCCTTGCAAGCAAAGCCTTACTTTGAAAAAAGTGATGTGGAAGTGAATCTGAGAGCATTATTGTCATACTACAGTTACATATTTGCATACCTCTCTGGAACTCCATAGTTTCAGGTTGGAAATGATAGTTCAGTGTTTCTGTGATTGTTTCAATAAATACATTTTACTTGCTCAGTTTTGTTATGTAGAATTAATGTTCTCTGGACTTCAGTTTTTCAAAGTATGTTTAACTTGCCTACCAAGCCAAAGACAGAAATCAGCAGAAACACTGGTGACAAAGAAGACTCACTACCTTGGACATTGTCAAATATAGCTCTACTTTTTCATGCAGACTAGATTAATCTGCTTAATACATACAGACCTGCAGACAGCATTGTGAAAATAATTGGTATAAATTATCACACTAGCATTACAGCAGAAAGACTAAAAGGTAAGCAAACAGAATGTCCTGGCTGCCATTACTACATTCCTCTTAACAGTTTCATGTTTTTTAATAACCTGGAGTAAGAGAAAAAAAAGAAAAAAGAAAATCCTCCAGCTTATTGTGAAATATCTGTGATGATAGTTGGCCTTGCAGTGAAGCTTTTATAGCTGTGCATAGTTCATGACCTTTAGCAAATCTGAACTGTAAAATTATGTAAATATTAATAGTTGATTTAATTTTCATCAGATTAAAAACATGGCGAGAGAGATTAGTATTGCAAATTTCATCACTAAGTAAATTCATTAAACACCACAAACACCCTCAAAAAAAAAAAAGGAAAAAACCCCTCTCTTTTTCTTAACTGAAAAATGTTTGGACAGCAAACTGTCTGTGTGGTGGAGAGAGTCCTCTGTGGGAGTTTTGGCAGTCTGTGGTATGTGTCATTCCTCTCAGCAGAGCCAACTTCAGATGCTCTCTTAGTTGAAAAGTCCATTTTGGAGTCACAGAGCATCTTTTTGTTCTAGGAAGCTCCCCAGAACAGGAAAAGTGATGACGTTCATTCACCCGGTCCCGGCTGCCTTTCTAGACGACTTTGCATATCACAGCTTCCTTCTCTTGGCCTCCCTCATCCCTTTCCATGCATGGGGGAGACCTGCAGAGAAAGCAGGGAACCATGATGTCTTTTAGGTGTGCAGCTGGTGGAGAAAATGCAGATATTTACAACATTAAATCTAAATATCTCGTGATACAGAAGGTCCTATGCATGTACTTCTTGCAGAACAGTGCAGAACACCTTTCCCTTTGCTATCGTCACTTCACCTTTGACTAAGTTGATGTTTTTTCAGTATTTAATTACTTGTACACAGCTGTTAGCTGTCTTTTAGGTTTTTTTTCATTATAACTTTGGGTTGTGTGTGACAGATTGAACATCTTTTGCAAAAGTTAAGCAAAAAAAAACCCAACCAAAAATGCAGCTAATTGTACGATAGATGCAACTGCTGAAGGCATTAATTGCCTTGGAAAATTTTGCTGGGCTAGATGTCAACAACAGACTGGTGGGTGCTGTGTGTGCATGTGTAGAAAATCCCATCAAAACATTTTAGCTACTATTGAGAATATGGTTGAGTAAAATGCATTTAATTAAGTCAAAAGTCTTCGCTTACCTTCTGTTCCAATATACAGCACTCTAGAATCCCTAAATTTTTGTGGTCACTGACTGTACTACATCTCTTCCCCTGTTGGGGTGGTGAGCAGATCTCATGGGCTAACAGCCTGGGCTTGAGAAGATGAACCCAGATTGGCAATGGCTCCTCTTCTTGCTCTGGGTCTGCCTCTTTTGCTTGGAACCATGCTGCTGCCGCCACCGTGGCAGAGATCAAGGCTTGACATCTACAAGGGAAGGATGAAGAGGAGCTGCTGGTGTAACTGGATGACTAGAAGCTGGAAGGTAAGGGTCCTGGAGGAAAAAGATTCCAAACTCTCCAAGATACATGTGGTCTCCAAATCCATTGCCAGAGCTGTGGCTGTTATCAGGCAGTACCAGAAGGAGAACTTGAAGAAATTTTACAAAGGCAGAAAGCACAAGCCTCTTGAGCAGTGGCCCAAGATGACACATGGTTTACAACACATGCAAAATGAACACAAAGACCGTCTGAGACCAAAAAAAGCTATACCCTACCTAAAGATTCACTGTTGAGGCATAAACCTGCTGTGTATTAATGTTCTTAATTATTTTGGATAAGTCTTTCCTCATTAAGCAGAAGTTTACTCTGGGGGAGGAAAGGATTTTCTCAGCTGGTTCATACAGTAGGGAGAAACTGGCTGCATAGACCCCTTAAGGAAATCTGGTGAAGGACATTACCTGATATGAATGCAAAATGAGAAAAAAAAAAAGTAAGGAAGAGACAAGGAAGAGATAAAACTCATAGGATAAGGCAAAAGCCTGATAAACAAGAAGTGGAAAGCAAAACTGACTGGGTGAAGCTGAGAGTCAAGGAGAAAGAGCAAGTAAAACCTAGGTGAGGCATATTATGGAAAAAGATGCTGGGCTTGGGAGCTTGGAGAAAGATGTCTGGAGGTGGAAGTCTGAAGTCTAAAAGATGATATCCAGAGCAGAAGACATTTAGCAAAGGAGAGCGACTGGGAAAAGGCACACATCTTGGAACAAGGCAACTGAGCAAGGCTTAGAGCTGGAGAGACTGCGACTCCCTGGACGGAGAGACAGGGATTGGGAGACCTGAGGAAAACAAAGCAGTAATGACAAGGGTTCTCCAGATTATGCCTCGAGGAGCCGGTTAGTGGCAGATGTCTGTAGGGAAGAGCGAGAGGTTCCAGCCCTGCAAAAGGCACATATGGGTCTGATTAAGGAGCTGCACGCTGGAATTCGGGCTGGTTTCTTTGCAGTTTTTGCTTGCGGTGTGTTGTTTTTCTTTTCTTCTAATTTGGGGCATTAGACAAAAATAAACTGTCAAAAACATTATTGAAGTTGCAGTTTCTGCTAGCTCAGGACTCTCCGTAATGCAAGTCTCTGTAACATGAGTCTCAGTGGCACAATTCATAGGAGCTTACAATGTCCCTGTACCTATAGACTGCTAAAGCTTCCCCAAGGCAGCAGTTTATATTATTACTTTCTGCTAAGAGGGTACCTGGAACAAAATAAAAGAGTGGCTGTCATTTTTTCATGACTGTAGATATGTATGTACTTACATACATATATACATGTGCATATTTATGATATATTTAATTTTTTTTTTCATTTACATCATATATGGTGGCTTAAAAGGGTTTGCCTTCGTTCTTATTAAGGACCTGTCTGTCCTATCAGGGAGCATCTGCTCTTCAACAGTGGCTGTAGGAGATGCCAATGGAAGAATTATCAACTATACAGTCATATTATACTGTCTCACTCCTTCCCTTTTCAGTTTCTAGTGATCTATGGCTTTCCAGTGCTGGAGATGGTATCTTAGTATTTAATAGCCCTTGATGGATTTTTCTTCCCACTCACAATACGCTGTGACAATTAATTTCACAGTTTTATACTGTGTGAAAGGATCTCCCTTTACTTGTTGGTACCTGCTGCTTGATGTCTACTAGTTCCTGTCATACAAGGCACACTGAAAAATTGTTTCCTGTTCATTGTCTTCCTGCCATGCTTCAGGATTATTCAGATGCTTGTCATATCTCTATCTCTATCATGTCTTTTACAGGCTGAAAATACTAAGTCAGCGTACGTGCTCGCTACCCTTAAATCCTACTAGTCACATTTTTATGTGAGATATTATCATCTTACTGAGAAATAATTAAAAAAAAATTTGAATTAGATCAGGTAGCCTAAAAAAACTCCAATAAATTCTTTAAGTTCTGCCACAAAATCCTTTTTTGAGTATATATCACATAGATACCAAAACAGGGTTGCAGGAGTATTTGAAACCGGTTGCAAACTTTTTATAAAACTGGTTCACTTATATATTTGTTAGTATGGTTCCATCTATAAAAATTTGAAGGGAACTATATGCCCTTCCCTTCCTCCCCTTCATATAACACAGAATAATTAATTAATATTTGGAAATGTGACAGCTTAGAAGTCTGATATAAGAAACCTTCTTGGTTTACATGTAAGAAACCCATTTATGTTTCTTTACAAATGGGATAAGGGTGCATACAAAGGAAAAAGCTTGCAGATTTTTAGTCATGACCATTTTGTATACAGAAAATATACCCTTACTGTTATAGAAACAAGTCTACTGATTTCTAATCTTTACTTACATGAATTCAGATGCATAGATTTCATAATGGAAAGAAAACTGTAATATTGCTAATGCCAGTTTGATTACATTCATTTATTCATTAATGTATTTATTTAGATGTTCAGACTGTCTCCTTGAAACTGTGTGTTTGATTTTTTAATTAAATGGACAAAATTTGAAGGTAGCAGTCTCATAAACACTTGCAGAACTGGAAGGATTTGTAAATATGGGAAATCTTTGACATCTTATGATAAAATCATCATAAGAAAAGGGAGAACTACTGTAATTATCCCAGGAAAACAGCACTATACAGTTCCTACAAGCAGTATTTATCTATGGCTTTTCCTTAAGTTTTAGAACAGGTAATGCTGCCAGGACTGAAAAAAAAAATTCTTTTCACTAGGTTACTTTTTTCATTGCACCTTCCTGTAGCATTCTGGCCCAAGTTTCCTTTCTTTGCTTTGAGTCAATCCGCCATTCTCTAGAGAAGGGCAAACCAGAGCTATTGCATGTAATTTGGTCTTACCCCTAGTACCTTGCTTTTATTAAAAATAACTTCAGTGATTTTTAAAAGTAACGGTAGTGGTAAAAAAATGCTGAAATAACTCTTTTGTGAACTGTTGTAATTTTTTTGCTGTGTGTGTCAATTACAGTCTATGGCAATTTTATTTTAAAATGGAATGAAGGCAGGTGGTTCTGTGAAGATGGTATCCCTCTTAATTTTTCAGTCAATAATGAAGGGGAAAAAACTTCTTGGAGCAGTTCTTCTCCAGCAATGTGTCTTCCTCAACTTGGTTCAGAGGATATTCTAGGAAAGGCTAATTAGGCAGTGATCTGAGATGCACTGGAGTAGGGAGAACTTAACATGCTGAGCAGCTAAACCCGAAAACAATCTGTGAAGCTTCTTGTATCACTTCTTGAGCAGGTGTGTTGATAAACTCTACATGTACCTCTAAACTGCATGCAGTCCAATCCACTCTTACAAGTATTAAAAGTTATTGCTGCTGGAAATGCTTTACCTTTAAATCGATGTCAGCAGAAACATTAAAATTGTTTGATAATTAAATCCAACAAGAACAAAAATACAATGAAATTTTCCTTTATGTGGTATGGGGTCTACCTACTATACTGGTATTGTGAGCAGTCGCTTGGAAGTGAATGCAGTATAATTATCAGCAACTCTAGAGATATTTCGATGCTACTTAATAATTAGATTTTTTTTTTTTTTTTTTTTTTTTGAGAAAGGACTACTTCATTCTTCTTTCTAAATGTACATGCAGTTTCCAGCCAAGTACTTGTCAGGTATTCTTGGTGATAGTACTTGCAGTATAGAATTCTCTATGGAAATTTCCTCTAGCTTAAATCCAGTTTGCCTAGTCCTGTGCATATGAAACTCCAATGAGGTAGCTATGTGCACACACCACTAGTATGTATTGGTTTGTATATAAATTAAAATAACATAAGATTTTTCCATGTAAGAGATAACAACTAACAGAAGAAAATATTTTACTGTAAAGTACAGAGCACCTAATGTTCCTTCTGCACTAAGAGCAGGAGTCAACAGAATTGAGGTGTCATCCCACAGCAAAAAAGGACATGCTTCCCCTGAGGGAAGCTTTGCTGCATCACAGCAAAACCACCTTGGTTTTAGGTTGCTAATTCTTATTGAAGCCTGGGGATAAATTACAAGGATAATTTATAATCTTTTTGGCAGATGTATAAGGCAGGATGTCAATATGCATTTAGGTGGATTTTATTCTGTGTTATCATGATCTTTACTTGGTAGAAATGCTTGTTTCCTAGACAGATAAGGAACTTCTGACTAAGCAGGGCAGAGCACCACCTAATCCTGCTTCCCATCCTTGGGGTACACTAGTCCATTTTCAGTGAGACGTGGAAAAAAAGGAAACTGCTCAGAAGCTGACCTGTAGGAAGGCTGAATGTGTGGCCTTATTGATTTTGTGTATCTTGCCTGCACTATCTCCTTTGGAACTTTATTTAAAAAGACACTGCAATTTGGTTCATCTTGAACCATGCAGAGTTCGTGTCTGATAAGCTTACAGCTGCCTAGAATGTGCTGATATAAAAGATCCGTGATTTTGTTTGTCTAAATGAAATCAGAGCTCTGTGTTTGTGTAACTCCAGTTTTGGAGCTAAAAGAGGTCCAAGGGCAGAGAACACCAGGCACAGTGGTGGAGGCAGGCTTAACCAGGCAAGTACAGGAACCACTGAGCCTTGGGAGAAAGCTTAAGTTTCAGTGTTTAAGTTAACAGAGAAGGTGAATCACAGGAAGGAGTAAGTTTGGAGGACATTCAGCATACAAGTGTTTTAGTCATAGTAGGATGAGAATGCCACCTAATTCTGCTGTTACTTGCCTCGCCTTTAAGCAGAAGAAGCTATCCACAACACTGATCTGGTTATGTATGTTCACCTTGTGTGTGAGTTACTGGGCATAGTTAATTGGGAATAATTAGGCCACCCATCGTTCTGACTTCCCATACAGTTTAATTAGGTTTTCTTTTTCTCTTGTACGTCAGAAGCCTTTTATGGACTGAGATCTTTGATGCCAGAAACGTACCTTGGAATTTCCTACTATGTTCATGCCAGCAGTGCAACTGTGTCGCTTTTACTAACAAAGGGTCTTTAGACTGGGTTTGAGCAGTTAGACAGCACAGTGTTGGAGGTACCATGTAGCCATTACTGTTTCAGAGGTAGTGCATACCAGGGAGGATGATAAAGCTTCCTACACACTTGTATGCTTTGAATTTTAAATGCACCCTCTCTGAATCTTCATTTGCTACCTTGTTTCCCCAAGATGGGGGTGGGCTTTCGGTATTTCATTGTAAGTTCCATTATACATTTATAATTATACATTATATTCCATTATACATTTTTGTATTTAAAACTGCCACTGAAATATAAAAACTCTATTCTCTCCACTGGCTTTTTATTTTGGAGTTACATGATGAAACTTACTTTTATCTGTGGTGCACGGACACGGGTAGTTATTAAGCACAGAGAAGCCTTACTGGGGAAGTGTTAGATGTTAATAAATGGATTTAAATTCCATCACCATTCATATATCTTAGCACAACAGAAAAGAATTTTGGAGAAAAGCCTCTGCTTTAACCACAAGTTCAGAGTTGCTAGGTGTGTAGCCAGACTTGGACTCAGTGGCTACAGTTGTACAGAGTGTACTCATTTGCTAGCTCATCACCACTGAGATAAGAAAGGTCTCCTTCCCTTCCTGCTTCCCTTCCTTGTTGCTTCCTGGTTTAGGCTCTCATTGCCTACCTTGTTCTAGCTCTGGGTCTCATGTGAGACAACTTACCTTACAAATATGGCAGATAAAAATGGCCATCTGTCCTAGTGAATTAGATCAGATCATGGCAGGGTCTAGTGGATGCCACAACCTGTGCAGGAGATACTGGGTCTTCATGACTAGAAGTAGAGGAGAAGAGAAGGAAGACAGCCAGAAAAGGAGCATGGTTGCAATCTCCTTAGATAAGCTCATTTATTCCTATGAAGCCATGGTCTGTGGGGAGCACATTCACCCTTGACTAATCTGGATGAAATCTGAGGTCCTTCCCACATCCTTAGGCTGGGCTGACACATGCTGCTCACATGCTCAGGTCTGGACAGAACAAAAATCATGGCAACACTGTATGAATCCTTCCTGCTGGACCCATCCCTGTTTCTAGTGGAGAGGTGGAGTGCCAGATAGGACAGAAACCTCACCTTCAACATAAAGTGCCAAGAATGCAAAAGATTAAAATTTTAGTATAAAGGGTAGCTCTGGTTACCCTGCATCATGTCTTTAATGGTCCAGATTGCACCCTGTCTTGGGTACTTACATCTCAGACCTACAGAGGTTGAGGTCAATGCAGACACCTGGGAAGGTGTCTGTGGGCTACTCAGAGTTGCTCCAGGTATCCAGCATTATCTGGATACCTACACACACCTACAGCTTCTCTGTGAGGGCAGACTGTATGGAAAATGGAGCAACTGTGCATCCCTCAAGCACATCAGCTGCTGCAGTCATGCTCGCAAAACCGAGTCTGCAGCGTTTCTTTGTTCAAGTGAAGAACATTTACTACTCTTTGTGGGAACAGAAAACTGGGGAGGAAGTTCTGCATCATAAGGGGCATTCTGAAAAGATTATTGGATATGCTGTAGTTGATTTTCAGGGTGGTGCTTAGAGGCCCAAGTTAGACTAATGCTATTCTTCTGAAGTTTATAGAAAGCATATTCAGCGACTGGGCGAACATGATATATTGATTTTGTTCATGTGTTTCTGTTTATGATGACTGAAGCTGGGATTGTGGTGATATAGTTCCAAAGATCATTAATCTTCTAGTATCTTTTTTGTTCTTTCCCTCTTGTTCAAGTTATAGATCCTAGCTGTAGATATCACTGGAAAATGGCTGTCAGAATGGAATACGATAGGGAGTTGCTGGAAATGAGCCATTGTTGTGCTTTGTTGCAGATTCAGAGCAAAAGCTTTCAAAGAGCATTCATCTGGCATTCCTACAACCACAGTGTGTGGCACTCCTGAAAAGTGGGCATCTGGCCCTCTTACTTTACTTTTTAAAGTACGTATCAACTACAGGGTTAAAGCTGGTGTAAGGCAAAGAAACCAGTGGACATTAATTTTTAGTTTTGCTGGGTTGAAACAAAATCAAAAGGCCCTTTTGCTTAGAGCAATTAAAACACAGTAAGTCAAACAAAGCACAACAAGGAGTAAAAGGAGCTGTTAACTTGTCAGTGATTTGATTAATTTGTTGTAAGCAATGGAAATAAAACTGCGAATCCACTTAGAAAGTCAGACATTTAATTGTTCTTAAAAAAATAACTGTTAAAGCAATCATGACATGCATGCATCTTGTGAAGGATTCTAATTCTAACTGCTGTGTGTATAACTTGAGCTCTGAGTGTGTGAGATAAATTTAAGTGCCTCTGAGTAGAGTGTTTTGATCCAGGTGTAGAAAGGGGTCCAGAGTTATCATCCATAGCTGTTTCCTTGCTGATGCCTCTCACAGTGATGAGATTGCTCTCTCAGACTGCTGTATGACTGCACCTTCAGGTAGATAATGATTTAATTACTCAGTTTTTGGATCATTAAGCAATGCAATTGTTCCAGTATGTGCTTTCAATAACTCTGTATATCTATTGAGTTGGTAGCTCATGGACTGAACTCTGATCTGTTCAGCTGAGATAACAACATAATATCAGTCTATAATTAATACACTCACTTGTGCTTACTATCTCACTGTAGAGAAAAAAACAAATACTGTTCCTGGCGGTGTTATTATTAATTCCTTTCTCCGAAATTCCTTGAGTAATTTTGTAAAGCCTATGTTCTCAGAAAGCAAACTGCAAGGAAAACTTTAAGATGTTTCCTAAATTATGTTCTTTAATTTATAATATAGTTTAAAAGTTTGATGGTACAACTAGATAGTGTTGAAGAACTTAAATTAGTTAATTTTTTACGTAGCAGTTTGGTTATTTCTGTCACTTGGTTGTTTCATTACCTATCCACATAGGTATTGAACCGGCACAACCCAGTTACAATCTCCTCCTTCCAAAACAGTGTTTGTGACTTTGGGAAACTCCTGGGAGTTGTGATTTCAGTATGCTGGAGTATGTGAATGGATACAGCTGGCCGCATGGCCAGAGGACTGTTTTATTCACTTTGCATTTAATTACACATCTTTACTCAAATTATTGACGTCACCTTAGCTCATGGTGGTTGTGGAGGTACTGTTATTGACAGGCGACTGGGATATGCTTGCAGTGTAACTGCTGCATATAAAAACTGCTTGGTGTTTTTCACTGACAAGAACTTCATAAGCAGTGGCCCAGAGAAAGGTGGTGTCATTGACAGCTTCTCTCTTGGCTTTTGAAATATTTTTACAGGCAAAGTAGAAAACAATATCTCCAAGCTCTTGGCATATTATCCAAGTATTTAATTAAAGGTCACCTGGGCAGATCTTTTGGGCTTTATACCAACTTGCTCAAGCTGAAACCACAGGGAGGCCCACCTCTTATCCAGGTCCCTTAAGTTTATCTTCCTTCCACTGGGATTTAAACCATCAGGGCAGTTGATTTCTCTGTCTTCTGTAAGTAAGTTGAGTGAAGATACTTCTGCCATGTCTGAAATGGTATCTGCTTTTCTAATGTCTATGTTGTGACAGCACAGCCAACTTGGGTGAGTGGTTCTAAAATGTGTTTAAGAATAAATAAATGTTCCCAAGTTCAAATTAATGGCCTGGAGCTTTTTTTCTTACTCTGAAACTGCTTTCATCCTCCCAAAAAAAGACTAGCCAATAAATAGATTTGGTGTATGGTACCAAAGCATAGTATGGCAGTAAGGGAGTAAAATGTGGCAGATCATATGCTAACAAACATGGTATCTACAAACTGCTGCTTTTTTTTGTGATTACTTACTTTAAAAAAAAAAAGAGACAGACAATGGTCGTGTTTGGTTTTCCTTTTACTATGAGAATGATTAAGGGACAGAGGGCACAGAATGGCATTGAGGGAGTGGCAGCTCTTTGGCTACTTCCTATGTGAGCGAAAGGCACTGTGCCAGCTGAGGACAGAGGCAAAGGAGTCAATTGCCTATGACAGCAGGAAAAATTAAGTTTGCTGGTGCCAGACAGTAGTGTCAGAATATGTGAGAAGGCAGGAACATTTATTATTGTCCAGCTGGGAACAGCAGGATCAGAATCCCGGTTTCCTGGAGTTCCCTGACAAACCTGTTTCACCTCTTGCCTGTCAAGGCTGAAGGTACTATTCCAACCATCTCAGTTTCAGATGATGGAGTTCAGTTTTTGCTGAGAAACTCTGAGAAGCTAACTCTGGCCTGGGATTATTGGCTTGTCAAGCTGGATGTGATACAAGCAGATGGGAGTAGAAAAAAGAAAATATTCTGTTCATAATTAATTCTCATTCATCTTCCTTATAAATGCAGGCAAAAGAAGATCACTTGGTATGGGCAGCAGGAATCTCTAACCTTCCGGTCAAAGGACCTTTCACAAGGCATATTGTATAACTGAAACAACTATATTCCACTTATAGTATCATCACAATGCATTTTTTCAGAAGTCTGTTATTTTATTAAATGGGACTTGAGACTGTTTGGATTTTAAAAGCTTTTTTTTTTTTTTAAAAAAAAGGAATCTCTGTCTCTCAAGTTGTTCATAGTTAAACTTCTAGAAGAATTTTCTAAACATGGAAAAAAGTTGACTCTAGACCTCAGTCTTTCCTTAGCTTTAAAACAGAGGTTGTCCTCTCATGTTCTTTTGAACTGCAGCATGTTTCATACATAGTGTGGGTGCACCTCCAAGTCATGTCTATTTTTACTAAGGAGGGAAATAAGGCATTAAGTGCTATCCAGCAAACATTCTGTGGGCACCCTGAGGATGCAGGGGCATCATCAGCCTTCCAGCCTAATCTCACAGTAGTACCCTATAGAACCATTACCCTGTCTCATGTGTGAACTGTTTCAGGAGATCCCTCTTCTCATCCATTCAAAAGGTGGGGTGTATGTCTTGTGGCTCTCAGAAAGAAGAAGATTTTGTCATATAGCTCACAGAGCAAGACTATTGTCAGCCTTCTTTAAAATGCTTTAGATGGAATGAGAGGACCTGAACTGTATCACTTCCTGGCCTCGGAGCAAAACTTTTTTGCACGTGGATTGTTCTGATCCTTGTTTCATATATGAAATAAATTGATTGAACTCTCATGCACACTTTTTGTTGGGACAGCTCAAGATACTAGCAGAAATGCTGAACTGAGCAACTCAAGACTCATGGGTTCACATTTTTTACTTTGTTTTCCTTCAGGCAGGGAGAACAGACAAGTCTGCAGAAGCCACACTGGTTGCCTCAGCTGACAGTGAAGTGCAGATTTCCTGGTTGTATGCAAAGGATTTTGGTATGCTCTGCAAACACTTAGCTTCACTTGACATGGTATTGATTCTCACACAGATTTCTTCTTGTTACACAATTACGGAAATGAGCCCAAAGGATGCTTAATCAGTGACTAAATAATGGGGCTGAAAGAGTGGTAATAAGAGCACAATATCTTTACTAAGTGAGCACTGCCAGACAGAAGCAATGGTATTTGTCACTTATAAACAGGTGCTCTGGAGTACCACATCATTGCACATTTTCATACTAGGAGAAAACAATCTTTTCATGTCCAAAATCAAACATACAACAGAAGCAACTGTTCTTAAACTGCAATCCTAATGGTACATGGCTTCATTTTTTTGAAATCTTTGGGCTAACTTGTTACTTATTTCTTGGGGCAATAAAGACTTTAATTCATTTACTTGCAGTGGAGATAGCAGTTTAATATTTTCACAAAGAGTCTTTTGCATATTACCCACCCTTAAAGCCTTCCTTGTCTGCAGGTTTTGAGTCTGCATTTATAAATTTATTTTTGGTCTACATCTGCTTATGTATTTGGATAAGAAGTTTTCTACATATATGTTATTTTAGGGTTCCTCCCTTACTCCAGTCTCCGATTTGTGTATAATGTGTGTTTACATGAGATGTTACTGGAGAAGAGAACTTTTGAGGACAGAAGTCACATTTGTTGCATACCATGTCCCAGTTCCTATCTACATCTATGGGCAGTAACTCTAAACTCATTCCTCTGTCAGGAAGACAAAATAATATAAATTGGTCTTTTGATCTGCAATTCCAGGTTTGTTTGTTTTCTTTTGAAAGAACAGAGTTCCTCTGAATGGGATGTTGTTATTAGCTGCATAGTCTTAAGAACACAGCTTAAATGGTATCATTCCTTGATGTAGATCAAGCAGAGAAGAACTAGAGGCAGTTTTCATCCTAGCTGACTTTCCAGAAATGCTGTCAAATAACTACTATCTTTTGTGTGAATGGTAAGTGAACCACTAGACCTCATTTAAAGGCAGGCAAAAATACTTTTTTCAATGTGCAGTCTTATCTTGGAATTCAAAATATTGTGGAGACCAAAAGTACAAATAGACTCAGAAAATATCTAGATTAATTCAGGGAAGAAAATTCCCCTAAAGCTATTAATGCAAAGATATGGTTTCAGCTTCTGATTTATGATGTCCTAAGGGACATGCTTTCACAAGCTCCAAGTTTAAGTACCTCTGTATACTTCTTCCTTAAAGCCCTTTCCTAGATATCAGCATGGATCAGTCAGAGGTGGGATGTGGAGCTACACTGAGCTAGACTGTGTCTAGGTAGACCAATATGGCCATGTTTATTTGAGATACAGTTGACTGTGCATGTCCCAAACATCCCCTTAAATAACAGTCTACATGATGGACCCTGATTATCCAGAGCATGGTAATGATAGTAGTTAACTAGAGAAAAGGAAATTCCTCTTATTTTTGGTCAGGCAGCCAAAAGATGAAAAGCATGGAAAAAATACGCTTGATGTGGTACTGAAGGAGAAACTGTCTTGCATGCATTGCTCACCTGAAAGGTGTTTCCTGGCACTTTTCCCAGCCAGGTGTCCTGTCCTTCCTCTGAGATGCTTAGAGACCCTCACCTCTCACCTTCACCCTGAGGAAGAAGGATGAGGTGGCCCACCAGTAGGCCCACCACCAGGCAGGGTAGTGAGAAGCTGAAAACCAGCTGTGCTGCAGCATCACAGGCAGGGGCCGATGGCCTCAGGGGCTGACATTGGGTCCTGGGCCATGGACAGGGTAGGGAGGAACCCCAGGGGCCTGGGCAGGGACAGGCAGGGCTGGGGGTGCCCTTGGGACCTGGACAGACCCTTCACACCTTTTCCACAGAGTGGGTTAGCGCTGGACTCCACATGAAACTCTTTCTCACTCAGAAGCAAAAGCAGTAAATTTAGGCTATTTTAATGGGTACTCTCTGACTAGCAGAAAAAAAACCCCATGTTAATAAAAAAACAATATTGCTGAAAGAAAAAGCAAGATAAAAATGCTTGTTTTCTTGTGTCCTTTTCCAGAAGGCAGGAAGAAAAGACAGAATGGAAAAAAAATTAATTACAAGTGGCACAGGAGAGATCAGCTCAAGGATTTGTTGAGTGAAGGGAATTTGAATTATAAATAACAAAAAAAGCCACAGCCTGCTTGCCTCAAGTGCTGGGAAAACCATGTTGTTCTACGATCAGAGTTGGCCTCAGGCAAGAGGACACCTTTGCTAGTGTGAATCACTGAATTTGCTGAACAACTGGAGCTGGAATGGGCCATCAGGATGTCGAGGTTCTGGGGAGATTCCTGGGTCCCATACAGGGGTGCTGGTGACTGATGATGCTTGAGATTAGGCTGAGCTTTTTGACTCATGGAAGATGTGGAAGATAAGAGACTTCTTGAGAGAAAACTAGGTGACCATGAAAAAGAGCTGGCTGTACAAGATTAATTACAAAAACCATCTACCCCATGCATAACTCCTCAAGCAGTAAAGATAATAAATTTTTTACCTCAGAATAAAGACAGGGGTGATGGTGAGATATTTCTAAGTGCTTTCAAGAGGAAGAGTGAATTAAAGTAGGACCCTAATGGGAAAATGTAGTAATATCGTATTTCCTTATTTATGGAAAAGGTCCCAAGATATTGCATGGCTGATCGTGTTGTGGAATATAGTAATGGGCTGCTTAAACTTCCCTTATTTAAAAAATGTAAAAAAATTGAAATGGCACCCAGAACATTTGGAAAGAAATTTTAAGGAACGTAGGAAATAGGTTGATCTTGAAGTATTTTAAATTAGGAAATTATTTAAGGAAATTTGTTCTCATAAGGATTTAACAGCTTCTGAAGGGATCTATGTGCTATCAGGGCTCCTTGTATTTATGCTTTATGCCATATTAATTAAATTCTGTGACAGACCAAGAACTAACATACAAGTAACTTGTAATATGATCCAGTAAATACTTAGAGCTCATTTTCATGGTTTTATTTACCACTCCAAGGTAAATAAAGTATGTTCTCCATCCAGAGGCTGCAACAAGCAAAACCCAGTAATTCTAGTATCACTATCAGCAAGCTTACCCACAGTAAAATGGAAGTGCCCACTTCTGACTATGTTTGTGCTGTAGGATAGATAGTTCACAGGCTTTAGTTACTCAGAAAATGGAAATCTCACACTCTTTCAATAGTGAGGATGTGTTCTTAGAAAATAAGCATGGGAGCAGTCATAACTAACTCTAGATGCCTAAACAGTAGGTGCTCAGTTGTCTAAGTGCAGGAATCTATGTAATTTGTGATGGTATCCAGTGTGGCTGCTGGCTACCACACCAAGACAGAGTGGGTTTCTTATATGTCATCTATTGTATCTGCCAAAGCCATAGGATGTGATACCCCATGGCAACTCAAATCTCACTAGATGCCAAGGTTTAGGCAACTAAATTCAGCTCCAGAAAACTAGTCTAAGCAACTCATCTGCGATCTTTTTATAGGCAGGGGAATTTTGTCCTTACTTTAGAAGACAATAATGAAAATGATACAAAAGTAAAACTCTTTAATCTTGCTTCAAAGCCTTTCTGTGTTCTTGAATGGGCAGGTCTCTCACCTCTGAGAGAGGGTTTGAGGTAGATGTAACATTCCCTCTCTGGAAATGCTGATCTTTCTGTTTTGATAAGGTAGAAGATATAAGTAGAAAAAACAACTAGCTTAGCTATCACATGCCCATGCAAGGATGAATGTAGCCTTAGACAAAATTTGGAACAAAATAGAATGGGCAATGTGACAAGGTGTGAAGAAGGAGAGGAGTAACTCTCTGGGTAGAATGAGTAGATCTGATGGACTCGAGGTAGGCTGGGAGGAGCAGAGTCCTGTCTGAGCAGATCAGAGTATTTCATTTAGAATTAGCACTGTGTTTGCTGCCAATATGAAACTCCTAGTGGGATTGCAGCTCATGTAGCCTCATCTGAGCCAGCTGCCAACTGGCTAGTGGTGGGTACTGCTAGTGGCACAGGTGGCAGTAAACTGGATCTCAGCATAGATCAGCTGCCTAAAATGACCCTAATTCCTTGGAGGGGAGTCTGTATTAAGCCTGCTCTGCTGCAGTTGCAGTGCCAGCAATCTTACAGCTGGCTAGTTTAAAAGCAGCCTCTGTACCTATATATGAACAGGATATATTCTTAAGTGGAAATCTCTCCACAATCTGATCATTAACTATTGTTATTTATACTTAGAAGTAAAATTTATGCTACTGTCCCAGCTGCTGAGTAGAAGGTATAGATGATGGAGTTTGCTCCCTAGATTCTGCTATGCAAGAATAATGTAATTATGTTTTAGTAGAAATGGAGTGCACTCCAGGAACTATTTTCAATCAGATTTTGCATGTTGAAGTTCCTAAATGGAAAGCTATTTTATGCTATCTGAAGCAGAACAAAGATCCCTCCTAAGTTTGTGTTCAATCATTTTGCTAAGTGCAATTATGTGTTGGTGAGTTAAGAGAAATGCCTTGATATTTTTATAGAATTTCCCAGATTATCAAAAGTTAATGGTAAGGGAACAATCTGGGCATTTGCAATTGTTCATTGTTACACTGACTTCTGTCCTAGATACAGAAACCAAAATTAGTGGTATTTACTCAGGCTTAGCACCCTATATTATACTTGCAGGAAATGACAAGTTAGAGGGGAAATATTCAAGATGGGGGGTAATCTTTAAACAAAAATACAGGGGTAGGTTGGGTTTTTTTTCAGAAAGCCTAGTTCAAAGAGTATGCAGACATATAATTTGGAGATGCAATGCAATTACCAGAAATAATTTAAAATGGGTTACTTCACTTGAGTATGACTCTTTGAAGAATAAATAGTAATTGTTTTAAATGCATAATTACTTTAATATTGGCTCCTTTCAGCAAGTTGCAGACTCCTAGATTAAGCTCTAAGTCCTGTGCATCTGTCCACTCAAATTCTGTTTATTCTTCAGGCTGTCATAGTTCCATTATTAAACCCCTTGAAGCCCTTTGATGTGTTCGTCCACATAAAAAGACTGGTGCAGACTTTCATGCAGCCTGAACTTTGCTATGCTAACTTTTTTTTCAGCATTACTGAAGTCTGAGAACAAGTTAAAGTCATCATTAAGAAACCCTGCTAACAAGAAATACTGTATTTTATAAATGTATTTATGTCCACATGTGAAGTTTTTTGCAAAGCCTGGCCGGTGAGGGTGCAGATGTATTTCCGATTTTCTGAAAGAAATGCAGTCTTGGAACTTGGCTGAGTTTCTTTGGAAGGCACAGACTTCTGCCTGCACTGAACCACAGAACAGCGTGCTTTGATCTTATAGCTAAGTACTGTATTCTGATGCCTGTTGGCAAGCAGCACTTGGGATTTATGTAGCAGCTCCTTTTTGGGCAGTGCTGTGAGTACCATCTTGTGGAGTCCGAGGTCCTGACCACCTGTGGCATTCAGCTGGGCTCTGTTGAACGACACCACCAAAACAACCTTGATTGTTAATTTTTTGCCTGATTTGCACAGAATGAGAGCCATACCTGTGGCACGGTTGTCTTTCTGCTGTCCTGAACCAAAGAGACTTCTCTGAGCTGGAATGTTTAGAGTGTATACAGACATCCCACTTCTGTGCAAATGTTTAATAAAGTACTATAGCCTGAGGCTTCCCTAAGTGTTATGTATGCCTTCCCCACTTTTCAGAAGTTCATCTTACAGAAGGCTCTGTAAGATTTTGGCTGGTGAGCTGCTGAAACCATGTCTCCAATGGAGTCGTATTGCCAAAGAATCATAGAATGGTTTGGGTTGGAAGGGGCCTTAAAGATCATCTAGTTCCACCCCTTTGCATGGGCTAGGACACTTCCCACTAGATCAGGTTGCTCAAAGCCCCATCCAACCTGCCCTTGAATACTTCCAGGGAGGAGGCACCTACAACCTACCTCCCTGGACAACCTGTTACAGTGTCTCACCACCCTTACACTAAAGAAATTATTCCCAGTATCTAATACAAATCTACCCTCTTCCATTTTAAAGCCATTAATCCTTGTCCTATCATTGCATGCCCTTGTAAAAAGTCCCTCCCCAGCTTTTCTGTAGCCCCTTCAGGTACTGGAAGGCTGCTATAAGGTCTCCTCGGAGCCTTCTCTTCTTCAGGCAGAATAGCCCTAACTTCCTCAGTCTGTCTTAATAGGAGAGGTGCTCCAGCCCTTTGATCAGCTTCGTGGCCCTCCTCTGGACTCCCTCCAAGAGCTGGCAAAAAGGGCACTCGAATCTCAAAGCTGAGGGAAAACAACTTCTCATGGATAGCTCCAAGTTTCTGCCAGATCCCTAAAATCTGTTAAAATACCAGAGGAATCAAGGGAGTTTCTCTGAGGTGAAAATGAAAAGAAAAAGCTGGCTGTCCTTTTCCTGTGGTATATTTGAGGAAAAATTTCCTTTACATTTTTCTTCTCCTTGATCTTGGTCATGTAATGTACAACTATAAAGAAATTCGTAATGTGTTTGTAGTGAGTAATAAAACACGGTGAGCTGCATGTGTTAGCCCAAATCTGATATGAACAACTAATTTCTAGTTTTCTGTCATTCTCTGTCTCATTTCTGTTGGCTTTCACCTCAAGAGAAAGACTTCTCAATGCCAAGTAGCAATGCACAGAACCTACATGTGCTTACTATAAAGCATTTCATAAGCCTTTATTTATAAGAGCATTGTACTGAATAGTAAAAACTAATAGGTGTTAAGCTCTCCGGGAAGCATGGTCATAATTTGTGATACTCTCTTTCTTACAATTCAAAGGTATATGTTTTATCAGAAAAACCTGTAACTGAGTATTAATGTCACAGCATTGAGACGTTTCTTGTTTCCTGCTTTTTTCTCTGACTTCCAGTTTTTCCGAGTGCGTTTTACCTTCATGGGGGTTCTGCTAATCCGCAGTTTGGTCCGAAGGTGGCAGCATCTTACTTCAACAGAAAGTTTCAGTTCTGTTTGGCTGTGTTGTGGCTTGATTCTGATACTGTCTAGGTTTTGTAAGCTGCACACACTTTTAGCTAAGCAAATGAAGGCTTATACTGTGCTTATTTTCTGCAGCAAAGAGCTTTCAGTGTGAGATATGACATCCCCAGAAAGTCTAATAATTGTTGTCTATGGATAACTTGTAACGTGTGGTGATAAAAGCAGAATAACTGAATACTTTGGTATTTTCATTTTCATGCTGTGGTAATGCTGGTACAGAAGTCCTCTGACTGCAGCTACCACTTGCCCCTGGTACAGTGTTATGGTATGCCTGCTGTGACAAACCCCTGGGGGGGAACGCTCATTTTCTCTACCTTTGGAGTCCCCTTTCTCCTTCCCTGTACCCTCTTGTGCTCTTTGGATTTTGGCTGCTCAGCATGTTGAGGATGGAGGAGTCTCTCTGTGCCCCCATTATCCTGCATGGAATTATTGCCTAGGCCAGTTACAGCTGGTAAAGAGTTGACAATTTTACAAACTTCAGTTTTGAGATGGTTTTGTGATCAAAGTGCCTGGGGACTGAGACACCACTGGCTTCCCCTCCCATCATAACCTTCCCTGGTGAATACAGGCCACTTCCTTCAGGTCTGGGTGCCCCAGTTTCCCAGTTGGGAGGAGACATAACAAAAGCATCTCCCACACACCTTTTTTCTGTCCTGCCAGCTTTGGCTGCAGACTTTGTGGACAGGAAGCATCTCTCTAACATCTGGCCATGGACTAGTACCGGGGCAGGGGGAAGGTTCTCAGTCCAGACCAAGAAGGGCTGTCATTATCACTGTAACATATATAATGATTCAACATCCACTTAGCACTAGGACAACCCTGACTGCAGCTCTCTACTAAGTGGAAGGGAGGGGGAAGCTTGCACAGCTGTGCAAGTGCAGGCTGTGCTGCTGGGGACAGGCTGGGTAGCTAATGGTTTCTTACCCTATCTGGTAAATCCGTATCTGTAACAGCACCATGATACATGAAACAGTTTCTCTAGCTGTAATACATCTCCCCACTTTTGCTTTTTTAATTTTTTTTTTTCATTTTTATTTTTTTTCCCCTGAAATGGCACTGCTGAAGCCCTTCATAATGGCTAAATAGATCTAAACAATAGCTACACTGATCACACCAGCTCGACAAGGCTGAATCACACACAGCTTATGCTTCAAGCTCTGAGTTCCAAAGGAAAGAAAGTGGAAAATGTTTGGTGCCTCTGACCTCTCAAGTGTCATCTTCGTAGCAGCTCAGTTCACTCTCCAAAATTATTCTATTACTCATCTAGCTCCCTGACATCTGTTCCATTGTTTCCTGACCTGGCAGTAATGCAAGTAACCAAATCTTATTTTATTTTATTTTATTTTATTTTATTTTATTTTATTTTATTTTATTTTATTTTATTTTATTTTATTTTATTTTTTTAGTAGAACACCTTGTCCACCTTGTCTGTAAACTTGTAGGGGTGACAAACCACAATAAATGTTCCTGATTGTGTGAAGCTCCATCGTTACAACTTGAAAATCTAACTGAGGGAAGAGACGAGGTAAAGATGTGTATTTGTAGGAAGCTGTTATTCAATGGGATAAGAGTATGTGGCATACCACACGTACCTGAATCAGTGACATTGTCACCCATGTCATTATTGACATGGGTGACAATGTCACTCATAGGAATATACTACTGATTTCCACTACCACTCTAAATAAGGATTGCACCCTAAGAAGCAATAAAGGCAAGTATGAGTCGATCAATAGTTTGTCTTGATCAGCTAAATTAGTTGGATGATATAGAGTTGTCAACACACTAGCATTATGACTCAAGCTAGGGACAGCCAGAACATCAACCCATGCTGAAAATTACAGAGCTATGACAATAACACCAGCTGGGGATCTGCTCTATTAAATGGGCCCAGTGTTGATCTCATTTGCTGGGAGAAGTGTAAATTCATTACTTCACTGGAGATACTTGAAGTATCAGTGAGCTCAGAATTTGGCTGACTCTCCGTTACTGATTTCTGATGCATCATTTTACAACATTAGCTGCTTATTCTAAAAATCTAGAACTGTGGCTGAGCCATCCACCTCTTTTAGTAACAGGATCCCCAGATTCCCCAGCAAAACTAATAGTAGAAATTATATTTTTTCAGGTCCCAGTGGTGCTTTGGATTACAAAACCCAGCTGCTGCAGTCATGGGAGACCATGCAATGGCCCTTTTGCTTGTGCTGAGCAGTCCTGAAGACACATGGCCTTTCCACCTGTGCATCTCCAAACACATACAAGACCTATTTAAATAACTATAAGCCACAGTAGGCTGTGAATGTGTAGTCTACTGACACATTACTGGTGGTTGAACGGAAGGCTGCTTGTGATACTTCTGATAGATATGCCATTAAGTCTCTCCCTACAATTTCATAGTTCATTGCTGTAGATGCACACAGCAAATTAGGTTCAGCCAGAGACCTGGGTGTGGAAATTGGAGTCCATATTGTCTATCACGATTGTGACATATCCTCTAATAGCAACCCAGCAGGCAGTGGGCATTTAAATTAACCACGATACATTAGTCTTGAAGATAATTAACCTTTTTAATTTTTAAAAATACAGATAACATGTTAGTACAGGCAACGTAGGTCTTTGTTATACTGCAAGAAATTTCTGGAGATTGACTTGACAACATGCAGAGAGCAAATGACAGTTCCTTGTGCCTGCTGTTTAATGTGAACAGTTCAAGAGGGGAAGGCCATTTAGACTTCATTGGGAAGCTGAAAATTGATTCTCTTTGTTCCATGTGCTTTCATAATATATGGTGTAGGCTTGCCTCCTAATAAAGGGGTTAGCTTTTCAAATGAGTAACTTTTTACAAAGTATTCATGGCCCATGTGAAAATGATGACAGACAAACCACAGGCAATTAGGGGACTGACCTGGCTCACTTAATCATGAAAAAGTTTTGATGATTCTGTGAACCTCCAAGATATGTGGTGCATTTTGAGGTTTTTATTCCTGACCCTTACCATTGACTCTCTTCCTGCCAGCTACAGCAATCTGCTGTTCTCAGTATATGAATGCAGCTTCTCTTGCTCAGTCTCATGGGGTAACTCTGTGGTCCACTGCCCCCAGTCAGCAGCAGTCAGCAGAAATGGCTAATGTGGTTGGATTGCTCAGCACTACATCTGAACTGACCTTGTCTGTTGTGTTAAATATGGCTGCAACAGTGCTCATGTTACATGACATCACTAGGAACCTCGGTTTGCGTGATTCAAACCTGCTCTTATTTTTTAAATTCAGCTCAGGACAATAAAGGGGATCATTAGTGGGAGAGTGGCCAGTTAGACATGCTTAGTGGAGACAGAAGATAGTTTAACTAATGTTGCACTTACGGACAGACCTATATCTATCTAAATCTGTATCTAAGTTTATATATATATTTATATTGAAGTTAGTTTCACAAGGGGAACAAAAGTTTTTTTTCATATCTTTTATTTTCATAGAATCATAGGGTCATAGAATGTCAGCTTAGAAGGGACCTTAAGGATCATCTGGTTCAACCTTTCACAGAATTACAGAATCCTCACAGTTGGAAAGGGCCTCTAAGATCATTGCATCCAACCCTTAACCCCCGCCTCCCCCAAAAAAAGAAAAAAGCCCACTAGTGAATGTCCTGATGTGCTACATGGTTTTTAAACACCTCCAGGGATCATGACTCAACCACCTCCCTGGACAGCCCTTTCCAGCGCCTGACCACACTTTCAGTAAGTAAATTCTTCCTAATATGTAGTCTAAACCTCCCCTGCTGCAACTTTGGCCATTTCCTCTGGTCCTATTGTTATCCACTTTGAAGAAGAGGCCAACACCCACCTCCCAAAAACCTCCTTTCAGGTATTTGTAGAGGGCGATGAGGTCTCCCCTCAGCCTCCTTTTCGTCAGACTAAACAACCGGAGTTCCCTCAGCTGCTCCTCGCATGACTTGTTCTCTAGACCCTTCACCAGCTTGGTTGCTCTCCTCTGGACATGCTCCAGCACCTCCATGTCCTCCTTATAGTGAGGGGCCCAGTACTTGATATGTGGCCTCACCAGTGCCAAGTAGAGGGGCACAATTGCTTCCCTACTCCTGCTGGCCACGCTATTCCTGATGCAGGCCAGGAAGCTATTGGCCTTCTTGGCCACCTGGGCACACTGCTGGCTCGTATTCAGCCATCTGTTAACCAGCACCTCCAGGTCCTTTTCTGCTGGGCAGCTTTCCAGCCACTCTTCACCAAGCCTGTAGCATGTCCTGGGGTTGTTGTGACTGAAATGCAGGACTCAGCACTTGGCCTTGTTAAATGTCATGCAATTAGCCTCAGGTCATTGATCCAACCTGTTCAGGTTCCTCTGCAAAGCCTTCCTACCCTCAAGCAGATCAACACTTCCACCCAACTTAGTGTCATTTGCAAACCTTCTGAGGAAGCACTCAATCCCCTCATCTATATAATTGATAGAGATGTTGAACAAGATTGGCCCCAAAACTGAGCCTTGGGGGTCACCAGTAGTGACTGGCCACCAACTGGATTTAAGTCCGTTGACTACAACTCTCTGGGCATGGCCATCCAGCCAGTTTTCTACCTAGCAAAGAGTACACTTATCTATGCCATGAGCTGCCAGCTTCTCTGGGATAATGCTGTGGGAGACGGTGTCAAAGTCTTTACTAAAACCCAGGTAGACAATGTCCACAGCCTTTCCCTCATCCACCAGGCGAGTTACCTTGTCATAAAAAGAGATCAGGCTGGTCAAGCAGGACCTGCCTTTCCTGAACCCATGCTGGCTGGGCCTGATCCCCTGACTGTCCTGCATTTGCCATGTGAGTGCACTCAAAATGAACTGCTCCATAATTTTTCCAGACACCGAGGTCAGACTGACGGGCCTGTAGTTCCCCAGATCCACCTTCCAGCCCTTCTTATAGATAGGCGTCATATCAGCTAGCCTCCAGTCATGTGGGACTTCTGTTGACCAAGACTATTGATAAATGACTGGGAGAGGCTTGGTGAGCTCCTCTGCTGGCAAGCTCCTCTGTGAGCTTCCTCAGTACTCTTGGATGGATCCCATCCAGCCCCATAGACTTGTGAGTGTCCAGGTGCCATAGTAGGTCATTAACTGCTTCCTTCTGGATTATGTGGTGGTTGTTCTGCTCTCCATCCTTATCTTCCAGCTCAGGAGGCTGAATACCCCGGAGGTAGCTGTTCTGACTACTAATGAACAGGTAGGAACATGGTTTAGATGAGATGACTCAACAGCCTGTCAAGCTGAGTCTTCAAAGTGTCCAGTGTTGGGGAATCCATCACTTCCCTGGAGAGAATATTTCAATATCTAGCTGTTCTCATAATGAAAAATTTTCTTCTGGTGTCCAATCAAGATCTCCCCAGGAGTAACTTGCACCCGTTAGCCTTCATCTTTTTTATGTGACTCCTTGTAAAAAGCAAGTCTCCATGTTCTTGGTAGCCTCCCTTTAAGTACTAGAACATGGCAATAAGGTCTCCCCTAAGCCTTTTTCTCTCCAGGCTGAACAAATGCAAAAAACAAATTAAAAAAACCCCAGCAGATTGTACTGCTTTGCTCTATTAAGTCACTCAGCTTCTGCCAGAATGTCTGTGAGAAGCAGCAAAACTTTTATATGAAATACAGTAGTGAGATGAGGGTGCTTGAATGGAAATTTTCTGTTTTTATTTTCACATGTCACCAATTCAGTGCCTGACCTTTGATAAATCCCATAACTGCTGTACAACTCAATTTTCCTTCCAGTGGCCTTGCCTTTCACCTTCATTAATTCCTGAAAGGCTGTTAACACTTCAGAATCTTTGTCTGAAAGGTTTAAGAAAGGTGGAACATTGTAGTATACAGTAATAGTGATGATAAATATCTAGTTCATGCTGTAGATTTGTTTTTGATTTCTGGCTTTCTTTCTGAACCTAAACCAAACCATATTCATATTTTTCCCTCTTCACTTTTCCTTGCTTCCTGTCTTGCTCCCTCTCATCCAAAACGCACTAATGCTACTGCTTTTAGAAGTAAAGCATGCATTCTACATTTATTCTACACTTTCTCATATAGTCCTATATGGAATTTAGCTGGTAGATAAACAGTGTGCAGTATTATGGTTTGCCACAACACAGTTAGCATCCATCTGGGGGCAATCAGTGTGTTTCTATAAATTTCTTTGCTTATATCCAAACAATCTTTTATATGTATCGTAGCTTTGCAATTACTTGAATATGGTACTGGAAGTACTCTTGGAATTCAACTAGAGCACAAAAACACATTTCTGTGTGGAGTTCTGTGTGTGAAAAAAATAATTCCCCGTAGTGGTGTTTTACTCATATAAATCTGGAATTTGAAAGGATGGCTCCATGTTCCCTATTGCTAAGTTGATGTTTCCTGATTTTGCACCTTCTGTGGCTGTAGTTCTGGCATCCAGGGTAGCAGAAACCCTGATGAAAGTGCGATAAAACCATAGTTTCTGTCTTAATTGTGGTTTCAAAGACATTTTTCTCTTAGGCATTCAATTCCTAATTATTTAAAGTTTTTTTTCCCAACTTCTAAGAAGTTTACTTGTGACTGGAAAAAATCTATAAATTCCAGGGAACTGTTGTAAAGTGGTTTTGCTAGTAACTGAACAAAGAACTAGATTGTGTTTAACTGTTCAGGTGAAATGAATGTTATTTGTTACTTTTTTGATAACAAAAAAGAGCTATTTTTTAAATTAAAAAAAAGCTACTTTGTATATTTATGTGTAAACAGTGCTAGGGACTGTATGTCTCTTCTGTGAACCTGATGATCTTTAAGGTCCCTTTCATCCTTAACCATTCTATGATTCTATAATTCTATAATACAAAGGTCTATAACACAAAAAATATCAAGATAGTATCCATCCATATGCAAACCATCAAGTATATCGGAAGTCTTTATAGTGTTCTAAGACATGGAGTGGGTTATTCAAAAGTGTCAATAAAGTGCTCTCTGAAATAAAATAGAACTGTAATTATGTTTTTCCAGATACTTGTCTATAAAACCTTTGCCTGCAGACACAAGTAAGAACTTACCAACCGAAATGTGACAGTCCTCTCTGACCATGTGAGGTGCAAATTGTTCTTCTGGAGAATTTTTCATGTATAAATCTGGTAATGTGTCTAGGAGTGTGGGATGTGGTGCAAGTGGCTCTCAGATTCCTCTTGCTTTCTTCAGATAGTAGGGAGCAGGCCATCAGATAAAAGGTAAAATATATATATCATCTCAAAAATCCAGGTTCCATGGCAGTGTAAATGGGGATTGTCTCTTCACTCCCTTTTTAATAGCATGCATCTGACATAGGAAATTGTGCATTAGCTGTTATTTTTGCATCACTATTACTTTTGTAAATGCAGAGCGTGATCTGTTGGCTTGCCTAGTTGTAAGTAGAATTACACCTGAATTCTACCCATAGTTAGGAAACAATAAATGAGGCCACAAACACAAGCAGAAATAATTTTTTTTTAGTTTTCTGAAACTGTTTTTTACAAAAAGAAGTAGCAGAAGAAAAGATTGTGATAGTGTAGGAAGACAAAACTGTGATAAAAAAAGAAAACAAATAGTGAATGAAATGTAAAATATTACTCTCAAGAAAAATTGCTTTCTTTAAATGTATGTTTGCTTTGAAATCCATGCTGGGTCTCCTAGTACCTGCTGAGCTTAGCTTTAAGCCCTGAAGCTATGATTTAAAATAATATATATTTGCTCTTTCATCTCTGTGCTCCATTGTATCAATTTCCATGGAAGCACCTGGAAGGACTCTGAGAGCTCGTCATGAACTCTGACTCTAGAGATTTTCATCTTTAGTTCCTGCTGTGAACTGATACTACACATGCCACGATCTGTCTGTGGTTTCTTTCTAATCTTTGGTATGAAACATAACATATATCACAGGAACCAGTGCAAACACATTCACCTGGCTAGCAGCCTTCTACAAATTTGTTTCTTTTTGAGGTTGAAATCTGAGCTCATTTTTACTTAGGAAACCAAGATACAATACTAATCTAAAAAGGAATTCAGGAATTTCTAAATCCAGAAAGTTTAGGCATGTAAAAGTTTGAGTACATAACTTCCAAAGGTATTTAAGACTTTAAGTTATCTCTTCTTTTTCTAATGTTCATCATGAGGGCCTTTGCTCGTCATGCCTGAGAGAAGGATCTCAGGCCCCTCATATTTTTTTCACCTTCGTTGACTGAAAACCCACAAAATCTTCAGAGACTCTTCTGTAAGCAAAGAAATACTGAATTCACTCAGAATTTGATTAGTCACTAATCTCCTACCATTAATTGAAGGGCAACGATAAAAACATCCTTTAGATAATATTATGGATTGCATTATGATAATTTTATCAAGGGTCTTTAGTAAAACGTGTCTGGTTATCATCGTCAGATGATATATAATGACATTAGCAGGTAAATGTTTGCAATACAACCCCATAGTTTTAGAGAGGTGCTTAAATGTCAATTATTTTCCAGAAGTCTTGAGAAGCAGAAAAATTACACATTTCAAATTGAGGAGTGGAAACAGTTCAAAATCAGAACAGAGACTTTTCAAGATTTAAGCGGGGAGGAATCTTTCCATAATTGCCATTAATTTTTGTCACATAATTTCCAAAGTCCTCAAATTCTTCAGAATAATTTTTCAAAGAATAAAAGAAACTAAATAAAAAAATTAAAACTGAGCTGTAGAGTGGTATTATCAGGGAGATGGATACTATCAGCCATGTGAGTCAGTCATGTTGCTAGTTTTGCAGAGTGAGAGTCATCTTTTGCACACAAAAGGTACCCTGGTTTTGTGAAGCTTAGGCTTGTAAGATGTTTGGTTGAGACATGCTGAAACTTGCAGGAAGAATCTGGAGGAGTTCTGAACAATGTTGTCCTCATCATTGTTCCTCTGTACATGAAGATAAGGCCTCTTGGCATTTCCTTCCCTATCTTGAATTAGGAGGACTGTTGCTAGCAAGTCAAGGGAGGTGATCCTCCTCCTCCGCTCAGCACTGGTGAGGCTATGTTTGGAGTGCTGGATCCAGTTCTGTGCTCCCCAGTAAACGAGAGACATGGACGTAGTGGAGAGAGTCCAGCAAAGGGCCATGAAACTGATGGGTGTGCTGGAGCACCTCTCATATGAGGAAAGCCTGAGAGAACTGGGACTGGTCTGCCTGGAAAGGAGAAGGCTCACTGGGGATCTCATAGATGTGTACAATTATCTGAAGGGAAGGTCTAAAGAAGATGAGCCCAGCTCTCTTCTGTGGTGTTTAGTGACAGGACCAAAGGCAATGGGCACAAACTGAAACACAGGAGGTTCCCTCTGAACATCAGGAAACACTATTTCTACTGTGAGGTGAGCACTGACACGCATTGGCCAGGGAGGTTTTGGCATGTCCATCCTTGGAGATATTCAAAAGCTGTCTAGACAGGGTCCTGGGCAATCTGCTATAGCTGATCCAGCTTTGAAAAAGGGGATTAGACTAGATGATCTCCAGAGCTACCTTCCAACTTCAGACATTCTGTGATCCACTTCCAAAATTTGAACTGGAAATGGCTGACAGGAGCTGAGAAGAAAGGTCTGTGGCAGATGGTGAAAAAGGCATTTGGGCTTTTTCACTGAAAGGCAAGCACAGAGGTGGCCTTGCCTCCTTCCCAGGTGACAGCTACTGCCTCTTGCTGCTGCTGGTACAAATCCAGCTCCTACTGCCACCCATTTTCAGCCCCAAGAGTCTCATTAAACCATGCTACTCTGCAATCTCCTCAGCTTTCGCAAATGTAAAAGGGCTCCGAATATAAGGAGAGACTTTTTTTATTGTAGGGTTTTTTTCCTCCTAAAATAAATTTTAAAATGTCATCAGTTTCTTCATAATTATCTCCCAAAAGACAGTACAATTAGCCACCTTCCAGGAGAGAGAGCCTCACCTTGCCAGTTACAGCTGTTTCCACAGCCAAGGAGCAGGGGAAGGGCAGCGAAAGATGCTGAAGGCATTCACCATTCCCACATCTGGTAAATATAAAGGTCAGGGTCCTATATGGGCAACCATGTCTGAGTCCATCCTTGTCTTACAGGAGAATCTGGCTGTGGCTGTATATGTGGGATTTCTCTTCGAGGGTAACAAGCCAGGGCCCAGCTCTTGAATCAGATGCTGTAGGTGATCTGTGCCTGCTCACATAACTCTGTTGAAGGCATAAAAAATGACTACATGCACCAGCACTGCAATGACTTGTGGAATACCAGTATAATCTGAGCTGCTTTTTGGTGGCGATTTTTCTCTAGACCTTCATGAAAACACCTTATTAAAAAACATAAATATGGCAAATTTGAGGTAGAATTTCCTATGAGACTTTAAACTAATGCAGTACATCAGTCCTTACAAAATGCTATGTGAGTTGGTTACTTAGGACATTTTCCAGAAGTTTTGCTTAATCCTGGCAAAACCTTACCCTAGCTTTATATATAGCCTCATACACCTTTATGAAAACAAAGCATAGCAACATAATGACTATCACCAGAATGTGAGGAGCAGGATTTGCTAAAGCAGTTTAGTGATATGAGTCCCATTAAGCCCATTGTCACCACTCCCACAGACAAAAATCCTCAGATCTGCTTGCAGAGGTAGAGCCTCCCTGCAAGGGTTCTTGTGATATTACTTTACACACTAATTAAGTGCAAATTGAAGAAGAGAGTCCTGCCTGTGTTCAGTAACAGGGAGTGTTCAGGTAAAGTAGGAAGGATGGCAATCTCCTTTCTATCACATATTCTTTGTTATAATTCTCTATAACAGTGTTTATGTAAGGGAACCAGTTCTTTCAAACAGGTAAACACATTTGCAGCCTTTGTCCTAAAGAAGGAAAGACACAAAACACCCCAAGCCCTTCAAATGATTTGAAGGGCACTGGAAGCACATTGACAATCAAATAATCTCAGTGCCTTTAGCTGCCCTTTCTGCCATCTGGAGACAGAGGGCCTGGAAAAAGTAAAAGCACAAAAATCCACTGTCATTTTGTAATGGAAACAACTTAGTGTCATTAGATGTGTAGGGAGAAATTGTGCATTAAATAGCATAGTAAATGCTCATTTTTATGAGCAGTTGAGCCAAGCAATGCAATGATGTGACCTCCACACACAGATTTTAGTGTTGGGGATCTCTCAGCTCAGGCTATTCCTGCAAATGACTGTTAGCAGCTGTAGCAAACTACTTAATTCTGGGAACTGTTAGTTACTGTTTGATGTCATGAAGTCCAAGCAACTGCAGGGAATTACTTAGCCTGGAAGTGAGATGTTTCTTCAGGGATTGTAGTTGAATTGTGATTTTTGCAGTTGCAGTCCTGGAAGCCTCCTGGAACTGTCCTGAGAAGGCATCCTGAGCTTCACTTCCAGCAGAATATTGCTTGCTAAGGGTAAAAGCCATTTATTAAGTTTTGTAGATGTTAGCAACTTGAATGCCTATTAATCACAGATGCAGCAGTTATATGTGATGTGGCATATTTTCCAGATATTTCTTTGCTCTTTGCACTAATGTGCCTGGAAAGATTTTTATTTTTTTTAATGATTTAACAATTATGTAAAACATGATGGTAACCGCTGGGGAAATAGTGAATTTCTTTAAAAATCTTCAGTTCTGTTTATCATTTGGATGAATATGCTTTAAATGAAACACAGGGAATGCTTTAATCAGACATACAAGTTACTGGCCTCAAAGAATGAATGAAATTTCCTGGAAAAAGGGCAGACTAGATGACCTGCTGGTTCTTCCTGGCTTCGCATTCTGTTAATTTGCTGATCACATCTGTGGGATTAGGAGTATCTTCAGAGGGTTATGATGTCCAGACTGTTTGTCGTGCTAGTTCAGTAACGTTCCAGACTGGGGAAAAAAGAAATTCAACTCACTTGAAGTCCTCCAAGCAGAGGAATTGCCCGATAGCTTTTGAATTAGTTCAGCCCATGTAGTGATTAAAAGAAGCTATGTGAAGCTCAAACAAGTTGTTTTTCCTTCAATCTAGCAACCAGCAATCACACTAGTGGGCCTGATTCTATGCTCTGTTATGCTGTAACCCTGCTGGTTTCAATAGAGTCATGCTGGTGTTGAAATGATTTAAAGGACCAGTGAGTAAAACATAGCAGCTGAAACATATAGACTATTTAAAAAACTTACTAAAGCTGGAAAGTTGATTGGCAGCTTTTTGCCTTTTTTTTTTATTATTATTTTATTGTTTATTCCAAGACATATGGCTGCTCGTGTTTTGGGAGTTGTCATAAAAGTTACCAAACCTAAAGATTGGACTTTTTTTTTCTTTTTTTTCCTTGGGTATCTGTTTATCTTCCCTTCAGTTCATAATTGTTCCTTCCTCTTTGGGTATTCTTCAGTGCTTTGTTCAGCACAAGGAGGCTCCTGCCATTTCCTTTGGGCAATGTAAACTTGTCTGGACACTGAAAAGAAGCAAAGAGAGTATTTTTCCTACTTTTTTCCTGCTTTGTATTGACTTCTCTGATTTGAATGTTTTTCCACATATTGTTTTTTGTCGTCTCACACCCTAACAAGATATTATCATATAAGATAGCACAATCTGTTATGAAATACTCCAGGCTTGCCAGCAGTTTTTATTTGACACTTTAATAATGATCTTTAGGAGAGAAGTGGGAATTGCAAAGAACAAAGAATCTCCAGATGTCCTAAAAATGTATGATGTAGATTTGCAGAATATTTCTCTACTTGAGAGATTTCTAATTTTTGTTTGAAACAGCACAGTCCTGTGTTGCTCTTGCCTGAATTCAAATGAATACAATTTCATTTACCGACTGTCTCTTGGATTAACTCTGTACCCTGGATGTGTCTGGTTTATTACTGAAAGTGCACTCGTTGCTACTTCTCCTATTCTCTGTGGTTCTGTAAACCCACTTTAATAAAAATGCAATATCTGAACATAATTCTTCTTGCAGCTCACCTTCTCCACAGACAAAGAAAAAAAATGTCAAGAAACTAACTATGAAGTTTTGGCATATGTTTTCTGAATGGCAAGCTAGCTCTCAGCTTCAATATTTTGTGCTATTTGATTTGTGCTGTACAGAGTCACGTGCTTTAAGCTAATTGCTTAAAGGTAATTGCTCAGTCCCATGCAAGACTTGTAGGAAATAGAGAAGCAAAGTTCCTGTGGTGGGGGTTTTTTTTACTGTTCTGGGGGCTAAGCTGAGCCTGAAATAGAAAAATTCCTTCTCTACTCTGGTTTTCATCTTTAGTTTAATGTCTTTTTTTTTTTTTTTTTTTAATCACACAAATAAGATGTATGTGAACCCAATGGGTTTCTCACCATTATGTCAACTCAGGTGTCATACAGGCCTAACCAGTAGAAGAACCGTGCTTGACCGGATACTGTAGGGAACATAGTAGTAGCAAAAAACTCACTGTTTCAAGGATATGCTTTATAATTCCATTGTTTTGTTAAAACACATTCCTGTACACATATATTCTCACCTGTCACCAATCCTGTCTTTGCAGGGGTGATGTCTGCTGTTCTGGATGATTCTGTCAGTGGAGTTTGCCATGATAATGGCAAAAAATGGAGAGGTACCAGCTGAAAGCTTTCCCCTCGTCACTTCTTAACAGCATTTCAAGAGAGGTTTATCCTAGTTTCCCTTTCTGAATGTCTGCAACTTAGAATTGTAGAATCATTAAGGTTGGAAGGGACCTTAAAGATCATCAGGTTGCAACCCCCCTGCTATGAGCAGAGGCACCTCACACTAGACCAGGCTGCACAAAGCTTCATCCAACCTGGCCTTGAACACCTCCAGGGAGGGGTCATCAACAACCTCCCTGGGCAACCTATTCCAGTGCCTTACTACCCACATAGACATCAGGAAGAAATTCTTCACTAACCTAAATCCATCCTCCTTCAGTTTAAAACCTTTACCCCTTGTCCTCTCACTACCCTCTCTGGTGAAAAGCCCTTCCCCAGCTTTCCTATAGGCCCCCTTCAGGTACTGTAAGGCTGTTATAAGGTCTCCCCAGAGCTTTCTCTTCTCCAGAATGAATAGCCCCAACTCCCTCAGCCTGTCTTCATAGCAGAGGTGCTCCAGCCCTTTCATCATCTTCATGGCCTTTCTCTGGACACTCTCCAACAGCTCCATAGCTTTCCTGTGCTGAGGTCTCCAGTGCTGTATGCAGTATTCCAGGTGCAGTAACTTCTTTTCCTTACTTACATTTGGACTTTTGGTAATGCTGTTACAATCAGTTAACATCTTTGTTTTAATATGAATTAATTTTAAAAAATATGTATGTATACTTGAGCCTTGTAATGTTATTTCTGATAGCTTATTCTGTTTCTGAACTACGGTCTGTAGGGGCATGCTTTATAAATAGTTTTTTCATAATTTTAATCTTAATCATACGGCTGTTAGGCTGTGATTTGACAGTGAACTGCCTGGAGGCACAAAGCTTTGCCTACTGCAATCACAGATTATGGCAGTCACAACAGTTTAAATTTCTTTTGTTCTAATTAATGATAATATAATTTTCTAGCGACCCCATAACCCTATGGTCATTCATCTTAACTATTTTGTTTAAGTGTTTTAAATAAAAAGAATGCAGTCAGGAACCCAACCCTCTATGTTATAAACCACTATGCTATTAGAAGGAGTAATTTGTATACTACTTTCTGGAAGGTACCCATCCCCAGTACTTTTTCCAGTGCTGCCTCCAGCATTGTGCTCAGCTCTGGTGAGCTGGGTAACCCTTGCATATGCAAATAGTTTAGGAATATACTGTGGAGATCTCAGTCCTATCAAGCTAGAACCAAGCTCCTTGCCTTTCCAGAAAAGGAGAAATAGGGAAATTTCAGAACAGAGCAGTTTACTCAGATGAAATTAATGAGCCAGGATGAAGACTTTCTTGGAAAACTGCTCCTGTTCTTGACAATTCCAGGAGAAATCTGCCTTTTGCTGAAAAAAAATGCCAATATGATGTATGTTTATAAAAGAGTTGTTTTTTTAACTTAGATAAGCTTACTAAATATAATAGAATTTGTTTGTTTTGCATATAGTTCTGTCTGCTGGTAGTTGGACACATCCAAGTAGTTTGTCTTGTTAGTATTCTATGTATTACTTTTATAGACATGTCTTTCAGCCTGAAGGATCCCAGTGTGCTTATGAATATTTGCATTCATTGATTCGAAGGATTGTCTTCACAGAATAAAGTGGGAGGTAAATCTAACTGAGGTTGAAGTGGTGTCTAGAATTATTATAGGCAAGAAAAAAAGATGGGTTTTACTTCCCTTTTCTCTTAGAAATGCAATTTCACTATTATATTTTTAAAAAAAACACTTTGTGTTCTCCTTCATGGGACCAATGTACATATATATATATTTGATATGAATCAATTTTATTCATGGCTCTGTGATGATTAAAATGAAAGTCTCTGTGGGAGAGGGAAACAGCAGTTATGAAAGGCAGCCACAAATCTTTTAGAAATTACATTCTTGCTTAACCAGTAATTAGTGGGTAGTTTCATGAGTTAGTGAGTGAGGCTGGTAAGGTGTGGGTTATGTGGATGGTATAATGATGTCTTCTGGCTTGTAACCCATACTTCTGTCTGTTCTTTTGCTTTTCATGGAGCATAGAACTCTATTGAAGCTAATTCTGCATGGATGTTGTAATATCCAGATTGACCACATGACTGACAAATGCTACATAAGTTTAAAGTAGGGGCAGCTGTAAAGAGACAACAGGAAAGACGCTACAAGAGTGTTAAAATATTGGGGGCTTGAGGGGTTGAAACCCAGGAGATCTGGGAATCCAAAGGTGGAGGTGGTGAAGGGTAGCACAAGGAGGCTGAAGAAACCCTGGGAAAGGTGGGAAAGTACAGGGCTGTTTAGGCTAGAACATATTTCAGAGGTAATATAGAAGAAGAGTGTATTTGAGCATCTAACTACTTTTTGAGGAATGCCCTCATACTGTGGAGGGAGACCAGGATTATTCTTGAACTTCACCAAGCCAGGAGAGGAGAGATATGGAGAACCTCCTTGCTTCCAGAAAGAAGAAGGTTAAAGTTACCAAAGGAGCAGACTAGAGCAAATCTTGTTATCTCTGGTGTGGAGTCTTCTGTGTTTTTTGTGTCTTAAACAGACTGTGTCTACCATGCTGGGAAAATTTTGCTTTATGGTACATCATAGCTTCTGTGCTATAGGGGTTCAATATCCTAAATTTGTAGTTTAGAGAACTAAGTCAATAATGTCCTCAGCTCAGATGAACAGGTGTGTTTACAATGATCATTGCAAAAAGGGTGTCCTGTCCTTCTGTCCATTCATATAGAAAATGCAGATAATTCCAGGAAAAAAAAACCCCTATGAATCCAACAGGAGTGGAAACTGCTGAAAACATCAGTTTGAAAAACACTGTTCTACCTCTTCAAGAGCACTTAGAAACCATTTAAATTATTAATAGGTTCTAAAAAATATTTCATATGGTTTTCAGATATACCTTCCCCCTTGGCCCTTATTATAGATTACTGTTGTGTAAAAGTAGGCTTTGTTCCTTTGAATGAGTATATAGAACCTTGCTGCCCTACTCACAGCCTTCATGATATTACAGATATTTTCATGGAAATGGTTTATCATTTTTCAAAAAGAAAATTCTTCCTTCAAGGTGTTTAGTATAACCTTATTAATCATTACATGGGTAGAAGGCTTTATTGAAATATTGGTGCTGCTTGAAAGAGATATTCTAATAGGAGCTAATACTATCTGGCTTGAGGCAAGCAAGCCAGAAACATTGTCAGTAATTCTTGGTTAGTAACTTCCATCATGCACTGTTCTGGGAGGATCCTTTTCTTTTGGGATGAGAAATGAAAGCATTCCAAAGTGGTACAGCTATGACAGCAGTGCCCCAGCTATTCTGCTTCTGTTAAGCCTATTCCTGATGGATGCCTGGTCCCCAGGTACCCCCAGGTCCCCATCTCGCTGAGATGGGCCTGAACCAAAATTCTCAGCAGAAAGCTTCTCAGTTTCACGGAAGGTCTACTATACAAAGATTTGAAGTTCAGGGCTTTGTACAGTTGTTAAATTTCCTCACTAGCAGCATGCAGTATTCCAGGTAGGAGTAACTGAATTAATTAAGACTAATTTAGCAATTAACAAAAATGTTTGTATGGCCACATTAATGATTGTAAGTCTTTGCCATTCAGTAATAACTGGTGTGCTTTTCCTTGGGGTAATGAGTGTAAAAGTGATTGAGAATCTGAGATGTATCTTTCACAATTCATAGTGAACATTTAAAAATGAAGAGAAGGGAATTATGTGTGTAGGTGTCTCTGGCATAAGAAAAACATTTTTTTAGATCTTAATAAATCCCAGAAAACACTCTCTCCAGTAGGATTGCCCAGATATTCCTTCTGAGGAAAAGAGGGCTTTGTTCCCTTTGCAGCCTGAGGCAGCAACAAATGTATTTGAAGTTTGCAAAATAGTCTGTGTTATCAGGCCAGCATAGCCCAGAGGTTGCTTTTGTCAAACTTCGGGCCTTTTTTTAAAAGTGTGTTTTGGTGGGAAGTTAATACTATATGAGATATCTGTGTCCCACTGCAATCACTGGAGCTCTACAACTTCAAGAATCATAGAATCACAGAATGGTTTAGGTTGGAAAGGACCTTAAAGACCATCTATATCCAACCCCACTGCATGGGCAGGGACACCTTCCACTAGACCAGGTTGCTCAGAGCCCCATCCAACCTGCCCTTGAACACTTCCAGGGAGGGGGAAGCCACAACTTCCCTGGGCACCCTGTTCCAGTGTCTCACCACCCTCACACTAAAGAATTTCTTCCTAATGTCTAACCTAAATCTCCCCTCTTCCAGTTTAAAGCTATTATCCCTTGTCCTATCCCTACATGCCCTTGTAGAAAGTCCCTCCTCAGCTTTCCTGTAGGCCGCCTTCAGGAACTGAACAAAGTGAACTTCCATTTGTACAAAAAGTGGGGACAGGAAAAATACATGTTCTTTTGCAGAACTCTAATGCACTCAATTTATATAAAATAACATTGATATAAATATGTATAAGAGGTAAATGGGGATAGGGGCACTTGAGACTTATGAGGATGGATCCTGATTTAATTTCTCTCACTATGATCAGTGACAGAAAGAAAATTACAGGGAAAGCCAAGAATGGAATTAATTTCTTTTTTTGTTCTCAGTGAAAACCAGGAAGGTTAGAAGCAAAGCTCCAAAACTTCTCATGAAAGTTCAGGGTTTAGAAGTAGACCATTTATCACAGAAGAGGAAATAATGTTTTTGAGTGAAACATTGCATCTGGCTAAAGATCATAATGAATGATGGGGACAAACCACTTGATTCATGAGGTACATAGTTCACTTAAAAACCTGTCCTGTTCCCATGTTGCTGACATCAGTGAAAACATTGCCTTTCATGTGCACAGACCAGGACTGAACTGTAAACCACAGAAATAATTTATTTATTGAAGAGATGCTAAATCTTTAAAACACTGAGCAGTTTCTGTGATATACTGAGTACCCTTTTTTCCCACTAGCTCATGGGATTAGCCCCAGCATTATGAAAAACTGACTTTTTTTGTGGCCCCTCCATTTTGGAATCATTGATATTATCAGTGTAATTTTTTCCTGAAATACTTTTGTGCTTTCTCTCATCCCACTTCAAGCACTGGAGGATTTCTGCATAAAATGGGATTACAAGACTAGAAGGAATCTCTGAGCCGCTGAATTCAGAGCTCATGAGAGCAAAATCTACATGTGGGACAAAGAAACTTTTGCAAGACACCTTATTGCCCCCATTCTCTAGATCAGGACTGAAATTAGCATCTGCTGTCACAGCAGTATGTTTTACAATGACCTTCATAAACTTTTCCAGTTTCCTCCTGGTAATAGTCCTGGTTTGGCCCTGCTGACATGGTTGCAGAATCTGTCCACTCTGCTGGCTAGGGAGTCTCTGCTGACCTCCAGCACACAGCTTGTCCTGTTCACCTTTGTACATTTGTTCATAATCCATCATTGTCTGGTTGAATAGCTGTCCTCTCCTTTACGTCTGTCTTCATGACAATGTACATTTCAGGCAGCATGCATTTTCCCTCTCGGCTTTTTCCCTGCTCACCTAAACAAGCTAAAATATTTTAGTTCTTGTCTTGTAAACAGAACTGTATTCAGTACTCTAGATAAAGCCTCACCACTGCTATGCTATGCCTTAGTACTTCCATATCTTATCTAAAAGTATCTGTTTAGAATAATTTTAAGGACCATGTTAGCATTTTTACAAGCACATCACTTTAGTGATGTTGAACTCCTTAAAAGTGAACTGCTGCCTTCATTCTAGCTTGGGTTGATACAGTTTTAACAGAATCAAGGTTTCATCCACTACCTTTACGTTATTATTCATGGTGCTGTCACCTCACAACTTGTTGGTTACGTGTTTTGACATTACTCAATATACCTTGTCATATTTCTAACACAATCACTGATTTTCCCTTTAATTCAGGGACCATCTTCCTATTGGGGCCTTTCAATACTACTGCAGCACTAAACAAAAGCTCAAAAAATTCAGGAAGTAAACATGAAACAGAACAACCCAGCTCTTTACTGCTGTTGCTTTTCAAGACCAAGACCAGAGGACTGGTCTTTGCTAGAATGGAGAAAGCAAAAGAAAGAACTCAATTATTTATACATCTTGAGACATAAACAGCACCTGAACTTACTTTAAAACACATAAAATACAGCTTAGAGCGGGTGGGAAGTACATTTTCAGAATAAGGAAAAAATGTGAGATACCACAGCTAAGTAAATATATGAAAAGAAAGACTAGACACTAAAGGAATGGACATAAAAATGTGGAGGTACCTCAAAGGAAACCATAATCGACAAACACAGAGACATTGCTGGGAAAACTTTGCAGTTCCACGAAATCTTAACAAGCCAAGCCACAAGTCTATAGTTGTAGCAGCTGTTAATTTCACAGCCATGGAAGACATGGCAGTTGAAGATATGCCAACCAAGTACAGAAGTCAAGTGTGTATCTATTTTAATAATAAGGGTTCTTGTTTTCCTTTTTAAAGAGTAATACTTTGCTCCTTGCAAAATGGTACCCAGGGAGAAATGACTTCTCTATCTAGACTGGGAGCATACTGAGCACACTGGCAGTAAACTGTGCTTTGTAACTTTGTAACTCCTGCTGCATAGCGTTATTTTATTAACAAAGTGAACCACGATGACACTTGAGATTTGATTATTTCAGCTAATTTATCATGATTAATGATTAAAAAAATCTTTAATTCAAACAGACTATAGGCCAGCAAAGAACCATTCTTACCTGCTGTGTGCTTATTTAGAACACTTTCAGTAGGTCCTGCTTTGACACAGGAAAATGTTTCTCCTTTACATTTTCTTACCAGCTGGGTACACAGAGGATTTTAATGAGTTCTTCACTTAAAAAAAAAAAAAATAAATCTATTCTGTTACTCTCCTTGCTTCCAGTGGATAGAAGACCCTTGGCTATGTCCATAGCAGCAAGTGAGATCAACCTTAAGGTCAGCTTCTAGCGTGCCATTGGTTTACCCTTTCCACCCTAGTATAGAGCCCAATCTTTAATAAAGGTGCACTAATAACTATTCCACCGCGACCCATTCCTGACTTCTGGTCCTCCTGCACTCTGTGATTACTGCCTTTTCTCCAGAAAAGAATTAGGAAGATGGATAAAACTGATTCTTAAAAGAGCTTATTAAGCCAATCCAAGCAGCCTCTAGAAAGCTAATGAAGGTTTCTTGCTAAGATACTTACAGAGAAAGTGGTTCTTCCCTGCTGATGGTGACTGGTCAGGGTCAAACTGCAATGTCCGTGGAAGCTTGCCTTGAGTTTCTTAGTCCAAAGTCTGTGCCTTGCAGTAGTGCTTTGCAGCTATTGCACCTTTTTTGAATTAAACCCAGCATGCACAGTAATGTTAAAGGATATAGAATCAGCCTGTATTCTCTCATTCCTATGCTAAGACGAAATAGAGATTAGCGGTTTTCAGGAGGTGATGGAGAGGATATTAACCTTAAAGTGATCTCTGTAATTTGAAAAACAGAGTCTGAAAATTGTGAAAATGAATGCTGCAATACAAATGCCTTCAAGTATATTAAAGTCAGGTCTGCTGTTGAACAAAAACAACATGCACGGGCTCTTTTGTCATCTGATTGCTTAAAAAGGCCGTGCTCTGGGGCTGAAAATTAGTAACATATTGAAGCTCTTGAAGCTGATGATGTGATGGAAACTAATTACCTCTGAAACCAATACTAAACTATTTTCAGTTAATGTTATCTCCTACTCCACTTCAAAGACTGAACTCCAAAATGACTCAAAATATACAGCAAGATCATCTTTGTAAAATCTCTCATTTCTGTCAGAGGAATCACAGTGGGCTTAAGATGCATGAGCTCTCTGTCTGAAGTACTTGCCAGTAGATATTGCTTTTTGAGAACAGAATAGTTGTACAGGGACACCAGTTGTCTGACTGATGCCCTTTTGTGTGTATGGGACATTGCTTTGAGGGTTACCATCCTCCTGTCCTGTGCTGCTCTTTGAGAAAGCAATGCAATTCCAGGGCAGGCCCCTTTGGCATCTCCCTGGAGCAGCTGATGACACTAGCATCACCTCTGTGGAGACGCTTGGTTTTGTACTAAGCTTGCGGAAGAGTCTTTGATTGTTCCTTCAGTCCCCACCAGTGGACAGTCCAGCAAGTGGTGGTGGTGGTGGTGCATCCAGGGACAGATGTTGTATAGGTTTGGAGCATGTGTACATAGACACAGTCCAGAGACGGAGAGGGGAATCATAGCAGGTATAGGAATCTGCTTAAGCCTATTTCGTATCTCTAACCAGTCTTTATATTTCTGAGCTCCTGAAACTTTGAGTCAATCATTCTGGTTTTGATCTGGGTCAGCTTAACTGGTTTCTTTATAGAGCACATATGGACCTGTCACTGGACTATTTAACTGGCACATTTACAGTAATCATTCATCTGGCATGCAGCCATTAGCATATAAAACACTAGGTCTGCAAAGTTAACTTTAATAAGTATATATTAAAAATATTCAGCAGACTTTCCCAACTTTTTCCAGAAAAACTGTCTGTGGGGTATCACATTTGCTTGTAATTGGGCTCAACAAATGAACAGCAGCCATCAAAAGACACTCGGTGACCTGCTGGGGGGGAATGTTTCTCTCTTTATTGACACAGCAGCTATTTAGCTCTCTCTTTTTTCATGGAGTGGTGAATTGGACTGGCCAAGCTTCACACCCACATTAGTTTCATTTCTGTGTATGCCACATGTGACTGGTCATAACTAAAACACAATCACATTCCTTGTTCCAAGGCTCCTGCTGGCACAAAGCTTTTGCAGTTTTACATGGGTTTAATGTAAAGATATGGGGTTTGCCTTCCAGATGCATTACCTGAATACTTTTGTAGTATCTGGCAACCTCCAGAGGTGCAATGCTCTATTTTTCCTGTGGTATTTAATTGCTGCTGGAGAGGTCTCCTCCCATCGTCGTTAACATTGCCATACAGGCTCCTTGTTTTCAGTAGAACTATTATTTACCACAGCAAAGAGGTGCTCAATGTTTCACTTTCTTTCTTATACACTCAAGTAATCATAAGCTATACGTTTAGCAATAAGACTAGAAGGTATAGTATGTGTAGTTGAATTGCATATTGGATGCAGCTGAATTGTACTTATCTCAGGTACAATGTTTTGATTTTTAAACTTTCCAGTAGTAGCAATTTGTGTTTAGGGTTAAATAATGTAGGTCATTTAAAAAAGCTTTTACAAGCACTTATTTTGCCAAGACTGTATGTGCAGAAATTGCCAATAAAATTTCAGTGGCCTTAATCAACCCCATATACAATGTAATAGTGAAAAATAGCATGGGAAAAATGTTCAAACAGAAATGTGTTATCAGGCAGATTTCCTTCAAATAAAACAAAACTCTTCTCTGATGGCAAAGAAATGTAAAATCTTTCTTCACAACATTGTGAGCAAACTCAGTTCAAAGTGCAATCTCATGCTCACTTCTAGATCTGCAAATGGTTGCATAATTGGAGAAAGATTAGCTCAAAAAGCAAAACTTGCTAGCCAAGTGTTTTTAGTTTTGAATTCTTGTTCAGAAAAAAAATGGTATCAGTTTTGCAGCACTACTTGGCAACCGTTTAATTAACACATGATTGAAGATCTACTACAAGAGGTAATCATTCAAATGCAGTAAGTAGCTATTTTTGTATGAGCTGTTCCTGCATTTCTTTCATGCTTGTATGAACAGTAGAATTGTTGACATTTAAAGTGTTCTTATTGTGATCAAATTTAGTACAAGTAGAAAGGAAAAAACCCTTTTACCCTTGGACTTGTTATTTCATGTTGTCTACAAATTCAGACAGACAGTTGGCTAAATTTTTGAGGTTTTCTTTGTAAACATAACAGCTATACACGGACTTGTTGAAAACCAGCATCCTCTCTTCCCAAAGTAAACCAAAATGCAGTTGGTTGAAACTCTGGAGAACAGTTAAGATGTCTGAGAGTTATATTTGTACATAAGAAAAAGTCTACTGACAAAATATTGTTTATTCCTGATAGTAGTTGTTTATAATGCCTGGATGTTTTAACATTTTAAAGATAACTATGAAATCATACTGCAGAAGGAGCTGGAATACTGAAGTCTTATTATGTAACACTGAAATATGTAGGTAATATGGTGCATGGAAAAAAGTCTGACTAAATGAAGGCTGGAAGGTCTATTTTGCAATTAAGCTGGGTGGGGACAAAATAGGACAAGTTGGTAGGATGCTACCAAAAGAGACACTACCGGTTTTCAATTTCTAACCCCTGACAAAATTAGAATTTTTGAAGCAAAAAACTTACCCAGCTAAAATATATGTCTATGGAGAATGTTATTCCACTGGCAGTATGAGATTCCAGATTTGATATGAACCTGGAAAAGCTTGGTAGATGCAGATGTGTTCTCTTGGCCATCTAATAGAGGGTCACTGAAGCTAAAAACAGATCTGGATTGTTTGTGTCACTCTGATCACGAAGTCCTGTTCAGCCTCAGGTGGTGTGCAGCTAAGTGAAGTGCCATAGCTACTGCTCAGGTGAAACCCAACAGGCAAAACTTTGAGGCTGTCAGCATAGATGGCTTGGGCAGTGTTTTTCCCACCTGTATTACCAATTTAAGGGAGAAATTGTTGAAGGCACATTTACTGTTTTGCAAGATGATGCAGAAAAATGTATTTAGAAGGGAACATGAAGGTCACTTGTGGAAAGAAAAATATGAGAGGGTCCAGAGATTTCTTGCTGACTTCAGTGAACAGTAACATTGAGAAAGCTGTTAACCCTTGTCAGGGATATTGAAAATACTGGCCACGTTGAACCAAACTGCCTACCAAAAAACCCTCTTGTCTTGGAGTAAGTGTGCGTAGCTTTCTTGTGTTAGCTGGAAAAATGTGTGTTGTAGTTCTAAACTATTTTGTTCCATTACTCTAAACTAATTTTACCATGTTGAATGTGCATACCAAATGATTTTTGCAAATCATAGTATGCTTGAGATTTCAGAGACTGAAAATGGGATATAGATTCATAGGCATGTTTGCAGTCTAGTGGGAATAAACCAGCTAATCCTAGGGAAAAAAAAAAGTCTAAACGTCAATTTAACATCCATGAAATTGCTGTCTGGCCACTACGTCATATTATAAAATTTCAAAATAGTGACATTGAGATGTGGTCTGTCAACTCTTATTGACAGCCAGTTTGACTGGCAACAATCAAACACTGGAGCTGTGAAACATTGAACAACTTAGAAAGCCCAAAGCAGGACAAGTAGCACTGTCTTAACATGATTGTATTATTTCTGTAACAGAGTTGTTAGTTGGTACAGATATCTCTACTTGACATGGTCTTTGGCCAGAAAAGTAACTTTTACTCAGAAATTACAGTAACTCTGGTTTGAACAGGAGGGGCAAAACTAGGAAATAGTTCCTTTGATTGCATGTATTTTTTTTCAAACAATATGACATTTTTCTTTCAGCTTCTCCTTCTGCATGCCAAGAAGTTTCTTTCAGAGAGAAGGAGAAGAAAAGTACAGAAAAGACACAAAGGATGTGAACGCAGCAGGTCCCTCCAGCATTTTGTGCACAGCTCAAAGTACAAAGAAAACACAAAGTGATGAAGAAACAGGGTCAGACTGTCCAGCTTTTCATTCCTGAATTTAAAACAATAACCTGGGGCAAAAGATTAGCAAAGAAGGTCAGCTGGAGAGTTGCAGGGAGCAGAAGAGCTGGTGGTTTGAGAAACATCTCACTTTCCCAAAACCAGCTGAACAAATTACTGTGTGCCTCTGACTGAGCAGCACATTCTAGAGGCTGGAGCTGGGTCTCTGAGCGCAGCTGAAGCAGTGCTCGCTTTTCCGAGCCAACAAAATGCTCATTAGATTTGTGAGAGGGGAGCTGAGCCGGTGTGATCGCTGCTGGAGAGGAAGGGAGAGCAGAGAGGACAAGTGGGGAGGGAAACCAGGGTCTTATGCGATAGGATGCCTGTGGGAAGGGCCAAAGGAGCTGAGTCAGCGTTATTGGCTCAGTCTCTCACACCATAAAGGTGACACATTTTCCGTGGAATTTGGCTAGCACAGCCTTCCTTGCAGATAATACTCAAGTGAAAACTGAACTTTCTATCAAATATTTATTTATTTATTTATTTCTAAACTGGGACAAGTGCTGATAGATTAGAGAAGCAATTTTTCTGACACTGAAGAGAAATCCATTTGGCTGAATACACCGGGGACAGTATGCCTATTCTTAGAAATAATTATCCTAATAATCATTGCTAAGTACTTTGAAACCATGTATTATGTGCTAAATACAGGCAGTGAGCTCAGTGGTTCCCAAATACACAGATTGTATCCTGGACTTTACAGTGTAAAACATTATCATTGCAAGAGACAATATGAAAGCTGAAAGATTTGGAGGCTTCACTCTTCAGTATCAAATTACTCCAACTCAGAGCAGTGCTGCTGTCCAGTGAAATCAGGAGTCTTTCTGCTCCGTCTGTTTTCCTGGGACGCGATCCAGGGGACAGCCTGGATGGAGACTTCTGGAGCTGCTGCTCACCTGGGTGGCTACCTGCTTCCTTGCTCAGCTCTTTGCCTCTCACAGCTCCAGCTCTGTGGCAGCACCATATGGAATCAGGCCAGCTTTGCCTGGTGCTGTTGAGGGTTGGGGAACTTCTGTGTCTAGGAGAAGAATGTTGTTATGTCTAACGTTTAATGCAGTGCTGGCACCAGGAGGCTACAGGCAGATTTGTTTATTTGACAAGGTCTGCTAACTTGACTTTCTAAGGGTAAAAGCCTACATTCCTATTTAGAAGGGCTTCCATAGGAATAGATCAACCATTTGGATCATTCAACAGTCACTTGGAGCCAACGGTGCTGACAAGGTGTGCCTGACTGGGGTCTCTGCTCCAGCATGGCACTGGTCTAACACAACCAGTAACTGTGGTCCGCTCCTGCAAGAGCCTCCTGAGGGCATGGCTTTCTGCCCTGCCAGTGGTTTCTGTCTTTCAGAGTTATATTAATAAAGTTGGAGCCTTCGTGGAGTCAAAAATGCCAGTAGCCTCCATGATTAGTTTTCATATTGTTTTTATATTACATGAAAAAAGTTCTTGTTTCCTCTAGTTGGGGAGGGATACGGGTTAAATTATATCTTAAAGTGAAGAAGTGCTTGCAGATATTGTTGATGACTTAGATGGCTTATAAGGCAGACCATTGTTTTAAAAGCAGCATGTTCTTGTTCAGTGGACACCTTCAGTGCCATCAAACATAAGGAACAGTGACCAGAAAAGCTATTTTGTCTTGAATTTGAGAAAGCATAAATATTTGAATTAAAGCAAAAACATAGCTGAAATTTCAAAAGGCCAGTGGAAACACAAGAACCATCCTATCTGAAACTGAAACTTTATAAAACATCTTTAATACAATAAATATCCATCCTATTTGTTGAAATAAGCTACACGTGCTATGTCTGTACTAAGACCAGCAAGGACAGCTGTTGATCTTTGAGGTAATGGTTACCAAAACTTCTTAAGAAGCAAAGTTCATCCCAGGAAGGACTGGTCCTCCAAATCTCATCATACAGTTATTAAAAATTACTTGTGGTGTCAGCAGATGGAAGGAAGGCAGAGCTGGAGCCTGGGACTGGGAACAGGCACTAGGACAAGGATACCAGAAAGCAGAATGTAAACAGCCAGAAACTCAAGACCAACACTAAGCAGGGGAAACAGGTCCCAGGGTGAGATATCAAAGCAGCAATCTCTGGGAACTCCTGAAAAGTCTTTTTGCAGGGTACTCTCCTTTTAACCAGTGATTTTGGAAGTGAGGAAGGAAGGCCTTACTGTCCCACTTGTCCCTGGGCTGCTCAGGGACTCTTTGCAATATGCAGATTTTGTCTGTCACGTATGTTGAAAGCATGAACTGTAAAAAATAAGTTGGTCCAGGCCTATATTTACAAGAGGTTTAATGGACTAGTAAAGAACCTGGTCTGTACACTGAGATTGTTGCAGCACTCCAGCCCAGTTTCCATGTAATAAAACTGTGTGCAACACTGTGTATTTTTTTATATGTGAAAATACTTTGAGATAAACATGTACACAAAGATAAACACAGACAAAATCCTGTGGAAAACATAACATGTTCAACATAGTATGTGTTCTATCTACACTAAGTACATTGTTGTATATATGCTTCCTATGCTTAAATTAAAAGAACAGTATTGAAGAGGTTTAGCTGAACATTGGTCTCAGTTTCATCTCCTCAAGTTTCCTGAAACATTTAAAATTGTGAGTTGGATCTCATGCTTCCTGTGCTGAATTTAATTTGGAACACAGGCTAATGGAAATATAGTTAATTTAATCAAAAGATTGCAGGGATTTTGTGATATCTAAACAATATAAAGGGGTTGAAGTATTACATATTTAGTCTCTGAGGCAGCATGTAAGCTATTTGCTCCTATTATGTGATTGTCACCCTTCTCATTAACAGCAAATTATTTTATTAGTTTGTTTAAGAATTTCAGTCTGTTAAACATTTAAAAATGAAGCTTGCTACTAGCAACTAGTGACAGAAAGTTGACAAAGTAAACCAAACTTTGCAGTTTTTCATATCTGTTACTACTGAAAATTAGTCATCAAATGTGTTTCATGCACAAAATACTGTACATGGTGAAGTCCCAGATTCTTAAAAAAAAAAAAAAAAAAAAAAAAAAAAAAATCAGTATGCCTTTGGGAAGATGAACAGTTCCCATCTATCATTTGACTTTTCCCCTTCTTTTCAAGAATAAAAGCAGCCACTCTGCTGCTTGACATCTTTAAGTGATCTGACTCCAACCTGCTACTAATGTCTGCTTTTTCCACAGGATACAATCTCTCAGCTTTTCCTGCCATTTTTATTGATCAGCTATCAGATTTATTGTGAAGTTGTATCTGTCTAATGTTTTTGTGGCGTTGCTTGTTAGGTGAGTTTTGCTGTAGGATAACCAGCACACAGCTCAAAAGACAGATGAAGCACTGACTACGTTTATCAGATCCTCTGAGAGATGGGGACTCTGAAAAAGTAAGTGATTTTTGTTTTTTGTAGGGGAATTTTGGCTTAAGAGTTTTAGTATTTTATTTAGATTTAAATCAGAGATTCTCTTTCTGTAAGTGGTCCAAGGCACATTCAATATAAACTCAAAAATCTTTTGATGACAGGGGGTCCTGAGTTAACTTTTATAATCCATATATGAGAATTTGCTTATTTTTCATTTCAAAAGATATGAAAAGGTACACCAAGGTAAAAGATGGAGTAGTCTAATAAGACATGATGTCAAAAGCACCTATTCTTTATATAGTTAAGTCCCACTGAATTTAAGCCTCGTTTAAATCCAAAGCAAAATTAAACCTTTTTTTGGATGGATGTACAGAAAAATACCATGCTGGAACTGTTGAGAAATTTAGGCAGGAAAATTGAATTATAACAGGTTGGAATGTGGACATTTGTTTAGACTAGCATTTTTGCTTATCAAGGGTACCATTCACTTCCCAGTTCTGTTACTTCACGATTAACTCGTCAGGTTGGGCTTTTGACCTAGAAATCATAATTCCATTGCCTTTAATGATCTGCAGCTCAGCACTTGAAGTTCATGGTACATAACTCATAATACTGATAAGCAGATAGTAAAAGCATTTTTAAAATGCTATTGGTAACCTCATATCAAATTTCTATTTAGGGAGAGACATGCAATGCTGTTATCTGTTCTCATTTTATCTATGGAACAGGTAGAGCTTACACAAAATTGAATGCATGCCTTGTGCACGGGTTTAGCAAGAATAAGGCAGTAATTGTGAAATGTATCTAAAACATCAAAATACAAGGTCCCAAATTAAGGAGAACTTGTTCCCTAAAAAGCATGTGTTCCTGATGTTTTAGGCCGACATAATGACTTTGTTCAAGTTCCAATGTCCAAATCAGCAGCAGGAATGGAGGCTGAGCTCAGACTGGGAAGTGATACTAGGAGAGTTGGTGTGCCTGCCTGCAAAGTCAGCATTGACACTGTTGCCTTGAGGTAATAAGGAAGGACTGGAATTTGTACAGAGGTACAATAACTAATTTGTTTTCCTTAGTGTTTATTATAAAAATGTGCAAGTTCAAGCTAGAGGTTTGGCATGCTCCATGTTAACAATATAACAACTTCCACTATTGTTTTACAACAATAAACACTTCTGATAGTAAACCCCCATATTTTACCAAGAGATTCCATGCATTATGTCCCCATCCATTGCAACCTTTCCCCACCCTCAGCAATCCCCACAGCACTCTTCTTGGCTGTGAGCAGCTCTGAAATGTCCTGGACTGCTTCTGGAGATAGCAGCAGAGCAGACAGGAGCTGAGGGTAGAGTTATGAGGGTCAGGAATCAACAGTGATGGGTAGATGGAGTCCTCCCCAGATGCTGGCCATGGAAGGAAGAAGAACAAAAAAGGAGGGCTTGAATTCTGTGATCCCTGAATTTATACCAAGTGCCAAGTGTATTATGGGATAGAATACTGTCTTTGGCCAGGTTTGCAATCTGTCTAGTCCACTCCTCCCTCCAGGAGGGTTGTAGATGTGAGCCTTCTGCTCCTTTAGTGTCCGAAGCAGCTGATTCAACAAGTGGAGCAAAGCAGCCTTGGTCTCTCAGCAGTGACTATAAACATTCGGGCATTATCAGTCCCCTGGCTGGTAAACTTGCTGCTACTTTCAGCAAGTGTGCTGCTTAGAAGAGAGTTCACTGAAGAAAAAAAAAGACAGTAAAAGGAGAATTGGCTTCATCCTGGCTCAAACTAGGACACAGAACTATCGGAGCTTTCCAGAGCTTTCCCTTACCTGCTTGCCTAATACATCTGTCTCTTTATGGATGGCCTGTTTCCCCCCTTTGGTTTACAAGTTGCTCTTAGAAAAGATGGAATAAATGTGGCTTTGCACATCTTTTCTTGTCCTCCTCTGAGAAGCAATTATGTCCAAGAACTTGGCAGCAGAAGTCCAAGGATAAATCACCTTGTTTACCAGGGCTTCCTAGTAGTAGTTGCCTACTAATGGCCAACAAGGTAGAACCACTAATAGCAAAAAACCACATATTACCTGGTATCCAGGAAAACTTTTGGTGCAGACTGCAGTTTACTGTAAAATGTCTGAATTTTTCGTGAAACAGGGACAACATTGCGAATAAGTGGTGTTCCACTTGCTAATAAAAAATTGTCTTTGGGATCACAATCTGAGCTAAGTACCTTCTCACAGCATAACAGAGTTGCCACAGATGACATCAAACTCAGTATAACAGGGAAGCTTGCTTCAGGAAAAAAAGAAATGGTTCAAAAATAACAGATATCACAATTTCGTCATTGAAATGTCAAAATATTTGAACTAAGAAAATGTAAATATTAACAGATTAAACTAACCTGCCAAATCGCAGTTTGTGAACGTTCAAAGTAGGAAGACTGTGAGTTTCACCCAACAGCAGACCTTGGAGTTGAGTACATCTTTGATGTTTTATTATTTTTTTTCAGAAATGTTTGTTTTAAAATCACAGTTGTGTGCTATGTATAATCAATTTCTTACCGTATTTCATTTCACAAGTTAACTGGGAAAACTGTCAGTTTTAAGATTATTCTCCAGAATTCGTTTGCATGGAAATTTATTCTTAAATAACGTTTCTTGATTAATTATTTTCAATTATCTTCCAGTGTAGATGCTACTATATGAATTAGTGGGTCTAATTTTGAATGTGGTAGCTATTACACCCACTTTACATGTCCTACCCTACTCCAGATTATCCTTCTAGTTAGGCAAAGGTGTACTTTTTAATTTATAAGACTTAAAAGTAATTTTGATGTCAAAATCACAAGATTTGAAGGAGGTGGTAATATATATATATTAGAACAAAAGGTAGAGAAGGAAGGAACAGAAAAGCTTTTCTGCAAACCTGGCCTTTTTCAGATCTCAGACACCTGAACATTTGCCTGTATTTGCTTTCCCTACAAACTTTCTATTGCTTTTTGCCTTGAAATGACAGGTACAAGACAACTGCTACATGTAAAATCATTATTCTTCCCTTAATAATGAAAAAATAAGCCCATGTTAGATAACAGTGGTGTTCCTTAAATGGCATTTGTACTTTTTTCCAGGAATTTGTGTTTTATTTCCTATGCAACAGGCGTATACTTTTTTACAGGCAAATAAAACTTGTTGTGCTTAAAAATATGCTTGCTTTTATGGTTCAAAGACTCTGATGTTCAGGCTTCGAAAATTTCTGAACCAGTTACTTGACCATGGTCAGTTATGTTTTCCTTTTACTGTACCTTGCAAGAGCCATGACAAAAGATTGACTCTCAGAGCAGGGGATGTAAACCAGATATAAATGCTTAGCATTTTACTTCAGGCATCTGGCTCATCCAGTCATATTTAAATATAATCAAGAAATTCTTGAAATACTTCAAAGTTTGTATTTCAGGGGAAAGGCAAAATAAGAATTCCTGTGAAAACAAGAACAAAACAACATTGCACATATCTGGATATTTTGTCTTCTCCCTGCTTCATCTTACTTTTTCTGCTGCAGCAGGAAATCCATTTGGGGTCATCTTAGAAATGTTCCTACCCCTTCAGTATGAGATTGGCTCACTAATCAGAATACTGCTGTGAGCTTTATTTGTATTTCTGTGGGCATTAAACAATACCAATCTGGGCAGAAAAGCCAGAACCAAATTTTGTATATCACAACATTCACAATTCAGGTTTGCTGAAAACTTTTTACTGGGTACACAAAAGTAACATAGGAAATAACTACTTTCAGTGCTTGTTTAGACACTTTGATCTTATTTTTTTCTACTGTCTTTTTTTTTTCCCCCTAATATTATTATTAACTAGCAGATACTGATATTCAGGATACGTAATTCTTGTAAAAATCTTAAAGTAGAAGGGTAAGAGAATAGGTGTTGAGGAGTAATAGCACTTCAGGCCTCCTGTTTATACTCTCCAATGTAATAATACGTGTTCTTGCAGCACAGCTGTTGCCACGGCCCCATGGCTACACAGCATCCATCTGCCCTTGGGCAGAGTTCCCACAGAATGTGGGGGCTTGTGGGGGGGGGTGGAGAGTGATATAGTATCTGCCTGCCCCAGCTCCAGGTGCCAGTGCTCAAACATTGTTCCTAAGTGAATAATGCTTTATAAAGTAATCTGAATAAATAGTTATGTCCCATCCAAGTGGGAGGACAGTTGATGAACATCATTCTGCTTCTGAGCACCCACTGTATGACCCCCAGTCAATGCAGAAAGTGATGATTTTCTTGTCTCATTTAATGTTCTAGTGGTCACACACCACTCTGCTGGGAACCTGTGCCTTTGAAAGCAGCAATGAGTATTAAATGAGCTGGGGACTAAAGAAATGTAAAGGAGGATAGTCTGAAGATCATAGAGGCTTATACTCCATCACTGTATCTTGGATCTGGATCAGTTGCCTACAGTTGGTTTCCGACTGACAAAAGCAATTAGAACTGGAAGGCATCTCTCTTCTGCAAGATCAAGGTTTCTTGCAAAACAAATATTTATTTCACTTTCATATTTGTGATTTAAAATGCCCTAGAAATAACATTCTTAAAACTTTGTCCTGTCCTGGAAAGAAGAAACACAGAACAGGAGCTGTTCAGGAATGTTCATCTGTCAAGAGCAGAAATTAATTTATGTGGCATTATTTAATAGCTACTGCCCAGAAGATTGTTAGAAGACATAGATCAAGGTTGCAACATCAAGAAGTCTGGAATGAAAACAAAATTTCCATTTTGTTTTCCTCCTATCTTCAATTGCTTTGTTCCATGGTGCTGTTTCTTGACAGCACTGTGCAGGCAATGTAGCTATTTTGCCTGCGAAACTCATATTCTGTTTAAGCGTCAACCAGGATACAGCATTTTAGAGATAAGTAAAGATCCTAAGATCTTATCCTAAGATCTTATCTTAGGATAAGATCCAGCCTTCCTCCTCCCTCCCTTCACCCCCTTCCTGTAGCAAAAGCTGATTAACAGCTCACTGCTGGAAGATAGCCCAAATAACTTTGTACCTTAACATTTGAACTGGAAAGGACTTACTCTATCCACCAAAGCCTGCTAAAGGCAGGATACATCTAGTGTGATAATTCAATTCTGTTTTAAATAGCCAAATGAAAAGGCTTTTTGTTCATGTCTTGGGAGACTGTTCCCCAGTTTAGCAAGAGTGTTTTCCTGTTATTTTAATTCTGTGTTTTCCAACTGGTCAGCAGATTTAAGCCACTTAAATATTTTATCAAAGCCAAACATCTAGGCTCTTTCTATAGCTGGTGGATTACCATCCTAAAAAAGTTATTGAAAATAGATGAGATGAATTGCTTTCTACAAATGCTTTTAGGTCTGCCCTGATTATGGTGGAGCACAAAGGAGTGGACTGGACTGGGAACCAGACTTGTGGAGACCAAAGAGAGGAGACTCCCAGCAGAGCAGAGCAGTTGTTTCTCCCACAGCAACCTCTTGGAGGAATATACTGGCTTCACTGGGAGTGAAGTGCTATTGTTACTATGACCTTATTCTGTTTAATATTTTCCCAAGTTTTCTATTTACCTTACTTGGCAATGTGATCATGTTTGGTACCATAGATTTATAGGCTGGGAACGAGCAGAAATTACTATTGTGACATTCTAATGTGATTTTTACCTTAATACAGTCCATAGGACTTTCTGAATGAATGTTTGTTTTAGCCAAACGGTTTGCAAGTGACAAAGACACAACCACTACCTTTACTAAAGTGTTCCAGTTTATTAATATTCTTCATATGTTATCATCATTTTCTAGCAGCATTATGCCACTGTAGCAGATGTGTATAATTTTTTTCTTTTCTTCCAAATTCCTTGTTTCCATATAAAAAAATAATAAAAAAATAGTCACTGTACTTATCATGGTTGAAATCTAGATTTTTGGATGTGTAAATCTTTGCAACGTATACCCACACCCTTTTGAATTATTTAAAGTATATTATTTCTCCTTTCTACTCCTATTACTGGACTAGCTCCTCTGAGCTGTAATGGTGCCAGGGAGGTCCGAATCTTTGAAAAGACTTAAAAAGGAGTTGTCATACCAGAGCACACTGTTGTTGCTCCAGGTTCCCAGGTCACCTGGTATCTCTCTGTGTGTGGTCAATGCTAGTTGTGTAGCTGTTCAGAGAAATTAGTATTACTTCTTGTTCCATGAGGGTTTTGAATGTCTAATATGAAGTCATTTGTAAACTCTTTTTAGTTATGGAGGAAAATAAGGCCCAGGTGGCATATTTAGGCTCATGGTGTAGATCACTGGCACGTGGAATTTAGGAATGAAGTCCCTGTACAGTTGCAATTGGACAAAGTTTTGCCATTGACTTAATTCCCAGGATCTTTCTGAGCAACAGCTTTTCACAGATTCTTCCATTATAAGTTCTTTATATTGGCAGAAATCTGAGAAGTCTGCACTGAAATTAAAGTTTAATTCTGGCTCTCTGTGAAGAGCTTGCTGAAACATGGGAAGAAGTTGCCCACAGAAGTTGTGGAATCTCTTCCACCTTTGGAGATGATATTCAAAACTTGACCAGAGATGGCAGGGAGCAACTTCGTAACTTTGAAGTTGGCTCTACTTTGAGCAGGTGGTTAGTCTGGATGACCTCCAAACCTCACTTCTGATGTCCTATGATTCTGCAGTTCTACTTTTCCATTTTCATTGGTGATCTCTAGAGCCAAATCTGCAGAGTTTCTTCTTTCATTGTTTTTAGATACTGCAGTCACACAGCACTGATAACCTGGAGAAGAACCACAGCATATGAAGGGCTTGCAGTGTCTCATCAGTCAAATCTGGGAGATTTCAGAAACTGTTTTCCTGGAAACTGTTACTTCTGGGTAAAAGCTCCAGTAAACCCAACCTTTAGGTTTATATTTGGCATAAGATGGCAGGGAGACTTAAATTCAGGAATGAGAGCAAGGCTCTGCTTTGCTACCTTATGATATTCCCACATTGAAAAGAGATGGTCTGTCAATGTTTGTGGTGATCTGTTCCCATGATTAACAGGGATGTCAAAAATAGTGAGAAGTTTCAGTGACATTTTAGAAGTGGAAATACTTTCCTGATCTCCAATGATGAAAAAGCACAAAGAAATCAGAAATTGATTCATAGGAGCATGGTAACATAAAAGAGATTTAGATTAAATTACTCAAATTTGGAAGTAAAATGGAGCAGAGCTGTGGTTCATTAAATGAATGGAGAGGTTTCCACCCACGCATTTCTGTGGGTAGGTCTGAAACACTCAAGACTGATGCAGAGTTCTCCATGTTCTCATAGCTGTGGGAGAAAAAGGTAGCTCAGGACCAATCCGAAAATACCCAATTAGGCAGTGATGAACTTTGAAAAGTGACAAGTAAGCAAAGAAAATCACCATGGTGTGTTTCCACACCCACAAAACCCCCAGTTCTGAGTTACCTGCATTTTATTTTTACATTTACATTTTGCAATGTTGCAAATATATTTCTTGTCTTTTTTTCCTTTGGAACTTTGCAGTACTTTGCTGAGCCTTTTCACTTGTTCTGGTGGCCTCCATCTATTTTCAAGAAGACTCCTGCTGAAGTAAGAGGAATATTACTAGCAAACAACTGATATAAACCCCAGACTTGTTCTTCTAGCTAAATGCAGATGTACGTAGCAAAATGTATGGTAGAAAATAAACTATGCCAATGAAACTCAGGTGGTGGACTCTATGTCTCTTTTTAGGCTGCCACAAGGGTATTCAGGACCTTGGATGATGCAAATCAAGTTTCAGAACATTAACTTGCTTAGGAGCTGTTTTATGATAGTGGGCCCACATTTGTGCTCAGGACTGGAATTTGAGGTGAGATTGCGATCTGTCAGCTCCTCATGAAACATCTTGGAAAGACAAATGAAAACCATCTCTACTGTCATCACAGGGAGATAAACTTGAAGATGAACACCTTAATGTTATTGGTTTCAAGACAGAAATTGCTTTTACATTTTCCCTTAGAAGTTCTCTGATCCTAGGCGAGAGACAGAAATTAATTCCCCATAGGAATAACTGCAGAGCAAAGGTATCCTTGAGAAAGGTTTGCTTATTCAGTAATTTTTTTTTGTTTCCTCCTAACCATGAGGAATGGCTGAGCAGGTTTTTTTTTACCTCCAGGAATACAACTGACGATGGCTTGCAGGAAATATTTTTCATCTGCAAAGGTAGTAAAAGTCTCTGCAGGATAAAGGCCAGAGCTACTAATCAGGTTTATGTGGGAGGACTATTGTACCTTCTGAGGAGCCTTGATGAAATCAATAGGGATTTTCACCTATTTCTGAGCTTCAGTATTTTTTGCATCTCAGTACCAACTACTGTGTAGAGAGTATGCACTGTATGGATATCTACAGCTTTGCAAACCTGGGTATAAACATGAATGTATGTTTATGTATGTAATGTAGTACTGGAAAGCCTCCTTTGCATGGAAACTAATAACCATTGCGATCAAGACAAAAGTAAAAATGAAAATAATCCTTACCCAAGAATAAAGCAAACATTGATATTTGCGATCCATTACTAAATTACCAGTATAATTTACCTCAGTGTTTCTTTTATGGCTGCATGTAGTTGGCAGAGTCTTACTTTTCAGGTTATTAGAAGATCCTACATGGGATAAGCTAAATGAGATGCAGCTTGGTATGGGAAAAGCCCCTCTTGACTTTACTGGCCTGAGAAGCAATTATTAAAAATTATGTTTATGTCTCTACATCAGCTTCTCCCTAAAAATCTATTTATATTGTTGTAAAATATGAACCAAGGGCTATGATTGAGCCCTGTTGCTTTCAGACACCAATACTGGACAAACCTTGTGCACTGGCATTGACTTTTAATAGAGGCTGCTGCTCACCCAAATCTGCAGGTGACCATGCTTGTCTCCCCAAGTCTTCTGTGAAACATCCCATGATGTTGCCAGTAAACATCTGTCAGTTAGCTTGGCCAGGCTTCTTCCTAGCAGGGTCTGAACTGTAGTGAAAGGTGGGCATATGAAGGACAGATTCTCTCTTGCTGGCAAACTGGATGCAGAAACATTCTTATTTTTGGAACTGTGCTCTTTAAGACATTGTCAGCATAGCCTTTGAGTGTTTTCTGGCTTCTCATGCATTTGCTGCCTCACTGTCAATTCTCACACACATTTCTGTCTTCTGTCCTCATTTCTGACCCCTCAGGTTGTTCCTTCGACAAAGAAATGTTACACTTTTCATCATGCATGATTGGGCTAAAGTTCTGCAGTCAGTTGCAATTGCATTGGTTTGAAATCAAGGGTGCTGAAAGTATTACAGCCTTAAAAAACAAATCTGACTCCAGATATTTCAAACCTTCTATTTGTGGCAGAGCAGAGCTGGTCACGTGGAAGACACAATGGAGTGCAGGGGGTCGAGGTCAAAATGATAACTTTAGGTGACATTTACCATGTTGTGGCAACTAGTCATAGAACAGAATCAGGTCCATAGAGCTTCTTTATACCCTTTATATTATACACAAGGATAGTATCTACTACATACAAATATACATATATAGTATCTATAGACTACATATTCTTATATACAAAGAATATGCATTTTTTATATATATAATTGCTAACCTTTACATTAACTTCAGTATGTCTATCGTTATGAATTGGATTGCTTATTTTGGTTTCTTCTACTTAATCTGGGAGCATGTCCTTTAATAATATCACTTCCCTCTTAATGAGTGCAATCATCCTAAGCTCATGCCAGAAAAAACATTGTACTACAGTGCTCTATCATGTGTTACATTCATTGTCTGACTGAAAGGCTGCACTCCTCCACACAATTACACTGAGGTCGAGCATAAAAATGTGTAAATGTGTGTACTTGTAATAGGAATGTGCTTTGAGGGTTAGATCTCTTTAAACAAAGACAGGATTTATCTCATTTGTTTTGCCAAATCTGATCTCTCCTTAAAACAGATCAACATCTAGCAGAGCATATCCATGACAGTTATCATAATAAACTCTATCTTAAAGCAGTAAGGCAGGCTTCAAGGTCTGCTCCGAATCTGGATAAAAGAGTAAGCGGCAGGAGACAACAACGGACAACAATGGTTAACTATAAGACAAACAAATTAAAACTATACCATAAAGGAAGTCATAATATTACAAATCGACTGCAAATGTTTGGTGCATTTCTTAAATATAGAAAATAAATTAGAAAAACACATTTTGGCTTGCTTAGCTATCCTGAACATTTGTAGTTGATTTCTTTCTGTTAGGGTTGTTTTCTATTTGGCTAATAGGATCTGTGTTCTCCTAGGGATGTCCAATGTCTTGGCATGGGCACAAAGGTCTGCGGGGCAGGAAGGCTGAAGAACTGAGACTAGAGTTTTGGTTGTATGTTGAAAAACACGAAGACTGGAAACCATGTGTGCAATGGGATGCCTGTCATGTCTACAGATGAAGCAGACATTTCTCTAAGGCCAGCACCAGGAAATAAGCCTTTGAGGTCCAAGTGCAAAGAAGTCAGAACTAATGAAGTCAGAGAGCAGTTACTGAATCCAAAAGGATATTTCTTGCATACACTGAAATAAAGTTTATTTGTTTGTAATTTCCCCAAGTATTCAGTTACCAATCTGCAGATCTGCAAAGCAGTTGTAGTCAAGTCTTTTAACCATCTCATAGATAGACATCTATGTTCATAATTGAAAATGAATAAGCTCCATTTGGCTAAATTCTGTCCTGATTGACATCTAGGGTGTTAGTAGTAGTCAGCCTATCTTTGTAGGAAAGGTGCTCCAGAATATGCAGCTATGGCCTTATCACAAGTCGCAAGTATGTGCTCAACCTGCTTGCAGCCCTCAGGAGATAGTGTGACACCTCACAAAATCAGCAGCAGGCAGGATTTGGGGTTTCTGGGTGTCCCCACTGATACAGACCTGTGGAGGAAGGGATTTCTGCTCCAGCTTTGCTCTTCATGTGTCCCAATAAGAAAGGATTGTCATTTTAGGACTGAGTAGGACTTGCGTGACTTAGATGAAAACTGCCCAGTGTGTTGTGAATTTGTTGGAGTGTGCGTAGAGACATGTTGGCATGTTGAGCTGTTAAACCAAAAATGTCTTTTACTGCCGTGCTGTAGGGGAGCCTTAGAGAAGAGCAGTCAATGTCAATTAATGTGAAAAGAATCTGGCCATATGTATAGTGAAAAAAGGTTTGCTCTCTGCCATCAAAGTGCTGCCCAGCTGGATGTTGTTAATAAATAATCGTCTGGTTTCAGTTACTGCCTTAAAGTTCAAAATATTCACGTTTTGTGGGTAGTGAAACAAAGTAGAGAGCAGGAAAATCGGAAGATCTGAGTTATTATTCCTGGATATTGCAAGTCATTTTATATATCCTGGTGATTGAGGAGATAATTACTATGGTCATACACAAAAGGTTAAAGGTCTCTAGCTGCTGTCTGTGCTGGAGGGCCTCTGGTAAAATTTTTCTTTAAAGGTCCTGGTTTTGGAAATTGACACTTGCATTCTTATTAAATTGTTTTTTCTTTTCTTAAAATTATCTCTTGATATAATATAATGATCTGTTTGTTAATCCTTTTATTTAGAACCGGACCCTACTCATTCAAAAAAAACCATTACATTTTATTTAGTTGAAGGCTATGTATTATAGCACACTTAATCCGTGTTTCCTTTAACCAGAATAAAACCTAATCAGGAAAAGGGAAGTAATGCAACTAGCATTGAACCACTTCCTTACATTTTACTTATAAAACATACATTGATTTATTTTCTAGAAACTATTTGTTGTGAAAATTGTTTTCATTACAGTTAGGATATCCAAAGATGCCTAAAGGATTTGGATGCTCAAATGCTTTTTGCTTTTCTCCATTTGCTTCTGCTTACTGCAGAAGTTTTCCAGTGGAGAAAAGTCTGGGAAGTATTTAACAGAGGGCTTACCTCAGAAATGTTATGTTCATTTTTGTCTGCTCTTAGATTCCAGGAGTTCAGGACATGGAATGAATTTGCACTTGGTTGATGTTTCCAAGGTTTTATTCTGAAAGTCTTGAGCCATTTCTCCCTTCTTAGTATGCTGGGATTTTCTTTCTGGAGAGCTGGCCTTTGTGATGGCTGTTTAAGATCAGTTGTAAGAGTCACCCTGAATCCATATTTGCACCTCAGTATCTAAGATGGACATTAAAAGCCAATGCCTGATTTTATCAGCTGAAATCAGAACCCTGAATGGTTTTCATTTCAGCTCAAAGTTCGCTTAAATCTGGTCCAGCCTCTGGCATTTGACTTATAAACACTTCTTCGTTTGTAACCTAACTGATCTTTTGAACAGATGAAAGAGTCTTATGAAAGACAGGCCTCAGCTTAGCTAAATGGTCAAGCAAAATGCCTGCTTTTATGATGGCCTTACTGTAGAGTCAAAGCTGAGGCTTTCATGCAATGTACCAAAAGAGTATCTGCTATCTTCTGCATTGCTATAGACTTGCTTGTCTTGCAATTCTTCCAGTAAAAGCCAAAAGGATGGTAAGAGAACAAATTACAGTAAACAGCAGCAATTCCCCCCCAGCCCTGCCTGCAACTCCCCTCTCCCTCATATCCTGCTGGTCTTTTAAAAACATGTGATGTAATTTCTGATGGGATATTGTGTTTGGCTGTAGGCTGTAGGTGTAGGTTTTTCCAGAGTCATTTAGCTCACATTGCCTAACTTGAACTATATATTTGAACGTGGCTAGACAAAGAAACCTGGATGCCGAAGCAGAGAGAAGGCCCTGAAGATGGGGACCTGAGGACATGGTGACAGCAAAAGATGTGTTGAAGGAATGGCAGGTAATGATGTGAAGCTTAGGTTGTTAAAAATAGAATGTATGTCTTAAGATCACTTACCTCTGTACATGGGACCCAACAGGTGGTCCCTCACCAGCAATGACACAATGAAGACTGCAGATCTTCCTGGTAAGCTGGACTGCAGCTCAGATGGAACTGCATTGCAACCAACCCCTGGGTGTGTCCTAACAATGAGATTCATAGCAGGCAACAAATTGCTTAAGCTAATTGATAGGGCTGTACTCTTTGCTCTACTTAGGTAATGACTTGTAATCCTGAGTCAGTCACCTAGTGGAAATGAGAATCACAGAACAGCCCAGGTTGTAAGGCACCTTGGAAGATCATCTGGTCCCACCTTTTGTGGGAAAGCAGGCCTAGATAAGATTATCTAGCACCCTGTGTAGCTACATCTTGAAAACCTGCAGCAATGGGAACTCTAACAGATCTCTGGGGCACTTGTTCAAGTTGACTCATCTGTTTGGAGATGGAGACTTCACTCAGATGAAGAGGAGAGACTTGGTTTTGCTATTACCTTTAAGATAGTACTCCAGTGGTCAGGGCACTTGACTAGGACATCAGACCTTTAGGCTAAATACTTTTCATGAAAGTATGGTAACCTTGGAATAGCAGACCTTTCTCGTCATGGCATTGTTCATCTCAGTTGTAGAAGTGTTGCCACTCATTTTTAAGGATTGCATCAGTCCCTGGCAGGGAGAGCATAAGCATGATCTCATAAGGTTGATCAGCACACTCAATGGAGAAGGACCAGCCTCCTCTAGGTCCAGCTTTGATGTGAAGCATTTTTTCTTGGCAGTGCCAAGCCACATAGGGCAGTGGGGTGCAGACTCTGGTGAGCTCTGCTGAGGCACAGCCATGGCTGGAGCTTCTCATACCTCTGCAACCTAGCTGGGGAGGATGGGGTGTGGATTACCTGCACTGGCCAAGACACCATTTTCTTGCCTAATTTAAATTTTAGACCCCAATGTCACATTTTTGATTGGGTCAACAGAATATATTAAGCCAAAGTAGAGACACCATACCTCGTTTTAAAAACATTGAGGTTCAAATCAATATCTTCTTTGAGAGAAATGAATTATTTTCTTCAGAATATAGGCTTGTATATCATGTATTTTAACTGTACATGTAAAGTGCAAATTCACTGGACTCGGTCTGCAATAATTTATATCTTTCTAGTAGCAAAATATTAGTGTTTGGTGAGATTACTCTGTCTGATAACCACAAATGTGTTTTCAAACATTAAAGAGGAATTTATCTATTATTCTGGAAGAAAAGTTTAACAGTTCAAGGCAGTAAAATTCCTGTGTTGGAGAAAAGAACATAATTCTCCCTCTGTCAAGAAGCAAGACGAAAACTCATAGCTGATTTCAACAATAAACTTCCAGATTTTCCAGGAGAGACTTTGTTTTACTAAATGTTTATCTCAGAAATATGCAATTAAAGAACAATTTAAAGAAAGCAGTTCTTGTAGCATTGCCTCTCTGCACAAAACAGGAAAGCTTATCTTCTTTCTGTTTTTCCTTCCAAAACTTTCCTACCTCAAACATTTAGTGTATGAAATGAGCTCTGATGTTATTTGTGTTCATTTGGACTAATTTCAATAGGTTTAAGGTTGCTCTTTCTAAAAAAATGTTTAGGACTCTGAGTGAAATATGAGGTCCTTTTTTGGTGGTTTTGTGTATGAAATAACCTTGTGATAAGGGCCCAGCTCCTTGTTAAGAAGAAGTGTTGTTATTGAAAGCAATTAAAAATCTGGCATCTTTCTCAAAGGTGAAATTCAATTTTGGAAATTAACAAATGAAAGCCAAAATTATGTTTGAATATGCTCATTTTAATAATTATTTTACATCATTTTCAAACAACCACATGCAGTAGAACATTTGACTATTTTTAAAACAGTCATTACTGATTAATGCAAATTTTAATATTATTCTGTTTCAGCTTATCCACAGCCCTTTTTTTATTAAAAGTGTTGCTGATAAAAAATGCAAAAGAGAAACACGTGATATATGATGGTGAATTTGATGGTACACATTTTGAATGGAGAGCTTATAAATACCTTAGTATTTAGAAATCAGGCTGAAATAGAGCAATAAGACATTTATAAAACAACTAACAAGCAGATAATAAATTCATAGAAGTTGTAGGAAAACAACACATAAAAATTGGAAAAAAATGAATTCATTTAATGTGAATAACACTTCTACAATAGTGTTCAGTAAAACATACAGACATTTCTTGTTGAGAGTTCATATTCTAGACTGCACATTGTTTTTCCTTGAAGATAGGTTTGCAGCATACCTTCAAGAAATACAATTCCACTAAATTAATAAAGTTTGAATAATATTTTCCATTCAGACAATATTATCTTTTAGCTGGTGAACTCCAAGCAGCCTCTACTAGTAGTCTGATGCTCTGATGCTGTGTTTTTCTCAAATTAACCAAGGGCAAAGTCCTGCATCACTTTTCATCATGGTCGTGGTTGGGTAGCATTGCCTCCATAAAGTAATGTTATGAAAGAGGTTGTGTATTTTGTGGCTTTGTGTCTTCTGCTTTTTGTGAAATTTGATGGCAGGAAAGAATACCATTGGTGTGAGCCTGTGGTAACCAAAGTGAAAGATTTGGATCAGGTTTTAGGTGAATGGTCAAATCTTTGCAGATCTCAGCAACTGTTCCATGTTCTACCAATTCTTGCACCATGATTTAAAACTCATGTTTTAAATATATCTTTTGCTTCATAGGGCTTCTCAGAATTAATCTGGCTTAGAAATTAAGCAATTTACCATTTTAGTTGATTTGTAATCTGCTTTATGAGGAACAGATCCTTCTTTTGTTCAGGAGCATAGAAATCTTCAAGTATGTTCAGCAGAGTTACATAAAATATAGCATTTTTAATAGACTTGCCTATGGTGCTGATTAATATCAATCTGCTTATTTTACATATCCGTAAGAAATTATAAACGTGACAGAAACAGACAATTATGGAACTGGAGCAATTTGAATCCATCTGGAAGGATTCAAAAGTCACAGTTCATGGTAACATGGTGATTTTGTTACAGGACAGGGCACAAACCTCCAATCTGATTTATGGACTAGATCTGGTTGAACTGTAAGGTGTGTTTTCTCCTCATGATCATGTGCTGAATTTATACTAGTAATAATTCCAAATATAACTGTTCTGGCTATAGATAATTTCTTTCATTCAGATATGACTGATTTTACACATTTTCATCTTTCCAGGGCAGGTATCTAACAACATACACCTGTGAAAATATTCTTAACATCTACACTTATTAAAACAACATATACAACATCACCTCATATCAGTACATTTCTCTGGCCAGATTTATTTTATGGAAATGAACTGAATTGTACTGTTGCCAAATGCATGTTAACTCAAACCAGTACCTCTTCCTATAATTCAACTAGTAAGCCTCCATATATTTTAAACAAGGAGACTTGCCTTTGAGAAGGGCACACTAAGAAAAGTGGTAAATCCTTCAGCACACCATATGATATTGAGCATTTGTACCTTGATCCTTCCCTTGAAAGGCTTCTATGTGCCAAGTGGGCTACACTAACCAGCTGAGTTTAAAAGGTCATAGATATTAAACCTAGACAGAGTAAATCCAATCCCTTTTTAGTTTATAATGACTAACTGGTGAGCGCACCTGTTCATTTTTTTTGACTGAAACGAAGATCTTGGTGTGTAACATCTTTTTTTTTAAAGAAATTATCTCAACCGATTTTTTTCTCAAAGCATCCACAAAATTTTCTTTGCATGGAAGAGTCGTGAGGAACTACTTCTACTAATCCCATGTTTCTAGGTGAGAAAAGTGAAGGAAATCAGAGATAGACTTGGACTCTAGAGTGAAGCAACATGGTAAATCTCCTCAGGGCACAGAGGAAAGCAAGCTCTCCTGGGCCAAGGAAGCCGAAACAGCCATGATCATCTTCCTGCTTTGTCTATGCTCTGGAGTAGACAGATTTTCTACCTCCCCTGAAGAGTTGGCTTCAGGTCATAATATGCTGATCACTATCAAAATGGTGGTATCCTCTTTTCCCCAGCAGCAGCAGTTGGCATGGATGCCATAAATTCCATGTACTTGACAAAAGCTGCAGCTCAAACCTGCATCTTTAGTCTTGTTCACAGGGTCCTGTTATACCCTGTCATCCTTTTGAGACTTCTTACCACCGACAGGCAGCGAAGAGCCCAGGTGTGTCAGCCCCTACTTACCTCTCAGCTGGAAAACCCTTCATGGAACAGTGGGCACAGACCGGTTCATGGGGTGTCTGGGCCCATGACCTGTCTCTGGGCAGGGTGAGACCATACTAGGGTGTATATACACCCAATGGGCACCAGCCTGGGTCTCCTCCTCCGGCTCCTTCTAGGACCTTCTCCTGGCCAGCACCTGTCAGTCACCCTCACCACTGGCAGGGATCTTAGCAGTTGGCTGTCAATTTGTCCCCAGTTCTCTTCTGGGAGCAATGGATGCAGTCCAAGGTGTGGAGCTTGATTGTTCCCTCTGTGCCCCTTGGACTCAAGTCTAAGTGTTCAACACTCGCATTGCTCACTAGTTGTCCTCCTTGTGCTTCTCTCCTCACAAACTGTTTACCAACTGGGGATGGCTAATAGCTGTGGTTAGGGCAGGCAGGAAAGAGACAGTTGATTCCAGCTCTGAATGTGTGTTGAGCTGTGGATCTATCCTGATGCCAGCCCTTGAGGTGGTAGAGGACTCTAGTGGGATCCCAGCTGTGGAAATTTCTGCTTGTCTTATACAACAGACAAAACCAGAACAAAACCCCAAAGCCAGTAGTTGCTAGCTCTGTCCTTACCACTGCATATAGCAGCAATGGCAGCAACAAGCCCGACTCTTTCAGACTGTATTCCAGCTACTTATCCATGTCTGTTCCTTCTCCTCCTCTTTCACAGGACAAGAGTGGACAGCCTTCTGTCCTCACCTGTGGGAGGGAAAAAATACAATTTTAAAAAGTCATGAATCAAAAGCTGTGACTAGCTGCAATACTTCCCCGTAACAGCTAAATACTAGCTGACAGGGTAGTCCTGGGTCAGACCTCTTGAAGAGAGGTCCCATCTAAAAGAAAATGTCATCCTTGATTAACCATAGTTTTGTTTTTTTCTGTTCTGCCATCAGCATGGGACAGACTTCTCAAAGATACTTTTCCCAGATTCTTTTCTGTAAACATATGTAGAAGTCATGGCATAAAGGTACAGCACTCCTATGATTATTTCAAGCCTTATCAAATACCATTAAGTTGAGCTATAGCATATTCCAAATCCTACCTGAATAAAAAGTGGGTGCCTGCTTGCTAAGAGAAAGCTATAAGGATCTTGCAGAAGCTGGTAAGTAGGAAACATTTAACATCAGCTAAAAGGCATTAAAATGGATGGCTCTGTTGGAGGTGAGTGCGTCATCCCATGTCGGGATTTATCTGAACAGTAGGTAGTAAAGTTTGCAGTATGATTTTGAGACATTTGTAACTAGAAATAATTGTTTCAAGAGGATGAAAACCTATAGATCTGTGAAGGATTTATCTGTCAGGGGTTGTTAAAATGCATTTCTGCAACTCCACCCTTCTAAGGGAAGGAGATTAACCACTACATTTGAATGAAAGTCTCACCTCTGCACTGTGACACCAAATTCTTCATCCCTGTGTTATTCAGTGGAACATAGCCCTAAGCTGCTTCTATGTGTGTTGCCACTGGGCCCCTATCAGCATCCTTACTGCCCCACATGCTAAAAGCATCACTGGGGAGCTCCAGGGCTCCTCAGGGCAAGATCTCATCCCTGACCTTTTTCTCCAAGCCCAGACACACTCTTTTCCCTGAGACCACCCTGAACATTACTGGTCCCATAGGATGTCAGGAAGAGCCTCTGGTCTCTGAACCAAATTTTACCATCCCTCAGATAGAGATGAAATAGGATGGATTTTGTCAACACTGATGAGAAACCATGATCTGTAAAGTACACTTCACCTTATGCAAGAGTAGACTGCTCAGTTCACAGAGAAGCTTAAGTTCCAGGAGGAAAACATAAAAGTGTGAAAAAGGAGCTTTGAAATAAAATTATTTTCTATTTAGAGACATGACAAAAAGTTTGGCTTAATCTGTGAAGCACAAGTGTGGTTCGCTGTTTTCTCAGAACCTGTGAAGTTTTTGTGTGCCTATGGTGGAGGTAGCAATTTAACAGTGTTCTGTCTTGGCCGAGTGCAGGGAGCAGAACAACTTCTTGAGAAACTTGTAGTGCTTGCGGCACTCAAGTGTTCCTCTCCTTCCCCAAAAACAACTTTTATGTGAAGACTGGGATTTTGAAAACCATGCAGAGCTGGCCTGACTCTCCTCCTAAATGTCACAGGGAGTGCTGGAAGCTGCTTCTTCTGTGGTTAGCCGGCGACACATACAGCCTTTGGAAACTGTATAACAGCACAGATTTCCATATGAATCAAAACCAAACGCAGCGTCCTGAGAAAGGTTTCAAAGGTTGGATTGATCTTGTATGTCAGAGCTGAGTGTCAGTTAGAGGCAGTAGGTGTAATGTGGTGCAGCCCCTCTCTTCTCCCCAGGAGCACAGAAGAGCTGGCAGGCTCTTTCGTGCATTGCAGATGAAATCATGACCCCATTGACGTTAATGGGAGTCATGCCACTGACTGAGATGTAGCCAGGATTTTACCCTCAGTGACTGTATGCAATCTAAAATCGGAGATGCGCTGAAGTATCTCTCCATTTTATTACCCGGAATTCCATGTAATGCCTTTGTCCTGTTCCATTCTTAGCACATCTTTCCAATCTGCATTTTTCTGTGGCTTTTAAAATTTCCTAATATTGCATTGCTTTGTATCTGTATTTGTATCTGTGTTTTCATCGTCCATTTCAAGTCCAAATTCATGGAAGAGCAACTGATGTCATCTACCTGGATTTGTGCAAAGCATTTGACACTGTCCCACACAACAGCCTGGTCTCCAAACTGACAAGACATGGATTTGACAGATGGCCCACTCAGTGGATAAGTAATTGGTTGGATGGCTGCACCCAGAGAGTTGTGGTCAATGGTTCAGTGTCCAAGTGGAGGCAAGAGACAAGTGGTGCTACTCAGGGGTCAGTTTTGGGACCAGTGCTGTTTAACATTTTTGTTGGAGACATGGACAGTGGGATTGACCATATCCTCAGCAAGTTTTCTGATGACACCAAGCTGTGTGGTGTGGTTGACACCCTAGAGGGAAGGGATGCCATCCAGAGGGACCTTGACAGGCTTGAGAGGTGGGCTTGTGAAAACTGCATGGAGTTCAACAAGGCCAACTGTCAGAGGCTGCACAAATGTTGGGGCAATCCCAAGCACAAATACAGGCTGGGGGGGGTGAATGGATTGAGAGCAACCTGAGGGAAAGGACTTGGGGGTGGCGGTAGATGAGAAGCTTGACATGAGCTGCCAGTGTGGGCTCTCAGCCCAGAAGACCAACCATGTCCTGGGCTGCATCAAAAGCAGTATGGCCAGCAGGGCCAGGGAGGTGATTCTACCCCTCTGCTCTGCTCTATTGAGGCTGCACCTGCAATACCTAGTACAACTCTGGAGCCCTCAGCACAGGAAAGATTTAGACCTGTTGGAGAGGGTCCAGAGAAGGGCTGCGAAGATGATCAAAGAGGTGAAGCACCTCTGCTATGAAGACAGGCTGAGGGACTTGGGGCTATTCAGCCTGGAGAAAAGAAGGCTCTGGGAAGACCTTATAGCAGCCTTCCAGTACCTGAAGGGGCTACAGGAAAGCTGGGGAGGGGCTTTTCACCAGAGAGGGTAGTGATAGAACAAGGGGTAATGGATTAAAACTGGAAGAGGGGAGATTTAGGTTAGACATTAGGAAGGGATTCTTCAGTGTGAGGGTGCTGAGATACTGGAACAGGTTGCCCTGGGAGGTTGTGGATGCCCCCCGCCTGGAGCAATCAGGTCTAGTGGGAGGTATCCCTGTCAATGCAGTGGGGTTGGAACTACATCATCTTCAATGCCCCTCCCAACACAAACCATATATGACCATATGAATGGATGAAGTGCAAAGACCTATTAATGCTCTTGCCAGAGGCAGCATCTAAAGGGCATTATGCAGAAGTGCCTGTGAATATGTCTGTTGCTGTACGTATCTCATAGATCTGTATTGAAACCAGGAGATGCAAAGAGATGAGGACTGTTTGTTCCTTATTGTTTATCTATTTGGACACAAGAGATATCCAAAGCCTTTCTCTTGCCCTAATTTCACAGTCATAAAGACAAACAAATTGAGGGGAAATGTAGGCTATTGTGGGATTCTTTTCTGTGTTGGAAGATACGTGAAGTAATTTAGGTCACTTCTGTCTCAGAAGACTATAGAAAAATTGCTACAGGCAATAGACTGTGTAATACTAATATCAGTCTTCTAAACCATCAAGGTTTCTTACTTATGTTTTTAATAGTGTGAGACCAAAGACTTCCAGGGGAAAATACAGTGCATTAATATAATCTGTTATTTGGGAGGAATCTGAGTAAATTAATTACCTGAAAAAATGGTTTAGAAATTCTTTTTAATCATTTCAGTGCATTACTCAAAGATAAAATAATACTTGACAGATATTAAAAATACCTTTAATAAAATTATAAAATGTGCCTTGGTGCTCTTTATATGTATATTTATTAGAATAGTCCTAACTGAATGTGAATTTTCAGAGTGAAGGGAAGAGGGGGAAAGGGTTAAGACTAGGAAAGGTTGAAGTGTCTTGGCTAAATATCCTGATTTTGAATAATCTTCCTTAGGGGCACTGCAGGTTCCTTTTTTGCTTCTTATCCATCCCACCTGCTGCAATGACCAAAAACAATGAGGTCAATGGGGTCCCTCTACCTCTTCCTTTCTTTTATTGCACCCTGGAATTTGAAGCAATAATAATTGTTCAAAGTAGCCTGAAGAAAGTTACTGTTAGCCTATAGATCAAGTCACATATCTCTGCAGCACATTAATTGATTATTCTTTTGCTTTAGGAAAAAGAGAGAACAAAAAGCTTGCTTAGAGCAATCTCGGAGCATTTGAGAATTTTAAATTCTGAGTACTAATTTAATGAGGGTAATTGTAATGACTTTTGGTGTTGCAATTATTAGGTTATATGCATCAGCTTCCCTTCTCCTACCTAAAAACCTTGACTGGCCAGTAATCTTTGTTTGCAAGGATTCTTACAATTTCTTTTCCCAGCTCCCCTTTGAAATGGCTGGTGAGGAAAAACAGCATTGGATTCTGGTGTCAGTGTGCAGGTAGGAGAGGGTGCCAGCGTGTGGTACTGGTGCCAGTGTGCAGGCAGCAACTTCTAACTGGGAGACAGTGGGATGCAGAAGCCAGAGGAGCATGGTTCTACTTTTCTTCCTTCCTGCCCCTGCTCCTACACCACCACCACCCATTCTCTGATGCTTTTTTCATGGCTTCCTACTCTCCTGCCCTAACTGTGGTCCTCTCCAGCTGGTCTCAGAGTCCTGCTTTTCCTGCTCCTGTGTTTTTTTACTTCATCTTGGTCATCCTAGCCCATCAAGATACGCAGGTATGACAGAAAGCCAATGCTCTGTGTAATCTCCATCTGCCACAGAGCAGAGGGAGAGTGTTTTTATGTCCAGTTTACTAATGATCAGGCTAAGATTTTTTTTGCTTGTTTTGTTTACTATATCTCCTAAAGATTTACTAGATATGTGGGAAGACATTGATGACTGTTCTGGTTCAATGACAAAAAAACCCCCATTTTTTCTCAGGTATTTGACACAACCCTTTCTTGCAATATATATGTGCAAAAAGTAAAACTTTGGCATCTGTGGAGAGTCTGTGAGTTCCTCCTTAATTTCCTGTGGAGTGTTTTAGAGCGACACACTGAGGGTTCCCATCGTAACATTACCTAGTTCAGAAAATATGAGTTGGATGACACCATCAAGGACCCTTAAAAAAACCTGGAGGTATGTTTAAAGAATGTCAAAAAGTCCACTTGTGTGTTAGGAGAATATGACGAGGCCTCTTTTTTCCATAGAAAGCAGTGAAATCTGGGAACACAGCAATGCCAAGGCACAGCTGGTCCCTGGACTGGTTGTAGAGCTCCCTAACAGAAGTGAAGCAAACCAGTTTAGCACATCCTTGCCTTCTGTGTCCCAGATGACAATATCACTATTTAAAACCCTGTGAAATTAGGTAGAAAAGAAATGAAAACCGACTTGTGACAGGGTGGTTGTACCAGTCCTTGCCAAGGCTTTAAAGATGTGTGGAGAGTAAATTTAGAAATGCTATATATGTAAGTTGTGTTTAAACCCCTTTGCAAGCCTAAAAGGATGTTTGGAGTTACAATTTAAAAACAGTGGGATTTAGTGCAATAGGTTTTGGCAAATGAATCACTGCAGTTCCTACAGCTGACGAATTAATGTGGACCCGACAGACTAACATGTACCATGTGTTTACTTTGGCAGCAAATGTGGAAAAATAATTTGGAGAAAAATTGTATTATTCAATAGATTTCTTTTTCTGTTTTGTTTTGTGGTTTTTTCCTTCCTTTAATTGAAATCACAAAGGTAAGGTTCATAAAGTCTTTCAGATTGGTACCATATTTGTCATGTTATGAGAAACTAATGATACTATTACATGATTTTTTATGTACTAGGCTGATCATAGTAGTTCTTTCAGCTGCTGAAATGGAACAACACTACCCCATATCCCATCTTGCAGGTAAATGAAGCAGGCAGATGTCAGACCAGAAAATGCACTGCAATTTTTTGGGTTTAAAACTCATTTGCAATGTGAAGCTTCTGAGCATCTGACTGCTAAAAGTCCAAACCTACCTGTTTTCAAGTTATTTTATAAGAGAATAATAGTGTTTTCCACTGAAATATTAACAAACCCTTTAGCTTAGTCTTATGGAGAGCAAAATAGAAAAATCACTTTTTTTTTTTCTTTTAAATCATAGGTTTACAAATTTCATTGTATTCAGCTGGACAAGTTATGGCTCCACATGACTGAAAGGTTGAGAAGGACAAAACCTGCACTTTGCCTGAATGGAGTTTGCAAGTTCACTGTGTCTTTTCAAACCTTGTAACCCCTTGTAACAAACTGTTTTTTGTACACCAAAAAATGCTGAAAAAAGGACAGCTGAAAAATGGACATTTTGAATAGCACCTTGATTTTTTTTTCCCATTTTTAATGGAATATCCCTGACAACAGCAGGTCTCTCTTTTCTACAGGATGGGGTAGAGCAGCACTTTCTGCTTCTCTAAACTGCCTCAATTCTTTTGTGACCACATTTACATGCCACAGAAGCTACAAGGCTATTCTTGTACACATAAGTCTTTAAAATAAACTGGATGTGTCTCAGAAAAAAAATGAAAATGTTCCAACTCAAATGTGAGAATGAACTAATTCTGTGTGTGACATTCTATGAATTTCTACCAATTATGCTACACAGGAAGTAGATTTCATGACATTAATGTTTTTCAGCCCTGAGATTTCTGACAGATGGTATCTTTTGAAATTCTTGCTGGCTTTCCCAATCCTGCTGAGCTGCCTTTTTTTTTTTCTTTCTTAAAAAAATTCCTTTTAAAAGGTCTGATTACAAACAATAAACAAATAACTAGTCTCTTCCATCTGAAGAGAATTTAAAGTTAGATTTCATTAGTGGTTGGGAAAGTATGCCGTGGAAGCTTGGGGACAAGTGAGGGGAGGAGAGTGACCTCTAATGACCATCAGCCCTGCATTCTCTTTCTTGTGTCCTCTTTCCTCTAAGCCTAGCAGCTGGCAACATCCATAGAGACATTGTGCTGCCATCATTCATTTGGATTCCTACGTCTGTGTCCTTTTCCCACTCCCAAGCATGGAGAGGGTTTCTAGTATCAGAGAGGGTTTTGTCTCTCCTTCTCCTGGGAATGCCAAATAGAATGAAGGGCCAGTAGTGGATGTTTAATGAAGGATTATGAAAAATGAGTACAGAGCAGGCTTTTGCCCCACAGCTTCTAACTTACAAACTGCCATCAGGTCAGGGCCTCCATCAGAATGTCTTCTTGCTTTTTTAAAATCCTTGTTGCTTTATTTCTTTCTTGACTCTCATGATGGCAGGTCACCTGCCTGTGAGACCATGGTCAGAATAACCATCTCCATAAAGACCAAGATGACTCAAGTCATGGTGAAATCCAGTATGTTACTTGCATTGAATTTGTAGCAGAGAGCCAGGACAGAAATACAGATTAGAATCCAAGAACACCTCTCGTTACCAGAGAAAGAATAGCCTTTTCTGAACATCATGGTGGCCACTTGAGACCTATCACTGTGCCAGAGGATGTCTGAAGACATTAACTTCAAAAGACTGGTTTCAGCCAAACTTTTCACAGCCTTGTAACGATTTTGCTTAATTTAATTTCCTTTTGTTTAATATAATTTCCCCTCTTTTAATCTAATTTCCTATGTTGTGTTTTAATAGAAGACGAAAAATAAAAATGGAAACAAAATATCAAGAACAGAGACAAAAGAAAGACATATCCAAACACATATCCAGGCCCTTATGCTCAAGTACATTTTAACTGACATATTTGGCGAGACTGTGAACAGACAAATGTCATTTTTTGCATCTCTAGTTCTGTGTCTCTGGCTATGGAGTTAGATAGCTCAATACCAATATCTGTGTTTTATGGGAACATGAAAGAAATGCAAATGTCTTGTCCTGTAAATCACTGTAGCTTTATCTGAAGTAATGCATCTCTGACTAATGAATCAATGTCACAAGAACATCCCAGAAGGAAAAAAGCATTTCACTAACATTTGTGCCTAAATCATTGTCTTGGCTGCACCAGCTGGTGTTGGGACAGTGCTGATCACAAAAAATGAGAGGATTATGTGTGTCCTTTTCAGCAATGATCTGAGAGGGAAAACAATACCAAAGCTAGCCAAAGAAAATTTGTTACACAGTAAGACAATAGTTACAAAGACAAAACCAAACCAACAAAAAAAAAATCCACTTCAATCTTTCCTATAGGTATTAGAAAATGGTTAGACTTAAAAAAAAAAAGATAACCATAAAAAGATATTTTTTATTTTTAAAGCATCTTATTATAGAAAGTGTCTTCCTCAGGATCCAACAGATTGGTAATATTAAAAGTGAAGATTTAGTTCTGGTCACTAATTGGTTTTCAGTTTTCCCCTTTGGTTTGTTTAGCCCACATGTCAGTATGTAATTAGAATAAGTTTAAAAGACAATTAACAGCAGTCTGTACTGAATGTTTGAAACATTACAGGTATCAGGTGCTGTTTGTGAGACCTAGTTACCTGTGACCATAGGGCTTATGGGAGTGCTTAGAGTAATTTTTGCCTTTAATTTAAATTCTGTAGCCTGGACACAACACTGCCCAATTAATTTAGACTCATAAAAATCAAGACCTCTCTAAGGCCTTGGTTAGAGTTATTTGGGGAAATCTCATTAAAACCACCCTTCTACTGCTGAAATGAGACCTGCTGCATCAACTCAATTTTTTGTTTTGTTCATAAAGAGAGGAAATATATTGCTGTAAAAAAAAAAAATAATAAAAAATTGGCAGCATTGAGTATCAGTGCTGTTATGTTCAAGAAATCGTTCTTGTCTCTGACAAGGAGGATGACAATTCGGAATGCAGTTGGAAGGGTATGGATGATTCAGTAATTAAAAGGAGTGTGATTATACCAGAAGCTACTCATGCTGCCATTTGTGACAAAAATAATTGGCTGAGTAAAGAACGTCTTGGCATTAAAGAGCTCTTTGCAATATATTCTAGGAATTCAGCATAGCTGGCTGCACAAATAAAGGTTCAAAAGTCTGAGAGGAGTGGAAAATATAAGGAACTATAGAGATAACCTCTGAGCATATGTCTATGCATGTTCATGTTGATAATTTTTTCATGCTGTTGCAGATGGAGGGGAGCATCTGCTAAGCACACAAGAAGCAAAAAAAAGGCTGGCGTTGACAAGTTCACCAAAGACAATTAAGGATAAGTTATTGCTTTAACAACATAGCCCTGACTGTGGGGCAGGGCAGAATTACATCACCTAAAGAGGAGCATCTGCAAGATTTTACTTCTCAAAGCACAACTGCTAAAGGCATTTCTCCCTGGGTAGAAAGGTTGGTACAGAGTTTCCCTTGTGACTCGCTGGTTCAGCTTCCCTGGCACATGTAGATCTGGGCGAGTTGTGTCCCAGGTTTCCCTGGAGAAAGTGAGGAGGCTGTATTTCTCAATTGCTCTTGTGAAAATGTGTGAAGCTAATGGAAGCTGCCAGTTTTCCCAGGCACAGCGGGTCGACAATTAGCAAAAGATTGTATAGCAGTTTGGCAGTCCACTTATAACCTTTTATTGGTACAAACACCACAAATAGAGGGCCAGATTCTCAGCTGATGTCAGTCTACACATTTATATACCTCCATTCATCATCATAGCCTGTGGCCAGTGCAGATTGTCCTGATACTTTTGCTTTCATTTCAAGGAGTAAGTGTATAGTTTGCAGTCAGACCTGATGTGTCCTACCAGTTTTTCCTCTTTTGCTGCTTCCTCTTCAGTTGATTTTTCTGTGAACGATAAGCTGAAACAAGAACACCTGAGTTGCAAGAGGGGGTTGAGTAGTCTGGAAAGGTGAATAACGGCTGATTTGCAATTAAAGAGTGCTTGAGTTTGTCCATGGACATCTAGTCTTACTTTTCTCACTCAGACTAGTTGCCACATGATTCACACACAAATGCCTTAAAAAAAATAAGGACCCCTAATGGTGAAAAACTATGGTGAAGTTACATGACTGCCAAAAAAGCTTTATTAAATAGCCATTAAACATTAAAAGAAGAGTTATTGTAAGAATCTTGGCCCAATCAGCTTCGTGGACTTGGCATATATTGTAAAAATTCTGGATTTCTTTTAGTTCTTTAGTTTTTCTATAATAATTGTTTGACTTCAGACCCAAAACCCTATGTACATGCTCATGAATAAATAGTTCCAACTTGTATCTGAAGAGTGGTTGAAAGAATTGCATCTGGTTTGGCAATTTTGTTCCTTTTGGTAAATGCTATAAAATGCAGTTCTTCTCTACCAAATCTTCGTCATAAAACTAAGTCTGGCTCTTATTTGGTGGTATGTTGCCACAGAGAACCTTGTAACATTACAAGTAGCTATCAATGAGATGTTGAGGTAATTCCTCAGTGTAAATGATTACCACTCACTGTAAATAATGATCCCTCACTGTAAATGATTAGACTGTTTTAATGGTAAAATATTTCTAAGTACAGAATTCATAGCCTAGAGAGGGGCTGAAGGTGTCCTGTCCATTCTCTGTTTTAGATGAGTTTTTTGATAAGCGTAAACTTAAAGGGCAACTTTATCAGCACAAAACCTCAAAATAAGTCTGATTCCATTGCAATGCTTAATACACCAATAAAAACTTATTTTGAAAGCTCTTCACTTAGGAGACTAACAGATCTGCTTGGGTAACCTTGCTGTGGAGGTTTATTATAATGTTTCTGCCTCTAGCTGTCCACCTCATGCTTAGGCCAGAAACTATTAAATTACGCTTCTTTTTCTGGCTGAAGTAGTTGATGCCACTTTATATTTTTCCTACCTCCTTACTTGACAGTAGGATGATAAATTCTGGTAGGGTAGCTGAGCAAAAAGCCCCTAAAGCTAGGGGCTTTATCATCTTAAACTGCTGCAATGTATAAAATTCTCCAGAATGCAAAAAATAACATGGAATTATTTGGGTTAGAAAAGACCTTAAGACCATCAAGTCCAACCATTGACCCAGCACTGCCAAGGCCACCACTAAACCATGTCCCTCAGCACCACATCTACATGGCTTTTAAATCCCCCTAGGGATGGGGACTCCACCTCTGCCCTGGGCAGCCTGTGCCAGGGCCTGGCAACACTTGGGGGAAGAAATCGTTCCTCGTATCCAACCTAAAGCTCCCCTGGTACCACTTCCTTGTCACTTGTTCACTTCCCAGAGGGTACTCAGGCTGAAAATTCAACTGCAAGTCTTTCTTTACCAAACTAAATCAACTGGACTCCTGAAGCTTTTCAATATAAGACACCACACACGATCCATTAGCCATTTTTTTGACTCTTCCCTGAATCAGCTTTTTCCCCCTCAGTTTCCTCCTTTGAGAAAGCACCAATTCCAGCTGTTACCACAAAAATTAAGAATGCTTTTTTAAACACACCTTTACACACACTCACCACAATAGCCATGTCCTACCTGAAGGTGTCATGTCTTCCTTTCAGTTTGGTGGGAAAATTGGCACATGGACCTCTGAGACCAATGAGCTTAAAGGTGTATCTCTCTTCCATAAAGCCACCCTCATCTGCTGCAGAAATAAAGTACTTCTACCTTGTCAGTTTAATGATACTTACTTTTCAGAAATTCATTGAATAATGAGCTGAGTCTTTTAGCTGAAATCAAACTGCTGTGGGTTTGGTTTGTTTTGATCCATAAAATGGAGAAATCAGCAAAGTACCAGACCTGCCCAAATGGCAGCAATACTTGCTAGTGTGTGGCAAAAAAGTTCAGGTCAGGGTCTTGCACACGTTGAACAGTAGAAGCAGGAAATCCTCCTTAAAACACATCCGATGGATTTCTGGTGGCTGAATGAAACCAGCTCTCAGTGTAACCTAACCTTTCCAAACTCAATGAATTGCTATGAAACTGTATTCCAAAATACGTATTGCAATTACACATGGGCATGGCTCCACAGTAAAGTAGAGGGTTTTTTTTTCTTTCCATTAAGAACTCTGATCCAGAAGCAGAAACTGGCTTTGTCTGGCACAAAGTTTTTCCTATCACTGTCTATTCTTTCATCCCGTGTCAGTTTTCTCAGTAGTTGCTGCTTGAGATGTTACTGAAGCAGAGGTGGCCAGACCGTCACAGTTGGGAAACAGTAACTATCCCAAGATAAGCATCTCCCTGCCCTGCATGGGAGCACAAAAAGACCTCAGAGCAAGATGTTGAACTCAGTTGAAACTTTGCCACTTTAATTCTCTTTTGGTACTTCACAGGTTTTGATTGGTTCAGTGTAGAAATGCTGAATTGTAATTGCTTTGTATACCTAGAGTTACTGTTTGTTGGCACAGCAAAACAAAGATGTGACTGCAGCATGAATTTGAGCAAAAACCCTCTGGGCATGAAAGGTACCACTCATCACTCTCAGCCACTGCTAACATCTATCCTAGTATATCTTTGTTGCTATCATTACCTCTGTGAGCTAAGTTTTGATCGGTTTTGGTCTCTCTGTTAGTACTAGAGTTGCCAAATACGGCAAAAAGAAGGCATTTTGTTGCTCAGACCTGTCCTAAGGAAATCTAATCTAGTTCAGACAACACCACTGTGTGGGATTCATCTCACCTAATTTTAGCTATTTAATAGTTAAGCAGCAAGTTAAACTAGTTAACTAATAGTGACTGGAGAGGGATGGCTATCTCCAGACAATTACTTGTCCTGGCCTGTGTCTACAATGAATCATTTTCTGGAGGCACCCATCTCTCCCTGTTTATTGTTAAGGAGTCTAGATGACTAGCTTCGATGATGACTGTAACTTTTTGGTAGCAGAAGTTGGATAAGATAAATGCTTCCAAATAATTTTTATCTAGGCAAGACAATGTTCCCATCTCAAGGTATGCTGCATGTAGTCAATGATTGACATGCAATGTCTACAGAAGTGGCTATAGGGGCTGTGAACACAAAGAGTATGATATGCTTCTCAAGCCTTCTTCAGCTTGCCTAGAGAACAGGGCTCATCTTACATTTTCATTCTTCTTATTTGATATAATTGAACTTAAGCTGCCTTTTCACAATGGATCTTTATGAATGACACACAAAAGGGAATGATATCACTGCTCTTCATTCAGGCTTATGCAGTACTCTGGGAGCCACAGAGAGAAGTTTAAATACATGTTCAGACCATCAAGAATTAAAGTTCGGGCCTTGTGCATCTTGGCATTATAGCTGCAAATAATAAGACAGTCCTTGCCCCAGGGATTTAAAGTGATCTGGCAATAAATAGCTAAAGTATTCTGGAGATGACCAAGATATGAAATGCATCAGTCCTAGTGAGCAGATTCACACCAGGCCCAAACTTAATTTTGTTTGACTAATGCCAGGCTGGCTCAATTATGGTGACTCACAATGTTTTCTTGTACCATGAACGAAAGAACCAACCCAATGTTTGGAAATGTCTGACTTCTCCCAACTTGTTAGACATGCGGTTTATTTCTGTTCTGAGGAGATGGGAAAAAACAAAAAACAACTCCCCATCCCAGCATATAACACTTCTATTCAGCAACAAGCAATAATTTCCCTATTGCTTCAGCTATCTTTTGTGACTTTTTTCCTTCCAGCAACTCAGATACTGAAAATGGGGAAAGCTGAATTCTTTGTCAGCTCTGAGTGGGGTTTTTTTGTGAAAACTTTCTAATACATGAAAGGATTTCATTTCAAAACACCAATTTTGTAGGCAGCTAACAAAGATGTCTTTTTTCTCCACTTTTCCTTGGAATAGCTTCTTAGAAAAAAATCACCGAAGGGGGGTTAATTTCTACATAAAAGCTGCTACTTGTAGGAGACCTTTATATGCTTAAAAATTTAAAAGTATTGAAAATTTTTGACACACTACACAGACAATGTCCTTCACGTGAAAATCATTGTAGATCACACAAATCCCATATAGTCTTTGAGTAATGATCATCTACTATATAAAACTAAACAGTCATAAAAAGAATCATTTAAGCAAAAGGTTGCTATTTCTTCTGGCAGTATAGTTATTGTAATAATAGCATATCTGAGACATGAGAGACTTTAAGAGAGGGGGAGACAACAAGAACTTTAAAGCAGCCAGTGTCTGTTTCCACTAAGCTACTAAATCACATCTTATTTCAGACCAAGGTACATGTTTAAATTTCCATCCAAGTTCTAATCCAGTGGCTTTAAGCTAAGCTAGTATCTGCTGCTGAACTGGATCTGCTCTTGGATAAGTTTCCAGCAATGCTTTTTTCTTAATCGTGCCAAGCCACTTGGCAAACTGTGTGCGTTCAGACCCAGAGCACAGGAGTCTCTCTCTTGCTTCAGGTTCATGTATCTTTTTATCTGTCTCCTTGTGTGCGTGACACAAGATCTCTGGATAAAATAATCTGTTCTAAATAATTCGTTATCATGGTAACACTATAACATTGCTAATATTAGTAGAATAACAGCATGCTTTAAAATGCTTCATATTTAAGCACACAGTTAAATACTGTGCCAGACTACACACCCAAAGGGTTGCTATTCACCATGCCTAACCTCATGCACTTTTTGTTGGGGCTTTAGTTCAGTGCTTAGTCTCTCTATAGTGAAGTGTGAGAGGCACTTTTAAAGGTTAATTTTAGGTGACACATCTTGTTTTCTAGAGGTGTCTTTTTGTCACCATCAGGTATATGAAAATTTCTATTGTTGCGTGCCTTAATCAGGATGAATCTAAGTTAAAATACATTTTCAGCTTGCACTTTGGAGTTCCCTAATTTGTGAATGCCAGACTTCATAACTCCAGTGACATCTTTTTTGAGACTGTATTTTCAGATATGAATTACATGATAAAAAAACTCACAGATGGATCAATCATGTAATATATATTGGTACAGTCTTTTAAGGAGAGTTTTCCCCCACACCCTCACTTCCTCAACACCCTCCATGCCTCTGATTTCCAACAGCCTGATCCCACACCACTGCTAAGCATGCTTTGTCCCCATCTCTTTCTGGTGATGGACATCCTGTGGCAGAAATTAGGGAAGACACTGGACATGAGCCTTTTCAGGAGGTATAAAGAGCAGTGCCAGATGTCCTATCTATGATAATAATTCACTTATTACCCTGAGTTCCTTTTTCCTTAAAGTCCATAACATTGTCCCTCTTCCCTGCTCATCCCAGCATTCATTGGTTCTCATCTGCTTTCTACCATTCCCTCAGTGTCAGGAAACATATGCTGAGAGGTGGGAATTTTTTACTGCCTTTAGGAGAGAAAAAGCAGGGCAACAAAAGAGGAAAGCAGCTGAATTTTGGGGCTTTATATATGTATTTTTTTTTATTTTATTTTTGGTTGCTTTTTTTTTCTTTTTTTTTTTTTGTTTAATGTGTTTTTTGTTTGTTTATTTTTTCATAATGACTTCTACACAGTATTGTAGAAGTCTGTTTTTACAATATGGTTCAAAGTTTGGAATTTGTCTACCCATTTCTCAGGACTGAATCTCTTCTGCCCCTAAGTTTTAGGTAGGTTGAGGATATATCTGGTAACTTTCCCAATTGTGGAATGAAGGGCTATTTAGATGTAGTTTCTGTTTTCTTCCTAACTAGATGTTTTAATTTAGCCCTAGGCAACTTGAGAAGGTAGAAAAACAATTTTAAAGCCTGGGATACTGAACAAGGTTTCAAAGCATTGGATAGATGTGTATCTTCTCTGTTATTAGGTGATCCCCAAATAAATACCTGTAACTAGAAGTAAGCAGATTATCTGTATGAGAACAAAATCTCAGAGTGCAGTGCAATGACTACCTCTATAAACATGAAGAGGTGAAATGAAGCAGCAGATCTGAAGACTTTTGCCTGAACCTTATTTCTGCTCTCTGGAATATTCAGGGGGGTTGTTTTGAATTATGTGGATATTCAATTCATAATATTTGATAAAGTGGTCCTCCAGGGGCTGAAAATTCTTGATATCAATATGTACCTTTAACATCTATCTGAAAAAGATTAAGTTTCCATATTAGGAGAATTCTCTCAAACTTCTGTATAGATGAAACATTTTCTTCTTAGATGAAAACACTGTCTTTCCCACCTGGTGGGAAGAAAAGAAATCTTGCATACCTTTTAATCTCCTTGAACTATAAGCCTCACAGGACTCATAAGGATTTGCCCTCTTCTTTCAGTTTAGGTGCGTGCAAACAGGAATGGTGGAGATGGATGATAACATCTTTCCATTGTATCTGTACATTGTGCTTATAAATATGATAATATAATAAATACAATATGTTTTCTTAAATATGGAATCTCCCTACTGAGCGATAGATTTCCCTGATCCCTCAAATAGCTCTATATTGAAGCAAATAAACTTTAGCTATAAAACTTTCAGAACACAATCTTTTGATTTATATTTCTCTTTGCCTTCCTGGTGGTACAGAGAAGATTTATACAGTCAGGATGATGTACATCTCAGGGGCTTGATCAAGCCACAATAAAACTGCTGCCAAAATATCCGGTCATTTATTTAACTTGAAGCATTCTGCCATGCTAGAAAAGAAAAGTTGACTGCTGAGCACCAGGAGACCCAAAATATTCCTAGCCAATGGATCATGGATTTCCCTGCATCACTTATCTTACCATTTCAGTGCAGTACCATCTGTTCCCATACAATTTTGTAATGTGCCCCATGTGTTTGTCTTCCTTGATGAAAACCAAGGAGGCAGCAAATTATCTGCAGCACTGACACACAAACTGTGATTTTTTTTTAGATCTAAGCTTAGTATAATTTCTTTTACTTTTTATACTCTGTGGGGTAAGTGCTCTCCACTGAATGCCCACATTTTGTGAAAAATTATGAACAACTGTTCAGTCAATGAATGTGCAGGAATGTTCCTAAAACTCAAGTGTCACAAGTTATCGCATTTTTAAGCTGGGGATAGTATTTTTAAAAAAAAAGTGTTAAACTTCTATAACTGTTCATTCTGCAAAACATTAAGAGGAAACAAACTGAAGATCTAATTCTTCCTGGTAAGCAGAGCTACATCAGAGGTTAATTTGGCCAGAACAGAGAACTAGGTCTCAGCTGTGAATGTGGAAATTAATTTGGGTGTTTACTGATAAAACTCTGACCAGTTTTGCAATGAACAGGAAAAACTGAATGCAGTGAGGAATAGTTAAGAGTTACCCAAGCCTCAGCCACTCCAAGTCTGTGTGTACGTGCATGTGCCTGTGTGTTTGTATATGACAATTACTATGAAGCTTTGAGTCTTAGGCTTATTCTGATAGGATAATGTTTTAATCTTAGTGTGGCCCAACTAACTAGCTACATGTGGAGCCATGACATAGCTGCTTCATTCTTTCTTTTGAGACAGAAAAGATTGACTGAAGATTGAGATGATCTGTTTAAGTCCTAAGCTGTGTTGCAGAATGGTTTACTGACTTTCATGTTTGTTTGGTTTTTTTTAATTGCATATAGCACCTACTAGAATTTTTGATAATTACAAATTATGACACAGATCCTCTTCTAAGGGACATTAGGAAAAGCTAATTTAAGCAAGTTAAATATGTAAACTCAAACCATATTACACGCCTGTGTGGACACTTGATCTGGTAATTAAAATGTCCTCCATTCAGTTTAAATTGTTGCTTCCAAAATAAATGAAAATAAATTGTAATAAAGCCGCCAGTTCACCAGGAGGAGATCGATCCACAAAGAAACTTAAGGCAGATCATCAAGTCCACATAGAAAGGCAACTCAGCACAATGTTTATGATGTCTGGAGTTTACAGCCACAACAACTGCAAGTATACTCCCAGCAGATCTCTCTTTCCCTCTTTATGTCCAAAAAATCAGGTAAAATAAGGGTTACCATGAAAATATTAATCAAGTTGATAACTCTTGAATGTTTTTGAAAGCTTTTTTCTGTGCAACTTCGAACACTGTGCTCTATTTTCTACCCCAAGCACTGCAGGGAAGAGAAGGTGGAATTAAAACGGAATTTTCACAGCATTTGTGGAGTTAATGCAGAATGTAAATGTTACTTAGCAGGGTTGTTTTCTTAGTGCTTTTGTGGGGTTTTTTTTTGGCTCTTTTTACATATTTGAGCAGTTAATGAGCCCTTCCAAACTGAAGTCCTTGTTGTGCAATTTAGCAGGATGTATGGATGCCATAGCGCGGGCTTCCCCTGAGTCCCATTTACTTCCTGATTTCTGCAATCAGATCAGATTTATGATGTGGGTAAAGAGCAGTTTGGGTCCATTTAAGGTTTACTGCTTATTGACCATTAAAACTGATAAAGTGATTTCTAGCAGCAGAGAGCAACGTTATATCGGAGATCAGGATTAAGCAGGGCCTCTGTATCTCAGGGAAGTGTTTATACTTTTTTAGGGCCTACCAGCTTTCAGGCTCACTGTGCTGCACAGCAAAGATCTTTTCTGGCTCCAGTAGGATTTTCCTAGTTGAGACACATATCTGAAAATACTACAAGTGGATGAAATGGTTTACTAAAACGTGTTAACCCAAAAGTAAAAAAATCAAAAGATTCAACTGAATCCATTCTGCTTTAAATTCAGCAGTCCTTGGAGGCTGAGTGTCAGGCTCAATGGGGGCAAAGTCGATGGACACAATGGAGTTATAACACTGCTTAGTCTGTGTCTTTGTTTTATACTTCCTCCAAAAGGGCAGGATGGTGATTTTTTCTTAGTCCAGAAGTGGGTAATTGTACTTTCTGATATTGTAAAGGAAGTCCAGAAGTGGGTAATTGTACTTTCTGATATTGTAAAGGAGGACTTGTTTCTTCTCTTCTTCTTTGTGTTTTCATTTCAACTTCTTTATCTTCAATAATCTTTCAAAGATATATGTTTTTAATGCCTTTGTGTGGTTTTGATAGCACACCCATGCATATTCTTTCTATGGAATTCAGGTATTAAAACAAAAATCTGGAAAATTACCCCATGTTTCTGCACTGATGGAGCCTTAATTTTAGAACACAGCTATTGTGAAATGAAGGCTGAATACACAGTATATTTTGAATTGTTTCCCATTTAGATACTCCTCTGTGGCATTTATTACAGTGTGCTATCTAAACCCTGGGTGGGCAACTAGCATAGAGTCAGGTGATCACCAAAATGCCTAAATGCTTTGAGCTTTTGAATCTGAGCTTGTCCTGAAGAGCAGGCTTTCCAGTCTATTTCTGCTTGAGTTTGGTCTGGAAATACTGCAGAGGCAGCACTGGAAAGAGTAGTTCCTTACCCCATTTTGTCAATGGGAGGGCACTTATAGTCAAAACTAACCCTGGCCAGGCCTAGATAATAATTCCCCAGGACTGTAAAGGAAAGCAGAGAGAATGTACATTGAAAGTCATAAAAAAGCTGAAGGAGGCCCTCTGAAGATGAAGACTTGAGTGGATTTTTAGTATCAGTGGACAGTATTTCCAAAAGCAGTCAAGTGGCTTCAAAATGTAATCATTAAGATGATTTTGGAAAAGTTACCCAGTATTGGGAATGTTACAGTCTTTCTGTTGTTTCCGAGTATTTTCTTATTTACATTTTGCACTGGAAAACATAAACCAATAAATAGAAAGATAAAAATAAATTAAAACTAAAATTATTTTGCTCAGGTAAAGTTCTAGTTTTTTGCATCTATTCAGTCTACTAAAAACAAACTGGCTAGTCTAATTTAAATATTGGTTCACATTACTGTTGTTCTTCAAAATAAGGTAAGAAATGGATGAATGGCTGATAAATCATTCCCACTTGATTCAGGTTTTTTTCTGGTACTGTGAGTTAGTGCCATATCTATTTTTTCACTAAATATATCTGAGATATTTTGTCTCATCAGCCAGAGATTCTAGTTCTGAATGAGTATCATTTTAATGAGATCTTACATCAAGACCTTTCCTACTAGGTATAACGGCCAGAGTCAAAGCCCTTGCCCTCAAAAGAAATGTGCATGTGAATAACAGTTACCAGTTCCTCAGTTTTAGCCTTCCACTAGTTTATCCTCTGCCATGTAAAGGTAATTCAAAATTAGTGCTGGTTTTACTGTGACTGTGATGGTTTCAAAGCTATTCTACAGGCATTTCAGCTGTCTTTGGTAGAGAGGCTAAACACGTGTATATACTTTGGAACAGGGACTTTTCTATCCATATTTAATCTATGTTAAGGATTATAAAAATAGAGTAAACTTGATTTCTGCTATCCTCTGACATCCTGTCATCACGATAACTTGGCTATAAGATGGTGTCTGGAGATTTCTCTATACTTGAGAAGGGTCGGTTGGGAAAGCTTTAATACAATAACTATGCCAAAAAATGTCCTTAGAGGGGACATTCCTTAGGCCTGGAGGAGCTCCTTTGTTGGCATCCTCAAAGAGAATTATTTACACTAGCAGAAAGACTTCTTGCTGCAATGGTAACCATGGTTTACAGTTTTTTTGCAAACACAGTTATACCATGTAAGACTATGACTTTTTCAAATTTGTAGCTGATTCATTTATACTTGGCAAATGTTTAAAGCCTGTTTATTCTGTCACAAAAATCTTACTTTCTTACCTTTTCAACCATCCTTTTGCTTGAACTTGGTCTCTTCAGTGGACACTTTATCCCTGTGCCAGATATCACTGTGGGAATAAGGAGCATGAGACTTTGCAAATGTCAGTAACACAAAGAATCATTAAGATAATCATAGTATCTCAGTGCCTGAGGGAAGTACCACTTCATAAGTAGTGCAAACCCAGTGTTGTCTTTTCTCCCTTTTATGGCAAGACCTACTACTATATGCACTATAATTATGTAAGTATTTAGAGGTTTTTCATCTTTCTACTTCTATTTGGGTAGGAATCTATCCAAAAGCAGCAGGTCCTGCATGTAATCAGAAAGAAACTGAGATACAGGATTGTTCTGCCATCTTGGGGAACAAATAATGGGCTTACAGCACAGTTTCCAACCAGTTTCCTTTAAAGCATCAGAGCTCCTACAATTATTCAAATCTAGTTCATCTACTGACCATAAACAATGGGATAATTAATAGAATACTTCAACTTTGAAATTGAAACCTCATGATCTAAGAATGATGAGTTGGATTGTAATAATTCTTTAAACAGTTTGATGGATTCAAATGTAATTATCACCTCATGGGCCATGGAGCATGTCATTACTGAGTATTTATTATATAGCCTTTGTCACATAATTACAGAAAGATTGCTCAGGGGTACATGCTTGATGGAGTGAAAATAAATATTTATTTTCATTTTCTCATATATGTTTACTGTTTGGAATTTTCTCCATCAAACTGTTTACAAGTTCTAAGGCAGGAGAGCAGTTTAACTGCACTTGGAAAGAATATTTCTTTGCAGGTTACATAAAAAAGCCCTTGCAGTAATGGCTTCATTTCTCTCTAGACAAGGCAAAGGAGAAAGCACATGATAAGCTTTGTATTAGTAAAAGTATAAAATCCCCCAGTAAAATTAGTTGTATCTCTTAGCTATTGACCTGAAGGTGGGAGGTTTTTTTGTATGAGCAAACACCCCAGCACTGTGCAATTATCTTCTCTTGTAACAAACTAAAAGCAGGCCAGATTTCTCATTAAATCTACTTTTCTTTCCCGAAATTCTGGTGGGGGGGAAAAGGCTTAAAAGAAAATGCAAATGTAGTGGTTGATGTAACTTACATCCACTTAAAGAGCTCTTTGCACAACCAGAATGATATAAAACATTCAATTTTAATGAGCTTCACATCAGGCACGTACACAGAAATTTCAGTGCTTATCACTACCTTAATTGGATACTCATTTTGATTCTTCACACCTCTCCCCAGGGGTGTAGTAACTGAGGCCAAGTTTATTCTTGGATCTCTTTACTTATAAACTGACTGAGAGGTAAGGCATTCCTCCTGTGGGCGCAGTTAGCCTGGCATTGTTCTGCCACAGAAACACACCCTTTCCTGAAAGAAGGAGACACACAGTTTGCTGGGATAACTGTCTCAAGATCAGGAGTTTCTGTCAGCACAGCTATGCCAACAAGGGGTCAAACCAACACGTGTGGCTGAAGTCTGGTGGGAGAGACAGAGCTTAGGACCAGTGACATATGGTCCCTGTGCTGAGAACAAGGCTTAGCACTGACTCCCTGGTAAGAGAAATGAAACGTATACAGCGTTATTTTAGATCATTCCATGTTCCATTTCCATATCCAGGGCCTCTCCCAGATGACTCGAGCAGTATAATACAATAAATGCATTGTATTTTATCTGATGCTTTCTCTACTATTCTCAGCCACCTCCCTATCTCAGATTATTTCATCTGTGTGACTCATCTTCTTTCCTTTAAAAAAGCAAGCGTGTCAGGGCATTCAGGATATAGCAAAGAAAGTAAGAAGCTGGTGAATGTATTTGGTCTTTCTTCCAGGATTTCTGCTGGGGAAAAAAAAAAAAAAAAAAAGAAAAGAAAAAGAGAGTGAACAATTGCTGGTTAAAATGTAAAATTGTGGATGAAGTATTTTCCATTCCTCAAATGGAATCAGAGTGGAAACTTTCAGAAACTCAAGAAAATTAGATTTATGATGCCATTATCCCCTCATTTTTTTTTTTTTATAGGATTTCAGATACATTTGCTGCATTTGATTATGAAAATTTGTATTGATGCAACAAACTACCTAGTCACATTTCAGAGCACACTGTGAGACTCATGCAGACAAAACACAAATATTTTGTGACCTAAGGAGCTCACAGTCTGAAGGGAAAATCAGAGACCATACAGATAAAAACAGACAAAGCAGAACAAAACTGACAAATGAACAGGCTTCTTGCAATCTTGGGAACCTGTCCTATGAGAGGAGGTTGAAAGGAGCCAGACTTGTTTTACCTAGCAAAGTCAAGGTCAAGTGTACTATTCGTAGATACATTTTGGAGATAGGTAAATATCAGGGAAAGAGAAGAACTGCTGAAATACAAGAATCATTCAAAGCAAAATGCACACAATTTCATCCTAAAACAAGTTAGTGAGATGATTTATATCACATGGAAGCACAGAAATGGCCTTCCAACATGGGAAGTAAGAGGAAAGAAATGAAATCTCTTCAAGATGGAGCATGAGGCATTTATGGCAGGATCGGGAGGATCCTGGAGTTAGGATCTATAACCTGGCATATAAGTCTCTGGAAGAAGACTTGATTGCTATTTGTTTACCCTATCCGTGCTCCATTCATAATGTACTTAATTAGCTCTGTGCTTCAGGGCCTTTGCCAGGCACGTACAGGAACAAGGAAGAATATCTTCTTTTTTCCCCTTCAATGCAAAACATGGCTTCTGGGAAACAGGGTGTTTCACTGTCAGTGATCAGTGGGAAGTCCTCGAGATACTTAGATGATTTTGGCTCATGAGCCTTAATCATTCTACAAGGATAAGACTAGTAATTGTATTTCAGGATTTGTACTGTTTTTTTTCTATTAAACCACTAATGTGTCGGGATTTGAAATTGGTAGGGGAATCGCCTTCCTTTGTTCTATTTTCTTCTAAGAAACCCCCTGCCTAGGGCAAGGACCTCAGATACTTCATTTCCCCCAGTTTTGCATGATACCTTCCTTTGGGACAGAATAGCTTTGGCCGTCTTTGTTGTATGAACACTTCTAATAAAGTTCCAAAGATTTCAGGGGTTTTGTGGTTTCTGGTGCATGGGATCATGTAGTGCAGAGCTCTCTGGACTCAGTGTTGAATGTGAAATACTTGGCTGTCTGCAATTGCAAAGGATTTATCTTTTTAAGATCTGAAAAAAAGACAGTGAGGTAACTGTGTGGATGCTTCTTGTTAGCATGGGGGAAAGGAGCACAGGAGAAAGGCATGAAAATGCTTGTCTAAAAAAGCTGAACATTAATTCTGTAGGCTGACTTGCCAGAGGCAAGGTTTTGGTAATTAGGAAGCCTGCATCCTTGGCTTTCCAGGGCATTACTTTCAGTGGTCTGCAAGTACAAGGGCAAACAACTTTTGTGTGGTGGAGGTGTCTGTTGAAGGAGAGAGAATGCTTGGGGGAAAGGGTGTGGAGCACTGTATCATCAAAGAACATGCCATGGGGCAGGACACGAAGCCATCCTTGGAGAGATTTTCTGTGAGAATGAGAATAAAGTATCCAGGAGGATGGATGCAGGAAAATCTGGATTTTTGCTCCCAGAGCATAGGAGACCGGAGGCACCTGTAGGTGATCACAAAGGAACCTCTTCTGGCACTGACAGCAGCAAAGGATGATTTTTTTTATCCATACATAGAAGCTGCAAGAATTTTCCTTGAAGTTATTTTACTGTAGTTGCAAAGAGTAAAATGGATTTAATAATCACAGGAAGGATTATAAGTTTCTCTGGAAAAATCCCCAGGTCTCTTCCATTGACTCCATAGAAGTTGAGGGATTTTTCTGATGGACAAATTAATGCAGATTGAGAGGTGATCAGGAATTCACAGGCCCAGTAAACTAAGGCTATATATATATTATAGAATCTGTGGGCATAAAATCTCCTGTACTCCTGGCACTTTTTTGTTCTGCCTTTCACACATAAGTTTTGCCATGGAACTGATAAAACTCACAGGAAAACAAAACAAAACAAAACAAAACAAAACAAACCCAAACCCAAACCCAAACCCAAACAACTATAGAAAGCAAATAATTCCACTAAAACTTTCAGTTTCTACAAAACAGTCTTTTCTTTTAGAAATGCATATTATTTTGTTCTAAAATGTTTAGTGATAGCTATCTTGACTCCTTTTAGGTGAGGCAGACAACCTGCTAGGCCCCAAGGACAGCAGTACTAATCTGCCACTGAACACAGATGAAGTATTGTCATGTTCTAGCATCCAAGTAGGGATTCCCTAGACCCATCCCAGGCATTCAACAGCTGTTTTCCAACAGAAGCTCTTCCAAACAAAGGAGACTGTCACTTTTAAATAAGGTTTTATCCCGAACATTCCCATCTAGATCTTATTCCAGCACTGTATCAGATAAGCAAGCTGGTCTCTTACGCAGACTTGATCAAAATCCCAACGAATGTGCAAAACACAGTTAGGAAATAACCTGCTGAAAGTTTCCTCTCAAGCAGGAAATGAAATGTGGGTCTCTTGGTGGAATCACTACATTTTGTTTTGTTTTAAAATGATTGTATTGTGTTATCAAACTGCAGAAGTTATTTTCCAAGTGAAAGCCCATCTCTTATCTGAGTTCTGCTAAGTGCTTTGCCTCCGATATACTTCATGGTAATGAGTAAAAGAGATTGGCTGTGAATAAAAAAGATTACATGCAAGTGCTGTCTTTTGTCAGCCTTAAATAAGTGTCTTCAAAGTTCCTCATTTTTTGGTAAGAGAAATGGAAAATTTGTTGACTTTGTCTTTGCTATTCATTGCTTGATATAGTCTTCCAGATTTCAAATACAATTGTTGCCATACATGCCATTAGGTCCTGACACCTGGATAATAATCTATTATTTGTATGAGAGAGAAGGCCTTTATTTTATGTATTTTAAAACATGTTTCAAAAATATGTCTTATGGAAAGTGAAAGAAAGACACATAAAACTATGGTATGGTGACAGCATAAAACTGTCCTGAAACAATGCTTATTGTCTAAGTTCTGGTGACAAATACAAGACTTCTGTATATGAAGAGCTTTCAGGACTGGAATCTCCAATCAGGTAATCATAGGAATCCAAACATCCATTAGAAATCACTTAGTCTTGAAGGTAAAACAGCTGATTCCTTTGCTGATCCTTAAAAATAATTTCAAAGCATGAAAGCCAGGGATCTGGTTAATGTAGTTTCTACCGACAGGGCAAGATTAATCCTCTGAACTGGGAGAAGAGACTCACTTTTGGTTTTTTTTACAGTCATTGTACGTGATCACCATGGCATAAAAATATTGAATAATGCAATTACTAACCATTTCTCAACAATTTACTCCTGAAGTTTTGTTAATTTTGTTTTTACAACTGAGATGTTTCCTTCTTTGCTTTTTTGTTATAGAGGGAAAAACTCCATTTCTCTTGAAAAGTGTTTCTCATGTGTTTTTCATCACAGACCAACAATTATTGTTTATGACCTTGGATTTTAATGGTAAATTCAAACCCATCATTTTGGAAATTTTATGAATCTGCAAATAAACCTTGTATAAATTTTTCATGTTTGGAATTTGAGCACTTACTTTAGAAGCAGCCTATGCTTGGTACTACATATATATAACCTTAAGCCTTTAACTTCATGCTGAGAATATAATCAAGCAACCTGCTAACTTTCAGGCTATCACTATTTTAGTCTTGGTTGTCTCCACATCCTTTGGCTGAGGGATGGAGTCTTTTGAAACTTCTTGAAAGTCACTCAAGTGATTTCTTCCATCCCCTCCTGGCCAAAGGGCTGAGTATTGACTCGATTATAGGGTTTGAGACTGTGCAGTTATGCACTGGATTGTAAAACATTTCACTTACAAGAAATAAAACCAAATTACAGAAAAAGCAAATCACATAGCATGTGTAAGTGCAACCCTGATAGAAAAGAGTCCCTCTGTCCCAAAACTAGCAATACTGCTGCAAGCCAGCAGAAGCATGTGGTTATAAACTGTGCTTTGGGACAACCAAGGTCCCACCACAGGCTTCCTATATAATTTGGGCAAGTCATTTTTTAATCTCTCTCTGCCTCAATTTATGAGAGGAACCACAGTACTTTGATTGTTTTGCCTGTGTTGCTTTTTGTGGGAGAGACTGTCTCTATCTGATAGCACACCACTTAGTACAGTGGAGCTATGACAAAATTGTGTTTCCCTAGGGACTTCTGCAATAAGTATGGCATGCACTTGTCCTTGTCACAGCGGAGTATATGTTCTTAGCCAGATAGCCAGAATCTGGAGCTTTAGAGATCCATCGTAAGTCTATGGTAGAGCTTTTCTCTCCCCATGTCTGTACAAGGCAGACTGACGGCAGTTTGCAAGTTTCTCTCCTGACTGCCCTTTTGCAGCAGTTAAGAGTCCTCTCAGTCTGAAAGCTTATTGCACAGAGAAAGGCTGGAGGCTAATAACAGCATCCTAGGTTCCTGCTGAGACCAGCAGAGACCTTCAGATGGAATAATTTTAATGAACTTCACGTGTTGGTTGTGTTGACATTTACTTGAGAACTAGTTTCCTTGACTCCTTTTATAGTCACTGCAGACAAACAGACACTTCCAAGATGGGATTCATCTGCTCTATTTTAAGTTATTATTTTAGGGTTGGATAAATCATCCCCTAGTGTTTCCTTTTTCTTTTCATTGACTACAAAGAGAGTCCAAACAATTACCTCATGTGTGGACTTCTACCCTGTAGATCTGAACTTCAACTCATGGTGCTCATACAGCATCTACTGACACCACCACACCTTCCCAACAAAGTCAGCAGCACTATCTTAATTTTAGTTTTTCTTGGTGGGGAAATTGAGGAGCAGTGATATAACCACAGTCTTCAAAGCCACCAAACAGTCCCATATTGACCCAGTGCTTGATACACTCAGTAACCATGCAGACCCAAACTGCTGTTTTGTAAAGCTTGGCACTACTCAGTTGAGGCACTCCATGTTTAAAACTTGGATCTAAAGATCTTAGATAAAGCTACTCTAAACTAGAAACACACATTATGCCTAAGTTCATGCTTATCATTTGTACAATGAGTTTTACATTTTAAGAAAAAGAAATCCTCAAAGGCACCACAACGGCAGCTACAAATGCCACTGGTACTGGGTTATTTCTTTAGACATGTGGCAGCTGGTGTTGAGTAAGAGCTCTTGAGTCATTTCTAAACCAAATAGAATGCCTGCTGTGTCTGCAGTTACTGGGTATCACAGCTCTTAAGGTAGATAATTCTCATGGATTCAACTTATTTTGAATAGTCAGGGGATAAACAGAAGGATTAGTAAATATGGTGTACTGTGACATGTGTAAAATAAAAATGAGTGGAATAACTAAATAACTCTTAATAGGTAATCTATCCTGTCAGCAGCATGCTATCTAGCTGCTGAATAATTAGTTGCTTAAAGAACAGTGTCAATTCCTTGGGACAAGTCAGAGCAGAGCACCCTGTGGGAAAGGTGCTTTCACATGCTTTCTCTTAATTACTTGAATGGATTTCATAATTTGGTGAAATCTGGCTGGGACATGAGGTAAAACACGCATAATCTTTGCCACCTATTACATGGCTGTATTAGGGCATGTTTCTAAACACTGGCAGAATGTGTCCCTTTGTGGAGACTGTTAATGATAAGTACCAGCATCAGCCAAGGCTCAGCTGGTGTAAGAGCCAGTTCTAGGCATTTGTACTCTTGGCAGGTTTTTGGGGGCCTGATACTGAACCCTACAGCAGTTTCTGCACAGTTTCTGCAGAGGTGTTCTACTGGCTTGCCACGATCATGCAGGTCTCTGTTGTGGCAGAGCCTAGTGCTCCACATCCTGAGCTCAGAAAGGGCCTCTGAAAACACAGAGGTGCCTTAAGGAAACACAGCAGCTTGAATGAGAAGGCTGAAACCAGTTCAGAGATGGGTACTCCCCTCCAAGATCCCTGCCTTGCTCCTGGTGCTTCACTTCCACAACTGTTCTCCTTTCTGGCACATCCTAGTTTCTTGCTTTTCTCCTTCACCCTTTTTATCCTGCTTATTTTCTAGCAACCTCCCCTCGCTCTCTTTCAGCTTTCTAAGCATGACTTTAAAGCATTCCTGGAGCAAGTTTAATATGTATGGATAGCCCTCTGAAGGTAGTACCACAAATAAACCAATGTAGGAGTCTAGCATGAAGGCAGATTGATGTTTTTTCCAACTCGGTTTTGTCACTTAATATTGTCTGAACCTCTCTGTGTCAAACTCTTTAATTGCCTATAACCAATTCAAAACATGTTGTCCAGCATCAAAGAAATACACTAAAGGAATAAACTTCTCAAAATATTACAAATTCTTTCAAAAAGCCAGGAGAAAATAGAGTTGCTGTGACAGCATCATCTGAAAGAAAAGCTATGATGTAAGCTCAAATCATTAAATAGGAGAGAAGACACAGAAGTGCTTACACGACCAAATTTAAAATTTGCAATTGAACTGACAATCAAATATCAGACATGAATCTTTAGGAAACTAGGCACTGTAAGTATGACAGAATGACTAGTTTACATCTTTAGCAAGAGAAGGGATGAAGAAAAGTGAATAAGTTGGGAATGGTGCATAGTGTCAAAAGACATTCTGGGTACATAACTCCTATTTAAATGAATTTCCTTTTTTTGTCTAACTCCATTGATGAAATGTACTACATAAATCACATAGGAATCTTGCTTTCTGTAGTTGTTTAGAAAGCAAATTTCTTCTTATTATTTAAGAATGATGTCTTAATCAAATTTGAGATTTTATGTTAGAAACCCCCCATGTTAGTCCAGAGAAAAGGGAGGGCATTAAGCTTCTATATAGATTTTTTTCCTGATTCAACAACGGACCATGCTGGTGTAAGATTTTTAATGGGCATTAGGATTCTCTTAATTCATAAGTAACCTTGCCTCACTGTAGAGACAGCAAAAGCTGATAGCCTGATTTTAATCTGGGATGTAATTATACAATTATAACAATTAACAAAGTTGAGCCTATATTGAGACTTACGACCCATCTTGTCATTAACTCTTAATCACGGCTCTTCTATGCAGCTATTACACCCATGTATATGCACATATTTCTTCAAGTAAACTCTTAAGTAATATTATAAATACAAGGAATTTGCAAAGTTGAGTTTCCAGAAGCTAATGGCAGAATTAACAAAATGTTTTACGTGGCTTTAATCAAGTTCTTAAACATGTATGTTTGATGATACTAATTATTCAGGGCATCTTTAGTTCACTCAGCATGTATACTTGCTTATTTACTCTGACTTCTCACACTTTTATTCTAGTCTCAATACTTCATGCATTTAAATATTTTTCTAAATCTGATTAACAGCACATTGATCAGATTTTCATGTGGATTCCTCTTTTGTGTTCATCATGGTTTGACAGTGTTCCCAGATTTCTAACACAATGTTCATCTTTGTTGTGGGTTGACCTTGGCTGGCTGCCAGGTGCCCACCAAGCTACTCCCTCACACCCTCTCATTAACTGGCCGGGGGACAAAATAAGATGAAAAGCTCATGGGTCAAGATAAGGACAGGGCAATCCCTCAGCCCATACTGTCATGAGCAAAACAGACTTGACTTGGAGGAAGTAATTTAATGTATTACTAATTGAACAGAGTAGGATAATGAGAAAAGAACAAATCTAAAAATGCCTTCCTCCCAGCCTTCCCTTCTTTCCTGGCTCAACTTCATGCCCAACCCTTCTTCTTCCTCCTCTGAGTGGTGCAGGGGGTTGGGGAATGGGTGTTACAGTCAGTTCATAACACTTTGTTTCTGCTGCTCCTTCCTCCTCACACTTTTTCACTGCTCCAGCATGGGGTGTCTCTGATGAGACACAGTTCTTTATGTAACTTCTCCAATGTGGGTCCTTCACATGGACTGCAGTCCTTCACAAACTTCTCCAACATGGGTCCTTTCCACAGGTGCACTCTTTCAGGAATGGACTGTTCCAATGTCAGTCCCCCACAGGGTCATGGGTCCTGCCAGAAGCCTGCTCCATCTCGGGCTCTCCACAGGTTGTAGGTTCCTTCTTCACCGACCTTGGTGTCTGAAGAGTTTTTTCTCTCACATACCCTCACAACTGTCTCCCAGGTGGTGCTGCACAGCTTTTTTTACCGTTTCTTAAATACATTATCACAGAGGTGCTACCACTGTTTCTGATGAGCTCAGCTTTGACCAGCACTGAGTCCATCTTGGACCGAGCTGGAACTGGCTGACTGACATGGGGTCAGCTTCTGGTGTCTTTTCACAGAAGTCACTCCTGAAGCCTGCTCACTACCAAAACCTTGCCACATAAACCAAATACAGTCTTCCTCTGTCTTCTCCTGGTGTCTCAATTTTCTAGTTCCAAGCTCCTCTTCTGTCATAGTGCTTCATCCAAACTCTGGGTTAACTGGTTTCCGCATCCCTACTCCTGTTCTTAATCTTCCAGTTCTAGCTTTATCTGGTCCTGCTGTCAATATGTGTGTTCATCGACTCACTTCCCTCATCTTCATAATGTCATTATGAGCAACTCTAGTTTTAAAATCAGCCAGCATTCTTCTAGATTTAAACTTGATGCCAGCAGAAAATCACTGCAAACTCATGAGAATCTGGCACTCTGTTCCATCCTGCATCAGGGGAGCTAACAACCTTCTGTGAATAACGGCATGCACAGCATTTAGTTTTTCTCTGCTAGTCTCTGGTTTGGTAAGGTCAGCGTGTGGAGTCATGAGGGACTTCAACAAGCTTAGGCAGATTTTTTGCAAAGGCAGGACTTATATTCCCCCCCCTCGCACCCCATCAGAGGGACCATGCCACCCGTTAAGATTTTCAAGTCACAGCTTCAAACCATGGAGGAGTTAGAGGGTTACAAAGAGAAGAGGTCAAGACTGGAACAAACTGATTCTCCCTGACAATTTAGTTTTTGGAAATGGTTGAAGTATTGTTGGGTAAAAAAGATTAAAAAAAAAATTATAGCAGCCTGAGGCAAACCCAATGCTTACAATTTGTTCAACATGGAGTCTGGGTTGAGAAATGAGATGCAGACAGAGGGGACAGGGGCAATGCTGGACTTGAGAACTGGCAGAGAAGTGGTAGCAGATTGTCTGGGCAATGCCTGCTGTGGAAGGAAGGGCTCTGAGCTGAGGTGAAAAAATGGATGCAGTCTGACAAAATTGCAAGCAACAAAAGCAATGGTTCCCACTGTGAGATGATCGTGTCTGTGTGTTGATGTCAGGCTCAGGGCAAGGAGGGCCCCAGGAGAAAACATGGCCTACTGGGAATATGTTGGAAGACAGTATTTTGAACACATCTATGCTGCCTGTTGGTGGACACTGGGTGACCAAACCCTCCTCTCCCCTGCATCCTGTTACATCTGTGGAAAGAGCTGTGCATTCCCCTCTTGCGTGCAGACCCTGAACATTATGGGAACTGCACAAAGCTGATAGCACAGATACAGCCTCTAGTAGGATACAGTTCCTCCAACCCCCAGGATTTCTACTGGTTGTGTCATGTTACCTACACACACCCTGGTAAGTATGAACAATTGATATTCTTTTTGATTTTTACATGGGCTATTTATAGAGCTCTTAGTAAACAATAGGGTTTCATTCATGATTCACACAGCACAAGTAAATGAAGGAAGCAAAGTGTTGTTTCCCACATCGTATTCATCATGCTCCTGTGATTGCTTTTATATCCAAACATATAGTCATTCATCTATTTACTTTTTCAGTGCACAGAGGAGTGCAGTGTAAGTTGGGTCTTTTCTTAGGTCACTGGCCTTTGAACATTAATTGCAGAATAACAATCTCTTGGAAGCCTGTTCTACTGGATCCCATCCACTGTCTTACTGTCCAAAATGAGTTTATTTGGAAATGTTGATTTGTTTTACAAATATAGTGGAAACCTATACTCAAGGTAACAGATACAAAAATAACTAAAAAATTCTGTCACAGCAACAGGAATAAGGATAGGTATTAGGAACTGAAAATAAACCATGCTACAGTTATATGGCGGTTACTAGCAGGTAGAGATTTGAGAGTTAATGTTATTACTAAGAAAATCCAAACTTTTCCAGAAATAGTAATTAAAAAATAATGTTACCAAAAAACCTTAAGTCTGTCCTGTAGTAATTCCATCTAATGACAATGGGGTTCACATATTTCACTGTAGGTGACCTTTGATGAAATGAGAACTGTTTCTACAAGCACAATCATTATGCAAGAAGAACCAACACACAAACAAAACATATAGGGAAAAGTAACAGTGAAGTCTGGGCAGAGAGCCTGCTGGTGTTTCTCTTACTGGGTGTGTGAACTCTCTGGAGACTCTGCTGCACAAACATGTTGCGCAGGCCAGGGAAAGGTGTGAGTCAAACTTCAAAAAGTTCCCAGCACAAGAGTCCTTGCTAAGCCTGGCCAGAGGGCAGCAGTATCCCAGCACAATGCAGCAGTGTGGCCATACTCATCCTACAGGAGCATCTCAATTTTAGTTGAGCACTGAAGACTGCACTGGGGCTCTGCTGGGGCACAATGCTTCTCTCTCCAAGTGACACAAGGGCCTCAGGGAGTCCTGTGCTCTGCTGGCCAGGGCCAGGGTCCCCACCTCACTATACTCCCTGAAAAGGCATGTTCTGCACTTGCTGGCAGGTGGTGAGGGGCTGGGTGCTGCCCGTGGCTCCTGAGCTCAGGGAACTGCTTGTGCCTCTTGTCCCCCCATTACCAGGCATGGGATGCCAGGTTGTCATGAGGCACCTCCTGAAAGGCCCCCTGGGGCTCATCAGCAGTGCTTCCTACAGGCAAAGATGGGGTCATTTATCTCCATTGCTATTTAGCTTTTCTCACTTTCAGTGAGAAGGGCAGATGGAGTAGTCAGCATCTGCAGAATCTTTTAAATGCTAAGAGATATCAGGCGATGCCCCTGCTCTGAGAAGCTGAACAGATGTGCTAAAATTAATCTGCATCCCCAGAAGGCTTTTCATGTCAATTTGTTTATTTTTTGGACAATATCAGTCAGGCTGAATCGAGCTATCTGGATTTTATGTTCCTGGGAACCAGTTTCATTCACAGAGCTTATGCCAAAAGAATAAAAATTATCTAAAACTAAAGATGATTTCTAGAAACTGCAAAAGCCAGAAGATGTCTAAGGTTTGCCTCCTCTTCTGAGAGGAGGAAAATAGAGCTTGAATCTTTGGAAAAATTTGGTCCACTTCAGAATTCATTCACTGGAAACTCATTAATTAGCCTTGGAAAATATCAGGACAAGTCAAAAAGATTGAAAGGCAGGCTTACTGTTGTGATAACCTGGTACATGAGCCACGAGGTGCTCATTTTACAGAGGACATAGAAGAACTCTGGCCCATGGGCTGATACTCTCAGAAATTAGATGACATATGTAGTCCTTATCCATTTAGCAGAGATAATGGGAAAAAGAACACCAACAATGCTGAGCAGTGCACATTTCTTGTGGAAGTTCTCTCAGTAGGAAAGTGGCTGAAAGGCAAAACTGGAACAACACTGGAGACATCCAAGCCATAAAGACTGCAAATCAAGTCTATTACACACCATAATCTATTTAAATGCAACCAATATCCTAAAAAATGGGGTCATGCCCAGAAGACCTGCTTAGCTATTTGCTTTTCCTGTCATCCACATCTCTGCTTATTTGAGTATTTTGATGCCCTTACAGATAGTATTTTACTGTACCTTGGTCAGGCTTCAGAAAATAGATGTATTTTAATGGTATGAAAAGAGCAATTTCAGTTTTTCATAAATGCACCTGAGATCCTTTCTTATATAACATAAACCAGAAGTCTTTGCCAAGGCAACAGGTTTGGATGGAAGCTTATTTAATTAAAGTTTTCTGAGGATAAATTGAGACACTTCTGCATGGTACTGCATGACATATTATAAACCAGAAAACATTAGATATTATTAAGTGACACAGCTGTGCTAGTTTGAAAAAATATTAAAAATCTTAGGTATAGAAAATTATATACTCTCTCAGGACTAGAAGAATCACTTGTAGAATTGAATGCATGAATGGGAATTGGGAAGATTTTCCTCATGATTCTTTCTTAGGTGGTGTCCATGTTTTCTTTGTTTGCTGAAGTTAGTGGGATGGTGTGGGCTAAACTTCAGCTCTGGCCCAGTTGTTTATCTTGCACAGGACCTTCAGCTCATTTTGAAGGAACAACACAACATTTGTATATTACGGAGCCAGTTCACTTTTCACATACCCTGCTTTTCCTCCAGCGCAAAGTTATTTGATTATTCTAAAAATGTATGAATTACAAGTATGAACTGCAAACATGAAATACAAATATAACTAATACAGACAACAGCATATGAATATAGGAAAGTAAATACTATAACCAGTATAACCTGACCATTTTGAATACGTCAGCTTTTCAAATGGAAAGGAATGCTATGGAATTTTGCATGTTATCTGAATTTTCTTAGTCTCTCTTCTATATAAATTGTTTGACACCAAAGCATTAGATCAGAGCATTCTTGAAGAGTTTGAGGCCAAACCTCAAACAAAAACCTTCTACAGAAACTTTCATGTAATTTCTTACATTTGGCTCTTCAGAGATGAACTGGTAGTCTCTCAAAAGCTGAAGTGACTAAATTTATTTGAAGTCTGATTTGTTACACATGTAAGCATGTTTTCTAAATCTCCATGTATAAGTAGATAAATAAATGATTATCAGACATTATGATTCAACAGAATACTCTAAGAGGGAGTGATTTTTCCCTTCCCAGCACTTCAAGCATAGCTCTTAGTGATGCAGCAGTTCAATAACTAGGAATGTGCCAAGCACTCCTGTACTGGTTTTGGCTGGGAGAGAGTTAACTTTCTTCATAATAACTGGTATGGGGCTGTGTTTTGGATCTGTACTGGAAACAGTTTTGATAACAGAGATGTCTTAGCTATCACTGCGCAGTGCTTATACAGAGTGAAGGCCTCTTCTTCTCAGACTGCCCCACCAGAGAGTAGGCTGGGGGTGCACAAGAAGTTGGGAGGGGATACAGCAGGGACAACTGACCCCAACTGATCAAAGGGATATCCCACACCATATGGCATTGTGTTCAGCAATAAAAGCTGGGGGAAGAAGGAGGTAAGGGGGATGTTCAGAGTTAGATGAGGCACTCAAAATTATGGCATTTGTCTTCTCTTCAATGTTAAATAATTCTGATTTGTGTTTTTATAGACAGTATGTTACACTTTTTTTCAGGTTTAAAAGGAAGTATTTGTGATAATGATAACTGTCTTTAAGGCTGTTTTCTGGGCAGCTTTTACTGATCTTAGGTGCAGGCAGAAACAGGGAGATTCCTTGTAAGCTTTTGATTCCTTGTAAATTCTTGATTCAGTGATCACTGAGCATTTCTCCCACGTCAGTCGCTGCTAACGTGCATATTATAGACCCAAGCTACTTGTTATGCCTTGGAGTTTACAGTTCCAGTACTCAAAGACCTATACATCCAGTGTTTTCTAACTCAAACTGTTCACTTGCAAGTAAAAAACCATTCCAGCAATAAAAAATGTAGAATCAGAGATTCAAACTAAAGTTCCAGAAAGTACAAATAACTACAGTGAACTTTCTTTCCTAAGACAGTTCCAACAATGTATTTAGAAATTGTCCAATGGCAGGTATCAGATAGTGATTTTAAAGAAGACTGCTACTTTAAAGAAGCAATATAAAGTGACTCAGAAATTTTCAATATAATTTAGTTGGTTTTGATGTGTCATTTTTGAAGTAATGTAGTTTGAGATAATTGAGAGAAGTCTATATTCATGGGACAAGATGTTCAACACTGTTTGAGGAACAAGTTTCTTCTAAGGTTCATCCAGAAAAGAGGTATTGAAATCTGAAATTCTTAGTGGATAGCTTTAAGGAAGTCCTACACTTGCCAAAAGTTATGGAAAAATTAAGAAAATCAATTCCCAAGATCTTTCCATCTTTTTTTCAAGATGAATAAAGAATTCCTGTTCCCAGTTCTTCAAAATCTCTTTGGATTAACTGTGATGTAAATGAAATCAAAACAGGATTTTCTAGCTATAACAGATATGCATAGCTGCCTACAAGGTAATTAGAAGAATTCAGCCATCTGAAGAAACCTGGGAAGCTCCAAAATCCTGAGGTGAACCTTACTGTAGGTGGTTTCGACAGAGTTGAAAAACAACTTCATGCCTAGAGGATCTACCATCAAAGGCAAAGTCTCTTGCAGAAATGCTTATGAAGGATGTTACTGGGCCTTATTCTCATGTGACTTCAGTGACCAATTTGTAAAAAACAAGGAGAAAACCATGGGCACAGAATCAAGCTGTAGATCAGGATTAACTCCATCCACTGAAGTCACAAGTTTTAAAGTGATGAAGATCAGCCAAGCACGTGCCATGTTTCCCACCACCGACAGCTCTCCAAGTGCTTAGCGCGCTTTCTTAATGCGTTCAGAACACCCTGACACTTCCAGATAAAAGTTTTCTTGTAAATCAGAGCAGTGATGGGGTGTTACTGCTACTCATCTAAGGAGACCCGTTCTTCTTACGCTGCATTGTACACTGTTCTTGAAATGTACTGGATGTCCTGTCAGCACATTCCAGTAATTTGGTGGCACAGCCAAAACTGGGAGAGAAAAGAAATCCTAGTTATCAAATAGGCAACAATATGAATCTGTTAGTTAAGTTATGCCTCAGGTTGTTTCTAGACAGGAATGCTGGCACCTGTCCCCTAAAAACTAATGTAGCTCTGCCAATGCTGTGCAAGTGGTGCATGAAATTTTAGTGTGAGGGTTGTTCAAAGTAAGCTTTTGATTCAGGATTAGGAACAGTGAATGCTAAGCCCTGGAACACCCCTGCAGTGTGCTGTACTCCATGCTCGGAAATACACTCCAGTTAAATAGCCTGGGTCAAGGAAACATGGCCTACATGATGTCATCTCTTTCTGAGATGATCTTGAAATGACCTTGTTTCTCTGAGGCAAGGGTGAATATATCTTTTGTCAATGACACACTGTACCTATCTTTGCACTCCTATTGCCAAGCTGGCTGGGACACACTCAGTTTCCATGCAGACTGAAAGCAACAACAGCAAGTTAAGTCTTACAGTTTCACAACACATCTCTTCATGAGGCATTTTCCAGAAATAAAATCTCAGCCTACTGAAAAGGAAGGCCTTATATCAGGAGCCTGATTCATCCCAGCAAACTTCATGTTATGATTCAGTGTTGTCCCGTCACATTATCTCAATTGGATCAGCAAAACTGTTGCAAGTAGGGTATGCAATGATTTTGGATGCTGGCAAAATACTGCCGTGGAGACCAAACCCAGGAATCTCTTTTTTATTTCCCAATTCAAAGTGCATCTTGAAGTTTTTCTGGCTCGTCTATGAAGAAGCTTAACAAGACTTTCTCTGCTAAGGTTGTTTTATTTTTACAGGCACAATGAAGATTTCTTTGCTTATGGATGGAAAAAGGAGGCATTCCAAAATGTTTACCAAAGAATAGTTGTTTACAAAACTAGCATCTTGCTTCTTGTCTTGGGTAACTTAGCATCCATAAATGGCAAGAAGATTGTTCTGGTACTTCAAGTCCTCCTGCATTATTCATTAGCGAAGCTCAAGCTGAATAACTTTCATTGGGACAAAGCTGTTGCTAAGCTTAAAGTTTGGGAGATCTAGTAATGCACTTTTGCTTATCCTTCTCCCCAGGAAACTCTTCCACTCACACGATGTGAGGACACCGTGACTTGGCAAAATCACACTTTGTGCTACTTCCTGGATACTGGACAGCAGGACAAGTATGTGAAATGAAGAGAAGATTTATTAACCCTGACACTTCAGCAATGAATCTATGTCAAAATAAGAGGAGACAGAGAGGGGCAAAGAAAGGGAGGATAAAACTACTTCCTCATGGCATACTAATATGGTATGACAGGGCTTTTCCCTAAATGAGCAAGAAGAGACAGCCATACGTATATGTATGTTTTACAACATCTATATAGCAGCTTGAATGACAAATGTAATTACACCTCTGACAAATAAGTGTCCGGCTTCTATTTGTCTTATTTTAGAGTAAGACACAACATTCAGGATGCCCTTAGCTCTTCAGTCACTCATCTGCAGAGTGTCTGAGTTCACAATTTGCTCTATTGCCATTTCACATTAAGGAAATGGGGATTTCACTTTAAGACAGCAAAAGAAAACTTCTGTCTTCTAAAAGAGTGGAAAGGACTGAGGTTCAAAGCTGAACTGTGGCTTTTGCTGATGGTTAGCTTTTGGTCACAATGTTAGCAGTGTGATCATGAGAGCACACTCTCCTAGCAGAGCCTTTGGCAAGGGGTGAAGTGTGAACTCAGCTGGGGAGGCGTACAAGAAAGGTGAAAGGAAAAAGGAATTTGGAAACCAATCTGCAAGTAAGACATTGCAGAAGCTTAAAACATTTCTGCAAGATTATAAAAAGTACTACAAGACTCTCTGTCCCTGTGCATCAGTCACAGAATCAGAGTCACAGATCCCTCAAGCAATTCCTAGAGATATATAGAAATAAAAGTAGAAACAGTCTGCAAATAAGTGCAGCACCACTGTATTGAAGGAAACATAGTAAACAGTGAGTTAATTTGGCTGCAGTGTATTTGCCAAAGTACTACCCTGGTGCATTTTTCTGAGCTCTGACTCTCCAAGGGTGTTCTACCTCCTGTATAACTCACACTGCAACTCTGAGAAATTACTTGTTGTTTTAAAAGCTCCCTTCAAAGGTCAGAGACTCTTGGAAATGTATTTATTCTGGCATTCTCAGCAGAAAAATCATGGGCTGAGAGAGCACAAAGACTACCTGTTAATCCCTATAAATGATTCCTCTGTGGCAGTGTAGAGATACACTGGCAGGTTGTTAGGAAGAAAGCTTGCACGACTTCCCACTGCACTAATATGCTCCTGCAGATAAAGCTCTCAAATCTGCTTTCAAAGTTGTCATTCTGACACTAGACTGGTCTGTGAGCAATGTCTTCAGAGATCAGGGGAAACCATGCTCATAATACTATTCACATGTACCTTTTATGAGACTTATATATACTATAACATCCTTTAAAAAACAGGTATTTCAAAATCCTTGTCCTTAATATTGTGATATATTTTTGTTTGTTTTCTCATTTACTCCTTAGCCCTCCTGCCCCACCTCCCCTCCCTGCCCCCCCCCTCCAGTTAATTAATTTTCTCATGCATCTTGTAGGAAACAGCTTATGTGAGCTTGATGTGAGATGAAATTAATCTTTTTCAGGCAGATGTTTTCTAGTATACCTACTATTTTTCATGCAAACACTTTCATTAAACTAACTAATATTTGCGGAATAGTACACACTTACACGCAGCACATAGGTTAAAATAGCAACTTATTACTTTATTTTTGGACTCAGTTCTGCTCAGTTAAGACTAAATGCTTTTGTGCTAGAAGAATTATTCAATAACTACAGTTATTTGTTTTACAGTGGGTATGGTGTCATTGTGTGTGCAAGATATGCAAGTTGTCTGTAAATGATTATTATAATTAGTATTATATTTTGAATGAAAACATTAATATAATAGTGATAAATGTACAAACCAAATATGAGCAGCAGGTAACTTTGAATCCTGTGTTGATTTATCTCTGTTTATAGCCACTGACTTCATTTACAGCACAGGGTAATTCTCAGTACACTGTGATTTTTATATTCACTTGTCATACAAGTTGACTACAGTAGGTTCCCATTTATTTTAAGTATTCACATGTTCCAATCATGTAACTGTATGCTAAGAGTCTGCACTGTTGATTGCATACAATAGGTGTGTTCCAGGAATGCAGAATGCACTCAGGTATCTTTGTCTTGGAAAGTATGTTTTGCCTTCAGTACTGTACATTGTGTATTTCAGCTCAGTCTGCAATTCATGGACATTTCTTAAAACCCCTATTTGTTAAATAAGCCATCCATATACATTTATTTCATTAAGTGCCTGTAAGTGATTACTAGTACTACACAGCTAGTAGAATGCAAATATTATCAGTTCAGGAGAACTTTAAAATATAAATTTTTTCTTCTAGACACAAAATGACCTAAGAAAATGCTCATGACATGTGAAATTTAAGGATCCTACTGACAGCACTGAAACTCAGTATTGAAAAGAAAATGGGCCACTCATCTCCAGTCCGTCTGGGACCATTTTTCTCGTAGCTTAAGAATAGACTTGACAATCATCACCAAAGGGCCCAAAGTCAGAACTTGTGTGTTTGGCCTTCCCTGACTCTATACAAATGGTGATGGCACTAAAGAGTGGGGGAAAAGAGTTGTTTGTGTAGGACTGCTTCTACAGGGAATGCTTTTAAAACTTTTCCATGCAGCATCAGCTGTTTTTTAGTGATAATATTTTTATCTTCCACTAATCCACTTAAGGCAAGACATAACATTCTTATTCTGTTATTTTACTGGAATTCTTATTTGTTCTAACTTATTTTGATGTCCCCACATCACTTCTTTAATCTAATTTCAGTCTGAACGGCAGCACAGTAACTGGTTTATAGTCATGGAAGTGGCTTGTGCCAAATTAGAAAAAGCACATTGTTGTTATTTTTGCAAAGCTGAACTTGTTAGGGAAATTACAGGGGTAATGCTATGACAAAATCAACCGCTAAAGCATCATTCTTCTAGGTCCAGTACTAAGACGCTTTATATGGGCATACAAGGTCCAAAAAACGTTTCAAAACCTCAGCAGGAAAGAGCCAAGAGAAAATCAACATAGAGCAACAAACCCCCTGAAGAGCGAATTTGTATTTCCATGTGTCCTTTATAGGAAATTTCTTTTGTACGCTTTTGAAGCTTACGACAGAGAAGGGATGGAGATGTTTTAACATTGCAGGACTGCAGCAGTGGCAGTTTATTCTGGTCACCCTCTAGCCTCTAGCTAGGACAGGAGCACTGTTGATATTAACAGCAGCAGTTGGTAGGTCAGGAAGAGATAAGAGGCATTGGTGTTTCTGAGCTTTGGTCTGTTAGGGACTTCAGGCAGCAAAAATTTGGGATACTATCAAACTGGGAAGTACCTAGGATTGAAGAACGCCAGACACTCACAATGAGAGGAAAGCTGAAAAAATAAAGGAGGATGGAGGTTAAAGCTGATGAGCTAAATCGTGTTAAAGGTTACATTTTAAAGATTCATTCAACAGAGTAATGGACTACTTTTAAGTGATAAAGTGGGAGGAGAGTCAAGGATTAATGGGAAGAATAAAGGATTGTTGGAAAGAATCTCATACTGTACCTGTCTGCTATTTAATTGGAAGCTTTGTTGGGAAATACATCATGAATAAACCATAAAAAGACACTTTAAAAAAAACCCACAGCAATTCATTCTATATAAGAAAAAGCTCACAGTTTTATTGTGCAGCTGCTTACCAGTGGCATAAAGCTGGTTCCCATTATATTTCATGTTCTCTTTTACCACTTTCTCCCTTTTCTTAAAGTGTTGCCATATGTTATACACCTTATTTTCTTGAAAAACTTACTGCTGGAAAGCCAGTGGCATATGAGCAATGTTAATGCTATCCTGTACCTAACATGTAAATACATAGCAACTGACTCTGCTCTCAGTGGGAGAAAGCTTGACCTTGGCTGCTTAGCATCTCTGAAAATCAGGTCGCTCTTCTAGATGCCTGAATGTGAATTTAATTTTCTAATGGTGGATGTTCTGGTAGCGTTTTTAAATATGTTGAAGTGCAACTTCTGAAATAGCTTTTAGGAAATTAAAGCAAAGAATAGATGAACTGTAGATCTTTGAGTTCACTCCTTGAGTGGCAATCCTTTCCCTGCCTAAACCATGTAGTTGTTTGAGGTACAATTTAAGCAATTAAACTTTATAAATACTTGGACAGTGTCAGTGCATCTGGCATGAATTGAGAGTCTAGATGCATATTTTCTGCCTGTGCACATTTTGGGGTTTACAAATCTGGTAAGGATCCCAGGCTATAGTGGTTCAGTGGTTGTGACTCCATTTTTACAGAAGCAGAGTCAAAGATGAAAGATTGGTAGCAATGCTGCTACTACTCATTCTGCTACAAATTAAAACAGTAGGAAAAAGCTGTAGGCTCTGATGTGTGCTCCCTGAAGGCAGTTTACTTTAGACAGGCCTAGAAATGAAGCCTAGAAATGCTCCAGGGGACTGGGATTCTCTATTCCTAGCAGCACACTCTAACCACCAAAGTCCTTCTTGTTTCTTCTTATTCTGGTCCCATCACTCCGTAAATCCTGGATGCACGTAGACACATTTGAAAGACACAGTTGGTGTATGCTTTTGCCATTGAAATATTACCTGGATGTGCTATTTTACAGATGTTGACTATCTGTTGATTTACCAAAAGCCTTTAAAGCAGCCTCACGCTCTTAGCTGCTTTTCCAATTCTAAAGTTGGGCTGCTAAATTTACACACTATTCACAGCAGAATATATGGAGGATTATGAGTCTAAAAAACTGCATCCCATTTCAGGAGAACACGGAGATGCTGACTACCTTTGGTAATCACAAAAGATTGGGAATCTCAAAATTCACATTGGTGCTAGATTTTGTTTACATGTTATTCAACGGCTTGCTTTTGATTTTGCTCCTCCACACCCTGCCCCGCCCCACTCGCCCCCCCCCAGCCCCTAAGTCTAACCAGATACGTGGCCCAAATGTGTACAAAGCACAAGCAATTATGTAATAACCAAAAAAAAAAAAAAAAAAAAGGAACTCCTCTTCTGTTCTGCATTGGAAAGTTCTAAAATAAAAACTCAGGTGTAGGTCTCAGATGTAGGCCCAGGACCTTCAAACTTCAAACTATTCAGCTGAGTATGATCCGTTTAATTCTAATCTGTTTTTTTACTTATTGAATGCAAGAATCATCTAGTGAGTTTGTTCATAGACTTGTTTTATTAGCAAATAATTATTCTCTGTCTCAGTTGTTTACATTCCTATGTGGCCTGTTTTGTCAAAAGATATGCAGCATTTGCCAAATGCACTTCCTGGAATTTCATAATTGCACTCCGATTTGTTTCCTCTCAGATGTCTAAGCATTTATTTTCAATTAAAAAAACCAAAAAGCAAAGAGATGAACTAGGCCTAAAAGGGCTTGTTGGCGTCAGCATCTGTGTATTTTAGGGTATCACAAAACTGGAACAACATGAGATTAGGTGGATCCAGTTACTTTATTGACTGTTATATTTAGAAAGAAGCGAAGCTGACGTCTCTTGTCTGCGTTGTGCAGGTTTCACCTGCAGAATCCATTACTGCAGAAAATAGTTCCAGTCAAATATTATGGCTAAAGTTTAAAAAAAGGATGCGTGTAATTATTGTCTGAGAATAACATCTGTTGTGACAAATGTTAAGAGCACTTCAAGACACTGATCTCACTAAAAAACATTGCAAATAACATTTCACAGCCCAGGAGTAGGGTTTTGTTTTGCTTTCTGGCTTTATGACAGTGAAGGACTGGCCAGCCTCAGGGGAGGTGTGCAGAATCACAGTAGGGCTGAGGGGAGAAGGGCCCTTGGTGATTGTCCAGTCCAACATTCCTGCTCAGAGCAGGGCTGCCCAGAGCAGGCTGCCCCAGACTATGTCCAGCTGGGTTTTAAATATCTCTGAGAACAGACTCCACAAACTCCCTGGGCAACTCTTGTGTTTGACCACCCTCACTGTAAATAAGGTGTTTCTTATGTTTAAATGTCATTTCCTGTGATTCCTTTTGTGCCCACTGCCTCTTGTCCTGTCAGTAGATACCATCCAAAAAGGGCATGGCTCCAAATTCTTTACTCCACCATCAAGTGTCTATACACATCAATAGGGTAGTGCCATGCAGGCCTCCTGCCACCTGCAACCAGTTGTCCCACAGGATCAGTCTATTGATCCTCAAATCTTTCCTTCTCACTGATAGGATCAAGGAATTTTCTTAGGCCACTTTCATGTTTCTTTATTTTTTTTCAGAAGATGAAATGACCTTTCTAGGAAAACAACATACCATACCAGCCACTGTTTAAAAGATCCAAACTGCAACTTATGAGGAGAAAATAAATAATTGCACTTGAAATAAACTGTCCTGCTATACTGCTTCAGGCCTCATTGTTGGTGGCTCCTGGCTGGCAGGGACCATGAGAGACAGCACAGGCAAAAGTTACAGAGGACAACTACTTACGACTGCAGGAGAGAAAATTTTTCTCCTTTCTGCTTCCTGGTATTTCAAAAGCAGATTCTCTATTCCCTGTAAAAATGAAGATGCACAGTTCCACTAAGGTCTCATTGTTCTGGAGAGATTTGCTGCAGGCACACAGCATAGTGATCCTTTTTCATGACTTTTGGTTAGTACTTCTGAAAGGTTTTTGGATACATAGAAAATAAAACAAGTTCTATGAGCAGAACTAGTAAAGCCTACGTCCCTTCTTCCCTCTCTGCCTTCTGCTGACCCTGTGCCAAATCCTCCCACCATACCAAGAGTTCTTACTTCCACATCTCACAATTCTGTTAGTCCTTGTTACATCCCTTCATCCTTCCACAACAGGTGCACCTTCCTCCTTTCATTGTTTTCCTTCATTTCAGGGCTTTGCCCTGGACATTGTCTCCATGGACAAAATTATATAAGGAGATGGTGTAGTGTTTTGGGTTGAGCCAGGTTTAAGCTAATTTTCCTTTTACTGATTTTTTTCCTTCAGTAAGCTCTCTTTTGACTAGCATCAAGTGTTCCAGCTAGTGGGCTGATGACACTGGAATGTTTATGTTACTGCTGAGACTCCAAGGTCGCTTCTTAGCTCTGCTGCTACAGAGGCTACTGGGGCAGGAGAATTGTATCTGTGACCCCCCCATGAGGAGCTGGACTAGACAGACAGCAGAACTGACCAAAGGTATTCCATTCCATATATCTACGTGAGCTCTGAGGAAGGTCAGAGATCCCAGAAGACAACTTCCTTCCTGCTTCTTCTTCCCTTCTCTTCCATCCATGGCCGGCGTCTGGGGAGGACTCCATCCATCCATCACTGTCGACCCCAGGCTCAGCCCTGACCCTCATAACTCTCCCCACAGCCCTGTCTGCTCTGCTGTTATCTCAGACAGAGGGCTGAGACTTTTCAGGACTGCTCACAGCTAAGGAGAGCACTGGGGAGTTGCCAGGTTTTGCACATTCCTGAATATACTTGTATATAATTGTACATATAATTAAAGCTGTCTAATTTTCAATCCAGCTAAGTCTCTCTTCTAATTCTCTCTCTCCTTCCCTACCTGGGTGGGAGGGGGAGGGGATCAAGAGCTTGTTGTCTCTGGTTTAATTGCTGATCCTGAGTCAAACCTTGACATGCAGGCAGGAGTAGTCCATGAAAATCCTTTCTTGGAATTTCACATTGCCCCACCATTTGGGTGACATACCACTGAATTTATGAATATTCTTTACAGCTTAAGGCCTACAGATTTCAGGGAAAGGGCTGCTCTGTTGTTTCCAAGCATCACAGATGGCTACTTCCACTTGATCCCCTGTCCTTTGAATGCTAAAATGCATCTCCAGCCTATGCTCCTGCTGTGTGTGCTCCCTGGAGTCTGTAGGAGTAGTACCTGTGGAATAAGTTTCTAAAAGCATCACACCTGTGAGTTGGTTCAGCCATCAGCTAAATTTCCACATTGAAATTTTAGGAAGGTATGAAGGTAGCATGACTGGTTTTCTATCTTACCTCTATGTGATCCTAATTCTTTTCCCTTAGACAATCCCAGCTGCAATGACTCTCAGATTCCTTGAGAGAAAGGTCAGTGGAGGACACAGAGGAAAGGTAAACATGAAAGGAAGCTATAGCTAAAGAAACTATCATGTTCAAAGAGGGTTCATATGCAGCATGGATGAAGCCATAGAAAATAATTTCATTGCCTTTATGCCTACAAAATAGGCTTTTCAGGGCTTCTTTAGTCTAAACTGACTATACAGTCTTAACTTTTTGATAAGCAGCAGAAAGTTATGTTTTAAAACCACTTAAAAGTGTGGGATTTTTAGCCAATATAGCATGTCAGAAAGCTTTTGTATTGCACATTTTAATATCTGAACATAAGTGACTCTGTTACAACTGCTGGGTTTATTTGAACAGAAAGCTGTAAAAAAATTTGACATGAAAATGACCCTGCAAATCCTTGTGCTGTTGTTTCTAGTGTGCATTTTCTGAAAACTCCCACTTTCTATTTCCTATACTGTTCTGTGTGCTCAAAACACAGGTTGGCAATTGGTGCAACTTCTCTTGTCAGACCTGGTTGTAATCATGACAATTACATGCAGAAAATAGAGATTTTTTTTTCTATTGTTAAGAGGATGTGCACTTTTAGCACCTACGAAGTATGAAGCCCAGGTGTTATTTATAATGTGGCATTCTTCCAAAGGCAGCCTTGAGAAATCAGTGCATTCTCTATTAACCCTCAGCCTGCTTACTTGGGACCTTACTTTTTCCTTACTTAGGGAAATATTTAAAGGAGAAATAAAGGGGTAGATTTATCATTAGTAACAATGAATTTAAATCCTCTGAGATCATGAAATCGTGGAGTGATTGTTGAACAAGAGACAGAATCCCCATTCTGCAGTAATTGTGTGTGTTTTTGATCACTTCTCAGTTTTTTGTTGTTGTGCTTTTGTTTTCTTTTTTAAATTTTCTTTTTAAATTTTTTTTTCACAAAAGCAATATCCTGCCCTAAATATCTGTTTGCATGGGCCAAATGCTTTGTAAATAGTTGAATACCACAAAGCAATAAAATAACTGACTAAAATAATTTTGAAAAAGATTGTAGGTATCATTTGGATGTAAATTCAGGCTGTAGTAATCCAATAAGAATTACATTAACGTAAAGATAAAATTGCTTTTCGGATCCATTCCCAGACCAGAAGAATGCTTAGCTTGCTAATTTAGCCCATTGTGGATCTGCCTAGTCAAGGTTGAGATATGGGAATGCCATTGAAGGAAACACCTAGGCTTGATTTATCTTTATATTTTCTAGCAATCTGAGGGAAGGCAGTCCAGGACACCAAGAACACATTCATTCAACAGGAACATAACACTGGAGGGAATCTCTTGGGATCAGTTTAAGTGCTTAGACAGAAGTAAGCACTCTTAGGCTAAGTAAAATTCATCTGTAGTCTTTTCATGGATGGTCTCTCCAACTTTCAGAACACCCCAGGAGGTTCTTCTGAATCATGTCTGACTTCTATGATCTGTTTTATCAGTTCCTTGCAGATTAATGTTAACAAACTCCTAAGTTGCTCTAGAACTGCTTTAGTATTTTACTAAAACAGTATTCAGAGCCAAGCTTTTCTATTCTGTCTTTTCTAGCACTATTAGGTACAAGCAGTGCACATGACTGACACAGTGAGAACTGGGTGAGCTTGAGACTGCAGAAGGAGTATGTGGGGACATGGAGAATCAGTACTCAGAAAGACTCTCCTAACTAATTTTATGTATATTGTTAAATGAAACTCTATCTGGAGGCTTAGCACAGTGAAATCAATTACATTCAAATGATATTTTTTTCCTAGAATAAAAATCTTTAGTGTGGTAATAAAAATAGTGTGTAATTAAGTCCTTCCTCAAAGTTCCTTTTAATGACTGGTCTGCACAACTTCAGGAAGTAGTTTCAGCCATTTAATATTTCACAGTTAAGTTCAAATTTAATATATTTTATTGAAATTATATGGTCTTTAACTTTTTTAGGCTACCATAACAGCATTCTAGGAAGCTACTAGACAATAACAGTAAGCCTGATTTTCCCTCTGTTGCTCTGCTGTCTGCTCAGAGGATGCCTAAGAAGGTGACACATAGCAGAAAACTCTTGACACTTCTTGATCTTCATCTGTTTCAAAGAGCAAAAGACCAAAGGTACAAAGAGCTTTCAGACATATGCCTCAAATCTTCCTTAGTAAATGAAGAATGGACAAAAAACTGAGGCAGTAACTACAAGGTTTTCTGGGTTGTCTTATGAGAGTTTAAACTGTAAGCAATCTCTGTCAGTATGCCACATGTTTGGTTCACCTACCTCATTGGAAAGGCAACAGTGATGACACATTTGTCTGTTTAGATCTTACCTGGCTCAGGAACAGTGTATACTCAATGGTTAGCCTTATTTCTCAATATTAGCCCTGTAAAGGACCACAGATCTGGACTTTGCTATGAATTTTTGACAAAAAATTGTCTTGTTGTTGTACTGACCTTCAAGTGACTTTTTGGCACGGAAATCAACATCGTTTATTCAGAAGCAGCTCTCTGGCTTGAAAGGGAAGCCTCCGCTATTTTTAAAAGTATTAAGCTTGTAATAGTAAACAAATATTGATGTTCTGTCAAGCAGATTCTCTGAGCTGCTGAAATGCTGGTGTCACTTCTTGTACAGAACATCTACAGCTATTCCAGCACTTATCCCTGGGATTTACAGGTGTTGCTTTCTGACATATGGATAAAGCAACTGCAATTTTTTCTGTTCTATCATCTTGCTAAGACCCAGAGAGATTTTATTGACCTTTAAATGTATAACAGATTAAAAAATCTGGCAGTGGCCATAAAACTGATAAAGTGTTATAAAATGTCATCTCGTGCCATAAAAAATATGTAAAAGAGCAAATAAAAACCTATTTAAAGTTATGCACTTAGTCACCTGTAAGAGATTTTCATGAACGTGTAATTTTTATGTATATGTCTTTTGGCAAACTTGATAGGACAAGGGAATAAATTTAAACAAAATGTAGAAGGAGAGATAAACTAATGAATGTATTCATGCTATTTTTTTTTTTTTTAAGCAGATGCTATGTTCTCTTCTGCTTCTATTACTTTATTTTTTTTATATGTGAGCTGTATGCTTGCACCTGGTGAAGTCAGTCTTATTGAAGTCTCCTCAGGCAACCCCAACAGCTTTGAATGGAAACTTGCACTGGTAGCTTTCTCTGGTCTACGAAAGATGCTTTGATATTTGAAACTTTGCTGCCAGAAGCATAAAGGCTCTGTCAACTTCATGCCACCTTGCCCATGGCAAATATACAACATCTTACAAAGTTTATCCCAGTAGGCTTAACTTAACTGGAAATAATATAGGTATTTCTGAGAAACAGTCCTTTGAAATTTTTTTAGTGGATTCAGCTTACTTGCCACTCTTTTTTTTTCGTTTGTTTTGGTTTTTTTGTGTCATTTTTTTTTGTTTTGTTTTTGGTTTTGTTGTTCTCTGGCCGTGTTCATAAATTTACCTTTTTATCATCTATAAATTTTGTTACTGAGAAGAAATGAAGAACCGTCCTGAGAAAACAGCATCACTAACTGACTGTAAAAACACCAGTTTCTGGAGAAAGATACGCTAGAATTTGCAAAATGTTAGAAGCTGGTCCTTTAGTAGTACTGGACTCTTTATGAGACTTGAAAATTTTGGTGACTAACATAATATATTTAGATCTCAGCATGTGATACTCATAGAGATAAAATTTCTGTGGTTTGAAGACTGCCTTCCCATGCTGCCTTCTGTTCTAAGCCACAGATATCAAGCACTCCAGCTGCAGCCCTGTGGACTGCCCAGCTTAACAAAATGTTTTGGTCTATCTCACCTACAAAGACTTTGCAGAGTCTCCATTGTCAAGTACTTTTTTTAATTTAAAAAATGTTTTCCCAGACCCCATAGCTACCAAGCATACATAAATCAAACCTTTTAAAATGAAGTAATCTTCATCAGCCTGAAATAGCGATTTGATAAACTCTGTGCTTATCAGCTGTACAATGACACTATAAATGTCACAGCTTTTTCCTGTGAAACCAGTTTCAGCATTGGATATAGAGAAGAGCACAGAAGGAAAATCTGTAATTATAGTCATTTGCAAATGCTCTAGGGAATTAAAAAAAAAAAAAAAAAAACAGACAAAAAAGGGATAGAAACAGAGAAAATAAAAATGTGTGAGAGGACGGGGAGACAGACGCTCCAGGCAAACTGCTTGTACTCAAGTATATTCTGTTCCTCATTGTCAGGTGATGGCTATGAAACTCTTACTATTACACAAATCATAAATAACTGCCATTTAATTAATGCCTTTACTCCATTCAAACATCTCAGTTACGTTTACTGTAAGCCAAGGCAAGCCTTTAAGTCAGAATTTATATTCTAGCGCACAGAATGCAGTTCTTTCCTTGAGTAATTTTGATAAACCTGCATGATAAGAAACATGAAAAGATGTCTTTGGGTTGGTCAGAAATGTATGGCTTCTGTCTCTGCCATTCTTTGGGTAACGTGGAAATTTTCATCTGCTCCAAATTCAGGTGATGATGAACTTACCCTTACTTCAAATATAGGAAGATAATTAGTGCAAATAATACATTTGCACGCAGCAAGAGTTAGGTTGCATCATGCATTTTCACTTGTACAAATTAATTTAAATAAATTTCTATATGATTAGAACAAGCAGCCCGTAATATACCCAACTGTTTCAGCTTTATTGGCAGGACACAAAATCACTATATAATTATGAGGGACTGGTGTAATTCTGGGAATGTCTTTCAGCTTTCCCATTATGTATACTGCATTTCCCTATGGTATATAGCTCTAACAGAGACAGGCTGAACACTTGATGCATTGAGGGAGGCAGCAGAAATGGTAATTTCCTAAAGATAAAAGCCAATGAATATCCAAAATAATGTTAAACGATATACCTATTATTAGCACCTGCCATACAGCAGAGTTCACTGGTGAAATGGTAACTCCAACCAGTGTAGATTAAGTTGACAAGATGATATTCTATACAAATAACTGCTAGGCTAAATTATACAATTACCAGGTCTTGTCTTGAAATTTGCCTCTGCAATTTCTGTCTTTCTTCAGCAGCTTGCAATGAATTTTATTCAGAAATAATAATTGCAAATTGTTATTCCATTCTGCATTAATATTCAGCCAGAATGATTTCCTTTATTTCTCTCTTTTCCCCAGAAATCAGACAGAAAAGCAGAGCAAGGCAAAGTAAAACAAAAAAAAAAGTGAAGCAAAAGAAACCTGTAATTAAAACACACTTTTCTTATAAAAATGATTTTTCCCTTCAGAATCTCTCAGGCGCCTTTTTATCTGTCCAAAAATGGGGATTTTTCTTCTCTATTTTCTGTTGAAAAATAGTTTTTGAAGTCAACCAATGCAGATGATTAACTTATCACACCCAAAGGCTGAATATACAAACATATTTAGTCTACTGAAGCAAAGATAAAGCTATCAGGATCATTAAATGATTGCATCAAGTCAAAGAAACATTCATTGTGTACAAGCTGAAATGTTCAGTATACATGAAAAGATGTGTAAATGAAGCATAGCTGCTGTATTGTGAGTTACAGTTATCCCAGAAACTACAAATACATCTGGATGAGTAGCTATTATTATCAAAAACAGTATTGTATGCTATTACTCACCATATCTAAAATTGCTTATCTTGCAGATTTTCAGCTTTTCAAGACTCAGTTGGTGCTGAATATGACATACTGATTCCAGATTTTCTTCCATGTGAAGATCCTCCTGATAGTAATAAACCCCACAGCTGAGGAAGTGCCTTTTTGCACAAGTAAACTTTAACACTATGTTCAGGCCTAGAAAACCAGTATCTTTCCAGGTTTTGGAAGGGATAAAATAAAGCCACACTGGTGGGTGACCACCACAATTTGACTGTGAAGTCTGTATGCCATATTTAGTTATTTGAGAGACTATTGACTAAGTACAATAGCTACTCCCTTCCTTTATCAGACCATTTTTCTTAATATTTGATTCCTCTATTTTAGATTTATCACCTCAACTATTGCACAGTTAGAGATAAGTGACACTGGCACTGTACTGGTTTTCAGGTCTCTGAGGGGACTCCAGTCATAACTTGCAGGCTTTAGTGCAAAGGTGCATTCACAATTTTGAAAAGCCTTTGAAGGCTCAGCCTCTAGGTTTAATATCCCCTTAGATAATCAAAATTTTCCTCCCATATGGAAATAATTTCAGCTTGCCCACCTCCTCCTTCACTACACTAGCTTAATCCACTCAGCTACAGAAAGCTGCCAAATCCAGTTATGAATTAGTTTCTACATGTGCTTTTTGCCAAAGATCAGCAGAAGACAAATCTTACAGAGGCCATGAATGTTTGCTAAGAGGTGTCAGCCTGCATCAGCTAACAAAGGGCATATTCCATCCCACGTGCACTTCAAGTCCCAGTATATTTTGCAAAATGCTAAATTAATATTATTCTCATTACCTGCTGACTTCTCTATTGACACAGCTAGTCACAAAAAAAAAAAAAAAAAAGATTTAATTTTGAATGAAAACTTAAAAATCAACTGCCATCCACTTCTTCCTAATCTCTTGTTCTACCATAAGACACCAGGTTGCTGTTGAATTCTGCCTTTCCCTCTAAGTGGAGAGACAGCGTAGTAAGAGATGTAGATATGGTCAGCACTGTGCCTACAGGGCCATGCCAAGTACAATGAGGAGATGGTGAAAAAAAATGTGAAGTGATGGAGACCATCTTTTGTTTCTAGTTTCAAAGATATGTTTAAAACAAAGGATTTAAAGTCTTTGTAGGAATGGCTAGTTTTATGATCATGAGGGAAGAAGTGTCATTTAAAGGGAATGAGGATACAGAGATGATTAGGCTATTGGTAAGATTAGGGTATCCCAAAGAAACAGAGTAACCCCAACAGCAGGCAGAAAGATAGAAATGGAAGAAAGAGTAAAATGAATACTGAAGTTATCTTGGTGCACCAGAAAGGCTGGAAAATAATAATTAAAGATGAAAGGAAAATTAAGCTGAAACTATTCAGCAGCAAAGACCAGAGTGATGTCTTGACACAGGAGCTGCTGATGAGACTTTTGCTTTTACATTCAATAGGGATATAACTTTGCCTCCTATCTCAGAGATGAGAAAAATCTTGACTTTGGGCCAAAAAGAAACCCCTGAAGAGATTTAAATAGGAGATGGAGAAAACTGGAGTAGCATACAAAAGGGTTGAGCCTTAGTATGCGTCCTATGAATCACATCAGACTTGTTGACAGTGGTTGGCTTCTTATGTAGTTGCAAGAAGAAATGCAGCTTTGTGCAGAAGACAAAGGAAGCCATGGATATGGAATGATTCTGGAAAACATGAATGATTTTTCAGGCAACAAGGAGGTTGTAGAAGTAATGAAATAAAGTCCATGGGAAGCTGCTGGAGAAGAGGTTGCTGCAGCATAAAGGAAGAGATAATAAGAGCCAGAGTGAGCTCAAGCAGAGAGGAGGAATACATGGACATGGGCAAGCACAAAGCGGAAAGGCATGCTGAGGAAAGAAAACAGGGAGAGAACATAAAAATGTCACAAAAACTGTAAACTGACCAGGATGAGGGAAGGAGGTTGGCATTCGTTGCCAGGAAACAGAGGAAGACCATTTGGGAAGCCGTTTGGTTTTCACAGCACCATATTTCAGACAAAGTGAGGCGTGTCAGGGGATGTAAACAGAGAAATATACAGATGTTCATTTGAAGGGAGAACCACATACAGGACACATACTTAAAAACCTGTGGTGAGTTGATTTGGATAAAGGATGAAAGTGCAGTGGAAGGAAAAAAACTAGAACCAAACTTTTGCAAAGCTGAGGAATACAGAGGTGTTTCAGTGCATTTAGTAGGAACAAGTCAAAGCCTGCTGGGATATGTGAAAACTACCAAAAGGAGATTAATTACCTTGTGCTGGATACTGTGCTGTCACAGATGGACCATTACCAATACAAGATACAGGAAGTTCATCTTTGTGATACAATCTTTACATTTTTTTTCTCTGCAGATCACTGATGCAAGTACAGAGCAGGTAGAAAGGAGAGAGAAAGGCATGTTGAGGGACACAACATAAATTAAAAATGAAACACCTATATGTTAGGTTATGTTAATGAGGGTTAATCGTATGAAGCAGACTTGTCAAATATGAGAGAAACAATGACTGGCAGAGGAACCCTCTTAACCTATTCAATTCAAACCAGGTACCCTTATCTGGCAACTCCCGGGACTACTGGAAAACCATGGTATCCAGGAGGAAATCCACCAAGGGGAACCAAGGAAAACTGGGGTTATTTTCTTCAGGGACATACGGGAGGCAGAGAATCCTGGGACTGAGACTGGATAAAACTTGTTATTAGACCTTTTAATGGGACTGTGGGAAAGTGCAAAACTTATTAAGGGATGTTTAGGGGAAGGACCAAGGGAAAATGGAGACATGAGAGTGGATCCAGGAGAAACAAGCATCTATCCTATCTTTTTATTTAAATCCTATTTCTAACTGTGTTCTATCTGGGCATGCTTTCTACTCTGAGAAATACTCTGTATGTGTTGTACAACCACTAATAAATGTCAAGTTGGACTGGGTGGTAGGTCGGTTGAGAGGTCTGAGTTCCAGCAACTGGAGACCATGGGTCAGAGGAGGCCATAGCTTTGGGGGTCACCTGTGAGTCTCACACCAGCTACTATGATCCCATATCGCATTTGCACATGCTGAACTGCTAATGAAGTGCAAGCCAGAGCAGCTGATAAGCAAGGTGGGAGACCTGACCACCACTTGTGGAGTGAGAGCCCCCACTGAGGGGCGCAGAGGTGTGTAGGGAAGCATCAGGGGAGACTAGGGCCCAAGAGCAGCTCCTGGATCCTGAGTGCCTTGGGCTAGCTGCTGATGTGACCCACACCCTTTGTGTCTGGGACCCACCAGTGGACCTTTGGCCTGGGCAGCTGGAGAGGTGGAGTGGGCTGGAGCTGTCTGCACTGCTCATGTGTAAGAGAGTGCTGTTGGGTGTCTGTGGTGCCATCAAAGGCATTCCAGTGCTCCGTCTCTGCTGTGTGTCTCTGTCTGTGTGTGTGTGTGTGCCCATCAGGAGCACAGCCACAGCTGTCCTTCTCCCTGCACCTGGGGACATGGGACTGTAGCAGTCCTGTATTCCTGGGTCTGGGACAGGAAGGATCCACCTGGGCCCTGTAGTCCACTAGATTCAGCTACTTCTATCTTACATACATATACATATACATATACATATACATATACATATACATATACATATACATATACATATACATATACATATACATAAAAATATATATATATATATCACCGAATCACAGAATGTTAGGGGTTGGAAGGGACCTCCAAAGATCACTGAGTCCAACACCCCTAACAGAGCAGGACCAAAAACTAGGGCTGATCAGTGAGAAAGGAATAGAAACAGGTCTTGAAAGTCTCCAGAGAAGGAGACTCCACAACCTTTCTGGAGAGCCTGTTCCAGTACTCTGTCACCCTCACAGTAAAGAAGTTCTTCCTCATGTTGAGGTGGAACTTCCTGTGCTCGAGTTTGAATCCATTGCCCCTCGTCCTATCACTGGGCACAAATGAAAAGAGGTTGTCCCTGCCTTCTTGATGCCCAGCCCTCGTGTATTTATAGACATTAATTAGATCCCCCCTCAGTCTTCTCCTCTCTAGACTGAAAAGCCCCAGGTCTCTCAGCCTTTCCTCATAAGGTTGATATTCCAGTCCCTTAATCATCCTCGTAGCCCTCTGTTGGACTCTCTCAAGTAGATCTCTGTCCCTCTTGAACTGGGGAGCCCAGAATTGGACACAATACTCCAGAAGTGGTCTCACTTGGGCAGAATATAGAGGGAGGATAACCTCCCTCAACCTGCTGGACACACTCTTCTTAATGCACCCTCAGGATACCCTTGGCATTCTTGTCCACAAGGGCACATTGCTGTCCCATGGAAAACTTGTCTACCAGGACTCCAAGGTCCTTCTGCACAAAGCTGCTCCCTAGCAGATCACCTCCTAACCTGTATCGGTGCATTTTGTTGTTCCTGCCCAGGTGCAGGACTCTGCATTTGCTCTTGTTGAACCTCATTATATTCCTCTTTGCCCAGCTCTCCAGCCTGTCCAAATCTTGTTGAATGGCTGCACAGCCTTCAGGTGAATCAGCCAATCCTCCCAGCTTCATGTCATCAGCAAACTTGCTGAGAAGTCACTCTGTCCCATCATCAAGGTCATTGATAAAGGTGTTGAACAGGACTAGACCCAGCACTGATCCCTGAGGGACTCCACTAGTTTTCAGGTCTCCAGCAGGACTCTGCACCATTGGTCACCACTCTTTGGGCTCTATTGTGTAGCCAGGTCTCAATCCATCTCACTGTCCATTCTTTTATCCCACATATCCTGAGCTTGCTCATGAGGATGTATGGGAGACTCTGTCAAAAGCCTTGCTAAGGTCAAGGTAGACTACATCAACTGGTCTCCCTACATCTATCCATTCAGTCACAATATCACAGAAGGCTATCACATTAGTCAGGCATGATTTCCCCTTGGTAAATCCATGCTGACTACTCCTGATAACCTTCTTCTCTTCTATGTGCTTCAAGATGACATTTTTCCAGGGATGGAGGTGAGGCTGACTGGTCTGTAATTTCCTGGATCTTCCTTCTTGCCCTTTGTGAACACTGGAGTGACATTGGCTTTCCTCTAGTTCTCAGGCACCTTTCCTGTTTGCCATGATCTTATGTATTTATTTATGTGGACATATGTATTTTTTATATTTACACTTATTTTTACATATTCTCTTCATCTGGATTCTTAATGCTCCTTTGAAAGTTATTTTGCTTTTTTCAATTTATTGATGTCATTCTTGGAGAGTCTCTAATTGTAAATATCTAACTTTGTATAGACAAGGGGATGTTAGCAGGGGACGGGTTTGTTTTCCTGGCATGTCTCCAAACATCAGTGATTTAGAGTCAGTTCTAGAAGAGCTGGCCTGAATAGAGGCCAATGGGATACAATAGAGTTCTGAACTTCTTTTCATTTTAATAAAATGATGTTTTCCACATCTGGAACAATTCTAAATTCTCAGTCACAATATTATAATGCACAAAGCATTTAAACATCATAAAATTGCCCCTTCACACTTTGATTAATTGATGGTTGTCTTGAATCTGCCTGTACAGGAGTAAGTATAAATGGATTTAAGTGTTAGGAAGGCCACTGGTTTGTTTTAATAGCTGTGTTATTTAGCTGTGTGACCCCATGGAATTCTTATACTTAAAGAGACTGTTAAATGTCACTTTGTGTGGTATTGAAGAATGACACTTGAAGTGTTTTTTATGTGTCAGGGTTTGGAATGGATTAATACTTGTACAATTGTAGCTCCAAAGATGAGTCAGAATAAGGTAATATTACACCCTGCCAATTTACTAGAAGTGGCTGAACTAAATCCTGTCAAAATGAACAGTGCTTTATTTTATGTAAATTTTAATAGATTCTGGATTAATCCCTACATTTTATCTTTGTTGTAAACCAATGACGCCCATGCCTGTGTAGTATCTACCTGTTTTTAAATCTCCTTCAATGTTAAGAAATCTCATTGGAAGATGGTGTAGAATGTGCTTGAATTGACTAACAATGAAAGCTGAAGGCCATAGTAAGAATATAACCTTGCTCCCTGACCAACAAACCCAGTGCATCACATACCATTTACAGCAGGATAGCACAAGTGTCCATAGAGATAAAATTCCTTATTTACAAATCCTGCATTACTCAGTTATATTTGCATGCTTATGTAGCATTTTAGGTAAGGATTTTTTATCACCTCAGCTAGTCTTTTTAAGTAATAGTGGTAATGACAGCTTTAAGTAAGGTAAGCTAGTATATTCCGAGTTCCTGAATTTAGTTGCTTACAATGTCACCGTAATCACAGAAGCTGGAATTTTGCATGCTTGCTCTTCATTTCATTTCAGGTTATGTTTCTTTTGATACTTCAGAAAAACATTTTTACCAATTCTGTGTAAATGGTTAAAGGAGCACAGCAGATAATTTTAATAATGTTAACAATAATCTCTTACTTTTTTCTAGGAGGAGCTTTTGGTGTTGTTTGTTGCTGTTGATTCTGCAGTAGAAATTGAAGATTGTACAATTTTTTCAGTCCTAAACTCAGAGTTCACCTATTGGTTGTTAGTGAACCTGTGTACATCAAAGGGTTTGTAACTGAGGGAAATATTTGAACATTTAATTAAGGGTATCAGGAAGTATGAGTCAGGTATTTTCTAGAGGATATAATTAAGCAAATACCCAAAAAACTTATGGAAGACTCAGAAACAGGAAATGCCAAGTCTTTTGTCAACATGGATGGCCAGTTCATGTGTTCGATAGTAGAAAACAGTAACATTGCTGTTGAAGAAGAGTTACCTTGGTATAAAAATTAAATCAGGAAGGTTCAGGCTGACTTCTATATGTGTGTATATGAAAAGTGACCATGTCAAGAAAAAAGGTCTTGCATATTGCAGTAATCTTTGGCAATATCAGTCTATTAAAAAAAATTTTTGGAGCCTTATAACAACTATAAGTTCTTCAAGCCTTGAAAATAATTAGCCAGAAATGCCTTTAGAAAAGTACAGTAAAAGTACTATTGTAAAAGCACTGAATATACTCTCACCACTCTAACTCCAAATGAGTAATTAATAGATGTGATCTGTGCAGATAATTTCAAAATTATTCACAAATTTCCTAGAGATCTTTTTCACTTAAAATGTGTGTTTTCATACTTTAACCAAGGAAAATATGCATAATATTGTATCTTGAATCAATTTAGCCTGAAGGAGAACGATCACGTTACTAGCATCTATTTATCAGTGTATATCTTGATGGTAGAATCTATGTACAATCTATATTTGCTATAAACAAAATCTGGTGGTGAGAAGTAGAGTATTTGCTGGTCTTAATCTGATGCACAATTGCTCTCATGACCCATAGAACTGGTAGATGATGAGGAAGGACATCCAGCATTCATTAGTCATGATGCATATGGCAGTGAAGCAAAAGGAGGATGACATGTAGAGGAGGGATGATGCCTTTGGTGGAACTGCATAGGAAATGCAGCTGATTGCTATGCACAAGTTCAGCTTTCAAGTTGGTATGGAAACTGCACCAAGATTGATTGGGGAAAGTATGCTTATATCCTGAAGAATGGCTGAAAAAATGTCTCCTTATTTAGCTTTTCATCAGTTTCACATTCCAGCTTCTTCTGGAATGCTGGTACCAGTAAAATTTGTGCATCCACGTAATTTGTTGGGTCAGGAACTGATCCAGCTTATAATTATTCTGCCAGACTACCAGTTAGTTAGTTCTCTGATGCAGCTCTTCAGGGAGCAACTGAAAAGTAGGATCGGCACAAGAAAAGTAGCAGGAATGAGACCACCCCCTTTTGGCAGTATCCACCACTCATGTCAGTTTAGAGTGATCACAGGCCTATAACCAGAGTGAGCCAAGGATTTGATTTCATCCAGTCAGTCAATGGCAGAATGACAGATTAATGCAGCCAGTTACAGTAACTGCTGTGCAGCACTGCACAAACCCCTTACACTATTCGGGGTTGCTCTCAAAGACCCCTCTTCAAATGTTTACAGGTAGCAGCATTTAAATTCTATTCTAGTTTTCACAGCAGTAACCAAAAGCTCGAGAAGGGAACGCACATGCATTTTAAATGTAAAGGAACACACACAGAGGTTGTTTTTAAACTAAGCTCATGATGTTGATTTTTAAGACCACCTAGTGGTTACTGAATACTTGAAATAGGCGTTCCTGTTAAGAACATGGGGAGCCTTGGAGTTTCTGAGGACACAGCAGGAAGAAAACTGGGTTTTGCAAGGCAGAAGCAGGCCTTGTTTGATCTGCAGGGCTTCTGGTTCTGCTGTTGATGCGTAAGAAGGAATGAACTCAGATGTGAGCATCAGGGTCCAGCCTGTGATGGCAAAGCTGGTAGTTAGAAAACCAAAACATATTTTTGCTTATGTACAAAGTACATTTGCTCTGGAAATAATTGAAAAACAACAAATGTGGGGCACTTGCAGTGCTAGTTATTGGCTGAGCTTATAAGACCTTGCAGTCTGGCATCTCTGGATATTTGGATTTAACACAGTAACTTTTGAATGCCACATTTGACAGAGCAGATATTTAATTGTTTATAGATCAAAGACCCACTCTCAGAAAACTAACACATTCCAGCAAAACAATGTCCCTAGTTTTAGCTGTTCTCTTTGACTTTTACAGTATACTGTTGAAGAGAAAGACAAATCAGGGAAAATAAAAGTATGAATGGTAGATGGAATAGGGATCTACAGGAGGGCTGAGAAGAGGGGACATGGGGGAAATCTAAGTGGGGCGTAGACCCTGAGAGGGTCTTGAGGAGAGGACAATGAATAGGAGGGTTTGGCATGGGGTCACGAGGGAATGGAAAGCTGACAGGAGAGGCGAGAATGGGCACTAGGGAAAGTGGGACTGGGGAGTTTAACACTGTGATCTGGACGTGGATGTAGTTGCAGACTGGGAAGGGAGACAGTTCTTGGACTGGCAGAAGGAGCACACAGGAACAGGTTAACCTAATGCCACAGCATGATATTCAAATACACCAAGCAATGGAAAGAATGGCTAAAAAATAATGAGTACTGGTAAATAAATCTTGGGGGAATAAGAACAATAAGATGGAGATGTGCCAACAACACCACTGAATGGTAGTAACAGCACTTTTACAACAGCAAGAACTTCATCACAGAAGAAAAAAATATGTGTATTTCTATATATTTAATACCACCCTATTCTTTGACTGCTAAAGGTCTGATCTGAAATCCATTTGGTATTTTACTGGTATAACTGTGCATTGGATAAAATCTTCAAAGGTAAAGAAATTGATCTACTAAGTTCCTTCTTGTCCGTAGCGAAGAAGGTAAGAAAAGATATACATCAGTTTTCAGCATTATAGAAGTCTCTGTTTTAACACATAAATCACTGCTTGACTTTATTGCATTTCTGTTCTGGAAAACTTATTAGTACCAGAGAACTAAACTACAGAGAAAAAGAGAACCGCAAGAAAACATCCAGAAAATATAAGTGCCACTTCCAATAATATGGAACTAAGCAATTTCCTTTAAAGATCCCAGTTTGTCAAACACTGAAATGAATTATGTCCTATTGCATTAAGAGCTAAAAGCAGCAACTGGCACACTCTGTCCTTGACTTCCACATTCATTTGGATGTAAATCTGAATTGAAGTGATAGCAACAGAATTTTGCATGCAAATAATTTGGGAAGAAGCCTTCACAGTTTCTCACGCAATCTGGCTGGTTGTGTTCTCATGCAGTTCATGTTGGATGGACAAAAAGTCACTCAAGGCCTGTGTCAGGGTTCCAAGTACTTCCAGCCATTATTGGAATTGCATCAGACATTCTGGTTTTCATTTTAAAAAAAGGAGTAAGTTTCAAGTGCCTGTGTCTGGGAAGAATAGTTTGACAACCTGGTTTAGAAACAATCAGCACTTAATTGCAGTCAACAATGTTCCTTCGTAGAAGTGGAACCCTAGGTTCAAGGTCCACACTTTGGAGGGCAGAAGGGCAAACTGCAAATCTATGGTCCCCTATAAAGCTGTTTTACAGAAGGAAATTAACAAGCCCAGCTCCAGTGACCACTCGAGCCTCCCCCTCAGGAACAGAAAGTCCTTGACAACAAACTTGTTGGTTATATGATGGTGCTGAATTTTCTTGGGGTCTAAGAAAATTTGGAGAAGACAGGTTGGATAACAGGGTCAGTGGGCTGATTCATGTCCCTAAATAATTTCCCAAAAAAACCCATAGTCAGGGAACAGTTTTGTGGGGAAACCTTGACCAGAGCTATTATAACTCAAGAGTAGCAGGACTAGATACATCCTGGTCTTCATGTTAAGAAGAGGAGAAGATGCTGATCATTGTCTCTGGCTCTCTGGGATAAAGGAGAAGCTGCCAGAGCCCAACATCACACATAGAGTCTTTAATGCATTAAATATGTGACTGTGCAGTTCCTTTGATAAAAGTACACATTTTTTAAGGTAGAGGTCTCGATGAGATGTTGTAATAGATACCATTCTTCTGCATAGTCTGTTCTATTCCATGCTTTATTTCAGCTGGGCTCTTGGATGAGCATCCATCTTGATGGCTTTCATTATTTGTGCATGAAGTGTCTGTGATGAATGTTACTTGCTGTCTCCATGTGTCCTCAGTGAGTATGCAGGGTACTAGAGTTAACTTTGTATTCTCAAGTACAATTTAATTCTTCAGGTTAGGGTATATATCTGTTCACTGGTTATTTAGGATAAGGTGAAAGCAAATTTTGGAGCATAGGAGGTTCAAGGTAAATATCAGAAAAAACTTTTTTACTGTGAGAGTGACAGAGCACTGCAACAGGCTGCCCAGAGAGGTTGTGGAGTCTCCTTCACTGGAGACATTCAAAACCCACCTGGATGCGTTCCTGTGTGATGTGCTCTAGGTGACCCTGCTCTGGTGGGGGGGTTGGACTAGATGATCTTTCGAGGTCCCTTCCAACCCCTAGGATTCTATGATTCTATGATTCTATGATTCTATGAAAGAACCATATAGCTATATTTGCCATCTAGCTGGGATGTAAGGGCATGTGGTTTGTGAGGTGCTCAGCCTGTGAGAGCAGTGCTTTAGCGCAGTATCCTGGAGTGTTCTGTGTCTTGCTTAGACAGGTTTTACTGTTGTACTGTTCTGATTTACCAAGGAGCATAAATACCAATAGGAATTTTGTTTTGGTTTGGATTTTTTTCAACAGAGGCTACATAGATTAGGAATTGGAAATTTCCTATTGCTATAACATAACAGCATTTTCAAAACATTGAAATTCCTGTGAAAATGCAAAAAGAACAGCATTATGCTAAGATCAGAAAAGTAAATGACTCATCTATCCTGACTACTACTACTACTCTTTACATGAAAATAAGAACAAAACAAACAGGTGTTTCAGACAGAGAAAAACATTAAGTAGAAACAATGCATGGAACAACAATATGAAAGACTGCACTCATTTCTTTCCAGAGACACGAAGGCTTAATTGATACTGGTAACAGTCCAAATTCAGATTAGGTAATGGCCAAAAAAGTTTCAGAAAAATCAAAATACTAAAAACCAGTATAATGTCATAGTTTTGCCATAAAATATACTACAAATATGCTGGTATTTTGTATTCTACTTGAACTCTGGGAAGAGGAGATGCCATTGTTGCATCTCTTCTCATGGGGAGCTAATGGCTTCCAATGCATTTTAGCATAGGTAATGCATTACTTGCTTGTAAGAAACCTTTTTCTCAAAGTTTGTCTAGGTGTTGACATTAAAAAATACAGCCAAAAGGTAACAGTGTATTAGTCTCCCTCAAAACCAAGATAAATTATTACAGTAAGTAATAAAATGGTAAGTACATATACAGGCAAAAGGTCTACTCATCCGAAGATAATTTAAATTGTCCCTATAACATTTCGTTTTATTTGATTCTTTTTGTAAGCAAAATAGGAAATGAGAGTATCCCTGACGGAAATGTGCTTGGCCACACAGTTCCACGCAAATAACGTTTTTCTTATCTCCTTGCCTTTTTAAAGTAAACGTCTCTGAACAAAAAAGTTTATCTTTGTCTGGAATTCTATTGCATTAGTCATTTTGCTGCACTCAAAAGCAGTGAACATTTATTGTGCATGCCACACTGCAAGGAGACATAAGGCATTTATTATAAATGAATTCCAAATAATTAGTGGAAGAGATCATGAAATGTACATAAGAAAAAAGATTGCCTGAGATGTCAAGGACATTAACAGGCAATCTGCACTACTGCTATTCTCTCAGGGGTCTTCTATGGGTGGTTCATATTTCAGGAGTAGTAATGTATGTTATATAAAATGGAAAATCTCTTTTAAAATTTTTCCACTACACCATTTGAGTTTTGATTCTTCTTACCTAGGTTGTCCTTGAGAAGTGGGCGATTTATTTATCGTTACCATTAACCCATTTTGGAAAAGCTCTGCCTTTTAATGCTCCAATTCAATTTTAGAGAATAATTTCCTTTTTTTTTTTTTTTAAGCATGGTACTTTACAAAAAAGTTCTTGTTGGACAGAAAGCTGTTTCAAATTTCTGGCATAGCTCAATCCCCTTTACTTCTGTGAAGCCAACTCTTCCTGTGAAGAACACTGTTCTTCAGATAAGTACTGCACAGTTGCTGGTCCTTGAAGTCAGGCTTGGTCATACTAACATTATTGTTCATCCCACATAGTGCTGATATGAAAAGTAATAAAGGTGAAATGTTTATGAGGGTGAATTTTCAAGTTGATCAGTAAAAAAATTTAGCACACAAAAAGTTAAAAACATTGACGACACCAAAGTGTGTCATGAGGTTGACATGCTGGAGGGAAGGGATGGCATCCAGAGGGACCCTGAGAGGCTTGAGAAGCGGGCTCGTGCAAACCATTTGAAGTTCAACCAGGCCAAGTGCAAGGTCCTGCACCTGGGTTGGGGCAATCCCAAGCACAGATACAGGCTGGGTGGAGAATGGATTGAAAACAGTCTGGAGGAGAAGGACTGGGGAGTGGTGGTGGATGAGAAGCTTAGCATGAGCCAGCAATGTGCACTTTTAGCCCAGAAAGCCAACCGTGTCCTGGGCTGCACCAAAAGAAGCATGGCCAGCAGGTCGAGGAGTTGATTCTCCTCCTTTACTTGGCTCTCATTAAACCCCACCTGGAGTACTGTGTCCAATTCCGGGACCCACAACATAAGAAGGATGTGGAACTCATGGAAAAAGTCCAGAGAAGGGCCACGAAGATGATCCAGGGCTGGAGCACCTCTCCTATGAGGACAGCTGAGAGAATTTGGCCTGTTCAGCCTGGAGAAGAGAAGGTTCTGGGGAGACCTAATAGTGGCCTTCCAGTGCCTGAAGGGGGCCTACAGGAAATCTGGGGAGGGACTTTTTGCAAGGGCCAAGTGAGAGGACAAGGGGTAATGGATCAAAACTGGAAGAGGGGAGATTTAAGTTAGATACTAGGAAGAAATTCTTTAGTGTGAGGGTGGTGAGACATTGGAACAGGTTGGCCAGGGAGGCTGTGGATGCTCCGTCCCTGGAAGTGTTCCAAGCCAGGTTGGATGGGGCTTGAAACAACCAAGTCTAGTGGGAGGTATTCCTGTCAGTGCAGGGGGGTTGGAACTAGATGATCTTTAAGGTGCCTTCCAACTCAAACCATTCTATGATTGTGTGATTCTATGATTGTATGACTCTATGATTTACTGGACCACAAAAAGGCAAAGTAAAGCTATGAAGCATTAATAGACCAACCTTAAAACTTTCCAGTCTTCCTAAAAGCTGAAACATGAACACCATCATTAAATGACTAGTGAAATATGATCAGTAAGATAAAAGAGAACATTTGAGGATGCTGTATCTCTCTACACATTCACAGATCACTTCAGAGAAAGAGTAATTTAGCAACTTGAATCTTAGTGCTTTTTGTTCAAACCTCTCTAAAATACTTTTGAAAATGCGTATTTCTTTTCAACTAATAGCCATTCTACACAGTTTTTGAGGATAAGAGACTTTTTCATGTCTTTAATCTAGTTCTTGTTAAGTTCATAGGCTCATAAACCACTAGGTCAAAGTTTCCCACTGACATTTTATCGTGGCCCTGATTCAAAGCCACTGAACTCAGTGCGAAATCTGATGTTGACTTCATAGGCTTTGGATCAAGGCCCAGGTGGTTGCTGAGTGGAGTGTCTAAGAGACTTTCTAACCTGAAAGAGTGATCTCATTTACAAAGAAGCTCCCTTCTGGGAAAAGGTCACATCTTTTCCGTGACTATTCAGAGGCTTTGGTAGGTACAGTTGATACGTGATTAATTAGTACCATGTACCAAGGCTGAGATTTCTCTATCAAAAATATGTATGTCTGTGTGCTGCACGGGGAATATGGGGCAACTAGGAAGCATCAGACCTCCTCTTCATGTATGCAAAGAGAGTCAGATATGAAGCCTGTTACACAATTTGTTATTGGAAGAAATACCTTCTATGCTGAGGGTTAGTTAAACTTACTCACTGATGCAGCAAGTACAGTGCATTGAAAACCAAAGGCAGAAAAGGATAACTAAGTCCAAACTGCAAGCAGAGCAGAGGACATCATTCTGACAGTACTGTAATTTGCTGGACTGTGCTGATGCTGAAAGCCTTAATATTGTCTTTGTCTAAATGCATGATAAATAAATCTTGGTTAAATTCTTTGAAAGACAAATGAACTCTCTCCAGAAAAGGAGACTCCACAACTTCTCTGGAGAACCTCCCCTCTGTATATAAATATCTGAAGGGTAGGTGTGAAGAAGGAAGGGCCAATATCTTTTCAATCATGCCCTGTGATACGGTGAGGACCAAGGGATACAAACTAGAGCACAGGAAGTTCCACTTGAACACGAGGTGAAACTTCTTTACCGGAAGGGTGATGGAGCACTGGAACAGGCTGCCCAGAGAGGTTGTGGAGTCTCCTTCTCTGGAGACTTTCAAGACCCATCTGGATGCATTTCTGTGTGACCTGCCCTAGGTGTTCCTGCTGCAGCAGGGTGGTTGGACTCGATCTCCAGAGGTCCCTTCCAACCCCTAATATTCTGTGATTCTGTGATTCAAACAAAGGAGAAATTTGGTGAGATAGAGGAAAAAATCTTATCTGAGCATTTTTCCTGAAAATAGTTACTCTTAAATTTTAATGTAAGAGAATGCTATTACTTAGATCAGTCCAATATGCTGTATTTTAGTGTCCATTGAAATTCTACCCTAAAATCAGAGCATGAAGCCAAATATTTTGCATTTAACCAAAGTTGAATGTCTGATGAAATCTATCTAAAAGAAACAGTTGAGACTGGCTGCTGTTAGTTCGTGTAAATGAGCTGTTCTTAGCTGATACAATTAGATGAAACACATATTATACAGACACATAATTTAAAGTTTATTTATCCTTATGAAAAATTAAGCTCAAGATTAGAGAACAACAGTGAATGCTACTTACCTGCGCTACTAAAACATAAAATTAATATAAAGATATAAATATAAATATAATTTTAATTTATGTTCTACTAACTTGTGAGAAAATGAAACAAAATAACAGACGTACCCTGAAATACATAAAGGAATTCTGTGTCTCTCTGTTCATGAGTTCCAGAATATTGTACGAGGCATAATCCACAGGAGAGTACAGAAGTTGGAAGCCAGATTCTTGGGAATTTTATCTGTATTTGATTTGTAAAAGCTGAAGATCTGTTACTAAAGTATTCCCACTTAATATCTTATCCAGATGTCAGTGGTCAGATATGTACCACAGTTGCATCTTTTAGAGATGTTCTCAGCTTGGGAGACAATGGTGCACACTTTTAGAAATTCTTTGCTGGAACAAAGCCTTTTCTCAGTGGTCCTACTGAAGTCAGGTCCTATTTTTAAAACTCCTGAAACTAACGTTTTAATGTAATTCCAAGATGCAGTCATCTAAGAAATTAATGCTCTGATGATGTGATAGACTCCTCTGAGCTGTAGCAGTTCCATTTGATTTATTTTAGGGGAGACAATAAAGAGTTTTAAATTACATCAATAAAGGTAATTTTATTTAGAAAAGGATGATTCTTCACAGAGCAGTGTTTCTTTAGCACAGAAAAGCGGAGACTATAATTTTTTCTCTTTATCCCAAGTGAAGTGATGAACCAACAGCTTTTCCTCCCCTTTTTTGCTATGTTTAATATAGGTTAACTGAAGGTGAGTTCAAGCACTTGAAGTTTGTTAGAAAAGCAACATGTTGCCTCTCATAATTTGAATGGTGAAAATGGGTGTTCTATCATCCTGCAACACAAACAGTTACGACTTGAATGAGCAGTATGTATTACAGAGTAAAAGTGCATCTGAGGGGAGATAAAAATATGCCCTAAGTTAGAAAAGAAATGAAGAAGGGAAGGGGAAGGGGAAGGGGAAGGGGAAGGGGAAGGGGAAGGGGAAGAGAGGAGAGGAGAGGAGAGGAGAGGAGAGGAGAGGAGAGGAGAGGAGAGGAGAGGAGAGGAGAGGAGAGGAGAGGAGAGGAGAGGAGAGGAGAGGAGAGGAGAGGAGGAGAGGAGAGGAGAGGAGAGGAGAGGAGAGGAGAGGAGAGGAGAGGAGAGAAGAGAAGAGAAGAGAAGAGAAGAGAAGAGAAGAGAAGAGAAGAGAAGAGAAGAGAAGAGAAGAGAAGAGAAGAGAAGAGAAGAGAAGAGAAGAGAAGAGAAGAGAAGAGAAGAGAAGAGGAAGAGAAGAGAAGAGAAGAGAAGAGAAGAGAAGAGAAGAGAAGAGAAGAGAAGAGAAGAGAAGAGAAGAGAAGAGAAGAGAAGAGAAAGAAAAAGAGAAAAAAATTTCTATGACAGATGTGACAATATGTTTTGGCCTGTTCCACTTCTTTGAGGTTGCTCTTAGAACTTGACAGTGAGGCACTCTTCAGAGTTGGCTTCATGCTGAGAAGGGTGGGAAGAGAAAGAAATAGAGAAGCAAGCTGTGGGAGTGCAGTTTTACTTTTGATTGCTTTTTTTTTTTTAATTTATTTGATTGAGCAGTATTTCTGAGTATCATCACTTGCACATAAGGATTACACTTCCACAGTATATAGATGGGGAAATTTTGGATGGAAGTCCCAAAACTGTCATGTGTTATCCTCAGGGCAAGAATGTTTTTGCTATTATATTTTGACATCAAATCCAGATTTTCTGCAAAAAAACCAGTTTGTAGACTTTTCCATTTTAATCAAGCTAAAGTAAAAAATGAAATCTATAAAATTTCCTTGTGTCTTCAGAAATACAATTTTGGGGCACTGGTATAATCCTGGATTCCCACAGAAAGTTCAAATTCAAGATTAGCAAAATTTTGCCTCTAGTATTCCCACAAAATTGGCAGACTGCTTCTTGAAAAAGAACAAGAAACAAGCACAGCATAAGAAACAAGAAAAAAACCAAGAAACAAGAACAAGTACACCAAGAGTGCTGACACAGCACAGAGACACTGCCCTTATTTGAATGTGTTTTTGAGTTAGGACCATCCAATCTGACGGCAGGCCCAGAAACATTGCTCTTCTAGCTGCATTCAGCCTCAGTTTTGATGCTAATAGTTTTTATCACATACACCATGATTAGGTTCCAATTATGATCTGATAACCAGCTCCAGGGAAGCATCGATAGGAAAAAAACGCTATCATGTCTGTGAGAACATGATCAGGACTGGAGACATAATTAAAGGTTCAGAGATCATCTCCTTGTATGAACTTATCTGACTATATGAATTTTTAACGTTAAACTTATAATGTCACTTGTCCAGAAAAGCTTACATGATAAACAGAAGTATATATTATTTCCCTTGTGTTCTTAACTCAGCTAGTGCAGTGAGGAGACTTCTGTACTATTCTGAACCTCCTGAATGTATTGCAGATCACTAAGATACATGCTGAAAAGTATATTTGGTATTTAAATGCACTCTCAATGTATAATTATTTTTTTATGAGAGAAAAGTTTTCAGGAAATAATACTCTCAGGGGAGAGAGAAAATGTCAAACAACTACTCTGAAAAATGGTTTGATATCAGGTGCAAATTAAAGACCCTATTTTATGGTTTCACAACATGACAGGATTTTTTTTCTTTTATAATCAGAGACACGGTAAATTGAGTGCATAGAAACAGCCTCATTATATCTTATTGACATAGGGTGGGGAATTCAGACCTGTGTTTATTATTCTTTGACCAATGGAAGTAACAGAAGAAACACTTAAAATGTCTTATTATCTTGAAGACTGGCACTCTTTTGTACTTAGATCATTTTTAATGACTGTGCAATAAACTGTATAATAAAATTTTTGGCAAGTCCAAGGTTTTTCGATTTAAATGTCCATGAAGTTTAATAATCAAATGTGACATTCCTAGAAGGTTCTTTAACTTGTATAACTGGGTAGGAGAACAATATGGAAAATGCAGTCAAAGAAAAGATACCTGTTTCTATGTGAATTTAATGGGGAACAGCAGACCAGCTTCTATGAATGGGCATTTTCGTCTTGCAACTACTCATTAATTGTTCATCTCATCTCTGATTTAGCTTATAGCACCCATCCCTTCTGTGGATTTATGCCATAAGAATCTTCTTGTGGTTTTCACTTACATTAAGGTGGCAATTACTGTACCAAATGCACATGATGCAGGTGCTGAGTCACATAGGTGCACTGAGCAAAGGACAAGCATTAAAATAAAGCTCTGCACATGATCCCTGTTCAAAACCATCTTCTAGCTACCAGTATGTTTTTATGGGGACAGGCAGTAGGGGGAAACCACCATGCCTGTTCCACATTTTAGCATTGGAATGGGCCAACAGGAGAAATGTATAGATCAGTTGCTCTCTCCTGTTCAGCCTCCTTAGGAGATGCACACAGGTATCAGAATTCCTCAGCCAAGGCTCTGGAATCATCCCTAAAAATGCTTAAGGAAGACAGATCACTGTAACACTTCCTGGACAGGAAAGGGGCTGAAAGACAAACACCAAGTACCAGCAGATAAAATGGTTCAGTTCATCACTTCTGAATAGAGTTTGAGAGCATACCAGGAGGAGATACAGATTCCTGCTGAGGAAGGTGTGTTGGTCTAACGTGACTGCAAATGCAGACAAAGACATTTCATAGAGAAGATAGATGTGATTTTTCTCAGCCTCACCAGTCAAAATCTTGGGTTTACAAGTGGGAAGAAGAAATTTAAGGGATATAGAACCTCTAAGGAGAATTACACCTCTCTGATGATGTTACGTGATGCCTTATTCATTCTGTGCACTCCTGACATATTTTCCCTGGACAAATTCTAACCAGGAGTTCAGAGAAATCTCAGCCTATGTGGTGGCATTAGATTGGTGGAAGAGGAATAAGGAAAGAAAAGTCTGGAGCATTTGGTTTTACATACCTGAAAGAAAGAGTCGTACATCAGAGCACAGACAAAAGCTCTAGTACCTTACGATCAGTAAATAGAAACTGCTTTGCTTTTATCTCTTAGATGTGCCAATGACTGGGTATCTATGCAGCAGATCTGGTGCTGATAAGGCATGTAGCTATTTCATACAGATAAAATAGTTGAGCAACTATGTTTTAGTTCTTCTGAGGGCAGGAAGAACCATGGACTTGCCCCCAATTTTGCCCATACTAGTGCAAATACCTTCACTAGACATACCTCTGAACAGCTTATGCCCTGAAGAAGAACAAAGGATTCAGCTTCCCACTCTGCTTGGTTGCTAAAAGCACCATCAACAATTGTATGGGGGGACACAGACTCCTTGGAATCAGGTCTTGGCAAACAATGCAGTTCTTTGGTTTGTCTTTAACTGGACAACTGGTGCAGAACATCTCCTATTATAAACTCCATTGAGTATTACTCTGCACAACAGAAACAGTTTTTCTGGATGGATGGGCCATTTCTTACAGACAAAGAGTTCATTGGGAGTACATTAAGCATATCTAATTGGAGAAGCGAATCTCTCACAGTTTCAGAAGACTTTGGTCTCAGAAATAAGGAGCTCTTCCCATGCCAGAACTAGCAGGATCACAACAAAGGGCTTCTTATGCTTTCTACAAGACAAATGCCATCAGTCTCAATACGAGCAGTACACCTGCTTTCATCTAGAAAGGATGAATTCCTTTTCCAGTTCTTGTAGCTGTGGTTTGCACTTATACATTAATTAGTCCTTCAGTAACCACTGTCTTTGTTAGTTATACAAGTCTTTTAGATGCACAGCATAATTTTTCTTCTAGAGTATGGCAGAAGCAACAGGTAAGACATTCTTTGGAAAGCAATAGATATTTGTTGAACAATTCCTGGGCTTCACTGGGCAGAACAGCCAGGCTCAGACTCAGAGCAAAGTTGAATAATGATGCCCCCTGCCCAAGTATTTTCAGAGAAGGATCTGTTACAAATTAATTTCTGTATGGACTATAATGAAGGAGGTTTTTCTATTGTTTGTGATGGTGTCTCACAAACCAAGTCCTCAATCCTTTAGGCTGACTTATGTGGAAGCATCAGACAGAAGGCTGATGTCTGCTTTACCAAGCTTTATAATCTATATATAAAACAAAAATAGTTAGTGGATCAAGACAGTATGGCAAAGATGTTCAAGGTGGTAATAAGTCAACGCATGTACATGCCTAATGCTAGCATATGGCTTAATGATCTAAAAGAACCGTATTTGACAGAAATCCAGTTATATTACTTGTGAGAAAAACTGTTGTACTTAAGATTACATTGCTGAGTGTGAAGAGGCTTCATAACACCAGCTTCACATAAAAGGGCTCTTAGGCTTTAATTTGTCATTAAAGATCAATTTTCAAACCACACCACACAGAAACTTAAAAAAAATTGTGTTTTTAAACTATTAGATTAACTACCTTACTCAGTGACACTCTATTTTTACATAATTTTGGCAAAGTCTTTACTACTCTTGCTTTGTTTTGTTACCAATAAAAAAAATAAAGAAGAAAACAATTATCAAATTCAACTGAAGGGCCAGAGGCAGGATATACAAGAATTCAGTTCTCAAGTGGACTTCATCCAGTTCTACTCTGGTACCCCTTTCTGGGTGAATCATGCCCAGTGTGATTGAAGATGCATGTCCAGGTTCTGGTCCAGTATTTTTAAGGAAGCATAGAACTTAGTGTCTTGAAAGCATGGTAAGAACTCTGCCTTGTTTGTTTGTTTGTTATAAGTAATCTTTCTTCAACAAGACAAGGGATTTGTGACATAAATGTTCCATGGTTGTGTAATTAAAGCCTTCATTGTAAAATGAGGAAAACGATTTAAGATTGCATGGACAGCCAACAAGCTGGCATTTCCTAACTTGATTTTTCTCCCACTATTGTACAAAAGAGACTTAATAATTATCAACAACAAAAACCAAACCCAAAATAAACCCCTGAGGCAGTACAGTTTCAATGGATCTCATTGTAAAGTCAGAGTTTGCCTAGAGCTATCTCAGTTACGACAGTTATTGTCTTTTCTCAGAGGTGATTCTTGGCAAAAGTTGGCTTTACAGAGCACATATTGTACACATAAGCTGGGGACTTTATTTAAGAACTGACATGGGATTTTTTGGTTTCTGTCCCCTTCCTTTCACAGCATCTTTGAAATGTAAGAGCAGATATTGTGATCTCAATGCAGTTAGTTAAAAATGGGTGTGCTTTGGCTTTTTAGATGACCCAAGATATCCTGCACAAAGTTCAGATGCTACTTCAGAAGGGCACACATGCCTTGTGTCTTGTCTGCCATCCCCTTGTAGATGTCCTTGATAACCTATGGCACCAGACATGTCTGTTTATGGAATTTTGTCACACTTTATTTATCTGGGCTTACTCAGTGACTTGTTCTCATTTCAGTGAAATATTCAGTGAACTTTCCAGGGCAAGTAATTATTATTCCATTTGTGTCTTCCTGCATCTTTTCATAGAATTGCAAAAATTCACCAAGCAGCACCAAGGAGTGTTCAAACTGGTGAAGGCACCAGTCTCTGAGCAAAGAGAGGCATCCAATGCATATCTCTACTTTTGATTTACTGGGTGACGAAGTCCAAACTGCTTCATTTCCCCTTTCATGTACTGAGAGTAATAAACAGGTCTTTTCTAAAATGCTCTGAACTCAAGCTGTTAAGATGTATAGGACTTTTCTTAAAGAAGATAGTTTGTATTTGGGAATGTGCAAATATTGCAAACCGAGAAGTTAGTACATTACCTCTTTACAAGCACTGACAGGTAGCTCTTCCATGTAATTGTAGTAGGTGGAGGAGAAAGCATGCTAACTGAGGGTTTGCCAAGTTTTACTTTTCCCCTTTTTGAGGAAAGAATGTAAGGGATGGAAATGGGGTGAGTAGAAAATTCTTGCCAGGAGCCAGCAGTAAATGAAGCTCTGGCTACAGCCAACTATAAAGAATTTCTTCTGGTTTATAAAACAGTGAATTTGGACTCTAGGCTGCCATTCTGATTGTCCTTATGAGAGTGAGCTGAGCCAACTGCTTCTTGTTTTAAAATATCTTTTCCATAACTAACAAAAACCCACATAGTTTCTCTAGAACTGCGCTGCAGACTGATATTAGTGGTCTTGCTTTGAAGTTAGAAAACATGGAAAATTTCTGTCAGAGCCAGCCTGATGATGTGTTTGTGCTTTGTACTGCTGTTCAGCTCAAGAAGTCACTCCTTGGACTGACCACAATTGGCAGTGCTGCTGAAACTGTGGATTCAGGTCTCCACAGAGAATCAACCTGAAAAGCAGAATAAATTAGGTCTTTCAAAGATCCTTCCTGCTTAAAGTAGGTTAGTTTTGGAGGTAGGCTAGTCTGCTTACCACTAGTATGGGGGTCTCTATGTGGTTCTGAAATTTTCCATGAGGATGTATCTAGAAAGTCAGACTTAGGACTACCTCTGATTTTTTGAACAGCAGAGATCTGTAACAGGCAGTAAGAATTCGTTTCCATCCTCCTTGTGCAAGAGAAGTTGGTTTTCAGGTTCATGTTTCCAGAAATTGGTCATGGCTGGTATAGTAGGGAAAATACAGATGCTAGACCACAGTAGAGATGCAGGAGAACAGAGAATATAGAATCTGTGTGTGATTATAAACTGTGCACCTCTCAATACTGGGCAGGAGTTCTTTAGTCCATGAGGATGGTGATTTAAACCAGGGATGCTATTTTATGAGACCAGATAAATTAACTCTGCAGCTCATACTTCCCAATGCCGTCCACGCCTTCTCTTGTTCCCTGCTGTGGGCTCCTTATGCTTATGGTGCATCAGCTGCAGCCCTGTGACTGATCACCAAACCCCTGTAATGGAAGGCTCAGAGAAAATAGATATTTCACATATTTTTCCTGGCAATTGGTGTTGCCCAGTGTCATGACGGTGAGCCTACAGGCCCTGGTAATGGGAGTCACTTCTGTATTGTAATTTAACTCTATGTTGCACTTGCTACACTTTGCTTCTATTGTGATTTTATTACGTGGTGGTATCACTGATAACAAAATCCCATGTAATATCAAGTATATGCAAATAAGAAAATTTGGTATTAAACATTAAACCCTTCTCATGTGGAATTATGTAACAGAACCTGGTCAGAGAGCATTGGACCCTGACATGCACCCAAGACATCCAACCATGAGCAGATTTAGCTCACTAATATTGCACAAAAAGAAAAATTAAAAATGTCCTTATAAAAAGAAGTGGGTAGTTTTCTGTCAAGTCAGTGATGTTGAGTTTTCTCAGGGACATGTTTTATGAGAGCTGTGAGACAGGGGATGGAGTGGAAGAAGAGCAAAAACAAGGAGAATGGAGAGAACAAGACAAGTCCCTTTGGCTGTAGTGATTAATTAGACTGATTCAGTTGCTTGTGAAGTCTTAGCCTAAGTTTTTTATTTGAGGGCTAAGACTGTGCACCCAGGCATTTCCTGTTGATATGTGGCTACTTGCAATAGTTGGACCCCTAAACCTTGAGCCCTGAAACAAGGTCTGCTGCAAGCAGCAGAAGAAAAATATGACAAAAAGTATTGGACAAGGCTTCACTCAATCCCAGTTGGTTCACAGCTGATCCTTGTGGAAACAAAACATTCTTAAGGACAGTTACGGTCATATTTGCTCCTCAACAAGCAGATGATGTTTACTCCAGAGGTTAAAATACGGACATTCTGAGTATAACCATGTGAGAAATCACAATGATGCTCCCAGCTCTCTCCAGAGACTGGTCATTCTGGCAGAGTCAGGTCCCCTAAGCTCTCATTTGTAAACGTGATACCAATACTTCTATTGTACATGATCAAGTCCAGAGAGGACTTTGAGAAGGAGATATAAAACAAATTAAGTTGATGAAGGGGGCACTCACTGTAGAACATTCTACATTCAAATGTATTCCCTAACAATCAGCCAACATCTTGATCATTTGTTTGTAGCATTTCCTGCTCAACACAGGACTGGCTCTGCTCTGCATTATAGAACAATCCTGTCAGCCTTTGTTGTAAAGGCAAAGCTCTTAACAGCACTGAGTTCTCTGGACCCACTAAAAAAAGTGTACCAGCACATAATAGCTACTGGACAAGTATCACTGCGGTTACCACATGCAGAACTGCTTCCTAAATATCTTACAGAAGAGCAGATGTGAGTCATAGTTAGTAGTAATGTGGTTGTCACCCTTGAAGCAAATTCTTTGTAATTTGTTTTGCTTTTCTTTCCCTGTTTCTTGATGTATGCCTGCAAATGCAGAAGGCTTTTTGTGTGCATTGCTTTTGGCATTTAACATCGAGCAAGCGTAAGACACTAACCCCTCTGCTCTGCCATCACTGCTGGTGCTGCTGCATTACGTTCTTTGTTCTATGACAATTTTGCTTCATCCTCTACCAGCAGCATCCTGGAATCAGTTATTCAGCTTGTAGAGCTTTGTTCTCATTTCCCTTGTCCCAAACAAGTGACTCAATCATCATTTTAATTACACCTGTTAGTTTACACTTAACTCTAGCATCCATTACTAGCCCATAACAAAAGACAGAAGGGACTAATTCTTCCTCAGGCCAGTACAGATGAATTTACAGGATCTATGTACATGTTCTTGGTTTTGATTTTCTTGATATTCTTTGTTTCTATAAAATACTCTTTCTAAAAGCTGATTTAAAACAGAATTAAGAGGCTGTTCTATTTAAGTGCTTCTGGATTAAATAAGAGAAAATGAAAGCTCTTCTTTACAACTGCTTGCCTTTACATCTGTGATAGAGAAGGGAATTTTTTTTTTAAGTTCTGATTGCTAATCTAAATTCTGAATATTACTATCTGCTCCTTTTACTGATAATATTTAATTATGCATTAAATTGTCATAAGCACCTAAACAAGTTCAACTAATTGCAGTAACAAACTGGGAAAATATAACGTGTCCTTAAATAAACATAGATTACTCTAATAGTGAAAAAGAGAAAGGAGTCAACAAAAACCCATCCTTCTTTCCTGAATGTGAAGGAAGCTCAAATTAGTTTCCAGATGTAAGGTTTGTAGTTTGTTCCTATTTTCTTAATAGAACAAATATGAATCTTGGCACGGATCAGCCATAACTCTAGTTTCTGATCCAACAATGTGTGGAAGCATATGCTTAATTTCAAACTCGTGAATAATTCCATAGTTCAGGAACTAAATGTGGAATACAGCTTTGTAGGTCAGGTGCATTCCCAAGTTGAATAATCAAAGTCCAAAGTCATTGTCTACTTTTATTCACAGATGAACTGCATGAAATGTATAATGTAATAGATTCTCATAGAGAAGCTGAAAATCTGTCCCAAGATGCCTAACAAAAATACATTAACAGATAAAAATGTATGTGTGGATGAAATGACTAAAGGAATTCACACGAAACAAAGGATTATGTTAGGGGCGATTCACCCCACCTGTGTGCCTGGTGTCATAGAAATATGTTTATTTTTTTAATTCCGTTTTCTTTAAGAAAGTAACAAAATGATCTGGCAAAACACATTTCCAAATAGATCTGTTTTGGCAAGAGTCTGGAGTGAAGTCCTCTGAGAGGGGAGACAGTGCAGCCTGAGAATTTTGGTTCCCTGTCCGCTTTGGATGCCTCCTTGCATTCCTTGTTTCCCACTCAGAACAACATTTTAAAGTTGCTGAGGCAGCTTCTTGCAGTCCCTCTGCCTGAGAGGGAGGGAATGTGTGCTTGATACCCAGTCCATTAGACTCAGAAGAATATAACTTGCTGGCTTCAACAATCTCATCAGATTTGACTTGTGCTCCCCAAATTATCCATTTATCTGCTCAAAAACCTGCTGCTCAAAAATGAAAGAGGGCTCTCATACTTAGTTTGAAACCATTTTGGAAAAACACTGTGTCCATCCTCCTGTTAATTTAACTCGGTGGAATACTCCTTCCAAAGCAAGTCCATGATACCTGGGTTGCATTGGTGCATAGCTGAGTTTTTCTTCTTTTTAAGGAAATCTTGATTCTGTAAACTAGGTAATTTGAAATTCCAAAATGTGTCAGTGAAAAAAATCAAACAAACTTTTAAAATAGTCTAAATGTGATTAATTGAACTCCCCCCATGGCCTATTCATTCTGTTCAAATCGCAGCAGGTCTGCAGTTCAGCTGATATCAGAAACAGAGATAATTTAGAATATAGTAGGAAGAGGGTGCTTTTATGAGATTTCCAGACCAACACTACAGATCCAATGGATCAGCATTCAAATCTTCAAGTGCTCATCTGAACCAACATGTTAGGATGTAGGTCCACTGCTTTGCAAGTACAAGTTTCCCTTTTCCATTATCTGTTCGTGAGGTGCTGAGAACAGAATGTCTGTTTTAAATTAATAACTTGATCATTGTTCTGAATCCAGACTTTATAATGCTCTTTCTTACTGTTTTTTTCCCCCCTATTCTCAAAATTTTGTCTTCCACTTTATAATAGCAAGTTTTTCTGTGAGCTGCAACGTTAATTAAATTCAGTTTCCTATGAACTGTCTTTTGTCCCATGGATACTTTGCTGGTCAATGACAGCATATGGAGCTATTTATGTGTGGTCTGGTTGCTGGCAAATATGTACAGTCTCTGTCCATGCAATTGTGGCCAAATGGAACTAATTCTGCCTGACTTCCCCCAGTGGAGACACTAATTTGGGTCTTTTTCCCTAACCCCACATTTAGTTTGTAGGAATTTTGAGTCTTGCATGCCTCCTTTAAATAAATTGCTCAAAAGGTTCCAAATACATTTGAAAATAGGGTTGCAGGCAGTTACCAGATAAACAATACGGTTACATGTCTGAAAAACAATTCTGCACACACACCAAAAAAAAAAAAAAAAAAAGGACAAGAGAAAAAAAGGAGATTACACAGGTATAATCCTCCCAGAGGTTTATTGAGAAGAGAGAAACCAATGTAAATGGCAGTCCCTGGAAATATCTTAGTTTCTTTCTAAAGGATATGAAGGAAGTCATGAGGGAGGGGGAAGAAACCTTCTTTATCTTTTCTCCTACCCTTGTCAAAACTAAAAACCTGGAGGAATTAAGTGCTGTACCAAAATTGTTAGCCTGCAAAATCAGTCTAAATCTTGGCTAGTGACGTGTTTCTACAGCTGAACTGAGCTGTTAGAGTATGACTGGCATCAAGACATAGCAAAAACTTGGCAGCTCATCCCTTTAAAAAAAAATGTGTTCACCTACCTTAGGTCTGCATTTCAGATTGGATTCTGTTAGCTCTCCAGGTGATCCTTAAACACAAGTACTTCAGAAGTATGCTTCAGTATGCTGTGGCAGCTAAAAAGCTTCTCTATCAGTCCAGTTGTGGGGGTTCCACCTCTGGAGTAATTTGACAGCAAAGGATAGATGTGCTAAAGGCTCAAGTCTTCCCAGGGAAAACAAACCCTTTTTTTGTATGCTACCATGCATATTTAAAGTAATCCCATGAACAATAACTACATTTCTTATCTTCTGGTTGAAGCTGTTTTTTAGTACTGGAAGAATTATTATTAATAAAATATTAAACCAAATTTTGTTTTGTGTACTTTTCACTTTTAACCTTCAGGGCTTTCAGTGACTCCTTTTACTTCACTTTAAACTTGGCTGCTCTCATTGTACTGGAGAGCACAGAGGCAGTGAGCGTTGCTGGGCTAGCTGAGCTAAGCTGCTCTTGAGCTTTCAGAGCAGAGATAGAGCAACACTCTGCCAGCTCTGCTGCTCTCAGTACATGAACAGTGCCTGAATAGTATTTACCCATTCCACTTCTGACAACAGCTTAAATGTTAATAACATTTCCAAATTGTGGATTCTGCTTCAGGATAGTTTGCAGATACTGAACATTATAAAATAAAGCGATGAAGATGTCCAGTAAAACCTACAGAAGCACAGCTAAGCAGTCACAGATACATTTTTATCTGTTTTTTTCATTCTTTTTTCCCCAAACAGACCTAAATCAGAAGAATGTGTTCAGTGACTATACAAAAAAACTTGGGCTTCAACAGAATGAAGGTACACACTAGCTGAAAATGCTGGCTTCTGCAAATGAGTTATTTTTAAGCTTAAGTAAGAGTTTCCATCAACAGAACCATAATTCTGTCAGTCAATCACAAATATTTTCCTATTGATGTTAGTCGGCAATTTTTTCAGAATTTACTAAGCAAATAATAATAGTAAGTCAAAAGGAAATGCCTCAGCCTAACTTCATTTTCATCTATCTCTATGCCTTCATGTTTCTGATGTTTTCAATTTCAGCTTTCCATTGGAGATATAATTTGAGCATAATTCCTGACAAGCAGCAGTGTTGGGCCGTAGGCTTTCTGTGTCTTCACACTAATACCTTTATGTGTTTGCCCAAGCTGTGACATCTCTCTGTGTAATCAATACCATGATCATAGAATTTCCACTTTTGTATGAGCATTAGGAAAGAATTTGCAGTTCAGTGGAAAGGAGAAATTCTGCCTGAGACAGAGAGGTCCGGCTCATGTGCTCTGCAATTGTAAGTTGTCAGCTGTGGTGACTCTCCAGCATGTCTTCTTCACCCATGTATGGCTTAATACAGAGGTTATGATTCTGCTAATGCTGCAAGTATTTTTGTAAACTAAAATAGATTGTATGAACTTGCCACTGAAAGGTTCTGACTAAAATAATGTTATTCACTTAACATTTGTGCAAGAAGAATAGCTTTTCTTCAAGAAATCGCTGTTGTGTGTACTACAGGGGTGCATTTGTGAAAACAAGGCAGAGAAAAGTCAACATAAAGAACAGAACAGTTTCTAAGATGGGAGCAGTGGGAGAAGAGAAATAAAATGGCAGCTTTTCATGAACCATAGCTGAACACTCAGAGGACAAAGTAGAAGGATTATTGTTTGCAGATGTGATTGTGGCAATAAAAGGACTTATTAAACTTACAAACAAACCAACCACTCTTCTTTAAAATTGTAACAGAATTCCTCAATAATAATCTAAAACACTACTATGTACAATTGTAATTTATAGGGTAATTATGATGACAATTGTAGTAAAACCTTTTTGAGTAACTATGCTTTGAGAATGTTGTTGCAGGAAGTTTTAGACCGTTTTAGTAGGGAATGAACCAAAGAAAAGTGGTATGGATAGACTGGGAAAGCAAATCGATGTAATAAAAAACAAATGAAAAAAAATTTTGGAAGATAATAATGGATTGTTAAATATATCCACATTTTCTCTAGAGAAAAAGATCACTGTGTGACATTCAAACAAAATGCACTAAAATTGAAACAGTACAAAGGGTTAATAAGGAAAGTGAAGGCACAGTTGTACCATATGCTAACATACTTCTGTCAACCTAATCTAAGCTAGCACAGGTAATGTAAGTTGCTAAGATGTGACTTAATCAGCCTTAGCACGTGCTGGTAACCAGAGTATGAGCTCTCTAGGAGATGGAGACTGGTGGCATAGTTGCTTTCACATGTTAGCCTCATGCTACGTCACCTTCTGCTGTTGTTACATGGACCAAGATCAGGCTACCTATGGCAGGCATCTGCCACAGCCATCCTTCATTTTTCTGTGCAGACTTAGTTTCAGTATGTACTTCATCTCACCCATGGTGAGCTGCCTGAAAGCTAGGCATGTAAACAAGCAGTTTAGGTTCCGTCTTTAGTCAATGGAGAGGATACGTCTTCCAAAGAGTGATTCATTTCATCCCAGAACAATTGTGCTGCTGGGGAAATGATCCAGTTGCCTAAATATAGGGGCTTAGTACCATTTGAGGTGCCCTACAGTATCCAAAACATCATCATGGGGCTGGCAGGCATGACACAGGATTTATGAGAAACTTTGGCTTTCTGGGCAGTCAGTAGCTAGAGGCCAGGTTCCTACAGTGTCTAAAACAAGATGCCTGTGTTTAGGCAAGTGAAACAGGCCTGGAGTACAATTTTTCTTCAGCCTAGGACTAGTTAGCAGGAAATTTTTTGCCAACAGCATAACACCGTGTTAGATACAAAGGAAGTGTTTGTTTTCTGTGGGAGGAGGGCAGAAAGGGTTTTCAGCTGCTAGTTTTCTATTAATTTCCAGGAAAAAAAGAAAAAAAAAGAAAAAAAAAGGAAAAGTTCAAGACTGAAGCCTGTCCTGAACTGCACTTTATCTTGCTGTGTTCAGGGTGAGGAAGAGACTACAGAAACAGAATAGTTGTGGAGAGAAGAGTGTAGCTGTAGAACAGATTAAATTAGATGGCAGAAGGGGAAGAAGGATGGAGAGTGTTGGACAGAGTGAGAGTAAATATCTCTGCAAAAGAATGCACTTAGGTGCTGCAGTTAAGGCAAATGACCACAAAGACTATGACACAGCTGAAACACTGGGAAATTCAGAGGTTTGGAAAGAAAAGACATACAATAAGCTCCTAGGAAAGACAGAAAACACGAGGTGGTAAAACAATCAGTAAACTGAACTTTCAGGTTAGTACCTGAAATGGAAACAAGAAATCAAAAAGCACAAATTAATTTATCAGAAGGAATAAAGATTCTTTGAGGAAAGCCCATCTTGACCATACCAGACTTTGACAAGTTGCTTGAACTTTACTATGTTGTATTTAAGGTAGAATAGGGACAATAACAATGCAAATGCCACTGAGGTGGCCAGGAGGCCATGTTTATCTCATCTTTGGTTCTGAAAGGATCAAAAAAGACCTCAATGCATTTCTGAGCGGAGTCTTCATGTTAAGATCAATAGGTAAGATAGCTAGCATGCCACATTAGGGTATGAAGGGTAATGCCACTGCATCTCAAGAACTTCACCACCCTCTGGCATTTTCCAATTTTCCAGTGGGTAATTCTACTTTACCCCCATCAGCTGAGGTGGTACGATGTGATTAGTATTCATATTATTAGTGGCTAGTCCCAAATTCTCAGAAGCAGGTGTGGGCCACAATGAGGTCTAGCTGGTACAATCATGTTCTGGTTTTTATGCAATGGCAATCCATGTGTGTGGGTAGGAAGGTTCACTTTACATGACCCTTGGTTAGGAGTTAAAAAGCAGTATAGCAGGTCACATTATGCAGCACAGACATAGCTTAACTAAATGTGAACACAGGGTCCAGAGTTGAATGCATACTGAGCACTGTTCATGATGCATTGTTTCATAAAAAGTTTTAATAATCTTAAAAGTACTCTGACCATCTAGAAGGTGATAGGACTCCAGGCAGTGATTAGGGTCTTAATTACCTACATTTGTAGAAAATTCAGTGTGAAAATAAAACCATATGACAGAGAAGGAAGTTCCTCCTAGAACAAAAGGGCAGAGAAGTTTTTTAGGGGAAATGATAATGTGTTGCCCACCTTCCTCAAGGGGCAACCAAGGAAGAACTGTTATTGTTACATGAAAACTAAAATAGAAAATCTCTAAGCATAAATACTTATGCTATTAATTAATTGGAAACCAAATAACAAGTGAGAATAAGAACAAAAAAGTTTATTTACTAGAACAAACTTCCTGCTTCATTCTCAAGCAAGTTTAGTTTTTAAAAAGAATACTAGCAATTTGGAAATGCTTAAGTTTCCCCAAGCATGAAGAACCCAGAGCACAGTAGAGGTATTTCCAAATCTGTCAGGAGAGTGCACCTTCAGAACTGCAGCTGCTGGCAAAACTGGGTGCACTAAACAGAGGAAGCATTAAAAGAGAAGCTTCTCTGATGGATACTAGTCAGTACTCCTCTAGCAGGGGTTAAGTGACAGCACACATCTGCAAGGGACACAATATTCCTTAAGCCGTCTTCATCAGAAAGCAGGTAAGGATATTCAAGGCCTTTACGTTGCTATGGACATCTTCTGGGATATGAAAAACAAGCAGGGGTTTCCCCTGAGTCACTAAATGATATGCTTAAATTCACTGGAGCAGTTAAGAGCAGAATCTAGTACTGCCTTTTACTTATGTCTTTTACTATCAAGTGCGACCTGTACAGCAATCATTACATATGGCTACTTTTCAGACCTATATGGTCCCCCAGAGCCTTCTCTTCTTGAGGCTGAACAGCCCCAACCCTCTTAGCCTGTCTTCAGAGGAGAGGTGTTCCAGCCATCAGACCATCTTTGTGGCCCTCCTCTGGACTTGCTCCAAGAGCTCTATGACCTTCATGTGTTGAGGGCTCCAGAACTGGACACAGTACTCCAGGTGGGGTCTCACAAGTGCAGAGTAGAGGGGCAGAATCACCTCCCTCCACCTGCTGCTCACACTTCTTTTGATGCAGCCCAGCATATGGTTGGCTTTCAGGGCTGCAAGTCTCCCTTTCCCTTTCCCTTTTACCCTTCCCCTTCCCCTTCTTTCCCTTCCCCTTCCCCTTCTTTCCCTTCCCCTTCCCCTTCTTTCCCTTTCCCTTTCCCTTTCCCTTTCCCTTTCCCTTTCCCTTTCCCTTTCCCTTTCCCTTTCCCTTTCCCTTTCCCTTTCCCTTTCCCTTTCCCTTTCCCTTCCCCTTCCCTACCCTTCCCTACCCTACCCTTCCCCTCCCTGTAATGTCTCTTCTATCATAACTTAAATGACCTGATGCTTCTCAGATCACTTCAGAAGCATTAGTGCAATAGTGCTGCCAGAAACATGTATTACCAAAGCACACCTCAATGTCCTCAAATGTAAGACATTCAGAGCAATATTTTTTTTTTTTTACATTGTTTTATGAAAGAAACCAAAAAAGAGAGGAGGGGCATTCAGTAAATGCAGTGGGCTAGACAGTACTTTAAATATCGTTAAACTAAATTAAAATTACACAACAATATTGTTGTATTTGCTAAGGAGATAAAGAGAGACACAAAAATAAAGCCAACCCTCATTTAATGAGAGTTGCAGCCTACTTGTCGCCACTGAGAATGACATTTCAATTAGTCTGATTATAAAGTTTGTTATTTTATTTCTCTTCCATTCTACTATTGCCTTATAGTCCTAATGCCTTATGCACCATGCAGACATATGGTGAGCCTGTGCCCACACCCCAAGGACTTAAAGCCATAAAGAAATTTTTGTGCCAACTTCTAAAAGAAGCTGGCTGCTAAGAAGGTATTTATGATGGCTTGGGTCTTCTAATCTAAGTAGGTAAGTCAGATAAAACCCCAGGAACATGGAGCCCTAATGGTCTTTTGCCTCATTCCCACTGACTGGAGCAGGGTTTGAAAGCAAGGAAGGGGCTGCAACAACATGTCCCTCTAGCGGGTGGGAAGACGTGTCAGCAGCACCAGGGCAGAAAGATGCTACTGTATAAAGCCACAAGCTGCCTTCTAAATTTGTTTTATTTTTAAGTTTGTGGTCTTGTCTCATGCCTGTGGATGCTCCTCCTGTTGCAGAAAAGTCCTGTTCCCATTTTAAAAACCAAAAGGGTTCAATATTCTGCCAACTGTTACACATGAAGCCAACGGCAGAGCCGGAAAATGAAGGCACAACTTGTGAATGGTTATGTGGTGCCTCTAAGAGAATACTATATATTTTTTTCCAGGAAAGTAGACGGAAAATTGGTGAATAAAACAAACTTTATATACCACCAGGGTACCTTCACTCCAATATCAAGAACTTTAAAAGTGTGCATTGAAATACAAAAAGAATTTAGACAAGACCATACCTCAGTATTTAAAACCAGTTTAATATACATTACCGTGTATAGATGTACATATGAATATATGTGTGTGTGTGGTAGAACATATTATTTTAACTGGCAGGAAGCTCATAAAAAGAAAAGCTTTTGGGGTTGGCTCAAAATTGGAGTGCACTTTATCATGCTGGTGGTACTCCATGAAGAAATCTCAAATGTATCCCATGTGTTGCAAATGCTCAAGAATGGGCTCAAGATGAGCTTTTGTCTGTCTGAACCATACAACTATTTCAAAATATCTTCCTTCAGCAGCACCAATATTTATTTTTGTATGTCATTTTTGCAGTATGAATGCTGGATTTGAGTTTCCACATTGCCGTCAAAGAAAGAAGTGAAAAAAACAAAACTTTTAATAAATCTAACAATGGAATCTGGTTTCAAGACTATTTTCCATGACTGAAACGTCTTTGGTCAGAATAATTTTTCTCAGAACAGCTGACATATCATTATTGTTTTCCTTGTTTTAGAATATTAGTTTTCCAAAAATGTCCAATCCATCCTTGAACTAAAAAAGGAACATGTCTTCAGAGGCCTAACTTCTTTTTTAGTAACGATAAAGTTCTTTTCTCCTTTCCACCACCACTATTGTATTAAGTGATCGCAGGTTTCTGGGACTTGAACAGAAATGTACATAAACAACTGCCTGAACTACCTGATTGTTCCCCAGCTGTGTGGGATCAACGGGACTACAAGTAACTTAGGAGGTTAACTCCCTTATTATCCCCCAGTGGCCTGATTCCATGCTCCTACTTCTACTCTGTTTTTAAAACTGATTTCTTCTGGTAGATTTTTTTCCTGTCATCCTGTCTTTATTATCTGATCTCTTCTGCCTTCTCTCTCCTATTCATTGGAAATTTTTGATGGCTGCAGTATCATATAACATCATCCAATAATTTTTCTCAGGTGACTTTAGAAAATGGTTTCAACTTAAACCTGACATTTCAGCCCCTTGATATTGATGGGAGTTCATAAGTGATAAAGTTTCACTCAATGCACAGGCATGACCTATGGACTGAGGAGTTTAAATGTTGCTTTTATGTTTTAATTACTGCTTTCTTAAATGAAAATTGAAAAAAACACCAAAATTATCCTTTAAAGTAGCTGCTGCTTCTGAGCAAAGAAATATTAGAAATAAAATCCTAAACAATCTCCAACAAATAGTGAACAAGTGAACAAACCATGAAAACTCTAATACTCCTACTGCATTTTTGTAAATTTGATTATTCATGAAATCACAGAGAAGCCTAACTGCATACTTTTTAATATATCAGCAGCAGATGATATTTTGTTGATAAGAAGCCTGATTTGATACATTCTAATTTTTCAGTAGCTCCACAGCAGTCCATAATAATTCTATTTAAATGAATTAGGGTTGAAAATGCAGCAGGAATCTGAAAAAAAATCAGACTTTTGGTGGACCATCAGGTATATGAGCTGCATTTTTAGAAGTCTTTAATTGAACTTTCAAAAGATTTTGTGACTATTAAAATACTTCTTCAGAACATCTGTGAAACAGCCCACTCATATGAGCAATTGAGTAGTGTAATTTAAGATAGAAGCACTTTGAATTACAGAGATTTCATGATGATTAAGAAATTCCCATGACAAAGTATTATGAACACAGAAACAGAAAGGTCACTTGGATGTTGAATGTGAGCTACTGGCCTAATTGCAAGGACTAAGGATGAACACTTTTAAGGCTCCCTTTTTAGGGATTTTGTAATTTATAGACTTTATGTGATGCTTCTAGGTTTTGTGTTTTATTTTGTTTTGTTTTTTTTAATAATTACAGTTTTATGCTGGATAGTCCAAGGAGTGCAAGGGAAAAACCTGTGGTGTGGCATCCATTTTGCTTGACCTATTTATCTAAACTTAGCAGGAAAAGGATCACCCATTTGGAGATCTCCATTGTTTGTGTAGGGAACATAGGTATTTATATGAGGACTGCCTGGGTAGGTGTTTACAATCTCAGCACACACAAGGTACCCAAGTCAGAATTAATTTCGTGAGCTGAGTGCAAGACTATGTGCTCATTGGTCTCCTCCACTCTCTCAAGGGTTTCCCCACAGAGCTGGCAGTACTACTACAATTTCTTACAGCCACCCCTGCTCTAATCATACATGCCTGTTTAGATGACCTGCTTTTGGGAAATACAGGTTGGCATCCCATATTGTCTGTTATAAGACAAAGTGCCCCCCTTACATGTTCCATAAGGCAAACCTGAAGCACAGCCCTTCGGTACTGAGTTTTCATGCTGGATCTGTGTGTCTCCTTACATTTCCAGGACTTTGATTCCTGTTATGCACTAGGGGAGCTGAGCTGGATTCCTAATGACAGCAGTGTCTGTTGCTCTGCTATGTTCATTTTCAGACTTTCCTGTGCTATGTGTTATTGTTTAATTGCCCGTTCCCCAGAGTAGCATGATTTTTTAAATTAGCTTGACATTTTATGTGTTTCTTTTACAGCTCATCTCAGCTGTTAATGAGCCCTTTGCCAAGCATCCTCAGTACAGATCATTATAGCTCTTTAGTACTCTCATTTGAAAGCTAATACCAATAAACAGAAAAATTACTCAGCAGGAGGATGATAAGCGTGCTACGTTCCCAGTTTTTAGTTTGCAAAGGTTAGGAACTATTTGTTCAGTGAAATGAAGCACTCATTTTTTATTTTTTTTTAAGTTAACAGTAACCAATTAATGTGGTTTGCTCAGATGGGCATTATGGGGTTGTCTGAGTGCCAGGCCTGCACCACTCCAGCCCTGAAAGACCAGTGCAGATACAAATTCAAAGGGATCCTAAATGCAGCTTGTTCTCTCCCTATGCTAGATACCCCACACAGGTTTTCTTTTGACCTCCTTCTGCTAAATTGAGTCCTGTCAAGTGAGGAGTATCACACAGAAGAAGAGAGCCTAGACCTTGACAAAGGTTTGTGCCTACCTAGGTACCTCCTAAGATCTAAAGAGAGAGACTGCCAACCAGAATGGCAAACTGTTTGAAAGCTGCCTGACCCATAGGTGCTTACAGATGTTATCTTATTTACAAACTCTGTTTCTGAAACTAGGGAAAAAAGGAGTTTCTTTAGGAGGTGTGTTTTTTGGTTTTGTTTTAAATGTTAAAGTTTTCCTGCAAGTACATGTCCATAGATATTCTTGGAGCCTGGATAATAGTAGACCTGGTGACACAAATAAACAAATCCCAGACTGATTTTGCATAGGCTAGCAAAATCCCCATACAGGCACATATCTAAGAGTACAATGATTGAACTGCTAAGTCTGTAAGGAATGATTTGTGATTTCCAAATTGGATATTAACTGGTGATAGCTTGTGCAAGGCTATAAGTGCAAATGTCTTATGCTAGTGATTCTATATGTTTTTCTGCACAGTACTTTTAAATATTACTTTAGGAAATATCATAAGGCCCAGACCAGTGCCAATTTTACTGTGTTAACTAGAGCTCCAAGGTTGTGAAGCTACAATATTTGAGTCCTCTTGCCCATGTTGGTAAGGACAACTACTAAGATGCCTTTCAGTATATTGAAAAAACACCTTCCCAAGGTGCTCGAAAAAAATTGTAAGAGACCAAAGACTCTAGTGGCATGGTTCTCCATTGATAGACAGATGACCAGAGTGTAGGATGACTGCATTAAATTGCTCACTAACATCAGGCAAACACACAATATTAACGCAACTGTAATTATGGAAAGTGCTGACATGTGAGATAGCGTAAGTAGAAAGAGACGGGATACTCAGGAGAAAAACAAAAGGTATCAGTGACCAGATCAGGAGCTACAGCACGTGGCTCTGTAAAGTATGTTTTTTGTGAAGTAGGAGACAGAAAAAATTACTTTTTGCATATATAAGAATGGTGAAGAATGGTGGAATCACAGCCTTTCATAGGCCATGACTAAGTCTAAATCAGAGGAATTCTCCTGGCACTAAGAACTGTTATAAAGTTAAACCAGATAAAAAGACTCACGACGTTAAAAACGCTGGTTAAGAAAAGAGTAGTGAATAAAAAAGCTGACTGTTGTGGTAGAGTACCAGAACTCACCAGAGAGAACTCACCAGAGCAGAGCTTTCTGCTACATTACCTTTGAAATACAACAGGGTTTTGAAGAGGGAGGCCTGATATTGTCAAGGCCTGAATGAAGTTTAAATAAAACAATGCTTGGAGTAGTATATGGTGCTGTGATCTTAAGAAAACAGATTTGTTTCACAACAGAAAGTTGAAATGTTTGTAGGAAAGACCATAATAGAATTCACAGCTTTCCAATAAATGAAAAATACTACATAGACTTACAGAATATTCTGGTTAAAGGCATACTGGCTGTCCCATTTTTAAATTACTAGATGCTCCTATCTGAAAACATGTGTTTAGGAACAATAGTACTGGCTCATCTGCCACTGATTTTAATGGTGTTAGTTATTGTCATTAAGCTGAATAGCTGGTTCTATTGATTTCAGCAATCTTGGGAACATAACCAACCATTCAAACCTTTAATGGCCCATCACATTTGGAATAGTTACGTTTTGTAGGTGTGTGCACAGCTGATGGGCTAATGAATGCTCAGATGCCAACAGTAATGTAGTCACCAGACACCCACATGAGTTCTGCACAGCATTAAAAAAAGGATGGTCTTATAGAAGACGAGAAACAAACTGGGTAACTTACAAGTAAATTTGCACCCTCTCCATCATAAACAATCCATTCAGATGAGGTGAACATGCCACTTAGAAGCCCCTTTTTAAATAAATCTTATTATCACATGAAACATGTTAGGATATTGCAGCTCTGATACAATCTATTTTGCAGATGTAGAGATTTTTGACAAATATTACTAAATGTTCTTAAGGCCAAAAAAAAAAGACCTAACAGGGAAAAGTGTGTATCAGTCCCTTGGAGGGAGAACTTTACATTAGCAAGATTTGTAATTGTTCTTAAACATTAGAATTCCAGGAAATTCAGAGATAAGCAAGTGTTTAAAAAAATCAAAGCATTTAACAGTATGAAAATGTAGAGGTAGGGCAGCTGCACAAACTTGTCTTTGTCCTGAAGTGACACCATGGTAGATGAAAATGAGAGAATAAACCAACAGCTCCTTCAATAAAGCTGCTAATATGCCATTAAAAATCAGCTTAATTTAATCCTAATAATTGTGAGGAGTTTCATTGCATTGAATTAATGACATCTTTTACGTTCTGGAAAACATTATAGATCCTTTAGCTGTTTGAACTATTGAGTTGTTTTCAGTTCTGTAATAGAATTTTTTTGCTTGAACATGGATAATTGGTTTTGATATTATTGTTCCCCTGACAGAAACTTTTAAGAGAAAGAGTACTGAAACAGTGCTGGTTTGTGAAAGAGTATGATACATGGAGTCAGTTTCTCATCAGTGGTAAGCTGTGAACCAGCTCCCTTGGTTTCAATGGATTTACAACAACTGATGAGCTGGCACATGACATGGAAACATCATATACTTTCAAAGATTTCTGTGAAACATAAATTGCTTTTTACTAGTGCTTGGGGACTTCCAAGAGAAGGAAATTGCTAGGAGAAGCAAGCTGGTAAAACATAGACCATGCTTCCACAATATAGTAAATCATTTTTGATGCCTTGTAGAACTAGATTAAAACAGGTGTAACTACAAGACAGTAATGGACAAAACAATGTGAACTCAATTTACCAGTTCTAGTGTGTTCAAAATTTTTTGAGGGATCATTCTAATAGCAGTAGCCTCTGCACTGGATAATATATCATCTGTTCAAACTACCATGACACTTCAGGTGTCTATCACAGCCAGCAAGAAAAAAGATAAAGCTTAACAATACCATGATCCCTGTGTCAGATACTCTGGCTAATTCAACAGCAATGTAGTCTTGTGCCCAAGATGGATCCAGATCACCTTCGTATTGCTGGACGCACAGACCTAGTTTAAGGACAACAGACCCACGGCTGGAAACTCAGGGTGGAGTGGGAATACCTCATGATGTCAAACGGGAATTGAAGCAGTCACCTAGTCAAGTAAACCCACATGCAGCAAAGTAGGGTTAGCACAATGCTAATACAGATTTAGGAGCACGCAAGACATGTTATGCTGCAAAGCCTCTGTCAGGAGGCTTCAATCTCCATCTCTTCCAAGGCAGAAGCTGAAGTAGCTCTACAGTGCATTTTGTGGTGTTTCTCATGCAAAATTTGCCAGGATGAGTGCATCTGTACCCACAACATAGGGGCATGCCCTGTGCCTTGTGATTGCTGACTGGTCTGTTGTGCCATTAAGTAATTCTGATCATCAAAGTCCAATAAACACCAAAAGAAGCCTAAAAAGACCAACCAAGCAAAAAAATCACACCCAGAGAGAAAGCTGGCTGGTTACTGAACATACAAATTACACTGAATGAAAAAAATGGGGAAAACAGTCCTTTTATGGAAATAAATACAATTGACGGTTGGTGAATTCTTCTGAATGTTACCTGCTCTTCAAAATTTATATTATGCAAATGAACAAGATTATAAGTTCTTCTAAATATTCTATCTTCTGATAGGGTAATAATGCCATATAATTAAAGAGGTCAGAGCATCGTCTCCTTTGGGAAATCTGGTTGTATGCAACACCCACTATTTCTTATCTCTCCAGCTTGAAGCCATTCCCTGGAGATTCCAAGCTTGCACCCCAGTGTCAGTGGACTTAGGTAGATAGTCTTCTAGCAAGCATTAGGGATTTTATTGCCTTTCCTATATTACTGATTTTAAACAGTAGTTTTAAAGGGAAAATTTTAATCAAAAAGCTGTATTGTCCTCAGAAGATCTATAGCAATTTATAAATGGAACCTCAGCACCGAGGGATTTCCCACTCCAGACAGCTCAAGAAAGCTATCAGTTTGTGTGAGTGTGGGTGCTTCACAATGGACAAAGCTCAGGAGAAAGAAGAGACATTAACACCAGGTCTCCAGTTAGACTTTAATGTCCCAGGTCCTTCCTCCTCTCTGGGAAGCTCCTATGTTTACAGTCCTATAACAATACATCACCAATTTAGGACCTCAGACTACAGTTGCCTGTAAATTAACAACAGATTAGAGAGTCTCGTGTTTTCTTAAATCTGATAGAAGCTTTCTCAGAAAGGACTTGTTCAGGTGACCATCCTGGAACTACTACTATCATATAATTTCCTCAGCTTTTCTCATTCCACTGGAGACATGCAGCTTTTAAAATAGGTCTAACTTTTCCTCTATCTTTAAAGAAAAGACTGAGAACTTCTTGTTTCTATTGACTGCAACATATTTTAGAGATTATGGTGAGCATCTTTAGTCAAGACTATACAATATCTGTGAAATTAGCTAAAGTCTTAAATTATCTAAAAGGACAGTAAGTTCCACTGTAAACTGCTGAAGGTGTTACAGGCAAAAAATTGCTAAAATGAATAAACAAAAGAGATACAAATATCTTAAACAATGTGTAAATGTTGAGGAGGGAGATTCAGGTGGGAGATGATCCCAAACTACACAACCACGCTGTCCTGGTTTGAGCTGGGATGTAGCTAATTTCCTTAGTGTGATTTTATTTTTCAGTTAAGTCCCTTCTAAGTAGCTGCAGTTGGTGGAATTAACAGCATGTTTTCCAGTGAGTGTCTGCCTCTAGGACTGATAATGCTTGATGTCTATTGTTATGGCGAGAGAATGGTATGTAGAACCAAGGCCACTGCTTGGTTCTGAAGAAAACATCTTACGCTACGGAACCAGAAAGGAGTAAGGGGTCACAGCTGAGACCCTCCTTTGGGGAGGAGCAGACCAGACAGGTGACCAAAGTTAACCAAAGTATCCCATCCCATACTCATCATGCTGGATATAAATTAGAGGGATCACGAGGGGCTCTCTCTCTTCAATCCATGACCGGTGTCCTGGGAGAATTCCATCTGTTCATCTGCCTTTCATCCTGATCCCTGTGTTCCTGCACCCCAGCATTCCTGCATCCTGGCTCCCATCTGCCACTAACTCCAGGAGTTGAGTCTGGGACTTCTCCAGGGCCTACCGTGCAGCCTCAGTGGTGATGTGGGTGTTATTGGGGGGGTGGGGCGAGAGTGCGAAAGTGCTTTTGTGTATATTATTTGTATATATTTGTATGTATTCCATTATTTTTCCTTTTCATCACTGCTGTCTCATCAAAGCTGTCTAGTTTTGTTTCCAATCTGTGAGAGTCTCTCTCTCTTACTCCCTCTCTTTTTCCTATAAGGGGAGGGAGGGACATTAACAGAGAGCAATCTGTCATTTGTTGAATTGCTGGCCCAGCGTTAAACCAAGACACCTCGCTCTTCCAATTTTTGGACAGGAAGGTTTTCAAAGTCCACAGCAACATGATGTCCAAGCATGACAGTCAGACAGCAAGAAGCTGAGTGGCCTTTTAGAAGGAGCTATAAATATTTAACCTGGGACTAACACTTCATGATTCAGAGTGTTGTTAAACTGAAACTGTTTCCTGTCAATGCTGCCAGATAACTGCGATGGACGAATAGAGCTCTTTAGTAAGAAACATTTTATTGACACATTTCCTTGAGGTTTCTTAAAGTGTTTAATGAAAGGCTTTTATCCACTTTTTGAAAGAAAAAATAAGTGTGGAAATAGAAAAAAGGGAAGGAAGACTAAATCAAACCCCCTCTGTGAAAATCCCAAAGAACACTTGATTTAATTACCTGGACACAAAACTAGAAACTCTGAATCAATTGCAGGAGCAATTTGGAGCAGCCTCGCTTCTGAGTCCAGTCTTACCTTCTCTGTGGAGGGGAGCCTGCGATGTCAGAGTGAGTATGACCCAGCACTACAATGCTCTTTGCCATCTCTCAGTTCCTGCCATGAGAACAGGTGGTGTACACAATCTCCCATTGTCACCCTGGTTAAAAATCCCTCATTTTAGGCTTTTCTATCTCTCTACAATTACAGGTGGGACAGTGGAGATGCACTGAGATCTGGCTGGACTGGTGTAAGCCAAGTGCCAAGTGATTCAGTGCATGTGGTTTGCTGTCCTATGTGCCCAATACACCTGCAGAAATGTAGTGTCAGTCCCGCAACTTGTCTCCAGGCTGGGACCATGGGCAGTCAGGCCTTCCGCCATGTTCCCCATCTCTTCACTGCCCTTCTCCCTCTCAGCTCCATCCACTGCTGTCCAGGTCCTCAGAGGCTATGGAGGGAAGTGAAGCCGGAAGACAGGGTTGGTTCAGACAGAGGAGGCACACATCACCCTCCTTGCAGGTGGCTCAGGGCAGAACCTGACCCCCGGCTTTGGGCTGCATGGGGGAGGTGTTGCATGGCATGGCGACATGGTGTGGCAGTGTGGCCAGCAGGTGATGTGGCTGATGGGCCCTGAGTGCTGCCAGGCCATCACTACCTGCAGCAGGCAGCCATGCTGAAAGAAGGTGTTGAACGGGATCCCACAGAAAGTGTGACTCATATTTGGTCCACAGTCAATAAATGAAAATATAATAGAAACCAGAACTTATGAACAAGAGCATTAAATAAAACATGGGTCTAAGGCAATAGTCCAATACATATTTATTAGCAACCTGCCAAATGGTGTTTTCAATTACTATCATTTTGTTTTTTATCAAAGCAGCACTAAAGGTCAAGTGATCCAGTCAAGTCTGATGCTCCTTCCACAGCATTATGTGGTGTAGAACTGTGTGGGACATTTTGCTGATGCATTTGCAAGCTAAGATGAAATAAAAGCAGTCTAAAAGAAATAGGGCCATTCCAGTATTTAAGTCCACAGCTGTGCAGCGTATTCTGTATGAAACAGGGATTCACTGACAAGCAACATCTTCCAAGTTCAGGACCAAGCTGAATTATATCTCTGGAATATATTCTCAGTGCTCATGTATTATTTCTTCATTCAAGTTTCAGAGGAGTGTTTGACTTTTACTGTGAAACCATAAATCACTGTCATTCTTGCCATCTCAGAGGTTTTCCTCAGTTAAACACAAAGAGTTTCCTCCAAGGAAAGGAGGAACAGAGTAAATAGTGTTTAAAATGTGTTACTAATTCATTGCAAGGCCTGGCTGGATATAATTAATTCAAATGCTTTTGTGTATTCCAATAGGAGATATACGTCTTTTAGCAATACCTGTACTTTGAGAGCCCTGCACAGTGTGCATGTATCTTAGACCAAATATTCTCAGTAGGGCTGGCCAGATGCATTTTAGCTGCAGTGGCTGTGAATAATGGCCCAGAATTTTTTATTCCTTGTTTGTTATTCTGTTTGGAGCTATTTGCTGTTGAACTGAAATCTAAGAGCTTTTCTTGCCTTTTTCATTCACTGCAAACATTTTAAAGCAAAACATAAGAAAGAAAAAATTACAAGGAAAAATAATATTTGCAGTGGCATAGATTGCTATGGAAGATTATTTTTGGTGGTAATTATAGAGAAATCTTTTCTGTACAGCCTTTGTGTATTACTGCCTGTAAATATGATGATTTTCTACTAAAGCGCTTTGGCACATTTTGAGAGCAATTGCTTTAAGAAAGGAAAATAACTACCTGCTTCCTGCCAACACACATCAAAAAGTGTCATGTAGGAAGTTCACTGAGTTGTGGCAGACCCTTGGGCTTTGCCTGGTGGTACTTGTTCTGCAGGCTCTTATCCATGTTACTACCTGTTAACTCATGGGGTGGGCTATTCCAAACTACTTCAGTTTTTAGCTTTGTCTTTAGTGCCAAGCAGAGTATTTTTTTTGCAAGTACTCTATCAACTCAATTTCTCAATTTTAGAGAGCACTGTAACTAGAGCTATGGAGTGTGGCTTCCATTCTGCTGTAAATTTGAGGGTAGGAATTTCTATTTCAGACAGGAAAAGGGATAAGTAACAGATTTTCCTTTCTTTGCTTGTATCAGGGTTAATGAAAGTGTACACTTGGAAAGTCTTTTGACTAGTATATTACAAAGTCTACTATACCCTGACATAGCAGCAGTCTCTTTTCAGCTGGCAGGTTATATAACATTTGTGAAAGCCAACATATGATGGATTAATACAAAAGCAACTTCTGCACAGCTTTCTATCAGAATACATATATTGAAGGAAACAAAGACTTAATAGCATACTCATCTCACTCCATCTAGCAATTATGGAAAGGGACTGCTAAAGATAATGGTCAAGGTGATCCAGGATTCTTGATTTGGGCTGCTGTGCCCTGTGTTTCACCAGATAGGTTTATTTTCTACCCTTAACATTGGAGACATGTGGATTTTTGGCACGTACAACTCCCATTTTTTAATTCCCTACTACAGCAGGAACCAGGATTTTGTTTCAAGAAAACCAACAAAAAACCAGGTGAGGCTTCCAGCCCAGCTCACTGCAAGTGGTCTACAGAGGATCTGCAATAGTTGTCAGTCATGAGTAGAAGTGTGGAAAGGAAAGTGGGAAAAGAGTGGCAGTCATAAGGTCTGGGCATGTAAAGCCAGAGAGGGGAAAATATAAACAAAGTGAACTTTGAGATTTTTTTGAGAATTAGGAAGAAAGAAGCTTCTCAGAAGAAGAAGGAGTGCTTCTGGACACAAGCAACTCTAGGTTATGACAAGCTGGCTTGCTATGTGGACAGACCCTCCTCTTTTGTCTCCTGGTGCCTTGAGCAGAACTGCTGTGTCCTCTCTTCTAACTCATGCTCTTGCTTTCCTGTCACCTCCCATAGTGTCCTTCCCATCTTTCTACTCACCACTTCTCTTTGCTGTTCGAAATGCTATGAACTATTTGTTGCTGGTTCTATTCCTAGCACGCTTGAATGTAAGAAAGTATTTTAATGTGGCTGAATGATCCAGTAACGGGTCTAATAAATTGCACTTGTCTCAAAGGAGTGTTTTGAGGCTCACAGAATGTTTGTTAAATTATTTTGGACCCTAAATGGAAGATTTTTTTGTAAGTGCCTTTATTTTTTTATGTGTAAAAGTATCATGCATTTAATGTATAATTAATAATAGAAAAGCTCAGTCTTCAGATTTCCTCATTGTGTAATTTTTCTTTGAAAATATATAAATATTATATTTAGTGTATCTGTGTCCACATATACCACTTTTAAAAGCTGTTGATTTTCTTCCAGTCAAAAAAAAAATCGAAACAAAACTTCAGAACCAGGTAAAATGTTGTTATTGCCAATTAGTGTTGACATACTCTTGGAAAGCAATGATGGAATCTTTACTCTGAAACCCAAAATGTGCATCTTAAGGGAATGCTTCAATGTCCCTAGAGAAAGAGCTGGTTCAGAATAAAACTTCATTTAAACTTTGCCCAGAATAATTTTAAAGATATCTTCTCAAAATCAAGGTGTTGAAAAGCATTACGTTTTCATTTAGTGTGCGTATGTGTTCAGAACAAATCTGTTCTGTGCTTCAGGGCATCCAGTCATTAGTCTCTTTCACACACTCATTCTCCCAAGTATTAAAGATGTGGGGCTTAACTCTAATGTTAAAAAAATATTTGAGGTCAATATTCTAATGTGAAAGTTTGTTTTTGCAGATCTATCAAAAATAAAATAGTTTTATGGCATAGCTATGAGGGCTTGAGTTGCACTACAAGTTTTCTGACATGTAGTAAACCACAAAACATGCTTTTAATTTGTGAACATTGATGGGCTGGTGTAAACTGGCATTGCTTCTTTGATGTTTGTGGAGTTGTGCCAGTTTATACCAGCTCAGGAATCTGGTCTATTGTTCCTGCAAACATCTTATGACGTTTTAAATTATAAAGATGATCATCTTGCAAATACAGCCAAAATATTAGAATAACAGTTCCCAGCCAAATTCTCTCGGGAGACCTGACTTACGAAAAAAATAAAATTACATGTGTTCTTTTAATATAAATAAAAATTTCTTTCATAAGAATGTGTGATTTACTAGGAGACTGAAGCCATGATTTCCTAGTTATGAATGTTACTTCATGAATCAGAAAGGCAGACAATGCTCTCCCATACCTCAGTGAAGCAAGTGATGTTGCCTCAGACTGGTACGATATAAATAGCTTTAGTGTTCTCAGATGAAGGCATACAGAAGCTAGTCTTGTCTTCCTCCACCCCTTTTTAGGGGATTTTCCCTGTCTTTACCAGCTTTTCACCATCATCAAGAGTGCATATAAAAACACATGTGAGAAGGAAAGAAAGGTAGCAAATATTTTGTCTTACATTTTGTATCCCTATCTTCACAGAATTAACAGGTCTTTACCATGATGTCATGTTTGATCTTAGAGCTGATTTCAAGCAATCCAACTGAAAATGGGCATTTCATTTAAGGGAGTGGCAAAGATATCAGAAGGTTCAGAAATATTCTACAGAGTGCAATGCAGGTACCCACGGGACATTTGTGTGTGAATCTGCAAGGGTCTACATATAGGATGATAAGTGCCAGGAAAATTTTCTGTGTCCAGTGTTTGTTGGAGCCTTTCAGAAAGAAGGGAGAAATGAGGAAAGAAATGCTCAAAGCTAGAGCTATATCTCCTCTCTAAGGAAAAATAGGTCAGGCTGATGGCAGAAGTGAGTACTAGTAAGAATTCCACCTGAGAAGATTTCATGTGCCCAAGGGGATATATCCCACATGGATACTGTGAACTGGAAGTAATGGGGCTTCAAGAAAATCTATAAGCATTCTGAAGATGTTACAAACTCTGCCACAAGGGTCACAGATCTTGTTTGGTGAAAATTGTTTTGCAAGGCTTCTTCACATCACAAGAAAAAAATCTAGGTTTTCTAATAGAGAGACTCATAAAAGGAAAGAAAAAGCAGTAGGAAAAAAGAGCTAAAAGATTAATGGAACCTTTTAAAAATAACAGTATCTGGAGATACCGTTGTGTGTTTTGGGTGTTATTATATGAAAATGGTAAAGATCATGACAGGATTGTTTATCAAGTATTGAACCTTGGAGAACCTTTGGTGCATGAGAATTCTAATCCCCTTCTGCACACATTTATATTCATTTTGAGTTTGTGCAGATAGAGACAAACCTAGAGGCTGAAACTGTTATCCTGAAAAGGAATTTGCACTGACTAGTTCACTGTTTGGACAGCTTCCAAGTGACACTGAAATGTAATTTAGGTAAATTCACTCATGTTTTTACTTCCCCATTTCAGTAGAAAATAAAGACTGTGTTGCAGAACACCAGAGATTAAGATTTTTAAGGTTCAAATGGGATAAGCATCTTTCTGGACAAAGGAGCAGTTAACCAAGATCGTTCTGGGAAGTCAGTATTTTGCTGGAAATCAGTGGAAATAGTAATTTCATGTCATGGAGAATTTTTCCTATTTTGACATTAGATTTGATCTCAATATGGAGTGAAAAGCAAAAATTTAGAAATTCTCAGGTCTGGGAAATGGAGAACTGTATGTCAGTCCATTGTCCTGGGGTCATTATATACTGGAAACCCTGGAGATGTGGAATATGTTGTCTTGCAATCCTAGAAATTGGGCACTTGAGCAGCCAAAAAACTGGCAAGAGAAGTGGACAGAAGATCATGAAATTTTTGGTGGGATCTCCTTTTCCACTTGTACGCGAGTTTATCTAAGTGCCATAGAATAGCAGGCAGAGCTGCCTTTGGGAAATGTTTCAGCTTTGCCAAATCAGTAATTTCATTTTGTGCATCATGTACATGTGTATGACAATACACCAGAAGCCAGTAGGGATTGCAAGGCTGTATGATAGAGGTGATTCACTATCACTGTGATGTTGTAGGGCAGTGGCAATGGCAAATAAAGAGCTGGGCTGAAGAAATTCTTCTCCTCCTAAATATTCAGACAAATACCTTTGTCCCTCAAACCCAGCTGCATTTTTTTTAATGTACTCTGGAGTTACGGAAGAAACGTCTGGGAAATTAAAGGACACATTTGACATGAATCTGATGCGGTTTAACTATCAAACTGACACTTGGAGAGAGACACGCATAATAAAACTGAGGGTATGCCCAGCTGAATATGTATTTTTGAGAAAAGCTGTAGAAAATGTACAGGAAAATGGGCTCGAACTGAACAGATCCACGCAGCAGCATTGTGAAAGCAGAGAGCTCATCAAAGGCTGACACTGTTACTTAAGATTTGTGAAACTGTATCTGCTGCTTGGAAGAACTGGATTTCTGGTTGATTCAAGACAAATGACAGCTGGATTTGGAAATGTTTTGACCTGTGGTGTCTCTAGAGCAGCACCACTTCAGATGTGCTGTCATTTTAGTATACTGCAGGAATCAGGTATGTGTTTGGTTTTACTATTTCTTGATAAAAGAAGGTGGGAAAACAGCAGGTGAACTGTACCTGAATTTTGGACACGGTTCTCTATATCATTGAGCATATAAATGGAGCATTTATTTGCCTCAGCTCTTTATTTGGCCCTCCTCTCTTTGCCTTGTTGACAAAAATCTGATGACTTCCTTATTTTATAGGAAGATGACGTGGAGGTTTGCAATTGAGTTGTGAGGATTAAACAGTAAACTGATGTGTTGTGTTGTAAATCCCTAGATAGTAGTATGTGATTTCATGGATTATATCTAAAGGACTGCAATGGTATTATTCTATACTTCTGAACAATTGTCATGGGCTTGCCTTAACGTGACTAATAAACGTGTTCAGACACAATATATATTTAGGAGACAGAGGCTAGCTTGAACAGGAGAAGAAGAAACTCTTTCTGGCACCTTGTAATGATCAGCTAACTTGGGGAAGAGGCTTGAAAAAGCCAATTGAGGCAGGCAAAAAAGGAAATATGATTATGTTATAAAAATCTTGAAGTGTTTCTAAATGAACATGTAATGTTTGAGCATCTATGTTCTTGGAGTGATTAAATGTATTTCGGTGATAAATGGGCATTCTCTACCCCTTTCCCCCCACCCTCTGCTGCTGTGTCAATATTGTGACTCACAGGACTGTAGAATCATAGAAACATTTAGATTGGAAAAGACTTCTGCTGGTTATTTGGTGCAAGCCCTCGCACTCAAATCAGGACTTACATCAAAGTGAGTTTTTTAGTAGGCTGCTCTGGGAGATATTGGCACTCTCTGCATTGCATGAGAGAACTTTGCTGCACAGGTGGTGTCTGTACATAGTAGCCAAATGGGTCTTTGAAAACAACTCTGATTCAGTGGGCTCTCCTTTAACAGGGTGCAGTGATCAAGAAGCAATTTGTAGTGTAATGAGAAAAAATGAGTGTAAACCATATAGCATTTTTGGTCTGGGACTCAGATTATGTCAAACAAGGTTTTGAAGAAAACTACTGAGAGATATGGAGGGTGTCAGGAAATGTAATGGTCCCGATTTTAAAACCTTCTGGAAATTCTTGGAGAGAGCATACTCTAAATGTCTCTGTCTGTAAGTCAGCAAAAGCAATTATATAGACTTCAGGGGACTGGTGATATATGTGACCACTTTCTGTTGAAAACCCTGCTGCCCCAAGGGGCCACTCCAGCAAGCAATCTAGCTCTAAGAAAACTCGAAGCCTAAATTGCTAACCTTGAATGAACAGTACAACATTCCAGCAATAAAATCTGGCTATAAACACGGGGAAAGGCCACATCTCTGATAGCTTCCTGAAATGATTGTTTCTTTTTGCACCTTCCTCTCACTTCAGCATCTCAGAAGGTTTAGGTGTGGGTTACTGCAACTTTTAAAATATTTACCTATGTGACTCTTATTTTGCTAGGGCTATTTACTCTTTTTTTCCCCCTCCTCTCTTCATATGCTTTCTCCCTTCTTCATATGCTTAGTTAAATGAGCCCTGATGTCCCCTCACAACGGGAAGCCAAGATGAAGCCCATATGATTTTTCATTGAAATTAAATTCTTCTTCATGGACTCAAGGGACTATTATGCAAGATATTAGCTTTATTCACTTATTCACTGAAGGGATATGACTTTCCTATGTATATTTTACATTCCTTTCCCCTTCTCTCATTCATTCATTCACTCATTCATTCATTCACACATTTCATCCCTCCTAATCCTATTTAAAAAGATGTGTCTGATGTAGATCTTTTATGCCTTTTCTGTATGTGTGCCTATATCAGATCATTTGTTAAAGGAAAAGTGTTTGGCTAAACAAGAATAATGTTGTAACAAGGGTGGAGTACATTTCTTGTTTTTAAAAGTTCATTCCAAGATTTGTGTCTTCATTTTTACTCCAAATGTTTAGCCAAAGAAACAAAATAAACAGAAAATCCCAAAGGGTAAAATCAGTGTAAAACACCAGCAATATTTTTTTGTCTTTGCTAGATGCAGATAGGTTGTTAACTGAATTTAAAAAAACAGGTCTCTTCAGTGTCCACTATTTATAATGCTTTCTTGCTTTTTTCATTAAGATTTAAGACCACGGTGATTGTGGGGAAAAAAACAATCCAAAGGAGGCCAGATACTTCAGTGTACTTTATTGGCTTTATACCACATTCTCTTTGTCTATATCAGTAATTATACATGGCCTTAAGGTCACTCTCAAGTCTGGTCTCACTAAAAATCTCTAAGGTGAACCTCATAACCCTTCCTCAGCACTCCATCCTGTACCTGCAGGCTCTGCGAAAACCAGGCAGTATTTGCATTCAGTCCCTTTGGAAAGTTCATGTGTATGGGCCTGGAGCACTGCAAGTCCACGAATAACAAGCCCACCTCAGGTGTGCTGTTTATCTTCCTGTAGTACAGATGAGTGTAGACAAACAGATCAGAAGCCCACAGATGGTGGCCTAGGAGGCCTGAGTGAGGGAATCTCAGAGATACCTTATTGCTATCCTCTGAGAATGAGAATCGGTATATGGTTGACCTTGGTGAAGCTTGGAAATTTAACAGGGAAGGAAGCCATGTGGTTGGGCTAATTACTCTGAGTTTTCATTGGCAAAACCCTGGACCTAACAGTATCTGTAATGTTCAGAGAAGACTTATTCTGCTGCAGAGGCAGCGGTCCATAGTCTGTGTGCCATTTCTTTTCCATCTGCAGTCTATCAATGAAAAGGAGAAAAAATTAGTTCAACAGGGTCCCTGGTGGAGTCATGTCTGAAATATGCTAGTCTGTGACTTTAAATGTTGGCCTCATGTGACCACTGCTAGTTGGGGAGCTTTTCTCAGGAATGTTTACTGAAAGAGAACATTTTTAAACTAAAAGGGGGAATACTTGCCAAGTGGAAGCATTCTTACCCATATCTTGTGACTAATGCATCCAATCAAAGCAATTCAGTTTTCCAGTCTTGGATAATGAAACCAGATGCTCTTGAATAAACTAGAGAATATTGCAAAACAATTTTCCTGTATAATTAAAATGATAAACATTTTCTATTAATACAAATTCACCAACAAGAAAAGAGGTGGGTTTTGGCTGCTGAATTATTTGTTATGGAACATTTGCTGTGTTTCAGACTGCAAGGTTGTCATTTGTGATACTGCCATATTATTTTAGAACGACATAAAAGGTTTATTGAAGATAAAAGCTAAGCAAAAAAGAAACATCTGTCTTCCTACACTGCCTGGCAATTTTTCGGATAGACCTAGGTAACAGATTACATCCACATTGTTTAAATTATTTTTCGAATGCCAAATGGTAAACCTGAAAGATTTTTAGCTTGTAAACAAAAGACCAAGGAGGAATATTGTGACAGTTTCTGAGGGAAAAATAATGGTCCTGTTTTGAATAGGAATTTCCTAAATATTCCTAAGAGGACCAAATTCACCAAATCTCTTTTTATGTCATAAACTGGTCCTAGCAGCATATATAATGATCAGACATCAAAGTTAAGTTTCTTCTAAGTCCATTAATACAGTTAAACAAAAATCTTTCCCACTTCAAGTCTGAAAGATTTACAAGACTTAGACAATTTTAGTCTTTTGCACAGAAAGACTTCTACAATTTTTGAGATTTGGTTATGTGTAGTATATGATATGTTAATAACTGGAAATAATGTGATTGGTTCTTTTTTTGAATGCCAGATGGAGAGGGTTTAATTTCCTTTAAATATTATGCAGAAGAATAAGGGAAATGTGAAATATCCTATCTCCTTCCAACTGGCCACAATAGGTTTTCTTTGATGACTATTATGTTAGTTAAAAAAATAGTTAACTGAATTAATTAGTCTTTCTTGCAGCTTATTGTCAAACTGTAAATATTTTCACATCAAATATAAATGTATTTGCTGATGTTTTTTACAAATTTTGCTTTCATTGAATAGTTTCATCACTTTGGCAAATAATAATGAAAGGGTGTGGGATTGTTAGATGTAATTTAATACCTAAGTTATAGCTATTGTTTCTGTTTCCTCCTAGCTAGGCAGTCTTGAGAAAACACAAAATTCAAATAAAGAGTTGGATACATCAGAGCTTCACTTCTAGGTGGCTACAACAGAATATACAGACAGCTGTCCACTTGACATGTATCTTCGTGTACCATCAGTTCATATCCTTCTAGAGCACTTTCTTCCACTTCTTATTCCCCCCTGCCATATGTGCCCTGTTCTCTGGCTGAAAACACAGTTAACCCATGTTGTTTAGGCCTAGTTCTTTATTCCCATTCTTCCAAATCCTTGGAAACTAAGCTTGAGCAAAATTGTCTCTCAATTTGTCTGTTTTATACTGCAGTTTTCCCAAATCTGCACAAATGTATCTGCCCCACCTTGTACCTGTCCAAGGATCTTTATACTGCTTCACTAACTGCTTTGCTGCCAGTGTGTTTGGAGTTCTCCTTCCTAAAAAAAGCACTGCCCCTTACCATGGTATTCATGTAGTTACCATGCCACAACCTTGTGACTCAGCTTGGCTTGGCATTGCACAAAAGAAGCAGGATGGGCACATAACATACCTGGCCTTACAGGACTGAGATGCTTCCAGCTGGACAAAGAGAAGTGTAAGTCCTAAAGAGAACCTACAAGATAAGGTGAACATTTTGAGTCACAGATTTTGACTTATATGTGGATATCCTGCCAAAGCTCTGCTTTGGGACTGAGGATGGAAATGTGTTGATTAATCCAGGTAGGTGATTAACAAGGACTGTCTATTCCATTTTGAGTGGGCATGTTCTTGATGCATTGCTGTCAATAAACATCAGACCTGTAAGTGCGATTAGCCCCCAGATACTGATGTAACATCACAGTCCTCCTAGTTGCTTGCAAATCTGAATGAAAGATGTGATGGTAGAGAAAAGTTTAAATAACTTTAGAAGTAATTTCCTCTGTTTTCAAGGTCTTTGAACATGAGGGAAAGATAGAGTAGTGAAGAAACAATATAGTGTTGTCAGCTGGTCACTGATCCAACTTCCACACAGCAGTGGACAGCCATCTTCAAAAGCACACAAAGGTGGACATAAACTACTATGTTATTTTTCTACAGTTGCCTGCAGATACCTGTTTTGAATTTGAAATGCCTAAAATAATATCTCGGGTAAAAATGTCTCTGGTAAAAATGAGAACGTGAAACAAAACTGCTATGTGAACCTTTCTTATTAATTTAATTTTTGAAATCATGTCTTTTATAGCAGTTGTAATCTACAGACAGATGGTTGAGTCCAAATTAAGAGGTTTTTTTGGTTTTTCTTATAAACCAGTCATCTAACTCAGGAGAAGCCTCTCTTCAGAATTCAACAGGCGGAAGATAGGAAATCTGGAGTCTGATATTCTTATATGACAACTGCAGTATTTCTGTATATAAAGCAAATCACCAGAATGTATCTGAATTTCACGTGAAAGATAAAAAGCTATGCTTAAAAGCTCTAAGGACTGCAGAGTATGGTGGCAAAATGAAAAGACAGGCAAAGTCAAAGAGATATTATTTACTTAAGAAAACAAAAACAAGCTTACAGTCAGCTTGTGGTTACCCCAGAATATAACACTCTATCCATCTCTTACTCCCTGTCATTAAGTGGTAGTGTTGTCCCCCCACTCTCATTCCAGTCATGCCAGAGTTAAGTTAGGCAGCCATCACCAGCCTGCAATATTCTGGTAGAGAGTTAATGACATTGCTGACAAGGAACACTTGAGAATCATTGAAGCTTATGGCAAATTGAGGTAGTCACTGCAACCAGTGAAAATGATAATTTTAAGATGCAGCCACTGATTTCTTGTGATGGAGATGGTAGACAAGAGTAGCTAATTATTCCCTCAAAGTTATTTAGCAGCAAAATCTTGGTCCACTAGCAGTTTCTAACAGCCTCAGAACTGATGAGAAGGTCTTTTGAAGATCTGCAAAGCACTTAACAGAAGGCTACACACCTCTTACGTGGAATTGTTGGAAAATTATTCACATTTCAGAGTTTTATTGGGATGCAAAGGGAATCTGTAGTTGTGCATGCAACAAAGCTTATACATTGCTCTTCTGGAAATGTCATAAGGGATATGCTATGGGACAGAGTGCTTTTTATGAATAAAGAAAGCTTTCAAATTTAAGGCAGAAGTGAATTTAACATGGCCTAAAGAAATGGAATTAGTATTAGCAGTGGAAGCAGCAGTCAGGAATATTGCAAGACTTGTGCTTAGGACAGAGGGGAAAACAAACTGGCTTAGTAAACAAAATACAAAACATGCTGGAAGAGTCTCAAGCTCACAAAGGATTTTTCTGCTCTGGAAGAGCTAGCTCACTTTAGGTGAGTGTGTATCATGTCAGAAATGCTTTAAGATCTGGCATTCATCCAGAAATGCAAAGCAGTCCATCAATCATCTTCTCAAATCAATGTGGTAGAGAGCATAAGACAGTAGGAAAAGGAAAGAGTAAAGAGAAAGATCTTCCTTAGCCTAGGGAAAGACATATATGCCTGAAAGGAAAGAAAGTAGGATCTTGCCAACTAGTGACACAGATAAATAATTAGATACCCAAGATGTAAAGACAAAGATTTCAGTTACACATTTATGTATCAGTATACATGGAGTGTATACACACCAGCTGTGCATACCAGGACTGATCCTGGTCACAACTCCAGTACTGAAAAAAAGCTAAATAAAATTAATGCTAAATATAAACCCTAAAATTTAGAATAAAACAAAAACCTAAAGAATAAAAAGACCAGAGTCTTATCTAATCCTTTTTTTCCAAGGGACCAACATAAATTTCTTGGGGAGAAGGTTGCTTTATAAGGAATGAAACTGAAACTGAGGCAAACGTTCAAACGGGATTCTACCAAACATTGGAGATGCACGTAACGCTGTTGTTGAAAGGGGTTAATGAATCATAAAGTTCAAGATTTATATCTAGGCCAAAATATATAAATACAAAATAGACTCTTAACTTCCTCAGAGAAAAACCTGAGGTTAAATTAGAGTCTAGATGATAGGCCAACATCATTTCCCCATTATAATATTTTGAATGAACCTACTCTATCATTAAGCCAGACAAAACTATCCACATCTGAAGGGGCTGTGTAAAAGCTTGTGACTGATGTCTCCATGTTAGGTAATTACTCTATGTGTATAGATAGAGGACTTGCCAAAGGAGTTAGTTGGAAAACAATTGTAAGAAATATATGTTTTAGACATTCACAAAGGTTTGTTTATATTGATACAGTAGGCTACCAAATGAACTGCAGTCATGTTCCAGAATTTTCTAGAGAGGTGATTTAGCAGGTGCTGTTTATAGCCTCACCTTGTGCAGAGGTAATACTGATGAGCCAAGGAAGGTACTTCAAACATGCAAGTATTGAGGCCTCCTGTAAAACAAAACACATGCTTAAACTACAGATAGGAATCTAGAGGCAGCAGAACAGGCAAAGAGGGAGTCCATGTTGCAGAACACAGTGGATAAACAGTGAAAGAATTCAGATTTCCTGAACATCTAAAAGCATGTGTGCATTAATTTAACTTTTATCACCATTCTTCCCCTTGTCCTTTAGCGCATTTGAATTATTTACATTGTTTTCTGGAAACAGGGGACATGTCTAGTACTGACAGAGAGAACTAAGTGTTGTAAAGCTTCCCAGGCCTTCCATACTACTTACCCATTTTCAGCAACAATGTATGTGTAATGTAAGAGAAGGGATAGTTCTGATGCATAATGTGACAGCCACTGAGGAATAACCAACTGCCAGTATAGAATTACTGCCAGTTGGAGACAGAGAGTCTAACTGTTATCTTTGGACTTAAAAGTGCCTCAATAATTACATGGGAAGTCTCTTTACCATTTGGACAGATCACAAACCACTTGTGGGTTTTGCTAGTTAAAGTCAGTGCCAGCCATTGCAGCTGTCTGGCTGTAGCGTTGGGTTTTGACTGAAGCCTTCAAAATATTTGTTGGAGTGCCATCAACAACTACTGTTACTGCAACAACATGGGAATGTGGAGGTCCTATGTGGTTTGTGAAATACCTGAGGTAGATGCTGATGAAGGCTTGCCAAATAAGGAAAGCTTCCTGAAGAAGCCTTGAAGATCACCCCTCTTTCTGAGGGAAGGCCATGTTGTCTCCTGGGTAAGGGTAAGTAATTTAAAAACATTCCAAGTAAAATGAATTTGGGATATTTAGGAGAAAAGAACCAGAAGAAATTCTGGGAGTGGATATATAGTGTAACACAACCGTCATTATATCCAGTGAGGAATAAGTGAAATGGACAGAAAAGGATACTGAGAGGTCACCAAGGCTGTTAGTGAAAAGCAGAGATGGATATTGAATATACACGTTTGCTCAAGAATACCAAATCAATCTTCAGTTTAAATTTATTTGCTTTCACCCATATTGCCCAACTGCAGCTGATCATCTATTAGAGCCTGTGAAGAAGAATAAAGGATGTTATTAATAGGAGGTTAGGAGATCTGGCTGTAATTTTCTGAAATGTAAAAGATGAGGAAGAAAAACCCCTACCTGTGCTTAATCCAGTCACCACAGAGGAGCACTAGGGCACTATGATTCCAGTAAGCACTGCAAACCCCAAAGCTGCAAGTATCATGACAAAGACCAGCAAGTAGATCCAAAGGCCTTGTTTTTACCAACATTTCTAGTCCCTAGCTGCAGATTTCAGTTATTATCCTTGTGGGGAACGGACCATTTTTCCTTCTCCCCCCCCACATAAGATTAGGTGGAATGCCTTTCAAGCCAGCGAAGTGCCTTCTGCCTAAATCAAATGCAAGGGTAGGTATTTAGAAGTATACATCAGTGTAAATAAAAAGTGGCTGGATGAATTTAAGTGCTCAAAATGGTGTTATCTGGGTCACTCAGAGTATTTTGAGTACAGACATTTTCCATCTCTTCCTTTTGTCTTGTTTATTCTGTAGGAATTCTTCTCCTCAACTATGTCTAAAATGAAGTGGCCAGTTTGAACATGAAGAATTGTGAATAGTCAGTCACCCTTACATATCCAGCCCTGTTTGTATTTTAAACAGAGAGATCTGGTTTTCTCAGATAAGGCTTGGACAAACAGCAAATCCCTGGTGGCCCTAAACAAACCCTTAAGCCACTTAAGATTTTACACATCATTAAGTACACGTAATTTTCCATTTATAAAGTATTGCTTTGATACGCTCATCCATACTGCACAAGGGACTGGGAAGCACAGATATTTGTATATGTGTCCCCGCACATTGCTTGTTGTATTTTCTTGCATGTGTAAGAGCTAGATCAGAAATGCTTGAGGATCCTGATAGTCACTGCATGCTTTACATGAACCCCCAAGAGCCTGCTTAAATTCCATCTTCTCAGAACTGTTGGACAGAAGCACAGAGGCAGTCACTGGAATAGTATCATCGTAGGTTTGGGAGGTTTTTTTGTTGTTATCCCATTGATCTCAGGACTGCAAGCATAGTAGAGAGGAATTAAGAAGCTAGTCATGGATAGGAAGCTTCCTGGAGAAAAGGTGTGTGCTTAACTTTTGAGAAATGTAGAATATGTGTCAGTTTTGAAAATGAATAATGATCTAGGCTTTTAAAGACTTTTAAAGATATAGCACTTTTTTTAAGGTTGTTTTTCTTTTTTCTCTCCATTAAAAAGGCAGCTGAATGCTAGGACTTGTTGATTTCACGGCTCTGCTTAGCTTGCTTTTTTATTTTGTGTCCCTTGGCCTTGCACTTTTAATAGACTTCCTGTGGGCAAGAAATCCATAAGGTAACATTACTGCAAAAACAGTGAAGTTCTGCACACACCGGGATGTTTTCCTAAGACATTGGTTTAGTATCTGCTACATAGCAGAGCTGTTAGCAATTTGGCTTGTAAGTGTGCATGTGCATGCACATTGTATATGTGTGAGAATGAGCCACTACTTTGCAATCACCCCTCCTATTGCTGGAGGTCTGAGCGTAATGTCACTACTTGCCCTACTCCTACACTCATTTGGCTGCGGTACATGACCCACAGCCACCTCTGGATACACGCAGGATGTGTGTGGCAGCTGGATGATACCAAGCTGTCAACTTCCAGGATTATCTCTGGCAGCAGCAGCACATGGGCTTGCTGCTAGTTCTCTAGCTGGCTTCTCAAATGGCACGTTGCCCGTTTCCCAAGAGTTGTCTGCATCTGCCTAGCACAGGCTCAGGCTGCAGGAGCCTCTCATGTCTCTGGATGATGAGCTCCTTAGATTCCCTTTGGACTAGGAGAAATCTTCATCTCCAATTTCTGTTGTTGGAATTAAAGAACCTACAGCCAATGAGAATCACTCTGAGAGAAGAGGCTGTTTTTCCATATGCTCACCTATTTAGGTGCTGATCAATATTGGTATAGACACTTACCACTGTGTCACTGATTCTGAGCATCACTAAATTGCTAAGGTTTCTTTTCTACAGATCATGACATCTTTTTTAGTGGTTTTATTTATTTAATTAATTATTGCTCTTAAACTGATGGTGTCACAGAATCACCGAATAGTCATGGTTGGAAAGGCCCTCTGAGATCACAGAGTCCAACCATAAAAAACAAAACAAAACAAAACAAACCCAAAAAACAACAACAAAAAACCCCACACCAAAAACCCCACAAACACACAACCTACAATCTCAGCTACTAGCGCATGCCCTGAAGTTCCTCATCTACATATTTCTTGAATACATCCAAGGATGGTGACTCAACCACCACTGTGGGCAGGCTGTTCCAGTGCCTTATCACTCTTTCAGTAAAGAAATTTGTCCTAATATCCAATCTAATCCTCCCCTGCTGTAACTTCAGACTACTTCCTCTGGTCCTGTCATTATTCACTTGGGAGAAGAGGCCAACACTCAGCCCCCTACAACTCCCTTTCAGGTAGTTGTAGAGGGCAATGACGTCTCTCCTCAGCCTCCTCTTCTCCAAACTAAACATCCCTAGTTCCCTCAGCTGCTCTTTGTATGACTTTTTCTCTGGACCCTTCACCAGCTTAGTGTCTCTTCTCTGGACATGCTCTAGCACCTCAATCATAGAATCATAGAATCCTAGGGGTTGGAAGGGATCTCGAAAGATCATCTAGTCCAACCCCCCCTGCCAGGCAGGGTCACCTAGATCACATCACACAGGAACTTGTCCAGGTGGGTTTTGAATGTCTCCAGCGAAGGAGACTCCACAACCTCTCTGGGGCCCAGAACTGAACACAGTACTTGAGGTGCAGCCTCTCCAGTGCCAAGTACAGGGGCAAGATCACTTCCCTGCTCCTGCTGGCCACACTATTCCAGATGCAGGCCAGGATGCCATTGGCCTTCTTGGCCACCTGGGCACACTGCTGGCTCAAGTTAAGCCACCTGTCCACCAGCACCCCCAGGTCCTTTTCTGCTGGGCAGCTTTCCAGCCACTCTGCCCCAAGCCTATAGCATTGCCTAGGGTTCTTGTGACAAAAATGCAGGACCTGGTACTTGGCCTTATTTAACCTCATAAAATTTGCCTCTGCAGATTGATCGAGCCTGTCCAGGTCCCTCTGCAGAGCCTTCCCACCCAATTTGGTGCCATCTGCAAACTTACTGAGTGTTATGGTTTGGGAGACCCCGGCATGGTGTTGGTCACCTATCATAGAGGGTCCTTAGCACCCTGAAAACTGGCAGGGGTCAGTATTCCCCCCCACTGCCTATCACAATCTATAAAAGCCAGGAGAGCCGGAAGCCGCTCTTTCCTTCCTCCTACTCCTTTCCCCCTGCCGAGTGTGCTGCTGGTTTCCTTCAGCTTCCCACGTGCTCGCTCCAGAATCCAACTACATCGGGTGCTGTGAGGAGCTGTGGACCTCTCCTGGAGCAGCCCTGTGTTTCCCATATCCCTGCCATCATCGAGATCAGTTTTGTATATTTGTATATAAATATTTACCCATCCCCCCACCCCATGTTTTACCCTTTTTCCTTGTGTTATAGTAAACTTGTTTCTAGTTTCAATTTCCAAAGTTTAAGTCTCTCTTATTCCCCTTTCTATCTTCCCTTGGGAAGGTGGAGGGGGGATAATAGAGAGCAATTCTCTCTTCTGGTTTGTTTGGGGTTCACCTTTAATATTTAAACCAGAACACTGAGGAAGCCCTCAATCCCCTCATCCAGATCATTGCTAAAAATGTTGAAGAAGACTGGCCCCAAAACCGAGTCCTGAGGGACACCACTGGTGACTGGCACCAACTAGATTTGACCCTGTTTAGCACAACTCTCTGGGCTCTGCCATCCAGCCAGTTTTTTACCCAGAGAAGAGTACACTTGTCAATCCCATGATTCACCAGCTTTTCCAGAAGAATGCTCTGGGGGAGACGGTGTCAAAGCCCAGGTAGACAAGGTCAACAGCCTTCCCCTCATCCAAAAGGCAGGTCACATGGTCATAGAAAGAGATCAGTGTCGAGTCCTTGCTGGATCTAACTGGCTTCCAACTTTCTTTTTTACACTGACAGTGCAGCTAAGTAAAGCCTCCATCACTCTCAGGGTGCATTGACATTATTCTTAAAGGCATGACTGAAATTGAAAGTACTAAAGCTGCTCAGATTGACACAATGTCCATTCAAGTCAACAGAATACATTAAACCAAGCCCATTTTTTGATCAAGCCTCAAATGCAAGGGATTGTGACTCCTGCTCTTTGAGTTCCTCAGTCAGGCTTTTAACATCTGGCTGACCTGATGTTAATGCAATAAGCCACAAAGATGATTACCTTCCTTGTCTAACAGTCTCTAGTTTGTGTTTAAAGAGCTCTTAGAAACAACAGCATTGATTGTTTAACTGCTCAATGTTTAACAGTGGCTCAGAAAACTCACATTTGAAAATAAGGATGCACAAGGAACTTTTATTTCCCTATTTGAGTACATTCAGATATTTTTTCCTTAAAAAGAGGTTAGAAAAGCCAAAGTAAACACGCCAAAGCAAGGGACAAGTTTCTTATTACTGCTTTCTCCCATGAAGTTATTTATTCATGGTATCTTCAGCAGGAATAATAATTAAGAAATGTCTTCTTTCCTAGCTTTGTTACAAACATCCCCAGTAACACTGTAGGCTTTCATTACAAGAAAGCTGTCCTTTCAGCTTTTTGCTCTGCTCATTTTTTGCTGTATACTAAAACCTGTCTGTAAGACCCCCACTGGGACTGGGGAAAAAAGTATCCTTTGTAGGCAGGTGGTCTTTCCTTGAGCATTTGCTGATTAGAAACACATGTTCATGAGTATGAGGAGGCTTCTGTAATGGGAGAGTAAAGCGGAGGCCAAGAAACTGGTTTGTGCTGCACAGTTGAAGCAGATCAGGTTTGTAGTGGGGTTATTCTGCACTTCACAACACATTTATGTTTAATTTGATTTGTTGTAGTTCTCTGCTAAGTACTGTAAGTTACCTTGATAGCTGACCTTGATAGAGGTGATGGCCGGAGCACATCCCCTCACCCTGAAAACCCTGGATACAAGGATACTATTACAGGGGCCTCTTGGGGACTCTTACGGTGTGTGTCAGCAAGGTGGACTGGTGCTCCAGGAGCCAACGTTTTTCTCTTTGCTTTCCTAAATCACAGTGGCCATATCAATGTGATTGACCCATATCCATGTACTTTCTTAAGGGGGAAAAACATTTTCCTGAGAATAAGAAAGTTTCCTCATAGTGGCAAAAGAGTAAGAGCAGAAAGAAGAAAGTTCCTCCTCAGTCAGCGGGCCAACCTCTCGCCCATGCCAAGATTGTATTAAAGCATCAGTGTGTATGGGAGCTCTCAGGAGTCCTGTGAGCAGGGACCAGGGGAACTTGTGGAGGGGCAGAGGAGCCTGTGCTTTTTCCTGCACTGCTACTGCTGTCACCTGCTGCTCTTCATCACCTTCCTACTATGAACAGCCTCCTCCTGCTGCTCAGAGCCATCATCGCCATCACAGCATTTCCTAGCATCAAGGGTGTTTGGAAGGAGCTGTAAATCATGGGGAGAGAGATCACTGCTGTTGTAAGCGGCCAGAAGCAGCTGTGCTGAGGCAGGGGAAAGTACTCAAGGGCTAAAAAGTGTTGAGTGGAAGTCGGCACTAATGAGGAGCACGCCACACAGGGACTGCAGCTTATAGCTCTGTGCCTCAGGTCTTCAATGAAACAATATGAGTTCTTGGCAATTCTTCCCCTTCAGCCTTTCTTGCTTCAACATCCAGGTGAAAACACTTGAGTAGTTCCAGTCCTCAAGTGCCTTCTCTCTGTGTGCCAGAGGCAGACAGGTTTTCCTGTTGTTCATCAGAAAAGGATGGGCAAGTGCCCTCGCTCACTTTTGTACAGAAAACTAGGGGATGTTCCCTGAAAAGTCAGAGACACATAAATGTACAAAGCATTGAAGGGATTAATTTAAAAGGCATTTGTTGTTACTACAGTGAAGAATTAATATATTAATACACTGGTCATCAAACTCAGGAGCCAATACCTCAGCCAAAGGCAGATGACTTCATAGCTTTCTACTTTCTGTTGCTGCACTGCTGACTCTGAGATGCATAGAGCCTGAAGGATTGCTCTCCACTGCCTGACACTGCTTCTCCAGGCCATTTAAAAGCTAAAAATCCGTGGAACTCCCTGGATTTTGGCTGTGTATCATCTTGTCCTGGGCGTTATGTTTGCAAGATGTAGAAGTTAGCAATCTTTTTCCTTACACCAGTTGAGGAATCCTCTTTGGCAGATGAATTCTTAGTTATCCCTAGTGCGCCAATATCTATCCTGTTTCCATTACTGGGGCTGCACAAAGTACATAAAGTTCAGGGGAGAAAATCTATCCCAATGTCAAACACACAAGTTTTAAGTGACCAATATTTAAATGCTAGTAAACCAAATAATAATAAACCACAGTGTAGGCTATTCGTGGCAATAAGACATTCATTAAGTTCATGCAAGGATAAGATAGTTTGTTGTAGTCAGTAGCAAAACTCACATTGATTTCAGTGGGAGCAGAACCAAACTCCTTGTGTGCACCATCAGACATTTACAGCTATTTATTAATAAAGTCCTGGTGCAGCTGGAATGATGACACATTTTTGTTGCATTGCCTGGAATAAAGTAATAAGCTAAGAAAATTTTTCTTTGGATTCTCAAATCAAATGAGCTTTTTAATTTTGTATTTTTAAATGTTTGCAGGATGTGCTCACTGATAAGGAGTTTCCATTCCATCACACAGCAAAATACATAAAAGATGGACAGACTCCTGGTGAGTCATGAAATTTCAGTGGAGCTGACCAAAATGTTCCTCATAAAACAACACAAGCTTTAAAGCACCTGTTAAAACTAGATTTCCAGTTACACAAAGAATCCGAAGGAAGAAACTTAGGAACGTGCCAGAATTTTCATGGCTGATTTCATCCTGAAGAAAAGGCTTAGAAACCTTTTGCAACACAATCTATTTGTTGATTTGAAGCCAGTCCGGAGAACTTATTTAGGCATTTAATGGTGCAAATAGATGCTCCGTGAGATTTTGTAAAATGTCTAGCTATCCTAACCAAGGATACTCAAAAATTATTTTAACCACTTTCCTTCAAAGTCTGGAGAAACAGACTTCTTGGCTTTCTGAGTATCTCTGGCAATTGTGAGGCCAAGCCACCATTCCAAGCCAAACAGTGTCTAATATGGAAAGCTAGTAGCCACCTTAGTGCTGGAAAGGGTTTGCTAACATAAACAGTGACTTGGAGATATTTCCTGTAAATGAAAAAGCAGATACATCCACATTACACTGTGTGTTTAGTTATTTGTAAAACTGATTTTCTTTATGTACAGTTATTCCACTGTTTCTCAGGGAAGATACATAAGTCACACAAATTGATATAAAACTTGCAAAAAATAGAATGATTGCAAAGTTTTCATTTCAAAGGTGTAGTTAATCACTGGAACACAGGAATTCAACTGAAATAGGAAAACATATTCTGCGTTTTCAGGCATTTTCTTTAATTATGTGATATTTTGCGTTTCTTACAGAGAATGAAGCAACAGCCAGCACAGCTTCATGGGACTTCACAGACTTTTTTGGAACTAGGTATTAATTTGTACTATAAAAAAACAGGTGTTTAATTTGCAAACACTTAACAGATGGTTTATGCATTTATGAACACAGGCCTCCTGCAAGAGGTGTGCAGAAATTGAGGTTTGGTTCATATGCATCCCATAATTTATGCCCTTGCAGCAAGGAAAATATAAACAGGATCTTCTTTTCCCACCATGAGCAACATCACTGCCAGATACAGACAGTTTTGGACGGTGTTTCTGGGTAATCTTTAAATTCCATCTGCCTGCAGGAGGACTTCCTGACCTGCAGGGTGAGTTTTATTAACACCAAGTTCTTACGAAAGCAACAACCAAAAACAACCCACCCAAAAGCAAAACACAAATTCCTCCCTTTCTGTAAGACAGGTGGAATTATAAGTCTCTCACAGTTTAGCATAATAAAATTTTTCAAATGCAGCTAACAAATAAGAAACAACCCTGTACCTGCACGTAGGAGCTGAGCATCATTTTCCCATTTCCCTGAATTAGAAAGCTTAGCTGCAAACATTATTACAATAATATTGTCATTAACAACAATTAATACAACAACAATGATGGTAGTAAACAGTTAATGGTAATGAGAGCCCTCTGAGGCAAATTGGTGAGTATTTCATGAGAAAATTTAACATGGGGAGAAAAGGCTCTCCCTCCCCATCCAATTGGCACCATCCTCTGCAGCATGTAACTGATGGCACATCAGTGGAAGTGGCTGTTCTTCTATGCAGCCCTGCTCCCTAGCCTCACTGAGGTGGCATCTAGCCCTATAGTATTATCTTAAGCATGAAAACTGGGGATTTTTGTTTGCACAAGGCAAGAAAAAGCCAGAATCAGAACTGAGATGAGTCTTACCAGTCATTCCTGATCTCAGGTCTAAGTCAAATTGTGGGCACTGGGACGAAGTCCACTGAACTCAATATAAAGCTTCCTGCTCATTATAATAGATCTTGAATTAGGTCCCAGCCTGGTTTAAGAATGAGATTACTCAGTGGCTAAGATATGAATAAACCAAAGGGTGTGGTTAGTCAGTCAACAGAGGTTCTCCTCCCCCTCTATTCTGCATTGGTGAGGCCGCATCTGGAGTATTGTGTCCAGTTCTGGGCCCCTCAGTTCAAGAAGGACAGGGAACTGCTTGAAAGAGTCCAGTGCAGAGCTACTAAGATGATTAAGGGAATGGATCATCTCCCTTATGAGGAAAGGCTGAGGGAGCTGGGTCTCTTTAGCTTGGAAAAAAGGAGGCTGAGGGGTGATCTCATCAATGTTTACAAATATGTAAGAGGTGAGTGTCAGGGAGATGGAGTTAGGCTCTTCTCAGTGATGACCAGTGACAGGACAAGGAGTAATGAGTGCAAATTGGAGCATAGGAGGTTCAAGGTAAATATCAGAAAAAACTTTTTTACTGTGAGAGTGACAGAGCACTGGAACAGGCTGCCCAGGGAGGTTGTGGAGTCTCCTTCACTGGAGACATTCAAAACCTGCCTGGATGCGTTCCTGTGTGATGTGCTCTAGGTGACCCTGCTCTGGCAGGGGGGGTTGGACTAGATGATCTTTCGAGGTCCCTTCCAACCCCTAGGATTCTATGATTCTATGATTCTATGACTCCATATCTTGTTCATTGGACTGCCCAGGAGGTTTCAGTTCTGTCAAAACACATTCCAGCTAAAAGAAGTCTGGCCTAGAAATTAACTTTGGCAATCACCCTCTGAAGAAAAAGGTAATCAATCTCAATGGTTAATTTATCCAACATACAAAATTTTTTTAGGAGAACTGGTACCTATGCCCCCAGATTTGAAGAAAGGTATAAATAGTTTCATCCAGTACTTTATTATTTTAATTATTTTTTAAAAAGATTAAAAAATGTTTTAAAACACTTAAAACAGATTAGCAGGTAAATAGTATACAAACTTAATTAGGGATGTTAATACTTGCTTAACAAATGACTCTCTATTTCCTGTACCTACTGAAAATACTAAAAAAACATTGGAATCTCATTACACTGGGATTTGGTAATATTATAATGAGAAAAATATTAAATGAATGGCAGAAAAAGGAAATACCTGCACTGTTTGCTGCCATGACAGTGAAAAACAGAATCACCAAATAATCACTTCTGTCTGCAGGGGCTGTCTGGAGTGCATCTGGTCCCAGCCCTTGCTCAGAGCAGGGTCAGCTTTGGAGCTGCGTTGTCTTGCTCGAGGCCTCGGCGAGCTGCGCATCTCAGAGGCTGGAGACTCCACAGTGTCTCTGGGCACCTGTTTCAATGATACATACATGTTTCCCTGTAAGCTCACACATGAATGTCATTTCAGTGAAAACATTTCAAAAATAATTGGAAGCTCAGAAAGAAAGTTAACAGCCCTACTGCTGCAGTGATTTCTTACAGGGCTGGAAAAGTCTTTAACCAACACAAGCGTTGCTATGACTCAGTAACACAAAAATATCCCATAGTCACATTTTCATTGTTGATGGGAGTAGAGGTGGTTGCAGCTGGAAAATGAACCGTTTGCTTCCCCCTTACTCCTTCTCCCCTAAAAAGTGCAACAGTTGGAATTTAGAAATGGGTTGTTTTGTTGGATCTTCCAAAGGACTGACCTGTGCTGATTTTTTAACTCAGGCTGTCTACAGTTTTACTGTAAATGGCCCAATTTGCAAAAAAACCTGAGTGCTCACAAATATCAATTATGAAGGAGTGGCAGATATGCCATCCATTTGAAAGCTGGGAATTACTTCTAGTTGAGTGACTTTGTCTGAAATCAAGGGTTTAGCCTCAAAACATTACAGATAGATAGAAACCAGGGGTCAAAAGCATGGGATTTTTTTCAGTCAATAGAGGAAAAATACAATTTGGAAAAATATTTCTCAGTGTAATGTCCCAAAGACTCCAACTTAGTGTAAAAATACATCAAAACATGCCATGGTTTTTCAGAGCAAGAGAATGAAATAATTAGTCTTCAGAAGCCAGAGTGCAAGCATGCAGATGCTTTCTTTATTCAACCAATTCACAATTAACAGCAAGTAGTGCTGTAACATTGCAGCAAAACATTTCCAGGAGTCCCTAGACACTAGTAATTTTTAAAATAATTTCTTCAGATCAATACACAGCAAGAAGCATATGGGCTACACAGAGATGTAGCAATCCTGTTACATTAGTCCTACATATTGTAGCATAAGCTATGTTTCTTTCCAGAAGAGTGAGCTGAAACTCAAATCTTCGTCTTCTGCTGAAGTCACTAACCACAAAAATGAAGACAGACATTCAGTTGCAGTCTAGATGTTATATTATGGCAAAGTAATGATTTCTGGTGTACATCTATTTCAGATACTTTGAAAAAGCTATAAGGGGAATAAAAAATGGTGGTGTACATTTAATTTTAGTCTGAGTGAGTGCAATTGCACTGATATAGGTGAGACATTAATCTTGGGACATGCAGAAGAATATGAAAATGTTTGGAGATGCAATGAAAGAACATTTGAAAAACAAGTCTGTCACAAGTAACCAATGAAAACACAAGAAAAAATGTGATTATGCTTATAATTTGTACATGAAAATATATTTCCTATTTTCGTTTTTTTCTTTTTCTTGTTTATACAAAGAAATCCAAATGAAGAAATGTTTATCAACAGTAATTGTAGACTACTGAAGAATCAAAGTAATAAAATATTTTCCTTGAAATCTCTTTAGTAGCCATTTGGAAAAAATATTGTCGTTTTCAGGGTGAAAAAGGGAGAATGAAGCCTAGTTCTGTGGGTATAAAGAAATTTGTTAGGGATTTTAAAATAGGAGAGTGTACTGTTCCCCCCACCCCCTCCACAGGGCAGGGGGGGACAGCATGTGGGGGGAAAGTTAGTTATCTTTTTTTTAAGTATCTCCAGGTTTGTCTTTTCATTTCATGTCCTGCAGGGAACTATAGGAAGCTGATTACTATCATGTCTAAAATAAGATGCTTTTGAACCTCATGCTCTGAAACCTTGAATGTTTTTGTTAATTTTGTACTTGACTCCTGTCTCTTTAAAAAAAAATCACAAGCTGGAAGTCTCCTTCTGGTTGTATAAACTCTATCTGAGTGTGAGGACACAGAGCAAGGAAGAATTCAAACAACTAAATAGGAACAAAAACATTTACAGAATGAAAAGCCTTGTGGCTTTTTGACTCTGTAAATAAAACACAAGACCTTCAAATGTCAAAATTCAAACACTAAACAAAAAATTGTGCAATGTGGCATTATAAATCACACATGGGTATCATCTCATTACTGTGAATCATAACTTATATCCGTTGTCTATAATACAGTGATACTACTGAAATATAGGAGTGCTGCTTTTCTTCCTGAACACTTGCTTTCATGTTGAATTTCAGAAGAAAAGCCTTACCTGACATGGATGTGCTTGCTAAATGCCTCTAACTTTTTATGTGTACCCTCTGCTACAGTAGTGGATGTCCTACCCTTTATTTTTTAAAAAAATAATTAATAATCTAAATTATTAATAATCTAATTAGAAAATTACCATGTTCCAGGCAGGGATTAATTTAACAAGGTTAGACCAAGAAAGAGAGAGATGCATGGAGGCAATGGTTCCTCTCACTTTCTGCAAGCAGCTCCAGCACCTGCCTTCCCTTGGAGACAGCAGTCTCATTTGGGTGATTCCAAAGCCCTCCTACACTCCGAGCAATGCTGGACAACTGTGAGGTGGCTAATGCCAGGTGGGACTAATGCTGTCCAAAGTCTCAGCTCACCCAGCTGAGGGTGGCCCAACACAAGCTGGCCAGGGTGCAACCCCTGTCAGGGCAGGTGGCTGTCAAGAGTCCTCAGGCCAGCCCAGCAGCACTCATCTCTCCATCACTGGGAAAGCTGAGGTAGGCAACCTTCCCAAGTTCCCTCAGCCAGCTGAGCACAAGCCATTGCCTCCAGAGGAACAGTGGCATGTTTTTACATTGCTCTTCTCCATCCTAACATTTCAGGGAGACAGAGGCAGCCTCTGGAGCCCCGGGAAGTTGATGGTGGCCTTCCAAACCTTGCCTGTGTCATAACCTCACAGAGCAGCCCAAGCCATTTTTAACTGCAACTTGCTTTCTAAATCTGTGAGGAGAAATAACTCCTGCGAATAAAAATATGCAGGGCTTCTCTTCTTCCTCCTGGATGGAGGATGGAGGGGACTCGAAGGAGATAAATCCCTGAGAACATGGCTTTGAACCACACAGGTCCCATCATGCTTTCTGGATTTTGTTCAATGCCTGTGCTCCCTGCTCACTTCAAACTACAAACTGCAACATGTTATAATCTCCTCATTAGCAAGAAGAAAGGCCTGTGCTTTTCCAGTTTTACACCTGCACGCCTCATTTGAAATGGTAGTAATGTGGTGATTAATCTAAGTGGAGTGTATTTTAAAGTGGCTGATGTTTTCTAATGATAGGCCAGGCATCTATTTTTTATCACTTCTCTGTATCTCTCTTCAGCTCATTTAAATTCTCATGCACAATGCTCTCTTTACTAGGAAATATATTCTTACCTTCTTTAATGCTGTGTAAATATCTTCACTTTGTGCCAAGTTATGTCTAATGGCTCCAAGCAAATCTTTACTTCACCTATGCTGTGGTAAAATCTTCCTTTCGAATAAAATAAAAACTTAATAGCATATTTGCCATCAAATTTATATTAGCAGGGACAGCATGCAAGGCACAGCAAGTTACAGAGCTCTCCAAGCTGTAAGTCTATAAATTAATCATAGCTGACTCCAGCTGTGTTTGCACTGTTGCAGGCTCATTGCTGTTATTTTTATTCCAATAGGTGGTGCTGTGTTGAAACCTAAATTACCTTCAAAATGTATGCTAAACTATATGCTTTCCTTGAAATTATTATCAAAACATTAATCATGCAAATTCTAACATACAACCTGAAGGAATGTTCCTATTTTGAACAAGGAAAATAGCCATTGCATGAAGACAGTTGTAGACAGCTCAGTGAATTTTACCCTTATTTGAAGAGGTTTTTTGTTTGTTTGAGTGTTTTTTTCATTTTGTTTTGGTTTTGGTTGTTGGTTTTCTTTTTTTTAATTAGCAGTTGTTGTAATCATGTTTTTAAAACCAAGCAACACAGTCTCCCAGGACAAGAACATACTGTGTCAATGACGCCCATGCCTTGTTGTTACTTGTGGTTCTGTCATGCAATCCTTGCACAAATTTATAACGACTAACCTTAAAACAAGTTGTTCCAAAAACCTAGCCCTGCAAGGATAATAAATCTTCTAATCTCCATCCTAAATTTGTTCATTATGTCTACTAAGAAACATCATATTCTGTCCAGGCCTTAAATTTGCTTGACTTAATTATGCAAAACTCTTTTAGTCACTTTTATTTATTTTCAGTAGCCTTTGATTATCCCTTTACTATACTGATTCTAGCTCAAGCTCATAGTTTGTGCACACAGAACTGAATGTTGTATTTCACACTATGCCAGTAGTTTAAAAGGGAAGAGTGCAAGGCAATGCCCTTGTATGTCTTAATATCACAACTCCTTTTTTTTAATGGATGCTCTGCAAATCCATTGTTGTCCTGCCATTGGCCTGTAGTCCCAGATCTTTTAATCTCAGTGCTTGTTTCCAGTTGATGAGCTCCTCAAAACCAGCAGAAGTTTATGGAGGTGGCTCCCACAACTCGCTCTGTCAAACCTCATTCTGTTGCAATGTCACATCCACAAGTTCTTCCTGTTTGCTTCCCTGGTGTTTCCCAAATTAGTGTCCTCAGCAGATTTCATCAGAAAATTTAATCACTACACTTCTTCCTATGCTGTCAGGGACAAAAATACAATAACACCCCCCCCCCAACGATGAACCCAAGATAATTCCAGCAGTAATTCTTGCAACTTAATCCTTCTTTCAGATTAAGTTCCCCGTACGTCTTTTATTGTTGTGCCCCTTTTAGCAATTACTCAATTACCACTCTTTTGCAAAACTAAAATGCTCTTGAATTAATTGAATCTTCTGTAAGAGGAGTAGAAAGATTGAAGTTCTCAAAGCTCCTAGTAGGCTACATTTTCGAGACTTTGAAAAATGGTGTTTTGTTTTGTTTTTTAATTAAAAAAACCATTACCGCACTGTGGACTTGAACTGTTTTCCCTGGAAATTGATTAAGGTTTTGCCTTTGAGTTCAATTGTACCTTAGGATCTGATGCTGTCTCCAAGGAAGTAAATAACAATGCCCAAATGACTACTGTTTAATGAGATTTTTGATACAGTTACGAACACAAAGGACATTAGATACATAATTTCTTGTGATTTAAATTTTTAAAAACTCTGTTGCTCCCTATTTGCATCTTAGAGACAAATAGATGTCTCCTCCCCTCTCCATGTTTTGAAAAACAGACCTGAGAAGCCTATCATTTGCAATTAGATAAGCAAATTAATCTCCAAAATTTGTAGGAGGTCTATGTGAAGGATCAAATCCAGGATTTTTTATTCTTTTGATCCACGTTTTAACAACCTGTGTAGTTTACAATGACAACATTTCCAAGTATAACTGCTTTAGTTTAAAACCTATCTCCACTTTTATTTATTCAATTTGCATTAATGGTATATTATGAAATTTGAAGTGTTTAAATAACTAACTAAATTGTGCTTCTACTTCTGACAACCTTCTTTATTTTTAGATGTAAAGATGTAAAGATGACCAGAAGTTTTACAAGTTAAAAGGTTTGCATAGCCCAAAACATACTTGCTTTCTAAACTGTTGAATGTACATCTTTTAAAAAGCAGGTGTCCTTAAGTATCTTTAAAAAATAAGACAAGCAACAAGTTCTTATTGATGGTTCCAAAATTCCCCTTTGAAGATGCTGCCTCACTAAATATAATTCCTTATCATCATTCAGTGGCCCTAACCTAGTTCTTAGAGCCTTTATATATGAAACAGCTGCTCGGCTGTTTTGTCTTTGTTTCTGCAAAGACATAACATTTTCTCTTCCATAAGGTACTGGAAAGTTACTGTTAGCATAGTTTGGACTCTCCTGAATGTTCCGATGTTGGAAAAAAAGACTTATACCTGTAATTCTAACAAGAAAAGAAGTCAGTTTCAATTTTCTTGGCAAAGTGAAAGTTACTCAATTACAACTAATGCAAAAATAATAACCGTGGTTATGTGAACAGTGAATATATTCTAAGAAATCTGTGAGCTAGGGTGTATTGCTCCAGACTGAGGTAGAGATGGGAAACTAAAGAGGCTTAGAGGCTTTCAGTCTCATTTCCATCCATTCACAATGACTTACCCAAAGGTCTTTCATCTTAGTGCCTGTTGAATAGGCTGACTGCTGCGGTACTGCATGGAGTGTCGCTGTCTACCCAGAGAAGGAATTAGGGAGCATTTGACTTCCCTGTACCAGGAGGGCAAAGAGGCCAAGAGCACTGTCGGGAGGGGGACTGCACCTCTGGGTAAGGCTGAAAGAGCTTCCTCATTCAGTTTTACAGACTTTCCACCCTTGAAGGTTTTTAGGCATTTAACTCTCGCTGAAATAGTAGCAAATTAGTTGCTTTGGGTATTGAACCAGTGTCTGTGGGAGCTCCTGATAGATTTGAAGATATGCTTGTATTTATTCCTGCCAATAGCCAAGCACTGAAAGTACCACAGTGGAGGTCTTTCAGCTACTACGCCTCTCACCCAGGTCTTCAGTTTTAAGGGCAAAAGCTGGATAAACCATATTTTTTTGTGAGTGTGAAGGCAAAAACTAGAGGTTTTTTATTGTTTTTTTAAATGTGGCTTTGATCTGAGCTCTCCAAAAGCTAACCTATGGGAAAAAGGGATTCTCACTGCTAGATGATTTTCATAGAGCAAGAGCAGGAAGCTCCTGAGGGTGCACAAGCTGGGGCAAAAAGGTTCCTCACCTAGCTGTGGATGTTCTCATTTGCAATGCACATTAGGTTTCCAGCATGTGACACTGTGTAGTCCTACCCTGATTGCATCATTGCTGGTGTAGGGAATGGGAAGGAGGCTGTTGATGAACCACCATTCCTGAAGAAAGTTGTCAGCATTCCCAGAATGTATTTATGAGCATTATTAGCATTAACTTTAATGAATCACTAGGCAGAATTTTGTGAGCAAAAGGGTGAGGCTTTGTGAGATCCTGGCAGTCAGATTAATCAGAAGTTGGCTTCATCTGGCTTTTTTGCTTCCACAAACATGAAAGATATGGCAGTGCAATTATTCCTACACAGTCCTTCAGTCTAGGTTGTTTTGGCGTGCCAAAACCCCTCAGATCAGGGCTGAGTTCTGGCATATGTCCACGTGGAAGAACAAAAGCTCTCCTAGTTAAGTCTGTCAATAAGCAGATAAGTCTGTCAGTAAGCAGATGAAACCACTGTCAGCTTACTCCTGTGCCTTGAATATCCATGCTGCATTGTATTCTTTCTCACAGTCTTTGCAGATCGTCAAGGGTGGCACAAACTAGCAGGAATAACTAGAATGGATAAATACCATCCAGCTTGCTAGGACAAGTAAAAGCTCATGCCTCCCAAGAAGGGCTGCAGGGAGCTGGAAGGCAGAGCTTCCTTCCAGATCTGAAAAGAGCATTTCCAGATAGAGCCTCACATATTAATAAGTAACACATTTAAGGTAATTATGGTCAGATTTTTAAATTTTAACAATATGGTCTGTTTTATCTACTCAGAGGAAGGAAAGAAATAAGAATGAAAGGATGGTCTGAACTTTATTTTCATTTGAAATTTCCTTAGGCATCTTGTAGATTACATAGATCTCAGACAATACCCTCAATGCTTCATTCTATTAAGGCATGAGTTAAGGGATATTAATGATAACCTTTATTTTTTTCTGAGGTATCATACATACGTGCATACTTTAGTACTGTCACACATTTAATCTGGTTTTACTTGGTGCTTCAGAGTTTATTTTTAACATTTTTTTAACTGTGTCCATCTGTGTAGTTCTCATAGACTGTGTACCCATTTACTGGTAGTTTTAATTAGCAGCAACAGACTGCTGGTAGAACAAGTAGCTCCACTCAAGTTAACTTATTGTGTCAAGGCAGGGCAGAAGAACAATCTTCCCCAACATTTTTTGTTTACCATCTGAAACTAAGACATAGACACCAGAGAAATATACATATTTGAAATTCTCCTACAGTTACGTGGTGCAGGGTCTGAGTCTAAACGGGATTTAAGTCATGCCTTGGCCATGCACTTTTCCTCTGCTAAGGGTGCATTTTGCTTGCATGAAACAGAGGAAAGATTAAGCTTATTGAGTGGTGTAATAATGATGTGCTGGGAAAACTGGGCAACTCTTTGTGAGCCTCTTTTTCAGTTTAATCATAAATATATCCCCCTGGAATATAACACAGAACATAGAGAACACTGATTTAAATACCGATTGATAGGAACAAAAATAATCAAGACAAAAAACTAATTTCTGTCACTGCCATGTATAGTATTTGTATTTTTGCATCTGTGATAGATCAGTTATAAGGATCAATAATTAAGCAGACAATTACGGACACAGCTGAAAGTGAAAGTGCCAGTGCTAAAGTAAGTTACTTTCATTTAATAATACAATAATAATTCTTTTCTCATTACAGTCACTGTGACGTGCAGTAAACAAAAGCAAAAAAGTCAGGTTTAAAGTGCTTGGGGAAAAAAGCATGATCTTCAGTTTTATGAAATAACTTCTATTAGGATTTCTAACTAATTTTTTCTTTTTTCTTTTTTTTTTTTTCCCCTGGAAAAATAATCTAGAAATCAAATAAAAAGCCTCAAAGTAATTCTAAATAGATCTGTTATTCCAAATGAAGGGGCTATTATTTATGTGGGCCTCACAAATTTTGACCATTTGAATAAATGTGGTTTTAAAAGTCACATTGTGTAAACATTTATCTCGAAGAGGGGAACTGGTTGGATATTTTTTAGAATACAGGTTTCTTGACAGAAACAGAATATTTTTGTTTAGAAAATAACTAATTATATGGCAAATAAAGTCACTTCATGCCACCATAGGTTCTGTATAGGAAGTTATCTTGATGTAACTGTAGTTCTTTACTATAATACTGTAATTCTGCTGGTCTATTTGCATGTATAGGCAAGTGATAAGGAATAGTTATACTCCTGAACTGCTTTAAAATTAATTCAAATATTCTCCATCAAGATGTGGTAAGTCTGAGCTATGGGACTTACAGCATTTAGCACACTAAATAAGCAAGACCTGCACCTAACACTTGGATATTTTAAAGTATCCTCCCCCCTGGATTCTAATATGTCTGGGTGTTTTTAGGTTCCTAGCCACTTAGTGGATTTGTGGATTTCTTTCAAATGCTGGCTGTTTGAGACTGAATTGCCCAAGGACTTGCTGCACATCACATCAGATCCTCTTGCTATCATCAGCTGTTCAAATCTGAAGTACATCTAGGAAAATGTTAAGAAGCTCATAGTTCAGAGAAAATGAACTTAACAGGAGAATGAGAGCTTGTAATTAAAAAAATAAGAATTTTGAAGAAAAAAACCAACAAACAACAACCACAAAGCCCAGCAGTGCTGGACTGTATCTCTTCCTGTCCTGAGACCAGGCACATCAGAGTTGACATCCATCTCTCCAGTGACCCCTCTCTTCCTTTATATATGGTAGGTTATGTCCATAGAATCATGGAATGGTTTGAGTTGGAAGGGACCTTAAAGATCATCTAGTACCAACCCCCCTGCATGGACAAGGATACCTCCCACTAGACCAGGTTTCTCAGAGCCCCATTCAACCTGCCCTTGAACACTTCCAGAGAGGGGACATCCACAGCTTCTCTGGGAAACCTGTTCCAGTGTCTCATCACCCTCACACTGAATTATTTCTTCCTAATGTCTAACCTAAATGTCTCCTCTTCCAGTTTAAAACCACTACCCTGTGTCCTCTCACTACACTCCCTTGTGAAAAATCCCTCCCCAGCTTTCCCATAGACCACCTTCAGGTACTGAAAAGCCTCTGTAAGGTGTCCCCGGAGCCTTCCCTTCTCCAGGCTGAACAATCCCACTCTCCTAGCCTGTCTCTATAGGAGAGGTGCTCCAGCCCTCTGATCATCTTTGTGGCCATCCTTGGGACTCACCCCAGGAGCTCTATGTCCTTCTTATGTTGGGCACTCTAGAACTGGACACAGTACTCCAAGTGGGGTCCAGCTGGAGATATGCAGAGAACTGTGTGACGAGGATAGGTGTGTTTTATGAGCTAGGCATACCTCCATGCCAGTGCAGTTATGAGATGCAAGACTTGGAACCACATTAGTGCAGCTGGTCTTCCCTCAGCTGTCTCAAAGCCATGCAGAGTACAAGGTATCCTGGGGAGGACGGGCAGGCTCGGTCCTCATTTCCATCCTTGGTGGTCTGCTGGTGATAAGGTTAACAGGAGAAGGAGTGATCCTAGCCAAAACCTTGTTGGTGAAATCCTGCTTCTGGGCTGTAGCAGGGAAAGACAAGATGGGTTTCCTCAGCCCTCACTGACACACTCTGGGAAGAGTGGTAATAAATTGGCTGTTAGGGAAGCCTGGGAAGCTTCTGGGAATCCAAACCACTGACTGTAGACCTCCTAGAGTGGGATACCTTGCTCCAACAGCTATAAGTGAAGGGAAAATTGAGACCATCTCTAAGTATGGAGAGGGCATCTCACTGTGGGAAGCAGCTGCCCTGGATGCAGCTCTGCACCAAGGACACATTGGGAAGCAACAGCAGCTGACAGTGCTGCCACCCATAGTTCCCAAGCCAGCAGTTCCAGTCTGTGTCAAGCCCCAAACATCTGTCCCATCCTTTTCTGGGCTAAGTACATGGTGAAAGCAAGGTAGAACTTCTCAGATGAAACACTCCCATTGTATTTCGTCTCTAAAAATGGAGACCAGTATGTGTCATACAGGTGATTAACCAACCATAGGATTTATACCACAGTAGAAACTGGAATTTGTCCTCAGTGACCTAAAGGAGAGCAAAAAACACAGTCTTGTCACTGCATGCATCAAGCAATCTTTTTACTAAAACTGTAGTTTTTGTCACTTTTCCAGCAGTTTCAGAAAAAATGTCAGAGTATTTGCATAAGAAGGTCAAAATATTATTGACACTATGTCTTGAAGGATTTGAATAGCACTAATTACAAGAAGAATCATTCCAGTACTTTATGGGTAGAATGCAATGAAAGGATATTGACAACAAATACATTTCTCAAACTAGAGCTTTGCATAATTATAAATGTTGATTAATGCAAGTTACTGTAATAGAAATTACTGTTGAGCAATCAATTGAAATAGTATACAGAGCTCTACAGCTTTCAAACACTGTAGTTGAAATAAAGATCAACATGTACAAGACTATATAAATAATTTTTAAAAATAACTTTTACAGCTAAGTGTTTTCAATGTGCTAGTGCTACAGAGCTAGTCCACATATAAAACATTGGATATTCCAGTACTGCATGTCAATCCATAATTAAGTACAGTAAGTGTTGCAGCTATAGAAACAGGGTACTCTTTCTTCTGGAGGGTCAGATGAATCATAGGAGTAATAGCTTGATTGTTTGTGGTTTGAACTTTTAGAGTCAAGTCGTGTACCACCAAGATCAGAAGAAGCTTTGTGTATGTCTTTGGGAGAACTAAATGTCAGGAAGATTTGGAAAATATATATATATATCTGTGATCCTTATTTTCTCTCCTGTGCTTTATAGTTTTTCTGTTTAAAGTTATGATGCTTTCATGGCTGACATGTAAGAATATGCTTTCATTATTTTTAGGCATCTTTCCTGCAGATTGTAAAAGTTTGGCTTTGTTTTTCCTACGTGCCTCGGCACTTCTGGTTCCATCTGGAAGTGGACATCAAAGCACTGCAGTCCCACAGGCAAGCTAGCATTTCTCTCTTGAACTGAACCAGGATGCACTGGAAGGCTTACAAAGAGGCATGCCATCGCAGGCCTGGATCCAGAGCGCCGCAGAAATTTGTCAATCCAACTTCAAGGAGCATCAGATCACATTTTGGTAGGCTGTTGTTTAGGTATGCTACACAAACCTACCTGGACAGCTTATGGTCTGGTTTTATACTCCACCATAATACATATGTTTTAGAAGGAAGGGCCCCTTGAAAAGTACAGTATTACAGTAATCAAACGGAAAGCAGAGGAGAAGCTCATTCAAGTTAACTGGCAACATGCTGTGCACATTATGAGACCTCACTTTCAGTAGACTCATAAATTCCATGGTATTATGAATGAGGCTGTGTTGAAGAACAAAGCAGAATGGGCTGCCTTTAAACATGATTCTGTTCCTGCGCTTCCCTCCTCTGAAGGCTGGTAACTTCTGAATTAGAGTAATTACTACTTTGCAGCAATTAGTCTCCTTCCTGCTTTAACATATGCAGTATTGAAAAGGTCAGGCCAGAAACAGAGAGATTGTCTCCCAGTGTGTAGCTGCCCACATCACCCTGGGTGTTTGCATACATACACGTCTAGCTGTAGATGTGTATTTGTCTGTATAGAAGTGACCACATGTGAATATCCCTTTGATGTTTTTCAGGAACTCTTCAGAAAATGTTTTGAAGATGAAGTTAGCTGGACTGTCACTTCACTTTGTGCTTAGGAATACAGACTACATGTGGCCACCGTTATTACTGTTGCTCAGAACGATCCCTTTCAGAGGTATAAAAAACCATTAAAAATAAGATATAGGTACAAAATTATGTTTTAAGAGTGAAACACTACTTACCTAATCAGATAATTTCGGTTTGTTGGCTAAAAGTGCAAAGATGAAAGACAGAAAGTTTGCTCTGATAGGGAAAGGCAGAACTGCATGAAAAAGCTGTTTCAGTTCACTTAGGGTTTGAATTCAAGCTGCAGCTGTGAGCTGAGCTACCGGCTTGCTGCTGCCAAAAGGGGGAAGCCTTGCTCTCCGCACCTCCTTCCCCACGCCTCCCTCCCTGCTTCTTCCTCTCCTCAGCCACCAGCCAGCCACCCCTGCAGCCAGCCCTGGCATCCCCCTGCCCAGGAGAGGAGCCAGCTTACTCCATGGCAGAAAAATATTCATGTTTTAATTTTGGGAAGGTGGAGGGACTGTTTTTCTTTTTTTTTTTTTTTTTTTTTTTTTTAATGCCATTTTAGGTAGTCGAATGAGCTTCCTTGGCAGGCAGACAAGTGCTAGAGCTGGCTGCTGGGGAGATGTGAGTGGGGAAGACGAGCATGAGCTGAGCAGATGGATGACAGAGGCATCAGGGTTTCCTCTCCTGTGGTGCAGAACCGTGAGTTCAGGTCTGGACATTTTAGTAAATCATAACTTTACAACACAAAGCACGTAGGCACCAGAACAGTTAGCTTGGTTTTGGTGGATCCAAACCTCAATTTTTGCTTATATATGGTTTTTGGACCTAGCCAAATTATTAAAGAAAGTCAGATCTCTCAAAATATTTCCTTTTACATGAGAAACATACATTTGTTCTCAAATTATTTTTAGGTCTTTATTTTTGAATGAAATGGATACAGAGTTTCAGATGAAATGTCATCTAGAACCTAAACACAGGAACACTTGTTTTGGGACTGTCAGAATAAAAGATTTTCCCTTAAATTTAACCTTAAAGAATGGCAGTTTTGGTACAAATTCCGAAAATCTGATGAACTGACTGAAATTTTTTTTTTGAGTACTCAAATAAAAAATTAATTAAAAAATTTAACTAAGCTCAAATACATCTTCTGGCATGTGCACATGCGAGGTTGCTAAGGACTTGTGGGAAGATACTGGAGTTTTCAGGATCTCTGTAACATTTTCCTCCTTTTTCTCTGGTGTTCTCTCTCTGCTTATTCATTTGAAGCTGACTCTGGGCCCTGGATGAGGGTTCGCTGATGAAGTCCAACTAAGTGCTAGCCTTTTCCAGATAAAACAGGTATTAAATACCTGGTGATCCTGATTGCATATATAAATCAGAAATTACTCCACTGAAATTGGTCAGTTGAATGATTTGGCATCCTTAATTCTTTTCTGTAGTATGGTAATGTTTGGACAACCTGATCAGGACCAATCCCTCTCTGTACTGGACCTGGTACAAGTATGTAGTGATGGGCATGCAAACCCATGACTGATACTCTGTGAATTCTGGCTGCATGCAGTGAATGTCTGCAGTCGGAAAAATTGGATTAAAAAATAAAGTTAATCCCATCTCCAGACTTACCTGTAGCCTAATAAAAAAAGAACAAAACTGATCTGTCTAAAGGGTGTATTTGTATTAAATTCAAATTGGTGTTTGCCTAAGACCTTCTGGCCCTGTGCTCTGGCACAGAGAAACTGTACCCTGCAGCCAGGCTGTGCCCTGGGATCAGACAAGGCCTTTGTAAAGGTCTTACTTAGGGTAGGGGGAGAAGGAAGCAAGTGCAGACATAGGACTAAAAACATTTTTACTTTGTTTTGAAACTGAAGTGAGGTGATTATTAAGTTTTCCATGAGTCATATGGCATTACTAATTTACACAAAATTGTATATAGCACTTTGGTCTTCAGTTTACCCCTTCTCACTCTTCCATACCGGATTTTCTGTTCTCAAGCAAGATGGGTCATTTTACTCGAAAAGGGACACCACCAGGAAATGGAGCCAGAGCCCCCCATAAGCCCTGTGTCCCTCCCTGGCAGCTTTTCCTCATGGAAGGCTTGGCTGAGATTGCATGCCTTGAGATGAAGGATTACAGTTTCCCTCACAGCAATGGTGTAGCTCAGGGTTGACAAATGGCAGCTGGCCTCTCAGAAGGCAGGGAGTTGCCTATTACAGAGCAAATCTTCAGCACTGCTGGTGATGGTGGCTCCTGCCAGCATTGCTGTGCCAGTGACAGCACCAGGCAGAGGTACCATGGGTATTCTTACTCATTTTCCACTGTTACTGATGAAGGGCCTTTTGTGGCTCAGTGTGGACAAACTGGTTTCCTAGCTTAGATGCCTCCAGGATCTCTCCCTTTCTCCTCTTCTCTGAAGCTATTTCTCTTTCTCTTGAGGCTGGTTGTTCGGACACCAGAACATTGCTGGTATCTAGCAAACAAGTAATCTCCCATGCCAATAAAGGGTTTTAGCAAGGCTCCCCTAAGCTATATCATCTCCTTTCCCTGCTTCCAGGCTGTGAGCATCTTTTTCTTCCTACGCTTAAACTAGACCTTTACAGATAATGAGCTGGGTGTGGGCAGTCCCAGATGGTGAGCCTCACAGGGCACAAACCTCCAGCACTTGCTCCAGAAGAGGTTTCTAGCTTCTTCTTAATCCTAGACTGCAAAGTATAATGCCCAAGAGCCCTGGTATTTACTTTTCTTATGATCTTAGATCACCCAACTAGGAAAGAGATGGGAGAGTATTGTAAACACGGTGAGAGAGAGAATTTCAGTATTTTCATTCAGTCCAAGTACCTCCAGATGAGACTGTGTGGAGCTTGCATGTTAGGAGGGCCTTTAGTTCAGTCTATCAATTCAAAGTAAAGGAACAGTGTTGCTGAGCTCCTGATGGCCTAAGTATATAAAGGAGGATTTCAGATCTATAGAAACAGGTCATATTTTGCATTAGAACAACAAATAGGACAAGTTTTTCTTAAATGTCTTTTGGTGGTATCAGTCCTCTTGAGCTGAAGAGGATTGTACATTGCTTGGACGTGTGGGCCATAGCAGTACCAGCTACTGTTTCCATATAAGTTGGTGTATTGAGTTCAGCTGGAATAGTTAATTTTCATCATAGCAACCCATATGGTGGTATGTTTTGGATTTGTAATCAAAACAATGTTGATAACACACCCATTTTTAGCTATTGCTGAATAGCACTTGCACAGTGCCAAGGTTTTCTGTATTACTTGTGCTGCCACAGGAGCAAGTAGGCTAGAGATGGGCAAAAGATTGGGAGGAGACATAGCCCAGGAAGCTGACTGCAAAGGGTTATTCCCCACCATGTAACAGCCTGCTCAACAACCAACCTTTGAGGGGGGAGTTGTGCAGGGAGTTTGCCAAGCGCTGCCACTGAGTGTGGACTGGCTGGGAACCAGTCAGCTGGTGGTGAGCAATTGCTTTTGCATCACTTGTTTTTCTTTGTTTTGTTTTGTCTTTTCTACTTACTAAAATGTCTTTACCCCAACCCATGCTTTTCCTCACTTTTACCCTCCTAATTCTCTCCCCCGTCCCACTGCGAGGGGCTTAGAAGCCTAATGGGGTTAACACACAACAGCTGGGTAAAGAGTTTTTATTTTGAATATGACTCTCTGCACATGTCTATGACTTTGTTACTCAGAGATTAGACTGTGGCAGGGCTCCACCAGGGTTGGGGATGTGCTAGTGGAACCTTACCTGAAGTGTGTGTGGAAAGTGTTCAAAGGGGTTTAAGTCATCCAAAACTTTGGTCTAATAGATTCACACCTTCCACTGCATGAACACAACTGGAACCATCTGGATAAAAGTTTTGGCAGAGGAAAAGGCAACAGGAAAAGGCAGCCATATCAAAGCTAGGCAAACAAAAGTAATGTAGAGTTTCTCTAGGGGAGCTGTAACATGGCCTGCAAATTTCTGATTGACTAGTTCATAGTTCAAGGTAATGATGGACTTTCCAGTGGTTCATTGCCTGGAGAAAGCAATTCTGATGCCTACTTCATTGCACAACTGAAACCAAATAAATTTGTACAATTGCCATATATGGTACAACTGGCAACTCAGTAAAAAGGAGCATCAGAGTATTTATTTGCAAAGATACTGGCTGTGATGTGCAGCTGTGGTAGGTTGTCTTTCACTTTCCTGCTCCGCATGGCTGTTTGCTAAGAACTGAGCAGTGGGAGGTGATTTCAGGCTCTTCATGCCTTAGGTGTATCCAGACTCACCAATTAATTTATCCAGCAGTGTGCTGCCACAACAGAGCTTGGAAAATGAAGTATTTCCTCATTTAAGCGAAACTTAAGAGAACACTCTCTGCTGATGATTCCACCTGCCAAGGAGTGACATCTTTATATCAGGGGAAGAAGATAGTCCACAGAAATTCTGGGGCTTCTGTAAAAGCCATTTCTCTCTTTTCTGACAAGCTGTTTTTCCTCCCATCCGCATTCTCCACACAATTGCTTCTCGGAACAAGGCCCCCAACAAGGTATTGTTTGAAAGGGATAAACATAGCAGGGCTGGATTGTTAAACATTTGACAAGTGTTTGTGATATTTCACAGCTGGCATATAAAATACCTTGTGGAAGGACCAGGCTTAAAGTTTGCTAGCAGTTCTCTGTGGAGTGAAAAAAACCCTGTTTGTTCTGGATTTGGCTTCCTTTTCTTGGTCAGGAAGATACTCCCAGGCACTCAGGGAAGGTAACTTGTAATTTTTCTCCTCCTTCATCCACTGTCTTTTTTAACATTTAATCTCTTCCCACAATACACAACTCTCATTATTCAGCATCTCTCCCACTCCTGCTCTTACTCTCCTCCAGGAAAGGTCTCAGATCACATTAAGGCATTCTGAAATACAAAACCAAATGTCGTAAAGAGAAATTAAGTTCTCCAGCTGCTCTCAGCCATTCTCCTCAGTGTTGGTGCTGCTCCGGTGCTGACTTCTAGATACAGATAAGGCCTTGTGTCTTTTTGAAGTGTCGTTTTTTCTTCAGCTTCAGCACTAGCAGATGCATGCTGTGCTTGGTCCCATGTTGGCTTTGAAGCCCTGCCATGATACTCTCTCCTAGATTGTACCTAACAGTTCACAGTGGATCACTTAGAAGTCTGGGTATGAGCAGCTTTTGAAGGACAAATGCTGTTTCCGGTTTTGCCCCTCTCCTTCTACATGTTTAACTGCATGAGGAGTAGTCAAATTCCTCATAAAATGAGCAGGCAATTTCTTCCTGAATTCAGTGGTCATAGTGTCAGCTCCAATACACATTGAAAAGTGTCAGATGTCTGAAGATCTTTTGCTCTTTTACAAGGACTGCATTTACTGATCAGCCAGAAAACTCCCTGCTCTTACTTCAGATTTTGTGGGCCAGGAACAATCTGTACATAAGTCTTCTCCTGTGTTTACAATTTGATAAGATGGAATAGTAGATGGTCAAAAAAGGAAGTTTCCAATGTGTCCATATTTCCACATAACTGGCACATGGCAAGTCCTCTGCCAGAGTGTGCCTACTAGCCTGCTAACAAAATGAATCATGAATGTGGGTGACTTGAGAGTAAAATATTTATGGTGGATCTGAAACAAAAATGTCTAGGCTTGCTGCCATGCAGAAAAAAAACTGCAAAGCCTTTTTTTTTTTCAGTTTTCATGAGTGAAAGCCTAACAACATACAGTAATTCAACATTTGAGATTTGGCATGAGGTCATGAGCACCATGAAGATTTCTTCTTAGTTTCATTAGCAGCAGGAGTGCTGCAGAATGAGTGGTTTCCTTGTAATCAGCATGCCTGGTATTAGTGCCCATAAAGTCTTTGAAATAACTGCAAAGAGATAAACCTAAGATACCATTTTTCTTCCCCTTACCCTTCTATTTTTCAGGCTGGGTAGGAATCCTGTGATAGTTTCAATGGAAATACTGAGAGACAAGTGCTTACAGAGGGATTTCCATCAGCTACACAATGACAGGAACATTGCTTTGGCTGTTTATCAACATAGAAAATATATTCTAATATCCATGCTAGTCAAAGCACTTGATGCAAGGCTAGATTAATCCAAGGATTTGCGTTTGAGGGGGCTGGAACTGACACAAGATGGATTTGCCCATTATCATTAGCACTTTGTTTGCTATTCTTGACAGCACAAAGAAGGCAGGGGTTACGTACATAAAAAGTCTAAATTGCTGTTCATTTGGACTCCACGAGCTTCCCTCTTTCATTCAGCAAAGCTGGCTTTCTTTTGCTGTTTCTCTGTTCACTGGCAAAGTGTCAAGGTGGTTGATATGCCTTAGGCAGCTACATACAAAGGCACAAGCCCTGCAAGAGGCTGTGTGGACTCTGCTTCCTTCCTCCTGCCTGAGGCAGGCTGGGAACCCCGCAGCATCCCATGCTTTCTCATTAGAGTAGGAAACAATAGACGATCTCCTGCCACTCTGAGTCCCACGGAGGAGACGATGGCAATAAATAACATGTCAACAGACATAAAGTTGCTAGTTAGTAACAGGAAAGTAGGAAAACTGGAAATTGTTCTACCATGAAGAAGAAATTTGGGAATTGTTTACTATTGTCTTTTTCCTTGTGATTCTGGAGTACCTTGGAAAGGTATGATGTGGACAAGCTTGACCCCTTGCCTCCTTTGGCTAGTTGCCTTAGATATGTTCTCTTTCTAGCTGTGACTCTAGGGCTGAGAAAGGCATTTGCTTGCATCATTTTGACAGGTGACTCACTTTGCATGAGGTTTACTTAGAGAAAGCCCCAGGAAATACAATCTTCAAATAGGATAATAGAGGAAAATCTACTTCCTAAGGAGAATTTATAGCTTTCCAAATGGCCTCAATTTAGAAGAAATGAAGAGGGAATATGGTCTATTGGTTACAGCATGAAATTAATGCCTAGGAAATCCTTTCAGTAAGGGGCTATATATCTATCAGTCAGCTTGGGCTTAGCTTTCTGTCGATGCTGTCTATTTGCCAGCATCCTGCGACGATTACAAGATATATGAAACTGAAAACTTGTAGGGAATTTTGGAATTAGGGTATACACACATCACCTTTGAATGTCAATGCATGCTTCTGTGAGTAGTGTGGTCAATGTAGTCTGAGAGTCTATGCATTTTTGTTTGCAATAGATTTTCTCCTGTCTAATAAGGTAACAGCTTTGAGTAAAACCTTTCCAGCTGTAGAAGTGCTCTGACTGTCAATTACCATTTGTGGATTTTCTGGTATTCAAAAGCAGCTGAATTTTTACAGCATCATTTTTCTCAGTGGAAGTCCTAATAGTTTGGGGATTTTGCTTGGTTTTTTTTGTTTTATTTGGTTTTTCCTGAAGGGCTTCAAGGTTTTAGGACCCTTGCAGAAATATTTTGACTTTGAAACCACTATTGCTCTCATGATTCAGCTAGAGAATTAAAAGGTGTTGAAGAAGGAGGGAAAACTGAAAGGCTAGAATACTTTGGTGCACACAGAGACATTTGTTTTGTATATATGCAATCACACAATCATATAAACCTAATTTCTTTAAAAAACAAGACTGAAAAGTGCTGTACCTATACTTGGTATTCTTCTATAGTGGGCAACGTACTTCCAGCTTCCTGTAATAGTGGCAAAATTAGTACTATTTTTATTGATTTTGTTGAAGACTCCATCCAACTTTTCCCCTCCCCCAGATATTTCTAATTACTTCCATTCACCTCGCCAAAAAACCCCACCAATATTCTGTTCACCATCCACTTATAAGATGGCACTGGTTAGAAAAAAACCCAAAACATAGGGTTTTTTCCCTTTTTGTTTTTTTCCAAAATTTCTTACATCAGAAAAAATCTACTGGTTAAGGATAAATTATCCTAGGTGCAGGCTATGCCACAAAAAAAGTGAAATGTACCTTCTAATCAAGAAAGCATTCATAATATATTAATTTCACCAAAAGTAACGTGGTCATGTGACATTTGAATAAAGTAGACAGACTCCTCAGAAACTGGAGTTCTAACAAACATAAATCCACTTGGCTTTGGTGGATGAACTCATCTGCATGACTGCACTTCTTGTCCCCCTGGGTAAATCCCCGAACATACTAGGCTATAATGTTCTATCCCTTGTTTTGTAAGAACATTGTGTGAAGTTAACTTTGTGAAATTAAATAAGGAAATTAATATCTTAATCCTTCCAAACATAGATAGGTACATGAAGGTGGTATGCACAGGTATATCATTCCTCTGTTTTTTTTTCTTAATTATTGTTTTGGATTCTAACGGCCATTGCTGTGAAACACCTGCATTAGGCTTGCACACTTGGGAACTGCTGCTCTTGCAGCTCTCTCCTCCCCAGGAGAGGCAGGGACTCTTATCTGTGGCTGCTGGTAAGGTCAGAAAGCAGCAAAGGTGGAATCCCACCACGCTGTGTGGGGCAAGGGTCCAGTTCAGCAGCGAGGGAAGCTGCCTGCAATGCAAAAGTCAGATATTACTGTTCAGGTGATGAGAAACATTTTGCCTGTCTGTTGGAAAGATAGCCCTAGTTTTCTTCTTCCACTGTGCTCTGTGAGTACAGGTAGCTGGAATGTGACTCAAGCATGTAATAGGAAAAGTTGTGTCTGTTACTTAGCTCAGTTATTTCTGGGTTGCAGTGCAGCAACTGTTTAAAAAAGAAAAGGTGCAATGTAGTTTGTAGTGAATGGAGCTACAGCAACTTTATATGAGCAGAAATTCTGCTCCTTAAAGCAACAAAGACCCGCAGAATTGTAGTTCCAGCAGCTGGAAGGGGAAGAGGCAGAGGAACGTTGTCTGTTCTTCTTCCACAGAAGTCCCTTGTGGTGCTTCTTGGGAGTGAGCAAAATAACTCGGCAGTTTTGGTCATATTAGTCAGTGGTTTAAAAGTTCAGCTGAAGAGCTTGCCATTTGTTTGCTAATCCTTAAATTCAGATAATTTTCACACTCAAGTTCCTAACAGCACACCCGAAACAGTCAGGGGACAACAAAGTGCTTACCAGGACTCTGACTTTGAAGACAAAAATTTGTTTTAAATAATATTTTGCATTAGCAAGGGAAAAAAAAAAATGTTTCTGGTCTGAAATTTTTTATGGCGACTTTCACCTCAAGGTAATGAAAACAAGCTGAGCTATAAACTCTTCAAAACTAGGGTTTATGGAAAGGCTGACAAATCCTTTACTGGAGTGATGTGGCTGGGAGCACTTTGAAAGATTCCCATGAAGCATTATTGATCATGGTCACACACTCTCAGGCACTAACACTGGGAGGCTGCAGGCAGCAGGCCTGCTGTTTTCAATTACTCTGCTGTCCCAGCAGCATGTCCGGCCGATGAGGCTGTGTTAGCAGCTGGTCATCTGATGGGCAGAGGCCTGTGAGCAGCCCGAGGTCTGTGTGCTTCCTAGCCAGTCCACAGGCTCTGTCATGTCCTGTGTACCCTGCCCTCTGCCTCATCATTTCGAGCCAGGGTTCTTTGTGCTATCCCCATGGGGAAGGAGGTTGGTTTGGGAGAATGAGAGGAAGAGGGAAATGAAAAACATCCAAGTTTTCATTTTCTTCTTCTTTTCGCTGGAATTAAACCTCGCATATAGATCTCGTAAAAAGAATTGGCTTTTAGTGGGAGGATATGGCTTCACTTCTCAGCCTCTTCCCTTTGGGTTTCAAAGTGAAGCCGTCTGATGTCAGAAGCACCAGCAAGAGCTGGTGATTGGACCTCAGGAAATTCATAGTGGTGTTTTTCTGCTCTTAAATGAGCAAAACTGCTGCTTGTAAAGACCTGAGGTAAAACCCTGGCCCCACTGAAGTCCTTGGCAAACCTCCTACTGCTTTCAGTGGGGCCAAGATTTTACCCCGAGTCCTGCAAGCCATTAGTCTTTTCAGTTTTTAATGGGTCATCTCCTGCGCAGACACACTGCTCTTCTAAGAAAGGGTTAGCTAGATTGGCTCAGATACTACACAATTTAAAACTTAAAGAAAAGTAATTTTGTAGTGAAATTAAGGGCCTATAAAAGGAATTTGGCTTTAGACAACTTGCTTCTGTTTGGATTTGGATTAGGCTGCAATCTCCTTCTCCGTTTTTAGAGTACATGTCCCTGCCAGCATCAATAATCTATTTTCCTTAGTGCAAGTGAAAGGCTCTGATGGCTCAGAGGTATAGTCTGGTATCCAGTACTTTGTATTTCTTCTTTGGTTTAGGAATCAGGCTACAAATAGCCAGAGACTGCAAGCTGCTGCTTAACATTTATGTGCTGCCAACAACCGATTCATTGACACGTGGGCTGACACACTCCTTCTTTCCTGTCGCTCTGCTTCCAGTCATTCCTATATTTTTTCCTCACCCCTTGAGCTAATCCAACTCCCCAAACCCTTTCTCTGCCCATGCAGTCCCTCCCAGACCAGTCTCAGCATTCATTTGCACTTGGCCTGATTATGTTTTTCTTGGCAAAATTCCTTTTATCCTGTCCAGCAGTTTATTAATCCTCAAGCACTGTATTGAACTTTTCAGGTTTCCTCAAATACCTCTTCTGCCACCTACTCCAAAGTAAATAAATCAGGACTTCGGATAATGCACAACAAATAAATCACTTCACCTCTGGTCACAGTGTCATGTTCAAGTTAAGCTCAGCAGGTCTAGAGGTTGAAGTTGGAGACTACAGACAAAACTGGGGAGGAGGAATGTGTGGGGATAGCCATCACTCCAGAGGACCCCATTAAAGATCTAGTGGATGTTACCACTAGGAGAGACTGTGCTCCTACTGGCATCCGCTGCTGTCTCAAGGGATCACATGCTCCATCCTGCCAAGGCATGGCTCCACTAAAGCTCTCCAACCAGCTACACTCTGAAACTTAACTTCGTTCCTCTGAAGGTGTCTCCTCTTCCATGCAATCTGAAATATCTTTTTTTTTCCTTTGTTTTTTTTGTTTCCTTCTTGTGCATGTGAGGGGCAGGATTTTCCTCGTAAAATAACTCTGCTTGTCCTTGGCTCACCCACTGAGTTGTAAAGCTGGAAAATCTTTCTTGACTTCCCTGAGCTTATACATGTGTGAAGTCCCAGGCTAATCCAGCAGGCACTCATCTTCAGTACTCTGACACAGCATTAAGGACTTCGTGCTGCTTGGAGACTGCCTTGAGGAAGACACCTAAAAGCAAAGCCCTAACAGCCTGTGATAATCAAAGATCCTGCCAGTGTCACACAAAGTAATTCCTCACAAAATGTTGCCAGCTGTATTCTGCTTCATTTAAACACTGACTTCTAAGTTGAAGGAGTATCTCTTGAGACTGGTCTCTGCTATGAAATCTTTTCTTAGAAGTGGGGTGAAAGGGATGTTTTTCTGGTAAAATGAATGGATTATAAAGAGGCAGATCCTACTCTAATGGGAAAGGAGCACCCGCTACTTCATCTGTGTTAAAAATATATAAATTAGGGACTTTTTTGCAACATCCCAGAAATTGCATCTTGGCCCTGTTTGAAACAGCCATCTATCTCTTTTAGCATTCCCAGTGTTAATAAAGGCACTAATGTTTGTGTCTAAGTGTGATGGAAAGTATCCTTGTGCAGGAAGAGTGGTTGGGAGAGAGAAAGCTACAAAGTGTGCTTCCAACAGTGCAGCTAGTAAAGATGGGAGAGGAAAGGAAGGGTGAGGACCTTCATCTATGGGATTCTTCATGTGTGTGAAAGTTGAGATTTAATTACCACACCACAGTTTTTGTTACAGGAGAGTAATCCATCCTGCTTTAACATCCTAGAGGAGATACATCTTTGTAATTTTGCTGTCATGGAGACTGAGTCAAACATTAGCAGGGACTGTAGCAGTGATTTTACAGAGCTGACTTGGTATAAATGACAGGTGCTTTATATCTGCTAGGACTTTTTAATATGATACTCATTGCTTGTTAGTTTATAACCTTCCCCCTTTTGGCAGAAAAGGAACGTATGGAAAAAATATAAAGCCAAATAGAGTAATTTCCGTAACACATACTGCAAAAACCGGAGTGGAAACAACCCATGGAACATGCAAGATAAGTGTAGCCATTTAAGCACAAAGCAAGTTTACCTTTTGTGAATGCCTCCATGCTAGTTGTGCCAGGAAAAAAAAATGGAGCCTAGCTCCAGCAGTGATCATCAGTATCAGAGAATTCCTGCGACATTTATAAGAAAGCTTAAAAAGCATCCAAAAAGATCTGGGGAAAAAAATATGTAAAACCTACAACTACATCAGTTCACTGCTTCTTTAAGATTGATTTCAAATGCATTAGCACTCTGTTCTCCACACAGTAACTCTGTTGCCAAAGAAGCCAAGGCACCTGACATCCAATAAGGTCTCTCTGCATAGCCATTTGCACCTTGGCAAACCAAGACAAAGTACCTAATAATTTGTAGCTTGCACTGACAGGGAGTAGTGTGTGAAGACTGAGGAGAATTAGGAGGAGTTAACTTCTACTCCAGCATTTAAGAGAGGAAGGAAAGAAAACTGCATGCAATTTGACCTACTATAATATATGTTAAACTTTCTGCGGTCTCTTTTTTTTTTTTTTTTTTTTCTTTTAATTATGATTAATGCCTTTTGGAATGTGTTCATTCATTGCACCTTATCTTAATACCTTTCCTCACGGTGACAATATTTTTCCTAATGATTTCAAAGGAACAGCATCAGGACCTCAGCGAATGTTGCTGTCACCAACAGAAGAAAGGCAATTGTGGGAAATTTCCTCCTTCTCCCCATTTGAGAACTTCCCATCACTGCTGTTTGTCAGTCTCCCATGGCAAACAGGGAGAACGACATGCTGACTGAAAGACAGCATGTCTTGGCTTACTGTACAGCTGACTGCTCTGTTTCACTTGCATTTCCTACTTGTTCTGCCGGCTGTACTGTGATTATATAGATTGTATGACAAGTCAAGTTTGGGTTGAATGGAGTGCTGCCATCTCTTGGTTATTTTAGGCAGATACACCCCCAGATTGTTTCGTTTTCCTGCCACTCAAGAATGGTATTAAGTAATACAGAAAAACAGATATTCTGGATCGAAACGTTTAGGCACTTAGGAAGCATAATTGCGGTTTTTATATACTTAAGCATGGAGAACAGAGTACATTTGCTGGTGTATTCGATCCCTGCATAACTTCTGCTAAGGGTTTTTAGCAGAACTATAAACCATGAATAGCTGGAACAGTTTGTATATGATGCGAGCACCAGAAAGAAAGTGATGTTTTTAATAGGTAATTGCAGGCAATAAAGACATTAAAATGCATGCATTAAGGAGTACTGGATTAATAAGAAATGCCTATCTTATGTAATTTCAAAATCAGGAGAGGTTGAATTATTCATACTTAAGATTTGTCAAATAATTTAATTGAAAATGCTTTTGTGATTACAAATCTAATTTTTCTTCCTTCTTCTTTCCAACTGTGACTGGAACCAAAATACTTACTGTAAGTATTGTTGTGATAGGAATCCAGGGCCTCCTTCCTCCTGGGTCTTTTCAGGGTTGGAGACCGAAAGTGAATTACTTCCTTTTCTCCATTAGTAGTAGCAAGAGCCAGATGTTTGGTTGATTGGTGTTGCTTTTTTAATTGAATTATGGAGAAAATAAAATCTAGTTGAATTCAAAATAAAAGATAAACACCAGAAACTTTCATAGGGGATGAAGTTTATGGTTATTGATGCTATACTCTGGATCAGGGTGATGGCTCCCCAGGGTCATTTATATGCCACCATGCTTCTGGCACTTCAGAGGTCCAGATGGCCCACAGTTTGGTTTTTGGTGAATGCTATGGATGGAACTTTAACTCCTTTGGCTTTCTCAGTGCTCCTCAGCCACCATAATTGCATCTGTACCAGCCATTCCTCCTAACATGAGGGCAAAAATACAATAGCAAATGCTCACCTCAGTCCTGCCAAATGTGGGACAGAAAAGTGTTGTCTCTTGCAAGTCACAGAACACTCAGTGTCTGAGACCTGGAAAATCCTCCTGGCAAGGATATAGGTTCTTGAACAGGCTAATGTAGTTGTCTGCTGTTGCTCCTGCTCACCCCTCAGCCTGTTCTGGCTCCCTAGCAGTCCCATGCAAGGAGCACATTACTCCTGAGTAATGTCAAGGATTTGAACTACTAGTGTTCCCTTGTTTGTGCATTCTAACACTTCTAATATTAATGTACTCCTAATATTCAGCAGTAGTACAGAAGAATGGCTTTAACATACATCTCTGAAGAACCACTCCTAGCTGCTGTCAAAAAGTTCTTTTCAATGAATTAGTGTAAAATGAGGGAAATCCCACTTTGTTTTTTCTAACTAGGAAATCATCACCAGACCAGAAAAACGAAGTGCTTAATAGTAGCTAACTGTATCAGATGTATGCCAGATTTCATCGTTAGTGCTTTCACCTCTGTCTTGCAAGGTCAGGGAAAGGGGAAGGTGCTGCCTGTTCCCTACCCTTCCTGTTCCCCTGGGAGCAGTGGGGCACCAGTTCACCTAAAGAATGAAAAGATGCAAAATCTCTTTCAAAGTCGACATATTTCTGGTTCTCTGAGAAGCTTAAGAGATAGCAAGTTTCTCATTTAACAATGGAAGCATTGGCATAAACCTTCCTGCTCAGAAGCTGCTCAGCAGAGTGGTCAGAGGTATGGTATTTCTATGGTTCCCCAGGGCATCTTCTCTCCTTATCAGCTGGCGTCATCTCCATATCTGGTTCATAGAGTTTTTGTGCTTCATGGCAACATTCCAAACTTTTCTACCTAAAACTTCACCCTTAAGCCAACCTAACGAATATGGTAACTTAAGACCAGCTCCCAAGAGCATGTGTTCATGTTGGCTCCTGCATGGTCTCCTCATAGTAGTCCCTTTGATTCCTCCCTGTCTCCTCAGGCTGGCATTTGTGGTTTTTGCAGGTTTGTTCTTCTGTTTATGTTTTTCTTTTTGCATTTGAAAGTGATCACTTCTGTCTCTATCCAAGTTTTCTAGCTTGTGTACAATACAGCCAATGACTAAGTGGCCTGATAACTATCTCTTGCTAAAGGAAGATCATCTAAAAGTGTTATGACTGTACTGTGTTTACGAGGTTTGGACACACTGTGGTACAGTCTCTGGAAATGTAAACTTTTCTTGTATAGGTTTCGTTGTAGTAATCACAGAAAGAATAACAACTAATTACTGAACCAAGTTCTAGGGTCACTCCCAGTCCCAGGCACACCACTTGCCTTTCAGACATTGCCTAACAAGCTTTTAAAATATATTGAGAAGTGAAGTATGAGGAAGGGGCTCAGTGTCTTATACAGTAACAGGCAGTGTGAAGGGATTCCTGTAACACACGAGGCAAATATCGTGAGGCAGCTGCAGAAATTCTAATGAGGGTGTTACAAGGTGATACTTTTGCCAGTTTATCTTCAAATGAACCTTTACTTTTACAGGCTGTTTTTTTTTCACTGTGAGAAATGCTATGTGTGTATGCCCACACACACACTGACTGCACGTAAGCAAAGAAGGAATGTGTATAATGCCAAAATACTTTGATGATGATGAGACGATAGAGCACAAGCAGTCTTAAGGCATCCATTTTTGACTGAATAAAAAACAGTTCAAGGCACTTCCTCCGAACAAACCTTTGTCTCCTCCTTCAGTGGTGTTGACTGGGAACACTATGGAAATCTCTGGGTGGCAATTTCCTGGACAGCCCCAGAGGGGTCAGGCTGCATTTGAATCGGAACTTGAGTGTGGGTGGGAGGGTGGAGTAGGGAACAAAGGTACTTGGTATTGCTGCACTTCATAGCTATTCACCCACCAAAGCAGTGACAGCATATAAAAGTCACAATGTGATTTCACAGTTCTAATCTGGTTTATCATCATTTTTTCCAAGAAGTGCCTCAAAGCAGTCTAGGAGGGGAAATACACATTAATGCTCTGTGCTGGTTCATGACTAACCACATTCAAAATGCGCAGTGTTTTCCAGAAGTGAGGGTTTTATGCCTTATTATCTTTTCCGTAACAGTACAACGTTATCTACAGCTGATACACAGAGAGCCTTTTTTTTTTTTTTTAAACAGTGAAGATGTGCCTATTCACAGGAAAAAGTGATCCAGAAGTGTAGAAATACAGTCTTCTGCCTTTCTACATGGATTTAGACACAACTGTCAATTTCATAAATAAAGGTACTTTTTCTGCACAGAAAGGCATAAAATTTGTTGATAAATGATTTGCAATGATAAACAAATCTACAGCTTTAGAGACAGATAAGATTTGTCTATCCCACAGCCAACACTCTCATGCTCAGCCTGCTATCTGTCTTCTCTGTCACAGATAAATAGCTGAAAATCAGGAAGACTGTATTCATGGATGGACATGGATTCTTTAGTGTGAGGGTAGTGAGACACTGGAACAGGTTGCCCAGAGAAGTTGGGGAGGCTCCATCCCTGGGGGTGTCCAAACCTAGGTTGGATGGGGCTCTGAGGAACCTGGTCTAGTGGGAGGTGTCCCTGCTCATGCAGGGGAGTTGGAACTTGACGATCTTTAAGGTCTCTTCAAACTATAACCATTCTTTGATTCTATTATTCTGTGATTCTATGATTCTGTGATTCTATGATTCTGTGATTCTATGACTGCGTCAAACAGTTCTCAAGCTGAGAGCCAGTTTGGTCCAGATTTCTGGCTGGCTCTATCAAGTTGGTATTAGTAGAGCTGTTCTGACTTACCCAGGCTCATCTTTTGAACCTCACAGTTTCATCAAAGATTAAATATTCTAGGAATGAAAATGCAATAGATAAAAATAGATTATCTCTAAAAAGATGATGAATGAAAATAAAGCCAAGCCATACATGGCTGTGGATCTTGAACGGGACATAACCAGAAGTCTTTTGAGGCAGCAGTTAGAACAACTCTACTGTTATTTCAGGATCAGGATGCAGACAGCAAGAAAGAAGATTTCTAAAATAGCCCTGGAGCTCTTTCATTCTCTTCTGGATACTTGGAGTTCTGCTAGCTAACAATCTTTTAGTAACAGTTTGTGTCATCAGTTGTAAGTGTGAATATCCTACTAACTTAAACAGTTTCTTTTTAAATTGTTGCAATTGATGCTTGAAGACCAGAGTATAGAGAATTAAGACTTCAACTGAATAGGATCTAGAAATGCCTGCCTGGGAAACATGCCTACAATAGTAAAAGGCTCTTTATCAGGTAAGAGTGTAGGAACATCTGTGGCTATGAGCTGAAACTAAAGCAATTCAAACTAGAAATAAGGTGCAGTTTTTGAAAGTTGAATAAAATTAACTTTTGGAACTACTTACCTAAAGACAGAGCAAATCATTTAGCCACTTGACACCTTTAAATTGAGATAGATGACTAAAATATATGCTGTAGTTCTACCACAGCATACTGGACCTGATGTAAAGTACCAAGGTAAATTATTCTATGACCGGTATTAAAGGTCAGACTAGAGCATCCATATCCCCTACTCCTCCCCCCACCTTTTTTAGAACTATGAGTGTTTGTAGCTGCAAAGGCAAAGAGGAATGCATGGTATTTTTGAATACTATCATCTTCCCATAAAGCCTAAGGGAAGTGGCATGACACAAGATAGACGATGAAAGTGCAGTTCAGCTTCTGAACACTGATCTTAGATTTAAAGGTGAAGAAATAGGATTCCTGTGGTGACCCTTCATTTTATGTTCCCCATAGTCATGGTCAGAGCAATAGAGACATCTCAAATAATATTTCAAAACATATCTCTCCAATGTTAAGACCAGCAAGATGTGCTCATGCTACTCTCTGTGACTACCAGTTGTACTGATGTGCACATCAACCAGAAGCCTCATGCAAGTGCAGATCAAGCACTCTTGTCAAAGGGAAAATCAGTACAGAAGAATGAACAGTAACAGTGGCCTCACTGATGAGCAGATCTCTATTTATTTCTTCGTGACACTCTTCATACATTTACAATCCAATTAATAGATTATTCTAAATTTAGGAATAATGCAAAAAAAAAAATAGTATATGTAATTTCTCTTTTCATACCTTTTCCAAAATGCAAAATTATGTACTTTTTTTTCTGTAGTTTTTGTTATTTAAGCTAGCTCTGACTTCATTCCAACACAATCTGGGTTATAGTGCTAGATTATTAAAAAATAAGAAGTTAATAATGGAAAATGAAACAACTGAGTGTTAGAGTTCCCTGTACACCCAGACTTGAGATCCCACCTCTCTTTCAAGGACTGCTGTAGGCACAAATGTTATTGACACAACACAGGAGGTGGTTTCCCTTGACATCATCACTGAGTGCAGAAGAAATTATGAAAAACTTTGCCCAGACATGGTGAATTCTGTAAAAATGCCTGCAGTACAACTATGTGCACAATCGTGGAATGTTTGTATGATCTCAGATTCAGAAGTAGACACTGAGGGCTTTCATGATGGGGTTTTGCACTGTTTTTAAGCTGAGATGCTGACAATAAGGTGGAAAGGAATATGTACACCATTCACAGAGGTACAGAAACACATGCATCTACACTCATAGCTGCCTTTACCATTGTGCTGCACCACTAACTTTATGGCTGATGGATCATGTGTCTGCAAGGCCAAGTGGGAAGCTGAAGTGCATTATCCACCCACCCACCTCCCTAGGTTCATGGAAGCTAGTACGCTGATACCCCTGATTAACTTTTCTCCATTTGTGTCCTGTCCAGTATCTGTATTCATCCTGGAATACTGCCAAACACAAACAACTTTATCTTAAATCCTGAGCACATGCATAGGGTCTCACCTCATTTGTATGATGGTGCTTTCTGACTCTCTCTGGCTTCCCAGGCAACTTTTGCCACCTTTGGATTACCTCTAAAAATGCTGTTTTGTGGTACTTCTCTGAGTGATGAATATGCAATTGTGGTGCCAAGACATTCTTTTTAAGGAGCGTCCCGACCCCAGCATGGGTCTAGGAAGGTGAGAAAGTCTGACAAAAGCTGAATAACTACTAGTCAACAAAGCTCAAACAGCAAAGCTGTCTCAAACAGCAGAGAATAAGTCTAACAAAATTTTTTGAGGAGAAATAGACAAAGAAAAGCAGATAGGAATATTTGGTAGTTAAAGACCTGAATCTAATTCAGGAAAAGAGCAGAGTCTACCAGACTGCTACGGCAGCATGTGTGGGCATCAGGTTAGCCTGCAGTGATGGATAGGAGGGACACTTCCTTCTGTCAGTGTCTTTTCTCCTACAGTACCACTAGTCCAGAAAGAATAGAAAAATGTTAATTTAGAGCCGATGTTAAGTTACTGTATTGGTCTCTCAACAACAGGTAATAGTACTTTAAGGTAGCAGACTGCAACATGGGATTTTCAAAACCCTGTAGAATGAGAAATGGAATCAGTAGTGAGGAGTGGTACTCAGTGGGATAGGCTGGATAACTGTAGATTGGGAACTTGTTTAAAATAATTCACCCATTCTCTCAATTTGTACAAGAGATGAAAGTGAAACAAGTTGCTATGTGGCAGTATGGGTCAGCAGAGAAACCAAGATGATAAGGTTGGTGTCCCCCAGTAAATAGATGTTAAATACAATTTTAAAAATGCTGTTTAAGTTGGGCAAGAAAAGATGTTTTTAATCTTTGACTTGGGGAAAAAAATCTTCTTGCTCTTGAATATTATTTAGATTCTGGGTGTTCTGTCTTTGCCCAATATAGCTACTGCATTCAGTATACAGCTAATCACTGCAGTTTTCATTCATCTGTCCTGTGGGTCTTGGTGTTTTTAATGTCAAATGTTGTTTTCCTTTTGCTAAACAGTGACTCCAAACATACTTTACGTGGCAATGTTACTTCAGTAAAACAAGCATTTTGTACATGCTAGCAATTCACTAAACAGTTTTCCTGTACCTTTAATGATCTGTTATAAAACACTTGAATGATTCATTGAAGAGAAAAGCAAGATAATGCAGGTAATTTTGCAAACCCAAACAGAAGCAGCTTTTTCACCTCTGGAACAGACAGCACTTTAGCAATGCTCACTGTCAGTCCTGTAAGAGTTCAGAAGTGTTTGTCGTCTTTCCACTACAGCAAGTCTGTTTTCATTGGTTTATAACTTCTGCCAAAATAATTACTCTAAAATGCTAAAAATTAGCAAAAGGAGGTCTTAACCCTGAAACAGTAACTTGAATTTCAGTTTGAATAACCTTGGTTAGGCGGACCTTAGGGCAAATGAGGTGGAACTGCTTGCAGATTTACAAACACCTTTGGTTTGTTTAACTTCAAAGTAGCTGTGAATATGCGTTTTGCACATTTGGCAAGCACATACATTCTGGGAGGAGAGGAAGGCAAGGCAATAATCTAATCACAGACGTGCTATGCTTTAAACAATAACTTCTCCTTTGCAATAACTATTATTTTGCAGGGTTTTTCCTTCCAGCCTGAAAAAATCACTTTGTTTCTTTGTGTACAGCTTACGAAACAGAACGATTCATGCAATTTTTTTTTTTTTTTCATAAACATACAATCCTTTAGGAAGTCAGTGTATTACTGGCAGCAGGCGCCTCTTTAGTTCATCTTGGCAATGACCTGTAAGTTAACAGCTGGATCCAGTGCTCACTAAGGTTACTGGAGGCATTTCTAATGATTTTAGTGGGCTCTTGTTCAGGCTTGATGTGACTTTGACATTTGGCACTGAGGAGAAGGGCACTACTGAAACAGTCCAGACCAAACATGTAAGTGAAGGTGCGGTTAAGAGGAAAGTAATGTGGCCTTTTTATGTTTGTGCCTATGGGACTGCTTGTCCTCTTTCTAAAAGCAACTTGACATTAACATTCTAAAAGCAAAACATAGCTGGGAAAATACAGATTCCTGCAACCCCAGGTCTCAGTCATAAGTGTAACAGTTGTTTACAGACAGTGGATTCCTCCTCAGGCTGGTGCAAGGCTTGACGAACTTCTGAAGGCTGACATGGAAAATCAGTCAAGCATGGGGCTTTTAGTTAACCTTGCTCAGGGCTCATAATTTTTGTGGAAGAGTTTTTGATCCGCATACTTTTCACACAGTCTTTTTGCTACTTTAATGAATCTTAATTGTTGCACACGTGATCTTTTTAGACAGTATCTACCATACCTACTCTTCCTGGTGCAGAAGCTGGGCAACTCCAGAAAATTCCCCAACACTAAGAATTGTCCTCAAGAAAACTAGAATCATCAAGTTACCTCCAACAGATGAAGGAAGAAGTTACTTTCCAACTGACAAAGGAATGCAGAATGCTAGCACGGATGGCATTGTATGGATGATACCACTTACTGGTTATTTTGTTACCAAAAAGATCCAAAGCCCTTATTAAGGTGTTTTGTTTTTTTTTTTTTTTAATCACAGGAGACAGCTGCTGAAATATTACAATATATAGCAGTAATTAATGCGGTGATCATACATGCTTTTCACTTCTAGGCAGGAAGGGCAGTGACTCCTTACCAGTTTGGAAGCTGCTACAGCAAAGATGAGTGCAGATTTATAGTATCTTTGAGCTTCCCTAGAAGCTCTTATATTATTTGAGACAATCATATCGTTATTCTGCAAACAAAAAGGAAATGCCGGCCAACTGGAAATACAAAATAAGCCTTCATACATTTTAAGAAAAGAATAGAGGCTTTCAGATAAATTGCTTTTCCTTGCTGGGCCCTCTTTTGCTGTAGTTAATTATGAGTGGCATATACAAGAAAAGGCAAGCCAGTAAGAAAAGTTTACAGGCAACACGAAGGAAGCGTCCTAATTCCTCTGGGCATTTTAGCATAGTATTGTACACCACTAACCATTTGCTTTCCAAATGATCTCACCAGGGTACCAACAATGGAGATGTCTTCAGTAGATGCTTGTTCAGGCCTAATAATTAAAGTTTAAAGAACAGTTGGCTATGCATTGTCTCAGTTAAAATTAAGACACACATTTTGTTCCCACAAGAGATTTGACTGCGGGTTTTTTCTACTGAGGAACGTATAACACAGAGTCCTGATGAACAATAGGAATGTACAATCAAGACAGAAGCCTTAGAATTGCTAATGTGGCTGAACAACAAAAGAGTGTCTTTTGATCTCACAAAGGTCACAGAGCAGGCAAAAACGACATGAATGCACAATGAAGGCCAAAATACCTGAGCCTACTGAAAATAACATTTATTTTCTATCAAAGTAATTTACTTCTTATTCTCAGGGATATTAGAGTAGGTTAATTGCATATGCGATTCTTTACAATTTAAACATGCCTTCACTATAGGGAATGAGAGCAGAAACAGAGCAACAAGATACTCACTTAAATGCTACTTCCTACAAAATAAATTGGAGCACAAAAGGAGCAGGCCAATAGAAAACTTTGCCTGCTCAGAGGTACCTTTTTCTGATGAATGAACCCTATTTCCATCAGTCATCTTGGTGAAAGCAAGAGAGACAGAGCAAGAGTGGATTGCATTGCACCTATCAATGACTCTCTATTCGCTGGGTGCTTAGGCTATTGGCTAGGCTCCTCTGTAGTGCAAGGAGAGAGGAAGAGAGAAAAGAGCATCTTCAGGGGCTGACTCATTCCATGCATTTTAGATATGCTCTTCACAAGCAGTGAGTCACCCTCTGGTGCTCTCTGTCTCTTACACTTACAGCTAGCTTGGAGGACACCTGGTTCTTAGATGGGTAATTAGGGGTGTACTCAGTTTCACATTCACAGTGAAACTGAGGCAACTCCAATGAAGCTGACTGGGTTTTGCAGCTTGTTTCAGTAATTCCAAGGTCTAGCTCAGCCCCATGGTGAGGGTGCATGACAAGACCCACCCAGGTCATCACTCAGATGGGGCTGGCAGCTCGAGATGTCAGAAAGCACTTAATGGCAACAGCGTCTGGTTGTGCTCTGACTGACTCTAGTCTGAACATGATGGAAACAAATAGCAAGAAGGCGACATCCTGTGACATCCTCCTGCTGCTGCTGCACGAAGGACTTCTGCTGATCTCCTCGCCTAGGAAAGGGGAGGACCCCACATACAGAATAAAGTAGAGAAGGAGGGAAGATAGCTCTGTTTAGCCATACTCCTGAGCTGAAGCAGTCCCAAGCTGGCCTCCTGCCCTCTGTGCCGTGCTCTCTGCCTATGTGGCTAAAGTTAATAGATTTTGCGTTCCCCAAAATGAAGCTTTACCCCACTGCATTCCATACTGACTTTGCAAAAGACAAACACAGTCCAGTAAACACCAGCAGGATTCAGATGTCTCAGTCCTATGTATACAGAAGCTTTTAACTATTGAGAACATCAGTCCTATGAAACAAGATGTCATTCCTATTTTTTACAAAATATCCCCGTGTAAATGTTTCTTTAGTGTTTAAAACAAATGTATGTTGGGAAGAGAGGGAGGTTGTAAAGTACATTCTTCGTTGTTGTTGTTGTTTTGTTTGTTTGGTTTGTTTTTGTTTTAAATGTTATGCTAAGTGCCCTCAGTACTAACTCTGTATTGTGTGCAATACAGGTATCATGTAGATGAAGGTTTACTGATTGTTAACATTTAGTTGCTACTAATGATCCAACATAAGTGACCCTAAATATAGTAAATCCAGTGGAAGGGCAAAGAAAAAAAAAGAGAGAAAGACAACTCAAACGTAATCAAGGAAAGATGTGTTGCAACTTAAAATGCTGTAAAGTATTCTTGAATCTAATACTTGATGCTGCAAGTTTCTGGGTATGTTGCTGATAAACTATCTATTGTTTAGAGTTATTAAGACCATAAGCTTGGATTTCCTTTATTTTCAATACTACAGTATGTAATGATTAACAATTCTGTGGGTTTTGTTCCTTTTTTTTTCAGAACAGTTAATGGAGATCAATTGAAGACTGCTGGGAATTTTGCTGCAGTAAAACATCTTAAACCATTTAAGACTGTTTACAGCTTTTATCAGTCACATTAGAGAATTTGTATATTGAAAATAACTTAAGAGGCAGAAATATGACTAATTGAGCATGCATTTAATTGATTATTTTCTGTGACTGCCTATTGTAGGTCAGGCTGTTGTCATCTGCATTAGCTACTCTCCTAGTAGTTTACAAAGGCAGAACCCAAAGAAATGTGATGGATCCTTCAGAAATCATCAGATTGTCCTGGCAGCTTCATTCATTGGAAATGATTGACCATATGTATTAACAGAACTTAAAAAAAAAATAAATAAAAAATCACAGAGCTTTGAACTTTATTAACTTCTATTTTTATTGGGCTAAAGTTGGCAATGGCATTACCATCTTAACCAAAAAAGAATTTTTTAATATGTTTTTACTTTGAACATTTTTGTAATCTCCTTGCATATTTCTATTACTCTTGGTTCCTACTATCACTGGTAATGATTTAAGGACTCAATGGTCTGAGCTCTTTCTTATCTCCAATTCCTTCCTGAAGATTTTTGCAACAAAGGCCAGCACTACAGTCTTTTACAGCTGCCAAAATCTCTGCACAACCTTAAGAAGATGCGAGAGCATCTCCCAGGCAACAGCCAACAGTTCAAACGCATACAATGCATACTGGCAAATTCCTGTCTCTTTTTCTACCTGCTCCACCACATTTCCGAGACCAGAGATTGTAAGGAATTTAGTATAAACTGGATCTGCTAGCTACAAGTCATGATGTCTGTAGCTGACCTTCTAGGCTACCTAGGCTGTGCACTAGAAATACAGTGTCAGAATCTGGATCTTGTGCATGGTGAGGTATTACCTATTCAAGCAGTGTTCTCATTCAGCTAAGTGCCTTCAGGTGCTGACTATATTTTAATAATAAAAAAAAAAACAGCAAAAAAAACCCCCAAAACAAAAACCAGACTAATACATATCTGGTATCATGTAGAATTTACCTTGTCAAGAGTAAGAATCAGATGTATATATAGTAGATGAAACAAATGTTGGCAGGCTGTATTGACTTTGAACAGCTAGCAACTGACCCAATTTTTTTCTTCCAAATAGAAGCTGTTAATTCTACTAAGACAAATTTCTCATTTGTAATAGGAGAATTTCTAATTTTTTTTTTTTATTATTTTTTTTTTTTTTAAGAAGCTAAACCCATGAAAATAGCCTTCTTACATAGGTGGAAGTGTGTGAAGGAGTCATCTCCCTCTATGGAGTAGAGGAGCGAGACATGAAGCTTGCGAAGAAGTGTTGCTGCACGGACACTGAGAGTGAAACGAAGGATTGTAACTGGAAAGAGGTGTTTGAGTCAGAGACAAAGTACAAAGTTATGGCTAGATGGCTCCAGCTGTGGAGCAAATAAGGAGCTCCTGGGTAAGAGGAAAATATTCTGCTCAGTTATACTGTTGTGATCAAGCCCTGAAGCTCTGAGGTCACTTCTAGTTTCACGTGTTCTGCCCTGCCTCCTCTGATTCTTACCCCAGTGGCTTCTACTATGTGCCCTCCTGATCTGTTTCATGGGGAACCAAACCCTGAATCCCTAATTCTTACAGGGTGTATGTGAGGGAGCACAAGGAACAATATTTAAGAACTTCTGGTCTCCAGAAATCTCATTCTGCCTAAAGTAGCTGACAACAGCAAATGTGAACAGAGAAGGGCAAAGAGAATTTAAGCTTTGACAAGCTAAGTTTCTTGATTCTTATGATGATATTTCCACTCGATACTTCTGGTCAAAGGTTAAGGTATCATCCTACATCCCATTATTTTCTAAGGGCATTTCACAAAAGCCTCAATAGGAGCAGGAATGTTTTTGGGAGGAGATCAGAAAGTGCCAAGAAACATATCCATGAATGTCTGTCCAGGGTTGCTTGAATGATAATATACACTTGGCATCATTTCACTTGATACTTTCTGGAACATTAGTTTTATAAAAAGAGAGAATTAAAAAAAAAAAATCAAAATTCTTTCATATGCAAAGGAGATAAACAGAAGAGTATTTTTGCACTGGGAAGATAGATGGTGCTATACATGAGCTGGAGAAACTGGACACAGCCTATATTGAAACTGGTATGAAGTGCTGACCAGTTACATTTTTTATCTGTCTTCTTTCTTGAAATAAACAATGAGATGTTATTGGCATTTTGAGATGACAGATCCCTTTCAGGTTGGCATAAAATAATGAATAGGCTAATTACAATTTTCTTTGATGGAAAGACTCTGCAACCCATATTTGGAACCCAGTCTGTAAGAAAATCAGTTAGTTAACAGAGAAGATTAATAAAACATAGTCTGGTGATTTGCCATTTTGGCCAACATTTGGAACTGAATTTCTTATGCACACTAGCTATGTGAGAAATGACTCTTGAACTTCATTCAATACGATCAAGGAAAGGAGCTGGAATTATGACAAACACTTGTCTATTTCTTTCCACAACTGCAAGAATCTGGTAGGCTTTTATTCCTCTGAACATTAAATAAGGTATGTCCACTTTTCCTCTCAAAGAGCTATTGCAGAAGTTATATCTGAAACTGAGATTTAACAAAGTAAAAGCAATTCACTCTTTATTAATTTTCTGAAATAAGGCTGGCTGTGTATGTTGACAGAAATCAATCCAGGGAAAAAGAAGGTGCCCAAAGCGACAGCTAATATTCAAATCAGCAGTACAACATTTTACTGAATCTGTAAGCTGTTGTTAAATAAGAAACAATTATCGATTGTCATCGACAAAACAAATAAACCATTAAATAATGTTGTCTACTGAATACACCTAGCAATGGAATGAGGACCTTGAAGATAAGGTGGGCTGACTATGAAGGCAAATCCAATAGCTCACTGGGTGGTTACAACCTGCTGATTTAAGCACCACATCCCATGAGTGGTGTTGATTCAAAAAGCAACGCTTAGGATGAAATGCTTCTTGTTGTACAATGTCTTCAAGCGCCATTAATAGCTTTTCTGTCTTTTATCAGGTTAATTAAATAAGTAAACTTTTGTTTCTGTCAGGAATTAATTTCATTCTAGTTTTCTGAATATGCAAATGGTTCAGGAGGATCTAACTGACATATTTTAATACTGCAAGATATTTGAACCCTTATTTTACAAATAACTTTTATAAAAGCATAACTTTTTTTTATTTCTGTCCCAATTGCAGCTGAACTAATTTGTCTGCTGGATCATTCTTGCGTGCTAGTCACCCACAGAAGTGAAAAGCTGGAGTTACAGGTTACCAGCACTGAAATAATTTAGAACCTTTACTTTGTTTCATTATGAACAAAGCCAGGCTTGCCACAGCCTATTCCTTCTGCTTTTCTCACTTCATTTTGCTGCACAGTTGTTTTGAACTTCCTAAAAGGATTCAAGGCTGATCAGCTGGTATTTATTGGCTTCAGAGGATATGCCAGCAGCACACACTTTTGATGCTTAAGAAAAAAAAACAATGTTTGTTATTAAACAGTTTTGAAAAATGTTTTAACCACATTTAAGAGGGTGACAAATAACTGTGCTTTAGGAGAATGAATTTTAAAGAAAGTTTCTTTCTGTTTCCTGAAGGAATGCTTCCTTTAAAAAGACCAGATTTGTAAACTTCTCAAAGAGCCAGTACACCAAAAATGCTTTTGTTAGTTCACTGGCTACTTGAGATTTCTTTTCTCTTTTAAGTAGTTCCCAAAAAGAAGACAAGGGTGAATATGTTCCCAAGTGAAACATCTTTACTGCTGAAAGCTGGAGGAAGAGGGAGGGAGAGCACAAAATATACTGTGTTCTGTAAGCCTGAAATTACAAAAATATTTTCAGGAATCCCAGCTAAGTGAACATAATAACCTGGACCATCAATGCTACAGAAATGCGATAAAGCAAAAGCTGGGTATTTTGGATGAGGCTTGCTGTCACTTTTTACCAAGCTGCTTTCCATGTCTTTCTCAGAAAGACAACAGAGATTTTGGAGAATCAGTGTAAGTTCCCTCCGCTTCTGCTCTCTGTTGGTTCTGTTTTTTTCTAAATGGCAGTGCCAATTTTCAGCTATTCATGTGGTGAACTTCAAAAAACCCCCAAAACAACAAGAAAATGAAAAGGATTTAACTGTTAGTCTCATTACCCTGGATACATATTCAGTGCAAATGTTAGACAATAAAGAGAAGTCGTGACATAGAAATCCAAAGGCCATGGGAATTGATTGTCTGTACCAATCAAATCCTATCACCTGAAAAAGTGTTTGGTGTTTTGCAATGTTAAGCCCATGTGCTTTTGATGACTTGTGCCTTCTGTTCAGATGAAGGGGACACATTTTCCTTTTATCTTCCTCAGAGTTTTTGTTTCATATTCAGCATTTTATTCAGTTGATCTTTTCACATACATTAAGAAGTGCAAGGCTTTAATTATGCTGTTTTTCATCAGACCAGTAATATGCAACAGAAACTACGAAAACCCATGGGGTTTAATACATGCCTAGTTGACATGAATAACTCAGACAATATGCCACTCTAGGACCAAGTGTGAATTGTTTTAATACAATATTGGGAATAAATCTGAGATGTTTGCTAATCAAGCCTTATAGTAGTCTCTAAAATACAAAACTGCCCCTTTCTAAGGGATCTCACAGCCAAATTTAAATGACTTATCTGAGGACATGGTGCTTTTTCAAATGTGAGAAGTGGTTTAGAGTATGGGAAAAGAATAATTCAGTCCTGGGACAATGCTACAGGGTGTATGCACATCACAGCCCACTCCTTGGAGTTTTTCATCGTATCCTCAGAAAACTCTGAGTAGTACCTGTGGGAGAACCACAACTTGGTAGGAAGAAAGGGCAGTGTAATTCCCAAATTTCCATTAGTAAGGTGCTGCAATCTTTTTTCTTTTCCATCCCAAAGAAAGTGAAAAGAACTAGGACGTGTAATTAAGCATGAGGTAAAATGGTAAAAAAGAAAATCTAATACCAAGGCATCTGCTCTAATCCATGTGAAGGTCCAGCCCCAATCTCCCACTCTTTGGGTTTTTTAAATAAAAAATCAGTGCTGCAACACTGAGAAACATACCTTTGCCTGTGTCCCCGTTGTGAGAGACAGGAGGGGTGAATGGATATAAATAAATTCTATTCTTCTCTTAATTGCTTGTTTGTAAAACATCTTGTTAGCATACTTCTGACTATAAGTATTGTATTCTCTGGAAGTTCTCTGGTTACTTCAAATCCAACATGGCTAATGTCACAAGTTCATCATGCAGTGATAGTTGAAATAATTTCTGTCTTTTTTTCTTTCTTTTCCTTTTCTTCTTAAATGATGAGTCACATGTATATGTAGCTTCAAGCAAATGCAAGAACATAAATGAAAAACCCATCCCCAAACCCTCTTCTCTCTGGTTAAAATTGCTCAGCCTCAATAAGCCAACTGGAGTTTTTATGACCATTTTAGGTAGGAAATTTTTGCAATAACATATTTTTATTCTAACTGTACGAAGCAATCTATCTAGTGTGAAACTAAATGCAATCATGTGCTATATCTATGAAACACTTGAACATGAAACAGTGACTTTTGCATGGAGTAATCTAATTTCATATGCAAAGTGGATCAAAATATACTTTCCTGATTGCAATGTCCCGTTTTTTCATAATATGTGGTATCTTGAGTCAATCTTCCTCAGCACAAAAATATTAATCTTAATTTTAAATTAAATGTACTATTAAATGTACTATTTCTCCCCCTCAAAACCAGTTACATTTTTACTAGTACATCTGTTTGAGCTTTTACAGACCAAGCAAGAAACTGATTCCCAATTTTCAACTTTAATTTATTAATGGTCAGTTTTCTCCTCTTTATTCCTGTGCCAGCATTGTTTTTTGCTCTCTACTATTGAGCTGTTCGTATTTTATGAGGAAGAGTCACGTCCCTTTTTAGCCTTTGTTTCACTATATTAAATAAGCCAACTTCTTTTTCATATGATTGGTTTACTCTTTCCTTATTTATCCTTCATTATATGTATTGCAAACATATTTTCTGAGAAACCCTAGGATTTATGGTTTTCTAAAGTTTATGGTGGACTAGGGATGGAGTATTTGTTTTCCTTCTAAATGTTCTTACATGTTAATGTCTTATTTGTTGTTGTGTAAGAACCTGGGAAACTAATGTGAAACAGTGATTCATGCATATATTCCCAGGTATTCCTAATCTGACTAAACTAAAGGTCATCACATCTCTTCCAAGGCTTCATTGTTCTCCATTTACCTGCAATGTCTTTCACCTCAGTAACTGTAAGAATTTTAACTATTATATGTGTTCAAACTTACTGTCTAAACAGTAGCAAAAAATTCACCAGAGCAACTCTCTCCATGCTCTTCAGAGGACTCTAAAGCAAACTGAACACAGCTAAACAAAAAAGTCATGCTCTCAACTGTTGCCTTGGGTGAACTGCAGAGATTACAGTACTCTGAGTATGCGATATTGCTCAAAGTTAGATCTGCCAATGTAGTCATGCATGGTGGAGAAACTGCGCTGTACGGCTTGCTTACAAGTCCAAAAAACCCTCCAGAATTCCAAGAAGCTAACAAGTGGGTTACTTATCATGATGATTTTTGTCATGATGATTTACCTGCCTTTTTTGTTGTTGTTTTTTGTTTTTTTTTTTTTTTTTAATTGCTTGACATTCACCTTATCTAATTCCTGGCTGTGAAGAAGTGCTTAGAGGTTAAGAGAACTTATGACAGATACTTACCCAATGGTATATCCACTTTTTGTGTGTGGTCATTCAAAAAGATTATTTCAGAAACCTTAAAAAACTCCAAAAGCTTTATGTAATAAAGCCAAAAGTTCCTATAGCTAGTTTGACTGGTTAAGGTATATTGTTGTCTCTAATGTCTGAGATCCCATGTGATCTTTTTGCCTGATGTCAACTATATGAAGCTTTTTGTTGCTTATATGAGGATTCTTGAAATAATGGATTCACAAACAAACTATACTTTGGAGAGGTCTACTTAAAAATAACTTTTGTGTTGTTTTATTTCTCTAACAGACATAAAAAAAATATTTTGACTTTGGACAATAGAATTACATAAGTATAGAAAACCTTACCTGAATATAAGTTTTATTACTGCTAATACACGTGAATAAGCATAATTTGTCTCATACTATATTTGAGCACTGAGTCTAAATGTTTGCCAACTGAGTAATGTGAACAATTTTGCCTTAAGTACAGACGACAGGAAATTAGGCTGTGTTCTCCAATATGTCCAAAAGCAATCTCTAACAACAGTATGCTGGAGCATAATATAATGCAAGTTAATGTTCCTTAATAGAATGAGATGCACGATGCATATCAGGAAGCACTGAAGCCAAGGATGTAGTTTACGAGTTTGTGTTAGAGTTTTACAGCTTACAGATAAAAACAAGACATTTAGGGAAAGAAGAAATTGTTGTTTTGGGAAGAGATCTGTGACATCTGTCCTTTATCTTGCAGCTACTCTAGACAGAGAGTGTGTAATCTTGTAATAAAGCTTACAGGAGCTGCTAAAAGTCTGTCTTTATCGGAGAATTTATTTGACAACCAGGAATAAGGAGAGTTAAGTTTATATTTTGTTATTTTATTATGCAAACATATGCTATATGTAATAAATATATTACCTTTCATAATTTTAATGTGGTTGTTTAACAGGAGAAATCAAATTGAGGAGCAAGTATTTAATGGGCCTGTTTTTATCAGTGCATTTTATCTAATAGTTTACAATAATTTATGTGACATTATGTGTCAGTAATTGGAATGGTATTTTGAAGAGAGATCTTACATCTGGCATAGGCTGTACTGAGTACTGGAGTTGAATGTCAGGAAAGATGCAATAAAACAGAGAAAACTAAAAAGAGCCTTTCCCCCTTCTCATAAATCCAGACAGAGAGCCCTGTTTTTGTTCCAGTGACATCAGAGCACTGGACCAATACCAAGTCATTCTGAAAAATGCCTTTAAGAAACATCTCTCTGCTCTCTGCAGACACAAGATGTAAGAATACAACTTATAGGGATACATTTTAGTACAACAAAGCAAATAAATAAGCAATTAAACATTTTCCCACAAACCAGAATCAGAACAGCTTACGTTGTTATTTATGAGCATGAATTGAAATTTCCTACAAAACGAGCCATTGTGTCTACTTTTACAAGCTAACAAGCGGTGTGTGACTGTTTCTTCTATTTCTTAAGGGATGTAACAAGTCTCATTTACAATACTTTGTTTATTGAATGTCACATTTCATTCCATATGTGCTTGTGCTGGGCTGTGTCATATCAAGTTGACTTCTAACTGCGACATAAACCAGAGCAAGACAATAGGCTAATATCTACCAACTTGTCTCTTTAGTTATGTGCTTTCCCACTAGATGTAAGTGTTAATTTAGTTTTGTCTATGTTGGGAGGACACATTTGGGTGCATTTGTTAACAGAGCTAGGCTATACTCATACAGCTTCTACTGGCTTCAGTGTAAGGGCTGAGACGAGTACCACCCCTTGTGGTAGTGCTCATGACCACTCTCTGCTGGAGGTTATCAACCCCTCATTTTCATCTGCAGTTTGCTTCCTCACCCATTTTAACCAAATTACTTGGTTACAATTAGCAAAGACTGTTGCTTAAACTAATTAGTTTGAGATTTCTGAAACACTTTGTAGAGCTTTCAAAAATGTGGTGCAGCTGAAAATGGTTACTTCCTAAAAAGCAAGTGGGACAAAGCTTCCTTGGGAAGGTGGTGTGCTAATGCAGCCATAGGCTATAGAGGAAGAAGGTATCTAAAAGAGTGAATGCTTTGAAATGAAAAGAGTGCTTCAGAAATCTTATCACATGCATACTAACATAAATTAACACAATTGGATATTTATATTCTGATGAAAATGCTTCCTCCATTGGGAATATGTTTAGATGTTAAAATATTTTTGTGAAGAACCATGAAGATTCCTTGACAGACAAAATAAATGGAAGAAAGTACCATACTCCAGATGTTTATGCTGTTTTCCACAGTCCAGCATATAAGGTGATAACACAGTACAAACATTTTTTGCTTTTCAAGTGGTCTTAAATTTTTTTTTCAATAAAAAAGATAAAACCCTTAAACCTCACTGAACAATAGGTGCAAAAATGTCCTCAACAGCATTGTTTTTTCTTTTCTTATTTGTCAACTGGCTGTTGCAGCAGGAGATGGGGAGAATCTTGTCTGTTTTTTCCAAGAAACTTTTCATGTGTGGGAGTGTAAATATTTTTGTTACCACAGACCCTGTTCCCCATTTCACTATAAGATGTTCCTTGTGCATAACTCTATGGGCATGCCTTTGAAATTACAATGATCTGACAGCAAAAATTAACATGAATCAACTACATTTTAAATTTACCTCTTGTGAGTATGGAAGTTATTGCCAAGGTGAGGGGATTCATTTATCACTTGCAGCATACACGCATGTCTCACACTGGTAGATGGCTTGCCTCACTTCTTTTTTTTTTTCCCCTAAAAAATGACTGTGTCAATTTGCAGTTCAAAAGAAACCACACTGTTAGGATTCCTTACAGCTTGTCTTTATTTTTAGTTTTAGGCTAACTAACGTCTTGTAACACAGAAAAACGAATTCCAGACATAAATTTTGTACGCACATGTTTTTCTTATTTTCCGTTAATATTTGCTCTTTCTAGTAATAACCAGTTTTTCTTTTTAGAGTTTCATCAGTTCACAGGAGATTTTAAGCTGTTAAAGATGGGATGATCCTTAAAAATTTATATACAAAGTTGTCTGCTTCCCTACAGGATCATACTGATCTTTTTGGAATAGTCCCCCAAATGGCTGTCACTATTCCAGTAAGGGTATTAAGAATATTGACACCCATCTTTATAGTGGTGCATCATTATAATTTTTAAGGCTAATAATGTCATAGAAAATGTAGATCATAAATGAAGACCAAAAATTATCTTACATGATCTTGCAAAGTGCAGGATCTGGGTACTATTTTATTCCTCTTTTCAAAATGAATTAAATTTAAAAAAAAAAAAAAATCTTTTAAGTTTTTTCTCTATCTCTGGAACACCCATGATATGATATTTTGTATCAAAGTTTGGCCAATTATAATTAAATTAGCATTTTTAAAATAGTCATTCCTTCATAACTCAAACCAACCCCAGAATGCTTACTATTTTTTCCTAGCCTAAAATGTTCACTGAATTCTTCCCATTCCAACTTCTTCCAAACAAGAACAAGTTAACCAAAAATGTCCAAATAGCTGAGAATCTCAAGCTGTGAGTAGCTGAATAAAGAATTCTTCAAATGGGTCGAGTGAGCTTGAATGTCATTGAAACATATGGAGAAACAGTTTTCATGATGCGCCTGATTCCAAACCCATTAAGGGGAGCTGTTCCACTGACTTCATTTGGTCTGAATTAGGCCCTATAAAAGGTGCTTAAAAATGCTTTTAAAATCAATGCCAACTAGTGAGGGCTCCATTCCAAATGAATTTGAACTGGTTTGTCCAAGAAAGTTAATTTATGCTCAACTGGATGCCCAGTTTCACACATTCAAGTATTCCTATGAATATTCTGGGTTAGGCCTTCAGCTGGCATGTATCAACATAATTCCATTACAGTCTATATGTCTGTGAAAATTTACATCTGGACCATACTTTTGGAACCCATGTTCTAAGTCTTTGGAGATTTTCTCATCATGCCTCACCGCATTTTTCTTGTTTGGTTTTTCAAGTCTCGGTTGAAGCAAAACACCATGTCCAGGAAAACAGCCTGAACTGAACTCCTTTGTATATGTGAAGAAAGACAATGGGAATTACTTGAGAGGCACTGCATATGGAAAAAATTTTCAGGAGAAATCTGGATATCAGATTTTCTCCAGCAAAAGTCTTCCTCCACGCAAGGGAGATTGTTAACAACCTTGAGGCAGCAGCCTTTTTTGTGTATCCTTTGACAAAAATATCAGCCAGTCACTCCCTACTGATTAGTCTCACCAGGATGGATCTCTGACAGGATCAGAGCCAGTCAGCAGTGTGTGAACCTCACATAAATATCAGATTGTTGCAATGAGAGATAAAATCCTTATATTGCAGAACACAACTTCGCTTGCCTCAAGTAGGTGGGTTTCTGTTTTGTTTTGTTGGGTTTTTTTTAATTTAATAAAGCATTAATCAAAACATTGACGTACTATAAAAAGCAATAAACATTCCTTTTCTATTTTCCAATTTAAAAACATGTCTAGACAAGAAATAAAAGCAGATTGTAACTTTTGGAAGCCAGTCCTTAACTTGTTCTAAGAAGTAGTCTCATAAATACACATCTGCTTCATTCTTCACAAATTAGGAAGGAAAGGAATAGTAAAGAGATCGTGAGTTTGAAACTAAACAAAAATTCCTGCTATCTTAGTTATTTAAAGTTCAAGTGTTAAAATTGGCTCAAACAGAAAGCATGTTGCCATTGCTTATGACAGTTTTGTATAAAAACAGAAAAGAGGGATGGAGATGGTACAGTGTGGGATTTGTCACGTCTGCTGATGTTACCAAATTGGATGAGGTTTAGCAGAAAGCCCTTCATGTTCAATAAGCACCAGATTTAGTGTTAATTCAACAGGAAGATGCAAGTGGTACAAAATCAACATTCTTCAGGTATGCATGATAAATTGTCTCCAGCATTAGGAGTTTAAAATACATTTTCTGAAAATTTGCCTAGATAAAGGCTCAGAAAACTTGTGACCAAATTGTATGTTTGACTATAACTAAGTCAATAAAGTACCTGACTTCTTTTGATAAAAATGTATGAAGATATTTTCTCTCCTACTAGCTTATTACTAAGTATGTTCAGTAGATAATTTCTGAGTTAATTATTTACAGACCTTTCATTTTCTTTCTGGGAATAATTATTCAGGCAATCTAATTTTAAGCTGCAAAAACTGTAATTATGACTCTGATAAGAATTTTCATTAAAACAACTTGCTTGAAAAGCACAAGAGGTTGGGATCTATTTGTATTTTAGTGAATGACTTGCAATCCTACGGATTATTTGCAACTGAGAAATCACACAGAAAATAACTTTAAACTGTAAGCTTACAAAATATTTTAAAAGAAAAACTACTTTAATAAAAATTAAACCAGACTTGCGAGGAGTCACAGTACATGTAGATGCCCCCTGTCACTCTGCACAATGACCCTTCTCATTCCTTCAGAGAGCTGATTACTCCTAAATCCACTGCTCCATGGAAGATATCTACTTTCTCTTCCACAGGTGAAGAAGTGCTGTAGGCTGGGCTTGCCTAGCATTGGATATTGTACTTCATGCTGTGTTAGTGCTTCAACAGGGAAGATGGGAATTAGTACAGGAAGTGAAGTATGCACACAGACAAGGGAAGAAAAACAAACATAAAACCCTCAACCCCAAGCCAAAAAGGAGTAAGTTGGGCTTAGAAAAGGAGGTTTGCTCAATTACTATATGGCAGACCTAAAGGGACCTGAGCTACCCCATCAACACTGGGCAAGGAGGCACCTCCTCCCTCCTGACCCCAGTCAGGACAGGTCAGCAGAAAGCTGTCAGTGCGAGTGAGATAAGGCAGCAGTGCAGACTCGCAGTATTACGGTAGATCATTTCTTCCTGGCAGACTCCTAATGTGTTAGGCATTTTCAGAATCACAGAATCACAGAATGTTGGGGTTGGAAGGGACCTTGACAGATCAGCTAGTCCAACCCCCCCGCCAGAGCAGGATCCTGAGTAGGCTTAAGAGAAGTGGTTGGTGTAATTGTGTCTTAGAGTACTTTGTTTTCCATTCAGTACATTTGTTTCTAGATGTTTTCCAAGAACAGACACTTTCATGAGTACTGTCACTGCCTGTGTCTACAAGGATGTATGTGACCTATACCTCCTAAGCTAACTGCTGTCAAGCAGGGTAAGTTTCTGTTATAGTCTCTTTCCTGAATTCCCTTATTTGCATGGGAATCATTCACTAAGTCCTATAGTAACTGAGTTCCTTTGTTAACCTTCTCCACACGCTGCACACTGAGGCTGAACATACTCTTCAGTGTGTCCTGACTTACACACCTGATCAGCAGCACTTCCATTTTAAAGATGCTTCTGCTGAAATCACAAGTTATTGCTAGCTTAATCCTTATTATTAAATACAGTTTTAAAATAAAACTCTGGCCAGTAGCCACCTTTAATCTGCAGGTGTTTTTCCTAGTGGAAAAACTTTTCTCTTTTATACAGTTGCTCTCCAAATTATTAAAAAGGGTTCTGAGCAGTTAAACGAGGAGAGAAAAATCACAAAGCACTAAAAAGAGAAGAAAAAGAAGACAAAGATAAGCTCTGGAAACTTTATGGAAGTAAATTTGGGAATTCGTGGTGTGTGAGGCAGGCGAAGAGCTGAAGAAAAACATGTGGTGCCTTTTTTGTTGTTGTTTGGTTGTTTTTTGGGTTTTTTTTTTTGTGTTTTGTTTTATTTTGTGTTTGTAGGTTGGTTTTCTACATATGGTTTCCAGCAGGAATCTTCATGCTGAAGGCATCTGGAGGTTAGATGTAGGAAACTGCTCCTGCTCACTGCCTAGTCTCCCAGACCTAGACTGTGACTTTCCAGAACTCAATTTTGACACGGGAAAGATAATTTTAGGAGTAGGTATACAATGAATTAAAAAAGAGACAGTTTCACAGTGAGCTGAGATGTCCATACCAATGCAACCATTGTCAGTCAGCCCCATGGACTTGATTTTAAGCCTGCCAATTCCTTCGGGCACTTGCGAAGTTTCACTAAAATAAATCTTCCCATATCCAGCAGTGCAAACACTTGCACTCACAATTGACCAGCTGTTCAACACCACCAGCAGACAAGTGGGAGATGTGATATTCAAACATTCACTGAGATAATCCACACACATAATACCACATGTTTGCACAGGTTTTGGAGTCAGTCAAATCTGTTGCTGTGTGCATATGAAGGAACAGTTTTGTACACACATAGCTTCAAAGGCTAAGAAAAGACTTGGCTTCAAAAATACTCCTTACTACTTCAGCACTAACATAATTTCATTTACTTGCATAAACTTAATTGATGGCGTAGTCTGGGAATGGAAAGACATAAAACAATTGTAAAATATTTTAAAAGGTCTTATAATACATGCTGGTTAGAAACAGTAATGTGGCATTTTGTATTACAAAGCAGTCTGCTTTTTTTCATCTCTCTATACACTTTGGGACTAAATAAACTCACAAGTCCATTGTATGTACTTATGAGAGCCCACTTAAAACATTGAACAAAATCACTCTGAATCTGAAACAAGTCAAGGCGCTGCTCATCTCTTACAGATTTACCAAGTATGGGCTCCTTTATGATCACTAGTTACTGTGTATGCTTTCTTAACTCTACTTAGTTGCAAGCAATAATGTTTATAATAATAATATTTTTGCTCTGCAAATGAACCTTCTTGAAAGGAACTGTAAATAAGGTCTGAGTAGAAGTTTGTTTTCAAAGGGAATTACAGTTCCAATCACACATCTACCTTGTTATAAATATCAGCTCCACCAAACCCAAACTCTACATCTAAGTAGCCTTGAATTTCTTTAGCAAATCGAGGTCAGGGACCAGATGAATACAGAATGCAGATCCTTACATCGATGTCATAATTTTCATTTATCTCAACTTCAAAAAGTTTTCCCTGCATTTATGTAACCAGTGGACAGGTACTGGACCTTGTGGAAAGTGTACTCCTGCCGAACCAAATGACCCCAAAAGGTCTCAGGTCTGTTCTCCCACTGCATGTTCAGTTTCAGTGTAGCTCCAGTGATTTTGAGGAGAAACTTTCCTGCAGGGAGGTGAACAATCCTACCAGAAGTGATCACCTCAAGCACTTATGCGAGTATTTGGAAAGAATGAACATATGAGCACACATGCACTCACACATGCACAGAGAAATGCAAGAAATGGAGTGATTTGGAATGAAAAGAGAGGACAGGGGAACAGGCAAGCTGTTTGTTGCCTGCTAGGTAACACTCAAGTTGATCTCAGAAAGTGAGTTTAACTCTTTTAGGCAAAAAGGAGGAATAAAAACCTGAGAATTACAGCACAATCATTCAATTCATAGTAACTATTAAATTACTGAAATGTGATTAAACAACCAATGTGAAAATGCTTAAAGACGAGGGGAAACAGTGGACGTAAATTTATCAAGAGCATATCGTGTTAGATTAATTTAATTTCCTTCTTTGAAAGGGAGTCACTCATCAGATGAAGAAGTTAGACACATGAGATACCTTGACTTCAGTAAGGCTTTTGACACTCCCTTTTGGTATCCTATAAGGAAATTTGAAACATATGGCCCATACTAAATTACTACAATATATGTGTAAAGCTCATCAGTTATTCAAGACAAACTAGGAAGATACCCAAGAGGAGGATGATCAGTACATGTATGAAAATATTTTTGTGGAGGCCGATGTGGTATGAAAAATCTGTTATAATTTGACAAAGAATTTTGACAATGGGGGAAATGCCGAAGCATTTTGTTTCACCACTTTCTAGATTAAATACTCTTCTTATGAAAAGCTGAAATAGTTGCATTAACATTTTCTAAAATAACTTTCACATTTGAAAAATTAGTATAAATATGTCTTAAAAGATTATAAAGCATTAGACAACTTAAAACAAAAATAATAATGTCATGTTGCATTTCTGTCATCTAAACAAAAATATTTGCCACGTACTTTAAAACATAAATAAATTGGAAAAGATCCAGATATTGTTATAATGAGGTTAATGATCAGTTGGTTTCGTATTCCCAAGAAACACAGAAGAAATAATCTGCTTAACTTTTAGTGAGCGAGAGTTGGATGAAATAGTAAACAGGCCTTTGTAACTGTACATAGAGTTAAGCACTGGAACAAGAGAACTAAAAATGTCATAGGTGTTTTCTGAAAGATAGATCAGAAAACAAACAGTGAATGTGGATGGTCTCTGTGTCATTCCACCTTTAAGGGATATCAGGGTCAGAAGGTAAACTTCGTGATAGTGAGTGTACATCCTTTGGGTCAAGATCATTTGCATTTCAGTTACTAAAGAAGCTGTAGATATCTGGCACGATATAATGTTTAAAATTAATCAAGCCCTGTTAGTTACAGAGATGGAAATGTCCAATGTAGGTTTCTTGACAGATTAGAAAGCAAAAAAACCTAAGAGACCTCATGTGTAGTGAAACGCTAAAAAGTTGTTCTGATGAGCAATGTTGAGTTTCTCTCTGTACAGTACCGGTCTCTTCTGTAAATGTCCATAGGAAAAAGCAAAACCCTACAATAACTGAGAACTCCTATATACAGGATATCAGTTCATTAGGGCTGAAACAATTTTTTCTTTTTGCCAAAATATTCTGTTTTAGTAAATCCAAAATGTTTCCGAAGGACACCGACAGACAGATAGCTGTGACAGAGCTAAAGAGAGAGAGAGAGGTGACTAAAAAAGAGACTGTAGCTTTGCAGCTACCGTGTCATATACAATATAAAAGAAACAAATCCAAATTGGCTTGAGGTAATGCGGAGGGCACAAGGTTTTTTTCAAATCAAACAGACCCAAGATTTGAACACACAAGTTGCATGGTAACAGTTACAGTTAGGAGCATCAGACTCAGAGATTTGGGGATTTTTTGGCCTACAGTGAAACAAAATTTAGAACACTGGAAAAGTTGTCTAAATTTAAATTCTATGTTTGTACCTTGTGGAAGTCTATACTATGTAGAGGAAAAATGCTCTTTCCTTTTTCCTTAAGAAAGAAAAATTGTCTACCATTATTGCTTGCCTCCAGCTGCCTCTGTCTAGTTCCATTTGTTAAATTCTAAAAGGTATTTGACTGAATGAGATCAAGAAGAAATTAGGGAGAGCCATATTATGTGTCTGAGTAACTTGGCAAAGAGTTTGCAGCTAATTGAGATATATTTTACTGCATAAGATGCCCTGGCCTCTCGCCCAGTCACTGGCCCCTTGGAATAAGCAGCAAGATCATTAGTGTTCAGCTTTAATACCAGCTGACCTTTGAACCCCTCTTATTTCTGAGAGTAAAAAGAATTGCCTGGTCCCTGTATCATGGGAGAGTGACACTTTAAATCTGCTCTTTTTCATTCTCCTGTCTTTTGCTACACTGGCTATTATTAATTTTTTTCCCTGTCCTTTTCCTTTTCCTTTTCCTTTTCCTTTTCCTTTTCCTTTTCCTTTTCCTTTTCCTTTTCCTTTTCCTTTTCCTTTTCCTTTTCCTTTTCCTTTTCCTTTTCCTTTTCCTTTTCCTTTTCCTTTTCCTTTTCCTTTCCTTTTCCTTTTCTTTTTCCTTTTCCTTTTTCTTTTTCTTTTCCTTCCCTTGTCCCTTCCATTTTCCCTTCCCTTCCCTTCCCTTCCCTTCCCTTCCCTTCCCTTCCCTTCCCTTCCCTTCCCTTCCCTTCCCTTAATAATTTCTTTACCAACTTTAATGGATTTCTGGTCTTACTTGCTGCCTACATGTAGTTATGGCAGGTATTCAAGACAAAACACCTCTACGTTGTTTTTGTCTTATTGGTATTTCACAGAACCACACAGAATCACAGAATGTTAGGGGTTGGAAGGGAACTCTGGAGATCTTCGAGTCCAACCCCATTTCAGTGCGAGTTGGGGTTCTAAAATCCAACCTTATATACATATACAGGTCATATGTGTGGATCTAAATTCCACTGTCTGTGATCATGTTACTTTAGTATTTTTTTCTGCCAATATTACTTTTCAATATTTGATTCTTCCTCCTTAACTGTAATACTGCGAGTACTGTTCAGAGATTAGAAAGCACTGAGAAAATCACCAAGTTCAATCCAGAAAAAACTCTCAGCTGATTATTTTACGTGTGTTTTTTTTTTTCCTTGCTCTATTAGTTTCATAACCAGGGATTCTTCTTTGATGACTCTTCCTTTGGACTTAGGAAACCACATTCCTCTATCACAATAAGATCTGAGCAGTGTAAAGAACAGTGTTTTTGTCTGCTTGTTCTTTCAGTGTCCCTTGAGACACAAATACCGTTTTCCTCCTTCTGTAGGGAATCCCGTGCTAAGGAATTCCACACATTCTCTGTAATCTGAAGTAGCAGCATAGAGTAGTCACCTCTCTTAAGCCCACAGCCAGACCTTACGCTGTCCCTGCCTCATGTAATGCTTCTGTCAGTAGAGCCTTCCTGGTTAGCTCAGGTTTAGAAACTTCAGTTGACTCCGTAGTGACTTTCACAATCTCATTTTCTTTTGCAAACAGGAAATCACACTTTTTTCTCCATCTCACTTACTCTTCAATGCTTGTTTCTGCATAATAGATGAGATTTAATAGGACATTCAACTTGAGATGTTTTTGAGCCTTTAACAGTAGTGTGGATGCAGACCCTCAGCCCCTCTCCTCAGGGGTGACTGGCCTGTCTACGGGGTTTTAACACAAGCAAGGTAGGGTAACATCATTGTCTTCTTCTGAGGAGCTCATGTAACATGATAGGAACAGTAGTATCTGTAGGGAGCCTTCTCCAGAATATGGTGTTGGATTAAGTCCTGCAAGGGACGTGACAGAGTAGCACGTAGTTTGTAGATACTGATCAAGCTTGGGAGCTGAGTTGTTAATCTCTGCCTGTCAGCCCTGGAACATTATTGGCATGTACAGAAGGAAATTCTCTAATGCTAATCTGTTGAGGAACATGAGAGTCAATCAGGGAAGTGATCAAAGTAGAGCCACCTACCTATATTTCTTTATGACCCATGTAATGCCAAGTTATGACCCACCTGTGTTGCCTCTGGCCCTTGGTAGCTGAAGACAATATCAAACTACAGACTTCCAAGAAAGGGAGTGGCTGCTTATAGTATTTGCAGATTGCTTGATATGTAGCCTCAGAAAATTCATTGATTATATCAAATTGGGGGAAATGCTCAATGCACAGGAGGGCAGGCCTGCACTTCAGATGAACCTCAAATAGGTTGGAGAAATGGGCTAACTGGAATCTCATGAAATTCAATAAAGAAAATGCAAACTCCTGCAGCAGGGGAGGAACAACCACACAGGACAGAACAGTCTGGGGGCAGACACAATGGAATACAACTTTGCAGAAAAGGCCTTGAGGGTCCTAGTGGACAACAAGTTGACCATGAGCCAGCAATATGCTCTTGTGGCAAAGGAAGCCAACAGCGTCTTGGCTGCATTAGCAAAATAATCACCAGCAAGTAAAGGGAAATGATCCTTCCCTTCTACTAAGCACTGGAAAAACACATCTGAAGTTCTGGGTCCAGTTCTGGCGTCCCCAGTACAAAAGGGACATGGGTATCCTGGAGAGAGTCCAGAGAAGGGTTTTAAAGATATTTAAGGGACTAGATGGAGTTCCTGATATATGAAGACATCGAGAGAGATGAGATAGTTTAGACTGGAGAAGCAAAGGCTCTGATGGATCTGAACAATGTGCATGGGTACCTGATGTGGAGTCGTAAAGAAGATGAAGACACATTCTTCCCAGTAGTGCCCAGTGAAACGTAAAGAAGCAGTTGGCACAAATTAAAATATAAGAAATTCAATTTAAACATAAGAAAAAACTTCTTTACTATAAAGATGATCAAATGCTAGAACAGGTTGCCAAGAAAGGCTGTGGCATCCTCAGAGTTATTCAATCTCTGACTAGACATGTCCTGAGAAACCTGTTGTGAGAGACGGACGGTCTTTTTGTGTGTTGTTATTGATATATATGACATTCGATATCGGACTTGCCAAACCCTCAGTGCCTTTAATAAATCTATTGATTCCTAAGTGTTGTTTGTGAGTGTGACGGGGAGTGGTCCTCAGCCCTCGATCCCCTGAGGAGGGGGTGTGGGTCACGGCTTTACCCATCTCGGTCCACGACACCTGTTCTAGGTGACCTTGCTCTGAGAGGGGATTCGACTGGAACATCTACAGAGGAGGTTTACAATCTGAGCCATTCTCTGATTCTGTGATTCTGTTTAGGCCTTCTCAGTGCAAAAACAACCCAGCATGAAATACTGGAACAAACGCAGGGGATGATTAGGGGGCTGAAGCACATGACATACGTCAAGGGGCTGAGAGAGCTGGGTTTGTTCAACATTAGGAAGAAAAGTCTCAAGGCAGAGACTTTGCTGTCTTGACTGGGAGAGTGTGAGACATGAGAGAGCCTAACTTTTCTCAGAGCTGTACAGTGAAAGGATGAGAGGCAGTGGACACAATTTGCAACATGAAAAATTAAAGTTAGATGTTGAGAAAAAATCACTATGAGTGTGGTCAAGTATTTATTTGAACTGTTGTCCAGTGAGGTTCTGGAATCTCCATCATTGCAAGTATTCAAAAGTTGACTGGACAAGGCCCTGAGCAATCTCATAAAAGTCATTCCTGCTTTTATTGAGGGCTTCAATCAGGTGATTTCACAGGTTTCTTCCAATAAAAAGTATTCTGATTCTGCGTTTTTATGATAGTAGGTGAAGAAACATCCATTGCTTTTTGCTCGAAACTTCTTTTAGGTGGGAAGTAAAATTTACCGGGAGATCTTAAGTCTTGGACTTCCTCCTTTCTATTCTCCATTCCCATATCTCAGTCAACACACTAGTGCAAGACAGAGAGTATAGTTCTGTCTCTGATTTTTGCATAACTTTTTTTTTCCTTTTACAGTTCATAATTACATAGTTGGAGGTAGCTTCACTTCAGAGTTAATTGTCCCTTGATAATTAGGGGTTTTGTCTTTTAAGATGGTGTTTCTGGAAGATTTCTTTTCTATCTGTTTTCTTGGCTCTCATTGTTAGAAAATCCTAATATTGTGTACTAAAAGGATCCAAGTTTACTAGTTCAAACTCATAAAAAACTGAAGATTCATGGGCAAAATTTCACTTGCTCTGTCTTTGGTCAAGGAAAGAATTATCTGTCATTTCCAGCACATCCAACATGTTGATGTTTTGATGATCAGAATAAACAATTTTTGTGATCCAAAAGGTTACTAAAAGGCCACAGATTATATCTTTACTGTAGCCACTAGGAATGTAAAGGTGGTACAAAATTTTCATAAGTAAGCCACAGATGACTTGATATGTATATATTTAAAGCACTATCACCCCTGTTGTCAGTAAATACACTTAAATATGTTCTAATAAAGAGTAGGAGTGTTGCACAGCAGAGAGGCCAACAGGCAAGGAATCACTCGTATTTCTGCTAGTGGAGGCTGTCTTATCTTCCAAAGCAAGGTGACGTTGTTGCTACTGGGGACAGTAACTGGTGTGTTCTGAATCCAAAGGAAATTATACAGGGAAAATGCTAGCAGGAAGAGGACAACTTTGTGTCTCAGAAGAATTCAGCATTTCATGTGTGTGATTGATACATTTTTAATGCAGGGGAGCATTCCTGGGCACATTAACCTTTTAGTGTAGATTATTCTTGTTTTCTTGAGTTTACTAGTATCAGGACCAACTTGCTGTCCATCCATTGTTTTGCAGTAGCAGACACTAAAAAGAAGAGCATTTCAGTACTTTCTGCTTGACTTTTCTATTTGAAATAATTAACCCAGATGAGCTCAGTGTCTGCCCCTCATTGCTTGTACCTAGTGAAATCACCGAAAACTTGTATATATAAAGAATTATTTCCTAACTTCATTTTTAGAATAAAAATTTAGTCACATATGGAGTAATTACTGAAGGAAACATCTGAAAGTTTGAGCAGAGCCAAGAGTTGACCTGGTGAGATGGAATCAGGATTGTCTGGGTTAAAATAGATTAAGATAGTATGGAGGGTGCAGAGTAGCTTCTTGGGGTGTACAGGAACTTTCTAGTTTAGTGCCTGAAAAAGGTTCTGCTTTTGTAGCATAACTCTTTTGTAGAGATAAGAACTTGGACAGATGACAGTCTCCGAGTCCCCAGTGCTCCTGGTTCCAGGAGAGCTCTGTTGTTCTGCAGTGTTGCTGAATACCTTCAGAAAGAAACTAAAAGTTGATAATATGCAAGCATGTTAAGTAAGGTTGTTTGGGAGCAGATAGGAAGGGGAGATTGATGGAGTGAGAGTTTTCCTGCTTGTCAACTGCATCAGAGACAGGCTCTAAAACCCAACTCACTTGAGCACAAGATAGGAAGATACAAGGGCAAATAGGTTAGATTACATAATGTATCTAAATCTGGTGATGAGTCCCAAATACTAACAAACTTCAGTCATAAACTGGCATTTCTTATCAAGAAACATTCTGTCAGAACTACCCTACTCAATGATTAAACTTCCATTGAAATCCACTGAAAGTTCTGCAGAAATTGGAAAGAAATAATTTTTAGGAAATGGAACAAGTTTTCTGTGCCAGTTCGTCTTCTCACTGCTGAGTCATGAGAAACTCCTGAGAGCTTACTCTTTTCTGAACACTACGGCACAGGCATTTTTAAAAACAGGGTGCTGTGTTTTGGGAATATTATTTAGCAAAGGTGACTAATTTCATATAACTTTCAACTAGTTAGCAAGGAATGTGTTCCTCCAGGCACCAGCTTCCAGGGGTAGAATAGATCTGTACTACTCTTTAACGCCAAGGCTTAACTTTAAGTTTTGCCTAAACGATAACATTCTAAAGATCAGAAGACAAAATCTCTGTGGGTCTGCATCAGTTCCATCACCTTCCACAAGCCAAAACTGTCATACAAAAAAGCAATTACTAAGGGCTGAGATGTTAATGATTTTAAGAAGAAAAACTAGGAAAAGGGTATGTTAAAAGACCATTGTGTTGAAAGCATCAACTAAAACCATACTTTACTATCTGATATGCTTTCCATGATTTAAACTGTTTACATTTTGTGTCTGTCTGGACAAAAAAAACAGTTTTCTTCCAATTCTATTTTGCATTGATTTCTCACTTCCTGCCTCTCACCAGGGATTCAAGATGTTATCTTTGGTTTCACTGCTCTGCATGAGATGTTTAAACAGAAAGCCACAATATTTTTATTTAAACTTTTTATAAAACCAGTAATGAAATGTCTTCTGCCCTAAGTGTTTTTTTAAGCCACCACGCTACAAATTTTCCAGGTAAAACCTTAAGATGGCAACAATTATTTACATTATTTTATAGATGCTGTATTTATAGAGTCACTCAATAATCTACCTTTTGAGGATGACTACAAAGTGCACTGCCCAATGTACTTATCAGTTGGAGTTTGGGCCTTAAATAACTCAGTTAATTTCTTCTGCTGTTAGAAGTTACTCCTTCCTGTGTATCAAAGTAGTGGCATAAATGTAATATTTAAAGCTGGTATTTGCCTCCAAATCATATGGAATTCATAAAAATAACTATTGTGTACTGTAATGCTAAGAAGTAGATTTACTATAATTCCAAACAATTGTTTCTGTGCAGCTTTGATCCACACAAAAAATAAATACAAAGTAAGTGACCGAGAGTACATTTCATCTGTTCTGCATAATTTACCTGTAAATTGTTTGGTCCCACGTGGGAAATACGATTTTGCATCACTGAGTTGTCAGGGTCAACTGAATAAAGAAGCCCCCTTCTCACAGTGAATAATCTAATTTTCTGTTGTCCAGTCAGAGAATAAACCATTCAACCATTGAACTGTTTCATCTGATTGTAGAGATTAGAAAGAAAATACTCCATACTGCTCCAGCTGCCTGTTGTCTCTGTGTTACAAGATGAATAGATATACTTTTCGTATTTAAAACTTTTCCGCTGGTGGCCAGTTGTTTCCCAATGGCATCTTAGCTATTTCAGCTTTAAAATCTTTGTTTGCACTGCACTTTATTCATGCTCACTCTAACAAATCAGATGAGTATTCTGTGCAGGATATATAATTTTGTCTGATCTTTTATAATGTGATTGCAGGAAATGCCTAGTTAGCAAACAATAAAAGAAAGATTTTTGGTTGAATAAGGAACAATGGGATAACTGTGGGAAATAATTAGGAAAGTGCTATCAGAGTTGAAGGACAGCTTATAACGTGAATGTAAGGAAGAGAATTAATTGGGAGTTTTAACCTGCTATGATTTTCTTCTTAAAGACAGATGGTCCCAGAGTAGCAAAAATCTGTGTACATCAGTGACGCTGGTTTTGTGAGAAGTGTTTTAATCGACATAATTGGCTAAAAGTAATTTAGCAATATAAAGCAAGCTGAACAAATTACTAAATAAGACTGTAACTGAGCATCTTGTTATGCTAGGATCATATTGTTTGATTTCTGAGGATTTTGTGGCCTTCAGAAAAAATAAAAAAGTTATGTTGATCCGTATAATTTAATGCCTTCATAAACATATATAATACATTTTTACTTAGCATTATTTTTAAAGGGTGCCATGAACATCAATATATTAATCACTAGGAAAGTTTTTGTACCATCTCACTTACCTTTGCCTGCTAGTGAATCCTACAATAAAGTGTGATTGAAAGAATATGGAAAAAAGTAGAATATTTTCTGATTTTTATCTTTTTGTATTAGAGTTTAGTCTTCCTTGGATTGTAAGTAGAAATTACAGTTTAAGCCTAATCAAATATTTTAAGGTCTCCAGTTTGCAAAAATTTAAAAAGGCAAACTTATCATTCGTTGTTGTTTTTCTTGTAAATTACACAAGAGCAAAGAATTAAAAATGTAGTTGAAAATGTTATCCAGCAAATCAGACACTTTATTTTGCAGTGTTATACTCCTTGTGCTTTTTAAAAACTGAGGGTTCTATTTCACAGTGGTCTTTCAAGTAACCTGATTTGTAGAGGAGCTACATGATTAAAAATGCCAGTGACCAAAAAAAAGGCACTCATATTACTTACGTATTAAAATAATTCTTAGCAATATTTCTGGGTAAAATATGGAATCAGTTTTATGTTTTGATAAAACTACACTTCCAATAACATTTTCTGACCTATAAAATTACCATTTTAGGAGAACAAAAGGTTCTTAAAACAATGACACTTTCCGCATTCCATATAATGCATAAAATCATAACACCAGTATTACTCGGTGGGTAGAAATTTTATTTTTCCAGAAGTAACTAACACCAATGTTTTACCAATAAAGGTAACAATTTTATTATGAGATAAATGGTTAGGTATGAGCTAAGATTCCATGACAAAATCAAATTTTAAATCCTCCTGACCTCAGTGATGTTCCGGTCCAAAGTCATGATTTAGTTTGTTTGGGATGATTTGTAAAATTGCCATCTTTGAAGACTCATCTGAAGGTCACTGATTCCAACACAAAGACTCATTGTTTTCCAACAGAGAAAACCAGATTGGTGAAGCTCTTCTGTCCATTTTTGTCATTCCAGCAAATTCGAAAAGCTGAACTAGTTCTGGAGTTGAAGGTAAATTTCATGCAGCTCTACTACTTTTGCAGAGTTTTTAATAAATTTAAAATTACAACCATCTTTATCCACATGGACCAGTGATCAAACATGGTCAGAGAAGAAAACTGTATTCTTTAAACCTTTTTACTTCTTGTGAAGCTATACTACTGTTGTCCTCCTTGCATAGTAGTAGTAAAAATATGAGGCATTAAATTTAGCTCTCTGCTATGCATTACAATGTATTACTGAGCTTGTAGTTTAGTCATTATGATACCAGGGTGTTATGACCTATCTTGGATTTCTGTGCTGAGTCGTGAATCAGGTCACAGGCAGTGAAAACATAAAAGCCCAGTTTCCCACGCTCTGAGTAAGCTATTGTTATAAAAACAATTAGTTGGCAAGACTAATATCTGGAATTAAATAAGTTGGATTCTTTGAACACCTGCAGAGATATGCGGAGAAAGGAGGTCTGTTGATTTTTATTTTTTTTTGGTTGTTAAAAAGCTCCATGGAATGCTTCTAGTGCTGATCACTATCCTAATCATGCAAATGGTCACCTAACCAGGAGATGAGCTGCCTTTCTGCAGTGCACACACTGCATTTTAGTGTGCCTCAAACAGAAAAAGAGAGATTAACAAATTAATATTTTTAAAAGATTACTTATTTAGATATCTAGCAGGCAAGAATAGTTAATTAATGTTATTAAATGTAATGTCATGTTACATGATAGAATTTACATAGTTTAAGGCTTACTCATAACAGCTTCCAGGTCATGGCTGATAAATGTGTGTCAATTAATTGTATACACGTATTCAAGCAATAATTTTCATACTATCTTATCACATTGCCATTAGCTTCTTCCACTCAGCATTGCATGGCATTCCATTATTCCATGCACAGTTTCAAGTGATGCACGCTGTGATTATGTAATGCTGCATCGTCATTTATCACCTGAGGCACAAACAAACAGCAAAACCTTTCACTGAGAATGCAATTAGTGAGTAAAGCTAACTGAACACTTTCCACAGTGGCTTGCAGGTCTGATAAGAGTGCCAAACACGAGCTACTTAGGCTACTTGGTGGTACATGATAAAGTTGCTGTGAGCAAGGAGCTATTCTGATTTTGCATTAGGAAGTTTCTTGTATTATAACAAATACCTATCCTGTATAATTAATGAGTGAAATCTATGAAATATGATAGTTAACAAAGAAAAGTTCTTTTTCTTCTAATGAAGAATGGATTTCTCTCCTGTGGAGTATGTGGTAGAGAGAAACATTCAACATGGTGTCTGCTGAGCCAAGCAGGGCTCTTCTGCAACTTATAAAAATCCCACTTGCTTAGAGCAGGGGAACCATGTGCAGCTCACTAAGATATAAACTTCCAACCAGAATGTTCAAAGCTGGGCTCAGCCACATGATTTCCTATTAATGTTAATCGGAAGTGTATGGTTTTCATATATCCCTTTGAACATCGTGTCCCATGGACTACTTTGAAACAATACATTCCCACAAGTGTTGACTCAGAAACTGGTACTGAAGTTTGAAGGAATTTGCTGTAATTCTCAATCACTGAGGCTCAAAAATGTGGACTTTTTTACCCAGAGATCCATGGGGCACACAACTTAGAAAAGAACAGTGCTTTTTAATTATGTAAATAATGATGATTGAATGTTTATTATGTAACAACTATTTAAGAACCAGTCTTTCTGTATAAGTTAATGACAAGCCCTATTACTGGAACAGCAATGAATTCTGAAAAAAACACACACCTATTTTCATTGCTTAGAATTAATGAGATTTACTCACTTTAGTTGTAACTAGACATTTTTTGTTTTCTTTGAGCAGTGGTAAACATGATCATTTGTTTACATGATGTGAACTTTTGAAGCATATTTATTCACTTATGTATTCTAAGAAAATATGTTTGCATCACGTTGTCTGGAGATTTGTGTTCTTTCTCCATCAAAAAAAAATAAAAATTAAAAAGCCCTCACCAGTGAGTGACCAGAAAAAATATTTTGTGGTTTGGGTGTACAATTCTTTTACAATAACTGTGACTGTGGAATGGCTGAAAAATTTAATTTCAGTCGCCATGCATTTTTTAGGGGTGACTGATACGAATTTACAGGAAGAAGAAAAGGAACTGTAGCTGTTCCTATTGCATGCCTTGCTCCTGAACACATCGGGAGAGCAGCCCTGCAACTTCACATCTGTTCTCCATATCAAGTTTGCATCAAGTCCAGTTCACTTCACTTTAAACGGTTGTTGCTTGCATTCTAAAGCATTACAGTAAGAGCTTAGTGCTTTATCAGAGTTTTGCTTGCCTCTGCCCTGAGATAAATGCCAATCGGAGGAAGACATCACAGAATCACAGAATAGTCATGTTATACCAATCAACTGCAGACAATAATAAATAAATAATAAATAAAATAGCAGGAATGAAAAAGGTTGATATCTCATTTAAGTTAATTGACTTAAATTCTCCAGCTCTGAGTAAAATAATACCTAAGGCCAAAAGTAATATCTGTAACCTACACCTCCAGTGCCTAGTGCATCTTGCACCTGATTGACTGAAATGAAACAAAATGTTATCTATTCTCTGTGTAAGCATTAGTGATGTAAACAAAGATGTCTTATTCAATTGTTTTGCTTGCTCCATTCTTCCTCACCTGCCTTGGGACAGCCCAGCATGAAAACTAGATGTGAAGTAGAGCCTTAAAGTTAGAAGCTTTGAATTTTCAGTGTCAGTTCGAAACATTTTAGTCAAGTCTATTCTCATCTGTCATTCTTGCTGCAAATTCTGTCAACGACAGTAGCCAGTTTCCTGAAAATGCCCTTGAGAAACTTGTCCCAGTTTTTCAAGTAAATTTCATTACAGTAATTACAAAGAGAAAAGTTGTAGTTTCTTTTTCCTGGTATGAGAAGAGAATATGAGAAGGGCTTGACCAGGACAGGAATCATCAGCATGATGACATCATTTGCAGTTCCTCTGTCAAGATTTCACTTCTCTGAATGAATACAATGAAGCAGCTCTGCTTTCTTTCTTTCAAACACACAAACAGCAAGAGTACATCTGTTTTGTCCGATCACTGACAGCTCATCAAAAAAAAAGAATGCACATTGCATGGCCTTTATCCAAATGGAGTTAAACATTTCATCTAAAGAGAGAAAGTTTCCTTGACCTTGTCCCTTGCAAATTTGCATGTTATTTTTATCCACTCCTAATTTTAAAAGGATAGAAAGAAAATAATCAGGTTCAGCACAAACAACACGGAAAATGAGAGGAAAGATGGATATCAAAACTTAAGATCATATCTAGAAATGTGGAAATTGTATCTAGTCCTTAAAACAGTCTGTTAGTTCTCAAAGAGGCATGACAATCAAGAAGCTATTGATTCAAAGATGATAAGAAATTGAGGACTTAATTGGAATCATTTTATGACCTCTGAATTAGGGTTAGAAATGCAATGATGGAAAAAGAGGAGAGGATCAATGTGTGTCAATGGATCTTTTGCATGGTTCAGAGTTTTTTGCTATCAGACACACGGCAGTGAAGCCTATTGCAAATTGGCCGATTGTAATAGGATGTCAATGTGATGCAACACAAGATGCTGAAGTTATAAACAACAAGCAAGCAAGTGCAAGGTTGTTGCCAAAAAAGTATTTACCCTGCTATGCTATTATTGTCATTGTTTAACACATTTGTATTTGGATTTTCTTCCAAGTCTAATAAAAATTTTAAGTGGAATAGAAGAATACATTTGCCTTTATGTGCAGTCCTCTAATGGGAAATTTTATCTGGCCTGTCTTTTGCATAAACATATCACATTTTGTCTCTGGATTATAAAGCTAGTTTATTTGTGGCACTACGTTTTGATATGGTGCAACAGGGAGAAAATGAGGAAATCTCATTCAGGATTTATAAACTGAGAATAAATGATCTCTTTTGCTTTTTTAAAAAATAGATTACTTTGAGATTTTAGAAATCTTCCCCAGTAGAAGCCAAATTTGCTAATTGTTTTCATCACAGCAACTCCTTTGACTTTAGGGGAATTGTTCTGGGTGTACACGTAAATAAGCGAGATCACAATCAGGTCTACTATTTATCCTTTGAGCTATTGTTGTTTCAAAAAAATATACCCTTTGGGAATTAACCTAAGACAAAATAATTATCTCTGCGTGAGACTTCCCCTTCCCCAAAGCTTGCACTCAGGACAGTGCAAGCAATGCAAAAGCAAGCGATCAGGAGAGAAGGTGGTGTTTTACATTTATGAGCTCCTTGCAGTTTTTGTAGCTAAAGAAATGACAAAAGAACTCTAGAAGCTCAGCCAAGTATGAACAGCCTCCAGGAAACTCTCCTTAATTCTCCTTTTTCTGATAGTTCATTTCTTGGCATAACTTTAAACATATATATATAATAAAGCATAAAGCTGTAGCAGTAATACAGGCAATAAAGATACAGAATTAATTCAGAGTGGATGTTTACAAAATGAACTGAAAAATATAAACTTCACTTGTTAGTTTCCACTGACACCCGAAATTGTGGGTTCTCGTTGTAGTGGGCTGATCTGTACAACAGAGATAAGAAAAAATGTGCAAAACATTTCAGTTGATCTTCAAAAGATTAGAACCTTATTATGGAAATGCAATAGGGACAGAATTTTAAGAAGATAAAGCTATAAGGATCTACAGAATTTAAATGGGTTTCTGCAGAAGTCACTCTGAAGACAGACAGAGTACAAAATAATGATCTATAGCTATAGGGTTTCATTATCCTTTTACAGACTTTTCCATAATGGCAATCCCACTCTGGGACACAGTACAACATAAAAGGCAACCTGTAATATTTTTTGTCAGTGTCAGATTTTCAAACCGAAGTGACTGAATCAGCTCTCTCTTTTTTACTTATGTGTGTAGTGACAAGAAAAAGAGAAAAAAGAAAACTATGTGTTTCCTCTTAGTGACAGACATTGCTGACTCATTTGCAAGCAATAGCTGATCACATCCTGAGCCACAGTCTGACCAACACTGCCTCTCCAGCCAGCCTTCACAACTCAGCAGTGAAGAGGACACAAGAGGCAAAATTAGGTAACAGTCAACCAAAGAGTTAAGAGATTAATGTAAAAAAAAAAAGGGGGCATAAGCCAATGCCAGATTAGTGGGACAACACGTGGCTTTCCTGAAACAACCAAAATGACCTAGTTTGTTAATCTAGAATGGATTCTACTATATATCCCTGGCAACTGTACTTAGCAGCTGTGGTGTAACCAGGGGGGACCCACCTGGCTGAGAGAAAGCAGCTTCCACCAGATTGTAGCAGGCCATCAGTAACCTCATGGACTCAAGCAGAGCTTGAGATTGAACTCTTGGTTCCACTGACAACAATGGTAGAAGTGAAGAGTGAGGCCAGTCCTGAAGGACTAAAGTTTATTAATGTTAATTGGAGTTTTTCCATTGGTTCCATCCAGCTTTGGACACCAGCTCAGCATTTAATTTTATAAGAATCAAGCCTCATGGGCAGACCTCAGTGGATAAAACTGATTATATAGTAATAGTCTTTCCCATTTTCTAGGAAACAGAAATTATTATATTTCTAGCTAAACATTGATAAATAAGAGATGATAGGAACATTTCAATATAGCAGAATATATTTGTCTTTCTGTTTTTGCTTTTTCTATTTACCAACTACAAGCCAGCTATCTACAATTTAAAAATTATGAACTGAGGAAAATCTTCTTGAATTCAGAAAAGCAAAACATCAGAAACATTCACTAACACAGAGTTTCTGTATTGCAGAGACAATTATGATAATCATGGTGATTGCACCAAGCCTGATAAAGATTTAAAAATTATTTACAAAGCAGCTAATTAGTTATGTCTGTCTATGAGGCTAGTCATGTTTTCAGAAACACTACCACTGAAGAGCAGGGAATTACCTTTGCAATCCATTGTTATTGCTTCTGATGCTAAGAAACAAATGTAATAGTTTTATGATCCATTCCACACAATGGCCCTGTCCATACTAAATTAAATTAAGGAGTCAATACTCGATCCAGTCTTGTTCAACATCTTCATTAACGACCAGGACAAGGGGACAGAGTGTATCCTGAGCGAGTTCACTGATGATAAAAAACTGAGAGGGGTGACTGACACTCCAGAGGGATGTGCTGCCATCCAGCATGACCTGGACAGGCTGGAGAGCTGGGCAGAGAAGAATCTAATGAGGTTCAACTGGGGCAAGTGTAGGGTCCTGCACCTGGGGAGGACGAACCCTATGCACCAATATAAGTTAGGGGTGGACCTGCTGCAAAGCAGTTCTGAGGAGAAGGATCTGGGATTCCTGGTAGACAGTAAATTATCCATGAGCCAGCAGTGTGTCCTTGCTGCCAAGGAGGCCAATGGAATCCTGGGGTGCATCAGGAAGAGTGTGGCCAGTAGGTCGAGGGAGGTCATTCTCCCCCTCCACTCTGCCCTGTTGAAGCCACATTTGGAATACTGAGTCCAGTTCTGGGCTCCCCAGTTCCAGAGAGACAGGGCAACAGAGAGTCCAGTCCAGAGAGTCCAGTCGGGGGCAACAAAGATGATTGTGGGATTGGAGCATCCCTCTTACGAGGGAAGATTGAGAGAGCTGGGACGCTTTAGCCTGGAGAAGAGAAGGCTGAGGGGAAACCTTATTAATGCCTACAAGTATCTAAAGGGTGGGTGCAAGGATGATGGAGCCAGACTCTTTTCAGTAGTTCCCAGTGACAAGATGAGGGGCAATGGGCACAAGCTGGAACAAAGGAAGTTCCATTTAAATATGAGGAAAAACTTATTTATGGTGAGGGTGACAGAGCATTGGAACAGGCTGCCCAGGGACATTGTGGGGTTCCTCCTCTGGAGATATTCAAGATCCACCTGGATGCAGTCCTGAGTAATGTGCTCTAGGCAATCCTGCTTTAGCAGTGGAGTTGGACTAGATGATCTATAGAGGTCCCTTCCAACTCTGAAAATTCTGTGATTCTGTAATTCTGTGAAGAGTGCCAGAACACTGGAACAGGAGCTGAAAGCCAGTTGTATATTTTATGGAACTATTGAACAGTCCTTGTCCTATTTTCTGCCTGGACCAACTAGTGTTCTCCCTGAAAATATCCAGAGAAGGTTTGGAAGTTGTCATACATGTGATTTACAATGAATTCTGATGTAACCACATATCCTTCTGTCTGGCAGGAAAAGGGGTATGAAGGACACCTCAGTGCAGTCATACTGGACAGTCAATTGCAAGATGAGTTGAAAGAAAGCCAAAAGATGTACCAGTGTTTCAGACAGACAGGCAATGTCTTCAGCTTCACCCAGCAACAGTGAGAAATTCTGATAGTTAACTATCATGTACTGCTTTACCTTAAATTTATTTGGTCTGTTATGAATTAGGAATATCTGATAATAATTATTAAGGTTTTAAAAAACTAGGCTCTCTTAAGCACACAAGTCCCAGAAAACTACCCAGTCTGTCTTCAGTATAATTTTATCATTATCCAGGATTCCTGTACTATAAAGATAATATTTTTATAACGTTCTTCAGGGTCATATTGTTGACATAAGTTATGAATTTGTTTTATATGAGACTGTTTTATAAAATAAAGTGGATCAAATTCTGTCTATAACTCTTAGCATTTTTTTTATCTGACAGCAGGAAGCATTTGTCACTAACCTAAACTTTAGAATCATAGAATCAATAAGGTTAGAAAAGACCTCTAAGATCATCAAGTCCCACCATCAACCCAGCACCACCATGCCCATTAAACCTAGTCCTGACGTGCCATATCTAGACATTTTTTTAATGCCTCCAGGAATGGTGACTCCATCATTTCCCTGGGCAGTCTGTTTCAATACTTGGTCACTCTTTCAGTAGAGGAATTTTTCCGAATATCCAATTTAAACCTCCCCTGGAGCAACCTGAGGCAATTTCCTCTTGTCCTATCACTGATTACTTGGGAGAATAGACCAATATCCACCTCGCTACAACCTCCTTTCAAGCAGTTGTAGAGAAAGATAAGGTCTCCCCTCAGCCTCCTCTTCTCCAGACTAAACAATCACTGCTTCTTCATCCACTTCTCATAAGACTCGTTCTCCAGACCCTTCACTAGCTTCATTGCCCTTATGCAGAGCAATAGAAGCTAAGGCTCAGAGGTGTTGGACAGCAGCTCAGCAGCAGAGGCTGGAATAGCCTCTAGGGCTATATTTCTAGTAATAAATAAAAAAGCCTAAGGATATGTCTAGCACTGAGGCCAGTGGGCATGGTTCATGTACAGTCTCAGCTTTTATACCCTACAGAACAGCTGCATTCACACTGACTGCTGAGATCAGTCACTGGACTGTGCTAAACCCTCAATTGTGTCCAGGCCTGGCTTGGGAGGGCACTACCTGGCCAAAGTGAGCCAAGGGCCATGCTAGCCACAGCAATCCACTGACTGTGAGACAGCAATCAGATCCATGCCTTGAAGCAGTTTAGTTTACTAGCAAAGGCAGACTGTTTAGTCTCCTGCAGCCCATTCTGACTACAAGAAAGCTCAACTTTACCTAAATACTAAAGAATGTTTGACTGGGTTCTTGCACAAGACTAAGCATGTTTCTTCAGGTAGGCCAGAGTATTTAAGATTGTTAAAATGTCTCACTCATTAAAAAAAGTTTTTAGAAAATTCCTGCCTTCTCTGATATACTAATTCTTTACTGAGGATTTTTTTTTTTCACAAGAAACAATAAATGTGTCTGACAATCAGAAACAACATTATTAGATAGACAGTTCTGGAAAGCATTTCATATACCGATGCAAAGCTTTGGGGGAATGTCTTTTGCATTTATTTATGTCTGATTTCTTGGCTGACAAAAAAAACCCCTGGTTTATAATCTTCAATGGACAATGCTGTAAAAGTGGTTCTGTGATTGTTCAGGCTGTGCTTTCATTTTCATTGACTTAAATTTGATGTTTTCAAATAGCTTATTTTGTGATGCAAGCAGCGTATGCAATTTATGCTAAATAGAGTTAGAAGAAACCTACTTTTACCAGAAAAAGTGTTTCTTGAAGTAGAAATGAACATTTTAAAAGCTGCCACATATGTGTACACTATGATTTATATTGCCAGGTAACATGGCCTTTGGAAGCACCATGCATATGTATATTTGGGACATTCAGGGTGTTTTTAAATAGGTGCACTTTGAACTGCTTACTCATTTTTCACCTTTCAGAAGAATTACGTGGTTAACTCCCCCCAGTACACACCACACTACATAATCTCCTCCGATCCCTTCAGAAATGATAAAACTCATTTTAAACTTGCAAGAAGGAAATCTAGTTTAGATAAAAGGCACAGAGGAGTGTGTGCCCATTGAAAGTATAAAAAGAAGAATAAGATGAAAATTAATCCCAAAGACTATGTTTATATATAATCTTTCCTTGAAATTTTGACCATTAAATTTGGGTTGTTTCTGGAAAACTGAAATGACAAGCAAGTTTCTTTGGCAAAGGATCTGAAGTGGGAATAAGAAAGCTGAGGGCTTTGCAGTCAATACGCCATCAGCCTTTTTTATCTATACCACATTGTCCACTGAAGCAGACCATTTGTTTCACTTTGATTAGAAGCAGATGCTCAAGGCAGATGTTTAAAGTTCAAAAGAATAGAGCTCACGCTTATGAAATGCTTCCCTGTGAGTCACTCAGGGCTATGAAAACAGGTACAGAGTGTCCTTAGGTTCAAATTTCAGATATTCTAGGTAGCAGGGAAAAATTGTAGAGCATTCACCTAATACAATACTTCCCTATAGACAGAAACATTTTTCGGGGGTTTGAGACTGTCTATAACATACATTTTGATTATATTTGCCCTCTGTTCTGTAACTGTTCAGAAGAAAAAAGTCTGCTCTGCATTTTTAACACTGTACCTGGTTGTCCCCACAGGCCTGCATTGTCTGTGGGAGGAGGTGGAATGGGTAAAATGACAGCTACTGGCTGCCAGGCAGGAGAAGAGAAAAAGAAAAGAAAAAGGGAAAAAATGATGGGATTTGTCCTAGCCTTGTTTTTGCTATTTATGGCACATACTGGTTTTCTTTTCTAAGTAACCACTCACCTATAATAAAAACCTCACTGTTTTACAGAGGACTGTAAAGGAGAATTAAGTTGTTAAAAGAAGTGGAGGAAAGCCTCAGTATCCTGACCCACAGCTCTGGCTGTCCCTGCCCACCCCTTTGGGGCCTCTGCCCACCTGACCCTGGCTCAGGACCCCATTTCAACTCCCCAGATCTCACCCACCAACACACAGCCCAGGACCCCATTTCAGCTCCCCAGACCTCCACCAGTCCTGCCCAGGGCCCCATGTGAGCCCCCTGGTGCCATCAAACCCTGAGCCAGCAGTGCTGCAGCAGGGCCTGGCCCTGTCTCATCCAGCCTGCCTCCATGCCCCCTGGCTGCCTTTTTTCTGGCTGGGTGGATGGGATGAGACTCTGGTGACCCGGCCTTGTCCTTCTGGCTCTGGCATCCCCTGGTCACATCTCCTGGCCCTGAGGGAGCCGCTGGACCATGCAGCACCCTGCACATCACTGCCAGAGCAGTGACTACATCTATGGCAGCAAAATCGTTGATTTGGAGGCCACATTGCAGAGTCTGGCCACTTCCATACTATTAAACTCTGTCAGAGCGTGGAAGCAGGATGGGCACATACAAAATGTCATTTGGGGAACAGTCTTTGGCTCACTCTGCATTCCAGACATTCTCTAGTAAGGTTCACCATAGTCTTCCAGCTGTGGAGACATCACCAGCTTCAAAGACGAGGTCTTTTATCAGGCCTACTTTTGAAAAAGTCTGCAGTTTTAGAGCTGTCATATTTCAGATCTTGTGGGCTTTAAAAGCAAATGACAGTTGCATGCCTGGATAGATTCCCTACTGGAAGAGCACTATGTTTGCTATAAACATGAACATTTTAAATGCTCCAAAGTTTTTTTAAGCAAACTTGTCTGGCATCACTTGACAATGCGTGTGTTTTCCATTCGCAAATAAAGTTCTGAGTGTCCCACAGGGGTTATGAAGGATTCAGGGGAACAAATATTTCTTTTCCTACAATATTTTACCTCATTTTAGGACTAAAAATATTGTATAATATAAGTGATTGTAGTTGCTGCTATAAATATAATTATCTTGTACTTTATAAAACTTTTTATCCTTTTTGGGAACAGCGTAATCTGTTATGTGTTGTATTGAAAACACATTAAGTGAGTCCTTAGTGGAGAAGCTGAACCAGAAATGCTCTTCTTACCCAGCATAGATTATATGTAGGAAAAGGAGGAAACCTGAAGGCAAGAGGGAAGCACACAGAGAGCTGCATAATCTCAGTATTTATCCAGCGACAGTACAGAAGCTTAGAAACTTACTGTAGTGCTATACTGTGTTGGACAGTCAGGATTAATTTTAAGAGGGATTCCTGACATTTCAACTTCATAGATTTTCTCATTTGTGAGTCTGTAGACCTCTACAAGGATCCTTTGCAATTCAGACCCATCTCACTGGATAGTAATTTAGAGAAAATATGCAAAAGGTGGAACAAGGACTACAATTTTAAGACCACCAACAGTGGGAGTAACATGAAAGGTAAGACATTTCTGAATGAGACACATGGTGTATAAGAAGTGTAGAGAGAGAACCAGGGGAGAATGGAAACCCCAAAGTCAATGGATGGCAGGACTCCAGGTGCATCAGAGACAACAGGTAATGGTCCTGAAAACTACCTTGGACAGGGGTCACTAGAAGGACTATTCAAGAAAAAAGTTGGGGGACAGTTTGGAATGAGAAACAGGTTGGTCAAGTCCATCTAGGAACAAAGAGAAGTCCACTTATCTCCAGGGTAGAGAGAGAGTATTTGATGATACTGGAGAAGAAAAGGTGAAAAGGCAAAAAGACCTATTGGCTTGGGTTGAGAGTTTCGTGGGAAAGAGGACAAGAAAGTGATAAAAATATTTAATAAAAAATAACTTAGGAAAACACATGGGCAAATTTTCACTATCTTATTTCCATCCTGTTCTACAGTTGTGTTCATTATTATAATTTAAAATTTCTGCTCCAACGAAGATCCATACCTCCTACTCTCAAAACACAGAAGTTGCCAGAATGAACTAATCCATTGTGTAGTTTTCATGTTTTTAAACTTGATTTCTTGAGTGTGACACAGATGCTGAAGGTCTCACAGAACTGATCCATGTAGGCAGTGGGCAAAAAAGCAGCAGGCACAAAAAGTTACGGGCAATGAACCTGAGCTAGCTTGTCCCTTTATTTTCTTGAATTTGTTCTTTGATATAAACCTAAAAGCAATTTAAACAGATGTACAACGTATGTGTGTGTACTCAAAGGCTGAAAACAGTGATACGTTAAGACATTCAACTCAAAATTTCAGCACAGTGAGTATCTGGCTCAGGGGCAGCACATGATACATGAGAACCTGACTGTGATTCAGATCAGATAAGATGAGAGCAGGAAGACAAGTTGGGAGAAATTGATTACAGAGATGGCAGATGTAGCCTCAGACCTTCTACTGACAAAGCAAAGCCTTTCACAGCTAAAATTGTTCACAACTTGGAGGAGTACCCAGGTGCTATCTGATGACAATTCACACTAGCAGCTCAACCAGGTATTATTACCAATGCTGTTAACCAGCAAGCTGACTTTTCCTCTTTGTTACAGAGGTTTCCACTGCCCTTTAAAACCTTGTCACCTCAAGAATAGGTGATTCCAATAGCTTTGTTATGAGGATAGCCTGTGAAACTCTTTGGGGTTGGTATTTGCATAAATATAATAACTTGCTCACTGGGATAGTGTCTTGCTAGCAGATGTTTTTCAGCAGGCATCTAGACAGATTTCTCAGGTAAACGACATGTTTTCTCCAAAAGACTTTTGTCACATTTCACTCTAAAAAGTAGTTTATGTGATGATAATAATTATAGAGATACATGGATACAGTTGAAAGTAGACATTTTACCAATAGCTTCTCTGTGAAAGCAAATTTCTTTAAACTTTATATCCACAGAAATGCACGGGGATGAGGAACGACCGAGTTTTTTAAAAATGTAAGCAAACAGGGAAGGCAGTCAAATGTTTACAGAAGCAAGGAAATGTATTTTGAAGACGCTTTATCAGGAGCTCAGACTGAATGTGTAAAGCGTATCAAAAAGCACTTTAAAAGAACAACAAAAAAGAAAACACATTTGTAAACAGCAGATAAGGTGAACATATGAAAAATTTATTCTTCGAAGAATCAGTATTGTGCTAAAACTAAAGGGAAAATAGAAGATATAAGCTTTGACGAAGTGAAAGCAAAACAGTTTTAATGCAGGCCAAGGTAAGCATAAAAAAATTAATCAAAAGATATTAATTAGAAAGCAAACATATCAGAAACTAGAAGCTTGAAAGAGTCTGTAGGGTTAATAGATGGTCAAGATGTGAAAGTTTTACTCTGAAAAGGTAAGACCATAAGAGCAGAGCTAAATTAATTAATTGCTTTCCTGCTAAGAGGAACATGAGGAAGCTCCCATTCTGGAACAGTTATTTCTGGGGTATGAGTCAGAGAAGTCATCCTGAGCAGGAGCAGCAGCAGCAGAATCTTAGAAAAATATTCATTAAATGAAGAGTGATAACGCACAATTCATCCAGGATCTTTAAAATGACAGAAATACTACATCACTAAGCTATTAAATCTTGTACACAGTCTATCAATTCAATCACCATCCATATAAAATAGAAAATTATTTGTTCTCAAACAGGTACTCATATAGAGATATTATTTGAAAGATGGGAAGCAAAGAACACGGAGTAAGCAAACAGATTCTCCCAATTGAAAGAAGTGTAACTGCCAGCTAAAAAGGCAGATAAACTTCAATAAATGTAAACAACATACATCGTGTACAGTACACACACCATAACAGGTTCTCAATTAGATATCACTCGCCAAAAAAAAACAACCTGAGGTCAGTTTTTGCAATGAGCAATTTTCTAGGAGAAAAAACCAAGCCAAACCAAACCAAACCAAACATCAGTGCCCAAAATGAACCAAAAAGACAAATGGAGTTTTAGAAACTATTAAGATACGTAAAAAATCTAAACTATATTATGGCATAAGTCTGGTGTGTCCACTTTTTAAGTAAAATAAGTTATAATATATATAAGTTAAATATAAATATATTATATTTATATTTAATATATTATATATTAATATATATTTATATATTAATATATTATATATAAGTATAAATATATATAAGTTAAAATAAGTAAAAAAAGTTTCTGTCTCTTTGTCTTAAAATCTGTAGTATAAAAGATACAATAGAAATAACAGGAATAACAATGGTGAAGAATTATCATCATAGAAGTAGGCTACATAAACTAGGGCTTCCCAGTCTGGTAAAAGGAGGAAAGGAATTTGAAAGCAATCTTTGGATTATGAGTTACATAAAGAAGGTGAGTAGATAACCATTATTCATTGCTTCTGGCAGTGGAAGAACTAAGAGGGATCAAAAGAGACATAAGTATTTTTTTAAACAATTGATAGCTACAGGTTACTGAAGATGCCAAAATGTATAAATAAGTTCAAAAAGTGACTAAAAGTTGTATAGTTACTCTGTACCCATAAAAGCTTACTTTACTGAAAAATGCTGTTTCAAACTCAGGAGTTTGCACCACAGATTTCCTGAAACTGGGGGGACATGCTGGGTGAAGTGCCATGCAATGCTTCACCTGCCTTTTGTACACTGTCTTCTGGCATTTAGCACTGATCTTTGTTAGAGATACAGTAGTGGGCTCCTTGCACCCAAACTCCAAATGAAATATGATCTTTTGTATAGTGTTTTGTGTATCTTGGTAGCAACAGACTTGCCAAAACCTCGGTGCCTTAAATAAATCTGTTGATTCTTGAGCATTGTTTGTGAGTGTGACGGGGAGTGGTCCTCAGCCCTCAGTCCCCTTTGGAGGGGGTGGGAGTCGCTTTACCCATCTCGGTCCACGACAGTACCCTTAGTGGGACGGTTTTCTCCCCTTGATTGGCTGACAGCCCAATTACACTGATTGCAATTTCCACAGTACTTACAGAAGAATTAAGAGAAAGGCTTGCTTCTAATTTCAGAAACATTCATTTCTAAAAATTGAAACTGTCTGCTGGCTTTATGCTGTAAATCACCCTCAAACAGTTATTTTTATTTCTCTATACTTTTCTCACCTCTTCAAATAAAAATAAGCAAAAAATCCTCTAAGCTAACCTATTTACAGCTAATATTGTTAGGAAGTATACTTTTTGACATTTCTGTAGCAACAGTCAGAACTATATAAGAGCCACAGAATTGACAGGAGGGATCTGAAATGTGAGGAGAATGTACAAATTAAATGAGCTAGCAAATACAAGGTGAGCTCAATAAAAGGTTCTCACAGAATATCATATTTTATGGCCACGGCTTTTTACTTTGGAGGTAAAGGTAATTAAAGTAAAAGCAAGTAGAGTTGAGATCTCTGGTCCTGAACTCATCCTGATGTTACTGAGTACAGGAAAATCGAGACAAGTCAGTGAAAATCACAGGTCCCACACTATAGTCTGAATTTTTGTGATATGACACCAAGCAGCAAAGGTTCTAAGAATGGCACTAAGCAATCTTCGTACCTGCTAGTCCAAAGATATTACACCAAAAAAGCAGTCTGTGACTAAAATGTTGCAGCCAGAAAATGGTCCAGTGCACCAACTACTTAACCTGAAATTGCCTCAAGTACTTTAGTTATAAGGACTATTCTCATACCATCAGTATGACTGTAAACTAAACTGGAGAGAAAATCTGGTGAGAAAGTCTGCTCAGGACAGCAAAGAGAAGACTTAAAGTGTGAAAAATGTTTTTGCCATCAACAGATACTCAGGGGATTGTGAGAATAAGTATGAGGACCTTCTCTAAAGTCAATCATGAAGTATTGTAATTTATCCAGGGCTGTGCACATATAAGGTAATTCCAGGTGTACTTTTTAAGGCAAGATTTTTCTGAAAATTAAAGGCATTGGAATGCCAGGATTAAAAAAGGTTATTTGCATATTTTTGAATTTTATCAACTGCAAGGAGTCACATAGAAAATAGGTGCACCTGGCATGAAAAAATTTTTTTATTTTACAATTACTAAAAGAGGAGCTTGCAAATTATGGGTTAAAGCTGTGAGCAAGTCATCCATGCCTTAATTTATTGCTTTTAATTTTCTGTGGGATAAGTTTATTACCAGGTCCCTGTGGATAAGTTTGTTATTTAACACTTCATCTAGCATCTTCCATAAGGCTTTGTGAAGGTGCAGACCTGGGGTCATACTGTCTGTGTGCTTTGCCTTGTTCACAGTGGGAGCAAGCACCATCCTCATGACAGCCTCTCTGGCTTCTCTAGTGTGTGTTAATTACATTTCCTCTTGATCATTGGATGGGAAGAATCTGTGTGCTTGTACGTTTTATTACTTGGTCTGACCTATCAGCACATTCTTGATGAATTAAACCTTTTGCTATGACAGAAATAAAAGGATAAAGAACGCATGAGTTATGAAAAGTAAACAAATTCATTTTTTTGCAGCGCCGAGTAGACTATGGGTTTAGACACAGTGGACATTGACTTACATTCTTGCTTGAAGTTACCACAGCGTTTTTCACATCCACATATGAGATTGGTGCCATGGGCCTCCAGGTCTTCTGAATCTTTTCCTGGGGATTGAATCTGTTTATCTTAACCAGTACATCCATTTGACACATAGATCTCAGTCCAAGATAAGACATCAGTTTCTACAGATAATAGAGAGAAGTTATTCTCCATTAATATGTGGAGGTTTGTTTGGTTTGGTTTGGGTTTTTTTCTGAGAGAAAAGATGGGATACTTTGTGTTCCTAATAAAAACAACTTTTGCCAGTTAATAACAACAAAAATGTATTTACAGCTTAAACCCTTTGTTTATTGTCCTTCAGGCTTATTCCAGGGCTGTTCTTGATAGACTTCCCCTGACCTCTGATTGAGATTTTGTACTTATTTTGTCCAATTTCATTCCTTTGTCCTTGGTTCTACCAAGTCACCTAAAGCTCTCTGGCAGGGAGGCAGGCTGGTTCAGCATGATTTACATTCTATTGTGGAAACTGGGGTCAGCTATTTGGAAGAACAAAGGTCACCAGTTGCATAAAACAGGCCATTCAACCTGAATGGGAAGTGATGAAGTCAAGGATAAATGAGTTCTGTACTAATTTGGGCAGTACAAATTTCACTCTCATTTTGCATAAAAGGGAGCTTAACCAGGAACGATTATAGGATAGGTTTGTTGTTTGTAGGTAATCTTATTATTACAATTTAAGCTTATATTACATGTGTTCAGCAAGAGACATGAAAACACAGGAACTGCCAGAGAAGATGAGATCAGTGGTCCTTCCAGTCAACTCTTCTTTCCCTGGGAACAGCTGGTTTAGAAATCTGGGAAGCAGCAAAGGTTGACATACAGGACTGCAGCAGAAATCTTGCTTACTCTATTGGTTGTTCTGGAGGACTACATCTGTTATCTACTGAAATGTTTTTGACCACTTAACCTACTACTTTCAAGAATAATTTAGAATAATAATTTCCAAACAACAACAACAGCAACAAAAAACAACCAGAAAACTCTACACTGCTCTTTTGAAGAAAACTGATCAGAGACTGAAGTCCAGAGGACATATAACAAAATAGCTGCTAGCAGTTCAGCACAAGCCACAGCACCCTAGAAAATAGGGAGAAATTCAGTTGCCTGAACACATGCATCTCGTGACATCTTTTTGAGGCCTTATGTTATTTGGCACAGGTATGACACATGAACTTATGGGAGATCTGTATCTTTTTGGAACAGCTGTTGGAGACTAATCAGGACATCCTTGGGCATGAAAAGGTCATTTGTCAACTACATTTAGGCAGTTGTAATCTCTTTTGCTGTCAGAGGCACATTATTGGGTAAGATGAGTTAGTAACCGTGTTCTTATAGTAAATGTCATCAGGGGCAGGCATCAAAGGCACAACACCTCATTCCAGTGTAAATTTGCTCTTGTTATAAACTGGCCATAGCTTTGGCACTGCAGGGGCATTAAGTTAAGTCCCTTCCCTGGCAGAACACTTAAACACTTGCTTAATAATTAACGCAGAAGGTCACAAACCTATAAGTCTCGGGTTTACAGACTGATAATTAAGCTAGATTTTAAGCATCCACTTAAGTGCTCTGCTGAATTATTGTCAGCGTGCCCTCATTTCACATGTTCAAGTCCATTGTCAATTTGTAAAGACTGATCTCTTTAGAATAAAAAAACACATTCTCCCTACATTTCAGTTTTCTACATGAGTGTTCAGAGATCTTAGCAGTTATGAGAAAATATTTTAAGTCAAGATTATAGAAAATGGAAGTTTTAGTGCTGAGATAATTGAATATTTGTATTTTCAATGGAAAAATAATGACACTCAGCAGTTATGCCTTGATCTTGAGGTCTGAGGTCAACCCTGGTCAGGAATAATCTTTTAGTGGTCTTCAGATCAAATCAAGGTCAGTTTAACATTCCTGTCAAATTGAACATCACAAAAACAAAACTTTTAGAGGGAAGAGTGTAAATCCACAAAGAACGAAACCAAGGAAAATGTTTGCAATAACCTTTGCAGGAGTGAAGCTGCCCAGCACTGGGAACAGTTCTGCATGTTCTGCTATCATCACAGCAAGCCAGCAGAAAAATAAATGGCTGTTAATACTAAAGCACAGATTTTCATATACTTAGTGTATAGAGTTGTAATTTGCATGTTTTTAAAAGTTCAGACTATTTTACTTGAAAGCAGACTAAATTAATAATTTTTTGAAGTAAGCAAAAGCCTTTTTGATTGTTCTAACATAATTTATCTTTGAGAATACCCCTTGAATTAAACATCTGACATTTTTCTCATTGTAAAGATAAATTTTCCTTATCAGATGAGAAAACAAGGAGGAGTTTTGGAAGGTGTCAAAACTGAGTGGCTAATGGACTCCACTGGGCAAAGGGACAGGTCTTCCTGAGAGGACTGTTTATAATTTGGCTGTGGATTAAACAGATGCCCCAGGAAGTGTTTTTGTGATGAAGTTCATGCTACTCCATCGTATTTATATTTCAGGATAATGTCTGTCCACATTTGAATTCATGGAAATTAAAATGTTCTGAACTTATTGTCTTAAGAATAAAGTCACTTTCAGCAGGTATATAATAAAGCAAAGCCATGTTCTTTGTTCCAACTTTATTTAAATAAACCTTGTCAGAAAAGAACTGATAACAAATAACCTACCTATGAATGTTTAAAAGTTAATGGAAAGTAAATTTCAGAGTCCCTCTGTAACACTACTAATGTGACTGAGAATGTAAGAGCAAAATGTTAATTTTAAAACCATGGAGCCAATGTACAAATGTAGCAATTTATATGACTTAATTATATCCATATAAATGTATAAGAGGAACAATCTGCAACACATGTAGCTACACAACCCGTTATTTCGTTTTTACGTGTTTAAATATATAGTCACAGTATTGCATCTTTTTTTTCCATTTGCCAAATTCCAAAAATACAGAACAAAGTAAACTGTGCTGTTTGATTAGATATATCAATAATTATTCTATATGTTATATTATATCCAAACACTTCATTATTTAAAATCTAAATATCTACAGCGGCTGGAAATGCATTAATTCTTATTGAGAGCTAATCCCCAACAATTTCAAAAATCAATACATTCTAAGGGATTTGTGTGCCTCACAAAGCATTTGAAGCATTGTCTTTGCACCAGATTTTCACTCTGGAATAATTAAAGGCAGTCGAACAGGCATTCACTAAATTTAAGCCACAAAAATGTATCTCTTTGCATAGGCAGAATTATGTCAAATAGCAATCTCAGGAATAACTTTTGGGGCAGAAATAGCTTAAGTGTAACAAGAATTGAGAGGGTCACACAGCAGTTCCAGCTTATATTAAAACAAGCAGTCAAAACATCCATTTGAATAAGTATGAAGATCATGGTTTTAGTATGAAATGCAACAAATATATTTATTGATTATTCCAGAAACTTTGAAGAAGAAATTTTTTTCAGGTATTAGATTCCTTTACCAAATGGATGATACCCATCTAAAGTTTCACCTGAAGTCCCAAGTCTCATCCTTTTAAAGAATTTTCCACATCTTCTGTGACCCTGATATCATGGTAGTGTGAGATGCTATTCTGAATACAGTAGGTAGAAGGAAATTTGCTGTTCATGGAAGAAAAATCCTGTGTTCAGCTCTGCAAACTATTAAAATTTGAGTTCATTGAGGATTTTTGCATGTGATAAATTCTTGTCCATGAACATGGAATTGTTGGATGAGAGCCTGTGTTCTTAGTTCTTGACATTAAGGTTTTGCAATGACTTTGAGAAGTATACAAGGTTATTAGCACAGTTTAAGTTTCTTATTACTATTTTCTTTTGCTCTAATGATTTTTCATTGGCTCTGAAAAATTTAAAGAAAGCTTTTCTAGATTATTATTTACAGCCTGATGAAATTCTTAATATTATTTCTGTCTCAGAAAAGTTAACATTGCCAATGGCAAGCTTGTAATTATATTTATTATTTTATATATCAAAATATGATTATATTTTCTTATCTTTGAACTGTGAGAGGTCTCTCCTCCCTCTTTGTCCTTGTTATGTTCTTGGCAAAAAACACCCTCAAAACCTCAGATCTTTTAGAACTTTTCAAACCCTCTTACCACTTGCAGGTTACATTACTCAAACTTTAAAGTACGTTTTATTAAGAAAAAAAAATAAAAAAATGGAGGCATTCTGTTTACCTTAAACATAGCTAGCAAATTCTTCCCTTTCTACCTTGCTTAACCCCAAGTAACTGGCACTGTGGAATATGTCTGCCCCATAAAGGAATGCTTAATGAAATCAGATTGTATCCAGTCTAACTCCTAAACCAAAGCAAAAGAAAACCTATATAGAATGATATGCCATCTTTGACTGGCAAAAACTTCACTTGCATTCTATTCCAAAAATGTTGGTTAAGATTTTCCCACTGGGGACCTCAAAAGTGATGGGATCAAAGTCATGAACCTAACAGAACAGAATCAAACATAAAAGCCTCAGAAAGACTAATTAAAATTTCCATGCTCTCTTAGAGTGAGCAGGGATATGACCTAAGTGCTGCTAAACCCTGTAGGATTTTTTTCTCTGACATGAATGCTGGGTAGATCACATGCTTAAGTCCAAACTCTATAGACCTTATATAATTTTCCAGTCACCAGTTCTGCAGTATGTGTCCAAATAATTATGGTAAGCTACCAGATATCTGGATGGGATTGTTCTATCCTTACTCTTGCAAAAGCCTAACAGGATTTTGAATTCTTGTGTGCATTTCTGGTGCTTCATATTTTCTACACGCTCAAATAAAGATAGTACTTTAACGTTTGTTTTTTTTTTAATTATTGTTTTCAGGATTCTAAAATTAAATACCCATGAAATTTTCATAGCAGGAACACACAATTAAGAATCAAAAACAATTGTATCAGCATAAAAATTTTACCCACCCAAAACCCCTCCAAAGCCCAATTTAAGGCTCAGAACCTGTTCTGAAATACACAAATAACAATTTGTATTGGCTTTTTGTGAAGCTGCATGCAAATCTGGGCTGTTGTTCTAACAAAGAAAACAGGAAAAACTTATTTACAACAACGTAAAGTGTGCCTAAGACACAATAAACATGTGGTCCATGTCTGGCCCACTAAAATATCTAGTTATGTTTAGGGACTCAATTGTCAAAAGGTACTCCAGGCTAAGTTCTGAAACCTATTAAATCTTTCAATGTCCCAAAGTTTTAATGTTATCTTTACATGTAATATAAGTTGGTGTGGGTGTGGGTGTGGGTGTGTGTGCATACATGGGGATTAGAATTTATCCTCCTGCGTGCACAGACAATCGTTTTTTCATTTCTCAGAGGTGTTGCTTTGTAAAAGGTTAGTCACAGTCAGATGTTAGAGGGGTGTGAAAAGAAAGTGTATTTTAAGGAAAATAATTGTTTTTCCTTTGGCATGAGCAAAAGTTCAGTTTTGGTCACACTTGATTTTTCAGGTGGTTTAAGAGGATGTTGTTTCACTGAATGGTCCTTCTGCTAAGTTGATACGTGGAAAGTGTAAGCTCTGCTGTTCAAGGGGGCAGCAGTCTATTTGCAGAGGGCAGAACAATGGCTTTTGCCAACTGTGTGCTTGGGTATCCACAAGAGGAGCCTAAGAACATCCAGGAGATATAGCGAAGTGAGCAGGACACAGTGTGCTTTTTTTCCAACCAATTCTTTGTACTATTAAATATGGGTAGTTGTCTAAGGGGATAAACTATAGAGGTCTAAAAGATTTATATAAGACTTGCTGAGGAATCAGAGGACTGGCACGTCTACATAATGTGAACAAAGGCAGTAATGTGAACTCCACTCTCTTCATTCCCTGCTTTCATGTTATTAGATTCTAAAATTATATTTTCATTAAAGTTATGTACATATCATTAAGAACTGAGCCTTAAGTAAATCCAGCAATGGGCTAGACTGAAAATCAACAATTTCCAGAAATATCCCATGGAAAGTATAACACTCTAAAAGGGTATGGGAGGGGAGATTTTCTTGGAGGTTTTCCTTGAAGAATTAGGACTGTGTTGACACTGTGGCCCCTAAGTCATCTGATCCCTCTCATGCCATGATCTGGTAGTGAAAGCAATTTCAGGACCACATGATAGGATTTAGCATGGATAAAATCTCAAATCTAATGAAAATCCTTGAGTAAGTTCCTAGAAACAGGTCAGTATCATTAGCGGGGTTTGAACTTTTAAAGAAAGTTTGAGTACAAGAGACCAAGACTCCTGTCACACTTGGAATCTTCAAGTGATTAATTATCCAAGACCTGTGAATAAAGACTGAACATTTATTTTTACATTTTATCTTTTAGTTGTTTCATTTTAGGAAAAGCAGCATTAGAAGTATCCTGAAGCAAAATCACATAATAATGGAGAAACTAATGTCCTCTGCTGCTTACAGAGTAAATGGGAGGATGATGAATGAAGCCTCCAGTTATGTAACAATAGAAAGACAAAATGAATTGAGGACCATAATGTCAGAGAGGAATCATTAAGGCCAGGAAAGTGGGACTGAAAAGAAGACACAAGAAATAGCTCAACTTTTGTCAATTGAGTTAAAGATGGTCAGAAATTTTCTGAAAAAATATTTTGTCAAGTTGAATGTAATTTTTTGTGGAGACACACACACAGTTTTGACAAAGATGGGATGTCTGTTCAGACCGAGATGCCTCTAAAGGTCTAATTTGTAGCTGTTAAGATGCTCAGTAAGCTATTGCAAGTATCAGCTAAGTTTTTAGTTTTGGTGGATTCGGAGAAAAGATTTGACTCTCGGTCACTCGTAGGTGTTCTCTGGTGTCTGTGATGGGAGGGCTCTTTCATTAACCCACTGCTGTGGCTGGTCTGCTTTTCAGACTGGAACAGGGGCTTGAGCTTTTTTTCCACACCCTAGTGAGGGCTAACATTAGTTACTGGGGCTTTTACACCTTAAGTAAATATCTGCTGGGTGAGTGACAGTGTGAGCAAGCAACTCTGCCTCAGTGACTTGCCACTAGCATTTTTTTATTCCCTCCAATAATGATCAATTTTATATACACAGAAATCAGAAAGACATTACAATCAGGTTCTCCCCCCTCCTCTGAAATACCTACCTGAGATATTTGCGCTCCAGCTCTTTTGCTGAACCAGACTGAATAAAATATTGGTCCACATGTTTCAGCTAAGTGTCCTAAGGATACTTAGGTTAGGCAAGTTTGGGATTATTTATTTAATAAAATAATTGAAAAATCTTGGGTTTGGCCTGAGAGAGAATGCGAAAAGTTTTTTAAGACAAGAATTTCTATAGGACAGGTAAACTAGTTATTTGCTGAAGTCCATTCAATCTCACAGTTTCATCTGTGCATTCAAGTAAATGAACTGCATGAGCAAACACAAGAATCTAATAGAAACAGAGGATGTAAAAAATGCTCTGTACAGAAATACTTTGGCATTTGCCACATGCTTAAGCAAGTCAGTCATCTGTGCATGTAATAATTGGCATGTGCACTCAAAATTCCAGTGTGCTCTACTTTGAAAATCTATTCTTAAATATATTTTTATGAAACATATCAGCAGGTTGATATCCTCATTGAAAAAGGTTTCTCAAGCATTTCTAAAAGCTCACTTGAAATAACCAAGTCTGTGAAATTAGTAGGCACCATGCCACAATCAACTGGAGCTGGAAGCCAAGCTATCAAAAAGCAGCTCCAAAAGTATCTGATTGCACAAAAGAGATACACCTTTCTTCCATACACTTTTACCTTTCCCACTGTCTTTAACCTTTCTGTCAAGAGGCAACAAGTTCTCCTACTGATGACACAGAATTGGGTGATACCATCATCCATAAATTAGAGCAGATGAATGGTTTAGTTGAGAAAGATTATTGCTAGATGTTTGGTCTTTCAGAACTGCATTGGGAAAGAACTTCTGCTCCAAATGCACCATACTATTAGCTTCAGCTGTTTGAACACAGACACGTCTTAGTTTTTTCTACTTGGTTTAAATAAATAAAAGAAAAGAAAAGAAGAATTTGTCTCAGATGGAAAATTCTGTTCTCTTATCACTATACATCTCAATTATCTTTGCATTATGTACTGACTTGCTAAGGGAAGCTCTGACAGATGGCACTGATATGCTGCAACAAGTTTCTATACACAGCACTACTGATTTGTCTTCAGATAGGTGTCTGAAATCCCCACAAACCAAAGTCTTCATGGATAAAAATCAGGACAGAATATGTCAATTTTATGTTAGCTGAAGTACGATCAGAAACTAGAGTATGTTACTGACATCTATCTCTTGATAGTCAGGCACTATAGACAGCAGAACTGGTTCTAGAGACAGGCTTATATTTTCTTCTCTGTATCATTATACCTTTTAACATTGCATAGCTTATAAAACAATGCTTAAGGTATCTGTCACATCTTTGCTCATATACTCAAGAGTTGCAAACATTTTTTCATCTTCATATCTGCTCTTCTGCTAACTTTCTTAACTACCAGCTAACATCTGCTAAATAATCTCTCAATGGAGTTAAAAGGACCAGCCTTGATAATGGATCAAGCTTTCCCTGGTAAGATGATGTTACTGCCTGAAGTAGTAATACACACAGTACTTAGATGATGGAGGTTTTTCATCCCTCCCTTTAAAAGTAAATATGTGAAAGGGTCTGGTCATATTTCCACTTCTCTTTGTGTCCTGTAGGAGTGTAAGAAAGTAGTGTTTCTATGTGGGGTGCTTGTCTTAAGCCAAGTGTTCAAGTTGACTCAAGTGGAGATTGTGTAACACATGTCAGAGGGCTGCTTCAAGTTAAACACAGCATCCAGTGGCGTATGCAGTCAGCTTCACACAGTCGTGCCAAGTTAGGGCTGAGGCCTTGCCTCTTATCATCTCCCTTGAACACTTGCACTAAGGGAGAACAGAAGGCAAGTTATCTTTCAGGGCAAAGTGCCAAAAAATGACTGCAAAAGAGAAAGTGCCAGGTCTTGGGTTGTCCTGGCAAAGGTTTATCCTGATGTTCTTGGTACTGCTTCACAGAGTGGCTCCAGCCCCCCCCCACCACTGCAGTTCAGACCCACTTATCCACCTCTACGGATCTCGCACTAACTTGTTCTATGAAAGCTTTTTGTTTTACTGTAACGTCCAACACCAACATGCAGAATCTTGCTTTTATTAAAAATGTGCTTGTATTTTTATATTCTGTACAAAACAAGCTTTTGGCATGAAGAACAAATTCTGCCTCATCAAAGGAGAGCAGAGTATAATACAATCCATTCTCATAACAATGAAGGGAGGTAGAAGGTGGTGTTTAGATATGCTTGTAACTTGCTTACTTTGTGTGCCACACATTCCTGTGGTTGATGGGATGCCAGCAGTAGAAATAACACTACCTGTGAAATGAGGGGACAGCCTTTCATCTTGAGATCAGAAACGTAGGGGTCATGAACTTTAGGCAGTTTTCAAAAATCTTTTACTTTGTGCACCAAGTGCAACTCTACCAGTTCTGCTATGGTGATAAGAAATTGCTGACTGATAATGGGAGTTGACTGGGACTTAGGAAGCGTATTACAAGATTACATGTAGAATTGTTTTAATGGTTTGCAGGAGAACATCTTTTCTGTCAAAAAAGTCTGTCAAAAGTCTTCATTCTGGGAAGCTGCATTGACTTAAAACACTTGTTTCATAAGAAAAACTAAAAAACAGTAAGAAAATGGAATGGTTCATCTGTTGTCTCCTGACAACATAATCCCAAGAGATAGAAATCTGATATCAAGTAAAAATGTATTTCTGTTGTTTCAACTGTGAGAAAAGCTATGCTGGAGAGTATAATGAGGTATGGCATATGACGATATGAAGCTGATTTAAGAGAGAATTTATAAACACTCAGGTATGTCTGTTTAACATTGTTTTCATAGATTTATGCTTCAGTAAATTCAAAAAGCTCTGGAGGTATGACTACCATGATGAACATTGATATCCTAATGATAGATTTTGGATAGATTTTGCACAGCTCTTATTTGGGACATAAATAGTGCCAGTTGTAGGTAAGTAGTTCAGGTTCTCTGCTTCAAGGAGCTATCACAATTTCCTGTTGGCTTAAGCCAGAGCACTTCTGGGCTCTGAGTAATTGTTAGGGGAACTTATTTGCAGAACAGAAATAACTACAGAATCCAATAAGCAGGTTCACAGACATTACTCTGTCATGCCCTCATCAACTAAACATAAAGTGATGATAGGGTAAAGCAGGAGGAATTGTTTCTTTGTGTAAATATCTTGATCAGGGCAGAGACTGATAGTAGTCCGGTCAATAACTGAAGGAGGGAGGAAAAGAAGAACACTTTCCTAGACTCTCTTTGTATTAACAAAAGGGTATAAAAAGGCTCTTCTTAAAGGAGATCAATTAGGAACCCTGGATTTCACTCCAGTGGAGTCTGTCTTTCTCCACTGACATAGGTTGTCTAGACTATTCTCTCTATGCAACTGGCCCAAGTTGCAGCCTAATCAGTAAGATAAATTCTTTCATTACTAATCAGCAAAGTTGTGCTCTAAATTACAGCAGGAATGTGCTTTTTGATGTGTATCTATGGCATGCCATCTATTGAGGACTCTGGTATTTGCTGTGGGTCTTATGCCCACCCTTTTGAAACCGTCTTTGGAAGTGATCAAAAGCACTCTGATATAATATCAACTTGGATGCTTTGGGTCTTTGTCTTCAGTAAACATTATAAAATCACCCAAATTATCCAAAGTTAAAGTGTTTTTGGTGTGTATGGCACCAATGAATTTTCTTACTGATTCTAAATGTCAAGGAAAGAATCACAACTCAACAGCATTTGCAGAACTTGGAATGAGTTTATTTGACAAAAGGAAAAAATGATTTCTAGAAGATAGAATGGTTCCTTCTTTTCGTATTTTGAAAATTGGTCCTGCTTCTAAAATAATGCCACATCTCATCTTCTATAAACCAGATTTGTGACACTGTTTGGAGAAGGAAGTTTTCTCATATAACATCTCACATAGTGTGCTAACCTCTGAACATAGCACCCAGCATCATTCTTTTTAATTTCCAGCAGGACTTGCAAGACAGATGCAATATTGTTGACTTCAGCAAGAAAAGGTGTCTGGAATTTCAATGTACTCTTTTCTGAACAATTATGGGAAAACACTTAGTGGAAAATTCTTCTGCCTTCCTGAGAGTTCAAAGATGGGATGTGAAGTTCCTGCAATCTGTATGAGAAATGGTATTAATTACCTTTTTTTGTTTGGAACAATTGACTTTCATTCAGTTTGTATATTGGTTATTATTTTGGTAAAAAGTCGAAAGGAAACTACTCACTACTGAGAGTACAGGATGTTGGCCAGAGCCATAACTTCTCACAAGTTTAATCATGGCTGGGTATGGGGTTGGGATGGATAGACTATTATACGCAAACACATTTGTCAAAATTTTTTATCAAATGTTGTTTGAAGCAGCACAATGCTTTTCTCATTGCTGTTTCACCAGCTTGTGGCCGTGTGCAGAGGTATTCTCTGACAAGGACCTTAATTGTTGCAGGAAATTCATCATGAAGATGACTAACAGGTTCCAGAACCACTTACAATTGACTATCAGGCACACTGGGAGTCATTACGTAGCTGTGTAGTCACTCATGAAGAGAAGAAATCCCTGGAAAAAAAATTCTAAAGATGAAAAAAGCATGCTTATTTTTAGAGTTTCCACTTGTAGATTTGCACGTTTCAACCTATCCTATCACAGAATAATTTACTGCCAATCATAGATCAATAGGATGACTCTGCAAAGTTTTATATCTGAATAAAACATAACATTATGCTAAGTGCTGCAGCTGTTATGCAGAATAGCAACATAAATAAGTGATATGAGTTAACATGATTTAGGTATTTTTGTGAAGGCTTGCATGGAGACTACTGCACTCAGTAAGTAATTGGACTAGAAAAAAGGAGTTGTTGCGATCTGTTTGTTTAAGCTGACTGTTTATATGGAAAGCCCTATTCTATGTCTGCTTTTATAACTAAAATTGTTCATGTGGATGAACTTTTCCTTACCCGTCAAACCTGTTCTTACACATGGACCACTAATGTTCGTATATAAAGGGTGGTCATGTTATGATTATTGTATTCATCTGATAGCAAGTGTTGTGTAAAACCTGCCAAGCTGGAGTTTGTCCAAAACACCTTCTTGGGAGGAATGTTGATATATCCATACCCTTCCCCTCACCCCCCTGCTCAGCATTCAAACTTGTCCAGAGACAGATTTTGCATCATTAAGTGGTGATTGCTCATGTGTTGGGTTTGTGATTGATCATAAGGCATATACATAGGAGATTTGCTCAATTAAGAGCCATATCATTTGATCCTGGTATCTTAGGATTTATGTCTTCAAGGCTATGAAAGACTCATTAACTTTCTCCTTGGCTTTAAAAGAAAAAGTTCCATTTTTTTAGGTCAGGTTATCTTTGGAAGGAAGGCACTGTCATAGCTGTTAATCAGCAGCCTGCCAGATACTAAGTCTGTAATATATAGTTATAATTTTTAAATATTCATCTAAAGAAATTCCTTATCTTTCTAAATTCAGAATTTGACAACAGTTTAACAGAGAATATTCTGGATAGTCTCACACACGCATCATTCATTTTTTTTACGTTTTTCTGCCAATTACTTAAGTAATCCAGTTTTAATCTCCCAAACTCTTCCTTTTCTATTTGTGAGCCTCAAATAGAAGTTCAATTCCAAATTCAGATTATGTCTTCTGTTTCTTGAAATGGTCTAGTGACCAGGCTCATTTCAGATTTATAACTCTGCTCTTACAACAACCATTATATTGTTATTTTATGATTCTGTGATATTATGTTCTATACAGCTGTTATTTCATTTATAGTTGCTTCAGAAAATGCACGGTAAGTGAAAGCAAAGAACATAATGCAAGGGTTGCAATAAGTACACACAGTGTTGAGACACACATGAAAGAACCAAATTTAAACCAAATTTATTTAATTGTATTTTATTGCTCTTTTCTTTTCCATTGGCCAATATTCTCTGCTCAGCATGTGTGCACTTTTCCCTCTGTAAATTCTCTTCTTCTGTATTGCTATTCTCAGTATGTTGCTTGGCCCTTCAAAAGCTGGCAAACTGGGCTCAGAAAAGCATGTGAAAGTTCAAAGCTCATCTCTATAGATCCTCATCTCTTTGGTCGGAATTCCTGTAAGTACAAGCTTTCCCAGAGACCTTCCTTTCCTTCCTAGTAACTTCCTGGAAAATGTGAGAAACCTCTTTTGCAGTGTGTTTCCAAGTAGTAGTAAGAGAGAATATTTCTGGGAAAAACAACAAAAAAAGAATATATGTAATGTTTTTTAGATATAATGCAATATTTCCTTTACAACTTGTCTAATTTGCATCCAACTCATGCTTACAACTGTTCCTGTGTTCCAAACCATTTTGTCAGATATCTGAACAATTCTGTCTTCCTTTTCTCCTGTGACATACAAATTCATAACATTTCCCCAGTCTTCTTTTTCTTTTTCCGTTTCATATCTTCCACTTCTCCTCATTCATTAAATTCACTTTTATCTTCTTTCCTAGTCTTGCTCCTCAAAATGATCTCCTCCTCAAAATGACAGGTTTCAAATACTAGATCTTCTTCTTCTCAAGGGTTTCAACTCTCTATTCCTGTTTTCCTTAAATATTCTGTAATCTTTCTTATGCTGGGTTTTTGCAACTCTTTATTCTTCTCTTTTATGTTTTACTTGTATTCTTGCCTGACCATGTATGGATTTACCCACACATAGTTTAAAAAATTTGCTTCCATTCTCATTGTTCAAATTACTGACACAGGGCAGGATACACATGCCTCATCATGTGGTGGAGCAGCCTCAGCACTGTACCTCCTGCTGCTGCCCACAACACCACTGCAGCAAGGCTGTTACATGTAAAACAGCATTTAATGTATTTTTTAGTTAGCCTTCCTCTTGTTTAGTTTTTAATACAGGTTCTGTTTTCAAGTTTCAATGGGGAACCAGCCCAGGTGTTCTATAGCACAAAATCACAGTTCTACAACTTCAGTGTTTTGGCTGTAGGCATCAAAATGCAGTACAAGGAAATCAGGCAGAGACAGGAACTAAGAAGGAAACAGAGAAAAGCTCAAGACAACTAACCGAAAGGAGGTTATAGTGAGGTGAGTGTTGGTCTCTTCTCCCAAGTTACAAGTGATAGGACAAGGAAAATTGTACCAGGGGAGGTTTAGATTTCATATGAGGAAAAATTTCTTCACTGAAAGGGTTGTCAAGCACTGGAACTGGCTGCCCATGGATGTGGTTGCATCACCATCCCTGGAGGTATTTAAAAGATATTTAGATGTGGTGCTTAGGGACAGGTTTTAGTGGTGGTCTTGGCAATGTGCTAGGTTAACAGATTCTAAGTGATGAAGCAATGAGGTGAAAGAAGAAATACTGCTTTTGCTACTCAGGCAGCTGACTGATGCTCAGAGCTTCAGGATAAAAATACCAGATCAGCCACAGTCTGCAGAAAAAGGAGGAGGCTGTTTAATTTCTCATTAACCACAGAGATGTGACACTGCAGAGATTATGTGTCCCTGTTAATATCACCTGATGCAGAAAGCACTCCAGGTCATGTGGCAAAGAGATGTTCTACTTCTCTGTATAAACCTTCCTCTCCTTCCCTCTCTCCACCACTTCTTCCTTGACACTGTATCCAACTCTGGCCCAAAGCACCAGCCTATAAGGATGTGGAAAATACAGTTTTCTTGCTATGTTATAAACACTTTGGAGCAGAGATCTCTAAGTGTCTGATGGCTAATTTGCTAATTTGTGGTTTGCTGTGTATTTTTGTTCCTAGATGTAATTCAGCCATAGGTACACCATATATAGACTGGAATAGAGTGTTGTACAGTACATATGGTGATCTATTAACACTTATTCTACTGTAGTAGAAAGAAAAGTAGAAAAAAAGCTTCTTTTCCCCCAGCTCTTCACAAGATATGAAATTTCAGACAATTTGAAAGAAATATGATCCATCTCTCAAAATTTTTTCTTCTATTCTTAGTTGCTCATTAGCATTCTTTAACACTTCAGCTCAGCAGCAGCAAAAGCCTATGTCTCTACTTGCTAGACTCCATTTCCTCTTACTTTCACTAATTCCAGACAATTAGAATGTTTGTTTAATTACATAGCATGGCAAATTATGCTAATCAACCCTGTTTGCACCCAACTGGGACCATTCATGATACATGGATATCTGCAGTTGGTGAAAAATTAAGAGAGACAGAAGTTATTATATTAATTCAATAACTCATCATCCTAGAAGCATGCCCAAACCAAAACTTCCTCTGCAAACTTCTGACCAACCTGAAAAGCTTGGATCTGAGATCTGCTCTGACACATTTCCCTCAGGGAGGCTGCTAAACTACTGAAAAGGTCTCCAGAGTATCTGGGCTCTTCAGAAATAGTTGACAGTTTATGTTCGTATTTCCTTTTGAGTGCTTTGAAAAGATTTTTTTCATCGTTCTTGGTGATCGAATGTGCCACATGCTGTTTGCTTCTGCTGAAAAATGAATTACAGTAGTGGGACAGGTAAAATCTGCAGAAAAACAGGAGGGAAAGAAAGCATATTTTGGTATCATGCTACCCTACCTTTCAGCTCTCTACTTCCATATTCCATGAAATCTCTTCACAAAGATCTACCCTTCCGTTTTCTACCATCCCTAGACATTGGCCTTAATCTTTCTGGAGACTCTTTGAAGGATACAGTAGGATGTAATCCAAAATATACTAATATAAATACACATTCCCAAACAGTCCTTCAATGAGTACCAAAATATTTATGGAAGTAAAAAATTCTAACCTATGTGTGCTGATGTAATTTCTACAGATTGACAGAAAGAATTGTGAGTACAATTCTGCCTCATAGCCAGAGTCTGACAAAAACTAATGAATTAAAATTTATGCTTAAGTGATATATGGTGCAATTCACTCTGGAATCTCACTCTGGAAACGTATTTCATTTAAAATCTGGCATTTTGTGATTCATTTGACAGTTGTATTTACTTCGCAGATCTTGCCATGCCATTCCAGCATGTTGAAGCAAAACCATTGCATATGCAATTTCCAATGAAAAACTGAATCAAATATAAAATCTGGAGAGAAGGAGGACACTTTTTAACGTGTATTATGTATATATAATAATTTGAAGGAACAGACTATTCCAAAAGAACAAAGATGAAGCAACCGTTTTCAGCCACTTCTTTTTCTTACAAATGTATTTCTGTTTGCCCAGGAAACACACCAGTAAGTTCCAGACATGTTCACATATTCTTAGTGTTGGCAGAAGTACAGTATTGCCAAGGGGGCACATTCAGAGGTAAATTGATTTCACTCTTCCAGTGGAAAAAATGCATGGTATTCCAGAGTTGTTTGAAAAAACACCAAAGTGAAGAAGCATCCTCTTACATATGCATTGGAATCATTCCTAAGTGCATAAAGATGGTTAGGTGATTTTTAGTCAGACCAATAAGTTATATCCAGATGTGAATAAATGGCTATGTGGATTGATTTTCTATTTGAAAAATGATCTATGTACCACAAAATAATATATAATATATACCAGACTGCCCTTCTGGTGTCATCTTTGTGATGAATGAACATCATGGGGGAGGAGGAAACTTGCATTCTTTCTATTCCTCCTTCTATACTTGTACATTTATATTGAGATGAGAAATGAAACTCTGATGCATTTGCTTTTAAGCTTTTTTTGAGAGATACAACCCGTTCACCATCACTGCTCAAAGACGTCGGCGATTTGTGGGGTAAAATTGTGGCTACATCTGGGCAGCAAGTGATGGAGAGTGGAGAGAGAGGCCTGGGGCTCTGTTACCTGCCAGCTTTCCCATTGCACAGCTGCTTCACAGACAGCTGAAAGACTGTCAGTGTAGTAGGGTGTGCTCAAATGCAGTAAGTTCTATGTGATCCATGGGGTACTATCCAGACTGCTCATGCAGTATAATTGTCTGCATGCATGAAGGGAAATTTGACTTTGAGGGCATCTGTGAGTCCAAAAGCAGCCTGGGCAGATGATGAGCTGCACTGCTTCACTGTCTCTCCAGTTCCTGTAAAAAAAAAAAATTACAAATACTTTCTAAAAGCAGCTTAATGTAAAAGGCAGAGATGGTGGTTGACCAAAGGCAAGGGAGAACCTTAAAAACAAGCCAATGCTTTATTACTGGGAACCTCTTTAACTCATGCAGGAAATCTTCACTCCACTGTATGGCACATTGTTACAATAACTTTTTTCCCATTGCCCAGCTTTCACGTTCTTAAGATGTTGTCAAGGTTTGACTCAGGATCGGCAATTAAACCAGAGACAACAAGCTCTTGATCCCCTCCCCCTCCCACCCAGGTAGGGAAGGAGAGAGAGAATTAGGAGAGACTTAGCTGGATTGAAAACTAAATTAGGCAGCTTTAATTATATGTACAATTATATACAAGTATATTCAGGAATGTGCAAAAGCCTCTTGCCTCCCCCCACCCCCAGCAGCTCCCCCAGCACTCTTCTTAGCTGTGAGCAGTCCCGAAAAGTCTTGGACTGCTGTCTGAGATAACAGCAGAGCAGACAGGGGCTGTGGGGAGAGTTATGAGGGTCAGGGCTGAGCCTGGGGTCAACGGTGATGGATGGATGGAGTCCTCCCATGGTGCCGGCCATGGATGGAAGAGAAGGGAAGAAGAAGCAGGAAGGAAGTTGTCTTCTGTGATCTCTGACCTTCCTTGGAGCTTACATAGATATATGGAATGGAATACCTTTGGTCAGTTCTGCTGTCTGTCTAGTCCAGCTCCTCTACAGGGGGGGTCACAGATACAATTCTCCTGCCCTGGTAGCCTCTGTAGCAGCAGAGCTAAGAAGCGACCTTGGAGTCTCAGCAGAAACATAAACATTCCAGTGTTATCAGTCCACTAGCTGGAACACTTGCTGCTAGTTAAAAGAAAAGTTACTGAAGGAAAAAAAAATCAGTAAAAGGAAAATGAGTTTAAACCTGGCTCAACCTAGGACAGATGTGAAGGAAAAATAGTGCAGCACTGCTACATGCATCCAATTAAGCTCTTACTCCTTAAAGGAACCCCAGAAGCAATCTCAGTAACCCTAACCATTGCCTAGCCCAGACAAGTATTGATGGGGACTTGTGCTTTTCACTTTGCAAGTGATTAGCATATTAGAAGAAAGGGCCAATATATTACCTTCCTAAGATTGTATGTTTCTCTGGTGTATCTTAACTGGTGTAAGACAAGTTGCTTTAGATACCCCTTACACAGAGTAGTGGTGTTTCTAAAGGAGAATAGACAACCATCACGCCATAGGAAAAGGTCATGGCATTTTGCTTCACTCTACTATTGCAGTAGTCAGGACAATATAGTCCTGAGTTTGTTTTAGGAGGAAAACTACACATCTGGATAAAAGAGTTCATCCTTGTGAGGCCAAATGAAGTCAGAAGTAAAGAAAGGAACTGCAGGAATGGGGAAAACCAATGGAGGACTAATTTCTCAGATTCAAATTATGAAGAGTGTTTTTAGCTATGTTTGCATTACTTGTAGGAACTGAAATGAAGTATTTATGACTTCTGCTGTTCCTACCAGGACACCCTTAGAAAAGGACAACATTTGTATTGGGTGTTAGTAATGTGTTTGCAAGCTTTAACAGAATACTATATAGAGAACTTCCAAGGCCTTTGGCTTCCAGATAATTCAGGTGATTTTGTTTCCTTTTTGGCACTCTCACAGAAAGATGGGAGAGGAAGTGCTACAATGTCAGCTGGGCTGTATGTCTGTCTGCACGGGAGTGTCTGGTGACAAAAGGTCATGAAATATCCAAACTGAGGATTTCCTTTCTTTTTTTTCTTTTCTTTTTTTTTTTTTTTCTTTTCATAATACATTGTATCTCATTTAGGGTGGACTTTGAATGCATTTTTCAAAAGGATGCCTGGAAACCCTTACGGATTTTAGGTTTGAAAGAAACCATTTGCAACTACCTGCAGCGGGTATATTTGGTACACCTCTCACACTTCTCTAGAGGATGATTTCGAATCTTCCAAATATTTCAGGAGATAATTGTAACCACCTCCAAGGACAGCAAGCCAGTGACAGTACAGGAAACAGATGACTGAACTCCAAAGGCGTTTTCAGAATGATCACCAGTCCTGTCAGCTATCTTGAAAGTGTGAAGGAGATAATTTTGTAATTGATATAAGATTGTGTTTGACTGTAATTGAAAATAAGAACAGTTGGAAGAACAAAAGGCATTTTAAATCAGCACTTAAGCACAGCTCCCTTATTACCAGCACTAAAATAGTTGGTGTGATGCACATATCACACACAAAGGACCAGAGACAGACTCCCCTTACTTAATTTTTCCTAAGGAATTGGTCTATACCAATTACATAACATTCCTTCTTTTAACGGGTCTAGCTGAAGAAAACTTTTGGGTCAGGGTAGTAATCAAAATCTTTTGGTGGATTGCCCAGTTCACCTCACTCAGCCAAGATGTACTCCTTTACATCAAAGGCATCAGTTCAAGGTCTTTCTCTTCTGTTTTTAATGGCTAACATGAACATCAGTACTGGGAGACCTTGCTGTACTAATCAGGGCCTCTGGAGTTCACCAAAACTTTCCTAAAACTTTCAGTAGGCAAAGGCCCAAAGAAGGTGTTTTCCCCACCTGGGAAAAAGAAGTGAAGAAGCCTAGGAACACTTTTTCTGTTCCTGCCCCAAATCATCAAGTGTCCCAGCAGCCTGGAGTGCCCTGTATGTGACCTGAAACAAGTAATTTAATCCATCTAGGCTCTGCTTCCACATCTGTAAACTGGAGATAATCCTTCTCCACTTCTCCAGGCAGTTTGGAAGATAAATTTTTTAATTCTTGGGAGCTGCTCAGTACTTTGACAAATTGAGCTTTCTGCATGCAAGCGCTTACAAAAAATTTCTGCTCCTGAAGTAACCCTTCTTCTATCTGACAGCTGAAAGATATAGGTTTGAACATACTAATCCACTGAGCCTTAAGACTTTAATCCTCCAAAGTCACCCTAGTGATTATTATGCCTGGTTGAGCATCAGAACTGAACAAACAAATGCTGAATAAAGTCAGCCTGCCAAAATATTTCTTTTCAGACATTTAGGTTTTGTTGGGATTCCCCACCATCTCAGGCTCTCTGAAGAAAAAGAAAACAAGCTGATTGAATATTAAGACAGCTTCCAGACTTAGTTTAGACCACAAACACCATGAAAGAGCAGCCACGGAACTCAAACTCCAAACATCTCGCTGGGGGGGTTGGGGGGGAGGCAGGAAAAAGAACAAGAACCAAGAGAAGGAAAGAAGAGTATTTGAGGACAGATAAAACTGTGATAAAGGTGGTCTTGGTCAGGTCCATTAAAGTATTGTGCATTTTCACAGGCAGCAAGCTCTAGCACAAGGATGGTGCATGGGTAACATTAGTTGCCACTGTATACACACAGTAGTCACCAGAACCATGTTAGTGGTGTGTTTCCTTCTACTTCTTTTTGTTTTACCATGTACTTTGAAGTAAGTTTGCCTTAGTATCCTGGTGAGATGCACGGAGAGGAAAATGCATTAAAAATAGACTGTGGAAATTTTATCTTTATGAAGAAAATAATACTATGGGTTGGGCAACTTTTTGAGTCAGTCTCGTTTGATCCCCAGAGGTGCGATGAGATTTGGATGGAACGAATGTGAGCCATGTCTGCTTGGTGATTGTGACCACAGAAACATATAACCAGACCATGAAGGACAATAGATTTTCTACATTTCTGCATATACCTTCCCCTAGATTATCTTGCCAGATATTACTGGTGATTTGTATAAATCTCATCACTCACTTTTATAGGTCTATAAGATAGGACCCTATTACAAAGTTGTGTGGTTGAAAATCAAATATTTTAAAACCTGATTATGTGGGAATGTAATAGCATTATTCAAGAGAAAGCATTCTGAAGCAACCAGCTGAGCACAGCTGAGCACTCAAAAAATACAAATCGGCATGTACATTTAGGGCTAGGACTGAATGAGCAATATTCTTTGTGTTGAAGAAATTTTATCTTCCACTCTGATACCTATAAGAACTCACACTTACCACTTTTAACTTGGCAGTATTGCTTTGAGGTTCAACAATGTTTTTGTGGGTGGATCTACATTTTACAAGTTTGGTGTGATGCTAATCAGCAACATATTGTTCAAGTATTATTATGAGAACTTGTTGATACGGAAAATGAGGCTGGAAATATTGTAAAAACACACTCAGTCTGGTATGGAAACAACTTCCAAGAAGTTATTTTTGAGCAATTTCCACTTCTTGTCTTGCCCTTAAACAGGAAGCAGTAAGAATCATAACAGTAATTATGTTTAAGTTCTTAAGCTTTCTAAAACCTTGCAAACAAGTTAAAGTTTCTGGCATAGTTACTGGGAGATTCTTATCAGATAAAATTTACCTGTAAATTCAAAGGTGTTTTCAGCAGAAAGGCTTTTTAGAAATCAAGGACTACATTCCTGCCTGTGACAATCCTTTGGCAGCAAAAGACTTCTATCAGTTCTCCACAGTTGGAGAATTTGGCTGAGAGATCCTTGTCTAATGGTTTCTTCAACACATGACTGCATGAATCATAAGGTCTGCCATTACTCTGAAGCTGCAAAGAATTGTCTACAAAATTAATCTCCTCATTTTTAAGTGTTTAGATTTTACTTCAGGATGGGATGGATGTTTGTTCAGATTGATAGAAGGAACTCTGCATAGTGTTTCAAATATACGGTTAGTCCAAGCGACTGCCAGTAACACTGCTGGTGTGACGTGTTTGTCATATCTGTTCTTGGCTGATAATAAAGGAACAGACATCTAGCAAGTAGAATAGTTGTTATTGGGGGGGTGGGGGGAGGGGATAGCAAAAAAAATAAAGCTGCAACTTTCTTTTTGTCAGGTAAGTGAAGAGAATAAAAAAAAAATGTTGCACCTGAAATTATTATTAGCAGGAGAAAACGTAAGAAAAGACACTTTTTCACCTTTCATATCTCACCAATCGCTCAGCATGTTCTGCTTGTTTTACTGGGGAAATAATTTTGTCAGCTAATTGTGTTTATAACAATAGCTGATGCAGCACATGGGAAGCTGAGCTACAGGTTCACTGCCCTTGTGCCTGCTCAGGATGTTCACAGCATGCAGGCGGCCTGGCAAGCCTTCCCTACAGAGGAGGTTTCTGTTGGTGACCTTCGCAGATCGCATGCTGGGCTATTTTTGTTGGTGGGGTTAATTTAGGATATAAACCGGAAAGGAACTTGTTACCATAAGGGAGGGAAAATATAGCATAACCTTTGTTGAAGTTTTATCTGTGGTCCTTATCTCAAAGTCATAAAGACTAATCTGAGAAATGAAAGAGATGCATTGAAATGCATGATAATTGAACCAGGCCCTTAAAAAACAACATTCAAAATTTACAGTGAAGATTGTTTTCCCTTTCTTTGGCCCTTCTTTTTCTTCTTCTCTTGCAAGTAAATTGGGTTTCTCTAAATGCCTTCTCCTTACTTCCCTCTTCCTTAGTCCAAGCATATGAGCAGATTTGTGGTTTTTTTTCGAAGTTAGCTTTTTATTTAGGTAATGGACTTCAGTGGAAAAGGCAGAAATCTAATTTTTTTTCCAAATTTCAAATAATTATTAAGAAATATGAAATTATTATATGAATTACATGAATTATATAAATTATTATGAATTACATTAATTATTACAATATTATATTATTGTATGCATTATATTACATGTTATTATAGTATTAATTATATGAAATATATTAATTATATGAATTCTTATGAAATATGATTGTGTGGTAGATAAATGAATTAAAATAATCAATGTCAACATAGTTTTAGAAAAGGAAAACCAAGGATGTATCTTGTTGAAGAGGATCTTGGAATATTGGCAGAGAAAGGACCCTAAGAATTGAAGTGATCCCTTGTTCCCTTTCTCTGCTTTTAAATTTTTATCCCAAGTCATTGTGGATAGACTAAAATGAGGAAACAATATATGCCTCACGGTGCCATGACCTTAGTTAACTGAAGAACATGCGAGGACTGAAAGTCATGCTTATTGCCTTCCCTCTACAGCAAGAAACCACTGCTACGTGTACAGACATACACACATATAAGTGTATGTATATATATAGACACACACACATACGTGCATGCAATTATTTGTTCTTTAATGTTAAAAACAGATGTTTTAATCCCTCAGGAAAGGACACTTCCTCCAGATGTGCACACTTTTTAAGACAGAGGTCTAGATGATGTTGCAGAGTGGAGATGGGAAGAATGCTGTTTGGCACCTGCTTTCTACACAGCTGAACAACAGGATTTCTCAACACCAGGGCACCATAGCACATTTTGGAAACAGTAAAAATCTACAATGAGGATGTTTCTGCTAGAATTTGAGAGCTCAGCACAGAGAAGTGAGAAGACTTTGGGCAGTCCAGAACTAAAGTAAGTCTTTGGTTACCTAAGCTTTCCAGAAGCTTAAGACTGGTTTGTTATTAGTTTTATATTTCTAGAGAGCTTCAGGCACACCAACACTAGACTGGAAAACAATGTCCCCACTTTTTAGAAGTTATCTGATTTGTGTCTTTCATAATATCTCTGTCATGCTCTCAGCCTTCTCTTAAGGAAAACAAGTGGTGAGGGGGTCTGTCACATCTCAAAGACACTAGCTCATAAGAAACAGTGGCTAATTAACTCGACAAAAATGTTATGCTGTTACTGAGTTTCATTTTGCCCTTCTCACACTCTTTAATCTTCCTCGTTGTTTCGCAGTGAAGCTGAAGAAAGAATCTTTTAATCATATTCTGGATCAAGTAAAAGAAAAACCCTGAGTCTGACAGCTTGCCATTTGTTTCTCAGTAATATAAGCATTGCTATACTCCTTTTCTTGGTTTTGTTTGTCGTTTTTGAAGCAAGGCTAACAGAGCTGGAAACAGCAATAATGGTCACAGTAATATCCTATTAAGAGATAGTATTACCTGCTACCTTTTCAAGATATTAATTGCTTATACACCCAAAAATGATGTTTTTCCTTTAAGTGCTGCTGTGTCTGTAAGAGCTCATGTTTAGAGTGTTATCTACCAAGGAATACGAAATCCATGTCACCATCACTGCTTTGCAGGATACAATCTCTTTTCTTGTAAATGTGACTATACAGGCTGTTCCTAGATGAATGACCACGCATTTTGTTGTGCTAAACTGTTTATTGTACAACTGAACCGACTTTAACAAGTTAGTTTGGTTGTTAAGTGCCACTGATATGAAGAAATGTGAACTCTCCAAAATCACTCAGAGTAGAATTCATCTTGTCACACTTAATCTAATTAAAAACTGACCAGACAGGCTGTATTAGCCACGTAGGCTCAAGAGATAGAAACAAGCCCTTCCTAACAATAAGTAATGTTTAGAACGAACAATCTGCAAACACCTGATTTTCCTCCATTGTGTGTGAAGGCAGATTATGTGATTTGCTTGGACTTCACACGTAATTTATAAGGAATTAAGTGAATCATATTATCCAGATTTTAAAATTTCCACCCTTGTCCATTACAATTCTTCTGACAGTTTGTCTTTCTGAACTGTGCCATGAACTTCTCCTTCTCCCTCTCCCTGCCCCTGCAGGTAATAATACTGATAAAGTAGTAATTTTAGGTATTTTAACAAGATCAGTGATACTGCATTGCACTGCCAAGACCAATATTCATGTGGAGATGCTATGTTTTCTCTTCTGGTATCATGCGTTCTGAGTTTCTCTTTGTGGCTTCTCAGAATATGTTTTTTTCCTTGTATTTAAAAAAAAAAAATGTAAAGCAAAGTTTATGTTTATGAACAGATTCTTGGAAACCAGAAATATTTATCCCAGAAGAAGTCCAGTAAGGGCACCAAGAGGGCAAGTGAACGTTGTTCTGAGGATAACCCTGAAAGATCCCATGCTCAGCAGTTCTGATTTTTGCAGCGGTCGACCTTGAGGTGGCTCACCAATAATGTGCAGCTTCAAGAGCTTTCTCCACCTGGAATTCAGTCTGCTCTATCTGTATTTATCTCATAAATTGAAACAATCATTAGAAGATATAAAAGATTTTTAATCAGTGGTAGTCTGGGCTGGGTTTGAAGGTATCACCAAGAGTTGAAAGGCTTCCTTTCACACATATTTTTTGTAAGTTCTTAAGCAAAAAAAAATAAATAAATCAGGTTACACAAAAAACAAAATGATGGCCAAAATCTTCCCACTTACAACCAGGCAAACCTCAGTGATTTCCTCGCCAAAGCCTGAGGCCATGAGACCCAAACCCTAAGATTCTAGCAGCAGAGAAAATAGGAAGGTCATATATTTATCCACAGACCACAGATTTAATAATTTTATACTCAATATCCTAGATAATAGGACACCAACAATGCCCTCCAAGCCTCTTTGGTTTTAAATGTATTATCAGCTGCATATCACACATATACTTCAGATCTTTTGTATGGAAGCATAACATTTTTTAAAGTTGTCTTTTTAAATGGTATGCTGAAAGAGCTCCTGTAGATGTAAAAATGAAATTGGTCTGAATTTGATCAAGAATTTGGGATTTTATTCAAGGAAAACTGATACTGTGATTAAAGCAATGGGCTGATATTCTCTCAGAAACTTTCCAGATTCTTCTAATAGTACTTTTTAAAAGCCATTAAATTACAGAGGCAAACCTTTAATAAAGGCAGTTAGCACACTGTAACATTCTGGCAAAACCTATAAGGCAGTCTCCCAGGTCCCGCAGTAGAATTAGTTATGCTGAGATACCTCAGTTTTATAGGTGGTTATATGACACATCTCTTACTGGAAGGAGATAGGCTTCTGCATGGAGATACTCAGTAGTCAAGGCTGGGAGCTGAGACGCTTCAGAGAGCCAGTAGGAAGTGCCAAGAGGGATGCAGATCTGAAATTTCCTCTCCAGGTTGAGTTGAGTACATGTTTCAAGGTTGTAGGTAAGCAGGATTCATAAGGATTTGGCCTTCACAGTCTGAAATGGCTTCAGCTACCTGTCTCAGCTACAGCTTTCTGTCAGGACTGTTTTTCCAGACTACTGCTGGAAAAATCAAATGTTTTCTACAAAGCAGAATCTCCTTTTCTACCTTCATTTCCAGGGCCCAGAAATACTACTTTTCTGATTTCACATTAGTCTGGCTTGCCCTGGAGATATGAGCTGTATTTCCTCACAAAAAATCTCATAGCCTTTTAGTATGATCATTCTTTGGAACCTCATACCGGGGACTCAAACCTCCAGAGGCCAAGGAGCATGCAGGCACCAGGAATGCAAGGTATAGGAGGTGCTCTCCACTCAGCAGCTGCCATCATGACCCCTACCATCTTTGAGAGAAGGTAGCCATCTAGGTAGCCTAGAAAATGAGAGGTTTTACTGATACATTCAGTAGGCAGGACATTAGATGGAGATTTTTTTTCCCTGAAATTTTAGGCAAGGTTATCCCAAGGCTCTTTGCTGGATCAGAGGTCTCACACTAAGGACACTTAAGCACACAAGTCATTTGCTGAACCACAGTGTTTTAATTCTCTGAATGTGTCGTTTTGGCACCGAGTTGGCAGTCTCTCGATTCACCCCTCCCCCCTCCTCCCCCAAGGCAGGGAAAGAGGGAGAAAAATTATAAAGAGAGGCTCTCTGGGTTGAAAAGTGGAACAGATTTATTTTAATTATTGGTGACAAGGGAATATATATTTGCAAAGGGATGTGCAACACCCGACCCCCTCCCTCCTCCCCTGACCACTCTCACGGTCTCCCAGCTGAAGGGGGGAGTGTCCGGGCGCACGGACGGGGCCCTCGGGTGTCGGCTGTAAGGAAAAATGGAAAAAAAAAAACAGAGATCCGAAGAGAGGGCGATAGAAGCGACAGTAAGCAGAAAAGTGAGAGAAAAAGGAAAATGAGAGGCTTGACTTCCGTGATATATTAGCCTATACTGAAAGCCAAATAGAGAAAATATTATGAGAAGGGAATAGTCAGGTTTGCTGATCCTGCCTTCAGTCTAATCTGCTCCCCCATAGCAGGGGGAGGCTGCAGAGAGTCAGAAGTGACCTTGGTTATCGTCAGTCCCCTGGCGCTGCTCAAAAGTTCACTGAAAGGAAGAAAAAAAAATCAGCAAAGATTTTGCTCAAACCAAAACACTGAAGTAGATGGTCTGTGGTCACCAAGACATCTGGTTACCCATGGCTGTGGTGCACTGAAATTCGTGACTAAGCTGTTCCCTTCCAATCCTGTTTCTAGAATAGCAAGTGAGCATAGGAGAGGATTTCCTTTCTTCCATACCTTCTTTGTGCTGCCTACGTTGTTTCCAGGGTTTTTTGTAGCAGACACTCTTTGCACGTTTGCATCATTTCTGGCATGAAGCTTCAGTCATGGCTGCTGCCTGAGGCATTACGATAATGTAAATAAAAAGATGATCTTGACATTTCCTGAAAATCTCTTCTCAGCATCTGGGTGCACAAGTAATGCAGAATTTCACTTTATATCACAGCACACCTTGATTTGTACATGTCTTATCAAGCTCAGTTACAGCAGCACGACCTGGGTCTTTGAACAGACCTCAGGTCTTCACCCCCATATTAGCCCACGTCTAACATGTTACACACCATTAAAGGCTTAGTGAAAATAACAAACTGTCATGTGCCAGGCCTTATCTTGTGGACATCAGCAGATGAAAGCAGAAGAACCCACCCAACATTAGGCAACCTTCGCCATGTGGGAGGATGTGAGTGGCAAGATGGGGTCACCAGCTCAGCACACGCACAAGGGACAGGAAGAAATTCAGCATTGGAGCACTCCTGGCCCAGCCAAGCACATAGAAAACAAGCCTTGAATCAAGGTGCCAGTCAAGGCTGCCTTGCTTTGATGTCATGCAAGATGGGAGGCATCAGCCACAGGTATGCAAAGATGAAAGTCAAACGCCATCCATCACAAGGGAGCAGCTGCCTCAGCAAATGAGACAGAGCGTGGGTTTCCATTTGGCTAAAACAAATAAAATCTAAGAGAAAAGAAGTAACTGCAGATGTACCTCAGTCACAACTGAACTTTTCACTGCCAAAGAGGACCAAAACCACAGAAAAATTACAGCTTTCAGGTGCGTGTTTGCACATTTTAAGATTAGTTGTTACAACCAGAAGTGGGTAGGGAAAGGGAAGGATATTTGCTTTTCTACAGCCTTTCTGTAAGTTTCTGAGAGACTTCATTCCTCGTAGCAAACAACACGTTTTCTGAAAAGCTCCACACATTTGTTCCACAGATGTAGCTTCCATTTTTATTATCACTTCAGATCATTTTGTCTGAGTCCCTTTGTTATAACCATTAAGACCTAGATCATGTCACTCCCCAGGACTGGGAAATATGCGTCTCTCATATTTGATGACTGTCTTGGGACTTCCTGGATCTGCAATATAGATGTGGAGGGTTGCACAAGTGCTACAAACGTTACAGCCATCTAAGGAGTAGCTGGAAACCTGCTTGACATTTCCTGGTGAGGTCTGCCTCAGCTGGCAGAGCAACTACTCTGCATTATGCCACACTTGAAATAGAGATGCCTCAAAGCCAGCAATAGTTTAGCTGACTTCTTTTCTTTACCCCAGGCAACACCTGATCCAGGAAAGCTCTTCAGTCTAGGCCTACCTTTAGTAGCTCAATAGTCCATGGGACTACTTATAATTCAGCACATACTTCAAGTCTGTCAAAATCCCCCTGTGAGAGGCAGATCCACTGGGTGTGTGTTTACATAGGTGTGTTTTCTGAAAATGTCCATAGGCTGTGATAATGTTATGGAGTACAGTGACTTCAATGAGTTGGCAGGTCAGGCCCTGAGAGCAAGCCTGTTGGGCTACTCCTTTCAATGGAGGAGTTAAGACAAGTAGATGTGAAGAATAAAAATATCCTGTCTATCCATTCAGTGTATTCTTGGAAGCATAAGGTTGCAATTAAAGTTTTGCTTTAATACTGAATTATTCCGAGTAGCTAATGCTTTCAGCAATGCCATAACTGGAACAATAAACATAATGTAGGTGATACACAGAATATGCATGTGTAGCACTAAATATCAACAACATGTTTCCTCAGGAAAGAATTTTCACTAAAAGAAGAATATCTGTTTTCTCTGTGTATATTTTTATAGACTGCCTGCATGAGAAGTCTAAAACAGGCAACAAAATATCTCATAATGTGTGTCAGCATTGTCAGCTGAGTTTTGTATCCCTCTTTCTGCATTCATTATTGTCTGGGGATTCCTTCCCTGCTTTACGCCATCTTGCTTTGGTGTAGCACTGCAGAGAGAAGATGGCTGGAGACAGAAACACTCTAATCAAAGACTTCTGCAGTATTAAGATCCCATTTGCAGCTGTTTCAAATCACAGCAGCCCATCTACCCAGTGACACATGCCACAGGGAACATGTGAGCCCCTCTTTCTCTTCACTGGTGCCCCACTGACAGCTCAGTCGAATGCAAGGCTTCTCGCTTCCTTTCAGAAGCCCGAAGCGTGACTGGCCTCAGTTACCAAGTGGACTTCACACTGTGTGACTCCCACATCACTTACGTCCTGCTAGAAGGATGGACTCATCAGCTTCAAGTGCATATTGTGAGTGCAGGAAACAAAGCTTCCCAAAGGACAACCGGTGACCCTGGAGCTTACTCCTCGAAAGGCTTGAATGACCAGGAACCACGATACCAGAGAAAAAGACAGCCGGATTCTCTTTTACTTAAGCTGTCCCACAGCTACAGCAGGGGACTGAGGAAAGAAGCAGCTGCTCAACTAAACAAATAAGAAATGCATGCAGTGTGGGGACCTATATGCTTCCCTAATAGGTAAATAATGTGAGTAGTTAATATAGCTCGTCCTTTGCTGACAGGGGCCAGTCACGTGCATAAAATAAAAGGCAGGCTTTTGTGAAGTCCAAGAAGGGTTCAGCATTTCATCAGATGGCATATTTTGTGTGTTACCAGTTCAGCTGAGGTCAGAAGCACCTGCTTGTGTTCAGCTTTTTCTTGCCCGGCTCTCTTACTGTGAATAATGGTTTTTCCTGTTCCATTAATTCTCAATAGTAACACAGTATAGACGAGATTCAGGTGCTATAATATATTGATTTTAGTTTTGGTAAGTAAAATAGGTGACTCCCTTTTTAGAATGTACCTTATAATACCATCAAGTTTTTCAAATACTTGTTTTCCATCCTTTTTCTTTCTACTTAGTCTGCTAAGTATATATTGATGAATTACCGTAATGGATCATTGATGTTATTTATGCTCTTGAAACTGGCTTGAAGTCCAAATTCCTTTATTTTACAAAGGAAGCAGACTATTATTTATGATGTTGTAGACTATTGTTCGAATACTTCACATTATATCTATCATTCTAAATAATAAAGTTACTTATGTACTTCTTCTGCATGTAAGGAAAATAAATATATCTTTCAAGCTGTGTACTGTTAAGAATAAAATTCTCTAAAAACAGCACAATCCTATGGCTGCTTACATTTTAGAGTACAGTGAAGCAAGTTCTTTCACAGCCATGTTGATCCTTTAAGTGTAAGCAACACAGAAGAGAATGGGTTACTACAAAATCTGTCTGGAAGGACAGTGATGCCCTCTACTCATTGCTCGCTAATGTGAGGGGAATGGTTTTCTGCAACTTCTGTGACAAGCACTTGGGAAACCCACATTGTTTGGCTTTTTAATTATGAATTTAAAAACACACTGCTTCTAAATACTCTCCAAAATCCGTTCACGTTAAACTACACAGTAATTACTGAGCCATAAAGTTACATTTCAAGGGTTTGCTTTTTAGTGAAAATACATCCTTTCTTTTTCCCCTCTTCTCTACAAATCATAATCTGTTCTGGGTTCCCTTTATTAAGGCCATAATAAACATTTTGTATGACACTGAACATCTTTGAAACTGTAGGTAAAACAGAGTTGTGTTGTACCTAAGTATAGAGAAACTTTACTACATACTTACCCTTATTTGCATGCTTAAATACTAGGCATGCCTTGGTTAAGAAATCAGTGGTGCATTGCAATCTAGGTAGGTAGGTCCCATCACTGGTGAGCCAAATTCTCTTTATATTTTAACTCTTTTTGGAACACTGGGATTTTTTGGTAGAAATATCTGGGACTCATTAACAAAGATTGTACAAGAACACATAAAACCAGCTTCCTTTAACCACACACAGAGGCAAATGGTTTTGTTAAATAGCGATCTTCATTTCAGAATGAATTATGATTTAAGATACATGATGTCATATTTTTTCATGTTGAGCCATTTGGTCTCTGATCAGTGAGGAGACCTCATGCTTTCTATGGAAACAAATAACCCTGAGGACTGGCCATTGTTCTAACCTCATGCTTTAACAGAAACCACTAGACTTCTTCTTTAGCCACCTCTGAATAAATGTGTGACTTGAAACATATAACCCTGTGAACCAACTGGCCAGGAGAGTAGGATTCCCTTCATCTCTCCATTTACATTGTTACATGAGATACCTGGGTACCTGGAGCACAGCATGTGACAGTACAAAATAGATGTAGGAGGTGGCCTGCCAGGCAATCAGGGGATTGTTGGTTTTATCTCTCTTAACACAATCAGACAAAAACCACAAAAGCATGTGCAATGTGATACACTGAGCTGAAACAGTGAAATTATCCAGCCCAGAGCAAAAAAAAGTAGCTTAAAAACTCAGTGAGCAAATATTTTCCATCAAGAACACAAAATGTAATTCTAGCTAAGGGAGTTCTATAAATACAAAATAGGACATAAAGATATTAAAAAATATTCTTGCAAAAAATTACGGGGCTGTACTGGAAGAACATTTTCCCCCCTCGCCCCATTATCAGGTTATGTGTTTTAACTAAACTCCGTTTTTTCAATTCTCTTTTCTCCTCACTTAAAACTCTTCAGTTTTTTTAGCATGGGTATGTTTGGTATGTTTCCCATCCTGGAAAACAGCATGTAAGGGGGATCTGTGTATTACTTCTGTCTTTATTTGATCTTATACAAAATAACAGTGTTCCAGGACACCTACCCAATTATTCTAAAACATTACTTTAAAGAAAGCTAAGCACTGAATTTCCACAAGTTGTTGCAAAATGCAATCAAAAAAATTTTTTATTTTTTTTTTTTAAAGAAGGCTAAAAATCACCCTTACCTCACCACATATCTTCTACCCTTTTCCCCCTAAAGCCAGAGGAAAACATGTCAGTTTTTCAGTTTTTCTGAGAGGGACAATACATGTGGCTACCCTCATACCAAAGACAAAATGCATTCCAGAGATGAGTGTCCAGAGCTGGTGGCTTGCCAGCAGTCTGATACTTTCAAAGCTAAGCAGGTTCCAGCCTGTGAGCCTCATCTAATTGCTGTGATGACAGATTCACACTGGGGAAGTAAAAGGTGGTTGCTTGAGCAGATGGTTCCATGCCACTAAGCCGAAGTCAAAAAACTCCTCCACAAACCAGCAGACCAGTGACTTTTAATCTCAGGGTTCAGGGACACTGTAACTCCATAGCCCTGTTCACATCCGTAGGAAATGAGAGGCTGGTATGGAGAGGAAAGCACGATGTTGTTCACAGCTCACAGCCCGCTCAGCTGATGGGCTGGCAACAGTTGGGGACTGTGGTAATCTCATTACAACTCCTCCTTCTGCATGCTCATGGAAAGAACCGCCCTTCACAAGAGGGTGTCTACTTTTTGTACTTCACCCACTTCGAGCTCACTGCAGCTCTAAGTAGTGATCATTTGGGATTTACCTTCTTTTCTAGCTTAGTCTCATAAACTTTTGAAGTCAAGTTACCGTTTATTGTTTTACTGTGGGGAGTGTTCTTTCTTAGAATTTATTTTGGCACTTTCAAAATATACATAATTTTAAATCTTGTATAAGAGTGTTTGTCTTCTAGATCTCTTATGTGCCTTATACCCTAGAGTTCATCCTCATAACCATTAAGCAAGTTTAAAGCTACCACAGTGGGAGAAACGTTTTTATTCCAGAAGGACAAAATTATCTATAACATCATAAACACAAACTAGGATGGAACACAACAGGAAAAGGATGCCATAGACTCGTGACTTGGTTGAACCCAACAAAGGTCAGTACAGGTGTGAATGAAATAATTTATGTCCTGAATACATCAGGACAATTGACAATATGACAATGAAAAATTAATTTGACTCTCAATTCACAAGGAAAGGGAAGCTGAGAGTGAGGAATGCAGCATGTGACTGTATACAATTACCTGCAAATCTGGGGTCCAGAAGGTTTTACTAAAAAGTTTTGGCACCTATGAATACATTTAAGTGTAGATAAAGCTTGAAAAAATATTGGTTTAACAAGAAATAATAAATCCATTTCATTTGGATCCCATTAATAAACGCAAAATATCTCTTTCGTGGTTTTGTAATCCACTTAATCCTTTTTCCTCTTAACCTAGGCTTTTTTGTTGTTTCTCATGAAGATATTTTTATTCAGAATATTTTATGGTTCCATCATCACTGACCTTACTGACATTTGTTTCCTTTATGTAAAAATATTGTTTGCTTTATAAGTGTTTTGGTGGATCAACCCCCCCATTTTTTCCATATATAAAGCAACTAAGTAGAAACAAAAAGGTGAAAAGAGAGCATGCCATATATCCCCTTTGGTGAAGCATCCTTCATGTCTACATTCATGTCAACAATAACAAAAAACAACACAGAGATAACTAAGAGTCACAAGCCGATATTTTAAGGCCTTGTTCTGCTCCTCCAAGATACTATACGAAGTGTGATCTATAGAGGGCACAGACAAAAGTCACAATTAATTTGATTTAAATATGAAAGAGAAACTCCAGAAGAGGAGAAGGTCACCTGGCAGGTGGGATGCGATGCAGCTCACCTGAGTGTAGGAGACTCATCTCATCAGTTTTAGACACCAGGTGCAGGTGAGCTGAACTATGCTATAGAACTGTTCTCTAATAATAGGGAACCTAGGTGGTTAGGTCAGGTCACTGATACCTACACTTGTTCAGATTAATTCTACCATGGGTGTCTGCAGTTAGAAGCCCAGTGGCAGAAACTAGACGTCTTTATGTTATCTCCAGTTCTGTTGGCTTGAAGATCTTTCTAACACCAACAATCTCCCGGGTGTTTGGTCTCTCTCAATAGTTGTACTGTCTGTGGACAGAGAGCAAGGCTCCTGAGTTGAAGTCTGGGCTCTCTTAAGAGAACAGTATCAGGAATCACCTAGTTCCAGCATGGCTGTGTCTCTGTTCTGCTTCAGGGTTTTTGTTCTCTCCCATTGAATTGTAAATCTCCAAAAGCAGGAGCAACATACCTAGCCCAGACCTTAGAAATGATGAGCTCCTGGACTGCTACTACGATTACTAAGAAGTACAATAGAAAAAAGTTCTTCAGACATCATAACTCTGCTTTTCCCATAAAAGCCATGATTACCAGGAAATATTTGTTCTTGCTAACTGGCAGGGTTGCAAGCAGTTCAGTGGCAGAACAGAGAATAGGGTGCAGGTCTCCTTCCTTTGAATCCACTCCTCTGTCCATTATGCTGCATTATCTACACAGAAGCTCTTCTGGTCTGAAGTGAAAAAAAAAGAAGATGGTAACATCTTGCTTGTGGGATCATAAGACTCTTCCCAGTTCCTCCACCCTGTTTTAGACATATCAAAATTCATAGAATGCTAATGTTAAGCAAAGCAAGGAAGGAGTTAATGTTTGTGATAGGAACAGTCAGCCTCAACTGTCCATGGAGCCACCTGGTACTCATTAAGTAGTAGTTATGAGAGGGGGGTGAGAGATAAAGTAGGAAAGTTTTATAGTGTAGGAGAGAATGAGCAAGAGGCAGTGCAGGGCTAGTAATAGGGGTAGTGAGCAGAGCCAGGTGTTTGAATCCATGAAGAGAGGAAAGATTTATAGGCTTCTTCAGTAGAAAAAAAGCTACTTTCTTTTTCTGTCTTTAGGTAATGAGATACTGGTAGGGCCCAAACCAACTAAATTCTGATGTAAAGAAGATACCAAAATAATTAGTGTGAAGTTGACTGGATATTTGTTCAAAGCAAGGATCTTGGGTTAATAGCCATTGGACTATTTTACTTTTAAAAGAATTTAAGGAAAACTGCCCCCTCCCCTCCCCCCACCAAGTGGTTTAGTAATTTTTTAGGAGACAGAGCTGGCCAAAGAGACTACTCAGGAACAAACACTTCTCCTTTTGCAAAATACTTCTTGCCTGAAAAAAGATAATATGTTTCTCAGCTTCTAATACAACATGCTGGGTATTGTTCACTTTTATTCTTAATTGCTAGGTTGTCTGCTGCTCCCCTTCTCTGCCTTCATATTTCCTAATTCAAAATCTATTATGAGAAGTACATAGATCACAGTGGATAACTAACTCCTATATAAAAAAAATGACTTTGAATTTGGTTGTTACTTCTCCCCCCCCAGTAACGTAATCGTTTTATTTATAACACAGGGGTGAACTAAGACTTCTGAGTTGTTTCTCAAAGGTCTTAGCGTAGGACAATAAGCATACTAAGTCTTGGTAGAAGAAATGGTTCTGTGTGCCAGCCCATGCTCAGTATCCTCTGGAGGCAGTAGTCAGGGATGCAGGTGAAAATACAGATCATTCCTACATGCTTTTCTCTAATTTGCAGGTGTTCAGAACCATCTTCCCCAAGTCGGCCTTTGTCATTGAAGATGTGGTAAGAAGTGGCCAGCTGAGGATGAGGGTCCTTTCAGCCTCCTGACTTTTATCTGCTTGACTTAGAGGGCCAAAATGCATGACATTCTGGTGAATGCATTCAGTTTAAATGATAAGACCTAGCCTTACAGTGCCTTTCTTCATTCCGCTAGCTAAATCTTAGGGGATTATACACGTGCATTATCTTTGTGGTAAAAATTATCAAAATGCAAACTTCCCAAATCGATATGTTTTTCTCTACTCATTAATGCTGTGGCATAAGCATTGTCAGTGGCGCCGTTTTGTGCAGTGGTCATTTGGCAATGGTGAGTGCTGAAAACTCAAAACACAATAGTGGATGTGCTGGAGCATTCATCTCTCCCCATGATCCTTTGTTAAGCTATGAAACTCATACATCTTAATGGCAGCAGAACTGATTTGCAGCATGATTTTTGGGGAAGAGGGAGGGTCAGAGTTGAGAAGGTTGAATCTGCCCTGTGCGAGTTATTGGCTGCTCTTCCCCACACAGTCTTTTGTGTCTTTTGACAAGTGATTTTTTCTTTGTTTTTTTGAAATGACTGCTGGTCATTTCATAGCAGATCTGCTAAAGCACTCTAGGGACCCCGTTCCTTCCCATTCCCTGTGCAGTTTTCCTGCAGCTGGTCAAACTTTTTTTATGTTGTGGATTGGCAAAAAAGATTTTGTCTCTAATTAACTCAACTAATAGTAAATTAATTCAATGAAATACTGGCAGTAGTTCTGCATAATACTGGTTCAGCAACTCACTGTTAACTTAGGTGCTTTCCTAAGTGGAAAGTCTTAAGGGAGCCTGTGTTTGCCATTAGAGTGCTTCCAAAATGCCCCAGATTTCAGGACATCTTACTTATTTTCCAGTGGTTTAAAAAACACAAGAGTAAGCAAGCTGGCTCGATGACAAGGGTGAATGATGTATTTTTAGGAAAGCTGAGAATGCTGTCTGTGCCTTGACAATCCCATGCTGGCTGCAGCTACCTGTTTCAGCATATTTCACTCCCTGTTCTGCACAGGGCCCAAGTACTCAGCTGTGCCCTGCAAGGCTTCCTGTTTACAGCCGTGCATCCTCTGAAAACAGAGCGCTCTCAGCTTCCCACATCCCAGAAGCAATACATGGATCCCGTAACATCCTGTGCCTTTCCGTCATGACAACGCTGTTTTTTCTGAGAACTGCAGAGAGAAGTCGCTCACAGGATTGTTAACAATTGATCATCACCTTCTGGATGTGTCAGACCATTGAGTACCTTGGCCCATCAGGTTTCACAGACAAGCCAACAATATTAACAAAACACTTCCCCTTTGTTCCTGCCGTGTATTGAGTTCACCATGTATCACGGCGGAGAGCACACTTCCCCCATGGAGAAAATCCTCTGCCTTTTGACTAGAGGCCCAATGTTATATTGCTTTAAGTGTAAAAGCTGAACCAGGACAGAAACGTAGCTGAGTACCGAATGGTCCTGGCAGCTGCACAGCTTATCTTCCTGGTTTGTTTCCTAGTGGTTACAGCCAAGGCAAAGGTATGTACGCTGTCTGGCTCCTGCCAGTGACTTAGCCTCCTCAAGAAGAAAAAAGTCCAGTCTCCAGCTCCCTCCAAAGAGGAGCCCAGATTAAGACTTCGTTCCTCTCATTTCTTTCTCTGCCGTCTGCCCTAAAACACATGCCTATTGTTCTCAGCAGTTACTTAAAAATGTTCAAGTAAGAATGAGCAAGAATGATAAATTAGAATATAAAGAGTAAAATCCTCTCTAGTGTGGAAAAAAGACCCTGAACTCACTGGTAGTACAGCTAATAACCTTTGTCTGCTGAGGGCTGCGTACACAGGCATACTTTGGATCACAAGAAAAGAAATAATTAAAGCTGAGCATGCTCTTTTTTTTCCTTTCTTTCCAGGGGTAAGGTATCTTCTGACAGCGTAACCCAAACCTGACCTGAGCCTTGCACCCACTTTTACTGTGAAGAAATGTGGCACCATGAGAAGTGGGCTGCATCACCTCCTACAGCATTCCACTCCCTGAAGACTGTCAGGGAGCTGCTCTCATCCTTCCTTTGGCCCTGCTCGTGGCAGAATGCTGTGATATCTGTTCCTCTGTGTGTGTCACACAGATCACCGAAGGACAGGATTTGGCCTCTGTGCAGATCTAGATTTGCCCTTTAGTATTAAGATTGCATGAAGTTTGGAATTCGTATTGCTCTTGTTTAAAGGTTATTTTTAATTAAGCCTTTCCAAACATATTTGGGATTATAGAACCCTCACAACATTCCTATTGTTCTTGCAGTCAAAATAGAAGCAGCCGCAACCATGCGCACCACATTGTTAAAAGGAAAGGACCAGCTTAAGCTAAAGACTATAATTGCATGCCACTACGTAAAATGTATACTTTAGAAATTCTTTCCAACTTATGAAATGGTTCAACAGAAGGTAGAATTTAAAACCAAAATGTTGCCATAAGCCTCAAAGACTCTCCCTACTGAAGAAAACATATTTTCAAATATAAAAAAACCTGAAGACAGGTAAAATGCTTGGAAAAGTATTGAGTAAACCCTAAATCCACTGCTGAAAGAGAGCAAATTCTTCAATTTATTGTTTAAATTAGTGCAATAAAAAATGAACTGCAAGTTAGAGGAAAGCCTACTTTCTTTATTTCTCAAGTAAAACCACTAATGAAATCAAATAGTAAGCAGATCTTCCTTCCTTCATGTACCCTCAAGAATAGTCAATGGACATAGAATTTGTATGAAACAGGGCTTTGGAAAAAGCTATGAGCTTTCGCCAATGCTCATTAACTCTGCGAACTTCTTAATTTTTTCCCCATCCATCTGGAATACCCATATACACTGTCCTTCTCACTGAAAAATTATTTCCACGCTCACACATAATGTCAAAGAAAAGCAAAGGGCCACTGCAATAACCTGACACATGCCTTGGAATTCTAATGCATCTTTCTTGTCTTTGTGTATGTATGCAGTACCTTTGTAGGACCAGAAATATAAACTTTGTTCTTAAAACCCTCACTTAGTTGGTTGCTGGAATGCTGGCACACTATCAAGCAATAGATTCAGTGTCACGTTTATTTGTTGACGTTGGGTCTTTGATACTACCACCATCAAGGTAGAGTTCTGTTTGGTAGAGTGATCTTGGATGGGAAGCTTTCTTGTTTGCTTGGAGGTAATTTTAGGCACCTGCTGAGTGTTCTGTTTCACAAGGATATATTTGACAAACTGTGTGACTGAGGTGCATATATATTTGTTTCTGTGGGCCTGTTATGTGATTTCCTTTAATTGGGTGGTATTATCTTGTTGCTAGATCACAGTAATGGCAAAGGTGACTCAAGTTCCCTGTGAATTTTGCTGTGATGGAGTCCCCTAGGTAATTCAGGAAAAGTCCAGCCCAACTGCATCCCACGGCTATTGTGTGATTGTCATTGAGTCAACAAAAGGGTCTGACCCTGAGAGAATTTGCACGCGGCCAAGATAAACTTATCAGTCTCAATAACCTTCACACTTTTTTCTTCCTTCCTTCTATTTCAACACATATTAGTTCCACTCTGTGGTAGCACAGATGCCTTGTGAGCCACTGTGACCTTCCTTTCCCTTTCTAAATCTCAGTATTATATTTCTTCCTCCATCCAAAATTTTATTTACTCTGTGGAACCTACTATCACATGTTCTCAGAGAGGCCTTGCCATGTTGTGGCTTTACTAAAAACAACACAGTTACCTGCAGGGCTACAAAGTGATGCAGACTGGTACTCTTAGGGCTGGCCACCTCTCTCAAACAAAAGCTTGGAAAAGACCTACAATCTTGTGCTTAGTGGCATAGGTCAGCCTGTCGATTAGGGCAGGTTGCTTTATGTTTGTCACTCCAGATCTTAGGCTCTGTCCTCTGAAGTATAAAAGGCAGCTTACCTGCTCTAACTGCTGGTCTGCCCATTTCTGTGATCCTCTCTTGTCTTGTGAGCAGTCAGGTCACTTCAAAGCCTTCACCATTTCTGTGGACAGCAGTCATTTCCAGGCTTCAGCCACTACTTTGTTTTTCAGTGAATACGAAAGGCAGTATTTTCAATCCCAGACTAACAGTTCATAAGAACCATGGTAATTTTAGCAGCTCAACCTGAGGTTAGGGCTTTAAATAAAAGTAGCTGTATTTAGTCATGCTCTAGTATGACTACACTGCACCAGTCACTGGTCTTCCTTAATTACATCAGTACCAACTACCTGACTCCTTTGCTGATGCTACAAGCAATTCAACAGGTTAATTTGGCATCAGCTATAAAAATCGGATTGTTTGGCTTTGAATTATCTAAAGGACTTCAGGGGAGGTCCATTAGCACGGGTCACAGACTGTTCACTGTAATCACAATGTAGAGAAAACAAATGCACTGAAATAGAGAAGTGAGTTATGTAGTTTTCAGTAAAAAATATTATGGTAAAGAAGCACCTTTAAGAAGCAAATACACAAAAAGATGTAGAAATGACATTACAAAGGTTTCTACCCATTTTTTTTCCCTTTCAGCTGACAGTTCTAGCTCCAAACCAGGAAGCAGGTGTATGCCCAATGCTAACTTTGCTCTTCAACACTTATTAAGCACGGTCTCTGGAAGAGGTGTTGTCCTTGGGGAATTTCTGTTATACTAAGGTCATGTCTGCACATCTCTGGTATTTGTTTATGTGTCACTTTTGTTTAAAGAATATGAAAATAAATGCCAACATTCTGGTTAACATTTCCTCTGTCTCTGCTAAGCAGTTTCTTCTGTTTAAAAATGCATTTGTGAGATTTCTGACTTCTACATTTCCTACCATAATATGCTACTCAACAGTATTTAATGCCATGTTTTGTTGAAAGTTCTGGACATCCAAGAAACAGCATCCATGATGTTTGAGAACTAAGTGATTAAATAGACAACACTCCCTAGCAGGAAGGTAACCCCACTGTTTTGACTGAAGTCATCTGAATATGAGTTTGTCTCTTCTAGCAGTCCTTTCTCCCACAACACATCAAAGATAGTAGTAACTCATTTCCATAAACTATTCTTGTTTTCCTGACAGTAGAAACACTGCTACCATCTAAATTGGTTTTTATTAAATTCCCTTCTCCATAGATAACTGCGGGACTTGCATTTAAAATATAAATGTTCATAAACATGTTTTTTAAGCATCTAGGCTCTGCATTTGAGAATGTTTTACTGCAGACTCATTAGGCAGGGCAGGGTCTGGGGTTTTTGTGTGATATCCAGCAGCTTCTCAGTTTCTCTCCAAATATATGCAGTATTTATAAGTCTTGTGTTTTACTGGGGTAAGTTACACCCTACTGACAGCCTATTGTCCCTGCTACTTGTCAATGGACTCTTGTAATTTCTTCATTCTCTCTTTTTCTGTACCCGAGGCAAGTTTAGCTGAGGACTGTGCTAGATGGCTCATAAAAATTCCTTTACAGCACCTCCCAAGGTGAAGCAGTCTTTTGGGCTATTTGTCATACAGACTGCCTGAAGACAAGAAACTGTGTCTATAGAGAAAAAAAAAAATGCCCCAGTGAGAAAGGAGATGAGTTAAAAATCTTGTCCTGACCTTTTCCTGCCTAGCAAGCAAACACCAGTCAGACTGATCCAAAGGATGATCAGGTGGGAGCAGTATGAGCAGCAGGAAGAGCAAGCAGCAGCTGTAATGGTGCTCTGCAGCAGCCTAGCAGAGAACAGGAATTTATCCAGATTAATTTTCTCATTAATTTCCTTTGTAATTCAGGTCAATAGGAATCATTCTACAGCTATCAAAAACAGACCTGGATTTAGTATATTTAAGAACAGAGAACAGAAGAGGAAAGTCAAGGAGTGAGAGCACTCAGGTAGAATGAGTGCACACCATTTATCTATGTCATCTGTATTGTAAGTTTCCTTATGCAAAGTATAGTCATCCATGAAGGGCTCAACCATGAAAAACTCCATCCATCATGGTTTCAGACTCCAGTATAACACAGTCTGTCTTGGGGAATCAATTTTTTTCTTGCTTAGAGCAATGTGAACAGAAGAGCCTAACCTTGCCCAAAGAATTATATAGCCTTAAAGTTTTCCTTCCCAGTTGCCTGTTCTTCCTGAGTAACCAGAAACTGCTGAAAAAATAAGGTAAATAAATTCAGAATTTAGAGGTGGAGGTGGCTGATTAATGTTACTTTCTCAACTTCTGCTGAAATTCTGGAAAGAAATCCATCCTAGAAGTGCAAAGATTGCACAGAGATTTTGTTGTTTTCTGGGCTTTTTTTCCCCTGAATCTATAAATACAGGTCTCATCAACATTAGTGGAGTTATATTCACCTAACACTAAGAAAAGAGCCCTTCCAATCCCTTACATTATTGAAAATATTTAAAATGTAAATTCTCAATACTTTATTATTTTCTACTTCCATTGATTTCCAACACCATAAGCTATGAGAAATATTTCTGTTGCAAGACATGACCTGACAGCTAAGGGATCACTTTCAATGTATCTTTATAGTAGCTTTTTGCTCTTTTCCAATTTGTTATCAAATCTATAATATAGAAAGAGATTTGAAATTTGACCCTGTTTCTTTAACATTTTACTCGCCAGTGAAGGATCTGACTAAGAGGATGGACACCTGAGAAGTTGGTAAATCAAGCTGCACCAATTTCAGAACAATATCCCAAACACCTATGACTAAACCCTGCAAAGGCAGTATAAATGTATCCAGCAGTGATTTTTTTTCCCGAAAAGCATGACAAGCCATTTTATCGGGATTTCAGATCACTGTCTTTTAACCTGCTTAGTTTATGCCTCAGGCTCAGCCCCTCTGGTCATAGCTCCACAGTGTGGGTATTGGACTCAATGCAAAAAAAGTTACTTCTGTGGTGAGATTTAAGAAGTCAAGGTCTCCCCAGCTGAAGGTTTAATTGCCTCTTCCTTTCTTACTCTAGCTTAGTGCTATTGAAACAAAGCTGTAAGTTCTGCTGTGGAAGATAGATTTATAACACATGGCACAAAATCAGTCATTATCCTGTCCAATGACATATTTTTTGAGATTGATCTACTCCCCACTGAAGTCAGTGGGTGGTTTTCCACTGAATTCAATAGCTTTTGGATTGAGCTGAAATGAAGGAATGAAGCACTAGGGCCCTACAGCACATATAAAGAGCAGGACAGTACATTAAGTGCATGTATTTTTTCATCACGATTAGTGTTTCAGGCTGTTAAAGCAATGCCTCTCCCCATATCATAATAAAAGATATCTGGGCTTGGAAAAGACAAATTATTTCAACATTTTTAGTATTGATTTTTTTAAGATGCATCCAAATAGTACATGCCAAAATGTGACTCAATTGCTATGTTTATGTCAATTCATAGAAGGTCTGTTCTGAAAAAAAAATGTCCTTAGAACTTTTCAAAAATAATCACCTAGCTTTTCTAAATTATGTAGGTACTTACAATAAGTATTGTTACATTCTTGTAGGAAATTACATGCCAGAACACATGCCTATATTCAAAACTAAGCAATCATCATAAGAATTTTCCTTGATGGTAGTTCATGTGCCTTAATGTTTGTTAACATTAGTAACCTGCACATTTAAGTTTTGTTAAATGTGCAAACTATGTGGCTCTCCACCCTTGTTGCAACATCTATTTGCAGTGTCCAGCATTTTTTGTGGTTCAAGGACATATTGTCTATCAGCACAAGGGGCTGAAGTAAACACATTTGAGTGGTGGGAAAAAATAACGGAACAAGAAAAAAGAATAAGATTTTTCAGACGCTGAGGTAACTTAGTCAATGCATAGTTTGGTTTAGGTTTTTTTAATTTAATTAAATGTACCAAAACAAAGGCAAACCCTGAAAAGCTAGAAACTAATCATGCTAAGGTCACTCTTTCAATGTAAATTCTTCCTTGCTGCAAATGTACTTCACTGCAAGCTTTACATATATGCTCAAATAACACTCTTTTTAAAATAAAACTTCCTTCCATTCAGAGGATCACAGAATCACAGAATCACCAAGGCTGGAAAAGACCTTTAAGATCATCAAGTCCAGCCTATGACCAACACCACCACACCATCTAGACCATGGCACTAGGTGCCACATCCAGCCTTTCCTTCAACACATCCAGGGATGGTGCCTCCACCACTTCCCTGGGAAGTCCATTCCAATGTTTAATCACCCCTCCTTGAGGAAGTACTTCCTAATATCCAACCTAAACCTCCCCTGGAGCAGCTTCAGGCTGTGCCCTCTTGTTCTGTCACTGGTTGCCTGGAAAAAGAGCCTGGCCCCCACCTGACTACAACCTCCCTTCAGGTAGTTGAAGAGAGTGATAAGGTCACCCCTGAGTCTCCTCTTCTCCAGGCTAAACAACCCCAGCATCCTCAACCTCTCCCTATAAGACTTTCCCTCTAGTCCTTTCACCAGCCTTGTTGCTCTCCTCTGGACCCGCTCCAGCACCTCAATGTCCTTCTTGAAGTGAGGGGCCCAGAACTGGACACAGTACTGGAGGTGAGGCCTCACCAGTGCTGTGTACAGGGGGAGAATTACATCCCTACTCCTGCTGGCCACACTATTCCTGATACAAGCCAGGATGCCATTGGCCTTCCGGGCCACCTGGGCACACTGCTGGCTCATGTTCAACCAGATTAATGGTGCTCCAGGGAATGAGAGTGATCTGCGCAGAGAACAGGAGGTGGTATACGATGGGGTAGCTTCAACTGAATAAAGTAAACACTGAATAGCTGCAGGTCAGTGCTGAAGGCAGAAAGGAGCCAGAGAATGGGGCAAGACCCTATTTGATGCCTGCTGAAATCTTTCATTGAGATGGAGATCAAGATCCTAGATGATAGCTTGAAAGAAAATGGTGATTTTTTTCAAATCTGGGTTGGGATGGTTTTAGAGAATTAAGTGTCCATGAGATTGCAGAGGAAAAAAAATTAATTACTTTCAATTACCTCCCCCTTTTCTACCCTGTACTGTGTACAAGCTGGTTTGCCTGAGGATTTTTTTTTTTTAAACTAGCTTTTCTCAAAGCAAAATCCTGGTGTAGTTTAACAAGAGACTGCTGCTTATACAAATGATGAGTAATATTTCATTCAAATGTGCCATCTCCTCTCCAGTTTCATTCTCTACTGCTGTTCCTATGAATGCTTTGCCCTCCCGTACCCACTCAAGCCAGCATGACAAATTTCAAGACATGCAACAAACATGACATGGGAACTCTAGCTATATATTTGCATATGGAATACAGAGGACACTTCTAATCTCTTGTTCTGTGGATGTGTTCAATCCACTGTATATAGAACCAGCTCTGAGCAATGTGGTTTTAAACGATTTTGCATGACATAATCTCGGGGTGAGGATGAGTACTTGCAACAGAGGTCTTCAGCAAGACATACAAGTTCTGGAGTAGAACAGAGACTTAAAGAAATTGAATTAATCTGAGTATATTATAGAGAAAGCATTATCAGGCTTTAACAGCAATCTCTGTGGAAAAGGCAAGAAGTGACAGCAGAAGGCAGCAGGGTCTGTCTACCCCCAGCATACATTGATTTAAAAATTCACTCAGATGAAAGGGGCTAAAACTTCATGGGTGTGTGTGGAATGAGGAAGAACTTATTGTGTACTATCAGAAATAAAATGTTATCTGCAGCAGAGCAAGTAGAAAGAAATTAACATAATTGGAAAAATTGTGAAGAGAAGAGAGGAAAACTAAGATGCATCTTTGTGGAGCTGGCACTGGGCCTCTCAAGCCTTTAACTTCCAGAGGAAATTACAAATCCTTAAAAACCCCACAACAGTCATGCAGCATCAAATACTGAAAATCTGAGAAATCTTGATGCTTTCTGGGATATTTCCAGATCCCACTTAATGCTTGACTCATGATGGCAATTATCCTCTCCATGCTACGGGTACAGTAACTAATTAAGTGGGCTCATGAAAGCACATTGTGAATCTGGAAGGAAAGCATAACTGATGAGATTATATTCCTGACATATTATTCGGTCCAAAGCCAGCCAGAGTTCAAATGAATAGAAATCAAGTGCCAGGGATTGGAAGGGCTGCAGTTTAATGTACCATTTACTTATATTGTTCGTTGGAGGAGTAATTTTTTATATTTTATGATGTTTGGAGGCATAGTTGCCTAATGACTGCAAATAAAAGCTGTCTGGGTTATGAGTACAAGTGAACTACTTAAACATCATTCATTCTGAGGGAAGACTGATGGCTACCTTGAGTCGTAGTCTGCCAAGTTAAAACAAGGGTGAAGTACTGGAAACCAAATAAACTGCACATCCTGAGAAGACCCAAAGGACAATGTTGGCAACAGCCATGCTTGCACACTCTCTTCAGCTCTGAACTCCTGAGAAAAAGGATGACCAAAGCTCCCATGTTCCTGATAGTAATACAGCTGTTTTGTTATCACACTTTTATCATCCTTCCTGTGCTTTTTTTTCTCATATTCTACTAAATGGAATTAAGAGAAAGAAGACCAAAAAAATAATAAAGAAAGATGAAAAAAAGGGAAAAAAAAAAGAAAAAAGAAAAGAGTCTGAACTTTCCCAGAGAAGAGAATATCAACAAAAATAATGTATTTGTATTGATGTATTGAACTAGGTAGTTAGGGACCAGAATTTGCTGAGTAAAGGAGCTGTGTACAAAGGACCAAAATGTCTTTGGACTTTTCCTTTGTTTACATCTGAGAGTGTCCCTTGGTTGCACCTTACTGTATTAAACTTCTTCAGACATGATGCTGCAAAGAACACAATTTTTGCATTGTGAGAAGAGAGTAACTCCCTACTCCATTCTGGATAATTAATGACCAAAGTCCTCCTTGCTCCCAAAGACACTTGCTGACATTTCAGTTGCTGGTGTATAAATGCGTGTTTAGGAAAGAGGAAGAGAGAAAGAGGAAGAGAGTAGGGAAACAATACCCAAAGACTTACTAAATAATTTGGGATTGACATTTTCTTCTCTCAATGTTTCAATTAGCTGAGAATCTAGTTCACATATAACTATATATAAATCTATATTGGTGTGCATGTTGTATAAATACGTTTGTAGAATATATACTTCATATTCTGTGTGCGTATGTGTGTGTGAGAGTGCACAACAATGTACAGCACTTTAGAGCTTCTGATTATTTTTTCCTTTTACTTTACACCTCTTTATTGTTTCTATTTAATCAGGTAAAGGCAGAAGACTCTCTGTTTTGTATCCTAGCACAAAACATAAACCAGGATATCAGTAGTATTTGAGAAGGTGATATTCCTCCCCCACTTCCACTTATGCTCAGTTTTGCACACACGTACACACATACAAATTCAGAATATCATAACTCACATTTTAAAAATTGGAAGAACACTACAACTCATCTGAATCCCTTCAGAAGCAGAAATTGTTCTCATTGAATGTCCAGATCATGGGATCACAGTGTAACATGCAGTTTATGTGGCTGATTATACCCAGCTGACTTGACAGCCTTTTGCCAAAGACCTTAAATTTTTAAAGGCTACTATTGAAGTTTTCCCTCAGCAGCTAGGTTTCAAACCATGAAGAGTTTGAAGTACTTTCATTACAGATCTCTGACACTATATTTTCCACCCTGATGCACGTTTCTGAGAACAAAACTATATAAATATGTAAAGCCCACATGTGACAACATGTCTCGAGAGACTCAGTACCATAAAAATGCGTTAGCTACTTATGTTAATTGATTTTTAGCCAATCCTTAAACATGTCTGCAATTGCTACTCTCTTCTCCCTGAAATTATAGCCTTCTCTCTGGCTTAACTATTTAGTCTTTCAGAAGTTTGACACCAATATCTCAGTGCAATTATTTTGTTCCATGGCACTCCGGTGTAAATTAATTAGATTCCAAAGCATGAAAGCACATTCACCTGATCAAATTGTGACGTCGGCTGAAACTATACAATATTTTTCTTGTCAATGGAACTATCACCTTTAGGGAAAAAGTCATTCCTTTCATGTCTCCTCTTAAATATATACTGTTTCTTTTTATTCATTTTTTACTGTATGTTATTATATTTTGTTTTAACTAAGCATTTAAAAATGCAATTAGCTGCACCATAGGACATGGTATTGCATAACCACACTCAGAAACAGATGAGTTTGCCTCTTGCAACAGAATTAAAATATATTTCAAAGTAAAGAAGGAGTTGCCTACTGTTATGGTCTTTAGTGACAGTTTCGCTTATGTTACGGAAAAGAAAATATCGGTCTTCCGAAGTCAAAAGGTCGATGATTTTAACCTATGACTGTTGGTAATGGAGGCTGAGCTATGCAGATCTATCTAGGGTGTTTAGTTATAAAATTGCATTTATAAAAATGGAAAGTGCATGGGTAAACCTTCTGCTTGATATTCAGCCACAGCATCTGCTGCAGGATCCTAAAAAACTGGAAAAGCTGCTCTCAGCTTTGAAACTGGCTGGATTGCTTAGCATACACACTTATCTCAAGCCTTATTAGGCAAAGGGTAAACCTTGACATAACTGTTGTGTTTCCTATTTGGCAATAAAGTGTGAATATCTTTTTGTGTTAATACAAAGGCTTTGTGCTTATAAATCTTGCGTGTCACTCTAAAGCTGTAGGATTGATGTAGTAACTGGGTGGGGGACAATCACTATCTTACTGTCCTGAATTTAAGAAATAATATTCTAACAGGAATAACTGGGGGAAAAAAATAATTGGAAAAGTTGCTGAAGAGAGCTCTGACTCACAGTATAGTGGGCTGTAACACAGAAAATTAAGTCTAATAGCTGCAGAGCAATGGTATCTCCAAAAGTTCTGTCCTTTCTTCTGTCTGTGTTATCTCTATATTTGAACATTTCTTCTTTATCCTTCTATTTGTGAGCAGATAATCCAGTGCAGTCTGGTTAGACACCTTCCTCATACTTTCAGTTTTTGTTGTATGCATCAAAGTGAGTCCAAAAAGAAACCAGAAAGGATTCAGAAAGCATTCAGACAAAATAATAATATTCTATCAAATTTATCTAGATACTTTCAAATGTTACAGCAGTCACTGCTTTGATGCTGCAACGTGCTCACACACAATGAACACTGATGCCACGGGACTAGGCTTTCACTCAGACTCAGAGGTTCTTCTTATTTTTGGTGTGAGCTGGTTCCCACTCAACATGTCAGAAACACTTGCACTGAAATAATGGGGAGATGGTCAGGGTTTGCCAAGGAAGGGGTCATAGGGAGGAATTAGTACAAATTATTTCTTTTCTCTATGAGTTGGCACAACTAAGCAGTGCCTTAAGGAATATTCTTGCAATCTATTCACCGAATGATTCAATGCCAGAGGTTTTGTCTTTTGTTATGCATAACCTAGAAGGCAATGTAAATATGATTTTCCTTGTTATGAAAATGGAGTATTTTAGGAAAGGGTATATGATATTTCAGAGCCCTTTTAGACTGGAAATGGAAAGAGAGGATCCGAAGGGCTATTAATGTGAAACATCTTTAAAATCTAGTGCATAGAGTAATTTAAAACCTAATTGCAGTAGACTTAAGAAAATGAAAACTACTGCTTTTCTGGAGGTGATATTTTTTATTGTGAACTGTATAGCTTGCTACGAACTATGCAGCTACGTGTGATCTTACCACACCAGAAGGGTGAGAGGGAACTGCTGGGGCTCAATTGGCTGAAGAGACAGACTCTGAAAGTCTGTGAAGTACAGAAATTTTCCCTCTGTACTTCACAGACTACGTTGCCTTGCCAGGCACTTTGCTAATGCCTCAGATCAGCTGAGGAAAAAAAGAGAAAGGCTGTGGAATTTGCAAGAGCACTCAGGCCGACGAGAGCTGGGACAGAAAATAATTGTTAAATTTTATTGAAAAGAGGGAACAAAAAGAGCCATTACTGGGAGCAACAATGCCACTAAAACCATCTTTCTAATTGTCCTCCTGGAGTAAAAACTTCCCTAGCTGGAATTTTTTTTTTTTGAATTGTGTTAACAGTATTATTGTTTCCAATCCTTAGTATCAAGAATCTGAAATACATATCTAACAGCTGGTCACACAATTAGTACAATCTCCTAAATGCAGATTCTAAATGTCACAGTGAATAAAATGAACAGAGTTTCAGTTAAAACAAACAAACAAGATACTAGTGATGATAAGCTATTTTCTGTCACTTACTGCCCATCTATAGAGTTGCTATATACAAACATTTCCTTTCCTGGCACTATATTTTGAACACTAAAGGAAAAAAAAATTAAACAAGTGTAAGCCTTTAATTTCACACAGATTCATGTTTTGTAGTAGGAAAGAACCTTTCATTTAAAAAAATATTAGAAAATAGAAAGTGAAGTGTTCTTAATCTCTACCTCCCTGCCAAGTTTTCATTCCCCCCTGAGTAGGAATGTTCATTTATTCAGTGATCATGAAATGTAAAAAATATTTTCTTTTAAGTCTTCAGGATTTTACCTGCCTCTTTAAACCACACACCCTGCTGTCATTGTCAAAGGGTCAAAACAAAGAGATTTTCAAATTGCAGGAGCAGGTACCAAGGGAAAATGTAAATACTTCATAATCCAAAAATATCCTTTTTCTTAATACACTGTGGACCAGATAGACAATATCAACATTTTTTTCATAAGTTCTCAGACCACCCACCAGCATCAGTAAAGATACAGCCATACGTACATGCACGTGTACCTGAAGATATAGAATATAAACCAGAATTTTTGTTACTTCTATAAAATTAATAATAAATTCAATAGAAAGATTTGCTCAAAGCAAAAAAGAATAAAATCTGGATTCTTTGTAACCACCAGGCAATTGTGCAAGTATACTTCTAATATTGCAGGTGATTCCATCTCTTTGCTACAAGAATTCAGATGCCCAAATTAGAGATGAACAAAGCTTTAAAGTAGTGACTCATTTTGTCTGTACACATACCCAGTTCACCTGAATCCTTTCATGTCTTCTTTTGCTACTTTTTTTTTCCACATTCCATTTACCTGTCTTGAAATCTTTCAGTTCAGATCTCTGACCATCTTCCCAGAAAAGAGCTGCCAGAATCTCCTTCCAAGCAGAGTTCTCTTTTCCAGCTTCACCCTAGGAAGCCATTTGCCATGACTTGGAGTGGGACTCTTTTATAATATGAAAGTACTGAGAGCTAGGTTATATCAGGCTCTAGGATCAAGAAAAAAGTTGTGCAGTAAGAAAAAAGATTCTGTCAGGGAACTCACACCTATCTCTACTCTTTAGAAAGGAATTGCTGTTAATTAGTAGCAGAAGATAGAGCTGGACACAGGTTTTTATAAAGGCAGAACACTGTGCCAAGAAACAAATGTGAATATTCTTCTCTCTAATGCTGCTTGCTAGGTAAAAGGCTCGTGAAGAAAGCTAGTCATGGATCTCCATTTTTTTCATTACGTGAATCTAAACAATGCTTTGTTGTACTCGTATTTTTTTATGGAAGGCAAGATTCCTCTCACCTAGCTCTAGCCATCTGAAACACAGGCCTCTAGTCTGAGCTAGTCCTTGAGTCTTGTTTTATGGATCATAGTAAGAAAGAGGCCCTTCCAATGAGTAAGACAGATACTTGTGTTACGGCAGGATCAGAGTTCTCCAAACGTGCCCATCTTCCTACATTGACTCCAAAGGGACCTTAGCTGATTTGTGCAGACCAGATTGTTAACTTTCAGGAAGCAAATGTCAGGCCAGCCCCAGCTTGCACGATAGTAGCCTAGATGGCAGAGCAAATACGGTTCCATCCATTCTTTCATTGGACTCCTTCTGAGGAACAAGCCCCTTCTGCGTGTCTTGGGAATCAGGGCATATTTCAATAAGGAAGGGAGAAGCATTCTGTCTCCATTCTGTCAAAGGGCCATACCGTTCCAGCACTAACTTTCCACAAAAATTAACTTTTAAGGACAGGCTGTTGAAAGAGAAATGATCATTAGAAAGTTCTGCATGACAGATGAGCTCAGTACTAAGTGTTAGTTCACAAAAAAATAAAAGGGTCAAATCGTGTGAGGAGAAATTTCCTTTTGAATTAAACAGCTATTTGTAAATTCACGTGCTGCTCTCACAACTTAGACTGCTGTGACAGCCATGCCCAAGTGAAGTAGAAGTTACAGGAATTTTTATTCTTATTCTGTCAGATGTTTTTAGGGAAAAATTTTAATATGGCTTCCAAAATAGTTCTGTGTGAAGACTGAATGTCCTTGCTATAGGCTCTTAGCACCATCCAAATAACATTATGAAACATCAAATAAAAGCCAATGAAAATAAAGTTTGGAGCATTCAAACTGTCCTAAATTTAGATGTCTGGTATTTTATGTCACTATTAGTTATCCTACCCTTATTTTAATCTTCCACCCATATTGGTTCTATTTTCATCTAGGCTAACCATGTAGCTATACTTATAACTTCATCAGTCTTCTTTTTTTTTTTCACTGTGTCTTTAGAGACACCTCTCCTATGATCATAAAAGACAAACATTTGGACTTCTTTGCTTTATGCTGAGCAACTCATTTCAACATCACAGTAGTGAGATAATTTACAGCAGATGTTGACTAATGTTCAAGTTTACACCTCCTAAACGTGACAAGATGCAGGTATGAAAAATGGGTGGTGTCTTTAAAGGATATAACATTGTCTGGTCCACATTTAATGTATTTTATCTACAAATGCTAGAATACTTACAAAATTAAAACACCTATTACATTTTTGCGATGATTGACATATAATTAATATACCAATTACAGTTGGTTATTGAGCTACTCATCCAAGTCAGTCTCTGGGTTTGGAACGGCATGGGGTGTGAAGAAAAAAAAGTGCATGGTGTAAGCCCTCTTTGCTCTTACCAGCTCCTCTCTGAAAATGTGGAGATAACCTTCTATTGGTGATGCTGACTGATGGAGACCCTCAGCTGAAGCTATACTCCCACATTATATCATGTAATCTGACCCATCTGTAGATTATGTTCCTGAATGTAATTAATGCACACTTGTAAAGTAAAGCCTAGGTTTCTGAAGGTATCTAAAACCCCACACATTATTTAGAAAATTTGTTGGAGTGCTGCAGAAGAAGTAAAGGTGCTGTAAAGTATTTATGTCTGATCTCAGAAATCTTTTATAGAAAATTGGGATTTTTTGTCAAGTGTCACCAAAATCACTTGACACTAGTCTAAAGGAGTCTGATGTTAAGGTCAAAGGACAGATACTGAGAGACAAAATCACACTGAGATTTATACTTTCAACTTTTTAACCATTGAGTCTAATTTTTCACATAAATTCTTCTAATAAGAAATCCCTATCAGTATTTACATTGTTATAATCAAATTGTGCGATTTGATATTCTTTGAAGGGGAAATTGTACCTGTACCTACTAGCTGGAGGAAAACCTGGTGCATGACAGTTTCTGTTCCACATTGCTTACCAGGAGAACCTGCTGAGCAGCTTCCATTTCTCCCATTCCTTCTGTGATAGAAAGCAATAGTGACATTGGAAAGTCGTGTCTCCGTTGTTCACGACTGTTCATGACTGCAGGATCTTGACCTCACAATTGTGCAGAATTCCAACACATTCACTAAGAGTAATAATGAACTTCCAAATACTGACCAGCGTGAGGGGGGAAGAAATATTAACAAGAATTCTTCACAGACACATAAAGGATATTCATGGTCCAGCACTATGTTAGAATAATTTGATCTGGATTTTCACAGAAAGTGCTTAATAGTCCAGGGGGAGGAGGAAGAAAAGAAAAAGAAAAGGCTTTGTAAAACTTAAAATAATTTTGCTTAGGCAAATTCAGATAGTTAGCAGAATACAGAGTATCAAAATATTTCTTCTCATTTGAAAAACGGTGAAACAAATTAGCTTAATATTTCTGAATCAAAATGCTTTATAATTTCTGTTCTACAATGTGCTTTGACTTTTTGTCCCAGTTTGGAAAGTAAACAGGTACTAACATGAATAAATGTGACAGAAACTCCGCTTCCATTCAGCTGTATTTATTTTCTTGTGCAGCACAGTTACATTCTGAAGGGCCTTTTGCAACATCCTGCACTCCAGAAAAAGGAACCAGGAGAAATGGATTTGGGAGCACTCTGTATTTCCAGCTAGTGCTGTTTACTATACCACTAATGGAAATAACCTTTACAGAGATGAGAACTAGTAACATACACAAAATTGGTGGTCACATATCAACATACATTTCAGCTGAACAATTTCACATATAATTTGGAAATGGCAATAAAAATAACAAATAGAAAATCATTTTTCAACTGTAATGCATTCTTACTTGCTTTGCCATTTCCTGGCCCATTTCTTTCTCCATCCCTCATGCTACTTCCATCCCATGGCTATGCCTTTTTTTTTCTATAAAATATTAAAGAGAATGTAAGGCATACAATCTATCTCTGATAGAGTTAGCATAGGGCAGAGGGAGGGGGAGGAGATTACTTTTTTTTCGTAGTTTGTTTGCAATTTCAATGCAGAAATGGGTTTAAGCCACAGATTTGGCATTGGATTTGATGTAACCTTTAGGGAGGATGGTCCTGCTGGTAGGCAAAAAAGCAGTTTTTGGAAGGTCCATAGCGCTTCCCGTCCTGCTCTGCAACCAGAAATACTGCAGGAGTGTGCAGCACAAAGGGAGAAAAGATGCTGGTACAAGCAGTTACTTGCATTCAGCAGAACAGGCCCTGGCTGTGGGAAGCCAATATTGGTTTTGGAAACAAGTTTTGGAAGCAGTGTACACTTCTCAGGAAGTTCTGCAGGTGGCCCTAGCACTGAGCTCTTAAAAGCACAAAGGTTTTAGGCATCATCACACAGATTTGCTGTGTACTTAAGGATGTTCTTAGAATGGATGCAAGGTGCTTAAATACAAGGTTGCTGCAATAATAATGATAATTAATTATAATAGCACTAATAACAAAAGCTGTGAACACGCTACCTTATGAGATCCTTAAAAGGGAAGCTCAACATTTGAGGAGTAGAAATAGCCTTTTATTGGTTTCTCCTTTCTGTGACATTCATGAGTCACAGGTCTGTCAAAAAAAAAAAAAAAAAAAAAAACCACAAAAAAACCAACAAACACAACAAAAAAAACCCCTCAAACCTGCCTCCTTGTAATAGTTTAGCTGAAGGTTGAGAAAGATGATGCAAGCTGTTTCACCCACTGCTGACTGAGCTTCTTACTCGGGACACGACAGAACTTGACTGCAAAGTCAAGAATCGCTGTAAGCAGCAGAATGGGAAAGGGGTATCCCTGGAGGCTGCCCTGCCTTTCATTGCCAGCCTCTATAATTACACACTGCCTTTCAAAGCAACTTGTGAAAGCTGTCTTTGCAGCCTGCTTCTTTTTCCCAGGCCCTGGGGAAAGTACATCATAGCCATTCCCTGCCAAATCCAAACACCTTATTATGATCAAGAGTTTCTAAATATGGCTCTGCAGTAGAGCTGCTGAGGGGAAAAAAAAAAAAAAAAAAAGAAAATGAAACATTTTTTTTCCCTGAAAAATGTCATTTTGCTCAACCCATCAAGCTTTACAGAAATATCTAGATTGTGATGAATGTCTTACCTGGAAAGTTTGTCAGGTCCAAAATATTACTGAATAGCCCGGCGTAGAAAGGCTTTATAGTAGCTGATAGCCCTGAATCTCCAATACTTTTCTTTCCATTTCCAGGTTACTGGTTAAAACAAACTGTGTTTGTTTGTGCTTGGCAAATTATTTCAGTTCATAAAGTGGAAGTCCTTTCAATCTAGCTCAAGTGTCAAGTTGCTGTCAAAAACCACATGTAAAGAAGTTTTTGTACTATTACTAATAAATGCATATTAAGCACACATAACAAAGGATAAATGTACATCCTCCTGCATGCCTATCTGCAGGGAAGAATAGCTATTTTTCTCTCCATGGCCTCATGTGGTAAGAAGCCAGATTATTCCAGCTCATGTTATTGCATTCCTTGGGAACATTCCTGTACAATACTGCGCTGCTTCCCTAGTGCTAAGTGATAAGGAGTGTAACTCCTTGACTCAGTCTGGTGAACACTTGTGTGAGCAGATTCAATTTGTTCAGTGAGTAAAACCATGCTGATGTAGGTATGGACTGCAGAGGCTACCTCTGGATAGAGGAAGACAAACATAGATGTGTCCCTCGGTTGCTCTTTTCTCAGTTGATTCAGTTCCTGAGGCTAAACTTGTTGTGTTATCCTTTCCAGTGACTGTGTGCTTTGGAAAGATAAAGAACTATTTTAAGTTCTCATTTATATGGTGTGCTATAAAATAAGGTCCAAGATGGATGAACAGGGGCTCTGTTTTTTAACAACAGTGACTTAGAGATTTGCACATCAGCCATCTCTCCTGTAGAGTCAGACAGATTTACAGGGCCTGGAAATGTTTGCCAACAAAGATGTTATTGTAACTCCAGTGCCTGTTCAGGGAAGTTTATGAGGTAGAGTCAGAAACTGTTCATATTGTCTTCCTGCAGTTGATGTATAGGAGAGACAATATGCCAAATGCATTGCTGAGTTAAAAGCAAAGCTACTGCAATGTTAGGATTCTATCTAACATGGAGTACCTCACTTTCTGGTCTGTTGCCTCCACCCTTCACCTAGAAATGAGCAGCCATATTTAACCCTCCTTGCGTGACTGTGGGCAACCCAGTTATGTTTTCTGTGTTTCTGCTTGCACAAGTGTTAAACAGGAACAATGTTCATTACCTGGCTCAAATTATTCATTTCTTTGTGAGAAAGTTGCCTGGTCTTTTATATGAACGGTTGTGGTTCACACTACTAATAGCTGACTTTTCACCCCCAGATACCATCAAAGATCTGTCCCTAAATTATGGGCCATTTCTGTAAGTGGGCATAATTCCAGTGGGATTCACAGCAACTGAACTTTTCTCTGGATATTCTTTTCCTTTCCAAAATATGTTAGTGCTTTATTATTATTTTTTTCTTTCCCCCCCACCCCACATTTACCTCTTGGATTGACATTTTTTGCTTATTCTAAACACTCATCAACTGCTAATACAGTTACTTAGGGTGGCTCATAAATCTTTACCCAGTGTGGAGAACAGGAGGTAGATCTGCTTCTTCTGCTTGTAATTCTTGGAGAGTACAGAAGCTTCATGTGTGCTTATACGTCTAAAATGCACCTTACCTAAAGCCCCTCTGTGGCTTTGAAACTGAATATTATCTGTCTTTTTAATTAGTGAGAAATTAAATAACCTCACTCATTTTTCATTATCTTGGAGCAAGTTAAGTAGGCTTCATAGTAAATATCCTGCTCAGAGAAGTTCCCTGGCCTCATTTCCTCTACTCTTTGCACTGATTGTGTTGAGCCTATGCTCAAGAACCAATGCTTTCTTGGGAATACATCACTGACATTAGCTGCACATTCCTTGGATAGTGGCAAAGCCACTATAAGTGACACAGCCAAATAAGAGCACAAAGCTTACTTTGAGCAAATCACTAACAACTTCAGTTGGCCAACAATGGGCAGAAAGGTTCTCTTATCCCTTTAGCTGTGGTGCATAGGAGTAACTCCAGGCTCTACACGAACTAAGTCACTGCAACATTTTCTTCTCCATCATTTCCATTCTAGGAAGAAAAATATAGTCTGAAGAGACTATAAAGAAATGTGGGAACACAGCCAGAGTAGTCACTGCTAAATCTCTAATGTTGGTGTGGTCATTTTTTAATAACCCAGGTGTAACATAAAGTTGGAGGGATATACAACAAGCAGATGGTACCTGGCTGGTTGCTCTGTTGTTGGAATGTTTCAGCTTCTCTCACGTTACTCTCCAGTTCTATGTTTGGAACGCTGCTTTGTTTAGGCTGAAAATTTAGCATTGAACATTTTTTTCTACTTGTGGTGAAAGCATACTTTCTTTTTGTGATCCTTTTGGATTTAGAAGTAAAGTTTTGAGAGGAGTTGGTTTTTTGCCTGCTTCCTTGGTTTTAGGAAATATTTGACCAGACACTTGACTCTTCAAACTACCTACAAGCAATATTTAACCATATGCTCCATTAGAAAGAAGGAGAAAACTGTGCACATTTCAGAACAGCAGATAAAAAGGACATGGTGTGAGGAGATTCATTCAACATCTAAACAAATTTTTGGGCCTGAATGAAAATGTGATTAACTGAAGCACTATTTCCTGTGATTCTATTTTTGTTTCACTTGTTCATTAGAAACCAGCAGAATCCTACTTAATCAAAGATTCAAAGTTATGGCACATCTGGGTAATTTTTCAGTGCTATGTCTAGGAAAATAGACATAAAACTCGGGGTATAACATAAGCTGATCACTTAATCCGTTCTGAATAGTTTAATAATGTAAATTGCCACAGTGCATGCCATTACTGTCAACTAGAGGAACTGACCTTATGAGGTATGTGGACTTTCCATCTGTGTTGTAAATGTTTCTCCTTCTGGGAATAGCCAAGAACCAGCGTTACCTCACTGCCACTTGTTATTACGATGCACCATGTTGTAGAGCATTGTAGAATGGGGAAAAAAAGAGGCTGAAATTGCTTTTTCCAAACTGTTCTAAGCACATCGATGGCCTTTTTGTTCATTTGCAAAAAGCAAGTGTTTATCTAGAAGCAGAGGTTTATCTAGAAGTAGATGTCAATGACAGCCTAAAAACATGATCTTTACACTTCTTCAGCCTCAGTTGGCCTTGCAAGGAGTGAAGTTCAAGGTCATCAACACGGAATGTTCCAGAAAGTTGTCATATTTAGCACAAAATAGCACACTCATCAATCATCTCTGTGAAGCAAACAGGATTTTGACAAATGGAATGTTTGTACAAAGTGCCTGAAACTACTGCTATTTTAGGAAACTTTGCTCTACTGTCAAAGTAGAAGAGCTAAAGCTCTTTACCACACTTCTTTGTGTGGCAAAATCACCTGTTGAACCATGACACTACAGTCTTGCTGATAAGTAACCTGAATACTTGACATGTGCCTCTTCCCCCTGCTCTGCTGTAATGTATTGTACACATCATCCTCAATAGCAACAGAGTGAACAGGGTCCCTCTGCCCACTTCAGTTGATGGAAGGCAGAGTCCTGCTCTCCAAAGGCTGCACATACAGAGCTCGCTGGCAGTGTAGTACTCCTGTCACAACAAACACTTGGGGCTGACAAGCCGTGTGCCTCAGCTATCCTCCATACCAGCTTTCTTTTTCTTCTTCCTTCTTCATTCTTCTTTGGTATGCTGAATGGCCATCTGATTTTCCCAGTCTTCTGCATTTCATTATAAACTTTTAATTTTTGCCTGTGTTGGTGCAATGTCCTTCATTAGTACTTGTAGGTACACACTTTGAGAGGCAGAAGATCTGATGAGGAGGATGACCGCGGTTAAGATTCTGTCCCCAGATAGTCTCAGTCTCTTTGCTGTCAGAAGACAGTGATATAAATGATAGGACCAAGGGGAGAGCCTGAATATGATAAACTAATACCCTGTCAGTGGCCTTTGTCTTCTTAATATACCTTCACTTCTGAAATTAGGCAGTATATTTTTAGTGTCTTTCTTGTTTCCTCCTTTAGAAACTATTAGTGTGTCAAAAAAATAAATACAGATTAAATGCTGACAATAGGTAAGGAAAGTACCTATTCTTCCTCTGTTTTGTAATTCTAGCTTCTGTTTTTGAAATTTAATGTGAATATTGTTGGGTTGGAGGGGGTATTTTTTTTTTTTTGCAATTTGTTGCAAATAGTGTTTTTTAAATTTTTTTTTATGTTTATGAGTAGGTTTTAATAGTACTGTTATTCAGATTTTCTTGTGCTTTCATTGACATCCCATGACTGCCATGACTGGACTCTGACAAAACAGCATGTTCTATATCCCAAAGACCTGCAGTAGTATCAGTGTGATGATCTTCAGCACCTCATGGTCTAACAAGCAACTGTTATCTTCAAGCTCTTTATCAGACAGTTTTCCATCTCTCTTACTCATCTTGCAAATTAGAGCTGAGGTTAACCTCAACCCAGTACCACCCATAGTCCTACATGTCTTGACTCTTCACTGCATCTCATCCCACAGCTCCAGTCTTTTCAGCATATTACATTTCCAATTCAATCTGTAAGTCCACAGAATATTTGAAGACATGTAGAGTGAATTCCCAAGGATTCCTTTATTTTAGTTAGCATGGGAAATACACTGGTCTGAGTGAAATTATACATATTTCCCTATCTCCCTTGGCATCCTTAGGTTTTTGAGTAGCTGGGGACATCCTACCTCATGTCCATATTTCCTCTGCTCACATATCCTTGCATTCACCTCTTTGGCCTTTCTCTTTTCACTACCAGGACTTTTTTCTTTGGCTCTTTCTCTGAAGAAACGCTAATGATGTAGACCCCAATGCGTCACAGAGGAGCTTTCCCCTATGCTTCAGCTATCCTATTGTTTTGTCTGACCAAGTCTATCCACAAGATAATAACACTTAATGAGTCCCTGTCTCTCTCTCCTCCCCACTGACAGACTTGCAGACGCCACTCTTCAGCTTTTTAGCATTAGGAGTAGGAAGCAGTCACTACAAAAGCATGTCTATGTTGCAGGCAGAGCTATGATTGCAACACAGGCAAACATACTTGACTTACCTTTATGGTACTCCCAGTACCTTGCTGGGTTACTGGGAGCCATTTTGTCAGCCCCAGGAGTCTCTGTGCTTACTTGTGTCCTTAACCTCTCCTAAGCTACAGCCTCCTGCAACTCCATTTTCATTTGCAGCTGGGTTCCCCCAGCTATATTCTCACAGGTGTGTATCCAGCAGACCTTCTTTTGTATTGTAAACATTTTGAAAGGCTGTCAGACACTCAAAGGACACCAACAATTTATAAAACTGATCTGGAATCCATGTAGTTACCAAGGAAGTTTCGATGCCAACTCATGAAAAAGCAGGCTTCATCCAAAGCCTGGTAAGACATATTATGTTATAGGTAAGTATTTCCTTAAAGGCTGATTTTGGCCATTTTTCTACTAATAGTATAATCCCAAGCTAAACACTTACAGCTGTACTCTTGCAGTGACTTTTGATGTCAGGATAGTATAGCCAGGTGCATATATTTACTGAGCAGCAAAGAGGAATATATCTTTACTAGGGTGCTCCAGTCCCCCACAGCCACTGCAGGGCATCCTCTGTACTTGCAGCCTAGAGTAAAAGTTCTCTCCTGACACAACTCACACCTGTAAAATGTGCTGAGTAGCTAGTAATCTGTTTCCATGAAGATATGTCTGGGGTCTCCTTGTTCCACCACCCTGAGTCGTGGAGATAAATGTGCTGGCAGAGATGCAAGGGTGTCCTGGCAGGACACTTGACTACTGTCTTCCAGGAGAACCCTCCTTTTTAACTCCTGGCTTTCTCTCCTTAGCTGCTGAATGGTGAGTAGCTGACTCCCCCTTGTCTTTTCTTACTTGTTTTTCTACATCTGGCCAAGATCACAGAGGAGCACTTCCTTCATGGTCATAGAGAGAAGAGGACTTTTGCAAACAGCTGTTTCCCTACAAATGCCAGAAAAATGATGAACCTTCCCCATCCTGAAATTTTGCTCTGCAGTTAAGCCTCACTTTGCCATTCTCCTTACTGCATTTCCTAATGAGTGTTAAATAATTTGTTTTTTAAAAATCCCTTTGCTTTGTATGTGAGCAATCACTATTGTGTTAGTTTTTGTCCCATCTGCTTTGTCTGAGGCAGTATTTGCGGATTAGTATAGATCCATATTTTGAAAAATTGTATGTATAAAAGATATGGGAACATGAAAGCAGTGGCATATTCTGGCAACTGTGAGGATGATCTGCAGGTGCAATTTGCAATTTGGGAAAATCACTCCTGAATTTTGAAGGCTGAACGTTAAGTTTGTAATGTCTTGGTTTTGAAGCCTTTATCCAAGTGCACTAAGAGCACCAGCTGGTTGTCTCTTTTATGTCAACTGAAGTAATGCATATTTTTTTTTACAAATCAGACCTGCATAGCAATTTTAATTAAGATTTTTCTAAAATATCAGGGGTTATTTTAGATCAAGGTCTTGGCTAGTAAAGTGTCTAAAGTAACAGTTGCTATGCTTTTCTGAAGTCCTTTCCTTGAGTTCCTTGATATCATTCATAATATTAATGTTGAGCTGCTACAGTTGCTGGCTCATTGAACACTAGCTCTTTTGTTGCATTTTATGATCTCTATTTTCCTTACTAATATGCTATGGGCCCTTAGCATATTTAGCACCTTAGCTGCTACCTTTCCAAACACCAATACCTCTGTTCTTCAAGTAGGCTGCAAAAAAGGCTGACAATGCACAGAGGGTGCCCAAACCAACTTGTTCTGCAATGAATTCAGCTGCACAAATGTGACTCAGTGCTTGCCTCTCTCTTTAAATATAATTGTACAGAACAGCTGACTCAACTAGCGTATAAAACTCTGCCTTCACATAGACCTATGCCATTTGACTTGTTGGTTTTGCTGAGTTGTGCCAAACATTCTCAAACCATTCCTGCAGGGTGAGCCCCTGCCAGAGGACACCATCTGCCTCCAAATGTGAAGTACTGAGTGAGACCTTTGCAGTTGGCTTCAGTGGTATGCAGAGCCTGTGATCATCCCTGTACAGGTGTTAGTCCCTAAGAAAAGTCCTCGTCCTAGCATAGTTTTAATTATTTGCCAGACACCTTCCTCTCCCACCTCATTTTCAGGGATGGACCTACCAACTCTCCACTCATTGGACTCCCAGGCTTTGGGGCAATAACTTTAGGGATGGATTAGTTGCAAGGTGGGAGGAATTGTCAAGGAGAGTGCCAAGGGAAACTGAATACCCTTAACCACATGAATGTGAAGTAGCCTGTGACTGCATGGTCCTCCATCGACACATCCAGCCTGGACTATCTATTCTCCTTTTAAAGAAAAATGATAAGCATAATGTAAGCACCATGTTCTGAATCTAATATTTGGCAGCAAGCAGAACAAAATCAAGGAACAAGCTTGATGCTGAAAAGAGTGTCCATTTCTCAAAGCGAGCCATGATGAGCTCTGTGCTGCTGTGTGTCTTGTCAAATCCATGCCAAGGACACATGGGATTCTTCACAGGGTTTGTGTCAGAGCTTACAGGTGTGGTGGCTCACACAGCTGTTTCCATTTTCCTGTGAACATGCCCCTTCCCTGCAGATCAGACAGGAAAACTCATGAACTTTGGTCAGAGAAGGAGAGTTAGCAAGCAGAGTAATAGATATTGGAGAAGAAGCTGTTGTATGAAAGAGAATCCGCCCCCAAAAAAAGGAAGGATATGCTAATAGACATTTGGGAGAATAAGAAAAGAAATAAAAAATTACTGAAAATTGTTATGGAGCTATATACTATCTCACTGTAACTTCAGTCGCCAAGTGCTGCTCTGGTGTACCCACTGTAACCCCTTCCCTCCTCTTCATTTTCTCTTTTGCTTCTCACTCCAGTTCACACAAATTAGCTTTTATTAATCATAGACCTTTTAAATTATTAGTCATGGGTTTCAATTCACTCACTTGTCACCTAATTATATCACTGTCTTCTCCAGGACTTCCATGTTTTAGATACTGATCTTGCTTTTGATTTTTCAGCCTATATCTTCAAGGTCTGTCTTCAAATCTTCCTGACCTTCTGCCAATAACTTCCTTACCATTCTATTCAACAGAAATGCCTAGTCCAGTACTTTTTACATCTGCTTTTCCAAAATCCAGTTGTATTGCTCGCATCAAAAATATGTCCAGAGATTTTACAAAGGAGAGCAGAAATTTGTCCTGAAATTACAATCTAGGAAAATAACTCTGATGAATATGCTATGATATTAATTCAGTTTAGAGAAGCAATAAAGGTGAATTTTCTTTTCAAATTTTACTTTAATAATGATTTTGTAATTATTTCATTTTGAAATACAATATTACAGTACAAAAATATTAAATATTGGAATTTTCACATTTCCAAAAAAGAATATGTATTGAGTGTTTCTAAAGGAAGTGGGAACTTCAGAATTTCCCTTCACTAATGATACCAAAATTGAGGAGGTCTGCTTTGGTTTACAAGAAACAAACACTTTGAAATCATAACATGAACTACAAAAGTCCTTCCTCTACACATTTTTAAATAAAATAACTTTAATATACATGCCAAACTACTTTCAGAAGTCCAGGGGGAGGAGAATTATGGTAATATATAGGAAAATGCTCTTTCAAAACTATTCTGGATGGATGGCTAGCATATTACAAGAAATATCTGATTTTCATATAGGTAAGAGTATGTTCAGGGTTCAATTCAATAGCTTTGCAAAGAGTTCCTGCCAATTTCTGATTGCAAATATAGAAAAACCTCATGATTTGAAATGTGCCCAACTAGAAGCAATCATAGACTAAGTCTTCTTTCTTGGTATGCCTAGTCTATATACTCTTGAAAATTCTTTACAGTGTAAACTGTCATCAAAGGATAATACAAAATTATATGTAATGTCTGCCTTGAAAAACATGTCAGTGTTGCATTTTAAATACAAAAATATAACTTGATTCTACTGTGAGTGTTATTAAAATCTTCTACATAAAGACAAAATTGTACCTTAAGATGTATTCCAACCCATTTCTGTAACAACTGAAAATAGGCTTGTGTGAATTCTTCAACAAACCAATTCTTTCCTAAGTAAAGTTAAAATTACAGACTCAGGTTATATTTCAGTAAAATAAGTGTTTTGACATTACTCATAGGCCACATTTTTAAGGCAAACAGAGAAGTTATTATCTCTTCCATGACACATTTGAGTAGCCACTTCTAAGTGGTTCCAGCTTTGAAATCTGAGGAATTTCCAGTCATGGAATTCTGCTCCTCCTGTCACCTATCACTGTTCACAAGTGAGAACAAAATCATCTCACAGAAACTATTGAATACATGAACATTTAAAAATAATTGCAAGCTTTTTAATATGATACAAACAAGACATGAAGTATTGGAGTTTACCAAATACAGATTAAGTCCTGTTTTGATTTTTAAAAGTGAGATTTTTCTACTAAAATTCTCTGTATCAGTTATATGAATGTGTTCACTTCCCCTTTATATGCTTTATTTTCAGCTAATGGTGATTCTTCTACAAATACAGTAAAGTAGTAAATTATATTGTGAGCTAGCATATTAAGCCCAGGGAAAACTGTAGATTCTTACTTTAAAAAAAAAAACAAACCAACCGAACAAAACAAAACCAATGAAACAAAACAACAAAACCAACTCATGCATTTGAGAGAAGTTCTTGCATATTCTTTGAGGTTAATATACTGACAGCGGGGGAAAAATATAAATCTAAATCTACAGTAAGAATAAATCACACAGATGAGAAAGTCACATATTAATCTCATTACTGGTAAAGGATCATGAAACAATGGAGCCTCGAATGTAAGGCTGAGACTTTCCTTAACCCCTTCAGAAAGTGATACAGGATAAAAGGTGGGGTAGTACAGGCACATTTGAAAAAACTGCATCCAGATGTGCTCTGTGGGCCTGATCCAAGCTGACCAAGAATGATAGGAAGACCCTCACCAATTTCAGTGCTATTTGGAGCTGGATCTCAGAAAAGCAACTTCTCAGCCAAGTGCCACATTACCAGGTTATTCCTGTGCTGTTGTGCCAAACACTTCTTCTCTGTCTTCAGTATTTTGTGTAATGCTTCTGGTTGGTCATGTCATAGCATTCTAGGGAAGAGATGGAAAAGCAGATGGAAATCTAAGAACAAACTAGGCACTTAGATGAAACTTCCTTGAAGAGAAAGAGAGAATATACAACTGGGAGAGATCAGACAGAAGTTTTTGCCAAGATCTGTGAATAAATGACATCAGGCATTTATGGAGGTTAAAGCAGTAACAGCCAAATTTCTCTCAACCTTGAGAGAACCCACTAAGGGCTCTGAAGTGGAGTAAAAGGAAGGACAATCTGTCTAGTATGCCTGCTTGACATATGTGTGTGTCCTGAACATTGTGCATAAGTCTCCAAAACCACAGCACTTCAGTATGCAAACTCTTCTTGTGTTGCAGAATCAACGTATGCATCTCTTGCATTACCTTGGAGGGGACCATGAGCTGGTTTTCCAAAGATTTCTAAAAAAGTTGTATGCCTTCACTGTTCTAGAGAGAAAATATCCATGCCAATTACAGAAACACATGGTTTCCTGCTCAGACTTTTAGCTTCTGTTGAAATCTAAATATGAAGCTAACCACAAATTTGTGACCAAACTGTCTTGGTGTCGAAGAGCCAAACTCCATCAAAATTCATAGAGTCAAACCCCACAACACAGCATATAGTTTTTCCCAGTGATTCTATGCATTTTTTTTTCTTACACCCACCTCAGCATTTCTACACTAGTCTCTAACTCTCCAGTTTTCCAGTATAGGTCATTATACAGACATTTCAAGACAATTAAGGCAAGGAGCCTTTTTGTTGTCCATGGCAGTAGATCAATGTGTACTGGCCAGAAGAGGGTGCTACTTGAATTTGGGAATAAAACATATCAATAACCTTTAATGTTCATAATTTCCATAAGATTATGCTAATAACAGGGTTAGTCACCTCCTTCTGCCACTGATGCTAAAGAAACTGAATAAAGGTGCATTTTTTTCCTGAAGTGCTTGTTTCAACTGGTGGTTCAAAATGCTGGGGAGTGATCTAAATGAAACTTTGGATTTATTCTCTGGCAGCAAACTAAATGGCACTAGGCACTACTGTTCAGAAATAAGCATTGCATAGACTTCTCATTTTGTATTCTCTCCAAAGATAAGTTGGAAGTTAGGTTTCCACTCCAGGTCAGGGTTTTTACCTCTTTGCCTTTTGCCAGACCAAACCAATCTCCTTGAAATTTCGTAAGTGTGTTATTCCGACAAAGTAGAACTTTAATGGAAAGTTTGAGGTATATTCAACAAGATGTTTGGGAGACATGAGGGCTCAAAAAAGGAAGCAGTTTCACCTCTTGAAAATTTTCCTAAGATTTTTTTTGGCTTTTAGTAACTGCAAAATGGCTTGGCTGAGAAACTAGAAATTTGTTTTAATCTTTTGTAGATGTTGATTTCTGTTTCCTTTGGCGTATTTTGGGGTGCTTCAGGGGGCAATTATTTAGTCACAAAAAGACATTTATACAAACATTTAGGGTTCCTAAATCCTCATGACAGGTTTTATAGGGCTTATGAAATCCACAACAGTGGAATGAAGCCTTCCCAGACTGAACAGACTTTTTCACAAGGTAACTCTTGTGATCAGGCCAGGGTAAACTTCATTTCAGTAAAGACTTTAGTAGATTTCAGTTGCCCTGTGAGAAGCAATGAAGGGTCCCAGCCACAGCACCATCAGGTCCTCCAAGACCTGCTTTAGGCAAAGGCCAACCCATACAGGCATTTTGCTTCCTTTTTGTCTCTACATCTGCTTAGAGCTCTCCTACTTTTCTCTGTTATCTGCACATATGTCTCCTGGCAGGATTTGAGGGAGAAGATAGTCTTCACCGCAAATCTAAACAGGTTCTGTAGACTATGCCACTCCCAGTGCATGGCCAGAGGCAGGCCTCTATGAAACGATTTACCTCAAGACACCCAGGAAGAAAAGTCAGCTTTCACATTCTTCTCATTGGTTGGTAAAATGTCCTGTATTGGCCCTGAGGACCACATCTCTAAGAGTAGTTAACAGTTTTTCAGCAGTTAACAAAACTTTCCATGATGCAGTTTGAAGGTTCTTTGAACTTCAGCAGTATGTGATTTGTTATTCCTCTTGGACCAAGGTATAAGGAATGAAGTAATTTACTGGCAGCATTTTTTTGTAGAATAATATTAAGAAAAAGCTGAGGTTCCCCAATGAAATATGAATGGAATATTGTCAGAATTAGCACCAACCTGGTGAAGGTACTGTTCCATTTTTGAGATTTTTGTGCTGCTCCCAACTTCTTGGATTGACCATGAATTATATTTTTTAAATTCAAAAATACAGAAAAGGAGGTAGGATCAAAAAATATAAATCAGAAAGAATGTGTGGAAGTTTCAGAAACTTGAAACCAGGCTGTCAGGAATGAGGGAGGTATGCAAGAAGCATAAAAGAATTAATACTAGACCTGCAGGCAGAATTGTCTTCCAAAGTACAGAATATTTTCTGAAAATAATTTAGTCATGTTGAAATGTTGACTAGAAGCAACAATGTGTAAAGCCAGTCCTGAGACAGCCACTCCATTATGAGTGAGATGTCCTTCTGTCACCGAACTTTCTCTGGTGTCTCTTTTCTCCTGTCTCCCCACACCTCACTTAACTATAGAACCTATTTTATGAAGGGAAAATATATTCTGAAGTGCCTTGCTTATAATCACCTATCAGCCTGCTATGTATGCAGTTACTGTATGCAGTTAACTGGCAGTTATGTGTCAGCAAGACAGTTAGTAGTGCCACAGAAGTAAAAAAGTGGTACCTTCAAAGATGATGTGCTAAATCTGCATTGTTAAACTAATGAAATCCTGGTGAGTTCAAGAAATACCGACTTGGCAGGGCAAAAGACATGCTAACAAAATGAAGTAAAGAATGAAGTAGAAGTGGCAGCTATCTCAAAAGTGGGGTAGATGTGAAAAATAAAGACTATTTAAAAACCATAGACAAAAGGAGTTCTCAAAACTTTGGTTCTGGAAGGCAAAGGGAAAGCAATAAGATAATTCTTTTGAATTAAAATCCTCTTTACATTTAAAAAAATGGCCATGATTTATAACCTTGTTTACAAAGACTTTGTAGGCTTCACTTTGCTAACTTCTTCTACTGAATGAAAGTCTGCACTGGATTATTTTCCACCCATTTGTTGCTTCTCTTTCACCAAAAAAAAAAAAAAATGTATTGAGAAAGCACTGATGAGCAGAAGACCAGAAATGGAAAACAGATCAGAAAAGAGAATTGCTAAGACATCTCAGGGCAACCCTGAATGTTGTCCCTTTTCAAATGCTTTCTCATGAAGAAACATATTTCATCCTGCAAGTAATTATGAGAACCAGTCATCATCTAAAGGAAATTTCTTCATTAAAATCCATTTGTCTTGTAATTTCTCTGTTCGCAAATATGCGGGATTTCTTTTTTTTTCCATTGAACAACTGCATCACCTTTCTTGTACTTGAAAGGGAAACTCCAACAAAGAGTGCTTGTAGGTTCATTATTTGGCTCAGTTATTTGCCAGATGTGAGTGAGGCTGTGTTTTGGCTAGCTTGTATGCTCTAATGTAATTTTAAACCAAATAAAAAATTAGATGGGATCCAAGTGCAGACCTGCAGCTAAGAGAAGCATTTTATGAAAAAAAGAAACATTCCTGAAATTTTATCTTCACTCTTCAGGTGATCTAAATTATTTATGCCAAAAACATAAATTAAACTCAATATTCCATTAGAAATGTGACAAAAATCCACTATAGAATTTTTTCAGTCCCATTAATCCCCAACAACACTCACCTTATTTTACCTTCAACGTAATATTACAATGTCTGGAAGGACTGGTTGTAAGGCATTCTGACCTCTACTTCCAATGCTGCTCCTGAGAATTCCAGGCTATCTGCAGACCTGGTTTCCATGTGTCCCAAATTATAATAATATCAAGAAAAGTATTCCACCAAACATATCCTTGAATGGCAAAATTTGTGTTTCTGGCTGGCAGTTCACAAGAGTATCTGAATTATTAACTCATCCACAACTCCCAAGGTGGCAGGTTATCTGCTGATACAGTTACACCCTGACTGAAAACTGTATAAAATGAAAAGCACTGTTGCATGAGAGCATTTGATAATTGATTTATTTTTTCCCAAGGGATGGTTTCAGAAGGTTGATAACACGTTACTGTTAACATTGTTACTCCAGAGTCTGCTTGCAAGATTAATTGATCTCTGACCTCTTTATCATTGCTATATTTATGCAAATATAAGTTACATGTTTTTATGACTTTCTGTATTGAGCTGTTTTATAGAATGGATATCATAAAACACTATCCTGAAGAAAAAAGGCATGAAATAGGTATTTAAGACAACAGAACCCACATGAGGAGGCTCAATGACAAAGCTAATTGCTGGTATCACCTGATAGTGATCTCTAACACAGTCTGTTTTTACAGGAGGATGTGCTTTTAGCACCAATCTATAGCTAATGTGGAAGTTGTAAGAGGATTTTTTTGATAAATACTCCTTTTAATTTACTGTTTGCAACACTGGAACCATATAGTTCCATAAAAGGCCTGTTTCCGGTTCGGGTTTTTTTTTTTAAGATCCTGCTTGACTTGAGTGAGTTTTGCATCAGGCCTCAGTTCTGTACTAGATAAAGCTCTTCCACGATAATTTTTCTGCTATTAATTGTAGACCAATTAGCGGGAACCCCAGGAGGTTATCTGAACTTTGAAGTGCACAAATAAAAATGAAAATCGCTTCTGGCTTGTCTATAGGAAGGAAGCAAAAAATACTATTTGTAATTGTTCAAAACCTCTCTAAACTCTCCTGCAAATAGGATTTGTTTAGGTTACTGGAACTGCTCTGGGAGTGTATGCATTCTTCACTTACAGCCCATCACGTATGACTAATGATGCACTTTTGAGTAGCACAGCAATCTTCAAGTAACACTGGTATGAATTTGAAACTACATCACATTGATTTCTTCCTTTCTTTCCTTCTTCTCTGCATATGTATTGACAATAATAAATAGGCAAATAGATAGGATGGTAAATAAGATTTCATCTGAACACCTTCATACATACACATATATAAATATTTATGAAAGACACTTAAAAGACAGATGTATGCATGACCTAGAAAATAAAAGACTGAGTAGAGAAATACTTTTTGGCATATATGAAAAATAGGTACAATTTTTATAGGCTAAATTCTAAGCACCTGTATTTGTCCTCAACCATACCTGTGTGAATGATTGTGCACATATATGAATGTCAGGACTCAAAGAAAGGAGAAAACAGTGTAAATTGACATCTATTCGAAACAATAGTGAATCTATTCTTAGTGCAAACTAACAGGAATGGAATGATGTTGAGACAGGCCTTTTGTTTAAAGGTTTTTTTAGCTGTTTGAAACTCAGGCAAGAGAAAGCTTAGACCTGTCTGGGTTTGTAGGATTTTGCCCTACCACCTCCACAGTTAATAAGCGTAGCAAAGCTTTGTGAAAGTTGTGGTCGAAATAGCTGTTCATAGCAGAAATAAAACATACAGAAGTAATTACTTACATTTCAAAGCAGCTGTGATTAGCCATAAAAAAAATAAGCTTTGTAATTATTACAAACATGAAAATCTTAAAATACCTCTAACAAGAATTAAACTGTGATCATGTAAAGGCCATTTGATACAAACTTCTAATCTGGTAACAAATTATTTTATTGGAAATCAAGCTGTAGTAACTAGAAATTACTTGAGGTCTAAGCAAGTAGCGTTCATAGTTTTATCTTCTATTTGTTGTGGTTAACTCTTCTTTGCCTTCCCTGGGGAAATGTAGATTGTCATGTCATTATTAGCCTCCTGCCTGTGCCTCCTCTCCACTTCCCTCCAGTTGCTTCCACTTAAATGGTACCAACCTTTGGGAAACAACACCCATCCTTAACATCCTTGAAGCTGCAACCTGAGAGGCTTTTCAAAACATATCCTTTAATCAGGAAATTATTATCTTCATATAAAAAGTATTCAGCAAATGAAGATTTTGTTTGCATTTGTGCTTTTCCTTGATATAAATGTAGGGAAGTATACAGAAGACAGTAAGATGCTCTCCATATATCCCCAAGGCCTTAGAGATACAACAGTTTGCTCTCTAGACTTCTTGTAACATATTCTTTTGCTTGTCAAGGAAGTGCATGTCCCCAGTGGGCAGGGGGCAAATTCACACACCTGAATTTTTCCAAGGTATTGTCACTGCCTTGCTAGAGAGGCACACTCCTGTCAGGTCTCCTGGCCCACCTGAGTCTGTTCTCCTGAAATCACAGCTTCCATCTCAAAGAAAAAAACCGCCTCTGCCTCTGAATGACCTACACAACAGGGACTCCTTCTCTAAACTAGCGTGCTCTTTGACAGTGGTGAAAACTATGTTGTCCAACCTGGTGGGGCTCGACCAAAATCCAGATTTCCCAATCCCTGGATGTACTCTCATCTTTGGGCCATTGTACAAGAAGTAGGCATCAGTTTTTCCAGCAAAGGTGCCTGCAGGTAGTGAACTCAGTGGACTCAATTCTGAACACAGAAGTGTTAAATGCCCTCTGAGCAAAGATAAAGAATATTTTGTTAATAATTCACAAATGAAGATAAGTGGAAAATAGTCATTAAATCATCTCAGTTGTGCAGCCACACTTTTGGAGACGTACACTTTCAGCAAGCTACATGTGCTGGGGAGCTTCTGTGAGAAAAGGTATGTGCGTTTGCTAGCTCAGATATTTGGATGTGTAAGAATATAAGAGTGATCTGACTGGGTTCCACACTTCAGGTCCATCCAGCTTAGAGTCCTAGTCTCAAAGAAGTCAGAAAGAGGATGCCCAGGGAAAGGTGTAAGTGATGCAACTCAAGAATATTCATGCAGCCTTCAACCATTTGTTCCTCATTGACGTTTTGAACCAGTTGTCTTACATCCAATAAATCTCAGTAGATTTTCTTCCATCAATACATCTAATTGCCTTTTGAAATCATGTAAATTTTCAGCATCTGAATTATCTTGTGATAAGGAACTTCATAGCTTAACTGCATGTTGACACAGATGGATTAGGGCCAGCTCATTTGAATCTCTCTCCTGGACCTGAATTACACTCTGGAAACTATAGTGCTATTTACATTTCACTCTCAGTCTCCTAAACTGGTGACTTGGTTGAACAAAACCTGAAAGCCAAATACCTGCCAGTCCCACTCAGTCTTAAATTTATTGTCATTACATTTAAGGTTTTTTCTGGGGTGATTTTGCAGTGCTGTGCCAAAACTGAAGTCTTAAAACTGGGCCACTTATTAGGCCCTTTCACCCCTGCCTTTCTCAGACTGTTTTATTAGTTCCTTCATATTAAGTGCCTTTCCCTTTGCTATCACTTGCCCTGGTTTGTTGTTGTTTTGGTTTGGTTTGGTTTGGTTTGTTTTTTGTTTGTTTGTTTGTTTGTTTTATTGTTGGTTGTTGTTATTGTTGTTGTTTGGTTTGGTTTTCTTATCAACAGAAATAGCATGTATTAATGGCAAGTACAACAGGAAGAATAAGAAATTTACATTTTAAAAATATAATCAGACTAAGCTGAGGTAAGATTTTAGGACACTGAAATCCAGTTTCCCTTCCTAGGGGAAAATAAAAATTCTGTTCATATCTTGGACTAGAAACAGCAAGGAAAGGCATTAAGTATCACATTGCTTTTTGATGGAATGCAAATGGAAGCAAAAGTTTTTCTGGTAGCAGTTTGGATCTTTAACTGACATTGAACAATAAATTCAAAAGATAGAAAGGAGAAAAAAATCTGATAAGTATTGCAAACATTTTGGGTTTGTCTTTTTTTATCTGTCTTTTTATCTGTGTACAAACTACAATTTTTTTTGTACTGTAACCTGCAGGTCATATTCTTGCCATTGTACATGCCATTCCCACTGTGGTATTACAGATAGGCAAAACAGATAAACAGAAGAAGCAAATGAACAGTCTTCAGTGTGATGAATGTGATTTATAATTAACATGGATGGAGAAAAGATTCTAAGCAGAGGCTTAAAAAAATGACAAGTCCTGATGTTAACTTGCTTCTAAATTCGTCTGTGAACCACTGATAAAATAGAATAAGAAAAGTCTTTGTAAAGTAAATGATATATTATTACACAAAATAATAGGAACATGCAGTGCTGTAAGTATAAATTAGGCATCCTGTGGTTGACTTTTGCATCATATAAACATACTAGTCAGTACAATGCTGAACACAGAGCCAGGAATGTAGTAACCAGTGTCCCTTGTCCAGCTATTAGTGACTCCCAAAGCTCTTTGGTTAAAGGACCTACATGGAACAACTCATGTGAGTAAGACAGACTGCCAGAGCAAGCTATATATGATGAATAATAATATATTTTTCAGAAATTGAGAGTATAAATATATGAAGAACAATTAAAGCTCACTGAATTAAATTAGATTTTTCTATTGTATTTGTTGGCATTGAATCACAAAGAGAAAGGAAGACTTGTTAAAAGTACACCTAAAATGATACATCTAGGTACATCGTTATAGTAATGCTACCAGTACATTGCAACCGTTGAGCGAAGGCCTAACAGAATTTCTAATATTTGATTTGGTAATTTTTGATATGGGAAATTTTCCACTAAAACCTTTTGAAGTTTCAAGGATGCTTAAGTGCTGAAAATAGATCAGGGCTGTTTTTTTTCCCCTTGTATAGTGTGGATACATGCTTAGAGAGATTATCATCCTGCTTACCAGTTTGTGGTGGAAATTAAGTACATTAAAGACATTTCTTCATGCTCCTTGGTGCCTTGGTTAAGGCTGTTCTCTACATCTGACATTCCATTAAGCACATGTCTTCTGTTATTTTCCTTTCTTGTTTTAAATTTAACAGTCTCCCTATTAGTGCAGAGGGCTGGTGAGACAGGGACCATTTACCTTGTGTGTTCACCTCTCTGCTTAGAAGGTGGACCATATTGCCTTCCACAAATGATAGCTTCCACAAAATAAATGTTTCTCTTTACCATACTTGTCTTGCTGGTACTGCTGCTTGCTTGCTCCTCTTATGACTAGGGAATGGCAGCAATGGGAGGTGCAGACCAGCCACAAAGGAGATACCATGAAACTTACTAGTAGGAGTCTTAGTAGTGCTACAGCCCAAGGATAACCCAAGGAATCTGCCACTATTTACAGAGTTCCTTCATCATTTAAGTTAGCCCAGGAATCTTTCCTGCTCCTGAAGAAGCCAGCTATTAGGATGTCCAGTCTTCTAGTAATCTTCCCCCAAGCACACAATTCTTTATTCTTAGAGGCTTAGAAGAGGATATGATAATCTCTGAGCTCTAATGTATTATGATACTGAGCATCAGTGTGGATACAGAGGTTCTCACTGTCTTTTATAACACTGTCATATTATAAAAGCACAGGACACAGCTCCAAAGCTCAAACTCATGTATGGATTGCTATTTTGTGTATATTTTAAAGGCTATTCCAAGAAAAAAGCCATATAAATATGACTCTGACATCCCAAAAAATTTGGATTGCTTTGAGGCAAAACATACGGTATAATTTTGGAATAAAGAATTTTTCATTTGTACATGATCAGCAAATAAATTAAATTGGCAAATTAATCAAATTCATTAAACAGCCTGTGCTCTGCCTTTGCAAAGTGGGGTGCAAGAGCTCTGCAGGTACAAATGTAGCTCTGAGTGTACAGTCATTACACGTCTACCCCACAGATGTCTTTCTGACATAATATGTTTTGTGTTAAATAACACGTTTTATACCAATTGTTATTAAGGAAAGTAGTGAGCACCAGCAGTATAAATAAGCAGAAATTCAATTTATTTTTGATATATTATACATGGATGATGGCTTTGGCCACAATAATATAACTTTGATTATTTTATGATAGAATTAAAAATAACATTTACTCACTCTCAATAGTTTGCTAAATCATCTAAATCTACATTTGATGAATATGGCTAACCAGACTGACATGCTTCAACTGAACCAGAACTAAAAATTAGTTAAATACAGTTTTGTTACCATCCAAAATTCCAGAGAAATACTTTTCCCCACCAGCAGGCATATACATGGAAAAAGTGCTTCTGAAATCCTAAACCTCACATTTTCCTTTTAGCTGGCATAGACGTCCTTAATATAAAAATCTGATCCTTTAATAAATTAGAGATTATGTAAACTCTGCAAAATGCTTTTATAGGCAAGAACTAGCCCTGACAAAAAGCTTCTGTGAGTAGGTCTACTTGTATCTCTATCTTTTCCTCAATCAGCTCTTACACTTTTGTAAAGATCAGTCCAGGAAAGAGTCCCTGGCACCTTCAATCAAAAGCAGGAATTAAGGGACCTGGTAAATTCAAGATACATTTGCTTTTAAAATTATGGTTTATGTGTGTTGTCTCAGCCAGTCCAAGCTTGTTTCAGGATGATTAGTAACTGTGTATTTTCCCATGTGTTGGAGTAGGCAAGGATTTTGTATGTTTGTCAATGCATCATCAACCTCATTACAGCAAAGAGATTAGTCGCACCAAACACAGACACACAATGTCTGGAAAAAGTTACACTAGTACTCTCTTAGGACTTGTACTTCTTGCATTAGATAGTGAAAGAAAAGAATTCAGGTGTAGACTGCTACTTTTACAGCCTAACTTTGCAATTCCTTGCTGTAGTCTTTATTTACAGAAGCCATCTCATCAGCAGCACTACTGGGACTATTTCCTTGATTAAAGCCTTCGCCAGCTTCTGGCAGATAAAGATTGAGAGACATCATTAAAGATTATTTCTATTACTTTCAAATCTGGTCCTTCAAAAAAAGGAGTTGGACAAAAAAATCTGATTACAAACTGAAACTATTTCAACATCATAAATCTGCAGGCAGCAATGAGTGCTCTCTGTCTGCACTTCAAGTATATAAATAGGAACTCAGGTTGCTCCACTATAGGCAAGTAAAAAATTGTGTGAACACAGGCAAAAGCCATGCTAATAAGCCTCAGAGCAAGAAAATAAATGACCTGAGAATTAAGGCTGCACTACATATCTTCAGATAGCTTCCATGTAGTTTTATCATATATATTTGATCTTCAGTCTTTTGGGACCCTTTCCTGAAGCTTTTTTTGAGGAAAGACAAGCTAGAGAGGATGAAGGACTACAGCATCCAAAGGGGAATGTGATACAAATAACACTGGATCAGGCAGCTTGTTCAAAAAAGGCTCTTAGTGCCTGAGTGTTGCAAAGCCAGCTCTCCTCTTTCAGGGTGCCAAATGGCTTCTAATCAAGCACTTTGGTGTTTTTGAAGCAGGTTCCCTGCACGGGGTCTGGAATAAATGTGAGTGGAGTCTGATCATGTCTACCCTTTCGTAGTGACATAAACATCCCCAGAGGCATCTGTCTGGTCCCAAGGAGAGACTGGAGTAGCCTCAGGCTTTCTTTACACTGCCTTAGCCATGCAGCATACCTAAAGCCTGCACAGCACAACATGAAATTGGGGGTGAGGGGTGGAAAACCAGAATACCAAATTCTGCATGATATCTGCTGGGCAGGCAGAGGATCTGGATAAACTGGCTTCCATCTATTTTGCATTGCTTCAAATCTATTTCTACATCTATATTCGCTCTCTTAATGTTTCCTTACACGAAGTTCCCATCCAGAAGTTCAAGGAACTTCATCATATGTTAAACAGTCTGGGAATTTATGGCAAAAAGAATTTGCAAAAGTAATGAGGTAAATGTTTAGAAAAAATTACTCTGCTTCTACCATATTCTCTTCAAACATACAATTTTACTATCAGATATTTTCAAACAGAAAAGCTGAAGTACAGGCTGGTAGTCATTAACAGCATGAAGAATATGAGATCCAAAACAGAAATCTGGATCTAAGCATTGTCCCCAGCCAGTCAGAATGGAACTGCACTGTATGACCTATTTCTCCCACCTCATACAATCAAAACAACTCAAACTTCCCTTTTTGAATACATGACAGTCACAACACACTAATTGCAACTAATTTGCGAGCCAAGAGTTATTCAGAACAATTACACGGTACAGTTTCCAAAATCCATGTATTTGAGAAAGTTTCCACATGTAGATTTTAAACCAAAAGTACAGATGCTAGAAAATACATAATGCTCCTTCCTTCCTTCCTTCCTTCCTTCCTTCCTTCCTTCCTTCCTTCCTTCCTTCCTTCCTTCCTTCCTTCCTTCCTTCCTTCCTTCCTTCCTTCCTTCCTTCCTTCCTTCCTTCCTTCCTTCCTTCCTTCCTTCCTTCCTTCCTTCCTTCCTTCCTTCCTTCCTTCCTTCCTTCCTTCCTTCCTTCCTTCCTTCCTTCCTTCCTTCCTTCCTTCCTTCCTTCCTTCCTTCCTTCCTTCCTTCCTTCCTTCCTTCCTTCCTTCCTTCCTTCCTTCCTTCCTTCCTTCCTTCCTTCCTTCCTTCCTTCCTTCCTTCCTTCCTTCCTTCCTTCCTTCCTTCCTTCCTTCCTTCCTTCCTTCCTTCCTTCCTTCCTTCCTTCCTTCCTTCCTTCCTTCCTTCCTTCCTTCCTTCCTTCCTTCCTTCCTTCTCAGTGAGCATTCAAGATAATTGGTTCAAATTTTTTTCCTTACACAGGCTATGGCCTTTATTCTCTGTTTATAGGTAAGTAATAGGTATTACTGTGTGGATTCATTTTCAGTTTAACAATAAATATCCCACTATGGACCTGGCTAACTTTTTTTTTTTGGTGGAAAAACACGTTGTCAAAAGTTCCCAGACAGTTCTAATTGTATGCTTGTTTCTGGAAAGGGAAAAATGAAAGAGAGGAAAATAACCATATTTGTTGGGCAAATCACATGCTAAATGCATCCTTCTGGTGGAACAAACAGACGTGGGATGACAGGCAGATTCTTCCAAAAAGTCAGTGCTTGATTTGGCAGCAGGAGATTTATGTTCTAGACCTGGCTCTGTCACTCACCTGATTGGGGCTTTACTTCCCACCTCTTTGCCTGTTTTGCATCCCTTATGTATCTTGCCTATTTAAATTTTTTAAAAAATTGACATAGCAGTATTCCCTTAAAATCTGTAATTGTCTGTGAAACCCTGGCCCTCTGTGGTAGCAGTACTGCCCCATTAGCAATGTCAAGCCGCAGGGACTCCTCAGTCTAGATCTAAGTGGGCAAAGGTAAGAAGAGTTGCTGCAGCAGTGAGAATAAGAGCTTCTTAGGAGCAGTTTTCAAGATCCAGTTCTAGCAAACCAGGCTGAGCTGCTTCCAGTACAACTTTCAGCCTCTAGTTGCAAGTGCAACCCTCTTAATCTCTCCATATTCCAGGGAGTTCTCTGACCCCTTGCGTAAATTTAGGGCTTTGACATCCTCGGGAACTTTTCCAATTAGGGACTGATACTGTAACTATTTACATCAAAAGAACTTCCCTGATGCCACAGACAGATACCAGTCTAAGCCAAGGTCAATGTGATGAAATCAGCCCCCAGTGCAAAACATCAAGCCTTTGAAACACTAGTACTTGTCAGGGTGGTTGGTTGAGGGTTTTTGTTTCCAATTGGCTGAATGGAGTTTAGGCATTAGATCAAATTCTGCCCTCACAACCCTGTGAGTCTGGGAGACATGAAGTTAATATCAAAGACAGCTGACTCAAGCACTGTGCCCACAACGTTTATCAATAAGTGTGTTGCAATAAGCATATTCCTGAAAGCATAATTCATTCCCAGTGTTAAAGTGACATGTTATCTTTATAAAACTAGAAATAATTGTTCTTCAGTAATATATTAACAGCTATGCATGTGTTTTATGGAGCCTTCCTTTGCATAAAAAGGGTTGTTAGATTGTGACAACAAGTTTTATTTCTTCCTCTTTTTTAATTTCATTTTTTAGCCATTTAGGAGGGTTTTTATCTATTTTTAGTTGCCTTGACTCATGTTTGAATTTGCTAAATTACTCTTCCCAAATGCTCACAGGGAGAGTCTTTTGAATTAATGGATAAAGCTAAACTCACTCCCATTCTGCAACTAAATTAGTATATTTCATGCAATTATTTATGATTCATCCAAACTGGCTTCCCATGGCCTCATAAATCTTACAGAGTCAGAACATTATGCCATCAACTCTGCTGTTTTCCTTTTTTTTCCGGGCATAATGCTCCCTGAATTGGAGAAAAACTGTTCCTACTCAGCAAGAACCAGTTATACTGCTGGCACCAGCAAACTTCATGAACTGTGTTCCACCTGACAAAAGGAAAGTAAGTATTTCCAATGGGACTAAGCACCTACATCCAAAACTGCAGTCTTCTAAAATCTTGCTTATTTGTTGCCACACCCTGGAGGTGCCTAAGCTCCACAGACGCCAGCTTTTCACATTAAAATTCCCCAGACTCCTGAAATTCTGCTGCGGGCATGTCCAGAAATGCTGCTCATGTCATGGCACCAAGTTAGCTCACACCCTAGCACCATCAGATCCAATGAACTCAACTTTCCTGTACCTGCACCCGTCTTGCCCAAGGGGTAGAGGTGAATGTTCACAAAACAGAGAGCTGCTGCTCTGCAAAGCACTGTGGCAGCAATTGCTATTCTCCTCTGCCACATTTGAGAGCTCCGTGGTCAGAGCTTTTACCCTAGATGTGGGAAAGCTGGGTTTTACACCCTCCTGCGCCTGAGGAGATCAAAACCCACGCCCTCGCCATGAGGCCAGGGCTGTTCTGGGTGAAAGTGTTCTCCACCCTGCCCTTTGAAGCTTTTCCACCCTACAGGAGCAAACCACAGCTTTGCAACAGCTGTGGAGAACATGAGTGAGCATGATGCTCCAAAGGGTTATGGCCCTCATGGAAGAAGGCAAAGGAGGTTTCGGTACTGTTTCCCTCCCCTAATGAGTTTCTGGGTATTATGTCCTAGGTCAAACATATACATAGTCTTTTTGGAGCATGTACAGGAAGGGGTTTCCCCAGTGCTGCTCAGGGAGATGCCAAGGAGGCTGGCAGTGGTGCATTTCATCTGGCACCCTGGTCATCCCTCCCCAGCTGACACTGCTGCTGGAGCCTCTGCTCCACTGCAGCTTCTCCAGGCTGGCTCTTCTCAGGGCCTCGTGAAGGCTGATTTTCTCAACTTCTTTCTCCTCGGAGAAGCAAAACGCCACCACCACTGAACAATGACCCAGTACAGCATTTCAAGTACATATGATGTCCATCATGCTCCACCTCCTAGCCCCCCCACAGGCTCACATGCCACTGTAGCTGGGGCTGTCCCAGCAGAAGCCAGTAAACACCTCATCCCCTCACAGCAGCCCTGCTTCCAGGTGACAGGGATACTGTTTGTCTTCGATTCCCATGGCCCAGGAGCTCTGCCCTGGCAGCTTTCTGAAGCTATTGTCTGTTTGATAAACGGCTTGAGGAAAATGGTGAACTGGGTTTCTTCTTTCAGGGGTTTTGGAGAATGACTTGCATATTTCTCCGTAAAATGCATCTATCTGGGTGACAACCCTGCCAGCCTGGGGCTGCCCACTTCTGCTAGCAACCATTGTTTCCCAGGGTAATTTTCATGAAGTGGGAGCAGCCTCTGGGACCCCAATTCACACTGAGCTTTTTGTTTTGCCTTGACTTTTGGAAGTCTCCAGTGACTCTCCAGTTTCTAGCAGTGAAGTCATATGCAACACTCAAGTGCTCTTTAGTCTGTGCCATTTTTCATGTGATAGCTCCAATTCCTTGGCCCACAAAGTGAAACCACTACCCCTCTTCATCAGCTTGAGTGAGTCCTTTGGCTCGCTGAATGCATTGTTAAAATATTAATTCTTGATCTTCAGCACTCTTCTTCTTTGACTTCTTTAGGCATGTTTCCAGTGGAAGTAAAACTTGCAACATCAGTTCGTCGGCATATGTGTGCTATCCAGAGAGCACTTTGCTTCCTTTTTCTGATGTCAAACAAACCTGACAGGGAGATACAGGTCTGACAGGAGAGATGGGCCCTGAGCATTTACAAATTCTCCTCAACAGGTATTACCAGATGATTTCTGTAGTGAAATACGTGTATATATGATGCATTATATCATTGCCAAAATGATCTTCAGAAGCAGGTTAGAGATATACAAAGATAACAGAAAATTTCATTAAAACCAGTTAACTAACAGAAACAGGTAGGAAAGAAGCCTTCACTACTGTTCATATTCAGAGAATTATTGTAGAGCTGGGGTTAGTGTTTGGGAGGGCAGGCACTGCACAAACAATCCTGAGCAGCTTACCAGGCAAGGACAAGGGCAGGACCTGGCTCGAGGCAATTGTTTATAGCTACCTCAAGAGTGGTTAGGGGTATACAACTAATACCAGGCATTCATATTCTCCATAAATAACTATGTAACATTGATGGTGGAACTCATTTTAATCTGTTCATTTATAAGGGATATGTTAATGTAATTTTAACTCGTTTCCCTACAAAGCAATTCCAAGGTTGATAATTTCTGTTTCAGTGCAACAGTCCTACATGTTTGGTTTTTTTCCTGTGGTTTGCAGTATTCATGACTATTTTTCTGTTGTAGAAGTTGACTACACTATAATCACTTCCAAATACTCCCCCTGACAAGGATAAATCAGCCTATGCTGAGCTCTGGGCTGCTATCACCATTTGCTGCCAATATCAAAGCCCATTTAAAAGTAGCTGGGGGATCTCAGTGCTGCTCTGCAGATACAGATGTTTAACATTTCATTACCAAATTTTTATGCTAGCCTCCTCTATGTGACTGAACCGAAACCTTTTCAACATAATTAATACTGCAGAATCAACCACTGTTGAAATAAGGCTATCTCTGTATATCTTCTCCCTGGCTGGCAGGTGCTGCTGGAATTACTGTTTACCCCTCCTCCAGCAATCCCTTACACTTCTAGACAATTTCAGCCCTGACAGGGCTTCTAGTAGCTCCAGCAGTCTGTAGAGTTGAGGATCGTGACCAGTCTTTCTAGGTGGCCAGCCCTGCAGAGCCATGTCCTTGCAGGACCCCACTGGGAGGAGAGGATGGCCTGGAAAAGCCCAGGCCAGCTCGATGCTGTAGCTGGCACAGATCATGAAGCTGTCACAACTGTACTCCTTTATATACAACTCAGCTGTGCTTTTGCTATTTTCATGCACTAAACACCTGCACTTCTCAAGCTGGAGTGCCTTCATACTTACAGATAGTAATAAAAGCACTGAATGGCTTTTTCACTTGAAAGAGAATTTCCCAGGCCATATATCAGCAAAGAAAGTTCAGAAGAACTCATTGTTTTCATGTGTTTTTACAGCCTCGGAAATATATTTTGGAATCATATCCAGGGCTGCATTGAAAGACGCATGAACGGTAGGTTGAGGGAGGCGATTCTCCTCCTTTGCTCTCCTGAGACCCCAGCTGGAATATTATGTCCAGCTTTGGAATCCTAAGAAGAGGAAAGGCATGGAACTGTTGGAGCAGGTCCAGAGGAGGGCCACAAGATGATCAGAGGGCTGGAGCACCTTGCCTATGAAGACAGACTGAGAAAGTTGGGGTTGTTCAGCCTGGAAAAGAAGAGACTCTGGGAAGACCTTATAGTGGCCTTCCAGTATTTCAAGGGGGCCTACAGGAAAGCTGGAGAGGGACTTTTTGTAGTGATAGGACAAAGGGGAATGGTTTCAAACTGAAAGAGGGTAGATTTAGAGTAGATATTAGGAAGAAATTCTTTACTCTCTTTTTTTTATTCTTTAATTTCTTTTCTGCCCAGAGAATTTGTGGATGCCCCTCTCTGGAAGTGTTCCAGGGCAGGTTGGATGGGGATTTGAGCAACCTGGTCTAGTGGAAGGTGTCCCTGCCCATGCAGGGGAGTTGACACTAGAAGATCTTTAAGGTCTTTTCCAACCCAGACCACTCTGGGATTCTATTCTATGAAGAAAATGAGCTAGCTTCACTGACAGGGTAGCTGTACCTTGTAAAGCTTTAAACTAAGTTTGTTGTTATTCTATTTGTTTGATATTTAGAAGCCCTTGTAAGACGGATTCACATCCTAGCTTTGGTAGAGACTAATGAAAATCATTGCCTCCTTTCTTCCAGCAAGATTACAGACCAACTGGTTTCAGTAATGTTCTTCATGACATCACACCTTAAGAGGTGAATTTTAATGACGCTCAACACAAAACTATAAATAAAACGGAAACACTGCAGGTAGTTTAGAATGACATCCGAAGGCTTTGTGAGGAGCTAACTAGAAGGACTGCTTGAATAATGTTAGATCACACAGTAATGAGATATCTTGTCCCTTTAATTTTAGGAAACGCTGTATTTGCATAAGAAAGAACACATTTGCAATGGCATCTGAAAAACGCTAAATTTAAGATAAGGAAAGATCATTGTATTTTGCAAAGTGATACAATTTTAATTAAAATTTCCATCAGAAAGGACTATATTGAGTCCTTTAAACAGAGCTATTTTCCCTTCAGCACGCTTCAGAACATGTATCACTCCATGTGGCAGCAGATACCCTGGAGTAAGACCTTAGGCAAGCATAAATCAACAAGCCTAAACCAAAACCAGCAGAGGTGAGATGGCTTGAATCAATTTAGTATATGGCCTATGAGTTGTATAAAAGTTTGTAAATTATAAAGTGATGAAAGAGTGACTTTCTTTTATGAATTAATTAAGCTTTATGAACTACTAGCAGAGGCAAAAGGATGTTCAGACACAGGAAAAAATACAGAGCCGCTTTAGAATGTGATTAAAGTTTTACACAATAATCACTCCTGGTAGGACTGATTTTTGACATTTTCAGGTACAACAGACTTAGACTTCGCATACATGTTTCACATACAAGAATATACATGAAGCATTTTGTGACTGTTTTCATGGGATACATATTTACTGCAGAAGAGTGAATTTGTGGACTGCCCCAGTTTTATCCCACAAGAATCATAGAATCATAGAATCCTAGGGGTTGGAAGGGACCTCGAAAGATCATCTAGCCCAACCCCCCCTGCCAGAGCAGGGTCACCTAGAGCACATCCTTTCAAAGGAAGATCAGTTTTGATCCCTGCTCCTTTCCCAGAGGGCACGTAAAGTCTATCCCTAGGAAAGCACTTGCTGCCAGCTTAGGCCTGGGAGTGCAATCTTTACCACCACATATCTTCAGAAGAAGCCAGATACTTCTGAATGAGATGCAAACCAGCCGGCACGCTAAGCTTGGACCTGCCTAAAATCAGTACACTCAGCAGGCAGCTGCTGAAACCTCCTTATTAGGGAGGGCTAAGGGCAGGGGATGGTCTGAAGCCCACAGGTGGCACAGAGTTGCAGGCAGTCACCTCTGCCCACTGCTGCTGCCCAGCCTGCAAACAGCCCTTCAGAAAGCCAAGAGGAGAAACTTCTTCAAAGAACCAAACAGCTCTCCTCATAACTGCTTTTAAGAAACAACTGCTCACCACACTGTTGTTTTTTTTGTTGTTGTTCTGGGATATTTTTTTATTGCTGTTGCTTTGGGTGTTTTTTTCCCAAATAAACAATCCCAATGGTAAGAGAATGGTATTAATTTACTTTCGTAGCCTGTGGGGTTCAAACCCACTACCCTCAGAAGAGCAGCCTGAATATCAGCTTGTGGGACAGGAATAAAACTTTCCACCCACTTGCCCTGCTGAAACTGAGCTGCAGTGCAGCAAAAAATTTAGGAGTCACTGGCTCAGAGCTGCTTGTTCATCTGACAAGGCTGGGGCAGCTCTGGGCATGCAAGGAGAAAGCCTGTGCTCTGCATGTACAGAGGTACAGCCCCAGGGGCCTAAGAGATGGTAAAATTAAAAGTGCTGTCTAAGGGGGGAAAGTTCATCTGGGATTTTGCTGATGGAAGGATCACAGCCCTGTGCCTTCATGCTTGTGCTGGACAGTGCTTCCACACCTCTCACCTGCAGCGGCAGCACTTGAGCTCTGATATCCACAACCTTTCACTGCTCTGTGCCTTTATGACCTCTTACAACCTGCCTTTGAGAAAGGAATCTGCTCTTCTACCTCTGGACCACGTTATGTCTTCATGGTGATACTGTAACGTGAATAATAAAATGAAATGCAGGCCCTTATGCTGCTGAGGTCAGTGAAACTGAATCTATTTACAGCAGCTGAGAAACTGCACAAATGTGTTTGTTTTCTCTCCTTGCTCAAGAAATCTGAACCCTTCATTTTCTGTTGCATGAAAAGATACCACATAATGATTATTTTGGTGGATCATTTCCCATCCGCCCTGAGTCGTTCTTTTTTTTTTGAGTTTATACTAAAGTCTGGACAAAACCCTTTTAAATGCTGTGTATTTGCCTGTGAGCTGCATTCTGACAAAAAGAAGGGAAAAAAAACCCACAGCACAACTTTTTATTTAGCAAAAAATGTTCTCAGGTATGTCCTGCAAAGGAGTAGGAAGCAGATTCCACGATCATCATAGCCGTGTGTCTGGGTAAATTCATGCAGGATATTTAATCAGAATTTGATAGCTTTTTATTTCTAACCTGATGTCTAAATTAAACTTCAATAATCCTGAGATGGTGGAAAACTTTTTTGAATGTTTTGAATTCCTTGGAAACAAAGGCATATAGGTTGAAATAAATCAGTTTCTAACTTGGGTTTGTGTACCTGAAAGGCTACATTACTTTTACTGCACACAGCACACTAGATGCTTAATTAGTCACTGCCCAGTACAGTGATTCACAAATCTATCCCTTCTCAGAAAGTACTTAAGTGCGTGCTTCTATGACCTAAATAAATTCTTCTGTATTTTTCAAGCAAGAGGCCATATTTTCAAGAAAAGTGATGTGGTAAGACCTCATACCTAGTTTACACTACTATAGAAAAGCTATAAATCATAGCACAGTAAAATATCAGACCTGGAAACTCAGAGATCTGAACAGCCTGCCCTATTTATGAAGACTGGGTGATAATGCTGACACTTTAATTGCTCCTTTAAGTTGTCTCAACTGATATCCTACTGCTCATTATTTTTGCCATCACTTATGGCTACTGCATTTATCTTAGAATCCAAAAGTCCACCTCCTGAACTGTCCAGGTGCCCAAATTTTCAGTTCTCTATGCCTTTCCACCATCTCAGTGTCTTATCAGCTAGGTACTTAATGGATTCACAGCAACAAAATGTTTGGAGCATACCACAAGTTTAATATGAAACATTAATGATGTGGACGCTCCTGAACTCTTTCAAGAGTAGATCTTTCCCTATAGAATTCATTTTAATCTGTGTGGATGAAAATTTACATCTGGTCAACTTCCGTTCTCCAAGTACCTCTTTCAATATTTAAACTAACACAGTACTTCACAAATATGTTTAAACATTTATGTCTCCTGTTGACTGTGAGAGGCCTATAACTCCACAGTACTGCAAACACAAATGGCCTCTTGTATCTTTTTCTGTCAACCCATCTGAAAAAAAAAAGGCTACTAACTGCAGGAGGTATTGCAGAACATCAAGAAAATTAACAAGTCTGAACAGCTGAAGAAAACAAATATTAGAAGCAGTTTTCCCCATAAAATTGTTCTCCCAGCAGATTTACTTCTATATTAATTGCTAGCATGAATACTTTGGATGCAATAAAAAGTCTCTGAGCTGAAAAGGACTAATTAATCAAGAGTTTGACATTGATATCCTCAGATAAACTCACAGGAGGAGAAAAGCACCTCTACAGAAATAAATTATATGAAGATTCACTGGAATTTTGAATGCACCAGACTTCTGCTACATAATTCAGGGGAAGATTTTTAGGTCCAAATAGTACTGAGTATGCAAAATCTTATGACACTTTTGCTCCATTCATAAATTTATCTGACAATTCCACCTTTGAACCTCATATTTGAAAATATGCAAAGAATGAACTTGCTTCTGGTTTTATTTTTATGAATTTATTTTTAATTATTTTTACATTTAAAACTGATCTCAGCTTCTTCAAATTCTTTTTCTATAAGGACTCTGTTGTCAAATCTCCACATAAACATAGCTCCCCTATTGTGTGAAGGATAGGATCATGCCTTTTTCTAAACTATAATCAAATGTGAATTTTTTTTTTTTTCCAGTTAAAACAATGCATTGTTTCTAAACAGGGCATTTCCATGAAGCTAAGGGTAACTCTACCTCACAGATTTTGAGAAAAAATATATAATTCTCTCCATCAAAGGTCAACCGCAGATTATAACCCCCGTTTTGCTTGTTGTGATGAATGCCCTTTCAGTGGACAACTATAAAATATGGCAAGCAACGTGTGAGAGCAGAATCTTAAGCAGAAAACATTGCCTTGGGTCCAAGAACCTTTTTCCATTATTTTGCATTATGTCAGTTTGCTAATACTGAATTACCACACTCCAAGTTAGTAGATTTCTACTTTTTCTTGCAAACACATCCAGAGGAGCACTATGCATCAATTAAAGCTGATAGATGCTGATTCTCAACTTCTGTGACTTCCAAGGCACTAAAAAAATGATTGCCAAGGGGTGACTGTTACAAGAAATAGTGATGGAAAAACAGATGAAGAAAATCTGAGAAAAAGCCATATCAATTTGGGGTCTGTAGGACCTGATTACATAGCAGGATTGCTGAAATGGATGTAGGTTTAGAACCCAAATGTAACTGGTAACATTACTTGAGAAATAAAAAATCTCTAGGCTGGATGCGTGCTGCAGAGAAGGAGCAAAAATTTGGAATGTTCAGTGATTTGCTCCTGTCATAGCAATATACAAGGAAAGGCTCTGACCAGACTGGATAGAGGTAAGCTGAAGGAGACATTAGCTGAAGTACTCTGTGACCAGACTTTAGCTCATCACATGCAATAGCCAAGTGTTGCCTCAGACAGCTTAACTCCCACTTCATATTTTGTAACTTCATTCTACAGCGTTACAGGACGGAGCTCACGTCCAGCAGCCAGTGACCAATTGTGAGCTTGTTGATCAAGGGAGTGCAGGAACATTTGGGGTGCATCCACTGCAAGAGAGGTCCACAAACACTAGCTTTGTCTTTCAGACTACTTAGCAGAGGCTCACTACGTAGCTGAGAAGCAGAGGGGACAGTTAGGCTTTAGCAGGTTTTTTATTTTGTTAGACTAGGTATTATTGAACTTTTCCAGCTTTAAGAGCAGGGTACACATGTGTTAAAGGAAAAAAAAAAAAATGCATTCTGTTTCACATATGCACCTATTTCATGTATGTACCAAATTCTTCAGATTTCAGTATTTTGCTAGTGAGATTTCTTCATTAATTAGTCCCTTTTAACATACTTTTATACATGAAGGCAGCATACAAAACTAACATGCAGACTTGCCTATCTCTAAACTATGTTTTGGTTTACTAAAAAAAAACAACAAAAACAAAAAAGAAGAAAATAGACTGGTCCCAATTAGCTGAGTCATACAACTAATTCATTATGCTGACTTGTCACAATACAGCTCTTCAGTAGATGAAGAACTGCACAGTTCTTACAGAGGCAAAACTCCCCAGAACAATAGGAGAAATGTGACACAGAAGAAAAAAAATGGGTTTTCACTGGTTTAGCAGGAAAGAACTGTTATGCAGCAGCCGCTTCGTATTATAGACAAAAGCTATGGTCCTGCTGCAGAACATGGCTTTGCAGAGATTTTCATTTCCTGACTTGAAACTAAATCCTGCAGTTTGTCCAGTTTGCTACATTTCTCCCCCTCCATGAGGTCTTGCAGCTCCACTACTATTATTTATTGATTGATTGTCCTGTAAGAAGGATCCCAGCACAGAGAAGAAAACACTTTCTAATATTCCAGTTGTCTATAGGGGTATGGGGGTATGTGGAGAGGGGAGGACAGCACTGTGGAGTGTCTCCACCTGCACTGACATGAGTAAGACTGATGGTGTTTCTCCCACTAGGAAGAAATGCGTTCTTTAAAAAGGAAAAAAAAAAAAAGTAACTTATCATTGGCTGGAGAGTGGCTGAGCCAGTAACAGTGCCATGGTGTGATTGATTTGTTTTTTCTAACACAGGCTGTGCAATATCAATGAGTTGAGAACACTCAGATGAAGGGAGGAACATTAGGTAATACTGATTGAATTTCTTCACTTTTTTTTTTTTCCTGTCCCAACAAAAAACATTTTCCTTGGAATAAGACACATTTGTCTGATTATACAAAAGGGAATACATTTTCCTGGTAAGGAGGATGTGCTTGTGGTTAAAGAATGAGCCTGGTAATAGGGGTTTTCTGTTCTGTTCTCAGATATTTGTCACGTCAGACCACATTCAGCTCTGGCTATCACAGCAGCTCCCACTGGCTTCAAGAAGAGCTCTATCATTTTAAGCCAGGTGTGCTGTTTCTGTCTGGGAATGGCACAGATATTACTCAGTGACTCTCTATTCCCAAGTGTGTTTATGAAGGTAATGTTCACTCACATATTTGAGCACTCTGAAGTGCTGCTGGAACACCAAACATTTTTATTGGTAACCATTAAGTCACAATCAGCAGTCCAAAAGGCCCAGCTGGCATCAGAAATTTTATTGTTCGATTTTATTAGGGAGCCATCCTTATGATTCATTACAAAAGTACACTCATCCTGTCTCTGGGATTCTTCTCCACTAGACCCAGAAGGGTGCAAGGAAGATGTTGTTCTTCTGGCCTCTAAAATGAAGGATTAGATATGTTCTCAGATCAGGAACAATTTTTGGAAATTACAGGCAGTTAAAACCATCTTTGTCTCTCTGTTCTGGTTTAGGCCTGCCTGGCTGTGGATCCTCATCAGAATCAGCAGCTCAGGTTTTTCAACATATCCATTTTCACCAGAGCTTCATTTAAAGAAGTTGGATTAATGCTATTATTACTTCTTTTATCAATCTGTTGTTCTTCAGATTTTTAAAATATCTACTTCCATCACATTTTCATACAATCACAGAATGGTTTGGGTTGGAAGGGACCTTAAAGATCACCCAGTTCCCACCCCCCTGCATTGCCAGGGACACATTCCACTAGACCAGGTTGCTCAGAGCCCCATCCAGCTTGCCCTGGAACACTTCTAGGGATGAGGCATCCACAACTTCCCTGGGCAACCTGTTCCAGTGTCTCACCACCCTAATAATGAAGAATTTCTTCCAAATGTCTAACCTAAATCTCCCCTCTTCCAGTTTAAAACCATTACCCCTTGTCAAAAGCCCCTCCCCAGCTGTTCTGTAGGCCCTCTTCAGATACTGGAAGGCCTCAATAAGGTCTACCTGGAGCCTTTTATTCTATGGGCTGAACAACCCCAATTCTCTCAGCCTGTCTTCATAGGACAGGTGCTCCAGCCCTCTGATCATCTTTGTGGCCCTTCTCGTGACTCACTCCAATGGCTCTATGTCCTTCCTGTGTTGGGGGCTCCAGAACTGGACACAATACTCCAGGTGGGGTCTCACAAGAGCAGAGTAGAGGGGGAGAATCACCTCCCTCAACCTGCTGGCCATACTTCTTTTGATGCAGCCCAGGATACCGCTGACTTTCTGGGTTGCAAGCGCACATTGCCAGCTCATGTTGAGCTTTTCATCAGCCAGCACTCCTTTCCCTCAGTGCTGCTCTCAATCCATTCTCTACCCAGCCTGTATTTGTGCTTGAGATTGCCCCAACACTCATGCAAGATCTGGCACTTGGCCTTGTTGAACTCCATGCAGTTTGCACGAGCCCACCTCTCAAGCTTGTCAAGGTCCCTCTGGATGGCATCCCTTCCCTCCAGCATGTCAATCACACCACACAGCTTGGTGGTATCAGCAAACTTGCTGAGGGTGCACTCAATTCCACTGTCCATGTCTCTGACAAAGATGTTAAACAACACTGGTCCTGTCCCTATTTTCCTTATAGTCTTCTTTTGTAAGAGCCATTTCTGCATATAGTGCTCTGACTAGCAGGTATGTATGCATGACAAGGTGAAGGGTGTCCAGTCTAGGGATAACAGTGCCAATAAGGTACTGGATTCCACCTTTTGGGGTATCAGAACAGCCTGTTACTCCAGGCTATTCCTGGGCTGATAGTACATAGCTTTTAGTCTTTATAACTCAGTACCTCTACCACACTTACTATAGATTGAGGGGATTGGCTTGAGCTCACTCTGTACCAGGTAACCCATTAATAGCGGACAAAATTGGTTGAAGTTAATTAGTGCTCATTTTGAGGTGCTTTTACCATCATTCTCCAGCCTTCACTCAAACTGTTTGAATTTGTGGAGAATGCAGATAACCATCTGAGGGCAGCTCTGCTAACATTTCCCATCACATGACATTGTGGAGAAAATTGCAAGTCCTATGAAAGACTGAAAAAAACTAAAACCACCCTACAAATATGTGTTCAAGGACTTTGATTTGTTTACTCCAGTCTTCAAAGCATTATGTTGCTAGGAAGGTGAAAATTTCATAACAAGGACAAGGTCATGGGAAACGTCTTAGTTTGGAGGTACTCACTCAACACAATCATTTAAGCATTGCTCTTATTCAGCAAAACAGTTATGTTTACCTTTTTTTATCATGTTCTTAAACATGCAGGCTGCAAAAAACATCCATGCCATAAAGATTTCCACTGAAGTTAGCAGCCATGCATGAGTATTTCTGAATTGAGCTGAATCCTGTAGCAACGTCTGCAGAAGCCTAATAATTTGTCTATATGCCTAGATCCATTCTCCTTAAAGAACTCAGAGCCATCCTCAAATTGCACAGAATAAAAAAATGGACCATATTAAAGAGGAATCCTAATTTTCTTAGTGCCCTGAGTGCTGAGAGCAAGTTTCTGACAGGACCAGGTCATATGTCTGAACATTCACCAGTTTCTGGCCAAACCCAGGTCACCTTAGAGCTACCAAGCCTTCCCTGAAGTGGCAGGTTTGTCTCTGTCCTGTGAGAGCATTAAGGAGGGTTTCGTAAAGGGAGGCTGCATTTGCAAATCAGCCTCCCTAACCTCACCTGTTCTCTAATCTCTGATTAATCACTCCAGGTGAAAACATAAAGCCACTCAGCAAGAAATAAACCCTAACAGTGTGGTCAATTCAAGAAGTGAAATAGAAACATGTAGAGCACTGCAAATTAATCCTACAAAAAAAGATAAAATGCACTGATCAGTGAACACAGAAACTGATCCCAGCCTCTTCTTTACACATTTCCCATTAAATCTTTGCAGACTGCTTCTTTAAGAGCACTAAATCCTCTACAAACATAACTCATTTGGAAAGCGGTTAACCAGTTTCTCTACTGCTGAAAACACATTAAACGAAGTGTGACAATGATGGAATTGTATACTGATCGAAAATTAAGCCTTGCCTACAAACTGCAGTCAATTTTTCTAGCAACAAGGAATGTATCTATGCTCAACCCTTTCCATGCCCACCCAGCATGAGGGGAGGCATGGACTGCCACTTGCATTTCTCTTAGCTCCCCACTGCCTATGTTGGAAAGTCCATGCAGCTCCACAGGTAGCTTCATTCACTCCAGTACAAAGTTCAGACTGGCAACCTAATGAAAAACGGTGAGATTTGTGCTTCTGAATAATTTTGTCTCATTTTTTATATATATTTTTAAGTGCCCACCCTGAATGTGGAGAGTGACATTAACTGCAGAAATATCAGAGTACTTAGTTATTTTTCACTCATCAAGACTAATGTCAGTGAAGAAGCCAAACACAGCTACAGCATCTGGCAAAAATCACAGTACACTGTAGCTGAAAATTCGCAGTATCATTCTCCCACACTTGGCACAAGTCCCACTTGCTGAAAGTGCGATGTCACAGAAATGTAGCTATCATGCCACTGCCAGCATTTGCATAACAGATGCTCATTAAAGGGAGGCTGAAGGACATTACTATAGAAACAGTTAGTTAGGGAACATCAGCCTCAGTTAAGGATAGCAGCTCTGGCCAGAGGCTTATAAACACTTGGAAACCAAAATGACTGATGAATAGTAGGTAAATTAATCTACTTTGCTTGTCATTTTCATTTCTTTTTCACTCTACTAGATTCTTATCCTAATTAAAGCTTAACAATTCCCAAATATAAAAAAGCATTTCAAACACTGGAAAGACAATACCAGATCCTCCTCCAAACTAATCTGCCATTCCAAGAGAAGTGGCGCCGCACATAATGCAGCGTAAAGCAAGTAAAGTTATACAAAGCCATGCAGCTGCACAAATTTGAATTAGATCATCATAAATCTAGTGTGTGGCCCAGTGTGGCCACCTCACAGTACTCCCAGCAAACCAGTCTAATACCAATGCTTTGACTAGCTTAATTGCTCTGCAAAAGGGGCTTTATGTAACGCCTCAGACAAGAGCATAACAAACTGATCCAAAGCAGAGTAGCCTTCTATTCTCCCCCAGGAACTCACATATCACTGAATGACAGCATTCACAACACACCAGGACAGTTCCAGCCTATGACAGCATCTGTCCTAACTCCAGATCAGCTGCTAGCACGAAACTTAAAAATTAGAAAGTTATATTAAACTACAGGCAGCACACAAACAGACACACACACACACAAAAGCGTTTGTTATGACTTGCATTAGGTTGTTCAGTCCAATTCTTCAGTGCCCTGAATTCATGTCATCACTCTGCAACACCATCATAACAAGGCACCTCTGACGGTCCATGTGATCATAGCAAAATCCACTGCAGTGATCACACTAATTTGGTCCAGCTGAAGACCTCAGTTAAGCTGAATGACTTCTGTGGGGCCATTAACTTCAACTTTCACAAAATCTGTGTCATGGTGGTGTCTGGTTTACGTTTCAGTGATGCTAAAAAAGGGCTGGTATTGTTACGCAAAAGGGCTCCCAAACTGGGCGTTGACTTCCATAGAGATAACATGCTCTCCAAAAATACTTATTTCCTTTCTTATCAAAATTTTTCCAACAATCTGAAAAAGGTCATGGACACCTTGTATCAAACATCAGTGTATTTTATATCTTATCAGATCAACACTTCATCTGTTTGTCCCAGTCTTGAAAGGAGATATATGTCTTATGAAATGCCTTCAAGAGTAGTCATGAAAAAACAAAAAAAGTCATCAGTGGAGGATATATTTCTCTGTCAAAAATGTACAAAACAGAATATTACTTTGTATGCATATAAATAATAGCTTAGATAGGATTGCTTTTTGGGGTTTTTTTTCATACACAGGCTCTTACAAATAATTGCATGAGTTTTCCCATCAGCTGAATTTTAAAATTTTAAAATAAACTTTCAAAATTAAATGTTATGTGAAATATCATGTACATTAAGCTGTTAGCATTGACTTTTTTTTTTTAGATTTATTGTGATTATTTAAATATATGCATATCTCTGTAAGAGACCAGAGCCATAGGAATTCCAAACAAATTATATTTCTGAGTAAAGGGTTCTTTGCTCTAGTTTATATATCTGTAGCTTTTAATGTAAATATACTGCAATAAAAATCATGAGAAAACTTGGCATTCAAACTTTCCTTAAGTAGTTGAAAAATTCTTAGCTTGAAATTGTCATTTATCTGCCATTTCTGAAAGGTCATTACATCCATAATATAAACCACAGTGTTAAAAATAAAGGCACTAAACATTTATAATAGAATATACAATCCCTCTTTACATTAATCATAACATTCATGTGTGTGTTTTATGCTGTAATTCTTTTTAGCTTTGCTTATATTTATTTAATCTTAATTGTTTCTATTAATTTTTAAAAATGCTCCACTGTACTTGCTATTTCTTTTTAATATTTCTCCAGTATTTTCTTGCATAGTTGCTTTAAGGCCTTTTAAATGAAGATTCTTTCTTCTAAAATAGCTTTTCACTGCTTTTTTTTTTTTAAAGAAATTCTTAAAATAGACAATTCTAATTAGCTGGTACATTTACAGTCCATAGTCTGCTGCTATTCTGTTCATTTAAAGAAGTAGGAACAGCTAGAGGCAAGTAAATGTTCTCTTTCATGTTTCACACTCTGATTATAAGTGGACACAAGTTTCAGGCTCGCCAGGTACTGGGGAGAACGCCAGCAAAAAAGGTGGATTTGAAAAATACACAATTCTGTGCAGGAGAGCACTGGGATAAGGAGCACCCAACGCCTGCCACTAGGCAGCTGCCTGATGACAGGTAATGTCTCCAGCAGTGCCTGAATTCATTGGTGCAAAGAAGTTTTAAAAATACTGTCTGTCCCAGTTTCTGTACTGAAGACAGAGTGCTGTTTGCTCTGTAACTGTTTTGTTTGGTTTTTTTTTTTACCTTTGTGGAGGCTTTTTAACAAAGCAAGTTCTCCACATCTTTTCCTTCTTACCTCTAGAAGACTCTACTTCCACTAACTCCGCCACCCCAACCTTTGTGGCCAAAAAAATCCTTCCCACCAAGCTCAAAGGCAAATTATTCAGCTACTCTAGGGGCAAAACCTACATTATCTTCCCTGTGCTTACTAATTACTTCCATATGCTTGAAGAGAAGCCTCTTCTTTCCTTGCTCTTTACATAAGTGTCAAAAGTATTTTGGTATTGCTGCAGTTTTCTTTGCAATGTTGAACTTATTTCAGCTTCCAGCAGTGCCCACTTTTCCCTTGATGTTTCTCAACCTTTAAATGCCCAGATTTTTTGCTGATAAAACCTTTTGTCACTTCTATCTCTGATATCCTTCTGAATCTGTTTCTGCAGTCGACCAGGTTAGGAACATTTCTCTATAAGCCTTTCCCCCAGCATGGGCTAGTGAATCGACACAGCTCCTAGTCTACTTGATTTAAAGAAATCCCAGCCTGCCTACACACTGAATACCTTGAACTGCAGTTCTGCTGACATCTTTAACAACTCCACATTTTTGCAAAATTTAGCTTATTAGGAGTTTCCACTTACACATCAAACCATGATCACGTCTCATGTCAACAGCCACATCACCTAAATTGTTGCCTATTTGGCAGATTTCTTGTCCATGGCCTTTCTATTTCCTGGAAATTTTTCCAGACTTGCTTACATGCCACAAGTTTGATGCTTTCATTTGAAGACTTTGTTTGCATTTCTGTTTCAGATAGCTGTCTGGTGTAATAAAAATCTTTCCAAAGTGTCGGGTCAGACAGTAAGAAACCATTTCCTAACTCTTTTTTACAGTTCAAATCTTGCTTATAGTTGGTTGGTGGGTTGTTGGGGTTTTTTTTGTGGTATGAATTTTTGTGGCTTTTGGTGGGTTTTTTTGTTGTTGTTTTGTTTTCTTTTGTTGTTGTTTTTCGTTATGAGGAACCTGCTTTAAAATGCTTAAACATGGCTTTTTAATCTGTTTTCCTAATTTAAAAAAAAAATCTCTATCTTGAAGTCCTTTATCATTTTTGTTTGTTTGTTTCTACATTAAGTAAAACATAAAAATGTCATGCCTTTTTAAATTCTCTTAATGTAATGGTCCTCTGACCCTTTTGTTGCTTCTTCAAAGCTTTTTTCCCCTTTTTTTGTTATCCTGAGTATGAAATCTTCGGTCTGCCCAGTGCTTCTTTACCAAACCACTATCCCAAGTAGTGCCATTTTTAGCTCACACTCACATCTGTGGATTTCCTGTACAGTTCAAATTGCTGTTTAAAACTTTTTCCAGGGCTGCAAATATAAATTGAAACTGCCCCATTGCATTTGTTTTCCAGTAACTTTTGTGCCAGTAAAACTTGATCATTAGAGAACTTATGAAAAGTGGTCTTGAAAAAGATGGGTGATGAGTCCTCTCATTTAAAGAGTACATAGTGGCTCTCTAAAAAATTACAGGGGATTGCTGATTTTATTTTCTTAAAACAGGTCTCTGTTGAGTCAAGAGATTGGACCTGGGGCTTTTGAGATCGCAAAACTGAGTCCAAGTAGCAGGAAAATAGGTGAACTTCTGACTTGATCTTTATAATGACGGAAATTGTTGCAGATATATTTTGTGGTGCTTATCCAGTACTAATGAATTTTTGCCCAGCTTAACAATTGTTTCCCACTTTTTGAGCAGAAAACAAAGGTGGGGGAAAAAAAGGGTTTTTTTTCTCATAAAATTGTTCATGTGACACAATTTTTTCTACAGAATGGCAAGATGGTCCAGAAGAGGCCAAATCCTAACTCGAGTCATTTGGGTTTAGTCTCCTTCCTCAGTAAAACTGTTCTTCAGACAGTGAAACTTGAAAAAAGGTTTTGGGACTTGGCCAAAACCCAAGTTCTCAAGTTCTGCAGTTTCATAATTCCAAAGCAATCCTTATAAGTTCCCATGAAGTCCAACCTTGTATATGGTAATGATAATTCTAATTTTCTGTCCTAGCCACAAACGATGAGTGTGACTCACCAGCTATGCTCTTTTTTGACTTGTGGATTGTGTTTTTTTTCAACTGTGTGCCATAGTGTTAAAATGCCAACTGTGGTTTCTGCCTGGTCCTCCTTTTCATTTGCCATTGCCTGTACATGTAGTTATATTTTAATAAATGAAAAGAGTTCTTACAAATAACCCTTATTAACAGCTTACATGCTATGTTGCACAGAGCAGGTCACCTTGGCTGAAGATCCTTCATTCCACCTGGAGACCTGGGACTTCAAAGCACATTGTCATACATCAGCCATCTGGCAGAACAAGCATAGCAATGAGATCTCCAGTCTTGCTGCAGGCACAAGAGCTGTTATAGCAACTCTTTCCAGGGTGGATGTAACTTCTTCTCAAGTACAGTTCACTGCAGTAAATATGCTGAAAGATGCTGGAAGTCCCAGCAACAGCGAAATCACTGTGAACAATTTGCCAGATATGTAGCTCTAGCATTTCTGCCACTCACAAACAAAACCAACATGTTTCTCCAAACCCATAAAGATGATAACTACAGCTGGTTATCTAAGAGAGCAGAATGCCCTAGGATGGGAAATGCTGTGGCTAGTTCTGCCAAATATTTTCCATTTCCTGAAATCATTGCTTCTGTGTCACTCACTGTGAGTTTTAGCCAGTTGACCTTTCTGAAAATGGTACTCAGGTGTTCAGGCCTCTGGATTATCAGCATGGGAATGAAGAATATGCATGGTTGAGGGTACCTGCATGCTGCTGACCTTCTAGATGCTTAACAATTTCCTCCAGGGTATTCAAACTATAGTTGAACATGATAAGTAACTGTAAAAGGCACATAGGATTAATTGTAATTACAGAGTTATCAGTTTGAGTAAAAAAATACGAGGACTAGAAGTCTTCAATGTGCTCTCTGTAGATTAACAGAAAGGTGGGAAAACCAGAAATCCCTCTGTTCTTGTGCTTAGTACAAGGTTTTTACAGCCATTTGAGGTCATCACAGACTCCAGCTTCTTTATTGAACAGGTGGACAGCTTATCTGAGCGTGTATCACCCCAGGGTTAATGTGAAACAGTAGTGACCAATTATATGACTTGCTGGGCTGAAAAACATTGATAATATAATTTGGACATGGAAAACTGACCAAGAAGGATTATTTATGATTCAAGGATTATCTGTTCAAGAAGACAAATATCCAGCAAAGAACATAAGAAGAAAAATAGAAAGTCTTAGGTGATGCTTAAAAGGCATGGATTTAGAGTGACTGAACTGATAAGAAAATGAGAGCTGGACCTGTCAGTGTTAAAAGAAAATGAAGAAATGTCCAATGATCAGAATTCAAGTTTGGGAGTAACTTTGTTTGTTTTTCTTGTTAAAAAAACATGTATGTTGCAACGGAAAGCAGAAACCTTGAGATGATAATGATGACTGCATTACTTGTCTGTGAGTTCCAGCGATTGACCAAGACCCTGTTGTGCTGGAAGGGGAAACCAATGAATGGGTCCTTCCTCATTAAAATTTCTAACCTAAATAGGGGGACAGGGGGAAAAGAGAGAGAGGAGATTGATATGAACTGTCAGTACAAAAGGGAATATAAAAACTATTACGAAGCATTATCAACAGTGCCAGCACACCAAAAGCCTACGTGCTGGTGTAGCAAAATTTGATTTGCCTACTCTGCTGAGAATCCTTGATCTGGGAATGTGCAAGTACATGTCTGAAAATCTGGGATGTGGGTGGTGAAAGAGAGAACAGACCTGGCTGCTAAGGAGAATGGCAGCAAGCCATGAGGCAACCTGAGAAGAGCAAGGAGTAGTTCATTTGATGTGGCAGTGAAGGAGGAGCCAGCAGAAGACCTGAAAGGAGGAGAGGACCATAGGAACAGGCAAATAAGCACCGCAGAAGCCTCCTGGAAAGATAGGATCAAGGTAGCCTTGTATTAGCCAAAGAAAGATAAATGTATGTTGCAGTATAAAGGTTCATGGTGCATTAATAAAGAACCCAGAGGATAACTCTGGATTGCCAGGAAAAAATTATCTTAAAGGTATTACAAAGAAGAGCTTAAATATAGCCTAGATTTGTACAACCAAGAGAGAGAGTGTGGATAATGCTTAGGGTATAAATGGGCATGAGAGTCAGGCAGGTGGTGTGTGTGGCACTGTGCAGGCATCAACTCTGACCTGAAAAGTTTGCAGTCTCAAATACAAGGCAGGTGTTCAAGACAAGCAGTGGCCAGTCAAAATGGAGGTGTGAAATGTGCTTTTAATGCTTAGTGGAGCTGTAGCAACAACCACAAGTCACAATTTACATAAGATGTTATTGCACAGCAGGTTCCTTTAATGCATTACAGAACAGATGTATTTTAAAGTGGCATTTGAAGTAAGATGAGTTGAGACACTGGCATGTTCCGACATGTGGAAAGCTGCAAAGACTCTGCTTCTGTGCTAGTACCTAGATCTGGAGCCAAGAAAGTACTGTAGGGAACTGAATCTTCTGGTTATACATCTGGTTTTGGGTAGCATAGCATTTCTTGGCTACCCTGCTGCTAAATAGTCAGCTAAATATTTACTTGCTTGCATTATCCCAACCAGACTAATGACTGTATTTTCCTTTTAAACTGTTATCAGTATGTTGCATACTCCTAATTGTAAGGATTTTTTTTTTTCATTTTACATAAAATGGGAATATGAGAAATAAACCCAAAATGAGAGTGATAGTAACATACATGTTGCCATGAGTTTTGGGGAGCAGTTTAAGCAAAGGGGAGAGGACACTGAAATCAAGGAAACTAGGTCAATAAAACCTCTGAAGCTCAGGAAATTACTGGTGGGACACAGAAATTTGTGTCACAAGTTGAAATTCGGCAGGAATTTATTTTCTCTTAAGAAAGCTGAATGACAGAGATCACAGACACACTGTTAGACAGATGTTCTCTCTCCCTGCTTTAAGGCATCCTCAGCAACCATCCTGGAGAAACATCTCACCCCTGCAGAAGACTGTCCTATGCAGTGGATTCCACCAGCTCTGTCGGGAACCTATTCCACTGCATCAATGTCTTTCATTTACAGCTTTTTCCCAATAGTGCAGCAAAGCAGTTCTGCTGCAAATTAAATCTACTCTTTCTTGCCTACCCCTCCGTGGACACAGAGAATAGCTACCTCTATATACAGGAAAGGTGCTGTCACATTGTTCTCATCTTCTCTTTCTAGACTAAACAGAAGCAATTCTCTTGACCTTTCCTCATGCAGCATGTTTTCCATACCACTTACCATTCTTGTTCTTCTCGTCTGGATTCTCTCCAGTTTGTATCTATCATTTTTAAAGTGCAGTGCCCAAAACAGGACAAAGTACTCAAGCTGAGTCCCCCCAGTGCCAACAGAGTAAAATAGAACAGTCACCCACATGATACATAAGGCACTCTTGCTAACATGCACCACAGTGACTTTCTTCTTTCCTCAGCCGTATGACCCACCTCACTCTTACTCACTTTAGGGGCTGTATGGTCTTCAGATTTCTTGTCCTGCATCACACATAAATATTTCCCATTTTGAATTCATGCTGTTGACAGCTTTCTCCCATTTTTTGCTCATGCAGTTCGTATCTGCAGTAAATGACACTTCTCTGTTTCTCTGAACTTACACTGCTCGTATCAGACCACCTCTCCAGGCTCTAATACAATCCTCCAAATTACTGACACTTCCTATCTGCTGGTGTAACTTGAAGATCCACTGCTTCATCTTCGAAGGCACTCATATAAATACTGAGCAGACCTAGACCAAGAAGTAGCAGCTGTTTCATGTGTATGTTATGATGAACTCATCTCCACTGTATTTTCCTAGATTACTTTTGAGAAAAGCATGTATGAGTGTGTGGAAAGCCTTCTTACAGTCAAGTTCTAGGAAGTGTACTGCTTTATCTTTACCTTCTTGGCCAATTACTCTATCAAAAAGAAAACTAAGGTGGATTTGTTTCTAGTAAATCTATGTAGCATTTTGTCATCACTGTATAATGTTCAAATTGTTCACAGTCTGATAATATGCCATAGTATTGTAGGATTTGGCTGATAACAGGATTATCTAGGTGTCTTCAGTTTATTAGGCTCCCGTTTTTCATAAAATCATACTGTCATAGAATGGTTTGGGTTGGAAGGCCCCTTAAAGATCATCTAGTTCCAAGCACCCCCCATGGGCAGGGAAACCTCCAACTAAACTAGGTTGCTCAAAGCCCCATCCAACCTGCCCTGGAACACTTCCAGGGATGAGACATCCACAACTTTTCTGGGCAACATGTGCCAGTGTCTCACTATCCTCACACTAAAGAATTTCTTCCTAATGTCTAACCTAAATCTACCCTCTTACAGTTTAAAGCCATTACCCTTCGTCCTATCACTACATGTCCCTTCCCAGCTTTCCTCTAAGGCCCTTTCAGGTACTGGAAGCCTGCTATAAGGTCTCCCTGGAGCCTTCTCTTCTCCTACCTTTTTGCAGGTAGATGTTCTGACCTTCTCTCACCCTGGTGTCTTCCATGGTATTCCATATTTCCTTTAAAATACTTGTTAGTTGTTCAGTGATTGCTTTTGGCTGCCTGATTTAGTGTTGCAAGGTGCTTATGCCTGCCTGTTCCTGTGTGTTCAATGCCTGTATGGTTTTATACACCTTACTGGAAGAAAGGTATCCATATCACACGCTGAGAACAGAAGCCTCCAAGGACTTGAAGGGATACAGTAACATGAGAAACAAACTGTATTTTCCAGTCCTTACTAATTGTGCCCTAGAAGACTACCGAGGGTATTTACTCAGTCAATATAAGGAAACTTTCAGCTGCAACAGTAGAGTGGGAAGGCAATTCCTGATTCAAGGGTTCACTAGTCATTTTGGTTCTGTTAGAACTAATGCTAACAAATATGAAGGTGTATTTTTGGAGGTGTGGATGATAACCAGCAGTCAATTATTATCTGACAACAAGAATACCTTAATATATTTTCCTTACCCTCTTCATATTTTCTTTGATCATTGCCTAACATAACACCTAAAGCCTGTGATTACAGTTTATCTTGCTAGTTAGTTTAAGGGTTAGCAATATTTCCTCTCTTTATTGGTTATCCCAGGTCTAGCATTATAACATATTGCCATCTATCTCAAATAGACTTAGAAGAGCAAAGTCTCTAATAAATGCTATGCATTATCACTGCTCCCTCTTGGAGTAACAGAAAGCATTGCTTTGGATTGAATGTTCCTGCTCACTTGTCTTAAAGGTTATTTAATTAAAACATGAGCAAAAGAAGAATGTCCCTGCTCTAGCCAAACATAAAATGCCATACTAAAAATAGAACTAAAATCCTCACTTTGATGTGACAATGCTCAGATCCAACTCACAAGTTAGTGAAAATCTTTGTGTAGAGCACAGAGGAAACCTGACTATCTCAGTGAAAAGTTATTTGTTGCATCGTTCCTCAGCATCTCCTGCTTTCTAAGAGACATGGAGAAGCTTTAGTTGGTATGAGGGCTAGCTGAGCACAGCTGGCATATTAAATAATGCACAAAAAGCCAAGTGATACTTGCCATCACGCAGAAAGGCAGGGATTTACTACTCTCAGTAGTAAAGGTAAACAGAAATAACATGTTTGTACAGGACACTAGAAAAACTTTTTTAGAAAAACTAAAAAAAAGTTATAAAATTATTTCTCTAGGCCTTATTCTTCTTATATGTCTCTGTATCAAAAGTAATACTGCAGAGACACTCAGAATTATATCAGAGTGAAGGATTTAAAGGTGGAATAAGATCATAGCAGCAGTAAAAGTGGTATGCTGTAAAGCACAGAAGTGCTGTAGTGAAATTAGGTATATGAGGGTTCTTCTGTTGTTGGCATTTATGTTTCCATTTCAAACATATGGTAGGGTAAGGGGAATATTGTTTTGGAGTACAAAGTCTTTAAAACTAACTTTACTGTAACCCCAAAGTATGGCTTAGTATCTGAGGATGTGTATAGAGTGAGTATCAAAATAAACTACTGGTGTTAACCTTCTGCATCTATTCAAAATGAAAATTTCGGGGAAATTTGCCAGCTATAAAAAAATAAACATTGCTGGTTAATGTCCCTGGACCAGAACGAGCTCAGCGTGAATAGATTTTATTTACATAAGTGCAGAAGCAGGTTCCATTTGCTATTAGATCTTCTAAGGTAAACTTTCTTGTATAAACTATGGAATGTCCCACTAAAATAGTACAGTGAAAGAAAGCCAAAATTGGGGGTTAAAATACAAAGGCTGTATTTATTCTCTGAAATGCACACAAAACCTCATACTTTTGCTGCTCTGTTCATCCAAGGATCACAAATGCAACCATCAGTTATAATAATGTCTATGTCTCCATTATATGTCGTCATACAGTAGAAATGGACCTGCAGAGCATAACAGTTAGTACCAAGGACCCAAAGTCCTCAAAACTAAACATTTATTTTGGGGGGTTTTGCTTCAAACTAGTTGTAATCCATTCCTGTTGGCTGGACTACTGTATCAGATTATGAAGCTGGAGTATGAGAACAAGAAAGGACCCAGCTAGCATATGTGAGACTGCTCCATGATGTGAACCAAAGGCTGGTAACTGGGGAGGATGAAGAGGTCCACTTCAAAAGCATGCCCTGATCCAAAATAGAGCACCAACAGAGACACACCCCAGGGAATTAAGCCTTACCCAGCAGTCCAGTGTGTGAAGCAGATTTCATTAACCTCATTCCATGGGTGGCTGATTGAGGTACAGCAGATTTACCTGAAAAGGAAGTGTCAGGACCATGACAAGGCTCAATAATTCACAATGGCCATTGCAGGGCACTAAGTCTACTGCAAATGGACAGGACACAATGGTGGAGTAGTGAGCTCATGCAGATAATCTGTATCAAGAAAAAGAAAGCACAAATATAAATTAGAGGGTCTGACTTTATTAAGTGATCTGTGAATGATCTCATTCACCCTTATCAGTGCCAGTGATAAAGAGGATAACAATTAGATTGTCTGCGATAAGCAGCCACTTAGAAATGTACTATGAGACACAGATTTAAGTGTGAAACATGAGCGCAAAAGAAACTGCAGCCCGCGGGTTGGTGTTGCCAGATGCAGCACATTCTCTTTGTCACTGGATGAAGAAAATGGCACCTCTCAAACAGCCCATCCACCTTCATCATGGCTAACTCCAGAAAAAGCTATACTTAACACAGAGCTTCCAGGGTAATCCACAGAACTCGATTATTAAGACTCCATTGCTATCAGTTCAGTGACTTCACTACCACAGAAATGTGTATGTTATTTTAACCAGCAGTAAGACCTAACAACATCTTGTTTTGTATGATGCATTCTGTGGTTATCATTTAAAGCAGAGCTTGCCATTGCTATTTTTGTATGTTTTTCTGCTATTTAATATCTGATAAAACAGCTATCCAGACTGGGTATGATATCAGATAGATACTTAATTATTATGTGGCTGTACCGGAAAGTGATGCCAGAAAATATAGACACCCCAGATGTGCAAGTGTTGGTTTTGGGCTAAGTCTGCATTTTTTACCAGTGAAGAAGTTTCATAAGTACATTAAAGACATAATTCTAGAGGACTCTAAAGCAAAGAGTTACAACAGAAAATGACCCAATTCATTGGTAAATTCATAAGAAGGGAAGCAGCCTGAGTAGAAAAGGGTCTTAGATGTGTCTCATTTGCAGAAGAAGGCAGCAGCAAGGTCTTGTCATGAGATAGGGTGTCAGCTATATTGGCTCCAAAACAGTTATTCAGCAGATGTAAAAACAACTGTAAATTACTATCTCCACTTCATGGATCTGAATGTACTGTACCTAGAGGAACAATGACTTTGTTTCCATGAAAGATCTTATTATTTTCTCTCCTAAGTGATTTTAGAAAGAAGTCTTCAATACTGTATTTGTTTTCTAAGTGTGCATTCGAAATCATTTGATCATTATATTAAGACAGGTGGATATGAGAGTAAATTTTATGGGAAATATTTTATAACTGCCCTTTAAAATATTGACATCTGATCCTTGACAAAAATTGTGCCGAATCCTTTGCTAATCTATAAAAAAAACTAATCAGGTTCCTTTCTCAACCTCCATTTCCAGCAAAATCAATTTACAATTGCTGTACTGTTTGAGGTGAACATGAAATGTAATTGTTTCAAAAGTCGCATCAACTCTGCTCGAAGGACTGAGCAGTGTGCCCTGTCAACCATGATCAGAGGCACTGCAATTCCCTCTGGAAATTCTGTTCCTTCCCTTCATCTCTATGGCTGAGTTTCAGAGTGTGATGCTGTCGAGTCACAAATATGCAAGTCAATAAAGTATGAAGCCATACAAAATGCTGCATTCATAGAAACTGTGGTCTGGCTATAAATTAGTCTTTCCCTGTCTGATAGTTCCCAAGTTCTCTTTCATGTTCTAAGCACATTCTTTCGGAAGACACTTAATTGTAAAGGCTTTAGTAGAGCACTAAAGCACAATGATAAATACTGACCAAAAGGTACTATTCAAAACTGGAGGAAGGTAAGTAGATGAAGAGGCAGAACCTCATCACGAAGACCAGGAACTCCTAAGATATTTTAGATGTAAAGAAAATTGTTTCAAGGTTTCTACAGAAAAGCTTTCAGCAGTACCATTTTCCTTTTACTCCATTCTCTATTCATAGTTACAGATGGCTGAAAGAAGTTGAGCTTGTGGAAACCAGCAGCCTTCTGTCAACGTCTAAATTGTTTGTCATCTTCAGACTCCCACTTAGCAATCCTCCTCTGGTAATTACACAACCTATTCAAGAGTCAACTTGGGTCATAGGTAGTGGCAGGCTGCAAGTGCAGCCATATTGTGCCAGTGTGAATAATAATGATGGATCATTCCAGCAAAGTTAAAATTCAGAAATTTTTTTTCTTATTAGCTACACTTTGTAGCTGACCAGATCAAAAAGCTGGTCATTCAGTACATTTCTTCATGTAATTTAATTTTTTTATCCTGGAGAATTTGAACAGCTGATTCATACTTTATTTGCTTACGCAGCGAATTTAGTTGTTGTTTTAAGAACTTTAAAATCACTTAAGGTCTAAGCTGTAAAGCAACAATCCCAGACTAAGATTTTAGAAAGACAGCATGCACACAAAAAAAGGTAGATTTTATTTTTTTGTTGTTTTTTTTTGTTTGGTTTTTTTTTTGTGAGTTACAAAACCTTGAGAACAAAATGTTTACTTCTCCCCCTGTTTGTTTTCATTTCTGGACAGTCAGATTTTCCTGAGCTCTGCATCAACCTCAACACAAGTGTTTAAGATATTTCCTTCTATATTACGTTATTGCTTTGTGCCTAGAATCAAGACAATGTTTGTAACCTGCACTACCTACAGACTCCCAAAAATTATCACATTATCTTCCTACAGTATTTCTGTAAGGTTGAATATCTTTTAAAGCCATTTGTCTGTTGTCAGGCTTGCATAGCATTGCTGCACATTGCTAGGATACAGTAAATGTTTTTAAAAGTGAAAGACCTCCCCTTTTTCCTATTGCTATCTAGAAAATAGATTTTATCCTCTCCCTGTGGAATAAATGGAGTCCTACATGTGCAGAAGGGTAGACTTTAGTCTTAAAGATTTATAGAGCTATAAAATTACAAGTAGATAGTTTAGATGGTGTGTTCTGGAACTAAGGGCTGAAGCCGCATCCTTAACAAATGTTTAATCTGAAAATGGCATTAGTATCCCTTGGAACATTATTTGGGATTATGATTATGCTCTTTTAGGTCTTTGAATTCATTTGACCTTCAGTCTGATCTGTCAAAGGTAAAATTTACACTGGGGCAGCCAGCCAGCCAGAACACTTCCCTTCCCTCTTCCCTTTCCTATAATTTGGTTTCATGGGCTAGGCAATATAGGAGAGAAGTCAGTAGCAGAAATGCAGTGCCGGCTAACTCAACATCTCCTGGAAGTTGCAATAGAGATTCTTCCACAGTCCAGGAGAAAGGAAGTGAGCTGGGAGTGGAGCTGCATGGTTTGAAATGACACCAAAGGCAATGACCTAGAAATCTTACGTAGGAGGGAAAACACAGACTGGGAACTGCAATTGTAAATTACTCAGGCTTTGCGCAAGTGGGTGAATCTCATTCTTTTTCTGACTTGTCATGGTGTCCCAGCATATTCTTACCTTCTTCTTCCATTGTTGAAAATAGTTTTCCTAACTCCTAGGCACTCATTGAGGAGCCCTCCATTAGCTTTTTGAGAACTGTGTAGCATAATGCATTTATCGTAGGCCTCCTTTTTATTTACAGTCTGGTTTTTCTACTCTCAAACAGAATTATCCCAAAATAAACACCAGACAATGAGAATCAAAAGCATGTGTAATAGCCGTGCCATTTCGTAATTACTTGCTACATCTTTGTTTGGCACACTGGACTTAGTTTAACAGAAACATGGTAGTATCACAAGGTCAGAGTCTCCAGAATGTAATCCATCCCTAACAAAGGCTGGAATTCATATGACACAGACTTCTGTACAAAAGTTCCAACCAAACTTAAAAATTAATCCTCTCAAAATGGTGAACAAGGTGTAGTTAATATGAAGAAGAGAAAAAAAAAACCCAAAACAACAAACCTGAAAAAGTCTCCTCAATTAGTTCACTTTTTCTTTTTTCTTTTATTGTTCTTTTTATTTTGTTTACAAAATGAACACCTTCATATATGCAAGACACAGTTGCTTTGTTCTCTTGGCTAGGTGCTGCATCACCTCTACAGCGATTACCCTGGATCTCATTAACTAAGCAGAGCTAAGCCTGCTCAGCAAAGTTACTCAATGGGGAGTTCTCCAAGACAAGCACAGGTGCTGGCAGGGCTTGCAAGCAGTGTTTTAATAAGAGTGGAAGTAGCATTCCTCCTTGGGTGCCGGACTCATGCTGGATCTCAGGAAAAGCTGTGCTACTGGGAAAATGACTGTGACTAGCGTCTAAGACATGCGGTGGTGAAAGATGTCACTCTGTAACTCATAGGTGCAAGCATACAGGTATATTTGGATATCCTGGAAAAATAAGAATTTGTGAGATTATCACAATTCTGTTCCCATGATGCTCATCTTGCTATTTTGCAATGCAAAGCTAACTCTAACCTCTCCCTCATAGCTCAATGCCACCCAAAGGTCTCCTGACAATTCTTCCCGTTTAATAATGTGTACTGAATTGAAGTGCAAGAATCCTCACATCCCTGCTAAACCTCACTCTGACCCATTCAGGATCTTTGCATCTTGTAGAGTAATTCCACTGCTTTCATGCACTTACTTAAAATCCTCTTCAGCTGCAAAAAATCCAACTGACTGGTTGCAAAAAGTACAAAAGACTATAAGCAGCATGAACATGTTATTTTAAATAGCCCAGGAGAAACTTTCCAGCTCTGTCTCCTCCCTCTTTGCAGATTGCTATTGGCATTGCAAGATTAATACTTGTTTTAATGGGAATTCCATGTCTCATGGCAGTGGGAATTCATGCTCTAAATCTAGCCAAGTAAATGAAACTATTTAGGGATCCTTCTCAGTCGTCAAGATAAAGTGTGAGCTTGTGATTTGCATGCTTTCTGTTTGGCTTCCTCTGCCTCCCTGCCACCCTAGGACAAGGTAGCCTCAAACATACAGCTTACTGACAGTAGTCAACAGCAGGCAATTGGCCATGCTTCTTCCCAAATTGTGTCTAGGACAAATCTGAGGGGCAAGGGCCAAAACCAAGCCAGAAAATAGGTTAAAAACTGAACAATGTGGATAGCTGTGGGAGACTAATCAAGCCTTTGTCTATACTGTGCACCATATTATAGAAAGGATGTAACCTATGGTCCCTGCAAAATGAGCGGGTGGCACTGTGACCTTCCATATGTTCCTGGCAATTAGAATATTACTGATAGGAAAAGAAGAGATCTTATTATTAGTGCTTTACTCACAATGAACAAGCCAATTGTCTTTTTAATTAGTATAGTACATACCAGCCACTAAGACCAAACTCATAATAATTGCCATATGCAGTAGCAACAGACTGTAGGTTGACCCACAGTGTCCCTTACATTTTTGTTCAAGTGATGCTGTCAACTTGCTACCTAGTCAGCAGAAAAAACAGAGTTTAGGCTAAAAATTATAGCTCATCTACCACCACTACACTGTGAAGTGGTTGCAATTGCATTTACAAGTCTTATTTTATTTTTTTTATGCTTCCCTCTTCTTTTGACTTGGCTGCTGTATTCAAACCAGTGGGAAATAGCTGACTTGGGCCTGTACAACACACTTCTCAAAATGATTCCTTTGGTCTTTTCACAATGAGAGTGATGCTGACACCTGTCCCTCTTGGAGGCTGAGACAATGCATTGCCTTGAAGCCACCAGTCAGCAGGTATGTATTTCCTGGCTGGGTAAGCAATCAACTGTGTACATGTGTATGCTTCTGACTGAGACTAGAGGAAATATGCATGCTGTACCTGAGAGCTCCAGACTGCTTTTCAAGATCTAGAGCAAGCTAAACAGGATGTGTCTACTCCCCAGTGCAACTGGTTTGGTAATTACTATTGCTGGGGTGGAGGAAGAGAAAGGCAGGCATTTGCAATAGGAAAGGGACCTGTGGTAGGCAGAAGGATGAGAGAAGCATGGAATCTTTACTAGTTTATCTACTCATTTGTTGAAAACATTTGATCCACAAAGAATGAAACTGAACTAGCAGTAAGTTACCTCAAATACATGAGCCCAACTTTTGTTTTCCCTAAACAAGTCTTTTTCAGTTGTAGCAATTTTAAGTGTTACTTGAAACCATTGCAGGTAGTGTCTCCAGGCAATTGAATACCTGAAAGATTTTTTTTTTTATTACATCAACCGGGTCAGCTCACACTGTTAAGTGAATGTGCTGTAGTCAACACTATAGACAATTTCATCCTTGTTCAGGCATGATGATACAGAAAGGCTTGGTTGCCTTCAAACCAGACTCACTAGATTTGTTTAGAATTGTTATTACAAAATTTGTAGTTGCATTCCCCTGTACTACAGGATATTTGTCTGGTGAGCATACAAAAGTCTTTGTTTAACACAGGTCCCAGAGCAACAGCACATAATAACACTCTCTACAAACAGCACTGAATGGGGAGATGGGAAGTTAAGATTAAGAGAACATGGACATTTGCATTTCAATAACACTTTCTATTGAACCACTTTAACGAATTGATAGCCTGATCCTACTTCCATTGAAGCAAACGCCAAAACTCCCACTGAGGTCAATGGGAGGCTTGATCTGACCCTAATTCATGAATGGCCAGATTTTGGTACTTTGACTCCCACTGAGTAAGATGTTCATTCCGTGCAATTCCACCTAGTTACTTATTTTTGAAGTAAAGCGCTTCTCATTCTCAATGTCTGTCATGAAGCTCACAACACTCCTTTGAGGTTCCTCAGTAAAACTGATGGATCTATTAAGAGCAAAGAAAATGTGTTAGCAGTGCAAACCATCTTGGTACTCTTTAAGCTTAAAGTCATGAAACATTTCCAATAATATATTTGTAATTTTTATGTTTTCGTTACCAGATGGTTTTACTACATTTTTATGATTTCCCTATTTCTTTTGTGAGACTGGTCAACTAGATCACATGCATAGTTTATCTTTGCTGACTGGATGCTAGCATTTTAAACCTCACTCCCAAGTACACCATAAAGAACAATTTTTTGGTAAGACTCTTCATAACAATGTCTAAAATTTGTGTAAGTACCTTCCTGGATAGCTGAGAATTAGCCAAATACAATGAACTAATAAGACAAATAATAACCTATAAACAGAATTCAGTGTGTGGTTTTTTGTTGTTTTTTGTTGTTTTTTTTTTTTGTTTTTTTTTTTTTTTGTTGTTGTTGTTGTTGTTTTTTTTGTTTGTTTGATTTCATAAAAATCATGGTATTGTATTTAGTGTCTTAGGTGATGTAGAGTATTTTGAAAGCAGAAGGGCAAATTCATATGTGGCTACCAGTGAAGATTGCTAAGAATTGAACACAAAACATACTTGTCAGTTAGAAACCTCTCCATATATTAATTTATATATTTACCTACATTGTACATGTTGCACAAAGTGTTAAGGTTGGGGTAGATTGTTGTCAGGAAGATAATGCTCTCCTGTCTCTAAACTGTGTTTTGACCTCTTTGTTCTTTCTCCCATAAAGGACACATCCCTTTCTGGCACCACCTGGCCTACCAGAGAGATTAAGGAGCAGTGGCTAAAGCAAAGTTTGTAGAAAATTCAAAAATCCTTCATTAGGACCTTTTTGTCACAGTTGGCCGTGGAGAGAGTGGAAGTGATGACTGAGAGTGGATGCAATCATTCAGTGATGCTGCTAGAGGATGTGTGTTACTGCAGCAACTTCTTTGTATTCTCATAAAATACAACTGGATCTTCATGTACACTTTTAACAAAACAGCTACTTTTTTAAAATTATTATTTTCAGTACAAAGTCAGAACACCAATGTCCAAAAATACTGAGAAAAAGGCTTTTTAAAATTGTCATAATAAACAACAGAAATGTCAGAAATCTTATGAGACAGATCAGATTTACAATGCAAAAGAAAGGGTTCAGATAACCCAAAGAATCATGAGATAAAATCAAATTCCAACTTTCAAGTATCATCTATCCCTTGTATTAACAAAAGATGATAACTAGTCTTATTACAAAAGTGGATTGATAATAGAATGATGAACTGAAAAGGCTAGAATAAACTAGAATTTTTTCCCTAACAGCTGTGAATATTTGGACAGTTAAGTAACTTTCTGGTTACAACTCAGCAGGAACTACTTTACTTTAAGCAAATATTGATACCAAATACACAATCAGCAGGGCTTGGAAAACAATCTGGTCCAACACTCTTTTCACTATCAATTAATTTTAATAAAAACACTAAGATTTTTTTCAAACGTGAAAGCAAAGACAAGATTTGTTCAAGCTTAAACAACAAATGCCAGGTTTTATTCTTATTATCAGTACTATCGTCATCAGAATTGCACAAGACAGCATGTCAAATACATCTTAATCAATAGAATTGAAAGTCAAAAGTAATTTGAATTCTGCAGTTGCATGAAGATTCTTGCTTTTTTTTTTTTTCTTTTAATATGGCTTAATCTGAACTGTAGTATTATTTCTGTAAAAATCCTCAGTTTTGTCTTCACAGGGATAAAGGGTTACTGAGATTAAATTGGACAATTAAGTTGTGCTTGTCTAGGGGCTACAATCCGCTGAGGTCTACTGAAAACTCTCAATAATCTTTGATCCACTCTCAACAATCTTTGATCAATCATGGTTGTTGAGAGAAGTGCCTGAAGATAGGAGGAAAGAAGATGTTGCTCCTTTCTTCAAGAAGAAGGACCCAGGGAACTACAGGCTAGTCAGCCTCACCTCCGTCCCTGGAAAGGTGACAGATCATTTCATTTTGGAGACCTTTGCCAGGCATGTGAATGACAAGATGTTGCTCAGGAGTAGCCAGCATGGATTCACAAAGGGAAAGTCATGCTTGACCAACCTTATAACCTTCTATAATGAAATGACTGGCTTAGTAAACAAGGGGAGAGCAGTGAATATTGTCTACCTGGACATCAGTAATGTTTTTGGCACTTTGTCCCATAGGATACTCATGGAGAAGCTGATGAAGTATGGGCTAGATGAGCAGACAGTGAGGTGGACTGAAAACCAGCTAAACTGTCAGGCCTTGTGGCTGGTGATCAGTGGCAGGAAGCTTGGGTTGAGGCCAGTAACTAGTGGGGAAACCCAGGGGTCAGCACTGGGTCTGATCCTATTTAACATCTTAATTAATGACCAGAATGATAGAGCAGCAGGATGGAGAAGTGGGCTGACAGGAATCTCATTAAGTTCTGCACCTGAAGAGGAACAATTCCATGCACCAGTATACAATGGGGGCTGTCTGGCTGAAAAGAATCTTTGCAGAAAAAACTGGTTGACGTCAGGTTGAACATGAACCAGCAATGTGCCCTTGCTGCAAAGAAGGCTAACAGTATCCTGGACAGTATCCTCACTAGGAGGAACGCTGCAAGCAGGTCGAGGGAGGTGATCTTTCCGGTCTGCTCTGGACTGGTGAGGCCATACCTGGAGTACTGGGTCCACTCCTGGGCTCCCTAGTACAAGAGAGAGAAAGACAGACTGGAGAGAGTCCAGCAAAGGGTGACTAAGATCGTTAAGGGTCTGGAGCATCTCTCCTATGGAAAAAGGTTGAGGGAGGTGGGACTTGTCAGCCTGGAGAGGAGAAGGCTCTGGGGGATCTTAGCAATTTATATAAATACCAGAATGGAGGGTGAAAAGAGGATGGACCCAGCCTGTTTTCAGTGGTGCCCAGTGACAGGAACAGAGGCAATGGGCACACACTGAAACACAGCAGGTTCCCTCTAAATATTAGGAAATACTTTTTCACTGTGAGCATGATGGAGTGCTGGCACAGGTTGCCCAGAGATGTTGTGGAGTCTCCATCCTTGGAGATATTCAAAAGGCATCTGGACATGGGCTTGGGGCAATGGATCTAGATGGCCCTGCTTGAGCAGGTGGGTTGGATCAGGTGACCTCCAGAGGTCCCCTTGACCATTCAGTGATTCTGTGAAAACACAGCAGGTTTTGAAATGAGACTGGATCTGGCTGGGAGCATCTCAGTTCTTGAACTAGAACTCTGCAACCTTTTGCCCTCAAGCAAAATACAAAGCATTGGTAATAATTAAAAAAGGAAACAGGTGAGCTTAAGGGAATACCTTTCATTGCACATCATCCCTGCAGGCCATAGCAGTACTCCACCATCCTCCTAGAGAGAAGCAGCTGACAGGCCTTGTTCAGTTCAGCCTCTGGAATCTTCAAAACATGCAAAACAGTCTGAACATAATGATCCCTGTAACATGCTCTAAGACTTCAATGTGAGCTTTTTTTTTTCTTTCTTAGGTGATGAAGAACTGGAAAATATTTTGGGAAATGGTGGTAGGGTTGCTGCTGAGGTGGTCATAACATGACTGCTGAGATGTGACTGTAGGGTCAATACCTTGATAGGACACCTGCTCCATGAGTAGGTATGCTAGTTACTATTAAGATTTAAACCAGTGATACACGTTAGTTCGTGTGTGGTAACAATAATGAGGTAAAATTCTAGGCCTCCATGTCTCTGTGAAATTGCAAATCCATTTTTAGTGTTCCTGATACTTGCCATATGGTTCAAAACACTGATCTGATATAAATTCACAGTGCCAGATAAACCACTTTCAAAAATAATGTCCAATAAATTTCAGTCTGGCAGGTATCGTACTGGTTCAGTTATCATGGGCCACCCTTCCTGCAATACTTCATGGGCTTCTTTCCCTGCCTTAATCTCTATCCTTTACATCCAAAGGTCATTGCACCCAGCTGTACATCATATCATAGCTGCTGAGATGTGATTGCCTGCTTTTTCTGCAGTGCCTTCATATGTAAAAGTGAAAACTGTCTGTCTCTAATACATGGTAAAATGACTTCAAGACTCGAAGGAAAACACCTTTCCTTTTACTGTGGGCAATGGTTGCAAATACATAGTACCTTATAATCCTGCAGTTCAGTTTTTTAAGCACATAGGAATAGATAATCTGTATAAAAACATTTTAGGTAAACAGTCTTGATTCCACAAAAAGGGGCAGATGTTGATGGAAGGTCCAGTGTTACTTGTTTTCTATTAAGTAAATATTTGGTGCATAAACAGTAATGTTGAGGTCTTTCCTCAGGATTAGAACTATCATATGCTGGAAATCCTGGACAAGCAAAACAAAAATCTCCTTGAACAACATTTGTAGGTAGGCAATCTGGGTGCCATTAAATACAAGATTCCATTGAAGTGATGAATAAAACTATGCAGAGACTAGCCCTGGATGTGGAAGTCATAACATCAACACTGTCCAGTTCTGCTGTGAGGATCTCAAATACTGTATCAGAAGAAACATTGCATTGAATTACAAAGACAGGAGAAAGATGCTTTCAAGACTATTTGCTTCCCACAGCAAAACTCAGTTTTCAGGTACTTAGAACTTGATGTATATGCAATCTGCTATAGATTTTAATTGAACACTATCTCTCTTTTCCCCATCCAAGATGGTAATGGTGGCCTCTTTGGCTTTATCAATACTTGCAGTAAAGCCAACCTCAGTTGCAGATTCTCTGCCAATGTCAATCACTATAAAGGTTGAAAATTGGTAATGAATGACACAAGTGACTTGAGAAGTAGTTTCTTCTTCAAGAGGCACATTGGCCTGGAGAACTAGGCCCTTCTCATGTGTTTCTACTGTGTAATTTTCAAAAGTTGACCAAATCACTCACCATTTGAGAGATGGTTAGTAGATATCTTCATCTTTTGATGAAGAATATCATATGATTTGGAAAACTGCTGAGCTCTTTCAGCTATAAACGAGGTTAATCATGCCAGATAATACAAAAACCTTAAAAATCAGGTCTTAGGTACGTCTAGTGAGGCACATACAATTAGAGATTATTCTAGCCTAATCTGTCCATGTTCTGATTCCTCATCTGTAAATGGAAATAAATCCAGTTTATTTCACAGCAGTCTGACAAAGATACGCATTAATTAGTTTTCTAATACCACCACAAGCACCATAGTAAAGTCTGTGAGGAAATTAATACTTCTAATTTTAGACGGGAATGCAGTAAATAAGGCATCCAGCCACACATTGAAGAGGGAGAATGCAGCTGAACATTGTTTAGTATGTTATGTGAGTGCAGCCCATCAGATGCACTGAATCAGGCACAGATCCTCTTAAAAATATGGTATCTGATCACATAATTAAAAATCAAATTATAATGTATATGTAAGACTATGAATTCAGCCTTATTTCCTGGCACTAGTATTTCACTTGGCAGCCTTAGTAATCTACCTCTTTTAACACAGGTTTTGTTTTAAATCACTGATGCTACCACTCTGCTCCTCCAGAAAGTTCTTCCAAGGGACTCCACCACAGTTCAAGAACTGGCAACCGAAGGTAGTATGACTGGTTGACCTTACCTTGTACACCAGAGTTCAAAAAAGTTTAACAAAGGTATCACAGATGTTTCCAGGAGTAGTAGAGACTAGGGCAAGTTGTTTAACTCCATGTTTTATCCCTCTGCCATACCTCTTTATGCAACTAGGAACAAATCTGGGAGATTGTGCTAAGAGATTCAGATCTTCAGTTAAAGGAATCAGGCAGGGAAACAAGATGGTTGAGACTGGCTTAGGGATCACCCATGCATCTACCACTCAGTCAGTAATGAAAACCTCCTGATACTCCTCCCCACATTTTGGGAGAGAATGGCATCTGCTTTATCAGGTCAGGTGTCCCTCAGTATGTATTGGGAGGTTTTAATTCCTACCTGTAAGAAGAGCAAAAGGCGAAGAACAATAATTTGCAGTCATTTGTCACACATGACCAACAGAAGCTCCAGAAGGTTCCAGACTCCTTGCCCTATGTCCCAGGTTCCCCTCCTTGAACCACTCTCACTCCCCACAGATGGGAAACTCCCAGTTACACCACATCTTACTCTTGCCATGTTCAATCACAGGAAGCCATTTGCCTTCATAATTTAGTACTGGAGACCCATGATAACAATTATGAAAGGGGCTTACCAAGCTTCTTCCTGTGTGATGATTTTCCATGCTGAAATAAAATATTGTACCAACAATTCAGTGTTACTGCATTTGCATCCAATGCAAATCCTGAAAATATATGGCAATCTTAGAGCAACCAGATGGAATTGGTTCAGAATTACGAGCACAGCATGAAAAAAAAGGACTTTGCTTTAGAAGACTATGACTGTCAGGCTGATAGGAGTTTGAAAAATGTTATCCAGCCTTTAAAAAATATTCTATCTGAACATACATTTCTGCTTTATTCTGGACCTACAACTATTGTGCTGTTCTCTAACTGCTGCCCCTGCCGAACTCCATCCTTACAATACCTGTCTAAATAAAATCTGCAGGGGATTTTATTTCAGTGTGAGATTGTCTAGATCACAAATTTTATAACTAAACATATTACTTCCAAAAATCAGAACAGCCACATATGTTCCATTCCAAGGACCTGATTCAACAATTACCTTTCATACTGAACTTTATGCTCCTTCCTAGTCTCATAATCCAAACTCCAACCTAAGATCAGAACATTTACTAGCATTGTTAAAAATGCTATCTCTGATAGACATGAAATTAAACTGAAAAACAGAAATGCAGAGTTGATATACTAAGATGAAAGTCTCTTCAATTTTCAGGGAAGCATTATCAGTTATCCCTACCTGTGAGGGGAGGGGTTTACAATGTTTTTAATTATTTTCTTGCTTGCTTTAAAGTGTGCCTACTGTTGACTAAGGAAAGATTATGTTTCTGTAAAATGTTAGGCTTTCATTCTTACTGAAGAATTAGACCTTTTCCACATCTTGTCTTTGAAAGTCAAAGGCCTATAAAAAAAGGAAAACCATTTTTTCTGCCACAGCACATCACTAAATGTAGGAATTTTGTCTGCATTAGGATGGTTGACTAGGAAGAATAAGAACCTCCAGTTAAAAAGGTTCCTGTGCACTGCAGGGGGGGCTGGACTAGGTGACCTTTAAAGGTCCCTTCCAACCCCACACATTCTATATTTCTATGTTTCTATGAATAAAAAATAACTCAGCTAAGGTAATTATTTTGCCTTCTTCCTACCTCAACCATGACCATTTCAGATAGAGAATTGCATAGTGTTGCAGGTGTCCCTGCTCCAGCAGTATCTGCCATCATGAGGCTTCTCAGATCCAGCTGTAAACTATTCAATGTCAGCTAGATGTAGATTGTCCCAAAAGCTCTTGGGAGCTCTCTTGCCCCCTCTGTATGGATTTTGCAACTGCAAGTTTCCATTGATTGGACGAGGGTTGCTTAGCACCCTTGCCATTCAAGTGGCAGTTTAATGAAATCAGTAGGTCTCTTTTCTGTCTCTTTCCCCCTTCACTTCATAGACTTCATGGATCATCTCCATCCCTCTGGCCCTGGAATGGCCTAGAGGTGAGTGTCTCTGGTCTCGTCTCAGATACTTACACCCCTCCACTTGAGAGGACCGTGCCTCTCTCTGCCCTCAGGTCAACTAGTGGTATTTTTAACAAATCACTGCAGATACCTTACTATCTCCTTTTTCCCTCATCAAGCATTCTGCTCTTCTATTCATGTTCAGTGTGACTGGACTTGCTTTATCACAGGACAGACTGTGTGAACTTCACCTTACAATGTCTCTGCTTATTTCAAAAACCTTTGAATTCAATAGGAATCTTTTCACACACTTCAGTTCTTTAGTAGACTGTTTGATCAAGATGAAAAAAAAAAACCACAAAAAAATAGAAGTCATCTAACAAATAATGGTGCAATATTTAAAAGAAAAAAAAAAGAAAAAAACCTAAATCCAAACTGAAAATTTCCACAGCCCTTACAGCTTTAGATATTGATATTAATTCTCCTGGGTACTGCATGTACTCTAGGTTATACTATATTTAATTCCCATATCACTACAGATGATATTCAGAGGTAAAGGTGAAAAAATTATAAAGAGGATTTTTTCCTCAACATTAAAAAATACAGCTTAGAAGTTAGTTATATCCAGTACAGTATCAGAATAATTAGTCAGTAAGATCTCAAAAACTTCCCCTGAAATCTTAAATATCTGCTTGTCCCCTGAGGAGCATGTTGCTATCAGGTTTTCTGTCCTGTACATGACAGAAGTTTTATTGTTTCTCTGATCTGCTCAAGTCTGCAGTGTGATTAAGACACAGCCTTTAATGGACAACTTTCCAAGTTACACTGCTCACCCTGGAAAAGTGCTCTGAGATACAGATAAAAGCAGTAAAGGGGTAGAATGGTGTGAATTTTTGCTATGGTTCTTTCTTCTTCTTTTTTTGTTTTTTAAGTAAAACATTTCAGTTTTAGGCACATGTCATCTGGTGTGCAACATGGCGATTATCACCTGTTGCTGCTGAACACAATGAAACGTGTATGATATAAACATCTATAGGATAAATAAATACATTAAACATATATTTTTTTTTACCAGCTCCAGCTCATACCACATCAATGTACAGTGGCTTGAGAAGCCAAAATTCAGTTCTATTGATTGCCTTGGAGAAAAAGATGACAGTCTAGGCTACCAGAAGGTTATAGTACATGCTGTGCTCCAGATCACACACTAAATGCCCTTCTTCCTATTCCATTACCTGGCCTCCTAATAACAGAATAACAAACAGGACTTTGAAAACAGAAAAAAGAAACAAAAAAACTATAGCATATACACAAGTACATTATATAAAAATATTCACGTACATGTATCCATACACTCAATATAAATAAATGCATTTGCATACTCACACACTCTTATGATGCAAAGAAATATGAGATGCAGGTTCAGATAGTCAAACAATTAATTAACTTTATAAAACAGCCAAACATTTAAGTTATTAATTTACCTCATTAATATGAAAATGTTACATTTTCCATACATTCTTCCACAAGCTCCCTTAAAGGACATGCAGCTGACATAGCATCAGCCCTTCCCATCTACTGTTTTTCTTACCATGTAGAGCTATATTTGGGGGCATTGCTGATAAGGAGTTTTATGAAGAATGCACAGCGATAATCTGTGGTAATGATTGTTGTTTAACTTAAAATAAAAAGGAGCAGCCTTTTAAGGTCAACATCAGGTCCATGTTTGGATTGTTTCTACTATTTGGAAGGGGTTGACATGTTTTAAATTACTAAGTAATGTGAAAATACATTACTAGCACAAGACTGTTGTCTATGTAAATATTTTATGGGTAGAGTCACCCGCCATTGGTTAATAAGGTAACACAGATTCAAAGCTATTTATGCTGAGGAATTTAAAAACCAGAAAATGTGACAGAGTTGATTAGGACGTAAGACAGTGGCTCACACACAGACTGTTTGTGTCTTGCATGTCATGAACAGCTCTTTTAAATTACTTAACATTGTCCATGTGAAATATATTAAATGAGTAACACAATGAGTCACCTAATGAACCCAAGTTAAATAGTTTTACTTCTTATTTTTGCAGAGATGAAAAAAAAAATCCTGATAGTCTTAGCTTCTCCTGGGTCAACTAATCTCATCAAAACAGGAACAATAATCTCCGACGTATACATGGCATCAAATACAAAAGGAAACACACATCTATCTTAAGTGTAGATGAATCCTCTCATCCTTGGCTTAACACTATGACTGGGGAGTGATGGCAGCTCATGGGCTCAACCTGCAACAGCCTCCCCCTTGCAACTCCCCAGTCTGCCTTCAAGCACAGGCAGCATAAGGGCTTCCATGCTGAGTTGCTCAGTTTGGACCTATTTGCTGCCTGGGTTGGTGCAGGTGGTCTTTCCCACTGCTCTTGTCTGATCTTCACCTCATAAAATCAAATGTAAGGGCAGCTCACACTGTCCCATTGCCGCCATGGGATGGTCCCAGAGTCTGTGAAACAAGGAGATGGCAGATGCAGTGATGTTGTGCAGGAACTGCAATATGGTGGCTTGTCTTGTGCAGAGCCCATCAGAGATGTGGCATGGCGTCGGTGGCTGGTAGGCTTCTAGAAGCCTTATTCCTTTGCACGCTTGCACCAAAAGAGACAAATTTCATACCACCCTTTCCTCCAGGCAATGCCTCAGAAGCCTGCCTTAGTCTTTTGCAAGGGACTTGGGGCTAACAAAACACATACAGGCATTGCAGCTGATTTTACCAAGCTGCACAATGATGAACTCTTTCAAGTCTTTCAAGTTTATTTAAGGTAAACGTTTCCATCACCTGATCACAAATTTCATCAGGGTCATGAAGGCTTTGACCTAAAGCCTCTGATGAACACTCTGGCCAAACAAAACACATGCCTTTGCTTAAAATCCTGGAACATATGGCCCAATTAATATGCATTCAAAGTGTTTGTAACTCAGCTAGTTCCAGGGAGGTCCTCAGGCAGCATTTTAATTCCATTTTACAAGTTGGTCTCCTGCAGTTTTGCTGTGTTTCATTACTTTTTGCACAAAAAAGTCTTATGTTCAACATACATTGTGCATGGTAATGCAGGGTGAGAGCTGTTCAAGAAGCTGCTGCTTCATATCATTGACTTTCATAGTGGTAAGTGTACAGAGGTAGGTAATGTTCATGTTTAGAATAATATTGGCAAACTGATACACCAGGATTTAAACCACAGAATATCAAGGCATCATCCAGACTTGGAGCTGAACTAGAGGTTCCTGTTCTTTTACCATGGGGAGCTCATCTTTGAATGTCCTCACTCCTGTATAACTGGTACCAGGATGATTTGCCAATACTTGTAGAAACCTCATGTAGTTCATCCAGCCCTCTCTTACAGCCAGGACAACACTTCTAGTTTCTGTAACCACTTTCAAGACATTTACCATTCAAATCCAACATTTAAAACTATATCTTTAGATGCCTCTTCTAGAAGGCTTCGTCATTGATCCACACTTAGATACAGAGCCAATGTGTTACCTTATTATGGTTAGTAGAACAGGAATGTGTGAAGGATGCTCATAATGAATTTGAAAGAAGTTAGTTATAAAGCCACAATTCTGCTCTAGTAGATACCTATAAGCAAGAGCTGTGAAGAGCCACAAGTTTGGTGGAAATACAAAACAGCAATTGTAGTGAAAGGGTTTCTGAAGTTGTTAAGAAGATGTTTTCCTGAGAGGTCGGGTTATGCCCTGGGCAGTGTCCTGGTGACCTGTTGCTGGGAAGAGGAATCATACAGGAGTGAAAAGATGTCTGGCTGTGCTGGGTGGCACCACGTGTCACTCTCCATAGGCCAGGTCAGAGCTGCATAAGCAGTGAAACTATTTTCATTAAAGTTTAGGCAGAGAGTCTCAACTTATGATAGACATCCTCACACATTACTATTGCATGTGCACACATTGCAGAAGCACAGACACAGCCACCCACCCTGAAGAAGTTGAAGACGAAAACAAAAAAATCCAAACAAAAACCCCAACTCTTATGTTCACGGTTTGGTGCTGTGAAACCTCACATGGGAATGATCTGTTTCTGGACTGCTATAATAAAATCCCCAAGAACTGAAGTTTATGATGTGTGAAATAATGTACATGGACAGCACTGCATTTCCTCTACTCCTCAAAATAACCCCCATTTTCCCATGTACATGGGATAGATCTTACTTTCTGAGGCCACAGCCCCGTGGAGCCTCATCCCTTCCATCCATCATTCCCCCCTTCAGTTTACGCAATAGATTATAAGCAATGTGTGATGTTTGGAAGCCACATCCTGCTGTAGGCAGGGCTGGCTGTACTCCCTAACGCAACACTTGAAGATGACTCTGCTTCCAGCAAGTGGAGTCAATGTGCTGGACATGGTTTAATTGGTGCCAGCTTTGTCCTATTAACAAGTGTTGGCTTTCTTCACTTGATGCATCAAGCTGTGATGTTCTGCATGTTATAGAGCCCTTATGTATAAAGCCTTTTGTGTATATTGCTGCCTGATTAGACAGGAAATAGTGCGTGGCACCAGGGGATAATTCACATGAGTAAAGATACTTGCATGCATATGCAAAACTGGGGCTCCAGATGCAAAATACATCTTTTTCTAATCCCTGAGCTATTCACTGTGTGTATGTCTATATACACATTGCATGCTTATTACTTTTTACTACTTTTAAAACTTAAAAATAAAATTGGCTTGAGTTTAGTTTGAGGATTGGCACCAATCCAGGACAATTCTTGTTTTAACTGAAAAAGTTTGTCCACTGCTAATTTTAACACAAATGGTTTATTTGATTAACATGGATGCAAATGGTAAGCACACTTTCTCTTTCTGTCAGGAAGACTTGGAAGCCTACTACAAAGCCTCGGAACCAGTGATGATACAGATCTGGGGAGATGTTCTTTTTCTTTTCTAGGAAAAGGTGTTTTTGAGAGATGTCTATTTTCATATCTGCCTTTGCTACCTATGCAGGAGGGTGGGAGCTAAAAGCCTCACACTCCCAGATGTCCACAAGGACACAAATGAGTGAGACACTGTGTCTAATTATCCCACGTCTTTCATCCCTTTTTAACTTAAATGAATACATGCTGGACCTGGCTCCATTAATAGCAGATTAGAAGACTGGAAGTACTATGCCTTCAACTAGACTACACCTTCAACAAGGAACAGGGGGGGAGAAAGCAAGAGGTAGTTGCCATGTATAGACAGTGCAGTCACTGAGAGACCTTTAACCTGTTTATCTTTCCTTAATAAAGTTTTTGCAATCTATGAAAGAATGACTCTGTTATTCCTCACCAAGCTTCGGCACATGACCCAGCTTTTTCTACCATTCAAGGAATGTAATTTAAACTAGATTTGGACTCCTCTGTGTGGCTGAGCGTGATGCCCATTGGAATGTTCAGCTTATGCGGAATTGTTTGGTTCAGTTTAAATAAATAAATAGCATTAAAATCTAATCATGGAAAGTGTAGCTGTTAAAAATAGACTGAGGTAGCATTCACCCAAAGCATCAGGAAAAGGTATGTGCAGGAGGGATTCCGAGAGCTAATTCATCAAGTGCAGGAGTAACCAGAAGACCGATGCTGGCGAGATTTCAGACACGTAAGCATCACCGCCGAATCTCCCCACCCTGCAGCAGGCGTTCCCAGCAGGAGTTAGACCTGTTCCTTTTTTTTTTTGCATTTCAACCACTTGCCTTCCCTTCAATCAGATTCTCCATGTGGACACTAGATCCTCCTCCAGCTACCTGTGGTGAGCCTGGCACCCAGCATGAAAACCATCATATACAATATTTCTCCACCTGCAAAGCAGCTGTTTAAAAATGAAGCAATATTAGAAATAATTTTACTTGTTTGTTTGTTTGTTTGTTTGTAGCTTTTGATGCTGAGTGTTCTTTGTCTGTGTCACAGTAAAGCATCCATATGCAAAAGATGTCATTAATCCAGATGGCAAAGACAGTTTTTGTCTTAAATTTTCTCACCTGTTGCCCCTCTCTGCTTACTTTCAGTCATCAGCCTTAAACATGAAACTGTTATAATTTTTGATTATGACATCTAACTTAATCAGGGCATTTAATGAAAAAGAACTCGCAAGACATTTTACATATCAAGTGTCATTATCCACTTGCGTTTTGAGTATTTGTGAATATTCATGAATAGAAAGAATATTCCCTCTGATGCAACATGTTTTGGATTTTCCAAGATGCACCATGGGAACAGACAAGAGGGCTGGCCATGGTGCATCATGGAACCTTTGAAGTAGCCTGGAATCCAGCAACCAGCCAGTAGAGCTTAGTCCAGATAGCAGCTGCTGTAAAGACCTGGGGTAGCTTTTCCAAATGAGCGCACTCCCTTTTTCACTAGCATTTTCAAGTGGAATTCCACTGAATCACACTTTTGTTTTTGCTCCTGCAAAATTAAATGCCCATGGAAAACAGAAAACTTTCTGACCCACTGTGCACTCAAGTGCACCAGGGTTTTTTTGGTAGTTGAATTGCTCTCTATATGCTTTTGACAGACTAACAATGGTGCTGTCGGCAGAAAAGGTGCTTAGCTGCTTGCTCCACCTGCACTGCACAGCGAACAGACCAATTTATGCATCGCTTCCTGAGATGCCTGGTTACAGTTAGATTTGGTTTAAGTTACTACTGATTACATCTTGCTTTAGAATACTGATTTACACATGAAATCTCTGCAGGAACTGACTGAACAGTGGGCTAGATCTTCCTGCCCTGAGGACCAGGTGGACAGCCCAGAGCAATGATTGTATCCCTACTCCAAAAGTCAGCTCTCCCTATGCCTCAGTTTAGCCTAGTTCTGCATAACACTAGTAATCTCCCTATCCCCAAACCTTCTAATTTCCATATATAAGACAGACAAGCACTGGGATTACATCAGTATTTTTCAGAAAGGAAATCCAGGACTCAAGGTCATTCAGCCCCAGACAGATTTCCTGAGTCTTCTTCCAATGACCTGAGGTTGCTGCTATTGGCTCAGACAAGTCTCAATTCAGATGTAAAGTGTCAGGGGTGACAACAGGTCACCCTGAGACATGCAATTAAGGACTTTAGAAAATGTGTGTCCTTTTTAAGCTTTTTAGGAATGAGTAAAGGAGGTAAAAGATCTATGAGAAATACGTACATACATGATGCATGTTGCCTAGAGAAAGCTATATAAGACTTCCAGTTCATTCACTTGTAAATTTATTAAAGGATCCAAGAGCATGCAGGTGCCAAAATAATCGTTTCTCTGACACTCTGCTTCTAAAAACTGCTAAATGAATCTTCCTCCTTTGCCCCCATACATCTAACCATTAACAGACCAACTACTCCATTTGCACGCTGCGGCCAATGGCTTATTTACATTTGATGGGGAAAGCCTGGAAAGCTCACAGTTTGAAATCTTATCTGAGTATGGCCCAGAGCAATGCAAAACAGAACAAAGAAGAGAAGAGCTAGTGGCATTTAAAGCTGAGATGCCACAGAGCACAGACGGGATCCAAGAGAGTAAATAAAACCTAAGAGAAGGAGCAGCATGGCAGAAGAAGCCGGACAGGTCTGCTCTTCTCTGAGCCAGCAGCAGCCTGGGCCGGTGCCTCTGGGTGCCTGAGGGCAGCAGGGTGTGACAGCTCCAGAAGCCATGCAGCCACACAGCTGTGGCACTCAGCCCCGGCTACTAACATCCACTCAGCCCTGGCTACTAACATCCGCTGGGTGTGACCAGTCAGCCGTGGAGTTGCTAGGATGTGGAAATATTGCCCACAGTCCCAGGGCTGTCTGTTCCTCTGGATGGCTGACCCATTACCAGCCCTGCAGAGTGTACCTGAGCTCTGAGTGGAGGAAAAAAAGAAAGCCATGACAGATGAATAACAAACAAAGCAGGGCCAAACAGGGGTCCAACAGGGATGACAGTGGGAAAACATAGCTGTACAAATGGTTTTGAATATGAGAAGTCTGAAATTGGAAAAAAAACCCAACATGTTGTTTCCTCATACTCTTGAACTGGACAGCATGCCTCAGTATTGCTCTATACTGCTCAGCAGAACTGTGAAGCAAATCACATCTATCTGCTGAGGTACACATTCATCATCTGTTTCTAAAGAATGCACTGTCTGGCCCAGAGAAGCCCCATGGGTTCCTGGAGGCTCTTAGGTTGTGAGTTTCTCACCTCCAACACCTTCCACACCATAAACTCAAAGTTCCTTTATTGTTGCATATGGGAAGATCACAGAACACCCACTGTAGTGCAACTCTTCCTTTTCAAACATCCGTTTCCCGGTTGTCAACTTTTTTCCTATACCACCTCTCATGTAGCTGTGACTAGTCACTCCCTTTCCTTCCTCCTGCTCTGAGACCTGTAGCTCCACCACTGTAAAAATAGCTGGTGTGGAACTTCTCCGGCTAGAGAACTGAAACAGCTGTGGTTGCTTGAAACGTGGAAGGACTGCCCAAATGATTCATCTTGCTGCTCTTCCCCAGCCCTATTCTTGTTTGCTGCTTTTCCAAAACATTAATTCTTACTTGCAGATAGATGGTTGTTGTGGCTGTGCTGAGGAAACTCTCCTGATGCACCATGGGAAAGAGAAAAGGAAGCTTTAAGAGATACCTCTCATACTCTTGCGGTTATTTGCTGACTTTTCCTTAAGTAGTCAGGAGTAAAAATATGCTGTATACAACACACAGATAGAAGATATTTCATCTAAAGCAAATAGAATAAGCAATAAAAATAAAAGCAAAGAGACTGAGTCTAAAACATCACTCATCAGTAAAAGCCTCATTCTGACATATGGTTGTGTTAATAGTTTTGTGTGATAATTAAATATAACAGGGAAGAACACATTTTTTATTTTTTTTAAACACAGGTTTTAAAATGAAGCAAAAATCAAAGCAAGTGGATGCATATGTCCATTAACTGCATGGGAAGCAGAGTTACTTCTGTCTGATCACAACTTTTGAAATCTAGGCTAAAGATTATTGTCAGATGACCATTAATACATACCACGGTTTCAAAGGGTATCCATTTGCCCTATTAAATTTTATAAGAACAATTTCTTTGGAAAAGGCCAGTAAAGCCCATTAGATTTTCTGCTGAGAAAATAAATGCTAGCTGGTGTACAAGTCTGGGAAGATAGAAATTATTGAAATTCAGAAATAATGCAAGTTTTCCTTAACCAAAATGTTCTGTTCCTCTGCACTGTTACATTTGTCAGACTGAATGGTCTGTTAGTGCTCTTTTTTTGTTTTCCCTTTTCTTAATGGTGTAGTTTTGAAAAGGCTGTTTACAAACATACGTTGGGATGATAATCTCCAACAAAGACCAAGCTGGTTTAAAGAGCAAGCTCCTCCTACAAGGACCAGTTGTACACATGCTGGAAATACTTGGAAAATCCTACAATCTTTAAATTGTACTCAGCTGAGTTATCAATTGCCGATGGTGTTGATTCCCCTGGAATCTCACTGAAGCCTGTAGAAACATATTTAATGTTGTATTTATTATGTCTGCACCCCTTCTGGTTTTATTAAGTTACAGCTTTTTAATTAAAAAAAAAAAAAAAAAAGATCGATGTATTCTAGTTGTATGAAGATGAAGACTCCCTGTAATGAGATAATCTACCTGTGATCTGTTGCCAGCTTGACTGAGACATAGTTCAAGGTAAAATGTGTTTAGAGATGTGAAGCAAATAGATTACCAGCAAAAAAAACATTCCTGATTCCTTATCTTAAGGAGACTGGCTTCCTGCTAGCTGTGGATCCTCCTCCTGCATGAGGTACTAAAACATTCTTGTTCAGCATTTTTTATATTGTCTTGTAGTGCTAATGGAGGTTATGTGTAATCTCTGTGGCTGTTCAGATTCCCTTTCTGGCTTCCACACAGGGTAGTACTGGAGTTCATGCAGTATCATAAGAGATTACTCTGTAGCATACTAATTCTGTAGGGTTTTTAAAGTACTTTGAAGATCAAAAGTGCTGTATCAGTGCAACTCCAGGTAATATTATTATTTATATAGCATGCATGATCATTAGTGAAAGCCTAGCTTTAGGTCCCTTTGGGACTCAGGTGGGAGGAAGATTTGGACAAACTCCATGTCTTTGCACTTTCACTGCGTCTGCTTAAGGTAGATAACTAGCATCCTGAGTTCCTCTGCTGCTTTCCTTGATTATACAATACTATGAAAAAGAGAGTGATTGAAGCAAATGTGGAGTCCTATGAGATGAAATACAAAATTACTTTCTAAGCTGTTAGTCAAAACTTACTTGTAGTAGTTAACACCTGTGAGATCCATTCTGAACGAAATTAATAGAATCAATTTGCGCATTCTAAATAAATTAAACAGGAGAAACACCAGCTTGTTAATAATAGATATGAAATGGAGCAGGATATTCTAAGATATTTGAGTGATCCTTACCACATGATGCAACAAAAAAATAATCACTACAGAAAGCTTTTTCAGTACAAAGCATTAAATACCTGTTGCATAAGTGATACGCAGCAAAGAAGTGAGCAGTGGAAGAAGATGGCTGCATAGGAGGAGTGAAGACAAAGACAAAGGAGATTAACAGGATGTTACAGTTCCCAGCTGAAGCCCCAGACAGGATGGAAGAGGGATTAATTTCTACAGTTATCACTGTCATCTATGCAGAAATCCCTTCACACCCTTACAGCTAGACTTCTCAGGACAAGGAACGGCGATTGCCTAGTTTGCCTTGATTCTACAGGAAATCCTATGGAAAAAGATCCAGACCCATTTTCTCTACTTGCACACCCTTTGACAGCACTATTTGAACTCCCACCCTACCACTGAGGGACTGAGAGCTATAGCCACACCAAAGTCCACAGAGGTGGGGGGTATCAACAACTGAAATGGAGGAAGAATAAATTCCTCAGAGATTGGCCTAGACCTCAGCAAGTAGTCTCCCAAAATATATGGCAGAGTACACCTAGCAAAACACTTTGAAGTAATGATGCATAGATAAAAACTAGGGAAATTCAAAGTGTAAGCAGAGTTTGTGTTTTGAAGAGGCCTCCCTGTGGAGTGTGTCCTATTATATGTAAATACCACTGAGAATAGCATGTAAATATGGTCATTAGTGAAGGTTTGAACTTCTCCAGAACAACTTCAATTTTAAGCCAAGCTACTTCAACCTTCAAAGGCAGCAAACTCTATGACTCAGCACAAGCTGAGACTGAAAATGCCTGTTTCAGCAACGACCGGTGGTTTTAAGATGCTAAAGTATCCAGAGACTTTTCTAATCCCTTAAGCTATTTTCCATGCTGTTTTCCTATTCAGTTAGTTGTAGACGTGTAAAAGTGAACTACTGCATATTCCATGATTGCACTGTTTTGCTATCAATTTTCATTTTATTTCCTTACATATCAGGAGCTGCTTAAGGTTTCCACTACAGAGCTTATGTTATAGATGGAAACGAAGAAGAGGAGGATGCAAAGACTCCACTACACAAGCTAAGCTCAGAGAAGAGCTAGTGAGAACAGAGGACACATTCAGTGGCATGGAAAAAGCGCTCAGGTGTTTGGGATATGAGAAACTTTCTAACAAGGATGAGGAGAAGGAAAGATTTCATTTTTTGGTTGCCCAACCCATATTATATGCATACCATACTGCACTCTGTGCTCTCTTACATAGTTCTATGTACATTTTATATGGACATCACATACATGTAGTTTGTTACATTTACAGAGGTCATATCTCTTTGTAAAAATGCTTAGATTACTTTTCATAAACTTGCCTCTGCACTGAGTTACAGTAAAAAAAATTGTGAGAAAATAGTATGATTGCAGATATCCAAGTGGTCATAATTCAAGACTCTGTAGCTTATACCAATAAGCTTTCCTTTTGCAGTTGTATCAATGAAAACTATATGTTGTAATATCTCTTTCTGGATCAAATCTGCCTATGTCTGAAATGGAGAGAAACTTACATAGATTTAAATGACTGAAACCCTGGAACTCAAGAGTATTTTCTGTCAGCTCTAATGGGAAGTATGCAACTGCGGTTTAGGTTTGCTTCAAGGAGCAATTTAAATGTCTGAACATTTTCCCTTTTATACTAATCTAAGTTCACATTCTCATGTTGTTATGCACATTTCCTCAATGCAGTAGAAGAGACCTGGCCTTTTAAAGTGATGGGAGAGTCCACAGTCACCAAGCAGAAAGCCACCACTTTTGACAGATTGACTGCCTTTGCTGTGTATTCCTAACCCAGTACAGCTGGTATCAGACTTCCCAGCTCCCAGCTTCTAGCACTCTGCTTCTTCAGCATTTAAAAGGACTTAACGCAAAACGATCACTGTAAGAACATGTCTGTCTTTGCCTAACGTGCTTTTGCATTGCAAATTCCAGCAAGCCAGTAAGCCAGATGCAGCATTTTGGCTATTATGAGGAAAGAGTGAGGGCAGTCCTGTTGGAGGCAGTTGGCCTTTCCAGGTTACTGAGCAGCTGTATCTACCTGAACAGTTTCTAGACATAGTAGCTGTAGATAATGTTTACCATGTACATATGCACGGTGTCTGTATTGCTTCATAAGGCCTCCTGATAGTGCTGTATATTTTGAAGTGTTTAAGACAAATTTAAGACAAGCATTCTTTTTTGTGTCTATCAAAATACCTTTTAAATAAGTACAGGAGCCAGTAAGTTCTTCCTGTTTCAATCTAGTGATGTGCTAGCATCATGTAATTTTCATCTGACACACTTTCCAGGACTGGAAGAGTCTGGGTGTGAATATGTTCTTAGGCACAGTCAAAAGCACATGGTTTAAGTCAGGGAAAGGCAGTCATCTCTTTGCAGAGCTGACCTTACAGACCTGTGTTTCTGAAGCCATTGTGTTAGAATAAATTAAACATAAAATGTAGGACCCTTACATAGCTTCAAGGGACTGGGCCAGAGAATACATCCAGGTAGTGGCTTCTCAGACATGGATTATGCTTCTGACCTTATTTTCTATCTTGGCAGTAGAAATGAAAGTAATGTAAGAGTAGATTCAACAGCTCTGTAACTTCAGAGGATTGCTTTTTTGCCAGAGAAATCCTCAAGGGCCATGCACCTCACCTCAGTCATCAGACTCCTTTGGCAGATCTAGCTGGAGTCAATAGCAAGAGAAGGCAAGGAAGACACCTTCTAGGAGATTATGGTCAACCTGACAATTTCTGACCATGTGTATAACACACTGTGTTAAAAAAATACACTGTATATCAGGCATAGTCCATGAGCTTGAGAGAAAGTCCTTCCAGGTTTGGATTATGGATAAACAGAGAAAAGAAGTTATACAGGAGACAAGTAAATTCTATATTCTGTCCTGTTTTGTTTAAATTCTGGAAAATGGGAGAAGTAGTAATCATGAAGGAATTACAAGAAGAATTAAAATTAGTCCTGACTCACTGGGGTAGAAACAGCCACCACCAAAACTGGAGGAGGTTTTGATCTGACATACCCAAAACTCCATATTAACCAATCAGGGTAACTTCAGATCTGGTTCAACTCCCAGAGCTGAGTTGCAAAACTCTACCTTCTACATCAACACGACTTTCCCCACCCCCCTCCGCTTGGAATTGATAATGAGCTGCAGAGAAGTTCTAAGGGAAATACCAGCACAGTGGTAAAGTGCAGTCGAGTACATAATTTTAAAATTACTCATTTCAGGGGATGTGATGGGTACACTCAGAAATTTTCTTCCAGTTCTCAAACTATTACTGTAGTGTCCACTTTAAATATGGAAATGTCATTTCTAAATTAGGAAATAAACTTCAGTGTCTACTCACTGTGTTTAAAACAACTTGAAATTACATGGTCTGCATATATGTTTTAGGCTGTCTGTAACTTGTCCTTCTAACTTTACAAACATTTCAAATTACTGGTACCGGGTGGGTGCCTTAGGATTAATTTGCTTTCTTTCAAAATACTTCTACACAAAACATCAATGCAAATTTTTAATACCTAACAGGTTTGGAATTGGGATTTTCTTTATGTTTTGTTTGTAACCCTGTTTTTATTTCAAATACCTTTAGAGATGTACATTTTTACAGTATCTTTTACAGTTTGAATTCAATATCTAACATGTCCTCCTACAGAGGCTGAGAAATATGCATGTACCTGACAATCGGCCTGTCTAGGAGACACTAGATTTTGTCCCAGGGTAAGCCCTTCTCTGGATGTTTCTGTACCCACCTTTCCAAGGGCATGATCCTCACCAAATGCTTGGAATGCTCTTCCCTTTGTACAAATGAACTAGGACGAGCCAGCTTAAATATGACTCAGTTATTGTTGAAGGAATACTTCAAGGACTCATTGCTTGTGCTGGTGATTGTGTAGTATCTCTCAGAGCTGTAATTGCACTACCACTGTCCTTATTCTTTTTCCCCTTCCTTACTAATAGGAGGCAGAAGAATTTGAAGCTAAAGTGACAAAGCAAATTTGAAAGTAGAAAGCTGTGTGATAACTGCATGACTATTATATTTTGATTTTTCAAATAAAAAAAGGAGTTCAACCAGCTTCCCTTTAGAGTCCAGTGCTGGCAAGCCAAACACTGTTTATCTTCATTAGTGATAGTGACCTAAGAGGTGAAGCAGTAGACAGTAGATGAAATCCCAGCCTTATAAAAATCAGTACCTTTCTCCCATTGACTCTGAAGGAATGAGGATTTCATTCTAGATATTGAAATTGTCAGACAAGCAATCTGATTACATGGGGAAATATAAACCAGAGGCAATGATTTTATAATGTTGAATCTATGCTATACATAAAAATTGTTTGAAAAAATTATGTGATAGCATCTTACTACTATCTTTTTTTATAATAGTTAATATTCTAATAGCAAGTATTTTCTGAGGCTCATGACAAGATTTGAATTACAGTAGTTAATGCTGAGTATGACTTTGTTCCGAGAGCAGCACAAACAATGCTTGTTTTTCCAGTGTTGTGGGGGTATCTGAATCTGGTCCTATGAAATTTCACTTCCAAGTAAATCCAGATAGCTTAAACCAGGAATACTGCTGAAATGCAGAGTGACTGGGGAAAAAATAAGAGTGACAGAAGGATTTTGGATTATAAGACTCAAACAAAAGATATATGGATATATATAACAGTAAAAGACAATTAGAAAACATATTTATACTAAATTAAAACTTTATTGACTAATGTTCTCCAGACAACATGATTCGATGGACTATGGTTGCATACATGCAATGAAGTTGAACACAACAGTAGTTTAACATGGAATGTCAAACAAATTAATATAATGTATTAAATGAAACAATTTATCTGTGTTGCTGCAAAATGAAACCAAGCCATGTATTTCCTTGGTCAATCTGTGTTCAGCTAAGAGGCAATGCATTTGAAGAAACTGGTAGATTTCTTTAGCATATATTTCAAATAAATTAGCTAGAATTGTACTCTTTAAAAATCCTTTCAACTTCATTTGCATTTCAAACAAAATCTAAGTGTAAACACTAAAAGTTGCTAGAGCCATCTAGAAAGACCTAACTGTCAAACTCAGAGTGAACATTACAGTTCAGTAAATGTGAAAACTTAGAACAAGAAAAATACCAGTTACTGCAAAAGTCATGTAGGCATATTTTATTATTAATCCAGCACAAAGCATTTCTCCTAAGTTTCTCACATAAAGGACTAAAGCTTGCTTACAGTACTATATCTTCTATCATTCAAGCATCATTATTACCTATCAGGGAAATTGGCTAGATGACCTAATGGGTCTTTTCCACCCCTAACTTCTACAAAAGAAAATCATTCATGCCAGCAAGAACATGGTTCGCTACATCTTGGGCTTGATCCTGTAGCCTTTGTTCAGTCAAAATTCCCACTCACTTAAAAGAGAGACTTTCCAGAGCAAGACATCCAGGATTAGGCCCTTTTTATTTTTTATTTTTAAAAAAGCATCCATTTAGGATACATGGAAAATATTCTATAGAATTAAAAAAATATAATGACGTGCTTCACTTGCATTGAAGGAATCAGAGAATGTAAACACCACAGTGGCCCACATCTCCACAAAATCCATGAGAAAGTGTCAACTGCAAGTAATAGGTGTGCATTTATTTCTCAACGTATGCTTCCGAGAGTGTTTTGTGTATACATTCACCTCCACATCCACAAACGTGTACACCCTTAGTATACATAAAGGTGTGATAAAATTCACTGAAGGCAGTTGCTTGCCTGTCTCAAGGCTTAAATCTGCAAGTTGCAGCAAACTGAGCTTTATACGATGCTAATTGGACTATATGTGAGCAGCAGGACACGAATACCGCTGTGGGCAAGAGTGCGGTTGCTGGTTTTACAAGTGTGGAGCCATCCCACTTACATCACAAAATCTACCTGCATGAAGGGCTGGAAAAACAGGTGACCAAAGTATTTCTTGGTGGGCCATGTCTGAAATTTGAGTTGAATATTTCAGAGGCTGTAGATTGTCCTCACAGGAGCCTTTAGAGAACCTGGAGGACCACATATGAAAGTTTACCTTCAAAGTGCACTTTCTAAGAATGGAATGTTCTTGACAGGGAAATGATCAGAGGCAATCCTGGACTTTTTTGCTTGTTGAATAGGAAAAAGGTTTTCATCTTCAGGCAGCACTTCACCCTGACAAATGTGAGTTCAGTTATTATTGGGTTTTAGTATTACAGAAGATTCTTTAGAAACAAACATGATAGTACACACATACACTCAGATATTTACAGCTTTTCTAGAAAAACAACCCTCTACCTTAGTACTGACTACCTATCTTTTTCCTTTTTTTTTTTTCCTTTCTTTTTTTAGTATTTAAATTCTTTAAACCAGCTACATTAAATACCAATGTGTACTGTACCACCCCACACCAACCCCACATCCCCCCCCAATAACAGCAAGTATTTTAAAAGTTTGTTTGCTTTTATGATTGTTAAAATCTCCTGCTTGAGACTGTTAAGTACCACCTCCACTGGAACAAGATCAGCACTGACTGCATCTTTCAATGCACGTCATTTCATAGTTGAACAAGTATTACAGCTAGAAGCTTAGATCTCCAGGTCGTCAGGTCGAGGTCTGCTGCTGGCTCGGCTGCTGGCTCTGCTGGGAGGCCTCTGGTCCACAATGGTGAGAGGTTGCAGCTCGTGTCCTGACGCCAGTTTTTTAGTGTTCTGGTGCTCATCAGAGAAGTCGAAGGGCTGGGCGTGCGAGTTGGAGATGGTGCTGCCAGCCTGCCCCATTCTGTTCTGCTCTGCGCTGTAGTTGGCCCAGTTTTGCTCGCTGGCTTGCTTATTGTAGTTACGACAGGAGGAATTGTTTCTGTCTCCAGTAACAAGCTTGTACCCCGGGGGAGACATGGGAGACAAGGGGGCGGTCGGGGAGGAGCAGCCATTGTAATAAGCATATTTGGGGGAGCCGCAGTCCTTGGAAGGGCTCATGGCACCGCTGTGGGAGTAAGGGTCGGTTTTCCCTTTCACACGATCCTTGACACCCTTGAAGAACACGTAGAAAAGCTCAATGATGTTCAAGGCAAGAGACACCAAAGACACGACCAGCATGAAGAGGATGAAGATGGTTTTCTCAGTTGGACGGGAGAGGAAACAGTCCACTCTGTGTGGGCATGGGTCTCGCTCACAGGTGTAGATGGCATTCAGGCTAAACCCATAAATGTACCACTGTATAAGCAAGAAAGCCACCTCAAAGACGGATTTAAACAGGATGCTGATGATGTAAGTACGGAGCAGTCCCCCACGCATCTTCACTTTGCCATGCTCTTCGATCCCATACTTGAATTTCTTAATTTCTATTTGCTTGAGGTGCATATCCACATTCACACCATCATTTTGGACCACCTTGAGCTCTTCTTCTCTTTTGTTCAGCTTCTCTTCTTTCCTCATTACATAGAACACGTGCGCTAGGTACAAGAGGGTAGGTACAGACACAAATATGATCTGCAGAACCCAGAAGCGTACATGGGAGATGGGGAAGGACTTGTCATAGCAGACGTTCTCACAACCAGGCTGTTGAGTGTTGCACCGGAAAGCAGACTGTTCATCTCCCCAAGCAGATTCGACTGCTGTCCCCAGTAGCAAGATTCGGAAAATAAAGAGGACAGACAGCCATACTTTCCCTCCTGCAGTAGAATAGGCTTGAACCTTGTCAAGAAGTTTTCCCAAGGCACTCCAATCACCCATCTTCACAGGATGCTGGCTAAAGGACAGAAAGAAAAAAAAAAAGTGACAGTTAAGACAGAGGTTTAATACCTTTGATACACTCAATCACAGGTCAATGCTAATAGAGCAGTCAGCTTTGTTTTAATTAATTCATTTTACAGGTCTGAAGAGAAACTAGGGTTTAGTCTGGAGTGGGAAGTAAGGGTGACATATAATGTTTGAGAGCACAATGAAAAAAGAGGTTTCCAATTTCACTCCAGTTTTCAAGAAGGCCATGACAACCCTCAGCTGCCATTGGGGGTGGCTCGGCTTCCTTGGTGGCACCCTCAGTTCAATGATCTACACTTGCCTCAGGTAGAAAACCACTGTAACACTCGGCTGAAGCAGGGCATGGAAGTAAGTAGTAGCACTGCCTGAATATGCTAGGAATAAAGGAAAAAATTCTCTCTTTCAGTGTGGAAAGTAATTTTCAGTAATTTTTATGTTACCACTTCAAGAGAAAAAGAAAGCAATCCACAGTATAACCTAGATACAAAAGGTTACTAAGTTAATGTTAGGGTCAGATGCCTAAAATTTTATTATTGTAAAATGTGTGCTATTTTTCCTATAGCAAGATTAAAATAAGCTCTTGCATATCACTATATTGTGTGTAGCACATTTAAGAGCACAGCTCCTAATGATGCCAAGTTTATACTATACTTAACTTCAGAGAAAACTTGCTATCTAAATAGAGTTTATACATCAGTATTTGCAGCACAAAGATCAAAGTTAGTATTCTTTACCTATACTTTTATGAAGGAACCAAAAATAGTAAATGCATGAAGCACAGCTAAGCTCATGTTACCATATTGGAGGAACTGGTTTCCTGTTTATCTAGAGTTTGCTTAATTTATTCTTGTTTCAGCTTTGCATTTACACCTTTTTGTATTTAAATTCCTTTGCTTTGTTTTGAAAGGAAAAAGATTTAGCAAGAAGAAAAGGTAAATGAGCTCGTTCTGTTTTTAAGGCAACTCCTGGCATGCAGTTTGCATTCCAAGTGTTGAACACTGCAAGTGAATTTATTCTCTCTCTACTTGAGTTTTAAAGTGCGTATTTCTGGGACACAGGCAGCTCTTCTCTGGGATATCTGGAAATAACACAGGATGACATAAAACAAATGAAATTGTTTACTTGATGTTCTAGAGTCCTAGGAAAAACAAAGTTCACTATAGGATTTTTATCAACGTGAGAATGGTGATTTTATCTACATAAAAAACTTACATTTTAACTGGCCCCACATGTACGAACATGTGAAATCAGGCACTTCAAAAATAATCAGAAAGCTTCCCTTTTCAAGCTGATGCTGCTGGGTATAGATAGTTGTTCCCTGCATGCTGAGTAATGCCTTCCTGGTATTAATGGCTTTGATAATGTCCAATTTATTTCCTCCCCATTGCATCACAGATATAGTCCCTAGCAAAGGTCATTTATAGAAAAAGTCCTTATTGGATAATTCATAAAATAGGAAATTTTAACACCAGGGAGATTTTCTTTCAAGAAGCAGTGAGTCACTGGAAACAGAAGATTGTAAGTCTGGCAAATTCAATCATAACAACAGATGCCAAATAAAAACACACCGTATCGGAAAGAGTCTGAGTGAGCAATGGGAGACAAGTGTTTAAAGTGCTCGCTCCGACAGCTCCAAAATGCCAATTATCTTTGAACCCCTGCAAAATATCCCAGGGCCATTTCCTCAGCCTGCTGAGTCAGCTTGCTCTGGAGCTTATCCGCTGTGGAGTGCAGACCCTTCCCCATGTAATTAGCTCTTCACATGAACGAAACCCCATCAAAGGACCAGGCCTGCTTCAGAATTTTCCATCTGCAAGCCTGCGCTGGGAGGGATGAATGCGACATCCCTTCAGCCAAACCTAGCTTTGGTCCTCCCAGGAAAGGCAAGCTTGTCTTTATGGGCTTGAGGTGGCAGAGGAGGAGTCAGGCATGCCAGCGCAGAGGTCTCTGGGAAGGCTGGAATGAAATGTGACCACGTTCCTCCTCAGACTGGGATTGTTGAAACAGAGAACAGCCTGTAACTATACAACATGTAAAGTTTGTTTTAAAGGCGAGCTATTTGCTCCATGTCCTCGAAGTGGACAGAGGAACCTCTTTCAACTAACAGCTTCTTGATTTAATTAGTCAGCTTTCAGATTATTCCAAACTACTGCATTAGCAGACTTTCCTCAGACTTGGTGTATTTTTTTACTGTCTACATGTTGTTTCAGATTGAAAGTTTGATTGAGAAAACAGAGGACATATTATTTCTAGGCAGTTACGTGTTATTTGTTTTTTAATTACTCTCCAGTCCATTAAGGCAACATGATTTACTTCAGTTTACTTAATTCAACACCTGCAATATTCTGAGAATTTACTACCTATTTTTTAATTTGCTTCAGCATGCAAAATTGCTAAGTTTCGTTTATGTCCTCTGGCAATATAAATGCCAAAAGGAAACACTGCATGCTTGAATTACTCATACATAGTTTTGAAAAGCAACATTTTTAAAGAGATAAGTTACGCACTAGCCTTTGCCAGTGATAAAAAACCTCACATCAATTCAAAACATTGTACTGTTAATCAGATAACCTTGTGGTGGCACAAATATATTACTCCTTTGCTTAAATGGATTCTACTGCTTTATGAAACACAGTACTTTGTTTCGTTGTAGAGAAAATTCATTCATTGGATCTAACTTGTTTACTTTCAGGGCACTGAAAGACCATTTTTATAACTGATTACAATATCTGTTTACTAGGTTTAAAAAGAGGTTTTGTATCAAACACTTATTTAAGTATTCTAGCTTTGTAAACAGTTCGAAATAGATGAAAGATAAACTTTAAAAATAGTTCTTCAGCATTCTGGACTTAAACTTCTCTTAACACTTCCAAACACTTAAAATGACTCCACTGAAAGACAGAGGTTGACCTGATTGATTGGTCCAATTTCAGTACTTCAGGAATTTAAGGATATGGCTGATGATGCTGACCTATATTTCATGAGTTCTTACTGATTATTACTTTACAGGATTATAACCTTTTTCTGAGATGGACTAATGCCAGCTTGGTAAACTCTTTAAAAGATGGATTTCTTCCAGGTCCTACTGTGTGTGGGCAAAGATAGGAAAAAACCGCCACACAGCAGCAGATGTGACAACATTCACCTGCATGGGTTTTGGACAACCACATATATAAATTTTATTTGTAAGCCACAATTAAGAAATTCTAGGACCTTTTTTTTTTATGGACAGTATCTATCATGTCATATGCTTCATATTTTCCAGGAACAATAATGCAAAGTCAATGGTGTTATAATATGGCAAGGTTCTACTACAGTGTTGCAAGGTCACATGCTAGTGCATGGAAGAGCAGTAAGGGTTAGAATGGGATCTAAAATGGGATTTTGCAGCTCAGGCAGTTGGGAAACAGGCCAAAGTTTTGGTTTTCCTACATTTCTTGCCTTTTTCCTGTGTGCTCACACACATAAATAGCCAAAAAAAAGAGAGTATTCCGGACCTTGAACATCAATCAGCTTGAGTAGTTCCCAAAAGCAACCCGCATAGCAGAGAAAGCAGCTGATGTGAACAACTGAGAGGGTTTGGATGGGTTGGAATAGGGAAAGCTAGTTTTCAGAAATCTTCAAAAATCATTAAATGTTTTCCAGACATTTCCCTGTGAAGGTGTAGTTAATTTATACCTCCACAGATGAGCTTCATTACGTTTTATCTACCGGTTAAAGATTATGCACTAAATGGTTGCAGTATCTAGAATTTAGAAGTGTCACAACTGTGTGCTTTTTTCGTTGCCTGCTAGTATGGCTGGTGGTCAGACACCAGCAGATCGACCCCCTAACCTTTGCCTTGCCGTTATCTTCTCCACCTAATTTAATTCTAAAGCATAGTTGAAAAGGACCAAAAGCAACTGTAAGCCCTTTCTCTGACATTCTGTAGTTGTACAAGTCTGTGTTACTGCCCAGATTCATCCGTCTCCTGACTCACTTTGGAATTAAGAGAAGAATCGCTCAATTCCCTGAGGGGCCCTCAGGCCCTCTGATGCTCACAGATTTTGAAATCTGTATTTCCAAAACATATGCGTGGCATAGACAACAGATTAGGGAGCTTCACGTGAGATAAATTCAGTGGGTAACATGGGGAGGAGATACCAGAGAGTGGGGGAAAGACAGCAATGTATCTGATGAAACAGACCCATTGCTCAATGTCATCTAACCTTCCTCATGCCCACTGGAATCCTTGGCCTAAACTGACCTTCATTTCAGAGACAAATAAAATTAATCTTTCAGTCTTGCATAATATGGGAGCCGAGATAACTTTATAGTGTTGAAGCTGTTTGCGCTGCTGACTATATGAAGCATTCAGATTCCTATCACAAATCAAACCCCTTGTGTCCCCTCTTCCCTCTCCTGAACCCAGCCTGCTGCTCACTCCTCTCCCATTTGTATACTGGTTAGATATTATGGGTCAGTGCCAGTGTTTGGCTTTGAAGTTTCTGAAGGAAACACTTCAGTAAACATCCCAAAGACTAGAGGCTTAAATTCTGCAGTATAGTGTGCTGTCCAGATGTTAAAAATGGCAGGATGAAAGCTTCACGCTTTCCTCCTGTACTCCAACTTGCTCCCTATGCACACACACACACGCTCACACACTCACAAGTCAGGCACAAGGTGTTCGAAGCCCCATTTTTGTCCCAATTACCGGGGGTTTCCATCATAAATCTCTCATACAAAAATTCTAAAGCAACTCCTCAGACAAAATATGCCACTTCACGAGGCTCGCTGGTTATGTCAAGGCAAAATGTGAGGACACATGTAAGCACACAATATTCTTGTTCAAGAGGAGAGCGTGTTACTTGATAAGATAGACTCAGTGCTTCGTCTTTCAGCTGAAGGCTCTTTTCCCTGCCTCCTCGTGTTGCTCTTTTAATTACTGGCAAGCAGCAGGCAACAATCGCTATAAGGAATCACTCCAAGCCTTGCAATGTAAAAAGCTCTTTAGTTCTCCAAGAGATGCTGCTCAAGCGTGTTTTTTCCTCTGCATTTCGGTATTTTAGTCTTCGAGGTAACATAAAGGCAATGTGTCATATAGGGATTATGACACATATTGTGGATATTCTTCCTCAGTTCTTCCTAGACAACTTTCCTTTATATCCACCCAAAACTTACACAGACATTGCCAACGTGGTAAGGCATATCATGATACCTCACATTCCTTCTCTAAAATCCCTCACCGAGGTTGCTAAAACAAAGTAACTATATACAAAGCAGGTTAAAAATCCATAACCCACGTCTGGATTTTATCACATCTATTTTAAAAGAAAAGGAGAAAACTTATCAGAAAGACCACGTGAAAGTCACCACTTCAGTAGCTGCAGCATTTAACAAAGCACCTAATTAAGAACCTTGCTCTGCACAAACTATCAGGCATCAGTCAGGATTTCCATATGAAAGCAAAATGTGTGGGGCTGAAATGGAAGGCACTCAGGACAAGGTACCAACTTCTGATGCAATTTCGGTACAACAGAGGAGACTGGAGCGCACCTCGGCTCTTTCTTTAAAGGAGCCCATGTAAGTCTTAGGCAAGGAAGACAGATGAGCGATTTCACCCAAACACGAGCAACAAGCCTGCAACTCAGCCCGGCAGTTACAGCTTCACCGCAGCTTCTCCCTCCGTGCAACAAGGTTGGAAGTTGTAACCTTGTAAGAAGTGTAATAGCTGAAGAAACGTGTAGAAACGTAACCAAAGAAAGCGAAGAATTCCTACAAGTTTGAGCCCAGCACTTTAAGAGAACTTATGCTTTTATAGATGTGTATTTTTAAGCAAGTTCAACCCTCAGCTCAGTAACAAAATTCTCAGGGTGAAAAGGAAAAGTGTTTTCAGAAAAAGTGATACCCAAACAGATGAAAAAGGAAAACTTTCAACTTACCCTTGCTGATCAGCAGTGAAACTGGATCAGAATACTTCTTTGGAGGGTTAAAGTAAAATGGAAGAATACGTTCAGGCACTCAGACCTGCCTATTTAAACTTTAAAAGTCTACTGCTGTTTAGTATTTTTCATCCTGCCTTCCCCACTAATGAAAGAAAAGTGCTGATACCTCGTAAAAGTTTTTTCTAACTTGGAACGCTGGGAGAGCTTTTAACAAGTTTTTAAGCCTCTGACTGTGAAAGAGGAGGGGAAGAGGAGGGGTGGCAGCCCGGGAGGAGGGGCGCGCTGCGAATGGAGGGGATGAAGGTGGGGGAGGAGGAGAGAGCTGAAGGCACAAAAAAAAAAAAAAAACAGCCCGAGGAGGAGGGAGTGGAGGCACGAAGGTCCACTCTTGCTGATGTAACAAAACAAGTATAAGGGCAGTCAGCAGCCGCCCCACACCCCCGCACCCCATCCCCCCCTCTCCGGTCACTGAGGGCACCTGGGTGGCTTCTTCAGCCAGATCCGGGCTTGCCCGGGACAGATGAAACAATTTAGCTCTCTGGTGTGCACCAGGAGTTTCACCACAGGGAAAGGGAAGAATGCGTGAGGGGGATTAATGGGTAACCAGGGAGAACCTCCTGGATGCTGGGACTGGATCGCAGAGCTGCCATCTCCTTTTCCTCCTTGCCACCACGTAGGAGAGGAAGCCCTCTCAAGCCCTCTCGACTTTTTGTTGTGAACACAGCTTTGGTTACTTAGGTCTGTTTCCTTTACGTGCAAAAGTACACACCAGGAGCAGCACGTTTGTTTCTACAAGAGATACCCATCACACATTTTTTTTATATTATTTGTGTGTGTGCGTGCACGTGTGTATCTGTCCCATGGGAGAAATGAAGAAATGGTCTTACATTCCAGGGAACTCTTTCCAGGAAACTTCAGAAAATAAAGCATATTACAGAGAATCAGTCTCAATAGTGAGAAGAAATACTCCTGATCATTTTTGAGCTTATTTTATGGAATAAAAACATGCTCCAAACCCGATCTATTCAATTAAAACAAAACTAGTTTGGCTTTGCTCCTGACTAGTCTCTGGTTAAATGTTCCTTGAGAAATGCCTCCTCTGGAGAACAGAGATTAATTTATTTCTCTGCCTGTGTTAAGCTCCTCACACATAGAGTCCAAACTGCATTAGGAATTGCTCTTGTACTTACTTGTGTCATTAGGTCCTCTGCAGGACTGCTTAAGAAGAGTTTGTGCTTAGATAGTTTCCAATGAAGTTTCAACTTTGGGTTGTACCAGGCACGTTTGGGTTTCAATTCATGTTATTTTCATCGGCTATTCCTGACCTCAGTAGCACAGATGAACATTCTTCGCTCTTTAAAGTCTATAAGGCAGGAGAGAAGTTTAGTGATGGCCTTTGTGAGGTTCCCAAATAAAGGTCCTCTTTACAGGTTATTCTTGAAATAATGAATATTGCACTCTACAAAACAATCTAGATATTACTGCTTATTTCTCATAGCCTTTACCTACTGCTTTTCACCTAGAACTCTCTGGAGAACTAAGACATGGTCCTTGTAGACCTTAGCAGGGAACTTTGAAGCAGGGCAAGGATCCCACCAGTCCTGGTTCCTGCTCTGGAGCGGTTTGTAGCAGACCACACTGCCTCCTGTTTGAAGAAAACAGTTAGTGCACTAGAGTTCTACACTTTCCATTCTCCTTTGGCGACGGCTGGTTTCCCTAGCTTGCCCCATTTCCTTTGATACTAGCTGTTACTTTTGACAGCTCTTGTAGTTTTTAAAGTTGCCCAAGCCATATGGCAGAAAGAAACCTTTTCTTCATGTTCTCTGAATGTTGTTTTAAGGTTGCTTTTTCTTTTTGCAGCAAGGGAGAAATGGAGCTTTGTGCTTAACAGGCTGTGGACCCTTCTTATTAAGAATTAAAAAATTACAAGCCCTAGCATTTCACTGCCCTCATGACTATGTTATAGACAGGGAGTTTAACGCTAAATGCTCCTGCTCCTCAAAACATGGGTTATTCTAGTGCAAAGTACAAAATACCAACAACATGGCTATGTGTGTGCCAATGCTGAGACAATCAAGATATTTGGGATATTGCCTGTGTTGGCATTGAAAAAGCTGCCCTATAGGAAAGCAGCTTTATGTCAGGAAAAAAACCTGAAGTTATAGCATGCTACCATACAATATTACAGTTCCCTGTCAAAGCCGGCATGATCACAGTGTCCAGCTTGCCCGATCTTGCATTTTTCCATGTATCTTCCTGTACAGGCTTTACAATTTTTGAAATATTCTGTTTTTAAAAGAAGGACTGAGAAGTATTTCTCCACTTAAATAAACAAACAGTATTAGCAAGAATCCCAACACTCTTAAAATCCACATTGGAAAACTGTGTGTTAGTAACAAGGGAAGAATAATTTTTCAGCAATAATAAGCATAACTCTTGGCTTTGCTATGTCATTATCCACACAAAAAGAGAAAGTACTTCAAGTCTCCACCATAATACTGTGTAGAATTTAGAAAAAAATATTAGTCCTGATAAAAAAAGCCTTGTAAAGTCTCTTAGAGTTTGGAAATATGTCTCCATGATCACATTTCACAGCCTATTACCAGAACATATTCAGCTTCAGATGATGCAATGATCTATCATTTCACAAGGTTACCTGAAAATATCATATTCATTTGCATCATAAGGGAAATAAGCTTTTCAGATTGAACAAATGTCTTCACACACAATCCCTCTTCAGCTGAAGCAGTGTTCAAGAGGAAAACAAAGGGGTGTCAGACCTGAGATATTTGTGAGTCTGTTCTTAACTACGGTCTAAGAGACAGATCAGAAGATCACAGTTAGATTGAAGCCTTGTATTGTGGAACATTTCACATTATAGAAATTAAGATTTTGTGGCTCAGAGCTCTCTGGGACCTATATTACCATCCACAGACATTTTACTTTGTGGCGCAAATGACACTGTCTTGTGAAGCAATCTCTCAGCATGGCAATCCTGGAACTGCAGAACCTGTTTCTCTTTGGTTTGGCAGGCTATAGTGCAAGCTGCAAGAGCACGTTCACAACCCAGATGCAGAGCCGGAGCCCAGGCTCCATCAAGTGCACCTCTGGGACTGAACCTCAGGGTGATTTCCACAGGGTTTCTGTCCACTTTCTACTGAATCGTTGGCTGAATCAGTGAAATAGTTGAGAGCCCATAGTACTGTTGCTACTTTTCTACCCAGACCTACCAAAGGGAACCATGAGTTGGATTATTTAGAATTTACAGCCTTTGACACAGATTCACGTTCAATACAGAATTCAGTTTACTGTTTTCTTTCCATTTATTACCTGGACAAAATACAGAGCTCTATATAGAAAGCTTGTCCTTATATCACCTCCAAATACTTCCTCAAAAATATTTTAGTAACCTGCTTCACTAGGAAAGCCGTCATGAATGTTTCATTTGGAAGGCTCTCCAGTCCTTTAACCATTACAAAATCTCCTGTTGATAGCAGTGGGGTTCATGGTCTACTCTCAGTTAAGAATATCTGTAATTTATGGAGCTCTTCAGACAAAAAACATGTCTTCACTTGTTTTTTATTTGTTTGCAAAATTCACTTTCCAGTACTCCCATGCACAGCACTGTCCTCGTCCTGTGCAATTTGGGAAAGAAGTCCATGGACTGAAAAAACAATATACAGTATACCAAGATGAACATACACACGCAATACAAATTTTCTTGGGTGCCTTTCAAGGCAGCTGTGCAGACACCCAAGTCCCTGGGTGGCATATAAGCTTTGGCACATTTTCACTGATATCCCTTCTCACACATTTGGCTTTAAAGACAGAACTTATGAATAATGCGTGGCCCTGTTTCATGCCCTATTGAGGTAAAGCTTCTCAGAATGTCCAAGGAACAATAATGCAGTATGTCTTGATTACCTAAGCACAAAAATGTGCAGACTAATGATTTTTTTTTTTTTTTTAAAGCAGCCAGTGCTTTTTGCATGTTTAAGGAATTCACATCACGTAGAAATACAGGACAGCTTTGAAGTTGCTGGCCACAGCATTTGCACGTTCTCTCAGCTGGGGTGACTGGGCCGGAGCCCACTGGAAGCTGTTGTGCCCAGCACCATCAGGTCTGCAAAACACAGCCTCCACCCCAAAAGGGTCATCACTTGGTCAAAGAAAATTGTCATCCCTCAAGGCAGTAGCTGTTCCCACTTGGGTGGCACAGCACGTAGCATACAAGAGAGCACCTTCTGATAATTGTAAGACTAGTTATAATAAAAAGTAGGATAATCACAAGACTGTCTCTTAGTGAGCTCATTTGCTGTTCCTTGTTGAAACTGGTCTCAGATTCATTTGCTACGGGGCAATAAAAACTAGATATTCCCCAGGGAAAAGTGGGCTTAGTCAGTGCAAGATAGCCTCTGCTTTTACTGTTTGCCCACAAAAGAAAAGGGCTGCTATTTTAAAAGAGACCCTGCTGGAAACACATCAGGACTGAAGCACCTCAGATGAAAGCGTGGAGAAGTTTTCAGCAACAGCTGCCATCGGATCAGAGCCCGACCTAGCAAATGGTCACTGTTTTCCAGAAATATTTTGCACTGTTGCACTGTCATCCATCAAAAATCTCAGTGTGTTTTGTAAATATTAACATAGAACAAGTTACCTTATATTAACCTCTTTTACAGAGACAGGAAGTTTGTCATGGAGAATATCAGCAGCTCTTCTGAGTCATAGACAGCTTGGCACAACCAGGATTAGGAGCAACATTTCTTAATGTCTGGCTCCATCTTTTCAGCCAAAAAACATGTTGTCCTATTCTCTAGTTGCTTTTTGAAATATAATCTAGCAGTGAAAACAGCTAAATGGGTTTTTCTTTTTAAAACTTATCAGGATTACAGGGAAGGAAAAGACAGTGTTCAAAGTTTAGGGTGATTGTCTCCTTTCTGTTCTTTATGCTGGTCAATGCCTGCCACTTCATACCACTAAGATTTCACCACACTTTCTGTATGGTGATACTCAGCTTGCTCACTTTCCCATGCAACATTTAGAAATATTAATTTGTTCCTGGTTTGTTAATGGACAGAGAGAAGGATAATTCATGGAGGCTCAGGGGCTCTTCAGCTGCACTGAGGAATTTCTAAAGCTCATTACAGACAGCTTAAATACCAGAAAAGTTGGTCTTAAAAGGACTTATCCCAACACGGTAACTGATTCCGATCAATATCTCTTCAGATCAAAGCTGCCCCTCTAGAAAGACAGTAGAAAACCATTGAAACAAAGAATGAAGCATGAGTTCACAGATCCTTATGAATATGGCTCCACCTTCTGTACACAGTGAAAATAAACATGAATTATATTGCATTTTGAATGTCAGTTAAGCTTTTTATTTTATTTTCCATTTTACTTTCAAAAATCCTGCACTGAGATGATTTTGTGGTATTTTGTGAGTTTTCATTTCTCCGTATCAGTGGTGAGGTTTTTCCAGTTATTTGGTTCCAAAGGATGGGAGTTTTTTTAAAACAAACATGGCCATTTCAGGTTTTCAAACTGTAGGGTAACACAGTATAAAAGTAATCCAGTCTTTCATAAAACAGTTTTAAAATTTCTTCAGGAGATCCTGAATTGATCTAATTCATTGGCTCTGAAATAAAATTTCAGAATGTGTATTGACACCATCTGCTACTTACTCTGATGGGTAACCTCATTGGATCAAATAAATCTGCACACTTTAGTACTACATAGCAATGTAAATAAAGGCTATACAGTCAAACTCCAAAATTGAAACCTACACGAATAAAAGAAAACCAGAGGAGGTAACTCCTCCAAATGCCTACCCAGTTGAAGATACTTTTGCACTTTTATTGATGAAAAAAATTTATTCATTTCCAAATATTTAGAAATGAGTGTTTTTTTACATAAATGATAATACTTTTTATCCAGGTTTTACAAACACTAACTGACTTTCAACAGTAATTGAAATCTGGTAGAGATTGATGGTTTTTCCACATGTGGCTGAACTAAGGGACAGAAAATTTGGCTACTTATGCCATGTCAGAAAAGAAAATGGGAAATGGGTGAACTCCCTTCCCCTCAAGAAATCCCACCTTTTCCATCCTACCCTCAGCATATCCTCAGGTTTTATTTCATTTTATCTCTTTTAATTCATTCCAGAGTTTCACTGGGCATTTGAATGAATTCGGTAATGCGTTTTAGTCACAGATCCATATTTTTATGTTTAGTCAGGCAATATGTAAGTTCAGTGAATTAAACTGAGCTTCTTCAATACTTAAATAAGCACTGAAGTCCAACCAAAAGTACTTCTTATCCAGAAGGCAAAAATGAACATTTTGTCAGTTACAAGTATTACATTATTTGGAAATAAGGCCCTTTTCTTCTGCCACTTTCTACATAGAAACAGAACTAGAAACAATTATTTATAGGCTCTCATTTTTCCATATGTTTGAATAAGATTTACTAATCACATTATTAATTCAATTTTTTTTTTTAATTAATCGCATGACTAGAGAATTCTTTTGGGCAGGCTTTTCCTGTAGATACAATAATTTTTAGATTAACTAGTTCATTCACATTTATCTGAGTGATGGTGTTCACTCACCTGCTGACAGCCTATGCTTCCCATTTTAAAGTCTTCTCCCCACATGACTGCCAGGGAAACAAAGAGGAGGATCGACTCTTTTCTCCCTTAATGTTTTTTGGTCTGCAGGCAAGAGAAATCTAATGTCACCTGAGAGAACGGGCATGAAATACTATTTCAGAAGATCTCTGGAGACAGGGTTCATGGGGTGTTCTTGGCTGAAAGGCAGAGGCATGCCCACTGAGTTTCTCGATGGCATCTTGGGGGTGTTTGAGGACATTGACATTTCAAGGCTTCCCTCTCATTTTCCCTGTACCACTCTGTTTCCTTTTGCTGTACAGCTGCATATATGTTGGCCAGAAGCATTTGAGGACCATAATTGCCCCTTTGTTTTGGCAGTATGCAGGGTTAACTCTGTTGTAGGCATGAAAGGCTCTTGCAGAGAACTGAACATCAAGATATTTTACATAAAAGCAAGTAAAAATTATTAATAGGGTTGACTGCTGGTAAAAGCACAAATTGATTAAAAATATACTACTAATGAAGAAGTTCCCATGAGAGCAAATTTGGGAAAACAAGTGGAAAATTAATCTACTGGAATTAGCAGTTTCTCTTACAAGATTTTCCCAGAAAGGAATCTCCCAGAATAATGCATGAGTCCCTTTCCCAGGCAGTAAAGAACATCAACTCCAGTAATCTGCTTTGAATTTAAATGTATGTACACTCATTTATGTAATTTCTCAGAAAATTTAAAAATAACTGAAAAAAAAAAAAAAGTAGTCGAGTTTCACAGTTTATCAGTAATTTAATGACATTTACAAAAGAGGCATAAAGAACGTAAAAATCCCTGACTCCACAATTCAGGCTGGGAACTGCTTGTTAGCTGTTGCTAGAACTGTTCAGCAAATGTGAATGGTACTTAAGGGAAAGTATCACAAAAGAGAGAAAACAGGACCTTTCAGATATTAAAGTTTAATATAAACTACTTTCTATCAAAAGCATTCTAAAAGCATACAAAATAAAATCTGTTCAGTAAAGTGAGAAAAAAGAGTTGTATTGAGTGTTAAACTCAAGAGTTAACTTTTACATGTCAACTTTGAATAATAAAACCCAGCAGCTTTACAACTTCCTGAGGCTGCATTCAAAAGAAACAACTTTCAATTACCTGCTCTCAAAACTAGCACTGGCATATTATCCATAAGCACAGTTCTTGTAAACTTGATTACAATAAAAACCAAAATGAGTCTCAGATCATTCCATATTTTCAGAAGGTAAGAATGTAAGAATTAATTAATTTTACTCACAGACAATGAAGGTAATATCTTGCAAACTATTCTGTCTAAAACCTAAGTAAAAATTTGTAGGCAAAACCAGCCAGATGTTAACTCCTATGAAATAGAAAAATGTCCTTATATGAGTAAGTACTTTTTAAGGGTGATTGTGCTGCCTGAAGTCCCCCTCCCATCCTTGCTCTGGCCAGAAACCGTGAAAAAACAGAGGTACCCCCACCTTCCTCCCTACAGAAGCCCCATTTTGCCACATATTTTCAGTAGCAGCCCAGGATAGGCTGCCACATGGGGCTTCCCAGCTTCTTCCCAGCTGAGTCCACTTGTGAATCTGTTCCTACTGCTGCTGAGGTTTTTGCTAATTATTTAGAGATCAGAACACTTGTGCCCAAAGTGGTAAACCTGCTTGCAAGCCCTACTGATATGGTGAGCTTCAAAATTGTATCTTTAGCTTTCCAAGACACTGCTTTAATTAACAGGGCAGAGGAATTTACAAGCAATTATGAGGAATAAATTTTTTACAATGAGGGTGGTGACATACTGGAGCAGGTTGCCCGGAGAGGTGGTAGATGCCCCATCCCTGGAAACATTCAAGGTCAGGCTGAATGGGGCTTTGAGCAACCTTATTGACTTGAGTACGTCCCTGCTAATTGCAGGGGGGGTTGGCCTAGATGATCTTTAAAGGTCTCTTCCAACCCAACCCATTCCATGAGTCTATGATTTACAGAATACCAGCAGGCTTCTGTTTGAACCAGCACTTGTGCCCTATATGGTGTAGTTAAACCTTCCATTTTTTTTCTGGCTTTCTTTGAGGGTGCCCAGAGACTCCAGGAGCAGAATGATAGCTCTCCCAGGGGACCCACAGCTCCCTCCTTCATGTAGAGAGGGACAAGACAAAGGAACTTGGTCCAATGACTGAGAGATGGTATTGTATTACTGCTACTAACAGTTTAATGCCACACAGAGAAACAATCCCCCTGGAAGAAACAAGATTCTGACTTCTCTTCACCATGCCAAGAGCTCAAGCCACTAAGGCAGAAAGTGAGGTTTTCACCATGCAAGTGTCCTTTTTTCTCACTGTTTTCATTAAGTCTCAATTTCAGTACAGAAGCTCACATTTTCAAGAAATAAAGTTTTTATATAAAATCTTTGATACATATTTATATTTCTTTCAGATATGTTTCTAGACACATACTGACACTATGTCAGAAATTGTGTTGTCAATTCACTATTCACATCCCAACAATTTGCCAATGTATCAGCCTGTGAAAATATTTTTTTCTTTTTTCAATTTTGTACTTTGGAAGATAATCAAAAAAAAAAGTGTGAAACAGTAAGTCTGGAGGAGAAAAACTGACTGCCAGTCCCTCTGTTCATACAGAAGAACATACACATTTTCCAAGCAGTAAGCAAGAACTGTCTATCTTCATGTACTGAACTACAAAAAGTTCATTGTCTCATCTCAATAAAATATAAAAATATTAAGTTAATAATACATAAAAATGAAATTTGAGGAAATTTGTATAACCAGTGTACTAGATTTCTTTTTTTTTTATTACTTATTTTATTTTTAAAGTTCCATTAATTGCAAGATACAAGGTAGAAATCCAAACACTTCCACAACATGCTATGTGAGAAAACCACTTTTAGATTTTTGGAAACTTAGAATTCAGAACACTGATTTTCAAAAATGCACTTAAAGATGGGGTAGGTATTTATAACATGGTGTTGAAGGAAGTGTATTTATTTCTGACCATTTCAGATGGGCACAGCACAGGCTGATACAATCTACATGAGCCTGAGGACTCCTTTTGCCAACCATTGCAGACTAGTTTATAAAAACTGAGAGTCACAACTAGGAAGTCAGCTAGGCTGGCAAGTGTAAAAGAAACTGCTGAAAATCTTTACTAATAAAGGAAGATCATGATGATTAGCCAAATGAGCCAGAAAATAAGATCTAATCTTAGGTACAAGAATGGGAAGCATACACTATAAACTGCAAGTAAAATGCTGAAAAATGAGGTAAAACCTCATTGAACCACTTAATTAAATTGCTACATAAAGCACAGATCATTTTACAAATTCACGTAGACACAAGTGATATTGATGCACCTGCATGAATTTTTTTTTTCTTTCTATGGCACAAAAATAGATCATTGTTACTTATTCAACTTACTCAACACTATTTGATTTCAAGTAGGAATTCTACTACAAGAACAAATAGTGTCTCTACCAGCCTTTGAAATGGAAATAGAGAAGTCTGAGTGTGAAACTAGGGAAGTCCTTGATATGCAATCTGCCTGACCCATAGACTACGTCTGAAAAGCACTGGCTTATGTGTTGGAACCCCTAGCGTTATATACAATCATAAACCAGGTCACTTCTACCATGGGTCTCTGCTGTTACAACTCACCATTCATTTTTTAAAAAGTATTTTGCTCTGATGGTGGGCATGTGGCAACTAGGAACTGAGTATATATTGCATATAGTTATTCTGAATAGTCCTGAAAACTGGGGAAACATCTTTAAGGCAATGCTGTGCACTTAAATATGTGTGAAATTTATTTTGGTTCCCTTGCAAACTCCCCCGTGCTTCTTTTACTCTATAAATTATCCTGAGGAAGGTTTACTCCCATACACCTGTGATTGCTTGCCAGTGTTTTCAACTTAGGGGTGAAAACAAAAGCAATGAAAGAATGAACAAAAATATAGCAATACTGCTTGTCTTTTTCTTGAAGATGCTAAAAAAATTCAGGAAACAACAGCAATGAGCTTTGTGAACTAATACTGTGGTGCTAATCAATGTGACCACACTGATGATCACCACAAAACCAACATATCCAAAGTCCTTTTTCAAGCTTAGAAAGACACTTTTCTTACTCAGACTCCACAGACTGAGGCAGCAAGCAGCTTCATGCTCTCAAGACCAGCATGCTGCTACGCAGTCACAGCAGGAAGCAATTAAGGGACTTCTCAGAAAATTAGGTGCCTCCAGACATGGCAATTGCTGACTTGGAGCTTCCAGGCTATTACAGCAGTACAGAAAGACCTAAAACATAATTCAGCATCAGAAACCTGGCATGTCTTTAAGTCAAAATCTTTATCTTCATTCTAAATGTTATGCTGAAATGTAATTTTTCTTTATGTCGCTGTTAATTACCGATTTTCCTACAAGCTCACATTTCAATGTAGCTCTGCAAACCAAGGTTGCAGATAGATATTAGACACAATTTTCAGATTGTGCCAAGAAGAATAACTACTACTGGGCAAAATGCCCAACGGATTGTTTAACATCCCAATCCTAAACAGGGTTTGAAGTTTTGGTGGCTAGGAAAAAGTCTCATCCGCAAACACAGCAAATTAACCTGGAATACACTGAAGAGCAGAGCATATAAATCTCCATACTGTCCTTATTGTAATTTGCACCACATCTATATATAACAGAAGCTCTGTGCTCAGGACAAAATACATAAAAGCCCAATAAAATGTTCAAAAAATAGATCCTTTTCATTTTAAAAAGTGTTATTGGTGATTATATTATTATTCTAAATAACTTAAAGATTACAGAAAATACATTTTCTTTTATTCGAGGCTAAGGTTTAACAACAAAGGCTTTGCTGGAGGACAGACGTTTGGCGAGGTGGGGGCCCGGGGGCAGTCGGCAGGGCCCCGGTTCGGCCGGGTCCCACTAGGGGGGGGTGTGAGACAGAGGAGCCGCCGCTCAGCGCGGGGCCGCTGCCTGCAGTGCTGCCGGGGCTTGCTCAGCCGGGGGGGTGAAAGGGGTCAGATGTAGTGGGCGCGAAGGAAAACGGCGAGTGGAAGAAGGGTGCAGGGCGATGGAAGCACTCGCTGTGGCTGCGACTGTGAATCCTCTGGATGGGAACAAGCTTCTGATCATAAAGGTGCTCCACAGCCTCCCAGTTTAATGGATTCCTTAGACCTCCATCAGCCTATACATGTGCTCATGTATGCACACACAAACACAGATAAACACCTTTTGAAGTAGTTATTAAATATATGAACTTTTTTTGGTGGATTTTTTATACATTCTGTGGATTTTCTAAGCAACCTGGTTTAGTGGAAGGTGTCCCTGCCCCTGGCAGAGGGGTAGGAACTTGCTGATCTTTAAGGTCCCTTCCAACCCAAACCCTTCTATGATTCTGTGATGTAAACAAAAAACAAAAAAAACCGACAAAAACAAAACAATGACAAAAAAACCCACAACAAACCACACACACACAAAAAAACAACCCCCACAAAAAAAGCTGGAATTAACTATCAAGATTAAAAAATGTCACTTGGACATCAAGAGTATTGGTTCATTATGGCCATTCTTTTTTTTGGGGGGGGAATGAATTCCTAAGAATTTTAAGCTAGTGAGTTTTGAAGGATTTTCATCTGAAACAGAAATGATTATTGATTTACATTTCAAGGTCTTTTCTATCGTGGCCTGTAATATATACTTGCCATAACATTTTCAGACTTAGACAAAATGATCAACAATTTCAGTTTGGTTTTAGTTTTCCAGTGAAAGCCAAGATAAGTTGCCAGAATGTTTGCATCACTATCAGCTTCCACCAAAGGCAAGTATATCTCAGAAAGTCCTTGTCTTTTCTCTTGTACCAGGATTTCTGCATTCCATAAGAACTACAGAATGTACATAGTGTAATGGTTTGGCTAGGACCCCAGAGTTTTCAAGGTTTATTAGCACAACTAATTAATTATCATTAATTATCTTCCATGTTCTTTAATAGCATTCATATTACTCTATTAAGAGGTTCTGGCTCTTCTGGGAGCAATATCTTGTATCCTTTTGTCAATAAACCTACAACACAGGCATTTTTCATTAAAGGTGTCAAGTCAGCTGTGTATGAGCGAGTGATTACTGATAACTTATTTGGTCAGCTCCTTCTGGGCAATGTGATACAGCAATTGTCTTAACAATTTCAATTTCAGAGAGTATAGGTAAAGCCTGAAGGTTTTCATTTGGAGATTGTGTTCACCTGCAGTAAAATTGATTATTTAGATCACTTGGGATCTAATTGTCTCTAGAAGTATTGAAATTCTTTTACAGTAAGTTAATAGAACAAGTATCAATTAATAACGATACCTAAGGACATGCTGCCACTTGATGTCACTTCCAGAAGAGGCACTCTATGTGTCTGGGACATAAAGAAACTTTGTGTGAGGTAAATAACCATAGATAATGTGGAATCACTGGCAGATGCAAGTAGCAGGAATTTAAACAACTTATTATTATATTGGGTGGAGAGAAACCTGATGAAGTTTAACAAGGGCAAGTGTAGAGTTTTGCATTTGGGGAAGAGAAACACCATGTACCAGTACAGGTTGGGGGCTGACCTGCTGGAGAGCAGTGTAGGTGAAAGGGACGTGGGGGTCCTGGTAGACAGGAGGATGACCATGAGCCAGCAATGTGCCCTTGTGTCTAGGAAGGCCAATGGCATCCTGGGGTGCATTAGAAAGGGTGTGGTTAGTCGGTCAAGAGAGGTTCTCCTCCCCCTCTATTCTGCATTGGTGAGGCCACATCTGGAGTATTGTGTCCAGTTCTGGGCCCCTCAGTTCAAGAAGGACAGGGAACTGCTTGAAAGAGTCCAGCGCAGAGCCACAAAGATGATTAAGGGAGTGGAACATCTCCCTTATGAGGAAAGGCTGAGGGAGCTGGGTCTCTTTAGCTTGGAGAAGAGGAGACTGAGGGGTGACCTCATCAACGTTTACAAATATGTAAGGGGTGAGTGTCAGGAAGATGGAGCTAAGCATTTCTCAGTGGTGACCAATGATAGGACAAGGGGTAATGGGTGCAAATTGGAGCATAGGAGGTTCAAGGTAAATATCAGAAAAAACTTTTACTGTGAGAGTGACAGAGCACTGGAACAGGCTGCCCAGGGAGGTTGTGGAGTCTCCTTCACTGGAGACATTCAAAACCCGCCTGGACAAGTTCCTGTGTGATGTGCTCTAGGTGACCCTGCTCTGGCAGGGGGGGTTGGACTAGATGATCTTTCGAGGTCCCTTCCAACCCCTAGGATTCTATGATTCTATGATTTCTATTTATGATAGTAAATTGTGCTGTTTTACTAGTTACTATATATTACTCTGTATAATAGAATCAAATGCCAGGCATCTCTCCACTTGCACTGTAGAAACAAATTAATGTTAAGGGAACCATAATAGCAAAAAGTCAGGAATACTATAATTTGCATCAGTCTCTCATTGTAGCAGTCATGCAATGGTGACTGCAATAGCCACGGTAAAGTGTACCTAGTTAATTTAAACATTTTCCCTCTTTACATGATATTTCCAGGCACAGTTGGTGATTGCAAATGTATTCATTGTTCAAAATTATCCATTTAAATATTTACGTTCTTGTATTCAGGAATGCCTCAGGAATGCTTCTGATACCCATCATTCCAATCCTTGGTTCTAACATGAGTTATTTGTAGTCTACAGTTTGTGCTGCAATTTTTTCTACTGCTTGATTGATTTAATCTTAAACCCACAAGGGACCTTCCAGAAGATTGTGTACTCCTCTAGTTCACTGCTAATAAAGAGACATTTATAAAACCATATTAATTTGATTCTAATATTTGATTTTCAGCAAAAATCCCCAATAAGGCTTATCCTGTATGACCATCCTTAAAAAAAGTGTAGTGGCTCAGTACAAAGCTACAAGGATTAATAAAAAATATTTTAAAAGCATAAATGTATTTAGGAGGTTAAAATAATCCAATCTCGTCTCTTGCCCATACACTTTATAACTGCATTGATGATAATGATGCAGATATGAATTCTAAATTAAAAAAGTGCTTTCAGAGAATTTGTCCTGCAGAAGGCTTTTGTGTCTATGACAAATCTTCTGATGCTGGCTGCATTGCATTTACATACAGACAAATCAAGGCGGCAGGCAGAACTGTTTCATTTACAATCCAAGGCTGTAATACAAATTGAAACAAAGGCTAATGGCAAAGTTTGGGATTTTCCTGTTTGCCTGATTATTTGGATTACAGCAGGGAAGGTGAGAAAATACATGTCAAAGGTTGACTCAGGATCAGCAATTAAACCAGAGACAACAAGCTCTCTATCCCCTCCCCCTCCCACCCAGGTAGGGAAGGAGAGAGAGACCTAGGACAATATAATAATTAAAAATAAGAGGCAGACTACTAAAGATGCTTTCAAATGAAGGAAAATCTTTTCCAGCTGTCAGGGAACTGAAACTAAAAAAGTAATGCTTTTGTTTTCAGGTTTTGTATGGCGTGAGTTGTTTACAACTAATGCAGACAAAAGCCCTTGAAAGACAGAAATTGTGAAGTGGTAAAAGTCTTTGGTGAGAGGACCTAATGAAAGCTATTTCCAGCTCTAAATCTTCTGCTTTTATATTTTAACAATTGAGGTCTACTCCTTCATTGTAGTGGGGAGAGCTGAAATATAGGAAAAACAGAGATGTCTGCATCTTGTGTCCTCTTTGAAGACTATGGTGATTAATCTCCATGAAGTGAACACTATAAAGAAATATTGCCAAAGTCATGAGTAATTTTTAAACATCAAATCAAAGAAGATGAAACAATCTGAAAAGGCAATGTATCACATAAAGATGAAACCCTCCTCTTGAAAGCCATGCACTGCATGATGGATGTGCACGAACTTATTCAAAGCACACTTTGCCATGGCAATTTCTAGTAAACTATTATCTCTTTAGAAAAGACGCTGTGATACTTTAGAATTTCCAGTAGCTGGAAAGACCCACCAACACAGAATTGTACTTAACAGTGGTGCATCCTACAGGAGCATGAGAGATTTTCATGGAAGAAAAAATGCACGTAGGTCTGTGTCGTGGTTTGGCACGGAGTTGGAACACTCTTGATTCACCCCTTCCCCCCCTCCTCCCCCAAGGTAGGGAAAGAGGGAGAAAAATGAGAAAGAGAGGCTTTCTGGGTTGAAAAATGAAACAGATTTATTTTAATTATTAGTGACAAGGGAATATATATAATGTATTTGCAAAGGGATGTGCAACACCCGATCCCCTCCCTCCTCCCCTGACCACTCTCACAGTCTCCCAGCTGAAGGGGAGAGTCAGAAGTGACCTTGGTTATTATCAGTCCACTGGTGCTGCTAAAAAGTTCACTGAAAGGAAGAAAAGATTCAGCAAAGAGCTTCACCCTGGCTCAAACAAAACAGTCTGTATGAAATATTGATACAAAACAGACAGTGATATGATTAATGCTTCAGTATGAATTATACTTCTGTAAACAGTCTGATTTTGATCCCAAAACAACCAGATTGAGCTATTTGTTTCACTGTGATCACCATACTGACTTAGATTTTCAGCTTGCCTTTTCAGTTTGGTGGGTTTGTTTGTTTGTTTGTCTTTTTCATGTGTTCTCTGTTTCATTTCATAATGAGCAGTGTTCCCTGCTCAGTATTAAGATTTTTGCTGGATTAACATAGTTCTCAAAATCAGAGTATCCGAACAACTTGGACTTTGAATCATGGCTCAACTTGGAGCAGCAGCTGAATGTAGGAAATGGGAATTGTTTCAGCTGTAAGGACTTACTTTGAAAGAGAATTACTAAAAATATATCATCAACCTAACACTTATTGGTTGGATATAACCAGTAGGAAGTGTAGTTCCATTATTTTATGCAAAGTCATGGGGCGTACATATGCTATGCCATGCCAGTAATGGTTTGGGTAAATCTTTCACTTGCTCATTTGGTTGCCTTTTTTCCCCCAACTTTTGGAAACAATTCTCTTTTTGACAAGCAGGCTTATATATCATACTTACCACCTCTGGCAATGTATGGAAGAAAGATATAGCTATGAAAGTGGTCAAATTAAACAAGAGATTCAATGTTTTCAACATAAAATTTCCATGGCACCAATTCTATCTACTGTACCTGAAACAGCCTGACTGACAAGTCACAACTAGAAAAATCAGAATAATTTGTATCTAGTAAGCAGGTGCAAACTTTTATCTGGAGGTGAAAGGAGGACAAGCAAACAACTTCAGGATTTTGATAAATAAACAGGGAAAGACAGTCAAGTCTGTAGGGACCCTGTCAGTCTCAATGCCTTCTCCCAAAGCTGAATGTCCACCAGTCTTCAAGTTACTCACTGAACTAATTCCTCCTGTAGATTAGCCCTCCCCATGCTCCAGATTGTTACACAATAATTGCTTTCAAGGTTGTGCTTTTGCACAGGTGAAAGCACTAATATGATTTGCCAAATGCATTACTCCTAAATTTTCCTCCAGTTGTAAACACAAATAGAGGCATATAAATTCCTCACTAATAGTTTTCAAAATAACTTGGCTATTGAAGGAATAAACTTCAATTTCTGTTTCTTAGTGTTCTTCCCTCCAAAGCATAATTTGCCAGAAGTTACGAGTGTTGAATTTTCTTCCTACCGTGAGTCAGGGCATGAGAAAACAGCTGGCTTACACATGTGCTTCACTTTGGAGTTTAATTACTAAAATTCTCAAGATCACTATATATTTGAATTTGCTGAATTATTAAATAATGCTGCAGGGTAATGCAGTTGTTCATGGTCTGCCCATTTAAAAATGTGACAGCAATTTTATTGACATTTTTAATAGAAATTCATGTTGAGACCTAAGTAGCCACCTTTTAATCTGAACAATATCTGCCATACTGAGGCAAGAATATGGATGGCTATGTATTTTTCAGAATGCAGAACAAAATAATATGAAGCCATTTTAATAAAAGCCAGTTTCCCCTTGAGCAGGATTTTAGTAGAAGTCTCCTTCTGTTATTTATTGGAATAATTTTATAATCTGTTGCTGTCCAATTAAAAAGACAGATTGGATTGAAGCCATATTTGGAAGAACAGGGCATATAACATTCTCCTGCTGTCAAAACTCTGTTTAATTAGCACTAAAATTTCCAGCACCTGTCTTTTAATTGAAATTACTGTGGCTAGCTAAAATGCAACATGTTTCCATACCTGTAAAATGTGCAAGATAATCAGGAAGAAGCAAGTTATGCCTTAGCTCCGATTTCCAGATTCTCCGACATACCTAGCTGAATGCACTCACAAAGAAAACCTTTACCAGTATCAGAGAAGCAGATCCCAGACCTGGTAATACATTCAGGTTTGTTCCAAGGCAATGAAGCTATTCAATAATTAAAGGGAGCTGAATCCATTATCATGTTCTGAAAGCAAACCTGTTATTTTAATATTCAGGGTGTTCAGCAGAGCCAGGCTGTGGGATGTGTGTGTATATGTAAGAAAAAGCAAGAGGACGAGTCGCTAACTGCAGAAACATTTAGGCCCATATGTTCCCAACAGCTGCACAAGCTGGACAATCATCAGAAGCTGGGCAGTGTCAGTCCAACAATGTCACCTGCCTGAGCTCTCATGGTGTGTGGTTTTAATGTTGCAGTCAAATTGCTGCATATGCTGCTGTGTCAATGATAGTTGGGGAGACATAGCTTGCTCTGCAAGGACCCTTCATCTTCTAGATGATTTTAGTGACATGAATAGCATCTTTCTTCCCAGGAACTCCTACTGAGTTTCAGTGGGACGACTTCCAGGGCAAGAGACTGCTCTGCTGAGAAAGATTGGCAGACTTTGGGATGGAGAATGAATCGGGAGCAAAAAGGTGAGAAAAACTGAGGGTTAAGAAAATCTTACTTCATAAAGAATAGTTTTTTGTCTTTTTGATAACTTGTCATCATCAGGATTTAGAATTTCTATCTGGGCACCAGAAAATTTAGTAAGGGGGAGCTGCATTGAACCAGTTTGCCATCTGAACACTGATCTCCTTTGGAGATTTTCAAGACCCATCTGGATGCATTTCTGAGTGACCTGCCCTAGATTTGGTCCTGCTCTGGCAGGGGGGGTTGGACTCAATGATCTCCAGAGGTCCCCTTGCAACCCCTAACATTCTGTGATTCTGTGATTTCATTTTGGAGATACCTGTCTCCTTGTCTGATCCTTCTAGTCACCATTAACTCTTCCTGTTGACCCTACCTCTTTGAGATGGCAGCTGCAGGGCATGGGTTTATTCTTACCCAGTACCTCTTGTGGCCCACTCATGACACAGCTCAGAGACCTCAGTGGCAGCAGTATCCTGCCCAGTTATCAAGCACCAGGGACTCACTGGTTCATAGTTAACAGTCAAATTTACAGATATACAATACGGAACAAAATTGGTTCTTAATTTGTTGCTAGACTATTATCAAATTGTTTCCACTGACAGATCCTAAAGCTCTTGCCCAGGTTTGTCCTTGAGAGGATGCAACTAAGTTCTGTGTTTCCACTGTGAAACTCCCACCATTTTGGTGTGCGTTGAACCAGAGCTCTTCCCAGAGCTGGGTAAAGAGTTCTTCAAGATGAGTTGAATTGTGCAGCTTTGAAATATGCTTTTGTATTAGGAACCTGGCAAGTATCACATTCGATCTTGTGCATTCATTCCTTGAAATATAACTACAGTCAGCTTCTAATCTGCCAAACACCTATGCCTCTTGTTCCTGTCATCTGTGAAGGAGTATTTTCTTGATATAGAAAACTATTTTTTTTTCTTCTCTGGTAAACAAAAACTACAGGTCCTAATTCGAGTGATAACATCACTTCAAAATGACAAATTTTCACTTTAACTGGGAAAATTCAAAACTGCTAAGAATAACAGACTCCAACAGAGATGTCACTTGGAGGAAAAACTTCTGTGACAGCAGGTTTTTTCTTTGCTAGAAACTGTGTTAAACAAGACACTGCTAAGGTTAATTGATCCTCCTATAAGAAATCATAAGCTCTTGACTTTATTTAAAACATAAATAAAAGGAGTTGATTGTCTTTAGTTTTCATTTGCTTAACTTCTGTGTTCATGGCTCTGATCCCATACTGTAATTATTTCTGCACAAAGTGCCTCAAAGTTAAGGGGAACAAGCATATTAGTGAAAAGCAAATAGACTGAACTAACATGTCAGACTTACATGACAGGTACTGTTTCATACACAGCATCTATCAGCCTAAATGGCATTGAAGTAGATGTTAAGGATGAAATTTAGTTGCATGGATTGCAGGTGGTGAAACTGCTTCTATTGACAGGTAGCTAGTGCCATTTGGTGCACATAGAATATCCAAGACTGGGGGAAAATCACAGAAATAAAGGAGATGCTCAGCTTTCTGGCAAAACTCGGTTGTAAGTTTGTCTTAAGTTAGGTCATCTTAAAGCCACCTGAAATTTAAGCTCACCTGAAAAAAACACAGAAGGCCTGATTCAGTGGACTAAAACGGGCATCTAGAGCCATTTGAGATGCCCTAAGGCATTTGAGACATGTACACGTTTTTGGCAGGTGTGATGCAGGACAAACAGGATGCCTACACCATTCTGGAGCAGCTGGGTACCAAACACTATGCCTGAAGATATCTCAAATGACACTAAATACCATTTTCAGACAACTGAGTTGCCACTTACTGTGCCCCCCCAACCATAAGCCACGAATATGTATTGCAATATAGCAAAAGAAGGCCACACTTAACCAAAGGGATTCTAATGATAATTGCTCTAGAATACAATCTGGATTTTGTTAACAGATGGATTATTTCCCATTGTTATCTTAACATTGTTCCAAAGCCTGTTCAGTACATCTGCAGGGTGCTTTACAGTCCTCATTGCCAACGACAACTAGCAAATACAAAGTAAGATGGCTTTGCATTGCCCAATTCTGTACAGCAGTGTGTTTCACATACCCAACAGATTAACACTGTTAAATCCAGATAGGACAGGAAACAATTTTGTGAGATTCCTTTGAGTTCACTAAACAGAAATTTTTAATTAATTGTTAATTGTAATTTGATTCTCAGCACAGATGATATGGAAATTAATGACCCAGATGTAGACAGCGCAAAGACACTAGCAAAGGCTGGTGATTGCTGCAAGAACCTCTGAGCACTTGCACAATTCCCTTGTAGACAGTCTGTCAGGGGAAAGGGCTAAGTTATGTGATTCATACTGATGGAGATTTTGAAAGTTTATTTCAGCCACATTTTCCCATCAGTTAAAATACTATAAATGAAGGATGACTTCTAATGAACTAATTTACCAGTCTAAAATAAAGAAAAATAAATAAATAAAATAATTTTAGATTGTATACAAGCCTTCTACCCATTTACCCTTCTGCATCTATTCTGTTTATTCCTCTAGTTAGCAGCTCCTCAGTTAAAGAATGTATTTTTGCCTTGCTTGTTATTCTTAGACCCTTAGAATAGTCTAAAAGAACTGACTTTAGTGTTTTATAAACTAGCTGGTTTATACTCCACTGCAACTTAGCAGTTTTCATTAATGCAAATGCTTTAAATAAATTAAGGCTTCTGCCTTTATCAAGTTTGAGATTTACAGTTCTAAATACCTTCAGATTTACCTAACAGGATGCTTAACAGTAATACAAGAAAGATACAAATCAGTGAGTTGACGAAGTTAAAACAGGTAAGTTAAAGAACCCTGAAGGTTGTGAAAGTCATGGCAAAATATTAAACCAAGAAAGCTCAATACTGTCAGTGTGATACTTTTGAAGAGAGGTGCTAAGTGTATGCAAACATTTAAGGGGTAAAATATCTGCTATGGAGAAAGCCGTTTTATAGCAGTGCCAAGCTGAAAAGCACAGGACAAAGCTAAAGCATTCCTCACAGAAGGGATCCAGCTATAGTAAAAGAAAAAAAATTCCAAAGATATTATAATCTGATTTTCATTAGGAAATAAAGCAAAATCTTAAACAGAAGAGACTCTCTGCCTAAAGTACCACCCTGCTTTGGACTGAGAAACATTAATCCCCCCGCCCCCAACCTGAATTGCAGAGATCTGAAGAAAAAATCAGTAAACCAAATTATTAGAATCTCAAAAGTTAAAAATCACACAGCCCTAGCAAAGACCTACACTGAAAAAGAAAAATTCCAGAGAAAAGAAAATGCCAGGGACTCTCTGAATTCCTTTAGGAAGTTCTTTGTTGTTATTTTTTTGCATGACAGAGGATCAGATACTATAATGGAATATTAAACTATATAGGGAGTTATTTTCGGGATAGGAACAGTTAGACTGGCTAAACAAAATGTAAATCTGATTATCCGGACTCTCCCAAAGGTTGTTGTTTCTGCCACATCAAAAGAAAACCAAACAAGACAAGCATGCACTAGAATCCCCCGCTGGAATATCTTGCAGAGGAGAAATCCTTGACAGACATGAGGCGAGAGGGTATGACCTTAAGGGCCAACTTTCAAAGGGCTTTCATCTTTGGCTGTAAATTGAGTATGCTGCCTGCAGGCACAAACAGGATCTATGCTTGCAGATAAGATTTTGCAATGCTCTCAGATCACTGCTGGGTCAGCCACTTACTTGCATGCAGTGGATCTGCAAGAGCCCATTAAAGATTCTTGTAAAGTTGGGATGACAGGTCATTTCTTTCTTTAATTCAAGTGTTTCTGTGACAGCATACGCTAACCTATGAAGAGTTTCTAGCATGGTTAACTGTTGGACTTGATGATCTTAAAGGTCTTCTCCAACCAAAACAATTCTATGATTCTATTAACATATTCAGGAATGTTCCATGCTCTACATCCAACAAGACACAGTTCCCATCAGCAAATGCAGATGGCAAGAAGCAATGAGTTTACTCCATCAGCAGCCTCACAGCTTTGCATTACTGGGAAAATTATGCCATTATTTATTTATAATGCCAACTTTTATTTCACTGTGGCCCTGTCTTCATCTTACCTCTTTCTTTGTAGCTCCTCCAAGCCTTTTCCTCTTTTTCTCCTGGTTTTCATGCTGTTTTTTTTCCTCTCTTTCTTTCCTCCTGCTCCAGCAAAAAGCATCTGTTCTGAGTCTGCAAGAGGCTGCAGGTTTTACTGTGCTTTCTGGCATCCCTAACCTGTGGCTTTACTTTCAAAAATATTAAAAACTGGAAGAATACAAACTCTTTATTCACCTTCCTTAAATAGAATTTTCAACTTTCAATTTCCTGCTGTTATGGACAAGCACCACGGGATGTACTGGCACACTCACAGAACAGATGCTGATAGTTGGAGAGGAAGGATGTACAAACAGAAGTTGGAGTGATTTATTCACAAAGCATGATGCTGCAATGGCTCTTTTAATTAGTTAGTTTTTGGCGGCTTCTCTCATCACCCAGAGCTGATGCCGGTATTAGTGAGAAACAGGACTGCAAACAGGTAGCCTGAGATTTTCAGCAATGGCTAGTGGCAATGCATGCAAAGGAGACATGCAGGGAGCAGCAGGGCATGGATACACATTACTTCTCCCAAAGTAGGCCCCACTGAAGTTTCCTGAAAAATCCTTAAGCACCCCAAAAATCAACTATCTTTTTTGGAAACCCTGGTCTTAGAATTTTATCATCCTCATGCAGAGGGAGTTCTGAAGGACCATTCCCCTTCTGCTGCTAGTGGAACCTTCTCCCATACACGGCCTCAACTAAGTTAGTCAAGTCACTTATAAAATGATCAAAACAAACAGGACAACCACAGTGTGGCTTGTTGCATCAAAGAAGCCACTACTATTGCTTTAAAGAACAAGTATCAGGTGATGTTTTATTTCAAGCCTTCAGTTTCCTCAGGCATCCACTGCAAAAAATCCATGTGGCAGAAATGACCTCACCATTCAAGCACAAGCCCAGCCTCCCTGCCTTTCCTCCGTCCTTGATGCAATCACTGCTGTCATGTCACGCAGGCCATATAGATCGTTCTTTCTTTGTATCCAGTCTTGCCATTAAAATTTATTGAGAAATCACTGTGTAGCCATAATTCATCTTTTGTTCTCTTTGCCCTCCAAAGACATTGTCAGGGAGTAGTGGGGGCTGGCTTTTCCCTAAGGGTTACAATTGCACTGAACAATGCTGAAAACTCAGAATAAAGACGAAATCTTAGCTAGAAGCAACATGTAAAAATAAGGTAATAATAGAAAAGACCATTAAAAAGCTGTGTTGGAGAAGACCAACCTGTAAGTACAGTACCTGTTTAGCTTTTTTTAATTAGCAAGGAAAAAGTATTTTCTCCAATTTCACTTTATTATACATAACATATCTGTAACACACTAGTGGTTTTAAAAATTGAGCACACAGCCTCATAATTTCTCATGTTTTCCATTTGTTTATACCATTACAATGGAATTTGGAATATGGGACAGAAAAGCAGCCTCAGTGGACAGAGGCAAGGATGCTACAACTTTTTACTAAATCCACTACAGAGACAAAGCACACGTAGCAAGGCGCTGTGTAGGATATCAGCATGATACCTTAACATACCTTAAACATACACAGCAGTATGCAGCCCTGGCCAAGCACTGTCCTCCTTGGTGGGAGAAGTGGGAGCTTCATGGCCAGCTCACACATTCAGTCTCTCTGATCTGAGGTTCCTATAGCTCACTGCAACCTGTACAGCTGCCTGCTTGTTTTCCTCCATGGACCATGGTGTTCTAGTCATCATACCAGTCAGGAGTAAGCCAAATATTTAATGGCAAGGAAGGCTATACTATTATATACTAATGCTGTAAGCATTATTTCTGATACACATAATGGAAAATTAAAAAAAAAAATAAAATCGGCAGAAACTTGCACAGTGTGTAGCTAGGAATGTGGGGCAGAATGATGCCACACCGAATGAAAAGTCTAATGCAATGGAAACACCTATTCTTCCAAAGTATTTTTGCCACTATAACATTATACCACTGGATAGAGCCACTGCTCTTGCCAGTAATTTCCTACTTAGTACTTGCATACCAGCATGGATCTAACAACTACTGTTTGCACTCAGATCAGCAGCCACAGGCACTGGCATCAGAATAGATGACTGTATATTGTTTGCTGTACTGGCAAGTCGATAGGCAGCACTCATCATTATCAAGGAAGAAAGCCTTCAGCCCTGCCAGGAGGCAGGAATCCTGTCCCTCGTTCCTGGGACCAGCTTTCCATTGCAGGTACTTTGCATCTAGAGAACACACTCAGGAATTAGGTTGTGAACGGCTGCATTTCTGTGAATAACTTTCTTTATCCTTTGGGTAAGTAATGTTTAGCAGCTTAAGGTAGGCTCACATTAGAGACTCTTTGGATTTTTCCCCACAGAAAAAAAAGAGCAAGGAAAGGAAGCCAGACTTGGTACGTGCTACCTGCAGGTCTGCTCAGGAGTACTGAGAACAGAAACTTTTATTACTAGCTGGTCCCACTGAAAATAACCAAAAAAGATTTTGCCACCTAGAAAAAGCAGTGGGAATATGAATGAAATTAACTCCATCTTATCTAGTAATAATTTAGTGATTTTTAAGAATAAGAATTTATCCTGGGATCTTCTTCCACTGTCCCCCCAAAATCTTAATCATTACCTAAATAACTGATTTGGATGTACTGTTTTGTCCTGAAATTCTAGGTAAATTTAGGCTTTGACTTTTTTTTTGTTTTTTCCCTCTACTACTTTGTACAGCCTGATTCAGTTCATCTGGGGGCAATAATACCACTAACCCTATCTTCAAATATATTAAAGAACTGCTAACTCACTACACAGTAACTTAGTTTTTAATGTAAAATTAGTTTCATTTTCCTTATTGTTAATAAAGCCATTTAAACCATCCTTCAGTAACATAGTGAAAAAAAAGTCTATAGAATGACTCTTCCCCATAACACAAGTTATCTATTGTCACACATGCAGAGGAGAAAAACCATGCAGCCAAGGAAAATGCCTGTTTAGGAGTACATCTATGATTCATCAAGCAGGGTAGCACTTTTATAAAGCATACCCATCCATCATTCTTTAAATGACTGCAAAGAATTAATAAACTTCTTTATTTTTTTCAGTGCAGTTTCAGCTTTTTGAGAAAGAGTCACAGCCAGTGAGTCCCCTTGCCACTACACTGCAACCCTCTTGCTCTTTGGTGCCTGCAGACACATCCATCTGGCTGATTTCATGCTTTTCCATTCTCCCTCACTTCAGCAGACCACCAGACCACAACCACAGGCACAGTGGGGAAATGTTCCTGTGATGTGGTTTCTGAAATTTGGCTCAGTTTTCCTTCACTTGGCAAAAGCTTATTCATTTCCATGCTCTGAGCCAGTCCTGTTCCCAGTCAATGATAGCTGTGTGAATGCATTTGAATGCTGAATTTGGCTTTTTGTATTCAGCTGGTTTCACAATTACTTTTTCTGACTCAGCTCTCATTCTAGTAAATAAATTCAATTTTTTAGTAAGTTGAGTTGCCACTTAGCAGGTTTTTTTTTTTAGTAATAAGTGGATCGATCTATTCATACTTTGATTTTGTTTTCTTTAGTCTTAAAAAAAAAGAGAAAACCTCATTTCTAAGAACTGTTTAGAGTCCACACTAGATTAAAGTTTTCAGGTGTAAGTAACATACTGTTCAGCCCTCACAGATTTCAGTGATGGCTGGTGCCTTCTGTAAGTAGTTTAAACGTTACTTACATGATAAGAACAGGCTTTCAAATGCAAAAACCTAACACAATTTATAAACATGTCCTTTCCAGAACATAGACATTGACAGCTGTACAAAAGATATACCATAAAAATCCTCAGGAGGTCCTTGGTCCAGCCTTGCCACAGCTGGCTCAGTGCTGAGGTCAGACCTGGCAGCTCCCTGCCACAGAAAGAGTCACAAGGCCAGCCCCCATGAGACTCTACTGTCACCAGCCTCCAGGTAAACATGATCCACTAATCATTATGCTTTGAGCCCAAACAGCCAGCTACCTTTTAACCCACCAGCCAGCCATCCAGCCACACTGTAAGTGTCCCAGCTTAGTTAGAAAACTATGGCAGGAGTCACTGTTGGGAGCCTTGCTAACGTCAAGGTGAATGACATTCACTGCCCTTCCCGGTCCCCAAAACTAGTCGTTTTAACATAGAAATCAATAAGGCTGGTCAGGCATAATTATTACCTGGAAAATCCATGCTGGCTGTTGCAAATCACTTCCTTCTCTTTCATGTGCCTGGAAATGTCTTTGAATAGGACTTGCTCCACAGTATTCCCAGGGATTGGAGCATCCTGGAAACTCCTGTAGAAATTGTTCCAACTTCCATGTGAAATTAATTGTATCACATTTCATTTCATGCTACTGGACAGATTTGAAATCTTCAGAGTGGATACAATATGTGGTTAATCACACAACTTCAGGAATCCCATTCATTAAATTCCACTTCTTTCATAAGTTCTTTTGTCCATGGCCTGACAGTGGAATTTAAGGCTTGGGCTATAAAATCCCACCAGAACTGCCAAAATCTGTGAATATAGTTGAGGGAAGCTTTTTTTCTTTTTTCCCCCAGAAGACAAGTGATTATCATAATTCATTAATTCATTATTAAAAAATGCCTTTAGTTTCATTTATTATTAGAAGTGTACATACACATTTATTTGCATATTTTTGTCTATGTTAAACAAACCTGAGCTATGGTTTGAAATGTTGCACATGAAAAGTTAGGAAATACTATCTTTAACATTGCTTTGCGTATTAAACTTCTGTTTGGGGTATATGCCCAATCCTAGTAAACGTGAGTGCCTACTGAGATGTTTGAAAGCTGCTTTTGCAGGAAAAGTTCACTTGACACTTCCAAATTTCAACTCAGAAAATCCATATTTATTTTAAGCATATGGTTTCTTGCTTTCTTCCGTTATTTTTATGCTGTGATTGTAAACTGTGACAGGGACTCTCTTTCTGTTCTGTGTTTAGACAGCACCTGGGGCAATGCAGCCCTGGTGAATGACTAAGGGTCCAGGAATAGTTGAAGGGGAAGAGTATGTAACAGAGAGATAGCTGCTAAGTTTTGAGACACTTCTAGGTTGTGTGTCACTGCCCAAACTGATTTTGCCATAAGTTGGTTTTCTTCCTTCCCTTCTTTGTACCCATATAGATTCATATGATGAAATGGGGATCGTAATTATCTAGGCTGTCTATACATGGGCCTGGGAGATGGTTAAGAATAACCTGGATTTTCTTCTCTCCTCTTCCCTCTCTATATCATACTGCAAGGAAATATATGGATTGGGGGACTGGGGAGAGGGGGGCAGTCCTGCAGCATGTTGAGAGATAGATCTCACTCCATGGTTTTAACAGTGTATTTTGGCATCACACATGGATTTCATTAGAAAGAAAACTGTTTTCTGCTTTGGCTTATGAATCAACCCAGCCACAGATCTTCACAGTTTGTGAATATTTCAGCTTCCTGTCACAGTATTTTTCTAGTGGTGTATGGGTGAAAGAAGGGAAATGGTAATATCAAGCATTTACATCTCAGCAGAAGAGTGGCAGAATTTAACAGGAAAAAGAAATGTTTCATTGACTGTAAATGCTCCTTATTCTCCTCAAAATCCACCTGAAACTAATACGAAAATATCTTACAGAAAAACCTGTAACAATGTTAATAATGGAAAGTGTTAAAAAGGCATGATATATCATCCCCATTTCCCTGAGTCTCCTTCTTGTGGTAAGAATAAGCAGCATCCTAATACTTTGTAGTTAGAAAGATTTCACTGAGTTGAGGGGAGTAGCTCTTAAATACATTTCTGAAGGCTATCTGCAACTGTGCCATTAGCCAACACAAATAAGGATGTGCTTCAGCAATATTCGACATTGCATTCATTAAATAACAGCCTTTATTTGACTTAAATTAAAACAGAAAATTTATAAAAGATGGTTTATGAGCCAACAGGTTATATTCAATGCCTAGAGTTATCCTACTGAATCAAATTCAATGGAGTGGTCTCCAAAGGTGCTTTTGTTCAATGGCTTTGGAAACAAAATGGACAACCCTGCAAAAGATGCTGTTTTATAGCATTTTATTTAAAATCAATAGTGCCTTCTATGTAGAACACCAACAACCTCTGGAGCACCAAGTAAGAAGTACAATCAGCAAACATATCTGCAGAAAATATTTATCTTTTAACTCCAGACAGTAACTTATTATTTTCCATTTGGTTCACATCTCCATCCCTCTGTTTTGTCCTCATGTAATCTGTTAATAAGTTTTGAAGAAGATGGTTTTAAAAAGGACACAGACAAAAAATCCTGCATATCTGTTTAGCTTCTGCCTATGGGTAAACCAAACTGGTCTGATCATTCAGGTTTTTTAGCTTTATAATATCTCCTGTCTTTCATAGCCTTGAAAAATTTTTATCATCTCCCTGGCATGTTTCAGTGGTATCTTATTTTCTTCCTTATAAAAACTGCTGCAGGCCACTACACACATATCGTCAGAATATCTGGACTCCAAGGAAGATGGTAATTTAGCTTCCCAGTTTCAAACCCTTATATTGAGTAGGCATCTTTTCTCCAAATGCTGGTTATCAGAGCCCTATCATAACCCAAGGCTACTACTGGAAAGATACCCAGAAGGGATTTAAATAAGCAGATTAAACAAACAAACAAATAAAACTCCTCACTAAAATAATGAGCGACTGCCAAGTAGGCTCCTTACTCTCAAATGAATTTCATAAATGAAGTTGCCCTAAATTAAGGAAGGCAAATTGCTGATGAGGAAAATAAAGAAGGAACCTTCCTCCACCTTCATAATGCAAGATCTAGCACTCTGTGTCCCACTCACTATTCTTACAAAGCTATCATGAAAGCTTAGGGACACAACAAAAAGATATATCAAAGAACACTTAGAGATGTCAGTTGCTAAAAAAATTTAAACCTGTGATAGGGTAGAGTGACAGAGAAAGATTTTGGGAAATCTGTTCTTAAACTGGTAATTTGATGACCAATATATGGTGATCAAGTGTTTTTACCATTTCAGCATTTCATCACCAAGTTTGCTGATGACACTAAACTGGGTGGTGAGGCAGACATGTCAGAAAGGCAAGCCATCTTACAGAGAGACATGGACAGGCTGGAAGAGTGGACAAGCAAGAACTGTATGGCATTTTAAAAAGTCAAGTGTAAGGTCCTGCACCTGGGGCAACATAATCAAAGAGCCCAGTACAGGCTAGGATCTGTGTGGTTGGGGAGCAGCCTTGCTGAAAGAGACCTGGGAGTCCTGGTGAACAACAAGCTGAACATGAGTTGTTGAAACAACAAAGGCAAATCAGATCCTGGGCTGCATCCACATGGACATTATTAGCAGAAATAGGATGCAATTATCCCACTCTACTCCATCCCACTCTCTTCAGCATTTGTCAAGCCCACACCTGTGTCCAGTTTTAGTCTCCACAATTCAAAAAAGACACACACAGACTGGAGAGGGTCTGAAGGAGAGCCACAGAGATGATTCAAGGGCTGGAGAACCTGCCCTATGAGAAAAGACTGAAGAAGTTATGTCTTTCTCCCTGGAGTAGAAGGCTTGGGGATGACCTCATTGCAGTTTTCCAGTACTTAAAGGGTAGCTACCAAGAAGATGGAGGCTCTCTTTTCACAAGGAGCCACATGGAGAGGACAAGAATAGACACAAGTTGTACCAGGAAAGGGTTCATCTTGGTATAAGAAATAATTTTTTACAGTAAGAACAATCATTCACTGTGTCGTGTTTTAATCCCAGCCAGCAGCTAAGCACCACAAAACCACTCACTCCCTGCTGCTTCCCTGCAGTGGGGTAGGGGAGAGAATTGGAAAGAAAGATTAGAAAACTGGGTTGAGATGAGAACAGTTTATTGACTGAAATAAAATAGAATAAAATACTAGTAATGTTACTATTACCACTACTATTACTAAATTGCGATGACAAGGAAAACAACAACAAAAAAGACACACACAAAACCCCCACAAACACACAAACAACAAAAAAACCAAAACCAAAAAACAGGGAAAAAACCCACAAGTGATGCAACTGCTCACCACCTGCTGACTGACACCCAGCCAGTCCCCAAGGACCAATCGTACCCCCTGGCCAGGTCCCCCCAACTTATATGCTGAGCATGACATCTTGTGGTATGGAATATCCCTTTGGTCAGTTTGGGTCAGCTGTCCTGGCTTTGTCTCCTCCCAGCTGCTTCTCTAGAAGAAGGACAAGGGCAGTATTAGAAACTTAAAAGTCCTTGACTTTATGTAAGCATTGCTTGGCAACAACTAAAACATCAGTGTGCTATCAACATTATTCTCAGCACAAATCCAAAACATGGCCTCATACTGGCTACTATGAAGACAATTAACTCTATCCCAGCCAAAACTAGCACACACTGGAACAACCTCCCCAAGGAATTAGTGGAGTACCCACCACTGTGGGTTTTCAAGACATGACTGGAGAGGGTACTGGATAATCTCATCTAGGCTCCTTTTTCCATGAAAGGTTGGACCAGATGATCTTTCGGAGGTCTCTTCAACTGGGGCTGTTCTATTATTCTATGATCCAAACTACACTAAGTTTTTTGCCATCATTTGGACATGCATTATTATATTAAGAAAATTTCCACACAATCTTGTTATTAACCCACAGCATCCTCCAGAGAGGATCACATTAGCAGCTTCTCCTCATAAGAATAAGAGGCCAAATTAATCCCCAGACAATCCTAGATGGAAATGGTGGGCCAAGACCATTTTTCAGCAATATAAACAATATCATTTCTCATAATATTTTTTTTTTAATTTATTTAATGGCTTTCTCATGCATAAACCCTGCTTAACAGAACCCTAAGTATATCTTAAGAGCATCCCACTCCACAGATAAGCTCATTTATCAGTGCAGAAATGAGACACCTCCTGTAGGTATTAATCCTGTTAATCACTGCCTGTCAATATATATTGAGTTTGTGTTGCTAAAACTGGCATCTCAGGTAGAATGGGGTAAATGGGGTAAATATAGCAGTTGTCTTATAATTTTAGCAACAATTCCCAGCTTGTCTTTCTGATAGTCCATAATACTTTGTATATTCTTTCAGCAAATTGGTCTTTTTTCAGAGCTTGGCATTTCTTAGCTTGCCCATGGAAGAATTTCATATTCCATGAACTGGCCCCAGAGCACATGGCACTATAGGGGCAATCAGAGAAGTGTGGTTGTGGAGTCCCCTTCTCTGGAGATACACAAGACCCGCCTGGATGCAGTCCTGTGTAATGTGCTCCAGGCAATCCTGCTTTAGCTGGGGAGTTGGACTAGATGATCTCTAAACGTCCCTTCACACTCTGACAATTCTGTGATTCTGTGATTAGTCTCCATAGTGTTGCTTTCTTACCCAGTGTGAGGCAACAAGGCAGCATTTGTTTGGTGTAATTTCTCAGCTTCCGATTATATAGGTCTCAGCATGTCCTAAAGAAAGACAGGCTGATTTTGTTTTGGTTTGGTTTTTTTGAATGCCAAGACCTTCAGCAATCCCATCCAAACCTGAAATTCGGAAGCAGATGGGACAGTTCACCATTTGCTTGCATAATGGGATAATATCAGAGATCTCTCCAAAATGTTTGATTATCTCCTTTGTCTCATCCTCTTTACAATTCTCTTGGAATTTAAATGAGATATGATAAATTATTTGAGGTTCTGGTTTTGACATGAATGATTATGTCTTCTGTCCCATCTCCAATTCATAGTCAGTGCTGAACGAATGGCTTATCTGCCACATATTACCATTCTTTGACTATGTGACTTCTGGCTGTCTAAACCAGCAAAATTATTATTGTTGCAGCCATCTCTTTTCTCCTTGATGAAGGATCATGCTGATTTTTTTTTTCCTAAACTAAATCACTTTGAACATATAAGTCGGCAGAGATACTGAAGAAGAGAAGTTCCACAGTCAAGAACTCATAACAAAATGAGAGGAAAGGATTATAAATATCAACCAACAAAACATAATTTGTGGGTCAACTTGCATAGATTTTGTACTATCTTAATTTGACGTAATTTTATAGCACAGATCCAGGACATGACACACAAGTATTTACAGCCGTATGAGATTCTAGTCATTAAGAAGACAGACCCCAGAGGATATTGTGATTTAGTCTTAAAGGCTGTAAAATTGCAAAATTGCATCTTGATGTCAGAGGGAACTGGCAAAAAACATTTTCAGAGGAAAATGTTCTTGTGAAAGTTAAGCCAAGAACTCATGAATACCCAGGTGTCCATAGTTAGGACATATACGCCAAGAAGAAAATAAGGAGCTCCAAGCTTTGCTAAGTAATTTCTTCAATAGTTCATTAAAAACATTAATGTAATATACCCACCTTGTGGCACCAATTTACCAGTCAAACATTGAAATTTGAATGGACAACTTGGCTAATAGGTTAAGAGTATTAAAAGTAACTTCAATAAGCAGAAAAACATTACTAAATGAAGAAGAGGTTCAGTGAAGGGGAACAGAAATGGTCAGAAGGCTGGGACTAATCATAAGCTGCAATTAAAAGTGCTAAATACATCAAACTTAGCAAAGGGTTCACTGAGGGGTAGTATAAGCTTAGTCACAGATATTTTTAAAGACACCTTAACCCAAATATGATGAAGATAAAGTAATGCTGGAAAAATTTGGCTAAATATCAGTAAAAAGTGAGAACCATTTCTGGTTTTCTTGATGAAAGAAAAAGGAAGTTGCATAGCATGGTAATATTTGGTACATGAGGCATAATTATAAAAGTGCAGATGGATTGTATGAATCAGTTTGCCACTGCCTTTATGAAAAAAATAAAAAAAAAACAGCTGTGGTGGGTTTTTTTTGGTTTTTTTGTTTTGTTTTGTTTTGTTTTTAAATGGAGTGAAAATTCTTACCATCACTAAATAGGTAATTACATTTCAAATAGCTCAGGACACAAGTCACAAAAGAGGTCGTCCCTGTTGCCGTAGTTACCACTGACTGTAACAGCCAGTAAATGTTCCAGGGAATTAGGGTGAGCCATGGTGTTCCTCTGGCTTGCTGGATAGGGTTGCTACAGAAAGAAATTCTGATCAACACAACCCATCGTGTGGTCTCACAGTCATCATCCAAACCTCTCTGAAATCATCAGGAGTTTTTCCACTGACTTAAATAGACTCTGACATTCTCATATAGTGAAATGAACTTCTGGCTAGCACCCAAAGTTCAGAAAATCTCAGAGGACAAGGGCCTGACCTTTTTATGCCTAACAAAGGGAAAAAAAAGATAACTAGGGAGGAGGCCTGGCAGGCCTTGTAAAGAACAGCAACTCAGCACCCAGACCACGAGGAGCAAGGCAGTGGCAATGGTAAACGCTGTGCCTTTAAAAAAGTGTGCTAGATTGAGATGAACAGGGGGGTTCCTGAAGCCAGGGAAGCCTGAGGTAGAGAGGAGTCGGGAATCAGCAGCTCTCCAGAGAGAGGCGGAGAGGCTGATGTGGCTGGGAGCATGTAACAGAGATGGTCTTGGCAACAGATTAACTCCTTCCTTGCCCACCTCACCACCCCAGGTGCCACTGAAAAATAGATACGAGGCTCTGGTTGAGAAAGACCAGCCAAATGAAGATGTAGACGTTCAGCAACCTACACCAGAGGTGTGTCCACAGTCAGAAAGACCTACCACCTGCATTACAACGACATCCTCAAAGAAGAAAAGAAGGGTTAGAGGTGCAGGTGACTCCCTTCTGAGGGGAACAGAGGGACCGATATCCTGGGCAGACCCTCCTAACGGAGAAGTCTGCTGTCTCCCCAGAGCCTGAGTTAAGGAAGTCACTAGGAAACTTCCTAGTTTAGTACGATCCTCAGACTGTTACCCACTATTGATCTTCCATGTAGGTGGAGAGGAAACTGAGACTTCTTGTATAAGATCAATCAAAAGAGACTTTTAGAGCAGTGGGACAGGTGGTGAGGGATTCCAGGGCACAGGTTATCTTTTCGTCTCTTCTTCTAGTTGCAGGCAATGACACTGGAATGAAATTATGAATACAGTCTGTTAATACATGGCTCTGTAGCTGGTGTCACTGCAACAATTTTGGCTTTTTTAACAAGAGGATGGCCTATACAGCACCAGGCTTGCTGGCATCTCATGGAAAACATCTTTCTCGAAGGGGGAAGGTGGTCTTTGCACAAGAGATTATGGGGCTGATTGATGTGGCTCTAAACTAGGTTTGAAAGGGGAGGAGGATGTAACTGGACATGCTAGTGAGGCCCCTGGGTGTAGTAGCCCAGAATTTGTAGGGCAGTGTGCTAGCATTTTTGAGATACAGAAGGCCCACCACTCCTCAAGAGAGAAAATTAAGTGCTCAGCTCCCTCTCTGAAATGCTTATACACCAATGCACACAGTATGGGGAATAAGCAGGAGGAGTTGGAGATCTGTGTTAGGTCACAGGGCTATGATAAAATTGCAATTACTGAGACCTGGTGGGACAGCTCCCATGACTGGAATCAACCATGGATGGCTATGTACTCTTTAGGAAAGATGGACCAGCAAGGTGAGGGAGTGGAGTTGCTCTTTATGTGCTAGAGCAACTGGAATGCATTGAGGTCTACCCAGAGGGGGAGGAAGAACATGTTGAAAGCTTGTGGGCAAGAATTAAAGGACACACATATGTGGGTGAAACTGCTGTGGGTGTCTATAGACCACCAAACCAGGAAGAAGATGTTGATGAGACCTCCTACAGACAGCTGGAAGTGGCCTCTAGATCACATGCCTTAGTGCTCATGGGTGACTTCAATTATCCTGATATTTGTTGGAAAGTTCACCCAGCCGGGCATACTCAGTCCAGAAGGCTCTTTCAGTGCATCAATGATAACTTCCTGATGCAGGTGGTGGGAGAGCCAATGAGGAGAGGTGTGCTGCTGGACCCTGAATTAACAAATAAAGAAGGTCTGGTTGGGGACGTTCAGGTTGGGGACAGCCTTTGCAACAGTGATCATAACATGGTAGAGTTTAGTATTTTACAAGGAAGAATCAGGGCAATAAGTAGGATTGAAACTCTGGACTTCCAGAGGGCTAACTTTATACTCTTCAAAGATCTACTTGCAGGAATCCCATGGGCTAAGACTCTAGAAGGAAGGGGGTTCCCAAAAGAGCTGGTTAATATTCAAATGTCACTTCCTCCAAGCTCAAGATAGATGCATCCCTTTGAGCAAAAAATCAGGTAGAGGAAGAAGGAGACCTGCATGTATGAAAAAGGAGCTGCTGAAAAAAGTCACGTGGAAGAAAGAAGTTCACAGTTTGTGGAAGAAGGGACTTGTCACTTGGGAGGACTACAGGAACATTGTCAGGGTATGGAGGAAAGCAACAAGGAAGGCCAAAGCCCTCCTAGAACTAAACCTGCAAAGGAAGTGAAAGAGAACAAGAGGGGCTTCTTCAAATACATCAGTGGTAAAAAGAAGAATATGGAAAACTGCTGAATGAGGTGAGAGCCAGAGCGGACAGTGAGGTTAATTGAGAACTGGCTGAACAATAGAGCCCAGAGGATAGTGATCAATGGTGCAGAGTCCATCTGGAGACCTGTAACTAGTGGAGTACTCCAGGGATCAGTGCTGGGTTCAGTCCTGTTCAACATCTTCATCAATGACCTGGATGAGGGGACAGAGTGTATCCTCAGCAACTTTGCTGATGATACGAAACTGGGAGGATGGGCTGATACACCTGAAGGCTGTGAGGCCATTCAGCAAGATTTGGACAGACTGAAGAGATGGGCAAAGGGGAACCTCATGAGGTTCAACAAGAATAAGTGCAGAGTCCTGCACATGGGAAGGAACAACAATATGCACCAGTACAGGTTAGGAGCTGACCTCCTAGAAAGCAGCTCTGTGGAGAGGGACCTTGGAGTCCTGCTAGACAACAAGTTATGCATGGGGCAGCAGTGTGACCTTGCGGCCAAGAAAGCCAATGGTATCCTGGAGTGCATTAAGAAGAGTGTGTCCATCAGGTTGAGGGATGTTCTCCTCACCCTCTACTCTGCCCTAGTGAGACCACATCTAGAGTATTGTGTCCAGTTCTGGGCTCCCCAGTTCAAGAGGGACAGGGACTTACTTGAGAGAGTCCAACAGAGGGCTATGAGGATGATTAAGGGACTGGAACACCTGTGTTATGAGGAAAGGCTGAGAGACCTAGGGCTGTTAAGTCTGGAGAAGAAAAATCTAAGAGGGGATCTTATTAATGTATACAAATATCTGAAGGGTGGGTGTCAAGAAGGAGGGGCCAGTCTCTTTTTAGTTGTACCCTGTGATAGGATGAGGGGCAATGGATGCAAACTAGAACACAGGAAGTTCCACCTCAACATGAGGAAAAACTTCTTTACTGTAAGGCTTATGGAGTACTGGAACAGGCTGCCCAGAGAGTTTGTGGGGTCTCCCTCTCTGGACACTTTCAAGACCCGTCTGGATGCATTTCTGTGTGACCTGCCCTAGATGGTCCTGCTGTGGCAGGGTGGATGGACTCTATGATCTCCAGAGGTCCCTTCCAACCCCTAGCACTCTATGATTCTCTGATTCTAACTTTGGGGCTTTCTCCCCTGAGGCATGTCTAATGCAATGATACATGCTGGGGCTCTGCTCCAAACTGATAGGGAAGGGAACAGGGATCGTAGGAAGCTGGGTCATGGAACAGGGAGGAAGAAGAGCCTAGCACAGCATGGGGGAATGAAGAATAAAACTGGTGGCCCTTCCACAGAGCTCTGAGAAGAGCTGCAGCGATAACCTCCATGTACCTTATGAAACTCTCCCACTTTACTATTTCCATTACAAATTCAAGCAAAACTGAAAGTAAAAATAACAGAGGAGGCAAAGAGGAAAGGCTTTGCTTTGGTGGCAAGGGGAAGGAAGTAGGCCAATTATGAGGGGGAAAAGCAAATCACAGATATATAAAATACAGTGTCTTGCATTCTGCTACTATAGTAGCATATATTGTGATAGTGTGAACTTCAAGGTTGCCAGTAGCCAAAAGCTTCTCTGAACTACACAGAGACTGGGAATATTGGGAAATATATAGGTCATGATGAATGAGGCGGAAGAAAGATATGTTCTCACATTTGATCTTTTTCAGTAGATAATGACATTTGTTTCTTTTTGTCATCCAAGTACCGAAAGCAGTAACCACTAGGTGTCAGAGAGTGTATTCCTGGAGCTGATGAAATCAGATGTAATGCTGAAGCAGAACAAAGAAAATGAGAAATGGTGTGGTGGCAAGTGGTGTGTGCCAGGTGGGCAGTCAAAAGGAGGACAGTCCCCTCCCTCCCTTCATTGTTGCCTGGGGTGACACACACACTCAGCAGTGCACAACCAACCACTCAGGAACATCCTGCTTCTGGCCAGCAGCTTTGTTTGCCCCGACTTCAGGTGATGGAAATGAAAATCTGGAGCAAGTCACACATTCTGTCCTCCTATTTAGTTTTGGGGATTTTAATGTAATTCTCTGTCATGGGGCTTGTGCCTCACAGAGAAAGAAACAAGCCTGCAACTGATTATGCCACTGAAAAACCACGTATGACATGCTACAGGTCCTCAAACATATTGTAATATTGAAGGCACAGAGCAACTGCAGACTACAAGCATTTCCAGTTAGTTCTGGAAAAGCAAAAAGTAACCCGAGTAATTAATGAAGGACTATTTTGTTAATTTGATGAAATGAGGAAATACTGTTATAATTATGAATAGTTATTCTACACAGCCATAGATATACCTGTTAACACGGAAGAGAAGCTTTTTCCTCAGAAAAAACTTTCTGGTTAAAGTAAAGGATCCATAATCAGAAAAGATTATTGAATATGGGTATGGAATAAATGGTCCTATTTTACTTAGCAGATTCTACCTGCATGGGTGAAGCAGGATGGTTTGCTTTAGAAAGGGATCATGAGAAGAGATGGGAAGAAACTGAGCATCCACATCAGAAAACTGGTGACATCCATAATAATAATAAGCTTGATTTAATAACGTTTCAACCTAAGACTGCACAGAGAGAGCCTTAAAATTTGTCTTCCTGGGAGGCAGCCTCATCAGTCAGGAACTAACTCTGTAACTAGTGTTGAGGGGACAGTCCCTGATCAGGGCACAGGCCATGTTCCATGTGGCTCGTGGTGCTCAGGGCTTTCACCAGCAGGGAAAGGGTTTTGCCTCTCTCCCCTGCCAGCCAGTCCAAGCACAAATATTTGTTCAAATGGGATAAACAACAGAAACAATTTTTGGAAGAAATAGAAATTCAGTCTATTAGGATCTGTGGAAACACAGTGCCAGACATTTAAAAGTATAATCAAGCCACTTAAGTCCAGCCATAACATTTAGATTTCATTTAATCCTAACGTATTTTTGTAACTGATTTTTGATTAATCAGCCTTTTAAAAATCTTTAAGTAAACTGTTCTTTGGATTTATATTCAAATGCTACCCTTTATAAATCTAAATGTTGGCATATATTTCTATTACAGTTTACAAGTAGCCGAACTATTTAACTTTCAGATTATTTCTAGATCTTTTGATGGTAAATAGCATCCAAAGAAAGTGCCACCTTTTTGTACATCAATAAAATAAACAGGCTTGGAGACCACAAAAGCCCCTCTGCTAACATTCTGGCAAGAAGGCTATCTGAACAAGATGGATTTTGTTCAGATTATTTGCTTAGCATATGCAATAAGAAGAGTTTGGAAAATTATCTGCATTATAAATGAGCTACTCCAAAGAATGCTAGAGTGTGTCAAAAGTAATTTTATCTTTTGATGTTCCTAGTTGACAAAAACTGTACTCTTAACAGGAACTGAAGTGAGATCCCTGAATAGCACCAAATTCAAAACAAGTGGTGGGATGACTCCTACGACGGGAGTGTGGGGATGGGGGGATATAAGCTCTTTAGGAAGGACAGGCAGGGCAGAAGAGGAGGGGGTGTCACCCTTTACATCAAAGACCAGCTGGAGTCTGTGGAGCTTTGCCTGGGGATGGAGGAGGAATCGACTGAAACCTTATGTGTCAGGGTTAAAGGGAAGACAGGGGCAGCAGATGCCATAGTAGGGGCCTGCTACAGGCCACCAGATCAGGATGACTGAGTGGATGAGGCCTTCTACAGGCAGATAGGAGCAGCTTCACAGTCACAGGCCCTGGTCTTCATGGGGGGATTTCAACCACCCTGATATCTGCTGGAGGGACCACATAGCAAAGCACCAGCAACCCAGGAAGTTCCTGGCAACTTCCCCCTCCAATTGGTAGAGGAACCAACAAGAAAAGGTGCTTTGCTGAACCTTGTTCTCACCAACAGAGATGGGCTGGTTGCCTCAGTCTTCACCAGCAAAGGCTTTGGTCACACCATCCAATTTAGAGAAGGCAAAGGCATGGACTGTGAAAAGGAAGATCTCCCCACTGTAGGAGAAGAGCAGGTTCACGAACATCTGAAGGACCTGAAGGTGCACAAATCTATGGGACCTGATGGGATTCAACCATGGCTCCTGATGGAACTAGCCGATGAAGTTGCAAAGCCTCTGTCCATCGTATTTGAAAAGTCTTGGCAGTCTAGATAAATTCCCACTGACTGGAAAAGGGAAACATAACTCCCATTTTCAAGACGGGAAAAAAGAAAGACCCAGGGAACTATAGACCAGTCAGTCTCACCTCTGTGCCTGGCAAGATCATGGAGCAGATCCTCCTGAAGGCTCTGCTGAGGCAGGTGGAAAGCAAAGGGTTGACTGGTGACAGCCAACATGGCTTCACCAAGGGCAAATCCTTCCTGACTAATTTGGTGGCCTTCTACAATGGGGTCAAGGCATCAGTGGACAAAGGAAGAGCAACCGTCATCTACCTGGACCTGTGCAAAGCCTTTGACACTGTCCCACACAACATCCTGGTACCAAAACTGGAACAGTACAGATTCAATGGATGGACCACTCATTGGGTAAGGAACTGGCTGGCTGGTCACACTTAAAGAGTGGTGATCAACGGCTTGATGTCCACATGGAAACCTGCAACGAGTGGTGTTCCCCAAGGGTCAGTACTTGGACAGGTGCTATTTAACATCTTTCTCAGCGACAAGGACAGTGGCACTGAGTGCACGCTCAGCAAGTTTTCTGATGACACCAAACTGTGTGGTGAGGTCAACATGCTGGAGGGAAGAGATGCCATCCAGAGAGACCTTGAAAGGCTTGAGAGTTGGGCTCGTGCAAACTGCATTAAGTTCAACAAGGCTAAGTACAAGGTCCTGCATATGGGTTGGGGTAATCCCAAGCAAAAATGCAGGCTGGGTGAAGAATGGATTGAAAACAGTCCGGAGGAGAAGGACTTGGGAGTGATGGTGGATGAGAAGCTCAACATGAGCCAGCAATGTGTACTCGCAGCCTGGAAAGTCAACCGCGTCCTGGGCTGCATCAAAAGAAGTATGGCCAGCAGGTCAAAAGAGGTGATTCTCCCCTTTTGCTCGTGAGCAACCTAATCTAGTGGGAGGTGTCCCTGCTCATGCAGGGGGGTTGGAACTAGATGATGTTCAAGGTTCCTTTCAACTCAATTCTGTGATACTATGAAATCTACTTTGTCCCTTGGTGGTACAGAAACAAATTAGCAACATGGGAAAAGTACTAGGGAAAACAGAAGGTGTACATTAATTTCACACCTAATTATTAATTAATTTGCTCAGGCTTTGCTGGAATAATCAGCACTTGAACAGCTTCACTTGTTCCCAATGAGCCGGTGTAATGTCTCTGTTTAAAATTCCAGGGGGAACACAGTTGCATCAGGCTGAATAGTAATCATTGCAGGGAGCCAGAGCCTCCTTCCATGGGACCTGTGCCACATGCTTTTGTAGTACCAAGCATGATTGGATCACTAACACTGGGGTAGTTGGATGTGATTTCTTCCTGATATTTGAGTTACACTAGCATAAAAGTGAAGAGGAGGAGGATTCAGGTGAAGTAGCTCCATTGGTCTTGTGTTGCTGTTAAATAGTGAAGAGTGTTGAGACAAAGCCAGTGTTATTGACATTGGAAAAATTATTCAGGACAAATTTATCTACATAATGTATTATGACTCAAGGCTTTGATACTCTGATACAAGTGGAGGTAGCGTTGGGAGATGGCAAGTTCTGCTAACTTATTAAATAACACACAAATCATCTTTGACAGATAGATGATGTGAAAGGCTCACTGAAATTTCCCTACAGGCTGCTTCTCCTTCAGATAAAGCTTATAAAATACAATGTATATAAGCAGTTCCTTGTACATTTGATCCAGATTGCCTTTCACTCTCTTCTGTACCTCATGTAGGTCGTAATTTGCCGTAACATCTGTCTGATAAAAAGCCTTTCATTTATACAAAATAAGTGACAACTTGAATAGAGGGCTATGCTTACATAAAGATATAACACATCTTCTACATCCTATCCTTATTAGTTTATCGTAGGCATCAGGAATTGGTATAAAAACTGTCACTGATGTAGAGACAACTGAGTAGAGAAAAAGGCACATTTGAAAAAAGAAAAACATTTAGGACCAGCTTCAGAAAGAACTCTGTTATAAAAAGAACACCGTAAACCTTGTAGCCCAAACTGAAAATTGGGGTGCAGCCCCCTTTTTGGCTCTGAAGATCCCCAAATGCCTGCACACCTCTTTCCATTTCAGTGTCCCAGTGTTCACTGATGCTCTCTAGCTCAGCTCTAGAAACTGGGAATTCAACAGAAACTGGCTCCTAGGAGAGTTTTATAGTTGGTGAGGAGTAGGCTATGCTGAGCAGGACTTTCCTCTTCTCCTGCTGAGGGTTTGTGAAGGAGGTCAGGATCAGCCAAAGAGACAGGGCTCTGCAGAGCCACTGCAGCACTTGGGTAGGAGTGAAATGATGGGACTCTACTGTAAGGACTGATCATGCATTTTACATTAAACAGTTACTTGATTTAAGAGTGATAAAAAGAAAAGTACCAACACTCCCATATCAATACTTAACCTCACCACCACAGTCAAGCTCCATCCCTGTTTGAGCTTTTCAGCTGCAGGAATCTAGCATTGCTCTGGGAAACTTCCTTCCCTGACTGCAGGGCTTCCCTGACAGACAGCTGATAGGCACTTTTCTGAAAGGTTTGGGGTCCCTCAGGCTGGAGGATGCCCGATATGCAGATCTACCACTGCTAATCTCTCTTCAGACAGAGCTAGGGCACACTCTGAAAAGACTCCAGGAGCTTTGCCTAGCTTATTCAAGTGGTTTTGATGGGCATTTACCCTCAGGAGAGAATATGGGCTCTAGATACCAAAAGTAGAAAGAGGCATGTACCTGCAGCCCTGAATAAGGCACCTAAGTGCCAGATCAGGATTTGAGGGACAGTCTCTCATTTTATATTTTCTACCTGCATCTTCCTTGTTCAATGTATTGGGGGAAGGCAAAAAAATGAGTAAGAATGATCTGAGGGCTGTGGGACACTGAACCTTCCCATGCATTGCCTAAAAAAATGCTATTCCAATTGTCTGGCTTGGATATCAGGTCCCATTCTGGACTCAAGTCCACCAAATGAGAGCTATGCAGTGTATTTCTGTAAGTAATTACAGTCACCTGCAGAGGACAGCTCATCATCTCAGTAAGCTTAGCTAAGTATTTCAGTCACTGGTGGATAGGAATTGGAGTGTCCTGGTGAAAATGCAAAAAATTTTACATATGGGTGAATAAAAGAAAGAATAAATGGTACAGTTCTGCAAAGTGAGAGTCTTGGCATCCATTGCCTTCAGAAATGACTGAGAATGTGCAAAACCCCCCAGGACTGATCTTCAAGTAACCTCTGAGGCAAACCATTACAAACACAAGCTAATTTTAATAATCAGGTGTAAAACCCATAAAATTCTAGCAGAGCTTGTTTACTGTTTTATACCATGATCTATGTTTGTATAAAATTTCACAAAAATTGCATCTAAATTACCATGGGTTATTTCTTGAATAAAAAGTAGGAAGAAAGGGAATAATAATTTCCCTATATTTTTATATTATTTTCATCACAGTAGGTTACCTACCTGTAATAATAAAAATGCAGGAACTCTATTTTGTAATGCTATGTTTATTGTATTGAGTTATATGCAATACAATACACATCAGTACCATATGGTGTATAAGCAGTAAAATAAAGAGCATGAAACACAATGGCATTACAATTATTTAGTGCTATAAACACTATAAAGCATCACAGTAGCTAGGAAAATTATGCTGAAATCTAAGCAGGAATGTATTTTTAAGTTTTTTGAGAACTTTGGCAAGAACTACTCAGCTGTCAGTATATCCTCCTCAAAACAGGGGTTGAATCCTGCATCAGAGTAATTTAACATAGATCCATCTGCATCAATCAAGTTAAACAACATATAGAAGCTTAGAGCCTACATCCACAAGGATTCTTTCCTTCAGTTAACACATTATTCTGTAGTGCAAGGCCAGGAACCCCAGTTAAGCACAGAGTATACCAAAGCTGAACATGAGCCAGCAATGTACACTTGCAGGCCTGAAAGCCAACTGTGTCCTGGGCTGCATCAAAAGGACTGTAGGCAACAGGTCCAGGGAGGTGATTTCCCACTCTTCTCCACTCTCATGAGATCCCACCTGGAGTACTGTGTTCAGTTCTGGAGCCCCCAAAACAAGAAGGTCATGGAGCTGTTGGAGCAAGTCCAGAGGGCCACAAAGATTATCAAAGGGCTGGAGCACCTCTTCTATGAAGACAGGCTGAGAGAGTTGGGGCTGTTCAGCCTGGAGAAGGCTCAGGGGAGACCTTGCTGTGGCCTTTTAGTACCTGAAGGGACCTACAGGAAAGGTGGGGAGGGACTTTTTACAAGGGTGAGTAGCGATAAGACGAGGGATAATGGCTTAAACTGTAAGAGGGTAGATTTAGGTTAGACATTAGGAAGCAATTCTTTAATGTGAGGGTGATGAGACACTGGAACAGGTTGTCCAGGGAAGTTGTGGGTGTCCCCTCCCTGGAAGTGTTCAAGGCCAGGTTGGATGGGGCTCTGAGCAACCTGATCTAGTGGGAGGTGTCCCTGCTCATGCAGGAGGGCTGGAACTAGATGATCCTTAAAGATCCCTTCCAACCCAAACCATTCTATGATACTATGAAAAGGGAAAGACTTTAAAATAGTAATTAACACATTATTAACATACTTTGCATTGCTATAGGAGCACTCCAAGAATTCCAAGCAGAATAATCAGTCTTCAATCAATTAATTACAAGTTTACAAACCCCAGTTTACAGATCAGATATTCATTATGGGAAAGGACTGGAGATTACAGTCAGCCTTATCATAATAGGAAATGCTTGAATTTTCATTGACTGCAAAGCCAGGTTATGAAGTTCTGACCCCCATCATTAGCTGACTTCTCCTACCATAGAATCCCAGCTCTTTTTCCCCCCAGCAGCACCGAGTTATACATGGCTAGTCAGGGGCAGTAAACAAGAGCATTGACAAGTCTGGAAAAAAGGTACCTTCTCAATCAAGGTTCTTGAGTCTCGCCTTGTGGATTTAAATAGACTTGTGACTCAGGAGATCAGGGAGTTTGTGTATGTTTCTTTTGGTAGCTTCCCCAAAGAGGTATGCATAAGTACAGTTGCCGGGATGGAGGAAGTGGTTCCCTTAAAAAAGAATTGGAGAGAGGAGTTTTCTGAGCTGAAGAAGAGAGGGATATGTTTTTTGCAGGCTGTTCAATTTTCCTCTGATTTTACAGATAGAAATTTAAAAAATCAGGACACTTCATGTCAAACAGGCTATAACACTCAAAGTCCTGATCGATGGGAAGCAAGACCTTTCCAACCGAATGTAGCTTTGCACTTTTGCATCCTAAAGCGCTGGCAGAGAGCCATGATAATTTCTGTTATGCCTGGTCTAAGGATAGATTTCTTCATTTTGCTGCAAGCCATATGGCTTTTGCGAAAATTACTTTTTTTCTCAAAATACTAAAATAAAGTAATTCATGGCTAATATATTATTTATTTGCCAATATCTGCCAGGGACAATGATTTAGTCTGAGATAAAATATGCATTACAAAATTTGTAGCAGTTACTGTGGGGGTGTATCAAGATATAGAAGTATTTGTCTTATTCCTTGCTGAAATGAGTTAGACTGCTAAAACCATGTCTCTTGGAATTTTACTCACATCATGAGAGCAGTGAAATACATGTCAACGAAAATATTAACTATTCTGTTTGTAACCTAGATATTATTATTCATGTCAGAGAAATGTATTTGCAGGCTTACTGAATCACATTCATTCTTAACATAAAAATTCACTGGAATTATACCAGAGATGAGGGTGGCATATTGACTTCAATAATACAAAACTGTGACACATATCTTTTTACTTCTCCAAAGAAATGAGATTCATTATCTTGAGGGATGTCTGTGTGTTACAGTGAGATTCAATTGCACAACAGATTCTGTTACACAACAATCTTAAAATCAGTTTTCATTAAAAGACCATTTTTTTGTTTGTGAAGACATTCAGGACTGGTGTTTTTCTTCATCCATCTTTCTTTACTCCAGACACAGTATTTGTTCAGAGAAGCTCCAAAAACTTTTCTCAGATGTAAAACTGTGGTAGGATCCCAAACATCATCTAACTGAAATAAACGAAAAAGTTTTAAAAGTGCTTTTTGGAATTTAAATAAACAATGTTGTTACCAAGCAATGCTTTTAGTATTTCTTTAAAACATTACTTTGATGTTTGAGGAGGTCACAGTTTGCTAGGACACAAAATATTTGAAAAACAAAGCACACAGCCCATGTTGCTGAAAGTACACAGAGAAATAAAGCATGGCAAAGTATGGGCCAAATTCTGTCCTCCTAGGCAAGTCTTACAAGAGAGTGTATCTTCAAATGAGCAAGAAAGAGCATGATTTGCTTACTTCTCAAGCATTTTATGGCATTAAAAAAATGAAGAGAACAGTTTTATGTGCATTGTATCTGGCTAGATTAATCGGTACTTCTAGAATAAACCCTTCAAAAACAAGACGATGACTTATATTAACAAAAGAATATAAAACAGCAGCTTACATAGCAAATGTCACAAGTATTTGACTCCTTGCAAATATCAGTAGAAAGCACTTGGTGTGATGGTGCAGGGAGGAAATCATACTGTGTTTGACAGTTGGATTCAGAACTATAGCAGGATAAGCCATTGGGTAAGGAGACCTGTAGTTTATCTGGACGGAGACAATTTTCATACGGCAGATGGAGAACAGAGGCTAGAGAATGTATGGTCACTCAACAGAAAACCACTTACACAGGCTTTATCGCACAGATGGCATAATAAAGGAAGTGCTTGCAATGACATATTTTAGGGACACCTAAGACAAAAAGGAATAGCAATCGGTGTCTGCAACAGAATATCAGCAACTCAGGAGAGCTGATGAATGAATTCTGAAACATTGGTGTAATGGGTGCAGGAATTGATGCTAATCTCGGGAAGAAATCTGAAGGAATTTACTTCAGCAATACTGTACAAAAGATGAGCATAAAATCAAGCAGTTATAAAAATATTTAACTTTGGGATATCAAAGACCTGGTTTGCAAGGCAGCACAGAGAGTAATTGGGGAGGACAAGACAATCTTAAGCAGTCCTCATATACAAGTAAAAAAAGGCCACCAGGTTTGCTGAGCAGACGCCTTAGAAAGCACAGTGTAATAAACTCTGATAGCATAATTTAAAATTGTAGCTTTCGTGCTCCATGCACATTTAGATGGGGAGATTATATTTAAAAAAAATGCAGCTCTGAAAGTATAGAAGGATTTGGAAAGTCCATTTGAATCAGTGAAGACTCATGGGGAAGCCTCTGTCTCAGTTTTGCACCTCCTTTGGCAGCAACACAATTCCCTTCCTCAGAAGTGGCCTTTTTGGGACAGCAGTACCAGAACTTGGGCTTGTTTATTCCTCTAGCTTCTGAATTTTTTACTAGACAAAAGAAGAAGAAATCCCAAAAACCTGTAGTCAACATATTTTCTTCATATTCTGTGGCGATATTGTACATTATATGTCCACAAGTACAATATCTATGCCATCAAAGTTTGGCTTTAGCATATTATAAATAGGCAGAAATACAATACATTTACATTGAAAGAAAAGCCATTTTCCAGGTCACCAGGTTCAAAAGTCAGACATTCACAAAACTCTTGAATATTGCTGCCACCTTCAGGAAACACATGATAAAAAAGACAAAAATATTAATTAGAGAAGAAATGGCAAATAAAGCAGACATTTCTTATGCCAATTGCTTATTATATTCTGTGACATTAATTTTCATAATGGCAGATAAAGATGATTTTATTATCCTCAAATTTCCAATAAAGAAATAAGTCCAATATTAAGAGATTTGCCTAAGGCAAATCAGAGCCAGTGACACATATCCTTAGCTCATTGAAGTTTCACCAAGAAAGATTTGTGGATCAGAAAATAATTTTATTGGCATTTGGATATTTATAGTCATTGAAGCTTATTTTGTCTTTGATTCATTGAGGCAATTTACTTAGCATTGTAGTGTAGATTCAATTGCCCATATTGAATGTCATTTCCAGTAGTTACTTTTACAACAACACAGAGAGTCTATGAAAACTGCCTCATAAAATACAGATGGAAAAATCAGAGTCTATATATTCAGTAGGCTAATTTTTTAAACAATAACATTCCCAATTGTTATTGGGCAGGATGGCTCTGAGTTGGTGCTTTACAATGTTATGCAAGACTTACTGATTTTCTGACAGTTTCTCATTTATTTTTCTCAAACAAAAGAAATCAGGAATAGCAGTGTAGAACTTCAGTCTCTATGAAATATTAGCATAACTGAAGTTTATGCTAATAACTGAAGTTTAATAACCAATTAAATAAGTGGACCCCATTTTTTTTTTAATTCTTGTAAGACCTTACGTGTGGCTTATGTAGCATTAGCTCATTAGTAAGGTATAACTCCTCTAATGGAACTTAAGACTAAAGAAATGATAGTTTACTACCTTTTTTTGTAATAGAACCAATGCAAATTCTGCCTAGTGTTTTTTAACACAGGCCTTCCAAGTGGAGCAGGTAGTATGAAGTGATCCAGCCTGTGACCATGATGCCCATTTACGTATTGATTCCTTATTATTTATTTTAAAGGAAACATCTAGGAATGGGTTAGTATTTCCCCTGAGTGCACAGGGAGAAAAGGACAGATGGTCTCCAAAATAGAAAATTTCCTTTGGAGATTATTTTAAAATAATTTCCCACCAGCAGTAATATTTAAAGCTGTTTCCGTTTTTATATTTATGATTAGATTATGATCTAATGAACTCTCAAAACATGTTCATTGTTACTCCAAATTTGGGAAACTCCCATGATTAGTGATTTGAAAGGCCAAAAAATGCCATAATGATCATTAACGGGTTGATGAACTGTCTTCGTCATTTATTTGGGGGCTCAAACACTGCTTAAGGGATGTCAGAGCATGCAGAAAGGTGCGGTAGGCTTCTTGTATTACCTTCAGAGCCAGATTTCACACTTATTTCTCCTTTCCTGACATCTATCTTAGTCCTAGCTTGGGAAACTCTAAAGTGGAGATATCCCGGCTCCCTCTGGTCTTAATTTAGCTCTGGAACAGAGAATAGAAAGTTGGCTTTGTTTTGGTTTTTTATCAAGTGTTGTTTCCACTCCCATTTAGTTCTTTGGTATATATACCTTTTAAAACTGTATCAGACAATCAAAGCATGAAGTGAGATTTCAAGATATACTGGTTATGGTAAGTGATTCTATCAGATACTAAAAACCAACCCTTTCAGTTTGCTAAAACAAAGGTCCTACTTACCAAATTGCTGAAAGTCGAAGTTAAACATTCTTGAAGACACTAATACTACATAACTACGTAACTACATAAAATCAAAATCTCTCCAGACCTTTGTGTGCCATCCACAAAAGGGAGGTTTTGTGGACAGCTATAATGAAGGAAAAGAGGGCAGGGTAGAAAAGAGCAGAAAGGGAGGAGAAAAGATATGTCCCTGGTGTAATGACATTAGCATTAAGACCAGATGTTCCCATTACTACCATTAGCTATAAAGAAGATTTCTTTACTGCCCACAGTTTCCTCCTTTCTGAACTGCCATATTGGAGACACTGCAGGAATATTTTAAATTCTCAGAAATTTGGAATAAACTAGTAATTTGAATTTTGGGACATGTTCAAGGTATGGGGAAATAATGAGGAAATCATCAAGTACAAAAATTAAACTTCTCTGTAATACTTAAAGGAGTCACATCCCTATAATATTTCATTATTTCAGTCTTTGCTTACCTTATTTCCTACATATTCTAAGAACTGATGCCTTTGCTGTTTCCTCTAAGTTCCTGAAATTATACGTCAGCACTGTGACTTTCTACTAACATTGAAATTGTAAAAAGACTTGTTTGTATCTCATATCTTCCTGAGCTAGGGTTAGGAGCCTGAGGGTTTCCTGTTTGTACAATCAGGACAGAACATCTGGAATTTTTGCTGTCGAAAAGGATGCCTTTGTCTAAGAGACAGTGGAATTTCACTGGTGTGAAATGCGCATGAGCAATTTCACAGTGATTGCAACGTTTCTCATGTGACTGACATCCATCCATGTAAACATAATGCACTTCAGAAAAGTGTTTCTCACTCTGGATTATGACTCTCAGAAAGTGTCTGCCTGGATGCACCCTAATGATCATGCCAAATGGCACCTGAGATTTGCCAGCTCAGCTCAGGAGAAAGGGCTCCAGGTTCCAGTTGCTGCAAAACATGCAGCAAAAGAAGCTGAAGGAAACACAGAAAGTGAGAAAGAGTAGAAAGAAACGGAAAGATTTCAGAACCACCACAGGCACCATGAGAACATCTTCCTGTGATGCCACTACAACTGCAATTTGTCTTACAAGCTGTTCTATAAGATAGGAAAGGCATGCTAAAACAGAAGGGTTTCAAGTTAGGACTAGGAATGCTCAATGTTACGTATATTGGAGTTCTTTATTTCATACCAGCTATGAAATTGAGGTGCTGTCCCTTGAATCAGCGCTTGTGAAATGACAGAGGAATCAGAAGTATTGTACCACAGCGCAGCACTTCTCAGTTGGGATGGGGACAGAAAAGCAAACCTCTCTATTGCCCGTGAAAGAGGAGCCTGGCTTGGACCAAGAATAAACTTCTGCCACTTGTAGCCCCTTCCAAACAGTGCACTTAGAAGATGTAAAGGGTGTGTGGCTGAGCTAACAGGACTCTGGTGAGTCTACCCACGATTCTTTGCAAGCAGCAATCAGCAGACAATTGTTTTGGTTCTTGTTTTGTGGGTACCTGAGGGCACTGGCCACTTCATTGCACTGAAGAGAACAGCATTAAATGTTTCCCAGATCCATTGCTACTATTAAAAATCTTGTTTCTGACAAAGTAACAGAAATACAGATTTCTGTTTCAATTCTTGAACCATAATTTTTCAATAGAAATACTGTATTTCACATGCTTGACCCCAAGGTGCTAGTAGTTCCACTGTCAGAGAGTGGATATTTATGTTTAGGTAGAGCTCTATTAACTGAAGGGGCTACAGATCCACTTACAGGAACACTTTGTCATGGATGATTAGCATGACTGACCTAAGGAGTAAAGGATAAAAATGTACAGTGCGCTACTTACATGGCAGCACTGTCAAACATCATTATTTTACATCATGTATTATTACTAATTTATGCTTGTTATAGCTAAAGAAAATTATTTGAAAACAAAATGGTTTCACTGTTTTGTGTTATGCCTTTTATTTGTTGAATAGAAATAATCTTATTTACTCTTTTTGTAAAATTTCTTCCATCCGAGGAGGGGGTGGAGAATTAAAGAGCACTGGAAAATATCCTGTCATTCCTATTTTTATTTATTGAGAGAACCTACTCCCTTGATGATGTATATTGGAAGTATCAGCATGAGTGTATTCCTTTGATTTCCATGGAAAACCTCGGCACCGCGGCAGGCTGGGGGCCACGACAGGCTGCACAGAGGTGTGCCCTGACACACCAACCTGCAGACTGGGAGAGCCGAGGTACCTGCGGCTCAGTATTTCATAATGTTGCTGTGGGGGAGATCCTTACTGATACATATGCCCCAGTTACGCAAGCCACGGGGCTTCCCTTGCCATCGCCTGGGTGCACGGTACTTCACCACAGCTCTGAGAAAGCAAGCAAAGTGCAAATCAGTATTTTCCTAGGTCACTGCTGTTCTTCGGCACTTTTGTTTTAAATAATTTGGCCAAGCCGCGCAGCAATAGGGAGGCCGTTTCGTGGCCGCAACAGTTGCCACAGAACCTCTGGGGCTGCCGGACTGCTGCCATTCCGGCTTCGGCACTGGCTCCGCCGTGGCCAGGGAAGCCTGCCACAAGGGAGGGCGGCTGGCGGGGAGCCTGGGCCCGGAGCTATCGAAGGCCTAGACCCTCGGGGCTGACTGAAAGAGCAAGAGCTGCTTGCCCTCCTTGGCACCATGTAGCAGGCGGCGGGCTGAGACGGTCCAGCCCTGCCCCGTCCCGCCGGCCTCTCGCGATGTTGCTACGGGCCCTGCGAGACTCGGCGCCGGGCGCTGCCGGTTGCTAAGGGCCGCCGCCCGGGGATACGCGCGGCCGCCGCCACGGGGAGCGCAGCCGCCGCCTCAAGGTGATTCCCGCCGGCCCAGGGGGGTTTGGTGCGGGGCGGGGGCAGAGAGCCAGCCGGTGCCGCCCTTCTCCAGAACCCGCGGGGCCCCTGATCCTGGGGCTGGGCGGAACTGGGAGTGCGGGGCGCCGCGCAGGGCCGGGCGGGGGTGCCGGGGAGACCTCCGGGGTTTAGGGGAAGTGGGGAGCGCCGCGGGCGCGAAACCGATAACTGGGGCAAGGGTGGCCAGTGTGTCCTTGCAAAGCCCGTCTGTGCTTTTAGCGACAGCGTGACAGAAGGACCTGGTCAGGCTTAGCCTCTTCTGACGCTTTTAAAAAGCCAAGTGTTTGTCTGGTTACTGCCAAAAAGTGATACGCAGTTGAAACGACTGACCATAAAAATCGCGAGGGGGGTAGGAATTATCGCACTGCTCGTGTTTCTGTTAACTTGCTATTATTGGTTTGTTTGTTATCACTTAGTTCAAAACCTTGCTCAGTCCCAGGCTCGTGGAAGGATAAATGCTGGCTCCAACAGGCCCCATCTGGAATCAGCCCGTGGGTTACGGGGTAGGATTTGCAGTTGTTTGACAGTGCCAGGAAAATGAATTTGAACGCGGAAAGTCTGTACAAACTGGGCTTGGGTGCGGTGTCTTAGGAAATGACCATTTAAAATTTGAATGTAAACTGAATGGGGGATATGGATGTTAGGAAAAGAAATCAACCAAAACCCCACCAAAAAACCAATCACAACAAGCCCAAATTAATTTTAGATCAGATATCTGTTAGTGACTGTAGAAGTCAAGGCTGGAGGTGAAAGGCTTGAGGTGGAGTCTTCGAAGCAGACTGGAGGTGAAACTGCATTATTCTTATAATTTGCCTTTATGACTAGCTTGAGTGGAGGCTTTGCACTGCTAGTAAGGAACTTTACTTTCCTAAAGTGTAACTCCTCCAGCTGGTGCCATCGACTTTGATTTTTCTGTTAGTTAATACTGTGTAAGTCTGAAGAAGTGAGTTACTATATTGTCTCTACCAAGTGTGCACATTGTTTATGCACACAGTTTATGCTAAGACAGTCTTTGATTGACTTAAAAAAAAAATAGAAATCAAAGGTCTCTAAAACATTCTTAGTCAAAATACTAGAAATACGTAAGCTAGAACTGCCACTTGGGGTCGAAAGTATTCCTTGGCATATAAAGAAATTTAAGCCATTCATTTAGGTTAATTAATTAATAAAGATAGAAGTGGATATTTGGGGTTTTTTGCAACCCTGGAAAACTGAACTGCTAAGACACTGTCTTCTGGACTCGACACATACTTGCAGTTTCTCATTGCTGCTGCTGCTGCTGCCAGTTTTTCCCAGTATCTGAAGTGTTAAATTGGCAGGACTCTTGCCAGGTCACTGCAGTTGATTACCCCAGGCAAATTAAAAAGCTCTGACAATCGCACCTGGCCCCTGTGGCTTGCAAAAACTGCCAGCACCTTCAATCATGGGTAAGGCAACAGGGATCCAAAAATAAAAACTCAGTAGTACTGTGGATGAGAAGAAGCTGAGAGAGAGACTTATGGAGGTTTCTCATTAAGATACAATAATTACATCTGTAAGAAAAAAAATTATGTAGTCTTCTGCCTATTGAATAGGCAAGTCCTCAAGCAACAATGAACAGGATTTATCAGGATTTTCTTAATACAAAATGACATTTAAGAATACTAATATAAAAGGAAGTTTATTGAAAATGATTTGATTATTTTATTCTAGTTTATCTGAAGATAAGCCCTATGAATTGTTTTCTGTCTGTGGTTGTGTATTTTGATAGCATAACATCATGTTGTTAACAGGAAAAAAGTGGCAGTTTAAGGGGCTTATGCTTTTCTTACCATCTTGATGGGAGAAAAACAACCAAAACTAAGAAAGCATGTTACTCTTATGTTTGCATTACACAGATGTCTCACTTTACAAGCGAAGATGAAGCTCTGTTACAGTCTATGCTTAGACAATTGCTGCAGAGTGTGAAGGAAAAAATCACTGGGGCCCCATCAGTAGAATGTGCAGAAGAAATTCTCTTGCATTTGGAGGAAACAGATGAGAATTTTCACAAGTAAATTTTTTTCTTTTTGCTTTTTCTAATATTTTGAAGGAGGTGAAACATGTTGAACTGTATTATTCCTGGGAAATGTTTATGATTTAAATTGCTGTGTGAATGCATATGGATTTATAGAGAGATATACATTTCTGTCACTAATCAACTTTCAAAGTATGCTAATGTAGAGAATAAAATTAATTTTGCCATTTTTCTGTTTATTTTTTTTTCCCTCCACACTTGGTAATACGTTATTTTTACTGTAACGAGAATTTATGAGCTGTTTGTGAGAGAGGAACTTACAAAACTACCTAACTTAGCGAACTCTGATGCCTGTGTACATGTAATGTACTAAGTACACAAGCAAACAGAAGCTAGAAGAAATCCTCACTGAAGGCTGTCAGTGGTTTTGGTACCTGCTACACAATGTACTTTTGTTTTTCAAAATAAGGTAGATTTTTAGAAGGATACTTGGCTTCCGTGTTGATTATTCTGTCTGGCTTATATTATTGAACGCTTATATATCTTGGCAAGTAGTTGTTATTTTAGTTTATGTTTTGAATAAAGCAGAAATGTATCCCCATCACAATTTTTTAATATCAGACTTGACAGTGTGACCTCACTTATATCTGATGTACATTTCTGGAGCCCATGCTTCTCTTGTCTTTTCCTTCCATGATATTCTAAGTTGTTTGGGATTTTTACTACATGGAACATATTAAGCATGGATTTATGATGATTCAAGAGAATATCAAGCTGTAATTACCTTGAATACTTTTAAGTAAAGATCAGAGTTCTGTGTCCTGACTTCTTCTGAGAAAGCTAGTTCCTTGCCAGTTTTTTTTTTTCAGAAGTGGCACTATCTACATGCTCTTAAATTTGCTTAGTGTTTAGCGTTGCTTTGTGAGTGGTAGAAGGGAAAAATAATTACAATAGAACTGGGGTTTGTCTAAAATGTCACTGTAATTTTATGACTTTCATGCTTTTGTGTCTTCTGAGGATGTTAAATGCTTTAAAATGTGTTTTAACTCGATGTGTATTACAAATTGTATCAGGTAAGACTTGTTGGCAGCCTTGTGAATTTTGAGCATCAGGTTACCAGGTGACAAGCATGAGAGTAAAAAAAAAAGTTACCTACAGACATATAAAGTTGAAAATTAGATCTAATTTTGAAATAAAACATTTTTATTTAAAGGAAGACACAGAAAAAAAACCCAAACAACTAAAAAGTTATTTCTGTCAGTATTTTTTCTGAGGACTTATTAAGAGAATACCCAGGATGAGGGAGTAAAGTCTACAACTGGTGGAAACAGTGTGTACATAGCTTTCTCTGTTAGAAGAGTGAAACCATGCCATCCATCGCTCTTTCTGGTATCTCAAAAACTTAGTGATCCTAAAGATAGTTTATTTTAATGAAAAAAAACTAAACTTGCATTTAATGGAAAATCAACTGTTGCTTTAAATACAAAATGTGAGTATTACTCTCTGGCACTGGAACATTTCTGGAGGTATTCCAGTCTTGTTCATGACCCATGGCAGTATAGATTGGTTTTCATGGAAGGTCAGAGAGGTCATATGGTGATTTATTAGTGATGCCATTAAGAAACTTTCTCCTTGGCACTTAACCTATCTGTCCGGACTGGAAGCTCCTTCATTAGTAGTGTATGCTTTTGGATTGTACAATACACTAGTTCAACTCAGCATTTTTATCAGCACTGTTTGTGCCTCATGGTTATTTTGTCTCGATAATCTTAGCAGATTTTGAGGTCTTAGTTCACACTTCAGTGTAGATAAGGCAGAAACAGAAATCCCGGGAAAGCTAATAAACAGGAAAATTTAATTGAGTTCAAAATTTATGTGCAGTAGTAGAAATCAGGATTTTTAACAGTATAAATAGCATGTTTTTTCTTTTATTTTTTCATTAAATTGGAGTCCTAGAGTTTTTTTAGCACTTTATTTTTTTTTCTGGTGCTTCTGTTGTAAGACCAAGGGATGAGGGGAAACAGCACCAAGCTACAACATAGGAGATTCCACCTCAATAGGAGGAAAAACTTCTTTACTGTGAGTGTGACAGAGCACTGGAACAGGCTGCCCAGAGAGATTGTGAAGTCTCCTTCTCTGGAGACTTTCAAGACCTGTCTGGACACGTTCTTGTGTGATTTGCCTTACGTGTTCCGGCAGCAGCAGGGGGGTTGGACTCGATGATCTTCAGAGGTCACTTCCAACCCCTATGATTCTGTGATCAGTCTGACTTGATTCTGAATGTGAAGAAGTAGTTCAATCCTTTCTGAAACACATCTTTGTTGCAAAATATTTTAAAACTGGAAGAATGATGTGGAAGGTCAAGGCTGGGACATCAATCAGGTATAAACTTAGTGGCACGAATAATGATGTGATTGCCAAATTTCAGCGTGAAACAGTCAGTGCAAAAATATGTACCCTGGAAATGTTGCTGTCATAAAACAACTGAGAGGAATTTTTATGAAAGCTTTCATTCAGTGGAGCGTTGTGTACAATTTTGTTATTGCAGAAGTAAAAAGCTGGCCTTGAAGACAAATGAAAATGCAAACAAACACGTTTGCATCTTTCTTGAGATGTATTTCTGTTACTTTCATTGAGAACAATGATGTACAAATGTAAATAAGTGGAACCTGAGGTAAATAATGAAACCTGAGGTAGGCAGTCTAGTGAGGAAGTAGATATAGTGATACAAGGCAATTTTCTGTGGGTTTGTTTGTTTTTTTGTTTTGTTTTGATTTTGTGTTTTTTTTTTCAATATCATAAAAGTAGTAATTTATTTGTAAGATCCAAGGAAAGCAAAAGCTGCTGCCTGTTGTAACAGTTTCTTTTATTTACGTTTTTATTTTATAGCTTTGGACTGTACCTACATGGTGAACTAACTTTTCAATTTGAATTTTTCTTACTCTCTTTATCCAAATTAACACAAAGTAGATGCACATCTGCATTTGATTTAATGAAAATATAATTATGTGTATGCATGATTAGTTTTTTGTGTTTCTGTTTGCCTTGTCCATTACACCACTCAGAAGACTAACTCACAAAACGTTTATATATCCTGCACACTACTTTTTAACAATTTCTATAGCTAATACAGAGTCTGAGGACCCAACAAGGGTCTTTTATTTGAAATCGCTCTCTGATTATTCTTTTGTTTAAAAAAAAAATTGTATCTAATACAAAAATTACAAAGCGCCAAGTTCCTTAATTTAACATGGACATGTAAACACAGACAGCTAGTTTGTCCATTTGACTGAGTGAGATCTTCTGCATCCTGTCACAAAACACAGACTTTCGTAAGTCTGAGACATACTCATATGGTAGAATTTATAAATTGTGCTTTCTGTGTTTCTTCTCATTTTGTATGTGCACTGCATAAATAATAATACCAGCTGAATATAGCATAACACAGTGCTGTGGTCGGGATGCTCCAAGGAATGTTCCTTTTGAAATTTTTAATTTAAGATTTTTTTATACTCCATGACTTTTGTCTAAAAAACTGTAACTGTTTATGTGTGCAGATTTTTACATTTAGAAGAAGCATAAAGAGAAATTAGAAACTATTTGTTATTGTTTCTTCCTGGAATATATCTACAAGCTACCATATCAAAGAAAATAAAACTTTATTGTGGTGTTGTTTTTTTGGGTTTTTTTACACTATTGAGGTTTATTTCTTTACAAGTCTTAAGCCCTAACCTTAAAGTAAAAGTTCTGCTTGGAGAGAAGACAGCTAATGTTAATACAATCTTGAAGATATTTGATGGTGAGCTCAAGGAAATACGTTACATTTTAATTTTGTGTTTTTTGTTGCAGCTATGAGTTTGTGAAATACCTTAGACAATATATAAATAATACGGTGGGATCTGTGATTGAAGAAGAAACAGAAAAGTGTACTTCTGCTCAAAATCAGGGTGAAGTATCTGGCTATGATACACTTGTCCAACATGTTACTAAGAAGACCCGTGAATCAAAAGAGTGAGTAAATATATGTATTTCACACTTTATTTTCTTCTTGGTCTCTGTCTTCCTTTCTCCTTTCCAGAACTTTTTCTGAAAAAATGAATTCTGAACCAGTGGGTAACAAAAGTGACTCTTTGCTTTCAAAAATCAGTGGTAAGCAATTCTGAAATTCCCACCTGCATTGCAATTTGGCATTCTTTGTCTCATTCTACGGTTAAGATTATGAACTATTGCATAAGAAGATTGGTAGCAAATCCATGAAGCTTTTGCAGACTGGAGTTGGGCAGGGGTAATATTTGAGAGAATGACTACTTCATATTATTTCATCAGCTGCGAATTAAAGTTAGCCGTGATAAGGAAGTTGGCCTAAAAGAAAAAATGTTTTATCAGGTGTTACAGTTTGGTAATTTACTTAGATACAAATGAAGAGTCTGCATGACAACATTGTTTTATAAAACAATAAATAAATAAATAAAAAATAAAGTATCAGATCTGCTTTCATTGACTAGTTTAAAAATTGAAGTTTGTGGTATCTTGCTTTGTGGTTTAGTGTCCACGGCAAGATAATTCCGCAATGCTGTCCGTAGTCTATCATGTAGAATTGATATACAGACCAACTGTGTAAAACTATCCAAGATTTTTTGACTCGGACTGTCAGATGACCAGAAATCAGTATGTTAGTGTGCAAAACCACATATCAGTTGTCAGTAGTACTTATAAAAATGCATTTTCCTATGTGCAGCTCACATTTCCAGAAAATACGTAAAACTGCAAAAGTTTAATCTATGCATCACATTAATTTTGGAATTCCTGTACAAAATCTAACTACAACCTAATGCTTAGAGCAGTTCTAAGAGTATTGTTTCTTTAATTAAAACAGTATACTTTGGTCATCATAGGGAATCAAGGTCATTGCCTCTCTAATTTTATGATGAGGGCTTTACTGAGGTCGAACCATTACCATGTGAAGGCAATGAAATGAAAGTGAGCGCCTGAAATGGTTAATGTTGAAAAATTAGAAACAAACAAACACCCCCCACTATTTTAGCATCAGTGGTCACTTTTACGTGTTGCAGAGAAGGAAAATAAAGAAGACAAACTCTGTCTCTCTTACATATTATAGCCACTAAAATGATTTTATACACAACTTCAGATGCATTTTTATTGCACAATCTGAATTTCATCTCCATCCATATTTTTAGTGGAACTAGGATATTACTGTGGGGCCTATTGTTTACCATGTGTCCTCAGTAAGAAAGGGATTAAAAATACTGTATGTTTCTGTTCTATAAGATTTTATTTTCTCTTTGTTTTTAGAAGGTTTCTTACCTAGAATACACAAAATTACATTTTATGAACTATGCTTTTATAGGGTCCTTTTCTTCTCACCTGTCTGCAAGCATTCTGAACTCTGATCAAGCATTATTTGGTCTCACCGTGATGGTCTTGATATCATTTCAGGATCATTCAGGGTTCCAGTATTGTTCCTTGCAATTGCTACTTTTCTGTGATAGGTAGTATGCTTAAAGCTATTTATGGAGAAAAATGTATTAAGGAATTTAATTCCTTATTGATACATTCTGTATTTTCATATTACAATAATTTATGTTAGAAAACAGTTCTTAATCAACTACACTTGGCTTTTATTCCCACCTAGAAAATAGATGTTAGGATGACTGTTTTTTTCAAATTATGCTGTTTGTCTGTTTTTTGTTTTGAGGTTCAGGACCTTAGGGTTCTTGTTAAAGTTGGTAGAAGAAGCTCCATTGAACTACATATATCTGTATCTTATATTTCTAATTTGAGAGGTAGGAGGATATAAAAGCACAATCTGGTAATTTATATCTTTGGTGACTGTAAAATAAGTAATAGTTGCCTTAGGTAAAAAATAATTTGAAATATAATATCAACATTTTATAACAGGATGCTTTTCTGAAGCAGCTTTTCTTTTTAATTTCTTCCTTGTGGATATTATTATTCTTCAATTTATGTAGCGTACAAAACCCCTGGTTTTGTTTAAGGAAAATTACTTTGTGTGAATGACTTGTACTCAAAATCTTGAATCAGGCTGATGTGTTCTCTTGTACTGGTTCTGCTTGAGGCTTATAGCAGAAGAAAAATTAGATATTGAATTTGAAGAAACACAAACAGTAACCAGGATGAGAACTGGCCTATTTTCTCAGGGCCAGATTCTCCCTTTTGATGGATTCACATTGTTCCTTCTTAAGAACTTCCCAGAACAGGATTATGTTAGTCATATTTCATTGAATGGTTTTAGAAGGGCAAAAGGAATTTTATTGTCGTTTAAAAATTAAAGTTATCTGATACATTTAAAGTACATAGATGTGTTGCTGCTCATCTTGGGTTTGCATTCGGTTTTCATTTGTCTAAATTTGGTGAGTTTGGGTCTAAGTAGTACTATGTCATACTCAGGTATGATTTAGTGATTTATTTTTTTAATTAGTGATTTTTATGCTCTTTAATATTAAAATCCTCTTTATTTGAAGGTACAGGGATATGATGCATGCCTTGAAGAATGTCATGATGGTTGTGGTAGAATCTTTGATTAACAAGTTTGAAGAAGATCGGATACGTAGTAATGAGCTGGGTAATAAAACAAAGAAAGAACGTCAGAGTGGCTATTATACAGACAACTGTTCTGACAGCGACTCTTCGTTCAACCAGGTACAGTGTGTTTTCTCTCTGTGTTATGAAATAAGCATACCACTGCAAAATTGTTAGCTTTCTGTCAGTGGAGACTGAGAAGCAGCCCTGGAAGAAGATTAATCCTTCCTATCTCCGATACATCCTAAAACAAATTAACTTTTCTTTTGCTCTGAAGTACTAAGCTTATACTTGTTGTCTAACCATTAGACAGTGTATGTTAGATGAAATTAATATGATGCCCATATGCACTAAAGTACCTATGCAAGTACTGCTTAAAAAAAAAGAAAACAGTAAAAGCAATACATCGTGTACCTTACTGTGATTTTACTTCAGGAGCCAAGTAATGTGCAGGTCATTTCCAGACTACTGCACTATGCTATATTATTTACTGAATGAATTATTATAAGGGATTTTCTGAAGATACGGGAAACTTTTAAGTAAAGTAAAGCAAAATATGTAACGAGAATTTGTTGCTGTAAATTTAACTTCAGGCAAATGGCAGAAAACATTTAGAATGTTGACTTTAATGTTAAATTAGTATAAATGTTGAAGTCCTAATTATTAAAAGTAAATTAGATATCAGAAAGACTGATGATTTTAATCTTCTGCTGTTCAGTTTAATAAAATATTCTAATGATCATATTATAATGTGTATTACAGAGTTATACATTTATGAGTCAAGAACAGTTGCAGCTGCTTGTAGAAAGGCTTGACCCTGTTCAGTCTAAGGAAGTAAGTTTCCAAGAAGAAACACAATATTAATAGAAATGAATGTTTATGGCGTATTGGAAAAAATACTGTATGTATGTAAGAGTTTATATGTACCTGAGTGGAATTTTGTCTTTTTGGGTTCATAAATCTTAGCTTCAGCGCAGCAGCTGCTCTGTAGTGCAGTATTTCTCTGCTCATAACCATCTCTTTCAAAAGCTAGTGTTACAGCAAGTATCAGGGTATTTTTTTGTTGTGGTTGTTAGGAGTTTCTGTGCTATAGATGGCCATTTTTAGTTTGAAAAAAGTGGTTCTGTGAGAAATAAAGTTACTGAAGCTTATTTTACTGTATACGTGCCCCTTGCCTTTCTCAGTAACTTCTGTGTTGTCCTTTGTGCTATCCCTACTCGAAGAGAGAGGTGGCTGCTGATTTGCCAACAAGCTGCTGCCAGGTAGAGTATATGAAGTGCAAGTCAGTGGCAGTACTAATTTGGGTCTCTAACCACCAGTCAGCACCAGCTCCTGGTATTTTTGAAGCTCAGAGAAACATCATTTTGAGAGTGCTGTCTCAGAAGAGTTTGTTTAAGGTTATCTGACAGTTGAAAAAGGCATGGTAGATGAGGACTGGAATATACGTTGTGATAAAGTTTTCTTAGAAAACCAGGTAAAAAATCTGATGCTGTTACTGTTACAATTTCCTACAGTTTGTTTCAGTAATATGAAATAAATTGCTAGAGATTACAGTTGTTTACAAACAGAACAAAAGAAGTTATTTGAAATTACATAATTTGTAATGCTGATGAAGATTCAGCAGTAGGACATAGTGTCTGTAATTGTTTCCCTTACTGACTTTTTAGACAGCTGCTAGGCCCATATAGTATTTGTTGATAGTTTCTGATATTCCCTGTTAAAAAAAGTAATTTGATTGCAAGCAGAAAGTAGAACATAATCCCTGCATCCGATATTGAAAACCTGTATAAAATGGTTTTGTTGCTGCTTCAAATATCTTTTGTGTTTGTTTGTTGTCTCAGTGATGTAGTGTTTTGTCTAAATCACCATAAAACGTGAGTATTTTGGAATTCCTTGTGTGTTCTACAGCCCAATCCTGTTCCTTCCTTTCTCAAAGTTATATTGTAAATTATGTATTTGAGGGGTTGGTGTGAACAGATTTGTGGTGTTTATCTTTGGACCACTTCAGGTTCGCCAAGAAGCGTTGCAGACACTGTGCTGTGCCCCTCCCTCTGATATACTGAGCTCTGAGAGTTGGCCACATCTGCGTAAGCATCTGATGGTGTCTTTGTCAGATCCTGATGCAGCATTCAGCGTAAGCTAATGTTCTGTGTTTAGTTATCAGATGTGTTCCCTTAGCAAAGAGTACTGGAGAGGAATAAGAAGTTACACAGGTCTTATGAGTAGTCCAGCAGGGTCCCAAGACACTTTATTACTTGTGGATGTATCAGATAAACTTTTTGCAAAGTAAAAGAACAATAGTATTACAGCAGGATTTCAGTAGTATTTCTAGAGACTTTAGCACTCATTTACATATCTTTTGAAGGGAATAAAGAGGTTTGAATGTCTTTTAGCAAACATGTAAAATAAAAAATAGACGAAACTGCTGTAAAATGTCATGTTGGTATTGCTTATTTAAGTCAGGTATAGGTTCCATAATGATGAGAATGTGTTACATAGTAATATTTCACAGGCACTGATGAGGAGAAAAAAGAGGCAGCTGCTTAAACTGCTTTTTCATTATTTATTATGCCAATTAAGTCTTTTTTTTTTAATTTTAAATTTATTATCAAATAAATACAAAAGCTGCACCAGCTGCTGTCATGTATTTCTCTTTCACCATAGAAGTTCTACAGTTTGTTTTGAAACAGTGCTAGTTACAAGTCATTAATACATTTAATAACATAAAAAACATTCATGTTAATGGAAAAGTACAGTAATATTCCTTGATCTGCTTCTTTGTTTCACAGTTTCTCATTGGTCCTGTCAGTTAAAGTGTTTTATTAAAATTTCCTTTGAAGGTTTTTGTGGTCCCAAACTGCGTATTTTTAAAAAAATCTGTTTCACATCTGTGGATATCTGAGCAATATGTAATATTAAGAGTAATGCCACTACATATTGGTTATTGACGATATTAATACACAGTTACACAACTATTAAATACATTCCTTGCTTTTTTTGCCTTAGGAGAAAATTCTTAGGTTCTATGCAAAAACCTTTTCTTCTTCTCCATTTAATATGACAAGAGAAGTCTATACAAGTTTAGGTATGTGCATTTACTAACATTTAAGACTTTGTAAGTCATGTACTTCCTGAAACTATATGAATATTCTGTAAAATATAATGAAGCTGTATAATACAGTTTGTTTTGCCACTATTGCCATGGAGGTAAGGTTGTTTTTTTTCCCTCTTATTTTTTAGCAAGACACCTGGAGCTGTACTTTCTTTCTGGAGAATACTCTCTTTGTATTTCAGCTGGTCTGGATATATCTAACACAGACATAAATCGTTTACTTAAAAAGGTATAAATGAACTTTCCATGCCTTTTTTGTTATTACTGAAACATCATGCATTATTTAATTTTAATGTTAATATTTGTGTTTTCAGGTTCGCCTTTTAAACGAGTATCAAAAGGAAGCTCCGTCTTCCTGGATTCGTCATCCAGAAAAGTATGTAGCCTTCAAAAACATGTCACTGTTTTTTAATCTAATGTTTTTTGATATATTATTAGATGCATATAATTTTAGCAAAAGTTTGATTACAGGATACACAGATGATTGGTCAGTGATAAGGGGGAAATATAAATAGAGGGTGGGAAAAGACAAATACGGAATTGCATAGGAGTAGTCATGAGTCATATTAAGGTGCTTGCTAAGCTTTTGAAGTAACAAGTGTAAAGATATGTAATAATGTAGGAGAATACACATATCCTTACAAGATCAAGTTGATGTTGTTGATAGTTATGATTTATCTGAACAGTGAGGTTTTACCAGAAATTTATTCCTAAATATTACTGGTGGAAAGAGTTAGGTGATTTTTGTTTTCTGTTCATTTTTCCTTGTTTGTGTCTTAAGGTACATGGAAGAAGTAGTAGAGAGTACCTTGTCACTTTTGTCAGTAAAACATGAGCCTAATCATCCTACCACTTCAGATTTTTTGAGTCCAGTCTATTTCTTCGCTCTGCTAGATATTAAAGCAGTGTGGTTTAAAAAGTGGATGGTAAGCAAAAATACCCAATCCAAAAACCCTTAACTTTTTAATGTCTGACATGTATTTTGAAAAGTTTGATTTATGACTGTTATTATCACATACCTGTTGTGACTTGATAACAACCTGTAATGAGCACTGTAATGAAGGAAGTCTAGAGGTTTTTTTAGGCATTTATGTCCTTTGCCCTTTACCACTACTCTGTTTCTGTTCAGTTATTAGTTTTCATAAAATTTCTGAGAACTTACTGCCCTTTGGGACTTGAGTTCCTTTGTCGTAATTGACTGACAGCTGTTAAAAGATGCAGATATTTTTCTGAAAGAGTAATCTGCATGGAAGTACAGTTATATATATGATATGCTGCACAGAACTTGCTAACCTCCAGTGGACACTAAGAGTTTTTTTGCAACCTATCATGTATAAACTTACAATTTGGGATTTACAGGAAAATGTCAAAACATGCAGTCTAGCATTTCAGCATAGTTACTGTTTTTCTGTTTATTGCATGATCTGCTTCATATTTTTCTAATGACATAATTTTTTTGTCATCTTAAATGTATTGCAAATTGAAGGCTCAGTTGAGTATAATACTGCTTTACACAAGCTGGAGTTCAATACATTGAATATCTATTGATCCTGTGCACAAAGTCTCAGAACAAAATTGGAGAAAACTTATTTTTTTATTTAAAAAATAGAACTTATATGCTTAAAGTTGACATTGGGTCTTTGTCATTTTAGCATGCGTATTACAGCAGAACAGTTGTACTTAGGCTTTTGGAAAAGAAATATAAATCTCTGGTAAGTATTACCCAAGGCATATTTACTTGGAACTTGTTCTTGCTTTGCACATTGTGTTTTTTTTCCCCTTTCGTCAGAGCTGTTCCATATTGTTAGCTAGATGAATCTTTTTGATATTAATTTTTTTTTCTTTTCTCTTTGCTTAAATTAATCACTGTTAAATGCAAAGACCAGCTATGAGTAAGGGGAAATTTGAATGTTTTATAACAGATGTTTAATTGGGATTATTTATTTATTCCTTATGTTGCATTTGTGTTTAGAATTATTTCTGACAATGCATAAAAATAGAAAATGGTGCATGAAAAAATATGAAACCTCTGTGCTGAATTTGGATTTTTGATGGGAAGAGACTAAAAAAACTGCCATTGTGTTGTGATATGAAGCATTAAGGATTCAAAGTATCAGCAAAATAAATCATACTGGAACAACACCTTTAGTAATGGAGGTGTTAATCCTATCACATATTCCGTATGGGCAGATCACTGGGATGAAAATTTCATTGTTTTTAGTAAGACCAATATAGATGTGAGATCCATCTTTGGAACTTTGGCTATGTTTCATAAAATCTTGTAATACAAATGAAATATAACGTAAAATATATGTAACTGATAAAAACTTAAGATGGGAGACAAGGATACAGACAACTGTAAAAGTCGTTTGTCTTATTTATCTGTATGCATAGACTAGATTATAGAATAAATCATTTTTCGTGCAACAAAAGATTTATAGCAGGAAGTCCATGAGCAGGGTAGTCTAATGTACTTTCTAAGCATACAGTAAACATCCAATTAAGTATTTTTCTTATTATATACATTTGTATATTTTACTTACAGCTATGAATAAATCTCAGCAGCTCCAAACTGTAATAAAGCTAAATGTATTGCTTTGTTAATATGTTATAATTATGATTAATTTCTAAATCCATACTGATAATTTTGAAACTTTAATATACATTGATTAGATGGTAAAGCTATTATAATGATAGAACATTTCCAGAAAGAACAGTAAGAACACTGACAGCACCCAACAACCAAAGTTACAGTTTATTAAGTGCATTCAAGACAAAGTTTTTCAGGTGTGGAAAATGAAAGTCTTCCATAGTAAGGACAGTATGGCAATCACAGATTGCCATTAACTTCTCAAAATGCTTGCATGTTCTCTGTACTCTTTCTCATAGATTGTCTAAATGCTTCTGGTAGTGTGATAATGTAATAATAATGGCAATATGTTTTAATAGCCCTGTGAAAATTTGCTTCCTATTGGTTAACCCATCCAGAGCGCTGAAACGTTAATTGCAGCATAGTGGATATTTAGGTTCTTATGTTAAAGGACAGTACTTGGATACAAGAGGGAGCGACTTGATTGTAAAATACTGGCTATTTTATTATTTTGTGTTTTTTTTCCACAGATTAATGCAGCTGTTCAGCAATGTCTTGATTATTTTGAATTTTGCAAGGCAGCAGTTAATAGAAATTCCAGAGTCCATGACTTCTCCCAGCATCACTGTAGTGAGTATCTTTGTATGTCTTGCATTATGTGCACATACATCCACATTCTCTAGGTCTTTGAGTATACTGCCTCAAGGGGAAGACATTATAGCTGTTCTTTTTCTTCCCAAAATCGCTTCTGTCTTTTCAGAGAAAACTAATAGTAGTGGTTGGTTGCTTAAGCTGTCTGTCTTAATATAAAAAATGTTCCATTAACGTTGCAGGTAGTAGCTAAGTACTGTGGAGTAAACTAGAAGAGTCAAGTTCTATTTTTTTTGTTTTATTGTTAAAGGTGATAAGCAGAACTTTTCTTATACTGGACCAGAATTGCAGTACGTCTATTTTGTTCATTCGCTGTGCCTTTTAGGAAGATTGTTGATCTATAAGCAAGGCCGAAATCTCTTTCCAGTACATCTGAAAAATCAAAAAGGTAAGGGGAGAGCTGAGGAAAATGGTACCTCTTGACCAACACTTCATCCGTACTGGGTATACATTTACAGTGCAATATTGTGGATGTCACAGGACAATACTTTCTTCAGCAATTCTGTGCCTGGAAACTTTTCTTAAAAAATGGTATAGGTAGTTTTGGGCATCAACACAGTTTCTTATTCTTTGATGGATGTGGCTGAATGGATTGTTTTTACTCTTGTGATTAATATATATAATGCTGAAGGAGGATTGGATCAGTGTGTAAGTGAATCAGTCTTTCTAGGTTTGCCTAACATCTTTTTGGCAAACCTAGCGATGGAATTGGTTGGAAGAGAGACATGTCCGGGAACCAAAGCTGTTTTTCAGGTGTGAAGCAAAACCGGTATTTCAAGCTAATTCCAAATTGAAAACAATTGCTCTGAGCTTAACCTATTAATATAATTACAGTAAGGCAATGGTAGAGGAGGTCAGTACCTGTGAAACAGAGGTGTTAATGACAGAATGTACAAGATGGAAAAAGCCCTTGGGCATCCAGAGGAATCTGCAACGGTGATACATTGTGCAGGGTTGGCAAATTCAAATGAATGAGAACAGTTGTAGTGTTCCATTACATTAGTATCTCTATTAATTTAATGTAGAATTCAATACATTACTGGATACTAATTCTGAGACTTCTCTTTTGAAGGTATTTTGTCCCCTTAGTTTGAGAATCAGGACTTAATAGATCCAATGTAGGACTGTTGTGAGGAAGAAACACGTACAAATCGAGTGCTTTTGTCATTTATGGATTATCGGTGTAACACCATTCAAGCAATGATCTGTTGGTGATGGTTGCTTTTTTCTCTCCCTTACAAAAAATAACAGTCTCACCATCTGTGTTCATAATAGTGTCTTTCTCAGCTTCATAGATAGCAACCCTTTCCTCACAAGTTGTCTGATTTATTAACATGATTACATGAAACTTGCAGCAATAGTTCCCAAACTGCATTTAGCTACATGTTTGCTGTTTGTCTGACAGCTTGTCTCATTTCCACTTGTTTCACTTAATCTAACAGCAAGGTAATGCGTTTTCCTCCAGCCATGTGTATTCAGCATTCTCAAACTTTGGCTGCCATTTGTTTCAACGGAAGACATAGTAGAATTGCAATTGGCTAAATGGGAGCAAGATCAAGCCTTATAAGTTGATCATTAAATACTTTGGTATAGTCCCCAGGTACATGCATGTCCTTTGCTTTATCAGTTGTGCATATGTTCTTTTCCTCACTAAAGCAAAGCATTGTTTACATATGTTTACAAAATCCATTTTATTTGTAAAATTGAAGTTGCAGTTTTATTTGCTGAGTACTTTCCTCTTTCTTTTTGTTTTTGTTTTTAATAGATAGTGTATCTGTAACCGATTTGTTGGTATTATTTACTCAGCTTATTTATTACTCTCCAAGTTACCCAAATACAGCTTTGGCAGCACATACAGGTAAATGTTTGTTTTTAATATATATAATTATAATAAGGCATGTGGTAACGTCTTTTGCAGTTTTTAATTTGGGTCTGCTGTTTGTGCAGATTTTTTCTCTTTCCTTCCTCCCTTACCTTTCCTTCTAACTGTTAAATCAGTACTTAACAAAATTATAATTCAGAAGTATCTACATGAGCACTTACATAGATATGTTTCTGTAAGTTAACATATAAAAAAATACTTCTTATGTTCACCAGACAATTATTCTCCAGCAAGTCTTGTTATGGAGATTCTGCAAGTTTTTTGTGATCAAACAGGACGTGCTGCTGAATGTTTATGTAAAGATGCAGTGATAGATGCTCTACTTCATCCTGTTCAAAGCTTACTGAGTGGCACAGAGGTTTGTAGTAATCTTCTAAATAATTTTTAAATGTATTGAATTTTATTATTTTTCTGTATTTTCTATGTAAAAGATTTATTTTGTCACATGGTAACTTCTGTAGTATTTTCTACTTTAGTTATTACAGTGTGCCTTAAATAATGTAGGTTGTCATTGTGATTGGTCTTACAAACTTAGATTTCTTGAAATCTTGTGAATTGTAGCAAAACTTGTGGTGTAGTGAGACCATTCCTTTGGAAACATCACATTGCTTAACTTTTTTTTTCTTCCAATGTTTTTGTGTGTCTTTTGGATGCGTATTTGCTCTACCTGCTATTTTAAAGACAACCTACTTTTGTTCCTTTCTAAATTCAGCTGGCAACTTGAAATTAAGTATTCTCAATAATCAGTATAGGTAAAATACGTAATTCATCATGGAAAATTACTGTTTTCTGATTTGGTAAAAGGAAGAGTTTGGTTTTGGTTTGAGGCTCTATTTTAAACATTTCTACAAAAAATGTAAAAATCTTGGAAGACATTATCTACCTCTAGATACTTGAAAGTATAGTTAAAGTTTCAGCCTGTCCTGTTCTAGTTTTGACAGAGATTATTTAACTGATCTAGGAGACTTACAGTCTCCTAGACAGAGAGGATGAGGGTCTGAAATGTCCATGGAGGAGCCTGAACTGTCTTAAATAAAAAGACTTTGAGAGCTATTAATGTCTGAGAAGTCTTGAATTTACTTCCTGAGACTTGTGCTTACAAATACAATCTGGGTTCCTGACTTAAATACCTCATCTAGGTTCTTAAAGTTAAATTTTCTCAGTATGCTGCTGATTGTTTTCTCTGTGCATTTTATTTTCATAAAAGAGCCTGCATTCCTGATTATATTTTTGCCTATACAAAAATGTTCCAATGCTATTTCAAAAGTTTAAACAGTTTCCAAGTAAATATTTTAAAATGTACGTTTCTCTAAAGCTAAAAACCATAGTCCTGTAAAAATTTGGTCATGTCAATAATTTATCTCTTCTGAGTACAGTGACATTACATCTACATTTATAAGGCTGTCTATGGATGCTTTTGTAAGATGAGTTGTCTTGTTTTTACTCTGCATTGCAAAAATTTAGTGCAAGTTTTTTTCATGTACAAAAGATAACTGAGCTTGCATATGCTTTGAACACTGGTAGTCAACTTTAAAAACAGTACTCAGGCTTTGATTTCATTGATTTGCTGTGATGGAGGCCTCTGTAATCCCCCAGGCAATCTCTATGGTCACATGGTATTCTAAAGCATATACAGCTGTCTCCTTTATTATACATTATTAGTAAAAAAAACCAAACCTCAATGTTTTAACAGTTCTTTCTTTCTTTTTTTGGCTGGTTGGTTGGTTTGTTTGTTTTGTTTCTGGCATGCTCAGCTGTCTCTCATAGGTAGCTGAACTCTTAACAAATTGTAAACCCTCCTGTGACTTAGTAACTGGTCTGTTTAAGAAAATAAGACATACTCTGGAGTATTTAATGCACAGTAGCTGTAGTAGATGGCTTATGTGTTGTGAATCTGGAATAGGTCATATTTGTTCTAATGGGGGTGCAGATTTTGTATTGCTTCTGGCAAACCATAGCTAGAAAAGGTAGACCATGGCAGATTGACCCTCTTCCCTTTTACAAGAATTTGAGCTGTTTTTCCTTTCTGACCAAACCATTGGCACTTCTTAAACACCCAGGAATCCTAATGTTGGGCTCTAATACTGGACCATGCCTGTCTTGAAAGGAAGGCTATGGCTGGGCACTCATCTTTCTTCCACTGGGTTGGGTAGCACTGGACCTATGTTTGGGGCTCTTTGGTTTTATGGGGCGCCTAATGAGCAAACACAGTGCTGTTATTTTACATTTGAGCTCCCAGTTCACTCAGGTAAGTTTAAGCCTTACTGCATTTTAAGCTGAGTAGTATTGTGAATCTGTAGGAGAGAAGGGAGGAGAAGCTCTGTGGCTATAAGCAGCAGTTGTCAGAAGAAGCAGTTTGTGGGCAGCAGTATTGACCTTTCTGGGCTCTCTAGCCTCTGAGTTCCTGCTGAGGCATAGCTGGTACAGAACATTGCATTCACATTTTAAATAAACAAAGTAGGTGTTTTTAGGTTTATTTTGGTTTTGCACAAGGGATTTATAATAATAACACTCTTGAAGAAGCTGTGGCAGCACAGTATGTTCGTTTCTTAAAATCCTGAACAATGATAGCCAGTAACCTAAAAATAAAGGTTCAGGTCTCTGTATCACTGAAAATTTTAACTAAAAAGCTGAAGTAGAAATTTTATTTTCTCTTGGGTTACTTTGACCACCAGCATTAATAGTAAATTCCTTTAATTTTGAAGTAGGAAGACTATTTATTCTTCTTTTGTACAGAATATAAAGTATAGAGCTACCTGTGAGAGAAGAAGCTGGAGTTGGATTGCATAGCATTTTAAAAAATAATTTCTCTTGTGAGTCCAGCTGTGCTAGGTGAATTAAGGAAGAGTGGAAAAGATTAAGCAGTGCACTTCAGCTTCAGGAGAGTGCTTCTTTATTCCCCATTCTGACATACTAGATATTTAACAAGTGTTACTGGGAACAGTAATCCTCCCTAGCTCATCTCACTGCTGACTCCACTCTGTTGTCCTGGATTTGGGTAGGGGGAATCTAACAAAGAGGACTTCTCACTTTGAAAGCTGGCCACCATCTTTTTAAGTACCTTTGTGTATAAGTCTTAGGAATTCAGAGTGTTTCTCAGTCCCTGGGTGAGATTATTGATTTGATTATCTCATGACCAAATTATTAAGGCATAGGGACAGGAACAGAGTTTTGGTGAGCACGTTTAGGAGACTATGTAAATCCTGCAGAATTACAGCTGCTGACTATTGTCAGGTCCTTGGCATATCTCCCTGTTACTTCCCTTCTCCTGGGATTGGCAGCCTGGGCTCGACAGGCTTGACTGAGGGCCAGCACAGGTAATAGTGTGGGTATCCAGCCTTGAAGAGAGCAGTTTGAGAAAGCTCTGCTAGGAAGCCTCAGCAGAGATCCCCCCACTGATGATTCTCCTAGTATGCCTCCGTGTAGACTCACTCCACTTCCCATGCCAGGAGTGTTTTTTTAAGCTGAGGTTCTTATCCTCGTTTTCCACCTATACTAAGTTGTAGCAGTATGGAAACCTGATGTCCCATTGATATGAACCCGAACCCACAGACGTGACTTCTTCACTTGCTTTGCCTCAGACCTGCTTTGTCACTATAGATCCAGTTGCATGGTGATCTCTGGGCTGTGTCTGACACTGGTGACTGTCTGGAGCTGACCCTGACTAACTGATTTGGCTTCCTGGCTTAATCTTGGACCTCCCTCATCACTGTGGAGAGGATCTGGACTGTTGGGTGAACCTAATTGCTGTCTCTGGACCTTGGCTGCTCACCTTGCTTGGTTATGGTGGGAGTGCCTGCATGGTGGGACTGCCTGCCCATCCTATGGCAAGCTGCTGCCTCTGCCTGCTTTGTTATCGCCATCGGCTCCTGGCTTGTTGTCCCTTGCAGAGCATCCTGCCCTTGCTGCTCTCTGACAGCTTCTTCATTAAGCACCCATGTTCTGCTTGTTTACTATTGGAATATTGACTTCACTTAGTAATGAGCAGTGACCAATTTAGCATTAATTCAGGCAGTACATTCATTAGTGATGGTACCAGACCAAACAGTCTGAATCCCACTGTTAAATGTTAAAGTCTGCTTGATTACAACCTACTTGGGCCTACATGGTGCTCTAAAGTGAATAAGGAATTGGCAGAAGACTTTTGTTTTGCTGCATTGGGGAATAATTTCCTCATAATTCCAAAGCTGTTTGGCCTACTGCAGCCTAGAAGTGAGGTGGACACAGAAGGTCTTGGGAACTAAAATTCCACTTCTAGCCAAATTTTTGCCAATGCAAATGCAGCAATGGAGGAGTTAGCATGTTTCTCACCTTGATTCAGGTACTGGTATTACACCCCTAGGTGGCATATCAAGAGCCTTTCCGCATTCATAGTGGGAAAAGAGAAAAAGGGGTTTAGAAATGTCTGTTCTCTAGATCTATGCAGTCACTGAACTTCAGCCATAGTCATTAAAAGTGACCATTATGGTCATTTGTAATGAAGATTTCTATGTGATGGCACTTGAACATAGGCTATTTATTTAAGCCATTGAGCAATCATCAGAAAGGTGACCTTCAGGTTCTGCGTACATAAGCCTGCCTTGAATAAACAGCTTTCACAAAAGCATGGAATTGAAAACTTTTTTGTTTTCTTCCAAATAGGTGCATATAAACTGTCTTGAAAACACCTTAATAGACATAGCTGATATTTTGGCGAGGATTGCCGCTGTAGAAGGTGGTCTTTCTCTTCTTCTTTATGGAGAAAATGAAAAAACTGCTAAAGAAGACAGGTAAGAGTACATTAATGAATATCATTAGTGAGTACTTCAATGTATTACATTAGTCTTTTGAGACTCATTTTCTCTTTTTTTTCATTTGTCTGTGACATGGTATGTTTATGTTTGGAGTAAAACATCTGATTATCAAGTAAAGTGATAAGTGTTTTAGAGAATGTATTAAGGAGACATTTAAGTATATAACCAGGTCAAATGACAATTTAAAGACATACTTCTATTAAGGCAGATGTCAATAATTTACTTGTTTTTCTTATTCATGTGAGAAGTTTTGTTTTTCTGAATGGATTTTCATTATATTCATAGTGCTGCTGCTCAGGCCAAAGACCTCTCTTCTGTTTTCTGTTTTGAGAATAAGTATTAAAAGTCAACCTACTTCATTGAAAGAACAGATTTAATCTAGCATTCTCTTTTCAATACATCTAGTAGAGACAGAACTTGTATCAGAAGCTGACATTCTCTTAGGTACCGTGGTACTTAATTTGGGATCTGTGCAATCCCTTTGGTAGTATATTGTTAGCTGATGCTAAAACTTGAAACAGGGCAGTAAAATCAAGACTAGCCTTTAAAAAAAATCAAAGCTGCAGGTCATGAAAATGTTATGTAATGTATGTCTTCTAGGTGGAGGGATCTCAGAAGTTGCATATGTTTTTAAGGGAGGTTGGAAGTAAAAGTACTTTGGAGAAAGAGTTGCCCTTTGCATTGCAAGCCTAGAAGAGTTCAGAAGGAGATCTCAAGATAGGAAGAAGGACAAATTTTACCTTGTAGTGATAATTCTTTACCCTGATTAAGCAGAAGCTAAAATTATTGTCTTGTTACTTTTCCCAGCTGGACTAGTATGAAACACAGAGTCTGTGTAGTTCATGGCTATGTTGGCTAGATGGAAGACAAAGATGCATTTTTGCTTTATGTAGACCTGTAGCCAAAGTAAAATCACTTGCTGTACATTTCTTCTGACTAGTGTTACAAGTTGTGATATTGTTGGCTCCTTCATAATGGGTTGTAGTTTTTTTTCTTAGTTTCTTTTCCCCTAGAAAAATTGAAGTAAGTTTACTTAGAGGATTTGTTTCAAGGCTTATTGATGACTACAAAGCAACAATTTAAATGTGTTATTTTATTTCTAGTCCTACAGCTTTTCATGTCATTGTTCAGTTTACAAAGAAACTTCTTCATGACAACATTTCTCTTTTATCTGGATCCGAGATTTTGCCAGTTGTTAAAGGAGCTTTCATTTTTGTATGTCGTCAGATGTACAGAAATTGTGAAGGACTGCAAATGCTAATTCCTTATGGCTTGCATGAATCAATAGGAGAGGCCTGGAAAAAGGTAAATCCTGTTTTGAATTGGGAAGATTGGAAAAAATCTTTATTGTAAGAGGTTCAGCTTATGTAATAGTTCTTTGTTTCAGGTTGCTTATATTTAAGTAGTGAGAGGATGCTTTGAACTGTTCTAAAACTGAAATTCTACTTCTCAAATTTTCCTTCTGCATGTGAACCCAGCAGAAACTGTGCTTTAAGATTAAACCAGGAACTCTCAAGGTGCACTGATAGACCTACCAGTCATAGATCACCTCCTTTCTAAATGTGGTGCTAGAGATCACCTCATGTCATGATAGTCAGTGTCCATCAGAGATCTGGTCATCTCCTTAAAAAGAGATTCCAAATATTTGACTTAAATACTTAGATGCAATTTATGCCAAATATTCTCAAGAGACCATAATGAGAAGTGCCAGGCAAGACTTCCTGTCTTACCTGTGTACTTGAGTATTTTATGAAGTGTAGAGTCTGTACTTCAGTTTCAGTTTGATTGCTAGTCTAATGCTTTTTCTGCATGGAATAGTTTGGGTTCATGAACAAGGTATATGAATTACTCACTCAGCTTTACTCACTAAACTTCTCTATTTTCATTGCTCTGATAGCCCTAAGCAGAGTAAGAATTCTTATCTGTTACTATAAAAATTAGTGAAGATGGGAAAATGAAAGCAGATGCTGCAAGAGCAGTTTTCAAAAAGTTCACAGTGAAGCAAAATTGAAACAAATGTTTGAATCATTAAAATAATATTGGCATCATTTAGGTGAGGGTAGTATACAAAGCTTCAACTTTGGCTTCCAGCTAAACTGATATAGGTGTTAGAACTCTTAGTGGAAAATCAAATATTTAGGTGTGTTGTTTCACTTTGTAATGGAAAGTGGAACAATCTCTTTTTTTTTTTTTTTTTTTTTCCTTCCAGTGATTGTAAAATATTGTCTTAGAGAAGGATCAGACCAATCTGGAAGAAAAAAAATGGCAAAAAAGCAAAAGGTTCTGTTTAGAGCTAAGGAAGGAGGAGAGGGATTGAATGCAAGGGAAAGAGAACCCAACAGCTATTCTTCCTGTCAAATGCTATATGCTTTTATTATGATTAGAAAAACTAAAAATACAGTTACAATGTAAACTGAGGCAGAAGATGTAAGGAAGATAGAACATGAATAGAACAGACTTAAATCACCAGCTTATGGGTATTTCTCATTGCTTTTATATGTGAGCATTATCATGAAAGCATCCATTTTGATTGAAAATAAAATATATTCCTTACAATCCTAATTTTATCGTAGTAAACTGTTTCTCATAAAGAATGTTGGTTTTGAAAATTATGTTCCTTGCACTGAGAACTGTAAGATTTTATTGAATTAAGGCATTTCATTTACTTGAATCATGCTGTAATTTACATAGCTTAACAATCTGTCTGTCTTCTGGTGCTTTTGTAATGTGTAACTAGTCAGTCTTACTTGAACTAAGCTGTTACTCTGTTTCATGTTTATCACAGGCAGACTGGTACATGCTTTTGATGGGCATTTCCAGTTATTTGCTCTAAAGCACCACAGCATTTGCACATGCACAAACGACTTCTTTGCACATTAAAATCCTTTGTTATGGTATAGAACATCATTTAGACAACTTGTTTTGACACATACAGGATAAGTAGGCTGAATGTGTCGAATTTAAAAAAAATAATGACATATTTAACTGACAAATTGCCATTTCTTCCCATCAACTTCGGAGGTCATATTGAGACTGAAGTGGAATTCATGACTTCAGGAATTGACAAGTTAGTACAGGAAAGTCACATTTTCAACTCTGCCATCTTGATTACTTTTAAAATTATTTTCTGTCATTGTTCAGTTTTAAAACATCTGCAGTTTATAAAATATTCCATCATTTATAGTGTAGCAAAATAGTGGACTTTGGTGGACTCTATCCAAGCAATAGTGACAGTTTTTAGTGGATAGCCTGGTAGTTTGTTTCCTCCTATTTTATACATCTGCTGGAGTTCTAAGAGTGATGGAGAAACAAGGTTTTTCTGGCAGATTCTTCTAGGATTCTGAGACAGAATTTGTACAGATGATAATAAAAGGGGAACTTAACAGATCCAGGACAACAGTCAAGTTTAACAGAAGAATCTTTAGTGGATTTATTAGATTGTGTTTATAAGAGAGTAAATTAATGGCTGTTTACTTGCATTTGAATGGTGCAATGTGCTTTTTATCCCTAGAAACATAAAGCAGCTTAATCATTCATCTTAAATATGCAGAGTTTTTCACACCAATCAGTTAGATGAGAAACTCCATCAAATAAAAGAATATGTATATATGTCTCTAACTCTAATTATATATACTATATAATATAGATCCTGACTGATATAGATACATTTATATAATATACAAATAAATTAAATTAAAATTGGACAGAATTACTTAATACATTTGATATTTAGTTGTTGACTCCAGAGGCTGTTATTTCCATTACCTGTGACAGAAGTGGAGTAAAGAGTAGCTTTTTTTTTTTTTAATGCAAATTTTTTACTCTGGGAGTCTCTAATTAAAAAGTAAAAAGAAAGGTATTTTTATTTTCAGAATTATAATAATTTTTTTTTAAATGTTCTAGCTTTAAAGTGGTTTATACTCAAGGAAGAAATAAAAAATAAGCTTTTCTGGAAGCTGTGCCAAATGCTAAACTACAATTTGAACACTTTTTTTTTAAATATATAACAAGGAAACAAGCAAGATCTGGAGTTTAAAAATTGTGTAAAGAAATGGTAAGGAGATATTTATTTGTTTGTTGGTTTTTTTTAAATTTCACAGACGAGTTTGCTTTCAGAAAGAGTACCCACTCCTGTAACTGGTGCAGACTCAACTTCATCAACAAGTCTGGAGTCAAAAAACATGTAAGTTCATGCTTGATTTATACACATGCAGAAGTATGAACACACACTGCTACCTCATCCACGGTTGAGACATCTTGTAACCCTGTGTTTTTTGCCCAAAGCATAGGGGTAAGTAGAAGAAGAAGTAGAGAGAAGTCATCCTGGCATAGGTCTCAGTAGAGTTACAAAATTGGCTTGACCTTTAAGGATTTTCTTATTTTACAGAGTTGTGCTTAATCTATATAAAATTGACTTATAGTTGAATCTCTCTGACTACAGATATTGGCTTGAGAAAATGTGAATTAGAAAGCATAAAACAAAATAGCTGTCAGAGTTTATCATATGGCTTTGATGTGTTAATTTAAAATGCTGTTCTGAGTGGTATCTACATCTTCAAAATACTACGTAGCAAGATTGGCAGCATTCTGGCTGAAAGCCTGGTACATATTAAGTGAAAGGCATCCTTCCTTTTATGCTAAAACTTAATGTCCCTTTATGGATGTTTGTCTGCATTAAGGTGAGAAATACATAAATATTTGCAAGCCTGAAAATTCAGGATCATGTAGTTGTTCATGCAGAACTAATTTAATTAAGTAGATTCTTGTTTATACTTTACCATAAATTTAATGTATAATTTGCAAAGATAAAGGTTATTACTCTAGTCTGTAGTGTTGACATGTGAAGTGGTTATAGCAGTTCAAATCTAGTGGTAAAAAGAAAGCAAGGTATGCAGAGCTCTGGCGGAGGAGGCTGTAGCTAATCCATACCTTTGACATAAGCTACAGTTTGCTCATAGCATCTAGATTTTTTCATTTAACTCTGGAACAAGACATGCTGATATGTTTCTGGGTGAAATTTTGGCTTCTGAATGTGACATGGCAGGGATTCTGCTGGAAAAGTGATTAAAGTTTGGGGTAATGGTTGACTGCTATGAGAAAAGCTGCATGCTGCTTGCTCGCGATAGGAATCAAATATGGGAAAGAAGAGGGAGAGAGACATGAGCATCCAGTAAGGAAATGCTTTTAGAGAAGCAGAATCACTGGAGAGTAGTGATAGCTGCAGGGTTGGTGCCTAGTCAAAGATCATGTAATTGCTTAAATTTTCTTTTTAGGGCATAGTGTATTTTATAGGGCAGAGGGTATCATCATACTTTATTCTTGCAATTGCTGTTCTTCCTGCCATGTCCGTAGAAAATATTTTCCATGTACTGCTGTTAGTATGTGAAGCTAGTGCATATATAGAGCACCTTCTTTTCATAATTCTGTACTGATTTCTAGCAGGAGCCTTTATCTCCTCAAATGTGAGTTTTTGTTAGTTTCTCATAGTGTTTTTACATTGGTGAAAAATTCTGTGCTGGCCTTGCCAATTTGTAACTGCCACATTAATACCTGAAAAGACGTGTCTAGAGTCAGATAGCAAGTCGTAAGTATGCTTAAGGATGTCATGGGTCTTTTGGGTTTCCCATTACATCATCTTTCTGTACTGTGGTCTTACCTAACTTTAATTTTGTTAGCCAGAGTTTGAATGTTTGTACAAAATGCAGTCTAATGTGTATTATAACTTTCCCAAATGCTTCATTTAAAGTAGCATGGAGTGAACATATAGTGGCAACATAGAAGCCAGTGAAAGAAGTGCTGGTTTGTTTTTTTTTTCAAAGCTAGAAATTCTAGTTTTTCTTCTTCCCCCTGCTTTTTTACATATCTTTTAAATTTATTTTTTTGATACCTTTGCAGTTTGTTGTGGGAAGAGACTTTGTTAGATGCTTTGCTGAATTTTTCTGCCACGCCCAAAGGACTATTTCTGCTTCAGAGTATAGGTGCCATGGATGACTGTGTGAACTTTATGTTCAGCAGTTTATCAAAAAAACTCCAGGTAAGCATTACAGAGTCTGTGCAGTTTTTTTTTTCTTTTAATGACTATAATAAAAGAAAGAAAATAATAAGAAACTAAATCCAGAATGCATTTTTTCACTTAATTTTTGCAAAAAAAGGGTTTAAAATGTAGCTCATCGTCTTTGATGTTGGTGCCACGCTGATTTAAATTTGTTGGATATTACTTATGCTCAGAACATCAGGCATATATTTAGTTTTTCTGACTTTTTACTGCAAAGTTTGAAATGATAAACAAAACTTTTTTTTTTCTTCTTCCAAGTGCAGATTTTTCTAGACCAAGTTGGTGAGTGGTGTTGAAATCTGGATATGCTAGATAATACTTGAGATGTAACAAAAAATCAGTACTAGGCATTTTAGGAGAAAAACCATAATGTTACAGATATCTTACAGAATGTGTGGAAAAAAAAATTAATACTAATGTTTTAATTCTTTGCTGATGTTGCATGTCTCAACCATAGTATTTTGCATTTAAATTTAGATCAGATACCTGATAAAGGTGTTTGTTTTGGAATCTGACCCTAGTAAGTCTGAAGAGGATAACATCTATGAACTATTCAAGTATAAAGATACAGTGGATTAAATTTCTGTAAACAACTATAGGAAAGATCAATATTTAAGAGATTGTTTGAGAGTATCATGCCCTCTGAGTAACTAACAGGGTGCTTTCATATTTGTTACTAGCAGACAAATGAGTATGAAGAATTTGGTAACAGAGTGATTGTTACGCAAATGGCAACAACACCTAGAGGTGCAGTAGCTCTACAGAGTTCAGGTAAATTGAAGAATGATGACGTCATGAATGGTTGCATGCTGTAGTCTTGAATATTAGAAAAGGATGGTTAAAAGATGTTACAAAAGATCAACCAAATGGAATAATTAATAGGTATTAGCAAAAACTGCTTAAATGGCTAATGATTTCTTCTTGATGGAAATTTATTCTTTCCAACTTTTAAGCCATTCCTTTACCTTGGTGCAGGACTTTGCTGGTGTTTTTTGTTTGTTTATTTGGGGGTTTTTGTTGTTTTGGGTTTTTTTCCCCTTAAATTATGCAAAATCTTTACCTCATTCATTTGGTTTTCCAGAAAATTCCTGTATGGGCATGAAGACATTTATATCTGTTAAAAAACAAGTTGATAACAATTTCCATCTACTTCTTAGTGATCTACAGATCAGAATCAATAACTCTTGATTTCTGTAATTTGTATATACTGTTCCATGGTTACTGACTGCTCAAAGAGTTAGAATCTTCAAAGGCCTGAATGTTGTTGGCGCTCTTACACAATTGTGAAATGGAATTGAAATTGTCTGATTTGAAGATTCTTTTCATATGTCAACGCCATACCATAAAGTCCCTTCAGGTTTATTCTCAGGTAACTCCACTGTTACCATACCACCCAGCGGTCTAGGTAGTTGTTATGTTAGAACTAAAACCTTATCAATAAAGTAAAGCTACCATATAAGTTGCTGAGGAAGTCCATGAGATCCAAAAGTTACAAATACTCTGTATCTAGAAGTGGCTGATGCGTAATAAGAACGACCTGACTGAAGGATTGTCAGACAGGCAGGCAATTTCTGCCAGTCAAGGAAACTGATTGTTATTGCTTATTATTTATGCTTCTGGGATCTTTCAGAGAGCAGGGAGATCTACCTGAGGAGTAGCCCATCTGTCCTGTTTAACGTTCTCAGCCAGGTTACTGCTTCTGGCCCTTGGCGTCAAAGACAAATGGCAGACCAAAAATAATCAGCCCTGATTTTTTAACCCTGAGAGCAGGTGGTGTAGTGCATGTGAAATTTGTATTAAGCCTGTAACTTACATTTGGAGATTACAGAGTTAAATGGCTATCTTTCTTCTTCTACTTTAATATTAAACTTTTTAAATTCAGTTAGTAATGCTTAAAGAGATTTTTTCAGTCCTTAGATTTTCTTTGTGGTATGTCTTCATTTATTCATGAGTTACAGTAAATCTGTGTTTTTAAAACCACAGAGCCAATACTAGCTAAGCCTTGATGATCTTTCAAGTCCCTTCCAACCTTAACCATTCCAACCTGTACCTTGATCTGCAGCAGATAACTTGCTAAAGAAGGTCAGCAGCTCATTTACATGAAAGATACATAAATATCATCCTACTCTAGTATTAGTCTTTGCAAACTGTAGGTTTTAGATTGAATATAAGCAGACTGCTGCAGAAAGGTAGTTTGACTAAAGGATTAAGAATAGAAGGGAGAGTCACCTTCAGGCGGTCTCTCTTCTGAAATTTCAGCCCACAATGTAGAGGATTTTGACAATCTGAGTTATAATTGTGGTGTAGAATGTTTTTTAATACGGAAATTGTTTTTGTGGTGTTCTTGCCATTCTCATTATTAGAATAAAAATTTGTTATAGGCTTTATAAAGGCACTTGTAACTGAATTATGGGTGCTTTTGGAGTGTGGAAAAGATGATGTGAGGATAACCCAACCCAAATCTACTCCAGTTGACCCTATTGACCAAAGCTGTCAGAAGGTGAGAAATTATCTTATGTATTGCCATGGAAAACAACAGTGTTTTATTTCAGATAGCGTGCTACATACTTGTCTGTAATTTTTTATTGTGACTATACCTGCTTCTTGGCATGTGAGGCAAAATTAGTATAATGCACTAGTCAAATGATAACTGATTGAAAGGATTCTTGTGTCGCATAGCAAGTCACAATGCCAAGGGTCTACTAAGCTCAATACAAAATAATAAATACAAATATTGATAAAAGTTAGTCTTAAAATACTGGGTCATCAGTTCTTGTCTCTGATTACTGTAGTAAGACCAGGGAGAGTTATGTGCTTTAGAGTATGCTGTGTCTTTAGATTTTCGAATTATGTAATAATGAAAATATTGTAATTTTTGAAACTAATTGTAAAATTTGATAGATAATTCTTATTTCAGAGACACTACTGTCGTTTTAGATTATATAGGCACCTGCCAGGTTTTGCAGTGTTGTTTTGGGCAGCTCTATTCATGTCAAGTTTAGCCTACAAAGAAGGTTAAGAACAAAGCAAGTAAATTATTGAAATAATTGTTAACATTTACTTCGTTATACTTAACTCATCAACATTACCTTTTGTTTCCCATTTTTGTCTTTCTCTAGTCTTTTCTGTCGTTGGTAAACTTGCTCACTTACCCTGCAGTTTTTGAGCTCCTGAATAAAAAAGATCTACCAAATAAACCAATGTATTCACTCCGGGAAGTACCTACAGATATTATTGTAAGTATAATTTTTATTTTGAAAGAAAAAGAAATACTTCTGTGAAGACATTTTTCCTGAGAAAATGCTACTGTAATAATAGAGTAAGGTTTTTCTTCTTACTGAAAGATGTTGAAATGTTATTGTATACAGCATGAGGGCAGTATATACACATATCACTTCGTGTTAACCTGAATTTTCATTTTGAAATCTTAAAGATAATACAAAATTTGGTGCCTGCTTTAAAGACCATCTTTCCTTGCTTGTGTTAGAATTGTGTTTTTACATGAAAAAAAATTAGATACATAATCCCCTCTGTTTGTGCATGCAGTTACATGCTGGAAAATATCTGTACTTGTATTTTATGTACCTACTGCTCTATCACAGTATCTGTGGTTTTACACAAAAATTAAAAAAACAAACTAACAAAGAACCTCAGGCTTTCTTAATAGCACAGATGATGCACACAGAAAAAAATCACTTAATTGGAAAGTTAACTGATTAAGGAATATTCCAGTCCTAAGAAAAATAGTATTGCTATTTTTGTGCTTAGTATTATTTCATATTAGTTTATGCAACTGCAGTCCATTAGGTTTTTTTTCTCATCTGTAAAACAAGAGCAAATTTAATCTGTGACCTCGAGTGGCAGTTAGAATCAGACCTTTTTCTAATGAGCTAGCACACAGAATTGCTGTTGGGTTAACGTGTGTTTAGCACGGGCTCTGTATTGGTGGTATTATAAGTTGTTTAAACAGAATGTATCACAAAAGGTTAAGTTTGGAAGGGGGTTTTGTAGTTCTTTTTTTGTAATACGGTTTTGATGATTTCAGGAAGAAATGGGAAGTTTAATTTTTCCAATCCACTTGATATTGGTGCATCTGCTGATGGATGGTTCTGTTTAGTTGTGAAGTTTTCTGAGGCACTGGGAACAAGGTAGATAAGTGTACTTTGAAGGTGGTACATATTTGAGAGCTTTCAGATTGTGGTAGATCTTAAATAATTATTTTTGTGACTTTTGAAGGCCTATATTAACCACTGTGCAACAATGGAGTTTATAAGCCCAAGCTAGACATCCAAGATTACAGATGTCCAGTACTTCCAGTACCTGAAGGGGGCCTACAAGAAAGCTTTTGGCAAGGGCATATAGTGAGAGGACAATGGGTAATGGTTTCAAACTGGAAGATGGTAGATTTAGGTTAGATATTAGAAGGAAATTCTGCACTGTGAGGGTGGTGAGACACTGGAACAGGTTGCCCAGGGAAGCTGTGGATTCCCCCTCCCTGGAAGTGTTCAAGGCCAGACTGGATGGGGCTCTGAGAAACCTGGTCTAGTGGGAAGTGTCACTGCCCGTGCAGGGGGTTTGGAACTAGATGACCTTTAAGGTCCCTTCCAACCCAACCCATTCTGTGATTCTATGTAATTAACAGAAGGGAAATAGTAAATTAATCTAATGTTATTTTAACACACAATGACTAAGTCTGAGTACTCAGAAAACTTCTAGGCTTGAGCAGAAATTTAGATTTGTTATAGACACATTTTTGGGCAGTGATTGCAGAGAGCTAAAGATAAAAGATCTGCCCAGGTGTAACTGTCGTTAGAAAGCAAAGTAAAAGCAATTTTGGTGCCATTAGAAGATTGGGTTAAAAGACAGAATTGCTTTGTGGGCTTCATTTTACTGTATTTTTGAATCATGTCACATTGCCACAGAATCTGACTTGTAATATTTATGCCAAACTATATTTGATAATGTACAAAACTTAGTCCTCTTTCTGTGCCTTTTATTTTTAAATACACAGGATTTAAGCATTATTCTTCCTCCTTTGTATCTTTGGCTAACTAGTTGCATCATTCACTGAACAGATTATCAGTTGGCCATTTTTACTTGTAACTGTTGACTCATCAGGTTTATATTTTGTGCCTTTAGGAAAATTTTTCTCGATAAATGTCAGATTATTTTTTTTCACTCTGCTTGTCATATAAAAATGTTTTAGAAAATGGAGCAGATGAATCAGGGTCCTTCTGCCTGCCCCTGCTATTCCTTTGAGAGGTTCTACAGTGCACATGTGCAAGGGAATCTAGCTTGGAAGGTACCCTCCAGATCTGTAGCTTTGAAAGACATGTTAGAGCAGGTGAAATGCTTTTTTTTTTTTTTTTTTTCCCTTCAGTGATTATGGAGAATCTTACATTTAGGTGGTGTATTTTAGGTATTCAAAGTGGATGGCATCCTACCTGTAATATTTAAGCTATGTTCTGTAGTTGAGCAGTGCAGATCTGTCTGCACATTTTTCAGATCAGACCTTGTGTTGGGCCTTGTTCATTATCATCCTTCCTAATATCCTGAATTAGAGCTTGGTCTGCTTTCTCAGTAGTCCTCTCTCTGCACCTGCTCTTTCTACTTTTTTGCAGGCTCCAAGCTTTGATGTTTAGATGAGAGTAGGTTGTTGCCAGAGAAATATCCCTTGGCATTTAACTCTTAATATGTGCAAGTATCTAAATAGCCTTTAACCCCAAACAAATCAATTTCCTGCATTACCAATTTTATGAACAGCCTTGAGGTCCAAGTTGAATTTTTTTTATTGTGAATATACTATGTGGAAAAAGTGTTCCTCTCAGCACTCTCCCTTACTACCCAAAAAAATCTAATAGGGAAAATGTGGTTTCACTGTATTTTAAATGAGAGTGCATTTTATAAAGACAATTTATTTTGACAAGTTTATTATGTTTTTTTTTTTAATACTGGGACTTTTACATTTGGTGTTTACTTTTTTCTCTGTTGAAAACCAGATCTTTTGGTTGATTTCATGAAAGTATGGATCCTAATTTCTCTCATACCATATTGAAATGACTTATTGATCTAACCAGTTGAATAACTCCCTGTGGTCTCTGGGACTATGCTTAAATATGGAAAAAAGTTTGGCTTTAATCCAGTTTAAATAAAGCCTTTGTATTTAGCACAGCAAACTGACATGACAACCTTTTTATGTATTTTTTAGTCTTTTAATGAAGCTACTTCTTCAGAAGCAGTTTGGGTAAGCAGTGAACCAGAAGGGAAGATGATTAGGTTGGATTTGTGAAAGAACTGGGAAGCAGCCACAGGTCTTTGTCTGTTACATGAGATGCTGTAGGATGGAAGATGTAAGCTGCAACATCCAAGCCAAGTCTTGCTACACTGCGAATAAACGGCCATGTTTTGAAGCATGTAGTACTAACCAGTGTTAGAAAGAGTATTCTACTGAAGGATTTGCTGTTCTTTTTATTAAAATACACATTTCAAAGATAAAATAAACAGTTTAACATTTTTGCTGTGGTTTAATACTAAATAAGAATTAGAATATGTGATGCGCTGGGATCTTTTTGTATGCTCAGTGATTATATTTTTAACTGAGAATTTTTTCCCCCCTAACATTCTGTATGGTTTCTTTTTGCCATTGACTTTTATGGTGGAAAGCACCTCTTCCTACAGAAATAATTCCAATGTGTGTTTTAATAACAGGTTTGATTTTATAGTAAACATCCCTATGAAACTATTGTGTGCATAAAATATAAAATAATACATGAGTTTTTTGTAATTGTTTTCTTTTGGCAGGATATTATTGACAGGCTTATAATTTTGAATTCAGAAGCTAAAATTCATTCCTTATTCAATTATGAACAATCACATGTCTTTGGTCTAAGGTAAGATGCGCGTTTTTTATTCTCTGGTCACATTAACTAAATAGGATATAACATGCTTGGATGTGTTGCTTCTGATAAGATAACATTATTTGGGTTTTATTATGCATGAGGGTAAAATTCCCCCTTTTTTTTAACATAAGAAGATTAAATGAAAAATGGCCTGCAAAATGAGAATAGCAATGAGTCTAATCTTATTACCTGTAAATGGATGTATTGTAATATGATAAGCAGTAATAGAAATTGCATGTTGTTATTTTGCCCAGTTGATTGAAAAGTACGTGTGGTACATCCATTGTCGTGCATAAAACAAAAACTGCACTGAAATAATAAAATAAGCAAAGTCATTTTTACCATGTTTATATCAGTTTGGTTTATCTAGTCTCCCTGTATGTATTTTTTTTAATGTATTGGTTTAATTATCACCAATTTCACCAAAAATTATTTTGAGAAGGACACTACCATTTGATCCCAAATATTTCTAGTACCTGAAGAAACACTTAAAATGTGCTCACACTGTTATGCTCATGTTTTGTAATATTACATGCTTTGTAATATTTTAATATAGAAATTAGTGTGTGCGTTTTCTGGTGAACGTATTTTGTGCAATTGAAACGAAAGATCTGCTGGATTGTACTTCATAGTGTGGAAAACTTTTATAACCTTGCTTGGACGAGGTACAGCCCAATTGATCAAGTACTGCAATGTTAGCTTTCTGCAGCTGTATTTGCACTTTGATAACACAGTGAAGTTATGAATAACCATAAGTTGCAGTATCATTTGCTGATAAGGATGAGCATTGAGGAGATGAACCAGTGGCAGAATTTGGAGTTCAGAGATACACAATTGTGTCACATAAATCGGAAGTTATACATGCTGTTTGGAGGAAATCACCAGTTGAATAGGAATAAGAAATCTTAAGATGAAATCTGAAAAATGTTATTCTTCATTTAGTATTATACTGACTCCATAAAGAGCTTGACAGAATGCCCATTGATTTAATTAGGGATAAGGAAAAGTGACATGTTTTACAGTTTAAAATAATTGTTTTGTTTTAGCTTGTGTTCTACCTTTGTAAGATGACAGATTTATCTTACAATGATGCTCGGAACCCTTGAAAGGTATAAGCAAAAATAAAAGCAGTTGACTCCCATGCTGTAAAACAGAGAGTGGTACACAAATACATGGATCACCTGTTGAAGTTGTGTTGAATGCTTCCAATATTTTTAACAAGGCCTATGCCCTGTGAAGCCACAGAACTACACATACGAGCGATGTAACAGGCTCATTTATAATCACATAAAAGAAGCTATGTTGTTACAAAGACAAAATGAGCTTCAGAGTTCACTGTGGTAATGACATTTTCTGCTGGACACTAACAAAGTCAGGAACCAAGTGAAAACCCAGTGAAACTGCCAGATTTCAAGAAAAGGTTAAGTTGCACTTTCAATGTGGACTTTCAATGCTACTGATAAAAGTGGTAGATATCTTAATAATTAAGTAGTAATCAGATAAAAGAAATTAAAAAAACAACAAAAAACACCCCAAAACAACATTTAAATGGAATTTTCAGTAGAGGCTTCTTGTTCTGCAGGGACTCTTGGAAACGCAGTGATACTAAGGACCTCATATTCAACTATGATTTCAACATGCAGTCTTTTTTTTTTTTTAATTGTTCAAAAGCCATGTTCTCTTCCCCCCTGCCTTTCATTGCCTTTCCTATAAAAGAAAGGAAGATACAAGTCTAGTGATTTCAATATAGACCTGTGTATACCATAGACTTTTTTCTTATTGTTTAAATGGCTTTTCATGAGCATGTGGGACTTGGTGTACAAAAGTTTTTTTGCAAATAATAGAGAACTGGCACATAGAAGCCTTTTATTATGACTATTTCAACTGCCTGCACAAAGATAATTTTTATTATTACATAGTTCTTCAAAGTTCCCTAATAAAAAGCTACCAGAATTCTGGATTATTCTGGAGTTTGTCATGCTTACTATATTATTTACAGTATTTAGGCTTGCAAGAAATCCTAGACTATTTTATCTGAAAATGGGAAGTATACATTTAAATAACTTTTGAAAGCAACTTCCATGAGCTTTTCTGTGAGTGCTGCTGACTGCAGACATCTGTGTTGTAAAGTGAACTTTGCCTTGTGTAGCTGGTTTGCTCCTTGACAAAATAAATCAAGAATACCAAATTCAGCAGCAGTTAGGTCAAATAGTATAAGATGCTTAGAAGATCTGAAAATTTAGAAATAAATCAGGAAAGCAAAATGTACATTTCACTTTGTTGCTATGTAGACATAAAAATTATTTATGGTAACTACAGCATTGAAAAAAACAAACAGTTGTGTGACCAAATTATTTTGGTGAAACTTAAGTCTAGAAACATTTCTTTCTGCTAGACCTAATACTAATAGTACAGCCAAACACATATTCTTTAATCATTCACAGATCTACACAGCCACATACTTTGTTGTTTGGTCAGGTGTCATTGCGGCTCACCCAGAGCTCAACTTCAGATCTGTTCAACATACAGGTTATACTCTGATGTCCTGTAACCCACTCCTGTTGTTCAGAAGAGTTACAAATTTGCTCACTTGTGTGTAAAGCAACTTCTGCAATTTAGAGCTGTGTTTTTCTGAATGTATATACTGCCCTTCAGTGACTAGATGTGTGCTACATAAGAACATTAACAATATATAGGTATTTCCATAGTCTTTTTAATCCAGGAAACACAGGTGTATCTATTTGTTTTTAATTTAATATTGCATTTTCTGATGGATGATTGTTTTCATTTTGAGTAAGTATGAATTGTGAACTATTACTTTGAAGGACAGTTGAAGCTCTGCTGTCAACTTTGCTTTCCAAGCTTGCCCACCCTGAAAAGTCATGTGCATACAGTAGAAATCAAAAGGGAAAACAGGGAAGCTAGTTGTGGTTTGCATAGCAAATAACTCTCATTCAATAAAGAATGCTCTCTAGATTGCATTCATTGCATTCATACAGACTAGGTCCTGTGTGGTCAAGATAAAATACTCCATTACACAGCAATCTATAGCCTAGTGCCAATCTGGTTTTTTTAAGTCTTAACTTGGAAGTATCTTGGCCGAGGATTGTCCTTCAGTAGTTTCACAGACACCAATCTGGTATTCCTTTGATTGCAGCTATTGTGTGTTTGTAGGATGAGATTTAATCACTTGAAGGTCCTTGTCAACTCTTTTAAAAAAAATAAAAATAAATTACTAATTATTAAAGGGCAACTTTAGGCAAGATGTTGGAGATAAGAATAGAAAAGTGGAAGTCTGTAAACAGTTTCCAATTTGTGTATAGAAAGATTTTCAAACTGTCACTTCAATGTACAACTTCAAAGGAGATTTGTACTTACTTAGAAGCAGGAAGTCTCTCAATCAGCCAATACTGATTGATAAAAGAACACTGAAGGCTGTCTCAGCTACTCTTTGTACAGGCTGCACAAGAACTGATGCAAAAATTCTCTATGGTCTTTCTATTGTAGAAGATTCTGAATGTAAAGCACCATCAAAGCAAAAATTCTAGAGAGAGTGAATTCACAGCAGTAATCAAAGAAATACATTTTTAACATATTAAACACAGATAATTTTCTTAATTTAATGATCAGCTTTATTTATCTGATACAAATGTATGAGAGAAAGTGGTACTTTCTCATATCCAATAACTTAAAGTAAGACTAGTTCCATAAAGGTGTAACACTGAAGTTATTAACCACCTTCCTCTCAAGGCCAAACTCTTTGAATCTCTCTTATTTATATTAACAAAGGGATTGAGTAAACTGTGGCAACATACTTTTTTCTTTCAGAGTGATGAATTATATGGCATCAAGGCAACTTGTCTAGTATTTCAGTACAGTGAGTGTTGTGAATTTTTACAGCCTGCCAAGAAAATATATGCATTATATATTTTCACAGCATCTGCCTAAAGCATTATTCAGGCATTTACGTATTCCTGTTCCGTCTGTTCAGGAACTGAGTTTCTGTGGATGTTAGTGACACTGTGTTGTTAGCTGGATTTTTACCCTCAATAACCAACCCCTTGTCCCTAAAAAGTATCAATGCCCCAAAATAAATTCACAGATACTCTGTCAGTGTTGGCTTGCATAAAAAATAACAGGAGAACCAGCGTAAGTGGGAATAGGCATACATATATTGTTCCTCAAATTCCCCCCCCCCTTTTTTTTTGTGTGTGGATTATGATAATTTGGCATTAATAGGCATCTAACTGCTTTAAAGAGGGGAAAAAATCCCATTTATTTATTTGGGTATCTGACATACATACACCAATAAATTTATTTTGTTTGTGGGGTTTTTTTACTTCTTTTTCCCCAATGGCTTAATTTGGCTGTACATCAATAAAACTCCTAAATATTGTGAGGTCAGAAGATCTCTTGTTATGTAAATTCTGAATGAAAAGAATCTTTGTTAGTCCCACTTGTTCACTAAAACACCTCACCCTGGTGGGTGTGAAGCAACTGAGACAGCACTCTGTTCAAGAGTTTGGCTTTCTGCAAGAAAATACGTGGAAAACTCTGAGAGTAAAATACTTTTCCTTCAGATATGCAAATTGGGACTGTTTAATTTAAAAGACAGACTGTGCTTACTGTGCTTCCTTAGCATTAGAGAGATCTGGAAGTAACGTATTTTGTAGAATCATAATTTGAACAGCAATGAAAAATAATTTATTTTAGGCGTGTGTAAGTGAAGGCTGAAAAGGCATATTTATTATAGTGTGCTGTGTGAATCTTTTAAATACATTTATGCTTCTGTGGAATGATAGAAAATTGTAAATGTCTAAGTCACATGTTCATTAATAGCAGCCTCAGGATTGTAGAGCTTCAGAGAAGCCTGCTACAGAATAGTGGCTTGTTATTTTCAGATATGTATAATAAATATTTTGACATTGTTAAGTCACATTTTTTTGTCATGTAAAATATCATGGGTTGTGTTTTTTTTTCATATAACACTCAGTTTTTTACTTGCTGAATGTGTGCAGAAATCGATAAAAATGCATTGTATCTGTTTCTCTTGGCCTGCAAAACTACTAAGAGGAGGGTTTAGGAAAGAGAATTTTAATGGTTTATATTTACGGCTTTTATTGACATAAAAATCCATCAGTGTCTTGAAATTTACCTCAAAGCAGTAGGTATTAGTAAAAATTTTATCTAGTACACTGCAGTGAGATCCAAGTGAATGAATCAAATCCTACAGGATCTAGGAGATGAACAAACGTGATAGGCAAGAGACAACTTTCTGCGTTTAGGAAATACAGATAAAATACACATTTCTACCATACCATAGAATGCATATTTTTCCATGGTGCTTTCATCTGCATTGTAAACACACCCTCTCTACGTAATTGCATTTTAATAATGAGGTAGCTTCAGCTTGTGAAATAATTTGTTCCCTTAATTGTACTTACATTATGTGTATCGTTATGAAAATGTGTGATTTTAATGATTGCAGCACAATTGAAGGAGCATTACTATCTTGTTTTTGAAAAAGTAGAAGGTACGAATTCAATCGTTCTTTTTCTTCAGGTCAACATACTATTTAGATTTACCCCCTCTTTCTCTTTATTAAAGAACATTATAAGTAGCAAAAGCCTTTTGGAAATGTTTGTATTTAATTATTTAAAATCTTGTTCATTATAAATTGAATCTAAACAAATTTAGTTTCCCCTTGTGAAACATAACATTCTTTTGCTAGTTTCTTTCCCATGTTCCTTACAGTGGCAGAAACAACCTCTTGCTTTCCATGCATCTTTGTTTTAAATATACTGTCATAGCTCATGAACACTATTGTTTACTGTTGAAACTTTTTGATCAGTAACATTTGAGTGACTGGCTGGTACATCTATTCTTGCAACAACAGTTACAATGCTATTGGCTGGATGTTCTGAGGAAACTCTTCTCTTGTCATGTATTGTGGCATTCAACATCCTTATATCTTTGTGACTGGAAGAAAGCATGGTCATAGAGTTCCTCTTCTCAAGGGGAGGAAGGAGTGTGGTGAAAAGGGGAGGAATTGAGCCTGGCAGTATTTATTTCTTCCTCCAAATCTACCAGATTGGAATTCTTACAGTGGAAGCATGTAATCCTCGAGTTACTTTCTCCCAGACCCTCTTCAATTAAATAAGGAGACTGGATTGAGTTAGTAACTAATTAAGGACCCATGTAATATTAAGTCTGTTTCCTGTTTAGCAAGTGATATACAGTTCTTTGGAAACAAGTCTCTTCCTTCCAAGCGGGTATGCTGAGTGTGGGTGAGGGAAAAGACTTCTGCAGTAGTGATCACTGAAGACACTGCATGTGTCCTGTAAATCTTTGATCCGTGTTTAATAATCGAAAGGTAAAAGAGAACAGAGTCTACATTAATAGGGGTGGGATTTGAAACAGTATTATTATGTTGGTATCCTTCCACATCATGTAGTTATAGAGTTAATTCATTTTTGTTAGTTTATATATTAATAGAAGTTTGTTAGGTTTATTAATTTAAAATAATTTATACTTAATAAAATAGTAACAGCAGATACTGTGATAGGATTATGTTGCTTATTTGTTGATACATTGTTTTTTTTTCTTTACTTCACTGAGGGAAATTAAAACGCTTCACTTCTGAGCCATCTGGGATGTCAAGTGATGCTCATGAAATGCGTTTTTGTTCAGTTACAGAAACTCCTTTACCATTAGCAATCACATTACATGTGATTTGTAAGTACATTGGGTAGCTAAAGTGCTGTAGGTGCTCTTTTGAAAAACTTTTCATGTGGAAAACACTGTAAGGGATACGTTAATCCTTGAGGTTTTTTTACTGGGACAAACATTACTGGCCTGAGGTAGTAGCTTCCAGTACCCCAGGCATTGGAGGTGTAACTCAGGTATTGATAAATACTTTGTATCCAGAAGATCTCATATGTTTCTAAACCATTATGAGCATTGCCTTCAGTGGAACAATTAAAGCCCTTGATTCTTTAGAAAGACCACATGCAGAGGCGTGTTCTCTGCTCATTACTAATGCCCTTTGTTCAGTCTGCAAAGGCAGCGTGCAAGGCTTTGCATGGATGAAGCTTCCAAGTGGTTCTTGTGTGTTCTAATGCTGACAAGGTACTGCCACTCACTGTTTGGATCAGTGTTCTCATTGGAGTTTAGGCTGTTACTCAAAACACAATAAATAATAAATCAAATTGGTAATGCAGGCTCTGGTATTAAATGTTTTGAGGTTGTCCCCCATGATGACAACACTGGAATTATTTAATGAAAGTTTCGCTTTGGGTTTCTGTGCTGGTGTACATACTCATTTAGCAAGAAAGAGGTCCTGCTGCTGCAGAGAGGTTCCAGTCCTCGTTTTTTTTCTACTTACATTTTTAATACTAATTCTGGGGAGAGAAGGAAGGACCTTATCTTGTCCCATATCTGAGTTCTTTGCAAATGTCATCCTATTTTTGCACTGGCCTGAGTCAGTCATGCTTGTATCTGTAGAAGGCAGTAACTGCAAGCCAAAAGAAAACCTTTTATTAAAGACCAGTTTAGTCCACCATTTTGGGGGCACATCACTTTTAGGCAGCATAGATGCAGTTATTTCAGGTTTATTTAGCCATTGCACACTGCCTGAACACATATATTGCTGAATTTGCACTATAGGTTACTTTGGATGTGCTGGTTTCTTTATTTCCCTGTGGTGGATGGACTTCTGCTTATAGCATGAAATTTTATTTCCTTTTCCTTCCTTCCCTAGGTACTGGCTGGGACAGAGTTAATTTTCCTCATAGCAGCCCACGTGGTGCTGTGTTTGGGATCTGTGACTAAAACAGTATTGATAACATACCAGTGTTTTGGATGACACTGTGCAAGGCCTGCTCAGAAACTAGGCTTTCATTTTTTCCCCACTCCCCACTGAGTAGGCTGGGGGTGTGTAAGAGGCTGGGAATGAATGCAGCTGGGACAGCTGACCCAAATTGACTAGAGGGATGTTCCCTACCATATAACATCACACTCAGCAATAAAAGCTGTAGAGGTGAGGGGTAGGTCTTGCAATTAGCCATTGCTCAGAGACTGGCTGGGCACTGGTCTGCCTGTGGGAGGTGGGGGGATGAGTGAGCAGCTGGGTGGGTGAGTGAGCAGCTGGGTGGGTGCTTAGTTGCTGGTTGGTGCCGACCACCACAGACTATTACAACTGCTGTATCCAAGAACAGCATCTTGCATCTTCCAGTGCCAGCTGAGCATTCACAGGTATCCCTGAAGTGAGAACAGAGCATCAGATTGGCTTTGGAAAGAGCATACACTAAGAAAATAAGAAAGAATACTTTATGGGAATTTATGGGAATGTAGTGGGAACTGCAGAAATCTAGAAGTGGGTTTACTGTAATAAAGGTGGTGTTTGAGAGAAGTATGGTTTGAAGTTGGGAAAGAAAAGACAACAGAGAAAATGGGAGTACAGGCAATGTCATATTATTTTGTGTTCTTAAAAGGAACACATAGAAAAAATATTGAGAAACGTGATAATAAACTATCCTCATAATGGATGTTTTTAGCAACTCAGAAAATTCAGAGGTTATTCCATTATATTGTTTTCAGGTAATCAAATTTAGGCAACATAAAAATTAACAAGGTTTTTTTAACAGCTAAAATTGTTTGCTAGCTGTTTTATATCCCTTGAAGGACCTTCTGTCCTGTGATAATTAAAGAAGTCATTATGATTCCCCCTACCAAAACCAAGGAGATAATCAGTTTACATAGGTAAACAAGTACTAGTTAACATACCTTCTTTCAGACTAGAGGTTTCTATAGTGAAGTATTAGATGTGAAATTATTTTTGAAGGGGGAGAATCTAGAGAGCACCCTCCAAGAATGACAGGGATGCCATAGGACAGGAAACGAGAAGCAAAGATACTTATTACTACCATATTTTCACAACTATGAGATTTATTTTTCATTTTTATTAATTTCTTTAAAATTACTGTGTGTAAAAGACTGTCTTCAGACAACCGTGTATTTTATCTGTATTGCCGTTTGTTCCCTGTAATGTGGTATGTCTTAGTAGTCGTTTTCATAGAACTATAGAATGGGCATTGAAAGGGAGACTGGAGATGGTGTAGTCCATCTGCTGTGCTCTTAAGTGGGTTCAGCCAGAGAGAGCTCTAGCTGTGTCCAGTCTGGTTTGGAATATCTCCAGGGCTGGCAACCCCACAACATCTCTGAGCAATTTGTTCCAGTGTTTCACCACCATCACAGTCTGTTAAAATAGAATATCCAAATTCATGCCTGCTGCCTCTTGTCCTTTCAGTGGATACCACTGAGAAGAGTCTGGCTTCATCTCTTCAGACCATTCGGTCAGGTATTTCTTCACATTGACAAGGTCTCTCCTCTGGTCCTTCTCTTCTGCAGGCTGAGCAGTCCCAGCTCGCTCAGCTTCTTTCCCTGTGTCAGATGGCCCAAGCCCTTAATCATCTTTGCGGCCTTTTGCTGCACCTGCTCAGGTGCATCAATGTCATTCTTTTACTGGAGAGCCCAGAACTGGACCCAGCACTCCAGGTGGGACCTCACCAGTACTGATAAAGCAAAAGGGTCCCTCACCTGATATGCTGGCAGCACTCTTCCTTGCACAGCCCAGGATGCTGTTGGCCTTCAAGGACATTTTGCTGTCTCAATTTCAAGCTGTTTTCTACCAGGACCCCCAGGTGCTTGTCTCCAAAGCTCCTTTCAATCAGTCAGTCTGCAGCCTGTACTGTTCCATGGGGTTATTCCTTCTCAGGTACAAGACCTTGCATCAAAGCATATTTCTGAGCAGCATTTAGGCTGGGAATTCTATCTTCTGCTTTAAAAAAACAAAGTTTTAAAATGTAAGTCAAAAAGTTATTCTTTAATTTTATTGTATTATATCTGTCAAGGCTTTATACCTTTTCATAAGCATGCCCTCCTTCCTTATATATATGTTACTGAGCTGGGTGGTCCGATCCAATTCTTAGGTTCCAAATGCAATTAAAAACAAAGAAGAAAAACTTCACAGCCATATTCAAGCATGTTCACAAATATACACACTATAAAACTTGAAATTTTTTTGCTTCAAACTTCATTCTATACATTTATGACTTTGGAAGGTAAAGCAATAGAATATTACCTTTTGCCAAGTATCTGTGCTTCAGTGATGGCATTTTCCAAGTAGATGAAAATTTGACTCGAATGCCCCAGCAGCATATGCTCGTGTTAGACCTCATATATTTTGTCATTTATCCTACCTCTATCCCTTCTACTTAATTTTATTTGCTTATGGTTTACTTTTTTTGCTCTGCTTTGTGTACCAGAGGAGATGTTACAAGCATTTTCAGTCATCAGTCTATTCTCAAGTGGTTTTGAACTGCTGGAAGCAGGTTCTTATGCTATTTAAAGCCATCATACTTAACAGAAGAAATGGTCCATCTTCATAATGGATTCAGTGCCCTTTTTGTGGATTTCTTTTTTCTATATAATAATAAAAAACCAGTATAGTTGAGCTGTCATTTCTTCTGTGATTTAGAAGAGTACTGAGAACAAATCAATGTCAGTAAATATTTAAGGTAAAATAAGTAAAACTTGAAGAGGACTCAAACTGAGCAGATCAAGTTCTATTTAAAAAGCAACAGAAAAAAAAAGAAAGAAAAAGACAGACGTCAATTTAACTACTTAATCCTTGGCTACAATTGTGTGAATTTGCAGGTGTTAATGGCTTGCAAATTTTTGCGATTGTCAGTCGAAGTGTATTGGAAATTACATAGAAGAAAATAAGCATTAACTAACACACTAGAGATTTCAAACAATATGTATTCTCTAATTTCAATGAAATTATTCTACTGCTGTGTTTGAGTGAATAGAGTAGTTTAAAAAGCAACAAAAAAAAGCAATATGAGTTTGCTTGCCTTACGTCAGGTTTATATGATACATATTTGGAGTACTTTCACTGTTAATTTGCCCTGAGGTTATAAAAGACAAATGTATGTCATGCTCTCGTGATTATTATTAACTTCATTTACCATTGTTTGTGTTTCTCTGAAATAAAAAAAAAAGAAAAGCAGCAGATTTTTTTTGTTTTGGTACCTGTTAAGTCTTTTATGGCTTTTGAACTGTGATAAATATGATTGCACAGAAGTGCTTAAGAGCCTGTTTTCTAAAGGAAAAATTGTTTTTGTCTCCGTCCTTTCCCACCACTTCAGACAACCTCATTCTGAGTTGCCTTACTAGTCCTATTATTGTATAATTTCTTCACATTTCACATGGGACATCTTATTAAGCCTGCGTCACTTTTGTTATTCTGTGATATAAACTCAAAAGCAGACTGAGCTACCCAGTGAACATTTTCTCTGATTGTTCAGTGCACATGAAAAATCTGTTGGTTACCATTCCCAGTTTGCTCCAGGCTGTGCCATTTGAGTGGCTAAAAGGGATATGAGTGTTCCTTACCCAGTTCTGTCTGGGTATTTTTCAGACCCTTCCAAGTTTTTGTTTGTTTGATTGTTTGTTTGTTTTCTTACCATTTTGGGATCTCATAAACATCTTTGCCTTTGTCTTACTCTGCATTACTGGATTCCTGAGTGATGTGCTTTCATTTCAATGTGTCCCTCTGCAGGTTGTTAAATGTGCTATGCTGTGAGCTCAATACCCTCTTACTCTTGGAGACTCAGTATAAGGTGTCAGAAGTTCTACTAACTGCTCAGGAAGAAAATGTCACAGAAACTTTGGAAGAACCAGGGTAAGAAGTGACTGATGTAAATGTTACTTTAACTATCAAACTTTTCTCCTGAGGACAAATACATTGATAACTTAGTCACTTTTAACATACCAATCTCCACTCAAGTTGGCTTCTAATGTGCATAAGCTTACTTATGTGCAGGTTTGTCATCAATCTTAAATTATGAAAAGAAACAACTGTCTTGTTCTTTCTCCCAGGTCTACCTCAAAAGTGCTTACTAATAAAAAATAACCAAATATTTTCCCCATTTTTATTTTTGGTAGTCTTTATTTTTGAAAAAGTGTAAACTTTGTGGAGCTAAATACGCCTTTTTATTTTTGTTTTATATTATTATTTAATAATGTTATGTATATAATATAGAATTGTGATATTTTTAAATGTTTATGAATTAAAGGCATCATCATTACTTTTTTTTTTTTCTGGAGATTTTTAAAAATATAAATATAACTTATCTCTCTAGCTTCCATGACTTTCCATTGCTGATTTCTAAATAAAATTGCACAATGCATTCTTCCAAAAGGAAGAGTTTATTTTTGGGACAGAAGTGGGCAGTCATTTAGTCACAGACATTTTGACCTTTCTCTCATCATGCTGAATTTTGAGAACTTTTCCCTTACTATTTGCTATACGGGACCAGTACAGAGTGTAAATCTGACAGTATGAGTGAAATCTCAGCATGTATAGGTGATTGTTATAGACTGTTTGAGGAAGAAACCTCCTATTTCCTTACCGAGAAAAAAGTTGTAAGAAGCTTAGTGTGTAAAACCTGAGTATTATTCCTTTAAAAAAATTTTGTACCACAGTGATTTCGGACAGCAAGTTAGGAATAACTTGTGTTGTTACATAACTGTGTGCTGTTAGGAATAACTTTGCTTATTTTTGACAACAGAAATTTGCTAGTGGGCCAAATAAGGAGCAAATTTTGATGGTCCATTAACTGTGATTGCCCTAATCACAGGGCATGTGGACATAAGAAAAGCTTGCAAAGTTTTCCACTGTTTTATGTCCGGTCATTGCTCAGATGTTTCCAATCAGCAGTAACTAGGGAAGTACAAAGTTAGGGTAATGCTTGCAGACATCTCAAAGTACTTCATATTTCTATTTCCTTATGCCTTTTTCCAGGTTGTGTTTTAACTCTGGTATGTCTCAAGGTACCCTTACTCAATAAAGTTTTCTGAATTACACAGTCAGTAAATCAAAGTTGTTTTGTATTTTTGAGTTTTTAGGTGTTTTTTGGTTTTTTTTGTTTTTTCCAGAGATTTTATAATTGATGGTCTATCAGTGGAGAGAAACCATGTTCTTGTAAGGATAAATCTGATTGGAGGACCACAGGAAAGGATTTTGCCTTTGAGAGTACTAGATAAGGTTAGAATTGAAAGTTTAAAGGTTTCTGTTTCCATAACTCCTGCCTTCCTTAATTGAATGCTTTTATTGCTAATTCAGCATGCGGAAAATTATTTAAGAAATACCAGTCCACCTTTATCTTTCTAAAGGGATATCATTTTTAAGAAGCTATACATTGAAAAAATACATTGTTCCTACTGTCTGGGAATTGGCATGTGCCTGGGATATATTACATTTAGATGAAATGTTTATATTCCTCCATTTTAATCTTACTTTTGCTGCTATAAAAGTGAATGCAATTTGTCTATTTTATCCTCATATTTCTGTATTTTCTTTCTTAACTTTACATTTATTATATCTTGCTTTTCTTTGGTATTTTTTCCATGCTTCAGTTTTCATCTGCAGTATCTAATGCCTGGAGTTTCATTGGTACAATACAGTGTTTGTTAAGAAGCTCCTTTAAATGTTCTTCTGCTCACTGGCTGTCAGCCTCATAAAGATAAAATGGAGATTACTGTCTGCACAGCAAAGGTGGCTAGATCAATGTATAAAACTGGAAATACAGCTTTGTGTTTTATGTTTTGTTGTTTGTTTTTGTGGTTTGGTTTTTTTTCTTTTTACAAAAATGGCATTTTTCTTTTTGATTGAAAAGAACTAAAATCAAAACTGTCAGTCATATATGTATTAGAAAAAATTTCTGGCTCAAATGGTTTTTGTTTTTTTATCCTTTAACTTTTTTTTTTTTTTAGTTATGGGGCATCTCATTGCAAATCATATTATCAGGCATGATTTTGGTGCATAGGCAATCATTCTGGGAACTTTACCTGTGTGTTAATTGACCAAATGATATTAATTCTTCTCCTAATTAATTTCTTTCTGATCCTGTTTCTAGGGCAATGATCCATATCCTTGGCCTATGTTTTCATCATTTCCTTTGCCAAAGTGCTATCTTTCAGAAATTCCTAGGAAATCTGAATTCAGGCAAGGTACATACAAAGCATGCCGGAAATGTAGATGTCAAACAAGCATCTCTCTTGATTTTGTATTTGTTTTTCCTTCCTCCTCACTCTCCACCCCCCATCCCCCAGATGACAATCTCATAAGTACTTCAGGATTTTTTTATTGTTGGCTGCATTAGTAGCTAAATACATTTGTTTCGTTTTGCTTGTCTGGCTTTGTGCAACTGTCAATCTGCAAAGCTCTCTTTAGTAATCTAATTCTTATGCAAACTTCAAGATTAGCCTTTTGGCTCGTCTTAGGTGGGTGACTCATGAGATGTATTTATATCATCTCTCTAGTAACTGAAGCAAGACAGTATGGTTAAGCTACAAATTTTTTGTACACTCTTTTCCTGATTCAGATCCCTGTGTTTACAAAGCTTGGTGGTGTGTGAAATAGCGTTTAGGATACTTGGTTTCCACACTGAACGTCAATTTGGAATGTGGGCAGACTCAACAGTGCTTTGAAGAGCTATCTAGGCAAAGCAGTTTAATTCATACAGAGAAACCATTTTAAGGTTTTAATTTGCATAGACAGTGCAAAAGAATGATGCTTTGTAATAAATAACTAATTGTATTTGTTCATGTTTACTGTATCCTTGAAATGTACTTACTAGAAATTATTTGTGAATTTCCTTAGCAGATACAGATTTTCAAAAGTGATATGAATTCTACATTAACTGTAGGACACATAATAGTCTGTTTATAAATATCTAGAAAAAACTAAAAAAAAAAAAAATACATATATATCTTTCCTTCTCTGACAAGAGGAAAGGCCATGTAGTTACAAAAGAAGGGAGTTTTCTGGATCTTAACTTTGGTAAACACTGTTCAAGGCTTCCAAAGGAAGTTTTCATAAGACAACAATCAAGTCACCGTGAAGTGGGTGCCCAGTTGTTTTAAATATGTCTTCCAGGAGGCAGGCAGTATTGCTCTTGGATTGGAAAGGCATATTTTATTGTGTCCCTCAGAACCTCTCCGTTCTCTTGTTGAGAACTATTCTATTGCTCATCATTAACAAGTGGGATAATGGAATGGAGATTGTAGTTGACAGTTTTGTGGATGACAACCAACTGGGAAAGCTAGGGTAAAACTTCTTGACTTAACAGAAAATTTAGTGCAATGAAGTTTCAAAGGTCTGTAGATGTGTTTGGTGAAGTATTGAAATATTTTAATTAAAAATGGCATTCTTTATATTAAAGGTAACTGAAGTAGAATACTATATAACTGAAAACTTATTGGAACCTTTTTAAGTCAAACAAGATTATTTTGTGTTTGCTGTATGAAAAAAAAAAAAGGAAAATAAAACATTGGATGTGTTGAATTTCAGTTCTCATTTTAAAAAAAAACATTCTTCCACCAAACTGAATAGCTCATTTGCCAGACTGAAGCTTTCTGATCGTGTAAGTTACATTGAATAAATAGATCAAAAAGTTTCAAATAATTATGCAGATCATTATTTACATGAAGAAATTAATTATGCCACTTCCACCTTTTTACACTGCAGCAAGATACCCTGTTGCTTTTCTTTCGTCTTATTTGTTTAAGTATTGTTTCAGTAAGATAATTTGAGGAAGAAATATTAAGAGGTTTTCAAAGAGTGATACAGTTCTTTGTTACTCAGGATAGAACCATCAAACTAATGGGTTTTTTACTTGTAATGTTAACTACACTGTAGGTTATTAAAGGCTAAGCTTTTTAGAACTGTATTAAACTGTAATATTCCCTCTTCTATTTGCAGAGAAGATCAATTTTATTTTTCTTCCAGCTCTGCAGTTGTGACAGTTGGTGATGAGTGTGGCTGAAGAACAGTGTCCATAATTGTCCTGCGATAGTACATTCACTGCTTAGCATTTCCATATACATAGGCACCCCCTAATTCATTAATCTTACTCTCTTCCTGACTCATACAGTCCAGAATTGCTACCAAAAATCTTCTGTGATAATGTTCTTAAAGTCTTTTGATGTTTTTTCTTAGGCACTGTTCTGAGTTCTTTGCTTTATACTCTAACTTAAATGGGAACGTGCTGCCATGTTGCTGTTTTGTGGTTTGTTTTTTGGTTTTGGGGTTTTTTTTCAGTCAGATTTCTTTTCAGCCATGGTTGTTTGGTTTTTTTTGTATCTGCTGGAAACCAGCAGAGTCTCTCTTTTGTAAGTTTTTTTAACTTTCTCTGTCAAAGAACCAGCTATATTAGTGTTACTCTTATCCCTTATTGTTCCGCATAAATGTCTTAATCACTTGCCCTTCCTTGACCTGTCCTGCTTTTCATTTATGCTCAGTATTCATGTATGAACCCATTGTCTTCCACTCTTAAGCAGTCCAGTTAATTAATGAAAGAGAAATAAGTGGACAGCTTTATTAGAACTATACATGGGCTTTCCAAAAATGTGTAACTTTATATGGATTTATCTTCATGTAGTTGTCAAAAACAATATAGTCAGGTTATCTATAAATGAAGGTTTTGAATAAGATACACATAGATTTACAGGTCTTAGTTTCTTAGTCACAAAACCCCTGCTTTTATCACAAAACACAACTAGATGAGAAGAGGTTTGTGTCATTTATGACCTTTTCTAAAACATTTATGAATTTTCCTAGGTCTTACCCACTTTTGACACAAAAAGTAGCTGAAGAATTATATGAAGAATTCTAAAGAAGCATCTTTTAGGGAGTGAGATCAGTTTAAAGTTGAGAAAGTTACGGTGTGGTGATTCAGATTTCATACATGCAGATAACTTGGTTATGTACAGTGCAGTTCCATAGCTTCCTAAACAATTAAATGTGGTTATTTTCTTTTGATAAGGCTACACAAAGCAACAAGTACTATTACAAAGGAAGGGATGGGGTGGCAAAATATGACCACATATTAGGAAGAAGGCAGGCCTGCGGCAGATTATTTAAATTGACATAAGCATCTCTTCACACTGGTAAGGTATGATTTCTTGTTATGATTGGGCATATTTCAAAGCTCACTGTCATCAGAAGGGGAAGGTTTTACTCACTTCCTTCCTAACTTTTCTTTCTATTGCTGGGTTGTTTTTTTTTTACTAATATTCTGTTCCTTCACCTTCTGTCCTTCACCTCCTTCAGCAGTTCTGGCATTTTTTCCAGAAAAAAACCCAAAGTCAAGCCATTAATCTGGGATAACTAAGGAAACCATTTAGTGACATACCAGAAAAGAGAAGAAGAGCAGGACTTCTCTCTTTTGGCATTGACATGTGTGTAGAACACCTCTAGTGATAGTGTGAAAGCCCACCTTCAGCCCACGGGACTGTGTGGTATTTGGAGTACCAGCTATATAGTGATATTCTTGGACAAGTTATAGTTGCCTACTAACTTATGAAAGTGAGCTGGAATTTATTTGGTATCATAAGGCTTTGGGAAGCAATTTTCATTCAAAAAATCCCCCAAGGTTCTCCTCCTTTTTGTACTGTGATAACCTGCTGGAGGAAGTGATAGTCCATGTTTAATGACAAGCCATTGTGAGAAGAAAATGGTTTAGCTAGAAGAAAATAAGAGACTGGAAGTTGCCACAATATGATACCAGTTGCAGTATGTAATGGATATATTAAATACATGATTGTCCTATAGTATCTTAGGTGCATGGATCTTAAGCTTGTTTCCCTGTCATTGGAGTCTGAACATTCCTGTGAGCTCTCTGAAGATCCTAAGTCTTGTATCCTCCTTAATTGGTGAAAAAAATCATCCATTGGTTATATAAAAACCAGTTATTGTTTTCAGTATGTTGCTTGCCTGTGTCTATTCTGATGACAGAAATGGCAATTAAGTATTGACTTGGCAGTTGTGATAAGTAGGTAGTTCATATTTTAGTGAGAGTATTTACTCTTGGATGTTGTTTCTTCTCCAGATTTTTGCAGAGCTGCATACACCTATCTGCATTTGTTATATTTGGTACATATTTGAAGTTACTTAAGTTCATTTTTTGTTAAAGACTACCTTCCTAGAGGAGCCTTAAGACAACCATAGTGGTCCATGGTCTTTAGCAAAATTTCAGAAAAGACTGTAATACTGTTATCTTTATTTCCTGGGAGCATAAATTAATATTGTAAAAGGTTACATGTTTAAACAATACAATTTTGGATGCAGTGATGCTGCTATATTTCAGCAATAACAAAATAAGAATTTAATTTTGTAAAACTTGCAGGGAAGGAAGAATATCAGAGAGACAAACTGAGCAAAGAAAAATATGGGTCAAATCCAGATGCCAGGAGGAGACAGCAGAGATGAATAATCTTGAAGTACTACTTTCTTGAAATTATTGAGATATTTTTTTTAGTAGTTTTATTACCTTCAGAGGAAGCAAAATTTCATTCCAGTATCTGGTACATTGACTGATTAAATCTCATCTTGTCTCTGATCCTCATCTGCCAAACTGAATTACTGCAGTCCTTTAGGAAGTAAAATAGCTATTTGACTTGTAGAGGAGTGTTGCTTTGTAGTTCTAAGATTTTCTTCAGCCTTTGCCTGCTACAGAAATATCAGCAAAAGTCAGAGAACGAACTGGAAATCCTACTGATAATGCTGTAAATATAAATCCTTCTTCACATTAAATTTTCATACTTACACAAGCTGTTTGAAGCATCAGTGCATCTTATTTGTAAAGGTACTAACTGAGGATTTAGTGATTTGAGGATGACAAAGGAATTTAATGTTAATTAATTTTGAATAGTTGGTAATTATAATTAAGTTACTATAATCCACTTTTTAAAAAATACTGTATATCATATAATAAATTGCAGTGACAGGGATGCAATTTACTGATTATAAATCACTAAGGTCTTTAGACCAGATTAAAATAAATTTTATGCGATATCTTAATTCTGTTGAAAATATTCTAATAATCTTAAAAGAATAAGATAATTTTAAAATAGTATTTTGCTTGTGAAAACAATTAAGTTTTATTGGAAAACTGAATACTGAAACATCCTAAAGAAGTAAAAGTAACAGCAAGTATTGAAAAAGCCATTTCTGTAGTGTTTTGGGTGTTTTTTTTCCAAAATGTAGGAATAGAGCAAAGGGGAGTTTATATGGTATAAAGAACTTTAATCACCTTATTGAATAGTTTATAGCTTCAGTATAGGCTACGGTCCTTTCATAATGATGTGAACTGCATGACCCCATAGCAGAGAGACTGCACAAAGCTGGAGTGAGTGCATGTGCATTTACCTTATTACAGATGCCACCTGCAGTTGACCAGAAAATAATTCATAGCAGCATCAAGTATTCTGGGAACCAAGTTGCCTGAGGAGAGGCAGTCTAATTGATTGTTTCCATTTTGTAGGGTCAGGATTTTCTGTTAAAAAACTGAGTTTGATCAGTTTTCTCTTGCACCAAATACTTTATAAATGACTTGGCATTTGAACTTGAAATTTGTATTGCCTTCAAAAAAATAGAATTTGAGTAGTCAACCCTTCACAATATGTGTACATTCTTTAACGAATCTTGCATATGGATAGCAATTATTTCCTTTTTGATTTGCCAAAGCATGGGTATGAATTCTTTTAATTGCTACCTAGCATATATTATTCAGACTACTGTGTCATTATGTGTAAAGGCAGCTTGCTAATATTAATTGTTCAATGTGAATTCCAAGACAGATATTTTGGTTGCACAAGATTTAAAGCAAAAAATGTCAAGCTTTTAAAGACAGGCATCATAATGTTGAAAGACAACTTAATATCTATCTGCATATGTGATTAAACATGCTGGTTCTACGTTTGTTGCTATGGTTCTGTTTTCAAACCTCTGAGACTCAGCTAGTTGTGAAATTTACTGCCTCAGCCTGTTATACTTTATTCTAGATAATTGGTAAAGTATGTGTAATTTCCACAAACTTAGTAGAAAATTGAGGGGGAAAAAATACCACTTTTAGCCAAGAGGGAACATACTTTCTGTCCTTCTGTCATTGCATCAATAGGAATTTTAATTTTGAGGGCATGTCTTGCTATTGTACTGAGAGAACGTGTCTTTAATAACAAGGTAGAAGTAACAGTAAGGAGCAATCTTTTAAATTCTTTCTTTGCATTTAAAAGGAATCTTTTGTAAAGATCTTTTTGTAAACTGTTCTACGAATTTGATAAGCCATCTGAACATAAAATTAAAAATGTTATGTAGTACAATCGTGCCTCACACAGAACAATTGTACCAAAAGACTGCATCTTAATAGTGCTCAGCTGAAAAGTCAAGTGTTCAGAACTTAGAAAATGCCTGAATGACATTGTTGACACCTCTGTCACCACCAACAAAGAGCCTGTGGCCCTGGGCTGAAGCATATTGGGTGCACCTAGATTCTTCAGAAACTCAATTTAAAATTCTAAGTTTCTCTAAGTATTAGCACAAAACTTGCAAGGTGACAATTCAGCGATGGCAAAAGTATACTTTTAGTGTAACCTTTTGTTGCTATTTTAAGTCCTTGTGCTAAATTTGGGAATAGCTGGAGATTATCAGCAAAGCTATTGTAAGAATTCTCATAACATGGGCAGCCCAGCGTAGTTTTGCAAAATTAGCTCAATAGGTATGCCTAGCAACCTGAAGGCATAAACATATATGCCATAATATATATGTCCATAGTAGAAGCATCTGAAGGAAACCTGCTTACAGAAAGAAGCAGAAATTTTCTATGGAACACCGTTACGTTGCTGTTTTATGCTTCATTTCATGTTCTACAAAATAGTGCTGCCACCTAACGGCTTTGTTATTAAACCGATTATATTCAGCGGAGGATCTTTGCCAAGCTCTTCTATTTTAGATCCTCAGAGTGGTGAAATTACATGGAAATACCAAGCTGCTTTCTTGAAAATGTCTTTCCAATTCTTACCATTTCAGGACAGAGGAGTAATAACTTTATGGGAGTTATAAAATGTGCCTCAGTAATGTCTTAAATGTTCAAAACCTAGCAGTAAGTAGAATGAATGTTCTGTATAAAGCAGAATGTCATCAGCTTTAGGACTGCTTCTCCAGTCTAACTGCCATAGGCTAAGGGATATTTATTTAATCTTTTCTTCCTATGGTATGAGGGATGCCAAAAATTCCAGGCAATGACAGGGCTCTCAGCTGTGTCTTACTTTCCTCTTCTTGATTGAAATGGTTTCTAGTTTCTGAATACATCAACTAGTCTCTTTGAAATTCTGTCACTAGTAACTTCTTACGTAGTAAGTTTAAAAGACAAAAAAAAAAGAAAAAGAAGAGCCAAGATTACCATTATAGAGTAACACTATTTTTTCATTTCTTCTAGATAAAGATATTGACAAGCTCTTAACACTCTTAAAAACACCAGAGAAGCACACTGGGTGGAAAGAAATTTTTAGAAAACAGTTCTGCAAAGTCATGAAAGCCAGACCAGATATCATCAGTGGAACAAGTGAGTATGGCGTACTGAGTTAAAGCAAGCAAACAGAAGATCACTGGTAAGCAACTGTTCACTGAAGTTTCGTTGAGGATTAGGATATCTGTACAAGTAGTCTCTACTTTTCTGCTGATTATCAAAACTATTTAAATGGGATTTTCCTAAAACAGCAATGCTTGTGCCTCATCTGCTAGTTTTCTCTCTTTATGGCCATCATCCCTCTGTCTTGGCTGTTTTCCGTGAAATTTGACAGAAAAAAGGGCTCAAATATAAGTCTTTGTTGCAGATCTCTAAAGAGTCCATTATTGACATTCTGAGAAAATGGAAAAGAGAGCCTTTGAGAAAACAGACATTTCCCATAGATCAGTAAATGACTTTCAGGTTGAAAAATTATATTAATGGCCAATTGCAGTAAAACTTTTCAGAATTAAGCCATGCTAAACATCAAAAACCCACTCATGCAGTTTTTTCTTCATTTTCATACGTATTTTCTACTGAAAAGTGTGCTCATGCAGGAGCATTGATATAGATCAGTTAAAATAACAAACCAGCCAAGACAAAAAGAGTGATCACCTGTATGACATAAATAATCAGAAATCAGGCATAATAATTCACTTATCATATAAACTTGTGTAACAATAGAGAAGCTAGGTGTTTTCAGAAACTGCTGGCTTCCGTTTGCATAAGAATTCTGGTTATGGTCAGATGATCAGTACACACTCTTAACTATTGTTTACAGATGCCAAAGTTTTCCCTTTAAATTCTTCAGGTAAGCAATGAATACAAACGACAGTGAAGACAGATGGAGTGTCTTCTATATGGGATCAAAGTGACCCAGCATGTGTTTTACATAAGAGACTTGACTTTCATGATAAATTATGTAGCAATATATAAGCTACAGGATGCTTTCAGAAGCCTTAAGGAAGTCATTTATACAGGAACTACTTTAATATTAAAATAGTTAATAAGAATTCTGTAATTTGTATACTGTGGTTAAATAATTACTGAATGTTTCTAAATTCTCATACCTTTCTGTTCTTATTGCTTGTTTGAAACAAGCTCGAGTTTATAGTATTAAGTAATTGTAAATTAGTCAGAGCTTTGACCTTCCATTTGGAAGAATCTGTGTGTAGACAGAATGTATATATATTTGTATATAATGCATATATGCACTTACCATGTACATTAGATTGTACACATACACAGATCCATGTATTCAGGCAGCTTTGTGAAACAGGTGAACAAATAAGAATCATAACCATTCAGAAACAACTGAATGTATTTTATATGAGCTTCTGCTAGTATAAATAAGTTTAAGAGTAGCAGTTAAAAAGAAATCTACATTTACTTTTCTTGCATCACCCTAATCTAGTAGTTCAATGCAAGGTTTTTTGGAAGTTATATATTGTGAAGCACAAATAATTTGATCTTTGTAAAATCAATTTTATTAGAATGCAGCATATTTTCTGGGCTGATCTCTTTTTGGATTATATGAAATTTTTGTTGAATTTTTTTATTCTCTCTTCCTGCATCTAAAAAATAGTGATTTGTTGAAAAGCAAAGAAAAGAACATGCATTTAAAGTAGGTGGTTTGCAAAGAGAAAGAATGGTCTTTCCTTTTGTGCTTTGTGATTATCCACATACAGCCTCAAAACCTGTGGAGACTGTTTTTGTAACTTTATTGGAGGTTCCAGAAGCTAGAATGAGGAATTAAAGAGAGTCATTAAGATTTATTAATCCAAAGCATAGAATTATGCTTGCTTCTGCATAACTGTTTCCAACTGAGACGGAACTGGGAGTAAAAATGAGCAAGAAGGTATTTATGGAATTGTTAAGCATCACAGGGACTTCTGCAAGTGCTCTCACAAACCACAGAAAAGTATGAAAACAGAAACAGAATAGCATAATGAAGCATTAAATAAATAAATAAAAATACCCGATAAAAAGATAGTAACATTATAAACTAAGTGTAAGTACTGGTAATGTAAGGTGGATGCAGAGCTGTTCAAATGTTGCATATCTGCATGGAGGTATTTCTGAAGCAGCAAAACTGCCTGCTTTAATACAACATCACGTTCATTGAAACTATTTTGTGAGAGACAGCTGTGCTGCTATCTATCTTTTGCAGCACTTGAAGCTCTCCCAAGTTCAAGAGGGCTGAAGGGCTTCAGTCCGGATCCCAAGAAATCAAAACTTTCTTTTTACTTACAGATGGAGCAAACTCCAAGGATTAAAGAGCAAAGATGCATTTTTACGCTTCCTGTACTGGGCCCTTTCTAACTAATATTAACAGCAGTTGAACCAGAACTTAATCAGCAAAGACAATGTTGGATTCAATGACTGTAGTGTATTGAATGATCACAAAAATATATTTTGTGATCTGTTGTCAGGATTACTAGGTGCTGAATCTATAGAACCTTCAAACTATATAGTACTAGTGTCTCTAATTCACTGTTCTGGTGTTGGTTAGCATCACATTGACTTGGTCAATGTTATTGTGTTAAATACTATAGTATTGCATTACTTCTCCATCTTCATCCTTTGATTGATGTTTTCCCTACTAAACATCAGCTCTGACTAGCTTTTTAGTAATTTCTGTAATCAAACATCAAGATCCAGTTTTGAATGGCTGTATTGAACTGCTAAAAGGAAATACAAACCTTCCTCAGGCCTGTATGGCTTTGAGTGCGGCAGGACTGAAAGTGTGGGATTTTTCTTGGTCATCTAAAAGCAAATCATATTATAGTCAACCAGCTTCTACATTCCATTTCCCAAGCACAATAAGCTCAAAGGCCTTGTTCTAGTCATTCCTTCTGTAAAGGTGCCACAGAATTGTGAATGCTTGGGGTATAGCTGCTTGTTGAGTGTATTTGCATAAGTCTTTGGTTCACTTGGATGGGCTAGAGAACCACGAATAGAGCCCTTATGCAGGTTAAGTCTTGCCCTCTTTTGGACTTCTCTTTGCAATGCTTGTGGCCTCCCTGAAACATCTTTTATACATTTCAGTAAGAGTGTATTAGCATCTAGGCTTCAGCAAGAAGAAAAATCAACTCCTTTGAGAAACAGCTTAGATTTATGTAGAAAATTATTTGGCTTGTGATTCTAGGCTTTGGATATTGCCAGTTCAGATCATCCACATTATTTTTTTCATTATATTTTTTTGAACCCGTGATCTTGGCTTGACTGTTTTATCCATGCCTTTTTCAGTTATCTCCCTCTTCTCCAGGTTTTGCAGAAACCATTTCTGTTGTTTTCAGCCCCAGCAACTCCTTTTTTTATCTGTTCTTAGTGTTGTGTGAGCAGCTAATCTCTTTCCTGTCTGGGCAGATTCAATGCCTTTAACCTTCTCCTCTCTTATGAGAATTTAAACTCTTAAGCAACAGAAATCAAGGGTGTTGCAGAGATTATGTAATTATATGCTAACATTCTTCCCTTCATAATCAGTCCCCAAATCCCAATTGTTCTCCTCAAGCTTTATATCCATATCTGGATAAGGGTAAGGATGGTAAACTCAGCTAAAGTGACTTGCTCCATGGAGTCATTCAGAGTTTCCAAGGCATATCTCCATCAGTAACATGGACTTAGATTACCAATATTCCTTAGGGCCTATTAATTTAACTTCAAATTGGTCTCTCTTAAACAAACAATCAAATACATGTGGGAGGCATATTTCTTTTTTAAGCTAATTTTTATCTTCAGGCAGTTACTCTTTTAGACTCAGCAACTATTGATGACTTCAAAGACATGAAAAACAGCAGCTCTTGAAATTGCATTTGAGCTCTTACTGGAAAACATAGGACTTTTTTTTCATTTTTTACAAGCAGAATGGTTGATGAGACAGTGCTTATGGTCAACAAAGTATTCTGCAATCCATTAATGCTTTATGAGCTCCACATCATCTGAGGTAGCTCTGTCAAAATATGCTGATGAAAAATACTATGATCCTTTGAGGCAGTGTCATTGTTTGTGACATTTCTGTGCTACGGCCTCTAGCAATTGCTTCAAAAAGTTGAAAGTAACTGCTTAACTTTGCCAATGGGTTAAAGAACCAGGAAGTTGGATATTTTCAGTATGTGTGACTTTTGTGTGTGGTCATGGGTTTTTTATTCAGGGTAACAAAATGCTGAACTTTGGCAGTTTTATCAAAATAGCCTAATCAGGCATTGTAAATGTGGCTTATATCAAAGTATACTTTACAGCTACTAAAATCTCAACAAGGAGAGTATCTCAGTTGTTACTGCTCTGCCTACACACAGAAGTAAATATAATAGGGACTTCAATTTTTCATGAAAAGGATCTACTGGATTCAAAGAAAATTAAATACTCCATTTTTAGAGCCATTACTAGGATGATGTTCCTTGTTTTAAGAACAAAAGTATTTAAATTTTAGTCTTCATTAGGTCAAGCTAAAGAAGATTTGACTATGTAGTATTCCATAGGCTCGCTTGTTAAGTGTGTGAAAGAGAATTTCTCTAGGCTATGATTTCAAAAAGAAAAATCAGGGAACTGTTTCATTCTGAATTGTTCCTCAGAGGAGCCTGTCTGCTGCAAGAAGAACGTAGATTCTCTAAGCTCAACTTGGTCTTTTAAAATATGGACCAAATCTTCTGACTTGAAGATCACTCAGGGATAGATTCTACCTGTGGTCTGCTCTCATTTTTTCATATGACCAATTTAAAAATACTGCATTTGCAGAATTGTTGTTTGGAATAATACAAAAGAAGATGTTTACCTTTCTATGTCCTTACTTGATTTCAAGGAGGTTCATTTCAGAATTAGAGCAGAACAGTGGGTTTGTCACGTTACGCAGAAAGAACAGTTGTAGATCAAACCTTCTTTCTTCTGTCCCCCAAACCTGCTTGGAGCAACTTCTAAAGCAACTTCCTGTAAACAGTGTAAGTGCATGAGAATGTGCATGCATGTGTGTGAAGATTGTAACATTTAATTTGGATTTGAAAGACATTAATAAAAAAAGAGACCTGTACATTGCTATAAGATACGCAACCTTCATCTCTAATGGAACCACTGTCAGTATTTTTATTACCTTATTTTCTTTGCAAAGAAAATGGATGTTGTTCCTTTGCCATTGCAGTGTACAATAATTGAAAGTCTCCCTCATCATCTTAGGAATTAAAAAAAAGCCCTCTGCGTTGTTGCCATTAGGGATGGAATTGCCAACTCTGTTTTTCATAGATACATTAAACTGAAGTATGATTGATGGAGTTGAACATTTCTGATGCTACTCTTATGAAGAAGTCAGCTGTCCAGAGTTTTCACTCTTGAATTTTTAACCTCTACCACAAGTCAAGCAGGACTACTGTTAACTCTTAAGAAAGTGCTTTTTCTTTTAAACTCCTCTGAAGCACCTGTGAGCTGGTATAGAATATGATGCAGTAACACTACTTACATTAGAGGATCTAAAAAAAAATATGATGCTTTTCACGGTTTTTGACTTTATTTTAAACCTCTCAGAGTAGGAATTAGGTAACCTCTCGTGGTGGTTACCTGTTAAAACAGTTTTAATCACATTAATTATTTTAATTAGTGTTCATATGCAGTTTAGAAGCCATTTCAATTACCTTCCTTTTGTGTATTAGTTCTTCAAGGAGAAAACATCCTGCAGGAATTCAGCTGTTTCATGAGCATACTGCAATTGCTTAGGGAATTTTAAAGCCTTTTCATTTATTTTGTATATAATTACACACTCCTAAATTAAAATTCTCTTTCTTTTGGATGTTTGTATTAAATTTGCATGAGATAATTGCCAGTCTCTAAAAAACTTCAGTGTTAATACAGCCAAGCTACCATAATGTAAGAAAATGAGCATTTTCACTGAGTTGATAGGCCACAACACTCATCTGTGTCTCTGAACATAACCTCTGCGTGAGCATGTGGGCTTTTACAATACCAACTCTACAACAAACTTTTCCAGTTAAATGAAAAATCATTGAGCCGGTTTCCATCTTTATAAAGATTTTCAGGGAGTGTCCACATGGCAGCAAAATGATTTGGTATTAAAAGACAAAAATTAAAATAACTACTTGTCTTTTTGCCTGGACATTCTTTTGGAAGAAACAATGTCCTGTGAAAACTCTTTATTTGTCTATTAACTAAATATGTTTTGATAAACTCTTATGTGTGTGTTCCTCTCTCAGACTTGATTAAAAGCTTTTTGAAGATCTTGATAGGCACTTAGATACATACTTTCAAATGGCAGGAATCAATTTAGTGCTTGAGTTTCAAAAAATTGCTTAGCCGTTGAGCCGTCACTTCTCCCATTAGCTCAAGCACTGAGCTGAAATATTTGACTGCTAGGTCAAGCGTGTGGATGCCTTCCAACAAAAAGAGAAGAAATACACAATGTTCTGACTTGGTTTTAAATTTTCTAAATTATGTGGTATTTTTGTCTTTTTAACATAGTTCCTGGTTGCTGTTGTAGTCTGGCGTATTTCAGTAATCATCATGCTAATGGTGATACTGTAAACATATAGCTAGTTACAAATTTTACATTTAATTTCTGCTTTTTGCTATCTACAGGTATAGAAACCTTTTCTCATTTTACACAAATATTTGTTATATTGTTTGCAGACCAAATTCTACTAAGCATATTAGTGAAGATCAGTGAGATTGTTTATTCTGTTTTTTCTCACAAAACGAATGAACTGTTACTCTTCTATAAAATAAATTGTTAGCCTCATGTGGTTTATTAAGTGTGATTAAAAATACCTATGTTAAGTTTAATTAGCAGTTTCTGCTCTCCATAAAAATGCATAAGGATATGAATTACACATATAATTTTTTTTTGTTTTGATTTAGTAGTCCTTTGCAGTGCAAAATTAATTTTGTTACTGCTGGAGTTGGCTGCTCTAACTGTGGATCTGTGTTTAGCTGTTGTAGTGAAACTTAACTTTCTCCTTTTCCCTACCCATCAACATAGTGTTACCAAATCTCAACCTTTTAAAAACTTTTTTTGGAACTCACGAAATATAAATGAATTTCTGTAAATGTTTTAGACACCTAATCAAGACCAAAAAAATCACTATTTAATGTCAGTATTTTATCTAAAAATTGTCTTTATTATATCTTTTTATTAATTATTTTTCTGGGATAATAAGCAGAGACTGTGGGTGGAGGTTCTGTCCTCCTCACTCAGTAAGAGCTTGCACTGCAGGCTCCTGTGTTAGTTTTCCTGTCAGTAAGGCTAGTTCAAGGGTTTTCTGGCTTTCTCCATTGCCACCTCCACCACAGATTGTTATGCCACACTTTTGCGGCTACAGCTGTTCCTATAGTTATGTGCTAAAATGGTGTAGTGAAATATTTGGTCTAAAACCAGCAAAACCACCTGTGATGGAGGAATCAGAGACCATGACTGAGGTGCTGTCAAGGGAATGGTAACATTCAGACTTAAAGCAGGAAATCCCATGGGTAGCAGCTCTTCTTACTCTCTAAATACACTTCCTTGCTTTGCATTATTGTGAAAAGATTATACCCCTATTCTTTAAATCCTGCTTATCATTACAACAGCAGCTGTTTTAGGATAACAATTATAAAAATGTTCATTGTTGCTATCTTGATTCTCAATATGGGTTATCTGAATAGGGGCTTCCTCCATGTGTAAAGGCTTCTTTGTATCCTTTATTTAAACCTGTAATGTGGTAGTGTGCTCAGTTGCAGGAGCCTCAGACTTGCAGAACTGAGGAATCAACGTCAGTTTTTGCTAATGATTTGTCATTGAGAATTCTTGAAAACTTCCTGGCTAACATCCTGTTAAGGTGGGAGGGGAGATAGGAGTTCCTGCATAATGGCCAGATGTCAACATCTGACTTACCCACGCAGTATTGCAGACTCAAAGTTCCATGGCAAGAACTGAGTGAGAACATTATGGTCATCATAAAATACAGAATTTCCCAAAGCAAATGCTCCTATTGCTTAATTTTAATTGCATAATTTTAATCTTGTGATGGCATCAGTGGTTTTATATCAACATTTTTGAAATTGCCCTTAAAATTTAATTTACTTGTGTTAGCATAGTTTTAGGGTGGTGTAGATTTTTTGTTGTTTGTTGGGGTATTAGGGATTGGTTTTTGTTATTTTTATTTTTATTTTCTGTCTACACACACAGATATGGCAAGATGCTGTAGTATAATTATAACTAATTTTCATTTCATATTGAAACTGTGTAACAAATTCTGAAGTAATCCTTGGAGGATATAAAGATAATACAGGATTCTCTTTCCGTTTACAGGGAATGTATTCTCAGTAAAGCTATTAAAATTTAATTTAAGTTAGGAATGGTGTTAAGAATGCAAAACACAATGCATGCTTTGAATTGTTCCCCCATGAAAACCTGAATAATTGTGCAGGAATTCACATAGCTTTAGTTCCTCACATATTGTCATTTTGTTAGGTAATGTACTTCCACATTGTGTTCATTGCTTCTAATGTTTTAATGGGTTTTTACTTCTTGCAGTATTGGCAGAATTAATTGAAAAGTTTGTGTCACATCTTTCTGAAAGCCACTTGGATTGTTATTTCAGCACAGGAAGCTATAAAGGTCAGTTTCCTAATAATTTATTGCCATGCAGCCTCTTCATATTTAAATTACTTTTAAATGTGTCTGTAGCATTTTGGAGGTTGTTTAAAATGTTCTTTAAGAGCTCAGAAATTCATTACTTAACTGCTGAGAAATAACTCATGTTGGAGCAAAAGATGATGTGCTTGAGTAAACAGTACAGATAATCATTAGTAATGGGCTTTCACATTTCTGTATGTGTAATGGAAAGATGGAGATGCAGAACAGGTGAGGGTATGATTCAAAGTATTTGTTGACACCTATTATGGAATGATTTGCAAAGCTGGTGGCATAAACATTTAAGATAGTGTAAGCAATCTGGCTCACCTCTTGAAAGCCCCATAGCATATAATAAATCCAAAGATATGCAATTCATAGTGCATTAGAGGATACATATTAAAGAACTGCTTTTGTTGACAGAGTAATCTGATTGTTAGTTTTTTACATATGTCATGCTTACGGCCAAGAATAATGGATGAATGATAAAGGTAATTTATTCTGAGTGTAAAGTAATGCATTTTAATATTTTGAAGCACTTAGACAATTAGAAGGTTTAGGAGCATTGTTAATACCTGCCAGAAAATGCACTTTCATTCTTTACTGTCTGTCCAGGACTTTTCTCTTAGGTTGTAGTTCAGTCATCTAGAGTACTTATTCTGCCACTAACTCTGGAGAACCAAGCCTGCTTTGGGGACTGTCTGTTATTTATACTGATATTTTATTCTTATACCCATGCAATGCAAATATAGTGTCCTTGGAGACTTCAGACTTGCCTTTGAAGTTTCAAAGCATAAAAACCCCTTTAGTAATTTAAAGGATCTCTTTCTTTTATGTAGTGGCCTTTACTTTCTGAGAGCTTGCTAATGGAATACTCTTAATTTTATTTCAGAATATCTCTCTTTGCTTAATGAAGAGAGTTACTGAAGTGACAGGTCCTTCTGTCACTATTTTATTTTTCCTTAAAAGACCCTTAAAGGGTTTTTTCATGTCCTGCATTAGTTCGTCATTTATTTTTCAATTTTTCAGGAAGCATAATGAGCAACAAAAATCCCTTAATGGACGCATAAGACTTGCTATTTACATATTTCTAACACTTCTCAATTAAAATTATTATTTCAATAGTTCCTTGAAAAGCCCACATACTGTGTTCATGATGTAAATTATTTATTTGACACCTAGACTGCCCTTCTTGCTCCTCTCTGTACATCTCTTTTTAGGTGCAGTTCAAGATCCCTCACATTCTCCAGCGATATGGAAGGCCCAGGTGTAGTTTTATTTTCTGTCTCAGGGAATGCCTGTCTCACATTTCTTTGGAGAACAGAATAGCCCACAGACCTAACTTTTCAAGGTTATCTTAGTGTTTCCTAATAGAAAAACAGGAAAACCTGCTTGGTTTGAATAGGGCAAAAACTAACTAGAAGAGGAGCAGACATCTAACTGTGCAACCTCCAAGTGGATGCTTTGCCCAGCACAGACAGCATCCCGTTTCTTAGTCATAGCAGCTAAGTACTTCCATCTAGAGTGGAAAAACTCAAATGAAAGGAAGCGGTATTCCATACTCTGTTCATTCAGATGTCGAGTACCTTAATTTCAATCCATTCTTCTCAACCCTCTGTTCAAAGGTAGGATTTAAAGGAAGGGTGAACCTGGATCTTCTACTTCATTGTTTTCACCATGAACCATTGATTAGGTGGAGGTGGCAACAACACTACATTATTTATCTAAAATTTAACACCAGCTTTGAAGGAACGATAGGTTTGAAAATCCTGTGAGAATTGCATGCATTAAATTAATTTTTCAGAACAGAAAATTCCAAATAATCGTTACAGAAACAAAACAAAGATAACATAGTAAAAGCCTCAATTCTTTATTTTCAAGAGCTTGACAGATTTTCTTTGCATGATAAACCAACCCAGTCGGGCTTGATTGTAAGAGGCAGATGCATAGCTTAATTTTAAGCTTCTTTTTTACATCATGACACATACAGTGTGACATTCCTATGAAGATAAAGAATGCACTTTGAGAACCCAAGTCTGTATTACACTTCCTATGTTTGTATGGAAGAGACAAACAAAACACTTAAATCTCTGTTAGAACTTATTTATTTAAAATTAGTTTTCTCACTGATTGACTAATGATTGATCAGATTTGTATACATTTCCCAGTGTTTTCTGCTAATGTGTGTGAAGGGTTGGAATCTCTCCAAGGAGAAAAAAATAATTATTGAATGCCATATTAAGTCACAATATCTTTTCCATATATGTATGTGTAAGCATTATCTAAGCTAAATCCTAAAACCCCTGTTACAGTAGAGACATTTTTCTGACTTAAGTAATGAGTTGTTAGAAGGCAAACTGTATTGCAGATGGTTCTTTCTAGCTGCACATCTAAGTAAGCCAAACATGCACTTGGCAATTGCTTGTTTCCACCATTCTCTTGAATGAATTTGGGTCTGAGGAACTGAAAACCAGTTTCTAATAGTTACTTAATTTAAAGGAGGAGATGCCAGAATTTTCATGAAAATGGATCTAGTACAATACATAGATATTCAGTGTTTATCATGTTTCTTGAAATGAGAAATGGATTATCTTAAAAAATGACAGCTTTCTGACATAGGTAGTTATAATTAGAATAACATGGGCATCCATCTGCTGTGAAATCCCTCAAGATTTCAGTCTATTATAAAATCTGCAAATATGGAAAAATCAAATTAGTTTGGATTGTTATCATTCTCAATATGAGAGAAGGAAAAATATCTGATAAACCACTGTGCAGTTGCAGTGTTTAATTATAAACAGTAACACAAATCTTACTTGAAGTTTACTTTCAGCTAACAGCAGTGATACTGCTGTGATGTGGCTTCAGATTAATAAAATAACAATCAATATGTACCCTAAATGTTAATGAACTCTGTCTTTCCCCTTTCCTATAATTAATACTTTCTAGTTTGCTTCTATTTTTCTTTCTTCTTAAAAAAAACGAAATTGAAAACCAAATCATTGATGTCTAACAGTAACAGGTAATAGGATGGCAGAAACTGAAATTTGCTACAGGAGTAAAACAGGCATTACTCATTATGGATATGAAGTTCCTGAAGTAGCCACTTGCTCTTCCTGTTAGCAAATTCCAGTTCATTGCAGCGTAACTGCTTTATGGAAATGTGTTTTCTCAACATTCTAACAAACCCATTTCTCAAAGGATTCCACTTGCAGAGTCATCTAACATGTTGGTATCTGGAAGTCTTAATTTATCTTCACCATCTGTTGCAGGCTGTCCAAACTTGGGAATGCTAGGACCTTTCATTATGAACTGGGTTTTTTTGGTAGCTCTGGTTGTGCAGACGACCTTGCAGTTGAGAACTCTATTTCCATGGACTTTGTCTCTGAAACAGCTCGTCCATGTACTGCCAAAGGGATGGAGCCTCAGGGATTTCAGATCTTAGATGTAAAACTCAAATGTCATGTTGCATTCCTTCTTTAGATGCAGCTTACTTCTCCAAAAACAAAATCTCGTGGGGACTTTATACCATTCAATGAGCTCTTAATCTTCTAAGGGTCAAGTGGATTGGGTAATGAACTGAAATTTTTTAAAAAGCAAGGGAAAGCTCCCAGTATAGAGCTGATCAGAAGGGGTAGCAAATGAGAAATACAGGACTACAGCCTCCTATTGGCCTGAAAGGGAAGGAGAAGGAAGGGTATTCTCTTCTTTCTGCATCTTTCATATTTTGCCCTTTGCCAGTTTGTACATAACTATTTCATTCTTAATGACGTTGCTGCCAAAAATAGCTTGAGTTTTTCTCATAACCAATACATAAAGAAGTTTTACATGTGCATATTTTGATCTCGTATTATTATGACAAGTGTCGTGGGGTTTTTAGCTGTTTGCAGTAATGTTACATGGTTCCTTTGAATTAAGTGTTTTCCACTCATACAAAAAAATTAATCTTTCTTACCATAACTGAAGTTAAAATTTCACATTCTTTATAATTTTGCAAAGATTATTTATATAACATAAAAACAGTTGGTCTGGGCACCAGGAATTGAAAAAGCTAAATCAATAATGTAAACAACAGCCAGTCACTTTCTTCACTTAATACAAAAGGGAAACTCATAGTTTCTTTGGAGTAACAGGAGATAAACACTGAAATAAACAAATTATTACCGAATGAACGTACATGTTGTATGAAATATGTCATAAAGCTGTTTCAGCTTGGCATCCTCTCATTTTGGTATAAATGCAAAATAGCCCATTTTCTTACTTGGCACATAAAAGCTTCTTCACGCTGAAGAGGGGAAAATTAATAAGTAAGCAATCTTTCATGAGTTGGAAAATTGATTGAAGTCTAGTCTGATCAGAGAGAATACTACTGGACTGTGATGGCAGCTACCTTACTCTGAAGTATTTGTAGCTACAGATTGAGTTCAATAGTAATGTGGAATTGTCTTTGCAAATCATGCCTTACAAGGTGTCTGGTTGTATGCTCCTGAGTACTACAAAGCATTTTGAGAAGTACTGCATGTTGAGATGCTTGAAATGGGCATGATCAGAGTTAGTACAAATGATCAGCATTACATTGAAGCAAGGAAACAATAAAAATGCTTAAAGAAGCACAGAAGACAAACAGCCCATCTTTTCCTATTGACACGTGATGAAAACCTTCAAATTCTTTTCTGTCACTAGGTTTTGTTCTGCAATAAATAAATAAGGAAAGAGCTTATAAACAGAAGTTGATCCCCACCTCTCCCCAGGATCACCTGATTTGAATCCAGAAGTATCCAGGATGCACAGGATTGCTTCTCTTTAAAGAGGAAGACTTAGATAGGCAATGGCAGTGTAGCATGCCTTACCTAGGAATCCCAGATTTAGGCTAACTGAGCCAGATGGGACAAGTTGCTCAATGAGCCCTCTTTGCCTTTTTTTCCCTGCTCCCCACTCTCATTGCTCCTAATAAAGCACCAGAAATCCTAGTTCTCTCTTTTTAGTTGTCTGTAGAACACTGAATTTGATTTAGAAATAGAATGGTTGGAAACAGGAGGAAAATTACCCCGCAAAATAAATAATTAAATAATTAATTATGTATAGTAGGAAAGGATAATATTCTGCAATTTTTCATGTGTAGTGTTTTGTTTGTTTGCTGAAAGGTATGACTAACAATTAAGAGTTTACTGTCCGTGATGTTTCAAAGGAAGCATTTTCTCTTTTGAATTAACAAGATTTTGTTAAATAGTAGATTTAAAAACATTTGCGAACAAATACACCAGTATTTCTGATGAGCTGATCCAAAGTGTTTGTGGTAGGTTGCAAATATAAAGAGCAGTTGTATGGCTCTCCCTCTCTCTCTTTCCCTCTCTCTCCCTCTCTCTCTTTCCCTCTCACTTTATTCTCAGCACAGAAGGGTAACATCATTTCTAATTTTACGAAGTTTCACTAGTTGTAACCCGTTGCTTTGAGAGTAATGTTGTTGGGTGGTTTTTGACAAGCTTTGTAATCTTACGCAGCTTTAACTAAAGTTGCTTTTCATTTAAACCTTCTGGGTAACGGTCATTACTCCTGAGTACCATGCAGAAAATTAAAGAGGCTAATCTTGCTGACTGGGTTGTTAAAAGAGATTAACTAAGAGAAGGTTAACCTTGCCCTAGGAGCTGTTAAAAAGGGTTAACTCTACCTATACCCACCTGGTGGAATGGGCCCAAACCTTACCCTAACTCGACTGAGCAGGATGGGATACATACATACTGCTGTGGGCTTTTAAGGCATTTCAGAATGAGATATAAAGTCAACTTTCTATATAATATTTTTCTTGTTTAATTGTAAATCAGCTCCTTGAGAATTCTGATAGTCACTAGTTTAATTTTGGCTTAATTTCTGTTTTATACTGTTTTATGTTTTTAAAGAAAGACATGTAAAATACCTGTTCAACATAGAATTTTTTGTTTTGTTAGTTATACAAAAAGGAAGCTGCCAGTGCATGTTTTTCATTTCATTTAATAAGAGCCACAGTGCTGTATCATGTTGTTATCTCATTCACAGTTCAGAGATGTTTTCTGTCCTTTGTTTGAGGATAAATGGCGTTCTTATTTAGAAAATTGATCTGCTGATGCCTTTTGTTATGCAACCCATTGTGTTTCAGTTAGTTATATCGGGTGTATTGATAAATATCTGTCAAATGAGTTTTGTAGAAAATTAAATTCCGTGTATTAAATCAGAAAGGTATGAGCATCGTTACCATAGTGCAGTCACAACATAATCCTGCAAGTTTATTACTCAACTTTTTGTCCATGGATTGCAATATACAGTATTTCAATATTCCACTATTTGTAACATCTTTCTAAGCTTTACTGAGCATTTAATGTTTCTAGGACCAGTTTTTAATCAGTGGGAAGTGGACCTATGTTGTATTCTAAATGACTTTATCATTTTCGCAAGCCTAGTCTTCCCAGGCTATTAATTGGTAAACAAAATGGAAAATCAAAACTTTTGACCCAGGACAAAGAACCATTTTGTGTGTTCTCATTGTGATTTACAGATTGGCATCAACTGGACTGTCTAGTGTACAGAGCTATGGTTATATTAAATACACTGATGTACAAAGCAAGAGTTTTTCCTTAATGAGGTACAGTGTAATATAGAACTGTTATTCAAGCCAAACTCTATGGTAATTTTATCTTCTTTCACAATACTGGGGAAAATATAAAAAGGAAAACAGATAAGAAGAAAATCCTTTTCAGCAACTAAGAAAGTATTGCAACAGAGAAGAAAAGGCAATGAGAATAAATGAAAACAGTTGGGTTCTTTCAACGTTAATGGGAAACGAGCATTTGGTACTTGCTGTAACTGCTTCAGAATGGAAACTGGGCTCAAACTGTGCTTTGTGATACACCTGCTCCTCATTGCACTCCTGCTGGACTGGAGTACCAGCTCCTTTATTGCCACCCACAGGTAGATCCAAATCAAAATGGAGACAAGGGCTTCCTTGTGGCTTAGACATTACACTGCTTGCCTCTCCTCTGCCTTTAGGTATGGTTGTGCCAGGACTAAATTGGCCATTAGTCATAACCAACTCTTCCAAATTTCTCCTGTTTTGGCTTCCATCATGATTTCTAGGATATAAGTATGCCTCTTGCCTTCACAATTGCAAACAGAAACGTGAAAATGAATTTACTGTTGGTATGGTAATTGCAACTTGAATAAACAGTTAACTTGGAACAGGAGCTGTAAAACAGATATGGACTGTTTCACTCGTTTCCATGGGTTTCTAAATGAAATGCCCTGTGGTTTTGCATGTATTCTTCTGAGTACTGTGTTACTGGTATACAGTACAAAAGATGTTTGAACTTCTGTTTTTGTCTTTTAATTTAAACTGTGTGAATGAACAATGCCTAGAAATACAGCATTTTTTAAATCCATCAGTTATAAAGTTTTCTTACATTCCTATCAAAATAAAATTTTAGTTAAGAAGGTTGGTTTACAGCTAGGAGACTTTAAGGCCACCACTGGAAAGGAAAGTAGATCAGAAAATGCTGCTTTGTCTCACTTCTTGGATAGAATGGGAGAAGGGATAAAGCTCTACTAAAAAATGAATCTGAAAAAGATGTTGCATGTTTACATCTTTCTGTAAAGCTGATGATAACCATACTAAAATTGAAGGTTTTCTTATATTAAAACTGATTTTAATTAAAAAATGTGTATAAGTAATGCAGGTTCTTCATGCTTCCTTTACAAACTCATTTCAAATAAGACACAGTTCTCCAGAATTGGTATTCATGCATAAGAGGTTTTATATTAGTATTCAGTTAAAATAAAATCTTATTTATCATAGTACTTTATCGTATTTTTTCTTTTGTTTTAGCCATGAATGCAGATGTGAAGAATGAAAGCCTTTCATCTGTGCAGCAGCTTGGTGTTGAAATGACAGTCAGGTATATGGTATTACAATATTTTCCTAGTGTATTTCTAGAATTTGTTTGATTTTAAAGGGATAACTTTAATGATATTTAATCCATCAACTCAGTGCTTTATATCTTTTAAATCTAAAGATCATCTTTAAGAAAATTAATTCAAACTTTGAAAATGAAAAAGGTATTAGTACATAATTAAATAATCTTTACAGATTATATAGGTTATTATCTTTATTATTGTAAAGGCTAATTGTAACTTTTTAGTAAGATTTACCATGAAATTACATTATCCTGAGTTATGCGTCTTTTTTTGCTCACATTACTTCTCTAAATGGTTCTGTTTAGCTAAGCTTAGTTATATGCCATTTAAACATTTCATTTGGCTGGTAATTTGCAGAACAGTGGTGAAGGGAAAGCTGCTGTGTCTGAACTTCCACAGGCTGTTATGTTTAGCATTAGTATTTTAATTCTGATGCTACTAATTACTCACACAATATGTTTAGATGGAATTCTAAATAATGTATGTGAATGGAATGGGTCATGTGTGTTAGACTACTTGCTCTTCCCCACCACAGTCTCCAAAATTGAACTAGAAGGAATTGAAGTGAGAAATAGCAACACTGAGTTGCAAATATTTGGCATGTATCCTTCCTAGATAAAGCGTAATAGTTTTCATTAAACCATTTATATCTAAAACATAGTGTTTGTGATTAGCAATGCTATAGCAGCTTAACTTTCACAGGCCTATTAAATATCAGTTCTTACTTTTTAGTAATTAAAAATAATATTTAACCTTTTAAACAGTTTTGGTTTTTAACTTTTTGTGCTAGATATGGAAAATATCTAAACTTACTAAAAGAACACGCTGAAGAGGGGCTGTGCTTTGTGTTAATGAATTGTGAGAAATTCCTGAAACAACAGCAAAGAACTGTGGTATCCTCACTTTGTATCCTTTCTTGATGACATAAATTACATTGCCTAAAAATGTCAGTGGAATTGTAACTCTCAGTTTGGTCTTTTTGGTGTAGATGTTTAGTATACACTGAGGGGGGGGGGAGGGGGAAAAAGGCACTTTTATTTGGAATTTTTTTAAGTTACAATGCACATTCAGTGCCCTCAAGATAATCCTTTCTTTTGTTCCCATACTTTGTTGAAACTGTAAGTCTCATTCATTTTTTCCATAAACTATTTTGGGGTAGGATCACATCTTTCTGTATATGTTAACGAGTCTGCTGCAATTTACCTCTGAACAATAGTATTTGTGGCACTCCCACAATACCAGCAGTGCTAATGGTATGTGGTATTGCCCGTGTAATGTTATATGGCTGATCAACAAGAATGTTGGGACTTCTGACTCTTTTAGATCTACTAGCTAACTTTTAAAAAAAAATAAAACTGATACCTCTTTCCATCAAGCTTTGCTATCTTCTTCAGGTGTTAGAATTACATATCAGTATTAAAATAACACTTCAGGTGTATTAGTCAGAATACGCTTAATCTCTTTTTTGAAGCTTTTATTTTACTTTGCTTTTTTCCACATTCATCACAACACAACTGTTTTCCTCCTCAGTTGTCTTCTTTCTTGTACTATAAGCACACTGGTTTTGGTACAGGGTTTTTTGCATTTACTTGTTTTTTGTTGACTTTTGTTGATTTGGCTTGACTACTTATGAACTGGAAGAAAAAACTAGTGTGTAGGGAAATAGCTTAAATAGTTTATCTTAATTCAGTTTGAGAGGCAGCTGTGCCTCAAGAAGTGGCCTTCTGTGGTGCTATATTCCCCTTCTCCCAACTCTAACAAACCAGCTCTTGCCTCTGTGTGCATGGGCCTGGGGAAGAGGAGGGCTGCAGTTCCTGCAGGGTGGTGGTGAGGAGATCTGCCCACGTTCCTTAACGTTCTCACGCAGGCTGCTTGCGGGAGCGCTGTGCTGGCTATGACTGGTTTGCGTCTTCGGCCTTCCTCATGATGTCAGGTGACGGGGAGAAGACACTGACATTTCTTCAGCGGTTTTCACGTCTTCTTGTTTCAGCATTTCTCTGGCTACCAAGACTGCATATATCGGTAAGAATTTAAAAGCTGTTTCTTTCTTGAAAGGCAACTTTGAAAGTTTCTAAGGGAGACTTTATTAATTTCCTTAGTATGGGGTGGCTTTTTTAATGCATTAAATTTTTATTAAAGCCCTCTAACTGAATATGTGAGCCTGAAAACTTCTCGCAGAAAAACATAGATTTGACACTTGCTCAACTGGTTGTTTAAAAGTAGTGAAATAACAGGTGAACTGATAGTAAAGGCAATGTTACTGAATTTTAAAGCTGGCAGTAAAAGAAACTTTGTTAGTGGCTTGAGATTCTGTGTGAAGGCTGCAATACTCTTGAATGGCCTTTTTTTATTACAGTGTGCGAGTCCATCCTGATTGTTTTTACTACAACTATCCATTTTAAATCATTACCGCCCAAATACAGAATGCTTGACAATTTTAAATAATTGGTATTTTGGATCAAGTCTGTAGTATAGAAAACATCATTTCCATCTTTCATTAGGGGTCATCTAAAATAAAACCATTTGAGATGTACTTTTGTCATATTGTTTTGAATATTTTTTATTATAAACTATAAAACATCTGTAGTCTTTATTAGAGAACTCTGAGGTCTAAGAAGCACAGATTAGATTCCGTACTACTTCTGCATGCAAGCCTCTGTATGAATTGGTCTGTGTTGTCACCAGAAGTGACCATACTGGTCTGCTCACAGCACGGAGTCCAGCCCTGAGGTTGTTGCAGCACAATGAAATTTTGCTCCATTGTGTTAATATAATTGTGCTGAACACCTTCAGCGCTGACAACTTCAATGTCATTGTCCATACAAGAACTAGCCAGCACTGCAGACATGTTGCTGCAGTGCTGATGTTCATTCTCAATAACTAAAGCACTTATTTCTCATAATATGTCTTGAAAACACAAAGAGAAAATTTAATATTTGCATAACTGCCCCAATGTAAACTAAAATGAAATGTCAAAATATGAATGAGGAATTATCCAGCCATTGGATTGTGACGTTGTCTACCTCAGGAAGGAGGAGAATTCTAAAGGATACACCTTGACCCTCTAGCACAAAGCCAAGATTTCATTGCCTAGAAACCAGGCACTGATACCCAGAGCTCTCCATACCAAATAAAACCTCTGTTCCTTTTGATGCACAAAGTAGAATTTCACTCGTAGCAGCTGCAGAGAAACGTGCACACAGAAAGCAGCTTCAAATACCATGAAAGTTCCACTCTATCCACCTGTAAATAGGAAAAAAAAAAGCCCCAACAGAAGTTAGTCTTTTTTTTTTTCCCTTCTGTTCTTTTGTTTAAAATAGAACAACATTTCTCCATCCCTTCTTTGACAATTAAAGCTTACATGCAATAAAGATCTAGATTGGTAATGCAAAGGAATATTCAGGATATATTTAGTAACAGTTTCTAACTTTTATTTTCTGCAGTGTAACACATTTTTCCTCTGGTAGTACCAGCTCTTGTGTTTGTTCTATTTCCTGTCTCTAAAATAACTGGGATGACTTATCTTAAAAGTAAATGTGTGTCTTTTTATATATTGTTCTCAGCAAGGTATTTTAAAATAACATATTGTTGTAGTCTAATCCTTTTCCTCAATTTTGTTGTTGCTGATGAGGATGTTGTTGTTAATCAGGTGCACCTGCCTATTACCACAGTGGAATCTGGCATCCATCCAGTCTATTTTTGCAGTACTCACTACATAGAAATGTTGCTGAAAGCTGAGTTGCCACTTGTCTTTTCAGCCTTCCACATGTCTGGTTTCACTCCATCACAGGTAACTGATGAAAGTGTATCAAAGTATCATCAGCTTTTTGACTTAAATCCACAAAATCAAGGACGTTCAAGAGCTACTGTGTTTTTTCTATACAGCAGTTGTGTAGAAGTTATGAAACAGGGGTAAGAGATAATATTGAATGCCTAGTGACTTAAGGGTGTCTGAAAATAGAAAGCAGCTGACTTTGGTAGAATGACCATGTGCTGCATCTGATAACCTTCTGTTACGTACTCATGCAGAAAACTTGATCAAAGTAACGTATACTAAAACCTCAGATTTATCATTAAAAATAAATAGAATATCTTATCCCCTGGAATAATTTTCTGAATTTTCCATAGGAAGGAAATGAGTAATTTGGGATAGCTGTGTAATAGGAAGCAGTTCAAGTGATAGTAGAGTGAAATTAATTTTATATGAGCTACTGTAACTATTTCAATCAGGTAACACACTATTCTTTTGTATTAAAGAGATGTTACTAAAGAATATTTAACCATAATATTAGCTTTCATTTTACCTACTTACTACAAATCTTTGGTAATATGGAATGCTATGTATGAAGTATTACTTGTAAAGACTACAGTCATGATGAAACTTTAACAGCTTCATGCAACCATAAGTTAGATTGCCAATGCAAAGAACCTCTCACCACAGTAAGAAAGCTTGTTGCTCTTCCAAGGCAAGAAAAATATTTTTTATCTTATGCCTTCGAAATTCCTTTTTGCCACAAGATTTGCAGCTTAAGAAACTTCTTAATGGCAGCAGATGCCAGTGTAGTACAGTGTGCTTAAAATAGTCAGCCTGGGATTTGGTCTTTGAAGAGAGATGATCAGCAGATATGAGGCTTTATCTCAGCATAGGAATGAAGTGCTTATAATAAGGTGCCTGTTTTGGGGTGGGAAAACACATGGGGACAGTCCACTCCTTCCTCAACTATTCTTAAGTTATACTGTATGCTTTTTATTGTTTGCTCTCAATTAGCAATAGACTAGTTATTGTTCTAAATTGCTGACAAGACTTTTTTGTTTGTTTGGGGGATTTTTTTAACATATTACTGAAATGCCACTGGTGGGTGCCACTGTATCTTTGGTGTGATTTTGCAGTTCTTTTGCAGAATTAAAAGCAAACAAACCCTGAACTGTGAAAACAACTCTGATGTATTTTAGTGCTTGTGCACATCAATAAATACCTGAAAACAGATTTAATGCTTGAGTATGTCTGCTGTCTAATTAGAATCTTGGTACTTCTGCTGCTGCATAATTTTAAACACTTTAAGAGCTGATTAGTGGAAGATTTGTGGTCTAGAACTAAATGAAATGTGCTGTACACATCTTTATACATTGTCATTTAGAACTGGAAAAAGGAGTCATTAAGTGTGTTCCATACTCCCTTCATTAAATGAAAACCTGTCTTAGGGATGGGCCTAACATTCATTTATATAGCAAAGAACTACTTTAATTTAAAGAAAAATCCCCGTTAAACACACCTTCATTTCCCTCATTACCCTTTAGGTGACATTTTAAAAAAACTTTTAAAAATCACCTTCACTTTCATTGGACTTTGAGTTTTATGTCACAAGATTAGGAGATGCCAGAATATACTCAGATAAGTGAGATGCACAGACATATGCACACAGAGGTGTGGTGTTTAGCATAACTCACTGAACGCTGTGATTTAAAAAATGGTGATTCTTGTCTTCCTGCATACTTTATCTCTTTTATTTTTGTAAGTAGGGTAATGTTACAGGAAAAACTGTAGTATAGAAAGTTAAAACATAAAGCTGATCAATTATGACTGACTGTTTACAGCAATTTAATTATATATAATTTCGCTCTCATCTAGATTTGTCTGCAATGGATAACTCAGTGTTTCTGGAATTACATGGACTGGAGTGAGATCTGTCACTACATTGCAATATGTACTTTCCTTGGTCCCGATTATCAAATATATATGTGCATTTCTGTGTTCAGACACCTACAGCATGACATCCTGAAGCACACTGAAGCCCAAGATCTCCAGGTTTTTCTGAAAGTAGGGGTTTCTTTTTTAATTTTGCAATTGCTGTAGGGAAGCAAAGCTCTCAATACTGAAACTATGTATGTTACTTCATCTGAAGCTTTTTCTGAATTTCATGTATTGATTTTAAGTGAGGGAAATAATACTTTAATTCTGTTTACTTAGTGGCAGGAAACTGTGGTATAGTATTTCCCAGGGAATAGCTTTTCAGCACTTTGTACTGATCAGTTCCCTTTGTAAGCAAAGAAATAACCACATTAAGTCATGAGGGCATTTGATTCACTTCTCTCTATATGGCTCCAATCTCATTAAACTAGATGATCTCCAGAAAGGCGGTTGCACACAGTGGTCTGCTGCTGAAGCTTGAAGAGATGTCGCACAAAGCTCAGTGAGCTGTCATTTTGAACAGACACCAATTACTAGAAAACCAGCCTGACACTTTCATATTGTTTGCCATATTAATAATAACGTTTGGTTACTGGATTATTTTGAATTAGTTTTGGAGGGTACTGCTTAGTTCTAGATACAGTCATGAATAGATAAAAATATGTGACTCTTCGTCCCAAAGACATTTTTGCTTTTTTCTCTGGTCTTTTTTTTTATCCAGTCAAAATTCTTCTTAGAGTTATATATCTGCTTTTTAGGTTGTCCTAACAATAGTGTTCTGACTAGTTTGCATCCAACTTAAATATTCTTAAATATTAATAATATATCAGCTCAGTCAATTCCCTTGAAAATGTTTGGTACGCAGTCTACCGAGTGAATTGTTTTCTTTGACCAAAACCAGGTCAATGTAGCTGAAAAACTACTTAATCTTGATAGCATTATTGGGATAGTGTATGTAATTTATGGAACAAAGAATTTGTATGTTGTCACCTACAATACAAACAGACCAAAGATTTGACGTGGTACTGTTAAATTAATGAAAAATACTGTATATTAATCTGCTGGAAGCACATATTCCTAATTCTTTGCTTCTAAATGAAATATAATAAAGTATGTCTATTTTAAACACCTAGGCTGAGACAAGCAGAACAAAATGTGCTATCTGTAGAAGCTTGGAGTTTCTTAAATTTGAATTATGCATCTTTTTTCCTATCTAATAAGTGTTTCCATTGTGTATTTGTGCAGGAAGAAGCACTCCATGGATTTCGAGTGAGCGATTATTTAGAATACATGGAAAGCTTGGAGGCAACCTACAGACCTATGCTGCTGAAAGACATGAGGAACATAAAAGTGCAGAATACATAGATGAAGCAAACAAGCTCTTTATTTTCCATCCTTTAAAAGGATGCTGATTGATTGCTATATCAAACTCACCTAAAATAAGTCAGGCTGTATAAATGTACATAGTGTAAAATAAATAAGGAGAGTTTTCAGAATGTAGTTTTTGCAACAGGACTTATTCTAAGTTTGATGACCTGAAATACCATATTTTCCACATATACCACATACAGAGGCAGGCTATATGTGCAGCTTCATTTTCTATTAGCAGAAGGCAGTTTCAGAACCCACCTGTAGGTTGCTAAAATGTCTTCTTGAGAATATAAGTCTTCCTTACAATGCCTTGAATGTGTTTCCAGCTCACTGCATTATTTTCATCTCCTTGTAGCACAGTGCTAAAAACTTCATATGCTAGGATCTGACAAAATTATTTTTTTAGAAAAAAATTCTTAAGTGTGTATTCATATGCATGAAAATTCAGTAAATGAAAAACAAATTCCCTCTACACAGCTGTTCTGATTTGTGATAAGGTTGATAAAATGGGGTGTTCCGATGCATGCAATGAAAAAAGACCGATATTCCTGTCTATTTTTAAAATAAAATAAATAATTTTATGTCATAAAACATCTCTATGTCTGCTCTTCATATCTCTGGAAAATGATCATTTTTAAAGATTCTGGTTTCATTCAGGCAGAAAAAATAATAAGCTTCATCTCTGTTTGCCTTTCATCATCAATGCAAGAATTAAGGCTGCTAGATATTTTCTAACACCAGTGCAGTGTAGGTAAAATTTCAAAATTGTTGACTGAAATTCCCAGTTTCAAAAGAAATGGGTTTTCTTGAGGAATGCATCATCCCATTTGCTGTCATCATCCCATTTGCTGTAAGGGTAGGTTTTACGTAATGGTCAGTGGGCAGCTGAGGAAACATTCTGTCGCTTTCTTTTCCATTTACATTTTATCATTTTTAAATAGTATTTAAGAAATCACTATAACATTTGTGCACCAATTAATAGTCATCTTTTGAATCTGAATTTCAAAGCACTGGGCATGATGTTGAGTCAATAACTGGTACTCTTGACTGGCTTGTCAAGAATTAATAAGTGCCTTTGTATTTGATTGAAATTGAAATTACTGAAATAATGATAGTTCCTGGCAAGCAGGAGGGCTTGTCTTCCTTCAGTCTTTGCAAGTAATCAAAGGATGTGATGGAAAATGACAAGATATTATCCTGTGGCCACTACATATTTTTCATACAGTCAATCAGATCTGCATCAAAATTTCTAAAAAAGAAAATATCAGGTAGAAATGTAACCTTCACCATGCCCACATGAGGTTAGATGAAAAGTAGACATTTAGGATAATAGCTTACTCACTGCAGAAATTCACAGTCACGTGGAAAGCAAATCTAAAATTAAAACAGTTATTAAAATTTAGTCTCAAATTTGTCATAGTAATGTCTTGAAATGGAACAGGAAAAAAACTGTGGTCTGTTTGGTACATTCTACTCATCACCAGACAAACTTCCTCTCCTGGCTTTCTCAGGCACCCCCCATAGTATCAATTTTGCAAGTTTTCTTTTTATCCTCACTCCTGTGTGTTGTTGGCCTCTTCTGTTCAGAGCTTTTCATCTGTGCTTAAGCTGTTCTCTCAGAATACCTACAGAAACCACAAGTGTTGAATTTAGACTTACCCAATCTCATCGCCGCATTCCTGTGAGCCAAGCTTAACGTTACTGTAAAGCTACTGAAAAACAACTTCACTAGATAAAATGAATGTGTGAGCACATACACAAATTCAAATTATAAAATACATTAGAACCTGCAGTGAAATTTCTGTACTTATGTGCAACCTAGGAGCAAGCACTGACAAAGGTTTTGACACTAATTTCTATTTTCCTGACTGCATTTCCTAAGCTAGTGGATTTAGCTTTTTACCCATCTAGAAAAAAAAAAAAAACAAACAAAAAAAATAATTGGACTTTTGTGAACTGTGTTGACTCCTCTACATTAATAAAAGAGGCTGGCAAGTATGAGGAAGGAATTATGACAACAACTGATGGAACCAAGTATATTTGCCTGACATCAGGGTTAAAGAATGCTAAGACTCCCATAAAATCTGTTCATTTACCCTTACAAGTAGTCTCTTTAAAAAAAAAAACACAACAAAACACCTTTTTCTTTTAATAAATCTGAAAGTAACAGATTTCAAACTTCCAGATGGTGAATAACACTAGAACACTAATATATATGTGTTTCTATAAATTCTATATATTTTTAAAGAGACCGTGGTTTATTTATTATGCTCCGAATTATGAAGTCCATCACTTCCTTTATCAGTGGCAAGTATTTGTCAGGAAAATTAGCTCTTGTGCCAAGCATTTCAGTAACCCAGGGACTCTTGCCAACTAGCTTGCTGCCACTTTGCATTTCTCATCCCCCAACAAAGAAGAGGGAGGCATTGCAGAGCTGACCCTTAATATCAACGACTTTCATCAAAATTGCATCAAATCAGTGCAAAGAGGTACAGCACACAACAATCAGGAAGATGAGTCAAATACAAAGCAAACAGCCTGGCTACCAAGTGTTGCTACTGACAAAAGCACTTTCTGCATTGCCTCCAGCAATTCAGTCAGCTGCAGTTTCCCCATCTGCAAAACAGCTACAATTTCATGCAGTCCATGTAGATGCTGAGATGATTAATTAGACACTATTTGTAAAACATTTAGTGCGTAAAAACTCTCTAAATGCTAAACCTTATTACCTGATAATAATATCAAATTTCATTGTGCCCTATGACAGAAACAGAAGATTGATGCGTTACAAGTAGACTGAAACAGATCTTGAAGTGACTGTAGTCAGGGAAACCAGTGGCGCCTTTGGATCAATGACAGTCTAAAAAAACCCAACCATTTTAGCTACAGATCTTTGAAGACATGGTCACATATTACCTCTGGTTGAAGACTCCATCATCCAGCTTTGCTGTCTTATATACTAATTGGTCCCTTTGCTTAGCTCCCCATGTTCTTTCAGGGTATTAAAGTCTGTTGAGATGTGGACATTTTTGATCACTAAAACTATTCTTCTGTATTTTTCTGTTTGCCTCTTCCAGCTCCTTTTCCCCCACTTTTCATCTTGATTGTAGTCATCTCTCTCAGCTGAAAATAGGAGAGAGAAAAAGCCTATCTCATTGTTCCCAATCCCAAGGGACAGTCCAAGCACTAAAGGCTAAGAAGTGTTTCTTTGCTTGTACCTAAAATAAAGGGGAAAAAAAACCCACTAAATAAAACCCCAACTTGGAACAAGGTTCATCAGGCTTATCCACACACCCAGGGCACAGACACCCTGGCAGGAATAGAATCAGCAGAAACTACAACAAAACTAGTGACATGGGTGAAATTATAACACCCTCTATTAGATCATTTCCAGATGACCATAAAACTGATGGAGAGGGAAATAAAGACTGGGATAAGTAAGTGGTGGAAATGGGTTGGGGTCAGTTGATGAAGTGGGATAATTAGAATGCCCTGTTCCATTCCCAGCATTTCCAGGAAGCATGTGTAAAAAACTAGAAGGCTGAGAAAAAAGATACTATAAGTGTCATACTAAACAACCATAATACAGTTAAGGGCCTATGAGGCATAGTCTAATTAGTCCATTCAAGAGAAGAATGTTAGGTGACAGTGCTAGAAGATGATTTGTTCACTGTCATTGTCCATGGGGAGAAGAGATTTCTGATTACATCTTTTTAATCTAGAGAAATGTCTTCTACCCCACCTCACAAACAAGAAAAACACATCGCCAACAAGAATGTGTGAGAGCTAGGAGTCAGGAGCTATGGAAACAGACTGGAAAAGTTTGTCTTTTTACAATTAAGATAACTATCAGGTAGAACAAAGTTACTTTAAAAATAATAAATTATCAGATCAATTTTTCAGTCATTACCTGAATTTTTAAGATGTTATTCTAGAACACGTGCCATTCTAAAATAGATATTCAAAGTTTCACAGCCCAAAGTATACAGAGGGTTAACTTTGTGATAGATGACCTTTCTGTCCCTTAAATATATTAAAAATAAATAAATAAAAAAATGTGGTTAGTATTAATGGGATATGATCTCTTCCAGTTCTCTTTGATACATTTTAGGCAAATCATAAGAAAAAAAAAAAAAAAAACCAAACAAAAAAAAAACAAACAAAACAACCAACAACAAAAAACCCCCAAACTTAAACAAAACTAATACAAGGAGTCAGAGGTGGATAAATCTGAGATGGAACTGCAAAAAATTGCAGAAAGAATTCAATGATAGATGGTAATGACAGCACACCTTTTCCCTTTCAAATTAGAATATATTGTTATATACCACATTGGCCTAGAACTGAAGATAAAATTCTAAGTAGTTTGAGCAAATAGAAAATAAAAATTTGTTTGAAACATAATATTATATTTGTGTCTGAAGAAGTAACCAACATTTACTTCCTGGAAGGAAGTAATCTGGAGAGCCGCAATGTTTCTACTATTTCTGCAAATCAGTGGAGTATATTCATGACACTGCTTCTGGCATTTTGCTAAGTAACTGATCACACATGGGTAGGAAGATGTATGACTCTTAATTCAAAGCAAGATTATTCAATCTGGTTTCCAATAATTTAAAATGCTATTTCCAGATACACAGACCATGTCCTTTCAGATTTCATTTTTGTTCAAAATCTAATCTGAAGCAGAGCAAATATTTTAATTTCAGATTGTGAATTAGGTACCAGTTTTATTTCTTCACCTAACAAGAACTGGTTCAAAAAGTTTTGCATACTCAGCAGAGTAACAGGGAAAAAAAACCTTCACTATTGCTCAGATACCAAACCACGAGTAAATTGAAAAAACCTCACAGTCCCAGAGCATAATGCTGTTTGATTCTGTTTAATAAAAAAAAAAAAGAGGTCTTAAAGTATAATATATTAATGCAGTGATACATAGGAAGGTATCAACACTGTCTGAAAAATGAGTTTAGATGTGGTTAAATTGGGAACTGACACCTGACTAACGTTTCAAGTCAGTTTTCTGCTCAGAAATATAATGAGAAAGAATACACTGAGTTTGCTTAGGCTGGTGAATGGGGAAAACAGGCTTTTCTGTGGTAGATTTTTAAAGAAACAAACACACACAAAAAAACTCCAAGGGAAATTAACCATTTAAAATGTGTCAGTGTTTACCCTCTCAAAAGATTTCATCTCCTCTTGCTAGTTCCTGTGCTGTAACACAAAGCCCATAATGGTATCAGACTCATCCATTACGTGGGAATTAGTTGCTTTAAAAATGGACTCAACTTTTAAAATGTTACTTTAAATTAATATAGACAGTCATAAGCCAACACATCAATCCATTTGTTCTGCAGCATTCCTTTGCACCACAGCTGCTGGTAAGGTCGCTGCTGAAAGAAAGCAATATTCCTAATAAAACCAGGAGGCTGAGGGTCTCACCATGTTGATAAAATGAACATTAATTGAAAGTGGAAGGAGCCTAATAACAAAATGCATTTGTCCATTGTTCTCTAGAGTAGAAGATGAAATTTCAAGCAAAGCAGTAAAAGTGATGAAAAAAAATAATCCCTGTGTCAGATTTGCATTCATCCATTTGAACTTCCATTTCCTCCTAGTCTTGATGGTTTAGATAAGGTACAATTTCTGGACTCGTTAAGACTACCTCCTGCAGCACAATTTTCACTTAGAAGGCAAACTGCAAGTATTTTTTCCAGATCAACATTTTATTGGTTTGTAAGACCTAATGTTGTGAAATTTACTGTCAGAAATTGTCATGGACCTTCTAGGTGAAGATTTCAGGCCCAAAAGAACTTATTGCCCATTTTGATTCAGGATGGTTTTCAGTTACAATGTTATTTTCTCCAGCTCTAAGTCAACAAAGAAAAGCCTCTTGCTAGAAAACAGAAAACCAAGGTTTGGAAGAAATACAATTTTGGCAACAAATTCCTTCTGAGAGGAACTGTAGACCAATGAAGGCAGTTTGACCATCTGTCTAAATCACTTGGAATCATTTAGATACTCATAGGAAATTCATTTTTTACAGATCTGGAGATGAGGGGAAAACATGGCCTCTATATGCCTCAACCCTTTCAGATTTCCATGAAAATTAAATCTAATGAATTTTCAGCCAAATCACTTAGAGCCAAACAGCTTCCTGTTAGAGAAACTCCCTTAGAGAAACTAATTTTATATCAAGAATAAATACCTTCACCTTCAACATGCAGTATATTTGAAGCTTCCAAACCATCCCAAATTGCAGTAAGTGGGAGAATCTCAGTGCAGTGTTTAACAACCAGCATTGCAGGTTTATTCTGCAATGCTGCTGCAGGCCACCACTATGGCTATTCTTAGTGCTAGCTGCTTTTCATCTGTGAGGCTAGAGTTTTAAACAGACAATATCATGCAATACTCACATGCTGTGCTGAGAAACACAGTATCATCCTCCACCTGCAAACTGCTAGCTGATTCTCTGTTGTCAATAATAATGGAATTTTTTGCTGCAACAGAATTCTGACATCAGGTTTCATCAATTATTTTCCAAGAGCACAGGGATTCTTTCAGAGCAGGAAGCCTTCTTAAATGTCTTCCATAAAAATAGCCATCTTCTCTATCAGCACTGCACCCCAAATTAGCAATTAATTAATTAAAATATAATACTCCTTGGAGAAAGACAATAATAAAGAACTTCCAGGACACGCTCTTACTTGCAGCTAAAACAACCTAACAACTAGCTACCTTTATAATTCCTGCTCCTATGTTAAATACTCCCACAGCTTACACCACTCTGATTCTTACCAGATCCTCCCACTAGATGGTTTATACCATTAAAACAGCATAAGGACATAATCTTATTTTGTGGTTTGTTTCTTTCAAGATACTCCGATGGGGAGCAGGAACCCCATGAGTGTTGCAAGCGGAACCTGTAACATGAGTAATAGTGCACACATGGAAAAATCTCTCCTCCACTTGTGTCATGCACAGTTAAACTGTCATTTATTACAGTAGACAAGGTGAAACTGCCAAAACTCCAATGTAAGAATAGTTTGTTTTCCCCCCACATGGACGTATTCCTACTATAAATTCCAGCTACTGAAGAAGTTTGAAAGATGCATAGAAATACATTAACATACTTGATGGTATAGCATGGTCTGGACCGTAAGCACCCAGTTTGACTTGCCTTTAAAGAGCAGACAAGTAAATGTCAGAACCTGATCTTCCAAATGACCCTTTCAGAAGATACAAATGGGCAACAAAGCAGAAAACGCCAAATGTTCTCTCCTATTCTGAGCAAGAAAACAAGCTTAGCACCTACAACACAACAAAAGTTTTCCTTTGGGAAAATCCCGGCTGAGACCCACAGTAAATTTTCTTTGCCACATAGCCTTTACTTCAGCATGCTGGTTGAACTTTGCTTTCCTTCCACTATCTACCACATTTCTTGTACACCCACCACTTACTTACACTTTTTAAAAAGCCAGTAACAAATTTATACAATGTCTGCCATAGTATATGATCAGGAATTAATTTTAAAGGGTTTGTGAGCTTCAAGCAAAACCAGTAACTGAAAAGGATACTTGAACCATTACTTGCAAATTCCAGGTTGATAACAACACAGTCAACTCTTAATGTTTTTGGGGTCTCACAATGTTTTTTGTGGATCAGCCAGGTTTAGCCTTTCTCCAGCTACTCTGACACCAGCCATGGGCTCCTTGCACAAGGATTTGCTCAGCCTGCTACTACTTAAAAGTTATCACAACTTCTAACAGCTTCTGTCTGGAAGCTTTTCTCAAAGTGAAAGTTCTAAATATAGTCTCTGACTGAGTGTCAGTTACTTAAAAGTATGAGCAATATGGGAAATTCCACATATACACCTTCAAAGGTCTTTTGTCAGCAGAGTCTCAAGACAAAAACTTGCGTTTAGTTTCTGACTCCACATGCGTCCTCATGGGCAGTGGTATGCAAATCACAAGTCTTGATACTGCAGATCCACAACTGTTCAACATGGAGAATAATACTTGGCCCCTCTCCACCTTATCTCCTGCAAGATCTTCAGGAAAAGAGCCTCCTCCTTAGTACTTGTACTAACAGTTTCTATTGCAATTTCAAAACATTTCATGGCAGGGGACAGGAAGGTATGAAGAATTCCTTGATTTACAATAAGAGTCTCATGGTTTGCGTTTATGAAGAAGTCAACGTCACAAAAATAATGTACTGCTCACAAAGCCCAAGGGACCTAGCTGCACTTCAACACTTTAAGAAAACATGACACTGCCGTGTAGTAGACACTAAGGTACAAGTAACTTTCTTTTATTTAATCCCAGTGACAATTCCATTGAGATTACATTAGGTTGTTTGTAAATTCAACTTCCAAAGTTTCATCTCTGAATACAGAAAGTAATTTTTCTGCAAAAAGGTAGATTGAGGAATTTAAGCTAGATGTGATGGTTAATTTAATATATAACTTTAGAGTTTTTTAATCTGGCCAAATAAATTAAAGTTTTAGGTGGGTGTTCTGATTGCAAACAAAATCTTAGAATTATCAGTGAACAACAAGGCAGAGCAGTCAATTTAAAACAGTAGCTTAGTATATACTTTTCTCTGTTGGCCTCAAAATAATTTTATATTAAGTTGCGACCTAACCTTTAACAAAGCACAGGTCTGGGTTGTTTTTTTTTCAGAAATCTCTTGCTTTTATTAATTCCAGAGAAACTGACCCAAAAAGATCCCAGGCTTTCTTCTGATAGACCTGAATATTAGGCAAAGTTTCTAGTCAGTTGTCAGTATGGAGACTGAGAGCTCATAAAATTCAGCAGAAGTTTTAGCAAACATACTGTGACGATTTGTGAGGTGACTGTGCAGTTCAATAGATTGCAATTATTACCAGTTAAATGTTCAATACTTTTCACAAAGTAATCAGCCAACAAAGATTAGCTCATTATGTGAATGCAGACAGTGAACACTGTGTGCACAGTGGTGTAGCAAAGATGCTGCAATGGCAGCAAGCTACTCAAGGTACAGAGAGAAACTAGAATTCAAAACAGTAAATGTAATAATAAAAAACAATTAGAAGGAGTGTAAACGTTAGGTCTGAGACTAAGAAATTAGAAAAGAAATAACTATCAAATTAGTATGTCAGCATGGAGCTGGAAAGCAAGGCCCTTCTTGAAATAATCAGAGCACAACAGAGACCATCTGAATTTAAAATTGCAGTTCCGATGGATACGAAAGTATCATGCTCTTGCAACATAAATCAGCCCCAAGGGGTACACAAAATCAACAGAGCTTTCACCCTATTGTAGAACGGTGTCTTCTGTTAAATGCTGTCCTGTGTTTACAGAGCTGTCAATTGCTTGACAGAAATATTTTGTTAAACCTGCCAGTGTATCGGCCTCAGGCAGCTCTATTGAAACATCTTGCAGTGACGAGTTTTCCATAAACCCATGGCAGGTATTTTAAAAAGCCTGCTTGGCTTACCTCAGACCTGACTGCTCTGGAAGTGCTAACATCATCATCAGAAGCAAACAAAAAATTACTTGTAACACCTTTAGAGACATGAATTCACAGGTACTCATGCTATGTCCGTACAACAATCAGGCAACAGTCATCGATCACCTTTGAGTTAGCATATAATTGCACATCTCCATGCCAGCCTAGCCAGTTCCAATCTCACTGAGATACTGCAAGTTCTAAATACCTTCTTATTATATGGAAGTGCTTAAATAGTTCCGGATTTTAATCAAAAAACAACTACAAAATAACAACTGGAAGTTCCAGCTCTACACATTTCTTTAGGTAAAGGTATTCCAGCAGCACTACAGCAGATAACAAATCCTGGAAACAAGCTTAAAGAAACAGACTTGTTTAAAAGTTTGGAGCACTTAATACTTGGCATCCAATTCTTTGTATAGGTGTTTAAATCACCATATGTACTTAAATCCTTCTAAAGGTGTTTTTCACATTTTTGGAAGGATCTATGGCTTTAAAACTGGTGTTCAGGTGTCCTGCTGCCAACTATGGGTGGGTATCCTAAGAATTTTCTCTGTTTCTTTCAAATATTTGATCATTCACAGTTAGTTTCAGATATACATCCTTGATAAATTACCATCCAAAACCTACCTGCAAATAGTTCACTGCTTTTCAATATGATCTTCTTCAGGCTTTGTCCAGAAGCTACCAATAATCTATCTCAACTGCTTTTTGAAAAGCAGAAGGTAGTAATGGATTTTAATTAGTCACATACAGTAGGAAAGTGTTCATTCAGGAGACTGCTTCCTTTCAGGAGGTTTTCAAATTGTATCTAACCCCACCTCCCCGCCCTGCTTTGCTGTGGCTCTGCAAGAGCCATTTATTTATTCGCGAATAAAGAAAATCTGTTCCTCAATGCCACAATGTAGCACTCCACCTGGTCTAGAGATGAAAGGTACAAAAGCTCTTAAGCAGCACAGGCCACTCATCAAAGAGAAGGATTTCAGACTGGAAAAAGAAATTAACCCACTTCACCCAGAAAAAAAGTAGAGTTTAAGCCCATGCCCAACTTGATCGGGAACATTTTCCTTGCTGTATATTAGACTGAAACACTTATGTAGATGAGGTGTTTGCAAAAAAAAGGAATTACAGAGGAATTAATTACAAAATATCTTGGCTTGTCAAATTTCCCAGTAAACACCAAAAGTTAATTGGAGAAGGAAGGAGAGAAAGAAAACAAACAAACAAACAAGCCCTCCAAGCGCCAAGAATAAATAAAAATGGGGATAGACTGATTTTTTTCTCATTCTCTTCTGATACAGCTTTGGTTTTCTGATCCACACATCAGTCTAATGCCAACAGGAGAAAGTTATTTATACTTCTTGATTATGTTAGCTTTATAAAAGGACATTTTTCACAATACCAAAAGAATTAAGACACAACTATGTATGAATCCTATGGTCTAACTGTCTTTGATATTGTATAATCACTGCTGATCTCTGATCTAACCCTGTAGACACTTCAGCCTCTGAAATTAAAAATAGATAGAGTTTACATTTACTGAAACTCTAGAATTTATACCTAGCTCTTCCATAATTCCTAAATTTGTACCATATATTACCTAACTCTTGAGTCCAATCCCAGCCTGCCTGTGCACAAAAGCAGTCTGTAAGAAAACATATACCAACTACTTCCACTAAATGTATAACATTTCTAAAGAAACTCTAAGGACTGTTTGTTTGTTGGGCTGGTTTTGGTTTTGTTTGTTTTGTTTTGTTTTCCCCACAGCCTAAGGCCACTGATAACACTATTCCTGTGTTTACCATGATTACTTTTTCAACATTAACTCTCTTGCCATACTGTTTGTGCATATGGCACTGATCCTAATTTATATTGCCTCAGTTGCCCCCAAGCTCATTTTGCACACAACACCAGGGCTACAGTAGGCTCATGAATACCTGTAGTTTAAAGCAATAGAGATAAATTTATTACAGGCCAGAGTTCTCTGATTTAAGCTTTATAACTAATGACACACCCAAAATTATATTAGTGTCCTGGGTTCAGGTGGAATAGAGCTAATTTTCTTCTTACTAGCTAGAATAGTGTTGTGTTTTGAATTGAGTACGGGGTTTAGTATGAGAAGAATGTTGAAAATATGCTGATGGTTTTAGTTGTTGATAAGAAAACAAGGACTTTTCAGCTTCCCATGCTTCACTACACCTAAGTGCACAAGAAGCTGGGAGGGAGCACAGCCAGGACAGCTGACCCCAACTGGCCAAAGGGATATGCCATACCATATGAGGCCAGGCTCAGTCTACAAAATCAGGTGAATAAGGAGGAAGGGGGGATGTTCAGTTATGACGGTTGTCTTCCCAAGTAACTTTTAGGCCCGAGGGAGCCTGGCTTTCCTGGAGATGGCGAAACACCTACCTGTTGATGGGAAGCAGCAAATGAATTCCTTGTTTTGCTTTGCTTACGTGCACAGCTTTTGCTTTAACTGTCTTCATCTCAACCCACTAGTTTTCTCATTTTCACTCTTCCATACTCTGTCCAGTCTTCTCCAACATCTTCATCCATGACTGGGATGAGGGGGCAGAGTGTATCCTCAGCAAGTTCTCTGATGATACAAAAGTGGGAGGGGTGGCTGACACTCCAGAAGGCTGTGCTGCCATCCAGTGTGACCTGGACAGGTTGGAGAGCTGGGCAGAGAAGAACCTAAGGAGGTTCACCAAGGGGAAGTGTAGGGTCCTGCATGTGGAGAGGAAGAACCCCATGCACCAATATAGGTTAGGGGTGGACCTGCTAGAAAGCAGTTCTGAGGAGGAGAATCTGGGAGTCCTGGTAGACAATGAATCATCCATGAGCCAGCAATGTATCCTTGTTGCCAAGAAGGCCAATGGAATCTTGGGGTGCATAAGGAAGAGTGTGGCCAGTAGGTCGAGAGATGTCATTCTATCCCTCTATTCTGCCCTGGTGAGGCCACATCCAGAATACTGAGTCCAGTTCTGGCCTCCCCGGGTCAATAGAGACAGGGAACTACCTCGAGAGAGTCCAGCAGAGGGCAACAAAGATGACTGAGGGATTGGAGCACCTTTCTTATGAGGAAAGGCTGAGAGAGCTGGGATTCTTGAGCCTGGAGAAGAGAAAGCTGAAGGGAGAACTTATTAATGCCTACAAGTATCTAAAGGGTGGGTGCAAGGAGGATGGAGCCAGTCTCTTTTCAGTAGTTCCCAGTGACAGGATGAGGGGCAACGGGCACAAGCTGGAATATAGGAAGTTCCATTTAAATATGAGGAAAAACTTCTTTATGGTGAGGGTGACAGAGCACTGGAGCAGGCTGCCCAGGGAGGTTGTGGAGTCTGCTTCTCTGGAGATATTCACGACCCACCTGGATGCAGTCCTGAGTAATGTGCTCTAGGCAATCCTGCTTTAGGGGGGGAGTTGGACTAGATGATCTCTAGAAGTCCCTTCCAACTCTGACAATTCTGTGATTCCATGATTTCTCTCCCCACCACTGCAGGGGGAGTGAGTGAGTGGCTCCATCGTCCTCAGCTGCTGGCTGGGGTTAAACCACAACATTTAACACTTAGATGAACACTTACATGCCTATTGTTTCTGCTTATTTTTTTTTCTGCTTAATCTCCAGGATCCAGGCAGGAGTGTGCAGAGCTGCAGGCTGTGTGAGGCTCCAATTTGTAGGGGACTCCATGACAGCATAGGCTTCTTCACACATGGGTTTAAGCCTGCTGAGTTTCAAGCGGATAATTTGAAACATAAAAGACTGTCTTTTTTAACAAGATGTCTTTCTGAACCTTTGTCAAAACTGGAAAGCAGCAAGCAAGGCACTCCAGCAGCCCACCGTGGAAACCACATGAAGAACAAAGGCTGTGAGAATATTTTGGCCATTCCTTCCCAATATTCATATACATGAATATTACCGTTTTTTTCTGCTTACTTTTCCTCCCATCTTCTACAGCATCCGTTAAAAAGTCTTTTTTTCACTTTTTTTTTTTTCCTTCCAACATCTTTTTTTTTGTCTGTACAGGGTGCAGGTGCCTGGGTTCTGGACAGGGGGCTGCAGGGCAGTCTCTATGAGGAGCAGGCAGGGATGCCATGTGCTGAACACAGCTGGTTCCAGCTGGCTCCAGCTGACCCATTGCAGGGCACGGCTGAACAGACAAAATGGTGGCACCTCGGAGAAAGCCTGTGTAAAGAAGGGCAACACACTGACATTTTGAACTCTGAAGCCCTTCCCAAAGTCCTGTTGCATTCAGATTCAGCAACCAGTCCTCAAAGACATACAAGCAAAACTAATTGATCAGAACATAATCAACCAAATCTTAACCAAATACTCAGATTGAATTTTCTTCAGTGGTGATAGTTGCATGTATATTATTACTACACTAGATGATATCAGACTGATCAATTCTGCATGTTCATTACTTTGTGGTAACAGTGAATGCAGCAATTTGTCTTGCAGTCTTGCAAAACAATCTAAAGACACCTCCACCAATATAATGAGTTATAGTCAATTTTCACAGGCTGATACGCAATTCTATTAATGTTTATGCTACCTGAACCCTGCATGCAGTGCTTGGCAAAAGATTTAGCAGAAATTTGCTGTTTAGCCTTACTATTTTTCACAACATACAGTTTATTCCAGCAGGAGATTCCTGTTTTCAGCACTCTCACCTTGGCCTCATTAGTGCCTTCAATCAACACAGGTAAACCAAACAGTATGGTTTTTGTTATGCTCTAAAACTGGTTTCTCTCCAAGTTGCATCCAGACTGATCAATAAGTGGTAATCTGTGTTTATAGTCTGACGGCCTCTCTGTGGTCTATACTTTCAAGGCTTTTGTTATCATCCCAGGATTATCATTTGACATCCTTAACGATTTTAAATTATGATTCCTCTGAGGTGGTTTCTGTCAACTTCAGCACACCTTATTGATTACTGGTACACATGGTTGTAGCAGAACAGCTGAAAATTCATTCTGTATAGCAGTGATTCATTGAAATAATCTTTATACATAATATTTCCTCAACAACTTATTATAAATATCTATGTCAGCATTATGAGTATGTGTTTTAATTTGTTTCTTTTCAGGCTATAACACTCCTGTCTTCCTGAAATGCCAGTCCATATATGTGTAGTATACTGTTTGGAAAGTAAAACTAAGGTTGAGATATTTTGCTTAGCAATGTTTGTTGCTACGTTGGCAGAATACACTGAAGTGTACTTCTGCCTCCGGTCCCAGCCCTCTCCTTCTCACCATGCATGGCTGTAAACAGGGACTTACAGGGTTTCTTTACATATTATGGAGGCTACTTTCCTTTCTGCATTTTTGAAAAACAGATTCACTATAGTTCACTATAACATCAGCACTGAGCATGTATTTGTGATAATTTATATAGCCATATATAATCATGCAGAATCCCAAAGCTGAAAAATTTCCCAGTTCATGACATTCGGCAACATCTGATTTATCTGACCAGAGAGTACTTGGAAAGTAAATGTGACATTGATATTTCTATTTCACCAACCACTCAGCAAGCAACAAGTTTAATCTTAACCAAACAGGTATTTCAGAGGTGGGCACACCCAGTTACTGAGATTAGCTGGCAATAGTATCTGGTCTGGAAAAAACCAAAAGTATCTTACAAATGGTATCTTACCAATTCTTCTGCTTTAAAGGTATGTTACTGGTACAAACTCTTCTGTCTTAAGCAAAGCAATACTGGGTACACCACAGCAGACCTCAATGCTGTCTACAAACACAGCCCCAAGGCAGTCATTACCACCATTCCTTGCCATAGCCCATTGTTCATGGTTCAGGTTTCTCTCCCTGTTGATGCATTATGTCAGGTATTGAAATAACACTGAGTGGCTGCAAATTGCACTATTTGCCAGCATGGGGGAGACTTTAATGAGAAGAGAAGCTCCTTTGCACTAGCAATATTCCTAGCAATTTCTTCTCTTTTCCCATGGATATCAGATCAGTGGTAAAACTTCCCCAGTTATATTCTTGAATAGAAACAGATACACTCTTCTGTTAGGCCCCATAAGGAGTCTACCACCATCCATTAAGCATTATATACCTTCTTCCCCCTTAGAAAAAAGGAAAATACAGAAGAAAGTTTCAATTCCTCCCTTTTTTCTTCTGCTTTCCATTCCCCACTGTCCTCATACAAATAGCAAATGAGGGGGATATACCTCCTCTGGAGCAGATCCTATCCAAGCCCATTGCCCTACGACTATTGTTATCTAAGCCATGACTGCAGGTGACACACAAATGAATAGGCACTAGTGACATGCTGAGGTATGTCAGCCAGCCAGCCATCCTTTCAGTATCTACTGCCAGAACTGAACTTTCAGCCATTAAGAGTTCATTCTGAGTTCACACTTGCCTCTGATAAAGTCAAGGTAGTTTTCCCATCAACTTCAACAACATTGATAATTCCCTTTTTTTTTTTTTTGCACCTTTATTTGTATGTAAAAGGTAAGATTTAGTGGCATATCATTCACTTGCTCAGCAATGAAGTAGAAAGAATAAAGATGCTTTTGGTTTCCCTTTGTTGTTTTTTTTTTTTTTTAATACTATTGGCAGTACTTGCTGCAGGGAAAGCACTGAGAAAATTAACAAAAAGAAATAATAATCTTACTGTTATCACTATCCTTCCTATTTTAGCAGTCTGTTAAGAGTTACACACTTAGAAAGATTACAGAAAATATTTCAAAGCTCTGGCATTTCATCTTGCTTCAAACTATCCAAGCAGCCTTCACTAATTGCATTGATTGTTACAAAAATGCAATCCCTAAATTAGCAATGGATCATTATCAACATTTTTTCACTTTTCCAAGAAAAGAAAAGCACTTGTTCCAATAAATTTAATTAAAAGTGCATTAAGCCTGAATCATCAGCAAGAAATACTTGGGTTTTTAACATTCCAGTTCCACTTAAATGGTACTGGCTTTAGCAATAGGTCAGTAACAAAACCAAATTTTTCATTACAAAATAATAAAAAGCCAGCCACTCATTCAATCGTTCCTTATTTAGCACAAATTTATTTTGCTTTATTTGAATGTCACTGTTTGTTCACTCTGCCTTGCAATGCTGCTTGCAATGATTAGCTTTAATTCAGTCCTAAGCTCCGAATCAGACCTTAGAATGCCATACCTGCACCCAGACCAAGGTCAGCTCTGCCAAGAGGGCTTTTTTTCTTTTATGTTTGAAGGTGCCAGCTGGGTAGTTCATCCCAGGCTTTTTAATGTTATCCTACTTGAGTTTACTACACACCATGATGTGGAATAAAATGGTCTACTCTTCTGTGAGAATGCCTGGTAGGGACTTTCATGAGCAATAAATCAATGCTGGATGTGCAGTGTGTCAGGGAAAATTGACATTTGGTTCTTGTTGATTAAAAGAATCGATCATTCTTCAACTGATAGAGATTGACTGGGTGCCTTAGCCTCTTTGAGATACTCAGGATAATTTTTTGTGTTCTCAGAAATGCCTGAAACATAATCCCTTTTAAGAAAGTAACAGCCATCATCAGAAGTTCAGTCTTTGAGATAGGATTAAAATAGCATACGTCCATTTTGCCTGACATCGTGGTCTTGAACAATAGTTTTTTTAATGCATGACTGACAAGCAGTGAGACTCTTAGAAAATGTCACCACTGGTTAATTGATTTGGTCTTGCAAAACATGCAGACAGCCAAAAAAGCAGAAGAGTTCATACTGCTTTCCTGGTTCATGTAGGAACTGGTGGCACTATCCAGGGAGCTTTTGTTTACAAATTGTCTATTATTTGTTGTGAACATAACTGCCTCTCATTAGATCAACCTTCTTTATCCTCACTCAGAATCAAACTGGTCTTACCAAATATATAAACATTACATTTCTGTAAATCAAAGTTATGATTCTTAACATCAGCAGCGCATGTGGAAACCTTTACAATATATGGATAAAAGTCTCAACAATTTTAAAATTTCCCCTCCTCCTCAATTCACTGAGAAGTGAAAACTTCTGTACATTTTTATGAGCTTAGGTTGAACAGGTAATCACGCTTTTTTTCATTATTATTAAGGAAGTTTTGATTTATTTCTGTAATAACAGTGAAGTTAAATTATGGAGCCCTGTTTCTGATTCTATGCTGATTCTATGCAAAAGTAAAAAGACTCCCAGACATTTAAAAATGTTTATGAATCACCATTTCAGAATCCGAATTTTATATAGCTGAGACCCTTCCCAAATTTGCCTGTGAGCAATGCTCATCTCAGTCTACATCACCTATGCAGAAATGATGTTCCACAGTAGCACAGCACTATGAGGTGCCTGTGGGTTTCAAATGCTAGACTGTTACACTCTTAAAAGCTAGTTAGAGATAAAAACAGACCTAATGAAAAAGGGTCCTGACCTATGTTTCTCCTTTCACAAAACTGCAACTTTCTGCATGTCTCACATGATTCTGCAACTTTCACAGTTCTCAACTAAGCAAAACTGTTTCCCTTTCACATTTTATTTATTTGTGCATACATCACAACCGACAGTGTTGATCCCCTTGCTATTCATTCAGCAGGCACTGGAGAGTATGACATTTATAAGGTCAACCCAGAAAGACCTTTGCTGAGAAAATACTTCCTTTCATTCTTTTCTTAACTTCAGTAAAAGCAAGAGCAACCCTCAATGCAGAGCCTATTGGTTAACCTGGAGCCCATTTAAAAGCCTTTCCTGAGGCTGTTTAAGTTGTTCCTTCCTGCTCTAGGCATTAAAGTATGCTGACGCCTTAAACAACTGTTAGCAAGTATCACTAGACTAAAACTTCTCCCACTTTCTCAGATAGGTATGGGGAAAAAAAAAAAAGAAAAAAAAAGAAAAAAACCCCCAACAAACAGAAAAAACCTCTTTTGGTTCAGCCATCTCCAAGCACCACAACTTTTTTTAAAACACAAAGCACAGGTACAAAGTTCTATTTCAAGACAGCCTTTTGGGACAATGCAATTTCTATTCTACAGCAGCAGACAAGGAATGATTTGCCTATGCTGTCCCCTGGCAGTGGTGGTTATACTACATCTTCTAAACCTGTTGTCAGCTCTTACCAAATACTGATGCTTCTCTGTTCAGGCTAGTACACTTTGATGAGGAAATCACCCTTTACTGACTTCAATTCAGCTCACTGGAATTTTTGTAGCGAATTGAGCTCCCACTGTCCTCACAGGGCCAAATTTGTGGGCAGAATACAGGTGGCAGGTAGGGCTAAGTGAAATTCCTCCCCAGATTCCTCACCCACTGCAGTACATACAAGCTGAACACGTTACAAACTTTCAGAGATGCCACCTTTGTGTGAGAAAGATTTTTCCTGAAAGAAGGAGCATATGGTATTGCACTGAAATGAATTCTTTTTTCATCTGCCTATTATGGCCAGATATCTCAACTCTTATAAACCATTATAGCTTTGTCTCCCCATCTTCTCCTCCCTCCAAAATCAATCCTACAAAGATTTACAGTTCCAGAGGATATTGTCTCTTTCCTATAACTCCATTCTTCCTTCAAGAAGACATGAGAAAACTCCCAGAAAGATGGATGGAACGTTAAATCTGAGCAGAGACAATGCTCTGTTGACACAAAGTGGTTAGTGCTTCATCAAAATTTCTGCAGCTACAAAAATTAACCCATTCGAGGATGTGCTCCTAGGACTGCAATGAGGAATAAACTTGGACACTGGTTTTAGCAATAAGCAATGTAAACGTGCATAAGCCAGTAAATGCCTCAGTATCTAACAAATTACGTGAAGCCTTAGTTAAAAAAAAAAGCAAAACAAAAATACCATCTGCCTTCCCCTGAAACATAGATATATAATGTAGACATTCTCTGGCTATGACAGTGTGGGTTAGTGTGGAGTAAAGGTAGAAGTGCTAGATAAAAGCTGAAATAGGCTACAATTTAAAAAACGCTCAGAACAGGATTTTTAAAAGGCCATAAGAAAGAATAGGCTATTCAAGAAGTCCCAAAGTGCTGTTCTGCACCTTTGCACAAGTTCAAACTTCAAATTTCAGTATCTGAAATGAGTAGCAAAAAGAGCAAAGGGCTTATCTTTTCTGTTCTTAGCCTCACTACAAGATTTATTTGTAAAGGCCTAGTCTCCATTCTAGAATCACAAATTGAATTCAGCTGAAAAGAGTAGTGTACTAGGTCTCTAGTTCCCTTAGACTTAATAAATACAGATTTTAACCACTATGAAAATTGTTTCAGGCCACATCTGAAAAGCACAGTCCATGTCACAGATGGTATCTCATTATAAAAGCAAGTGATTTCCTCCTGTTCTTTTTGGGAAGAGATGGCATAACTTTGGAATTATGTGGCACTTCTGATTTGACTAACAAGGGCATAAACCCAGATGATAATAGCATCGTAAAGAAGTCAAGCTGACTTTGCACATTGCTTCAGGTTTCTTTCTGAACCAATGTTCAGTCTCTGGATATGTAATGCATAGATCTACAAGAAATTAATCCTACTAGGGTGAGTAAAGATGGCACAGACTGTTTTGTTCTTACCACTTCAAAAGCTATTCCTTCCTGCTAATTTTCTGTCAGAAACAAAGCTTTCTTCTATTTTAAATGCGCTTAAAAGATTTTCAGCTTGGAAGGAAAGGAAAACTGGCCAAATCTCATCAATCAAGAGCTAAATTAAATTATGATAGAGAGAATGTGTTTTCGCTGTCACTTAATCTGTGAACTGCCAAGCCCTCACTGACTCCATTGATGGACATACACGTCCTGGCTGTATACAGAAATGGGGCAATGTTCTTGCTAAGATGAAACCTTTGATCCTGAGTATGACACAAACCCACTTCAACAGAAGATTTTCTGCCTGCATGGTCTCCATTTTTGTTGTTGCAATTGAATAATAAATGCATCAATCTTAGGAGATCATCTTGTCCTGCTTAGTCATTGAAAAACAAACAGGCATCTATATCTCTATCTGTATTGGCAAAATGTGGAATAAGAGGACAACAGGCCCTGTGTTAACATCACTTGTCAGTCCATATGCTCTGCATAGTGATTACACAGTCCCACCGTCCCCTACGTTCACATTCTGTTCCATGGTGATAGCTAAGAACTGGACTATGATACATTTGCTTTCACGTCTGGCCAACAAAATCAATAGGAACAGTAAGAAAAGGTCTGCTTACTGCTACCCAAGATCAAAGTAGTAGATGTGATTAAAATACCCTGATTGCAAATGTCTGGTCCGGGAAAATACACTGGTTCTGGACATTCAGGCAACTGTTTACTTGTCTCTTTACTGCTCTGTGAGGAACTTTCCTCAGTTCTACCCCAAGGAACAAACTGCTGCATAGTCAAAGAGCCATGCAATTTGATTCCCAATCCATCCCAAATCTATCTAGTGATACACAGAATACACTCCTACCTTTAAAAACACTAATGAGATGGGTGGGTGGGTGAGTGGATGGATAATTTTGAGGGAATGAGGATTTAAGTGTCTGATTGGGACCATTCCAAAAAGGACAACATAAATGCTCTAAATAAACATAGCCGTAGGCATATTGTAGAAAAAAGGAAAAAAGCTGTTTCCCTTGGAATTATGGATTAAAGCGCTAATAAGAAAACTGCTTTTACAGAAAAGTCACAAATATCCAGGAAAAACAAATAATTTAAGACCAACTACTGACTTTCCCCATAACATAAGCCACACATCTCACTCAACAATTAACTTCTATTTGATCTATGTCTAGACAGATATTAGGCTCAAGTAATAAAGGATTGTCATGCTGTTTGATGCCCGCATTGAATTGCCAACCTTAGCAATAGTGAAAAATAGCAGGATATTCCTTGTTATGGAAACACACCCGGCTGAACTCAGCCCTTCTTTAGTGATTTACATTTTTCTGCTACTTTAGTAGTTCTTCACTTTCAGAAATCCCAATAGCAATCCCGACCTCTGTATTGTAACAAATTCAATTCACCTTTTAAGTTGCTTTAAAGTAAACAATAAATTGACTGAGTTTGTTAAATCTCTTACTAAAGTGGAGTCTTAAGTAGTTTTTTGTTGTTGCTGGAATTTTTCTTCCTTTTTCAAGCTAAATCAAGCTAAAAATGCTTGATTTCTTTAATAAAATGTCTTATTTCTTTAATAAAATGTCGCTGGATTAAAGGCCATAATAGAGTCCGTCTCTCACATAAACCCTTTCCAAGTTTTCAGTGTGCTCCATGGTGGACATCTCACTACCTTCATTGATAGATTTCTGATCTTGCATCCATGGACCCTGCACAGGAGGAAGCCGCCGGTTCACAGTAAACTGATAACCTACCATCACTCATTCTCAACCTCAGCTGCATTTTGCAGGTGTAACTTGTTTTTTAAAATATATTTATAGAGATATGAACTCTCAGTAGGACAGCTTTAACATGCAACTGTTAAATCAATTAAATATAATAACATAAAATGGAAACCAATGTCCAAACTTCAACCTGTTTTTTAATCCCAACACTAACGGAAATTCTGTATGAGAAGAGCACTCATTCTGCACATAACCTATTCTTATTCCTACTCAGGTATCAGAAAGATTGGACTACTCTATTAAGTTCGTTCTTTCATTCTTACATTCTTTTGTTATTTTCTGTCTTTCAGGAAAAGAAACCATCTTACATGAATGATCACTGGTTTTGTTTATTCATAGGACTCCTGCTATGCCACGCATTTTGTTTGGTTGCTCTAAAGGGCAGAAACATCATCTTACTCCTTTCATCCTGCAAAGTGAAACTAAATTCTCCATTTATACATATTTTTCAAAATTTTATCTACCACTTATTAGATGACAAAGCTTCCTGCTGATACAGATGTCTCCATGCTCCTGGGGGCAGTATGGTGTGTATGTCAAAAGCACAACAGATGAAAGGAATATGTTCAGCGATCTTGCATCATGGTGACTCTGTGGTGACTCTGCAGTGACTCTGCAATGACTCTATATATGACCTTAGAAGTTACTTAAAATGCATTGTATCCTACTTCTCCCATCCATGATAGGCTAATATCTTTCTGTCTTGTAAGAGTTATGAGACTAAATTAGTGCAAAGGCCTTTCAGATAAGTGCAAAGGTATTATCTCCAGGAAAAAAAAAACAAAACAAACAATTAATATTTCCCAGCAGCTTAACAGAAGAGGCATTTTATGCACTACAGTTAAGGACCCTTTTTTCTGACAAAGCTTTCTGCAAGAAACATTCTTCCCTAATATTTTGATCTACTAAAAAACATATATGAATTCTCCCTAGAACATTTCTTGCACCAAGGAAACAGGAGTAAAAGCTAATATTTTACTTTTTTAGAGATCAGCTGAGACTGTCCCCTCCATTTGCAAGAGATGGAGGACAGATAGCTGGACTGAAGAAGTAAGAGGTAAGTAGAAGAATATTTTATAATCTTTACTTATTACAGGCTTGGACTTTCTGTGTAGTACTCCCAAAGTTATCTTCCACTCAAGTCCAAGGCTCTAGCACAAAACATAGTACTTGCATTCAAATGAAAAATAAATTACTGTGTTGTGGTTCATCGTGAATCCTTGCACAGTTCGTGGGCAAGGCCTGAAAGACCAGAAGGAGAAGATAAAGGCAAAGTCAGAAACCAAATGCAACCTTTTGTACTCAACCTTCATAGATTACAGGTACCCTTTTTAAAGAGTTTCACTTTCCACCCTACAAAGCTGAATTAGATTAGAGGTTCTTTGAAAGGTCATAAATGTTTCTCTAGCACCTAACCAGACTATTTAAAATAACTGTTATAAGAATTCACTCTGTCATGTTTTCTGAGTACTGCTTTTCAGTAATTCCCATTTCTTTCAACCCCAAGATCCCTTATACATACTTCTTCCTAAAATTCAGTACTGCAGAACTTTAGTACATACAAATAATTTACACAGCTCTTGCCTTACTTTATAGACTGAACCATGTAATTTAGATGAACATTTGGGTATTAAAAGAATAATGTCTTTTTTGCATTTCCAACCTGAAAAGCCCACAAAATTCCTATTCAGCCAACCTCTGTGGACACAAGAATAGATTTAGAGTTGTTTTGCACAATTTTTATTTGTTTAATTAAAATATGTAGAGGGGGTAAATCAACAAAAGCCTTCTCAGAAAAATAAAAAAACCAACCCCCACAAAACATGCCATAAATATTTCACCTAGAATATTAGTGACTTCTGAAGAACAAGTTTGTCATCCATACCTATCCTTAAAAACCTAAGACATTAAAAAAGGTAGATATTTTTCCCTAGGAGAACTATCCTTTGTAACCTATATGAAATGTATGATTTCTCAGCAGCTAATGAATTATATAATTCTATACTCTCAGACTTTGCAGGTTAGGGTATAAATCTTCAGGGATGAGGATGGAGTAGTTTTATATATCAGTTCAAATCTACATAGATTCTTAAGCCTTTATTGAAACTACAACTCCACAGACCTACAGAAATACTTTTCACTGTAGCATTCAAGCGTTTTCCACAGTCTCTGGAATTATAGACAATCAGCTGCATAAACAATGTCCACTCCTTCATCCGCTTTCCAGAGGAATGGCTGCATGATTTTTTATTTTAGTGGGTCCTGGATTTGGGTTTTCCATAGTGAAAGATGCTGAACATTAAGCCCTGATCATGACCAGTTCAGGCTATTCCTGCCCTGCATTGGCCCAGCAGCCGGTGAGCTCTGTCTTCCTCATGGTTTAACTCTACTCTCCAGTAGAAACCTTTGTTTCACTTGAACCAACTTTTAGGACAAGATTTCCGTCTTGAAAATCCAAGTGTCAAGGAATAGCTTTGAAAACACAGTCTGGATGATGCTGAATCCCTGATTTTGTCTTAAAATGCAGAGGGAAGCCAATATGCACGCAAAAAAGCTGATCTGATGTGCACTTTAAGGGCTAACTCCTTAACTGATATAAAAGCTATTATCTCAGTCTATATTCTTCTCTGAGGGAAGAAGAGGGAGCCATTGCAGAAGACTGAAGATAGAAAACAATGAATGTTATTTTATCACATTGCTATAGTTCTGCAAAGCCCCAAAAGTGTCTATTACTAGATTCAATTACTGTAATTGTTCTGAAATATCTCATGCTGGAAAAACTAAACACACTGTCTCTCCTGTTCAAATTAGGTAGGGTAGAGAGATATGCTACAGTCATTATGCCTGTTGTCTATGCAGCCTTTTCATAAGTAATTTACCAAGGGGGTTTTATGACTCCCAGGGTAAGGGCCAAGCACTGTGAATGTCAGGATCTACTGACAAGGTAGATAATGCAATACCTTTTACTGGGCCAAAAAATAAAATATTATGCGCTAGCTTTCAGGCCAAAAGGCTCTGTCTTTTAGATGTTGTCAGAATTTCCAGAGTATGGCATTTAAATGAAGCTGCTGATTTAAAGCATTTCAGCTTTTCAGCATTTCCAACTTAAATCACATCTTAAGGCTAAATCAAAAAGAAAAGCCTCTGGAGAAAAAGACAGGCAAGATGTCCATAAGCCCTATTTTCTCTATTTTAGAGAACCTGTCCTGATATGTCTAAATATAACATCATTCTACACTTTTCTTTTCAACTAAGGTTGTGTAAAAAAATGTCAAAATAAGAATCAAGAATTGGGATACATAAGGAGAAATTAGACTGTCTAATTAGTTTGCAAGTGGCTCAGAAAACCTTAAAAAGAAGAAGATTCTTAGAACACCTTCTGATGAAACTGATGAACATATTCTTCATCAACAGATGATGAACACTGAGAGCAAAAAAGTAGACACAAAAAGCATTATAGCTGTGTTTAATGTAATAGAAACTAAGGTATTCCACAGGAAAAACATAAAATTCCAGGAGAAAAAAGTTAAAAAGACAGCCAAAAGTTCCTGCAGTTCAACTGCCCTGATCTTAGGAATCAGTCATCCAAGCAGTATGACAATTTCCTGTATGCTTGACTAGCTTTATTGGTGTGGACAGATAAAAGACAAAATTACTTTGTCAGTAAAGGTTCAAGGGTAGGAAATGCAAGAGTGAAATTTTAAAATTTCTGAAATGGTTCTAAAGGCATCTCTCCTGCCACCTTTAATTTAAACTTTGAAAAATATAATCATCCAAGTATAGATGAAGTTTTTACTTTTATTTTTCAGAAGAGTAATATAAAACGTTAAACTACCTCCTGAAATGATATATGGAAACTGCAGAACCTGAGAAGGAGGACCTTCTCAGCTCTAAGTCTCTAGCAAGGAGCAGAGCTGGGGAAAGAAGTCTAGACAAAAAAACTGACAAGGGCCCTCTCCCTAACCTTTCAGCAAAGTTGGAACCAAGCAGGGAAACTAGTACGTGTGGACACATTGCTCCTTTCTCTGAAATTGCTCAGCTTGCAAAAAACCAGAATTCCTTAGAAAAGGATTTCTCTTACTCCTTCAGCTAAGTAAGATGTCTCAGGCTTCTTTTCCATTCTTTTGCTGGTGCATCTTCGTAGAGTTAAGGCACCATTTCATTATTCATAACTCCTGATGCTACATGTGAAAATCACAGATTATTCTCACTCTCCTTTACAGTGACCAATCAGTCTCATATATAACTGCCACTCTTGATTACTTTATGACCCATTTAATGCTTTAACACCTGTTCCAGAAGTGTCCCCAAATCCCTTAGTCTTCTCACAAGAGTTAATTTTACTGTAGACCCCAAAATGATGAAGAATCACGGTACTTTTTAATCTTTTTAAAATGGCAAATTAGTACTCTGTGCTATAAGATAGCAGTAAGCATTCTTTAAACAAGCTTCCTAAATCTTTAATTCTCAGTGTAATGGAAGAACTACAGTGAGCAACAGGCAGTCCCTTTAAGACAATTGTGTAAGGACCCTAACTCGTCAGCACTTTGGCTTGTAAGATTTATGGAACCCTCAAAACTATGATACTGCTTAACCTGTGCTATACAAAGGGCAATTTTATAGCTTGGATGCATGAGAAGAACAATCTGTTTCTTAGCAGTGAAAGCAGGAATTGTAATTGTCTAACACCTCAGACTGAAAAATCTGTTACTAAATTAGGAACAATATTGAGTACCTTATTTTTTGTAATTTCTAGATTAACCTTTTCTGTTATTTGCAATAAGTTATCAAATCCTTTTCCACCAATGATCTTGCAGTCATTTTTGTCTTTTCCCTTATAACAGTCCCTTTGGTATTTACCTAAACATTTTCTAACGTATTACTTGTGCTGTTGAATTGTTGATAATAATTAACGAAGTAGCATACCAAGAAACACAGCTGTCCCTCTAGATTAGGAATAAAATGCCATCTGTGGATTCACATAGAATTCTATATTTTCAGAACTCTGTGTACACTCTGGATAATTATTTCTCCAAGCAACAATATTAAGAAAGTAAGTATGTAATGGATTACCCTCATTCTAAGCACGGATGTAGTGACAGAGGTAAAACGATTAGCCTAGGGTCACACAAAAGAAAGTGGACACAGACATTGTTACTGAGGAATACCTGCTGCCCAGCTTAATACCTAGTTTGTTTTGTAGCTGCACCCATTAGGAATTACATGGTTTAGCTGCTTATTTGCAGAACATTGTAGTCTATAATACAAGCCTAGGAGCTGCAATTATGCAAGGAATAACTTACTTTTTGAGGTCCAGGTGTAAATCCCGTCCCCCATTCTCATACACCTCATAGACGGGAAATACCTGTTGTTCTTTTTTGAGAGACACTACTAAAAACAGAAGCAAAAAATCTGAGCTAGAATCTCTGCTTTATGGAACAGCTGCCCTATCTCCTTTACTTGCCAAGAGCTTAGCAACACTTTTCATTTTTGGTTTAAAAAAAAAAGCATGATAGCACGTGTGCTTCATGTATTGATCTGGACACACAACTACAAGCCTCACTGCAGTCTTGTTTCAAAGATCACTCCACTCATCTTGGTGGAAACAAGTACCTGGATTTTCAGGTTGATAAGGCACATTACCTTATCAAAGCTGGCTTCAGAAATGTAAATGTCTACCACTGTTAACATAATGGTTTAAGCCTTCTATGCCTACCTGGTCCTTCTGTAAAATCTGAAGTAGCATGGTGGGAATTCAGGAGTGTGGCGCTACAAGGACTTCCAGCACGTAGAGAGTTCATCTGGGAAACAAACAGCAGAAGAGCTAGGGACTCTTTATCACCATTACCCAAGCTAGAGTTCTCTATAGCAGAGCAGACCAACGCATATAAGAATTCTGCTCACAATTCAAACACTGAGTGTAAAATAAATGGAGTTATATAGATACATATACACATTCACAGGCCCACACATCAAAATGTAAATACCAAATAACAAACTTTCTGTTCTAACAGAAGGCAAAACGTTATTACTTACTATTATTTTTAACTTACATTTACATCTACTTTATTTTGTTCTTTAAGGTATCAGGTATAACGGTGACTTACACAACTTCCACAAACTTTTCTGGGTCATAGTCTACTAGGAAACAAGAGAAGCTCTACATGAAGAACATTTGCAGATACTTCTCCAAAATGGCTGCATGCTCGGAGTCTTAAAAAATGAGGATAAGATATTTTTGAAAGGTTGTCTGATTCACTGCATTAAAAGAGTCCTTTAGGCCCATGTAAAAAATGTCCTGGAAGCACACACATTGAACTTTCTATTAGTGGAAAAAAAAAGAAGTAAGTTATGAAGAATTGATTCTGAATTAATCATCTGGCCTGTTATTTCACAACAAAATTCCAGAGTACTGTTTGCTACCCTAAACGATAAGGCAAGGTAATGTAACAGGGGACCTTTCCAGTGCTACTGTAAATAAATATAATTTTGAAATTGTTAACTCCTTATGTTTCTGTAGTTACGTTACTACTTACCTAATTAAATTTCTTTGAAGTATTAGCTCATTGTCAATTGTGATACACATTTTTAAATAAATCCAAAACATCATTAGAGCAAGAACTGTGTGTCAATAATACCACAGTGTCTCAAATGAAACTTTTCCAGGCTATATACTTAGCATACACCAATATGCCCATGTTTGCGTGCAGGAGGTAGAAAATCTAGATCAGGAAGTATATACTGTAGAAAGTAAACAATGGCATGTTTTTCTTGATCCTGATTCTGTATCAATAAAATTATATATGCACATGGTATAAATATTAGTTCTATAAATAAACCAACTTCTAAGACTTCATATTTGACTGTTCATCAAGTAAAACAATAGGTTTTAATTTCCTCGTGAAGGGTGATATCACGTCTGATGGATTTCAAATAGGTATTTTGTCCAATCTCTAAAATACGAACTACTAGTAAGAATTTTCAGACAATAGCTGAGCACATTCTAAGTACAAGCTGGAAAAAAATGATAACACTCTAGTAAAGGTCATTTCATCTGCTGATTCATGTTACAGTTCAGTCCTCTCCTGTCTAACTTCCATAGCATCAATAAAAGCAAAAGCCCTTTTCTGCTCAGAACCTTTAGTGAAACCTGGCTCCAACACACATTAACTACATTCCTTTTTCGTACTGGTCAAGCACTTGTGCCTCCCTTTCAAATAGCACTGGGTCATACAGATATGTTCAACTAAATTAAGTCAGTTGTCCCCTTTTCCACGTAAGTGTTATCATAATCAGAACTAAAGGACAGTAAGTCACTCTGTAAAGTTAATCTGAACAAAAAGATATTTTCACATAAACAGTGTTGGGGTTGTGAGGTTTTTTTGTTTTTCTTTTTTTTTTCCCCCCAGAGGTTCTGCATCACTTAGAAGATAAGATAGACAGAAATAATCAGATAAAAAAGGAAGTCTCAAAAGAAGAAAAAGAAACAATTCACCAGGTTAAATTATCAGCCAGATTTTCAAATAGAACAGTTTCAGCTCTTTGTGAGATCAGATGGTTTCAGTGATTTTGATAAGGTTGCCTTTGATCCAACTGGGAATCTGGCCCACTTTTTTACCACTGTGGTTACCAATGTGGTATCTTCTCAAAAATTGCATAAGAACATTTCAAAACTCTTTCAGAAAATAACTTGATTATGTATTTGCACACGGTTTCAGTGCCACAATTCAGGGTCAGGTTTTGATGCCTTGTTTTGCAGTAAAGATATGCTACATCCATACAGACCTAGCTCTCAAAAATTCCATATACCCTACTCTTTTTTCTACTGATGACTTTGAGAAATATCCTTCACTTCCTTTGTGCTCCAAACAGTCAATGTTGTTATAGTCTGGAAGAACATACCAAGTAAAAAGAAAGAATATTTTAAATCAGAAGATGGATAGTGCTTGAAACAAGCTAACCAAATAAGTGGTAATTGTTGATTTCTTTACATCTTCACATCAATAATTTATGACATCTTGATCAAACATGCCTATCAAATACTGGTTACTGATCTTAGTAAATTTCTGTCAGTCAGTGACCTGTCATACATGAATGAACAGACAAGATCCTTATCGTCAGATGTTGCACACCATAAATCTCATTATCACTCATGTTTGAAGTTCTAACTTTGGATGTCTGAAAAAAAAAAGATTTTAAAACTTACAAAAATACAATTTTGCACCAGATGCTGTACTTGCTTAAGTTCAGGCACATTATACTTTGGATAGTAAAGGTTTCAATATTCAGTGACGCCGTCAGCCTATGACCTGATTCAGACCTACTAGCATCGTCTAGTTGTGTACAACCCTTCACCAGTTATTAATGAAATTGTATGCTTCCATGCACAGATTGAAAATGTTGTGCAAAATTACTTTTGTCTGTTCATTTGCCCAAATCCTCTATGCTGTATATCTGTCCCACGTGCCTGTCACTGACACTGCTGAACCTTATTTAACTTTAGCAACTGTTGAACATTACATCTATTTGATGAAGGTAGAGACACAGCTCTTGACTTCATAAATATGTGACATCAGCTTTCAGAGAATGGAACATGGCTTATTTAACAGACGTTAGAGTTGTAGTACTTACTTGAAGAAGTGATTTAGTTTCCACATCTTCAGAGAGCAAACATATGCTTGCAGTCTGAACAAATTAAGTTTACATTAAGAGAAACATTTAACAAGAGTGAAGATTCCAGCAGCTTAATCCAAACCCTCTTGTGACAGTGTGTGTGGGGGGGAATACTGAAAAGAGAGAGAGAAGAGAGAGGAACACTCTTTCCTGTAATATCAGCTGTGCCACTTGTTTGTTCTTGAGAAGAGAAAGTCTCTCCAATGTTTTAGAGAAATAGTTGTACATAAAGTTGTTTTTCTTATGCAACTGAGTATCCTACCTAAGAGTCTGGAGATCACTCATTCAAGGAACATTCAGAAAAACAACCGGTGGTGCCATGTGTTTCAAGATACTTAGATTGTCAGTGCTAAGAATTGAATAAGAAAAAATCCAAATGGCTATGGAAAATACTTATCTGCTTAGCTAATAGGCTGTACCTCCATAAATATTATTTATGTTTGTCTAAACCAGTAGACTACTGAAGGCACATTTTTGTTCTGTAGAGACTCCCAGTAAAGGAACAAATGTACCAATTCAACTTCATCATTTTATGTTATGGCTATTTTAAAAGACAGACAATGTATGTGAAATGTTCCTCAAAACAGTACTGTAGTCACAAGTCTCATAGCACACAAACTCTGCTTAGAGTAGGTTACTCATAGGTTGGAAATGTACTCTTCTACAACATGTTAAAATAATTTTTAATATTATCAAATAGAATATAAAAACCCCCATACTTACTACTATTTGCTTTATAAATGTCCAAATACACTGTTATTTGTTTTTCCTGTTAGGTACATTTCCATATTGCCTTTCTCTTACATTTTATTGAGTTTGCATTCTCAGTGTTAACTTAAGTAGCACTCAGAACTGACAATGCAAAAGCAACAAGATTAATGAACCTGCAATGCATATAGAATGAGCTTGCCAGGAACTTTACTCTTTACTCCAGACACAGTTGTTTATTGTTAAATGCACTCAGAAGCACTAGGTTTTTTTCAGCTGTGACATATAAAAGCAGAATCTTGATTACTCTATTCTACTGGTAATGGATGAAAGATGCAATAATGATTAAATTTAGCTGACATTTTCTGCTACTTGGCTACTCAGTGAGCAGATCAACAAGTTAAGTATATTTGGAAAAATGTTGCTACAGTATAAATACCCAGAATTATATATTCTAGTCCTTATGTGCTTACATAAAAGACTGTACTGCTGAAAAACTTTTCTGACTGTTTCTGGATCATAGAATCATAGAATGGTTTGGATTAGAAGGGACCTTAAAGATCATCTAGTTCCAACCCCCCCCTGCATTGGCAGAGACACCTCCCACTGGACCAGGTTGCTCAAAGCCCCATTCACCCTGGCCTTGAACACTTCCAGGGATGGGGCTTCCACAAATTCCCTTGGCCACGTGTTCCAGTGTCTCACCACCCACACACTAAAGAATTTCCTCCTCATTAACCTAAATCTCCCCTCCTCCAGTTTTAATCCATTACTCCTTATCATCTCCCTAAAAGCCTTTATAAGAAGTCCCTCCCCAGCTTTCCTGTAGCCCCTTCAGATACTGGAAGGCTACTATAAGATCTCCCCTGAGCCTTCTCTTCTCCAGGCTGAACAGTCCCAACTTCTCTCAGCCCCTACAGGAGGGGTCCTTCAGCCCTCTAATCATCTTCGTGGCCCTCCTCTGGACTCTCTCCAGGAGCTCAATTTCAATGCATTTACTTTTTTTACCTTTCACTGAAGAGAAGAATTTTTAAAAATTGCTGCCTTCTGACAAGATGGAAGCTTAAATAAATGCAATGTCTACTCTGCATACAGCAGATGTAAGGAGGACAAAAAGCCAGAGGAGGTAAAGAGAATGTCTCAGAGACAAATTATAGATTTAAGAAAGGTTTCGATCACTTAGACATATATTTAGAACTTGCATCTAAACTAAATTTACACATAAAAGGGATCCGTAGTTTTACAGAAGTCATGAAATTATTCAACTGATGTTTTTTGTAGTTTAATTGGAAAGAACATAAAAATGTTGTCAAGATGCTCTCAGTCTCCAAAAAAACTGCTGCCATGTTAAGATATGCAAATGATACCTACTGGGCTATAATTCAGTAAGAAGAAAAATTATAACAGGACAAAAAGATTAAAATTATTACACTGTCTTATTAACTCTGGTAAGAATGGTATCACATGCTTTTCCCTAGAATACCTACATTTTAATATAACTTTTACTTCAAACTTGCATTTTGTTTCATCATATACGAACTGGTTACAATGCTTTTCAAACACAGGGAAATTCTCCTCTGCCACTCAGTTCCCACAGTTGGATTTCTGAACCATAGCAAGCATAAGAAAAGAGGATTAACTTAGCAATAATAGTTTAACTTGGCTGGTTTGACACACAAAGAAACAACTACATCTATTGATCAACCTGTGATGCAGAACAGCATTTAGCAAACCATACTCATACAAAAAATAGCTGTACTCCATGCTTAGCGGAAGGAACTTGGACACTTGGTATCAGTATCCTGGTTGTTTAAGCCTGGCCAGCATTCTCCCTGGTCTTGCTTCAGCTCCTTCTGCAGTTGTCCTGTGGTCTGCAGAGACCCAAGGCAGCAGAAGGCTAAGGAGGCACTGTGGGTGCAGTGACAATTAGAGACCTCCCAGCTTTCTTCTTCGTCTGTGCATGAGACTCCTTATCATGTTACATTATGAGGATAGTGAGTGTGATAAGGCCACAAGGAAAGTCTGTCTTCCACCAGGGCATAGGCTGCATCTCAGAAATCCTTGCCAGGTGTGAATGTTGCTACACAGTTCAGCAAGTCAGCAGAAACTCGGGGTGTGACAGTGAAGCCGGGTCATGAACAAACATCACGCTTGGTAATAAGAACTTGCCGGGTGCCTAAGTTGTGATTGCTGATTTCTGAATGGGAACTCTTGATATATTAGGCCTGGTTCATTCATGTAAACCCAGCCCTTAGTGATGCTGGTGATCAACTTTCTTATCATATGTTACAGTGGCTATTCAATCAAGATAGTCTTATGCCTCGAGTCCATGTAGAACTACATACTTAAAGTGATTAGGTAGAAGTCATTAAATATTTCAGTCAGCTACAATCTATTCTGTAAGATCATACTTAATAAGACTGGAGGAGAATTTCAAAAGTTCATTCTTCAAACACAGACTGAAATCCTTCTGTTAACATTTTATGAGATAAAAACCTTTACACGTATTTGTTGTTCTGTTAAGAGTTTCTGGAATGGAGAAAAGTTGGCTGCAGGTATCAAATTTTTTCAAGGATGCAACTTTTACTGAATTTGAACACAGGCTGAGAATATACAGAGGCTTGTGAATCATTATACAGAAGCTCAAAAGAATTATATATTTGGAGATTATACTCTGCAGTTTTGTACAGAAAGAAACATAGACAGATTGGTTTTCTGTTTCAACTGCAAAATTGAACTTTTAAAAATACTAGATGGAAAACTGAAATTTCTTTGTGTCTAATATGTTAGATACCACAAGAGAAAGTTTGGCTAGTAGTTAAAGGGAAAATGTTGTCTTAATCACAACATGCAGAAGTTTAGAATTGTTCAGATTATTTGTCTTGTTTTCACACTGCAAATAAAGAATACCACATTCATGTGCAGCACAAGCCCTTTTGAAATGTCTTTGAAGTGGACAAATAATACTTATTTACACCTAATGACCCAATAGTACAGCTTCCACCATGATCCAAAAAGCTCAAAAGCTCTGATCCATTCTAGCCAAAGAGGAGGCCACCTCAGAGAATTCCCTCTTCTGCCCTGTTCAAGGTAAGAAAAACTATTTAAGCTTATTTTGGCTGAGAAGTAGATGTTTCAATAAAAAATAAAATAGTGGAGATTCTGTATCATACAGAATTGTTGCAATGCCTAAGATGAAAACATCCTTTACATTAAAAGTATTTTACACGTATGAACTAGTTCCAAAATATGTGACAAAATAATAATTTACTTATTTTAAGACAATCACAGTAGAATTTGAAATCACAAACTTATAAACATAAAGTAGTGTTACATTAGCTGGTAGGGTACTTTTTCATCAGTTCATAGTCAAGGGAGCTCACAGATATTAGATTACCTCTAGGGAGATACATTATTTTTCCATGACTTCAAGAGAAATGAATTGAGAATTGCAAAAAAATACTTATAAAGATGCTGAATATCAATGCTTACACATTGACTAGTTAATTTCATTAACTAAACTTTTACATGTTCACAGGGATATGTTATGAGATACCTTGTACTCCTCAAAAATAGGAAAAGAAAATGAGGATTAAAGAGTTAACCGTATAAACAAAGGTTTTTCAGCAAGAGTTAGATTTATTAGGCTTATGTAAAATGAACAGTTAAAAAGATCCAGCCATCTGATCATATCATCTGGATAGAACTGCAGCTTTCCTCACACGTGACCTGATAACAATTACCTCAAAGGTAAATACAAAAATTCATATTTACTTCAAGAAGAAGCTGAAAAATAAGAACTCATTTTACAGTTTGGCTTACAGTTATCATTGAAACATTGGATATATGCCTGGAAACAGGAAAGCTAAAACGATCCTCGAATTACAGGCCAGTGCAAGGTGACAGCAGCTAGTTCAAACCAAAAAGCTCAGGAATTAAGAAACAAACAAGAGAGGTGAAACTCTTTTTCTTTTTACAAGAATGCATTATGTTCCTAGTCATTGCAATATTTTTAATGTCCCGTTTAAAGATAACAGTGTAGAAAAGACTACTTAAACCACAATGTCATAGAAGTCTACAACTAAAGGAGAGAACCAGATAAGAACCAGAAAGTGAGCCTTAGATCCTTCTGGAAATTAAAAGGAAATAGGCACATTTTCCAATCTGTGCCCAGGAATTCACAGTGAGTTCTTAAGTGGCAGTATAATAAATACAAACATTGCTAGCAATGTCAACAATGCTAAACTGACAGAACATTTAAAATGCAACAGACTTTTGTTTGTTTGTTTTTGTTTAATTATATCGTTATTAGTTTCTAACACTGAAAGACAATCTTTAAAACATCCAAATAGAATATTAATGAGCACAGGAGGCTATTACTTAAAAATAAATATTTGAAATTGGTGTGTCAATGACTGCAGTGGTAGCATAATTACCAGCTGTGTCACATTATTTCCTTCTCTCTTAAACCTTCTGACAAGGAAAAAAAAAGCTATTAAAATTCACTACCACATCAGAACACCATCACCATACAAAACCAAAAATCAGTTATCACCTAATTTAAAAGCCTGTGCCTTCTAACAAGTGCTGAAAGAAAATACAGTTTGTATTTTTCAACCACACACAGTCTCAAATCTAAAAGTCACATTGTATATTTCTGTCTGAGAGTGGAATCTAAGTCAAAATTGCTTCCTATCTCTATCTCCCTCCAGAGTCTGGAATTTCTTCTACTCAAGCATTTTTTTTACACCCAAGATCTAAATTTCCAATCTCAGTTGTATCTCTTGGGACCAGTAGGAGTTTGCCAGAAGCACAGGGTTTCATGTTCAGCTGGCCAGCAGTTTGAAAATCTCCAGTTCCCATCTAAGGACTGTCATCAGAGATTGTACTAGTAAATGAGGTTTAAGAGAAATTAAAACTTCATCATAATTTTAAGTTATGCCCTTCTTCAATGTTAACAAGAGCACATTTTAAATCCATGGGTAGGATTGCTTTTCTTCCCTCAGTTTTGAAATACATCTTAAAAAGATTATTTCTATCACATACTTGTGGTATGATGCCTGAATGTAAATTAAGACCTTTTGTTTGTAACTGCTTTTATCTTCCAAATCATACTTGTTTTCTGCAAAGCAGCAGAACACACTGAGTCCTTTTCAAAGAAATCTTTTTGACAAAATGGCTCATACACCTGTCAGAGTAATAGAGGATGTTTCTTTGCTAAACAGAAGCACAAAACCTCCAGCAATAGCAGTGCTAATTGCTGTATTGTTTTGAGAAACAAAAACTCACAGAAAAAATACCAACTCGCTATGAAACACTGTGTATTTATAAACTGTTGGAAGTTAATTGCAACAAGCCCGAGACAGTTGTTCCAGCACTCATATTTCAGAGTGTAGAGGCCTCAGGAAAAACTAGTTCTCTCATCTTTCTGGTTTTTGAATCTTTGGTTTCCTTATCAGTTTACTTTGCATGTAGTGAGTCTTGCTTTTAAGTAGCTACTGCAGCACAAATTGTTATCTGAAATAGAAGAATCACTGTTTCAGGCAGAAACACATTCTTGGGGAACTCAAAGGTGCAAGAACATCCACACCGTCTGTGGCTTGGTGCTGCATGTGTTGCCAAGCACCAGATGTGGCAGCTGCCCCCCATCCCTTGGTGCAGATCACAACCCCTCTCACCTGTGGTTTCAACAAGGAATTGGGATAAACTTCTGTTCAGTTATGATTAAATTTTGGGGGCAGGTGGGGGTGGGGAAGGTGTAGGTGGGACATAACATGACAGGAGACAGTACAAGACATGGACACGTGTCCAAACAAAAAACCCCAAGTGTTACTATTCTGGGAGACAGCACTCATTAGCAGAAAGGGAGGATGTTAACGTCTCTTTTATTTGCAAATATTGTTATAACTGTAAATTAATAATTAGTCCTATAAAAAGTGAAATACCACTGTAATTGTATAACCTGTTTAATTTAAGATCATTCCTTGTCAAATCAAGAACCCAGAACTGAAGTGTGAATTAAAAGTAACTCCTTCAGGTCAAATACATCCTTATTTTGCCTCAAATGTCACAGAAACCAAGATTTTATGCATCTTTTTTTAATAAGTGGTTCTGTCCTATAATTTGGTTTTGTAAAACACAAACCTAAACAGTAAAATGGAAATTTCACAATGTCACATTTCCTTAATCTTGGTAGGTCATTGTGGGCTCTCTAAGCAGCAGTAAATAAGGGACGACAGACACTATGAAGTCTTTTCTCACCTTTCAGAGTGTTTTGGAAGAACACTGAATTAGACAATTAGAGAAGAACCATGAGAATACCTTACACTGTAAAAGGTTTTTTAAGTTTCCAGATGAAAAACAGATAAGGTAGATTGACCATTGATGCTGCCCCAACCAACCTGGGCTAGAAAGGACTACCAAGCATCATGCAACCCTAACACAGACAGGGAGCTCACAGCTGCTTTAGCCTTTCTACATTAACTCCTCCCTACAAAATTATCTACACTAATATCCCATCAGCTTAAAAGGGGATAAAACTTCACCCTGAGATCCATTCTCAAACAATGCCCCAACTATATCTCCCAAATTCAGAACTCATCTTTGGCCTTAACCATAACAGATTTGTAACTCTTAACTTTCTAGATCAGACCTAAAGCATGGAGATGGGAATTTTAGTATTTTTTTTATATATAAAAGAAGCAGCAGATGATAGATGGCTGTGGATGGGTTTGTTTGACTGAAGGTCAGTATCTGCATCATTCAACACAGACCTCTCTTGAGTCAGAAGAGAGTTAGTCAGATTTAGTTCCATCCCAAAGCAGATGTTCTGTAGCATTAAAAACAGCTGAATTGAATTTCCTCCTAAAGCACCCAACTCTCTCCACTTGATAATGAACAGAAAAATTACATCAAGTTCCATACAGCAAGGATTTTCTCTTCAGACCTCTTAGCTTATATTAGAAGTAAAGTGATGCCCTTAACAATGCATTTCAAAACCAGGTGCTTTCTCCATTAGTTTATTTTATAGAGCATATCAGATTTTAGTGACCTTTCCTAAAAAATAAAACTCAAGTAATTATACTGTTTATCACTGTCCTCTCAATACATTGATTTCATTCACATTTGAAAGGGGGCAACATTTTAAGTATATTAAAGTCTTTTTTTTTTTTTTTTTTGTGGCAGAAATTTACTTCTAGGGAGAAGAGAAAGAAGCTATTTATCCCCTTAATAATAGAAAATCAGAAAGACCTCACTCCAAATTGGTTCCAAGAGGCAGCATCTGACATACAGAGGGGAAAAAAAATAAAATAAAATAAAAAATTATTCAGGTGCACAACTCCAGACAAACTACCCTGCCTGCTGTGGTGGTTGCATAACAAAATATACAAATGTGGGCGGTGTGCAAGGACTGATGACAATAGGAAAGCAAGTTTCATTAGTTCTGCTACTAATGGAACAGTTTGGTTTAGCTTATAAACATTCTAGAAAAATTAAACAGCTATTTGAAAGTTTGAAGATTACTTTTGATCATTAAAGTGTGAAATAGAGAAGTTTATGTCTGTTTTAATTGACAAGCTTAATACAAATCTTTACAGCAGAGTTACCTCCTGGTACATCTGCAGATGTCTGCAGAAAAATTTTTATCATGCGTATTTACATATGCCAGGAGAGGCTAACAACGATAATTAGATGGTGAGGACAGAAACAAATTAATGGAGATTCAATTAAGGTGTTAATAGTTAAAATCTGTACATTTAAGACTGACTGTCCAATTTGTCCTTTCTACCTTTTCTAGTTGTATAAAACAAGGGGAAAAGTTGGTGCAACCCTAAAGTAGTCTTTTTAGCACTTCTCAAGGGAATACCTCTTCACATCTTGTATATTCAAACTCTAGATTTGATGATGAAGAAGCCAGCGCCTCAAATTCCCACCTGTAGTTCTCTAGAGAGTTGAATTATTCTATTGGAGCTAGTCAAGTTTGTACTTTTGTGAAACAAAATAAAGTTAATGAAGCTGCAAGGCCTGCAAGGGAAGACCATCTTCCTGCTCTCTGATGCATTTGATGTTGCATAAACTATGTGTGGAAACCACCTTGTCTCCTGGAGGCTGTCAATTACAGGGTTAACACAAGAGTGTCGAAAGATGAAAGCAGATTTCATATGGAGAATTATCCTTAATACTTTCAAATATGTTGATCTATAATTAAGCACTTAGATTCAAAATTGAGTTCCTTTACAAGCAGAAATTTAAATTTGTACCTAAGTTCCTTATTTCCAGCAGTGACAAAAACTATTGAAATCAACATAATGAAGAAGAGTTCTGTGTAACTACTCTTATTTGGCAACTATGCCAGAGTCATGCAGTAGGTTGGGTTGGAAGGTCACCTAGTCAAAGCTCTCCTGCAGTGAGCAGGGATATCTGCAACTAGACCAGGCTGCTCAAAGTGCCATCCAACCTGACCTCGAATCTTTCTGGAGGTGGAGCATCTACCACCTCTATGGGCAACTTGTCCCAGTGTTCCACCACCCTTTTTGCAAAAAAATTTCTTCCCTATATCTAGTCTAAATCTTAGTTTAAAATCATTACCCTTTGTCCTGTTGCAAGAGGCTCTCCTAAAAAGTTTTACTCCCACTTTAAGTATTGTGAGGCTACAATAAGATCTCCCCAGAGCCTTCACTTCTCCAGGCTGAACAATCCCAAATCTCTCAGCCTGTTCTTATAGGACAGGTGTTCTATCCCTCTGATCATTTTTGTGGCCTTACTCTGGACCTGCTCCAACAGATTCATGCCTTTCCTCTTCTGAGGACTCCAAAGCTGGACACAGTACTCCAGGTGGGGTCTCACAAGAGAGGAGTAGAGGGAGAGAGAATCACCTTCCTTGATGTGCTGGCCATGCTTCTTTTGAAGCAGTCAGAATACAGTTTGCTTTCTGGGCTGCAAGTGCACATTACCTGCTCATGTCCAACTTTTCACCCACCAGTGAATCAACAACCCACAGTGTCACAACTGAGTGTCACACTGAGACTCTACACAACGCACTGGGAGAGTAATGTGGGTGAGATGGTTCCTGCACCATTTGCATGGGGGAATTTTTATTCTTTTCTCTTCAGATTAGAGATGCCACCAGGAGCAGTTTATCAGATTCAAGTAAAAGTTCCTGCCTTGGGATTAATGGCAAAAGTTGATCAGAAAGCCAACATCTACTGGCTTTATTTAGATGAAAAGCACTGAAAAGAAAAATAAACCCCATAGGAAACAAATCTCTCTTTACTACTAAATAGTTTTGCACCATCCAATGGATACTTGGTAGATACATTACTGAAGTCTGTGAGTTCTTTGCTCCGTTTGGAGCATTTGAATAAATATTCTGACAGGGCAAGTTTTCAAGTACACAGAGCTCGAGTTACTAGTTGAGGTCAAAACAACAGAAGCAGCAAAAAACACATTTCAGTATCTGATAGCTTGTCCATAGCTTCTGTAAAAAAAACTTGAGGGAAGTGACTACTGAATGGGATTTTAGACAGGTGATTTGAAAGACAGATAAAAGAGCTGTTGGCAGACACATGCAACTTCATTTGAACTGGCAATTTGAGACTAGGGAATACAATTTGCATCCTTAATGTACAGCATGGGAAAATGGCATGGCAGCCAGCATACAATAAAATGCAAGACCAAAAGCAAATGCTTTTCTTTGGCAAATACTGAAGAAAGATCTTCAATAATTGATAAAAACCATGACTCAAGGAGTCTGTGCATGTGGGAGAAATAGCCCATCCAATAGAAGTTAATAGAAAATAATATACTGTAATTTTCTGCAGGGGATTGAGAACTCTAATTTCTAAACGATGCTCAGTTTTGTAAATTCTAGATCCTATTGGTGAGGACTGATTTATGTGACAATGGGAGAATTAGAATAAGCTGTCAATCACATTTAAGGGCTTAATTAAGAACACTGCAAGATGTTTTATTTTTTATGTCAGTTTTAGAAAATTAAAAGAATAGCAGGACAAACTAGAAGTTCTGTGAGTTCCACATTATTTAAATAATGTGATGCAATCACTAGGTGTGGAAACTTGTACACTAGAAAGAAGGGAACAGAGAGAAAACATGTGAAGGAACGAGAAATATAAAAATCATGACTTAAAATTGCCCCCCAAATGAAGAAGGTACCTAGGAGAAAGAATTTGAAGGAAAAAAAAATGCATCTCAGATGTATCATCTAGAGGGATAGGTCTCAGAGAAGGAAATTGAAAAAAAATTGAAAATAAGAACATGAGAAGCTGTATGCTTTTGCAATACTAAGATGAAATACACATTGTCTGTGCAAGATGCACATCTCTGTTGGTATGTAAGAGATGTTCTTCCCCAAATAAAATAAATGTTACTGCAATACGTAAGCAGTGAATATGCCTGAATTTCAGATGGTCATGTTATATATCAAATTTGATGTTGAGGCTGAATTGTTTAGGTGTCCAGTAAAGGTTACCAGAGTGCTGGTAAAAAGATCATGTCACACCAAGGTCTTGTGCATTTTTATAAGCTATGCAGATGCTGATTTGGTAACATTTTAAAACTGCATGGAGCACTTTCAGCTAAATTACTTGTTACAGCCATCTCTTAACATGTGAAGTTCAGTACCTAGAATGACAGTGAAAGGGGTCAAAAATAAAGAAAAAATTATTAATGAAATGTGGTATATCTCCAAAATAACTCATCAGTAAGAATGTAATTACTATAAGATAGGATCTCTTTGACCCATGTAATTTTAGCAGCCAATGAGTCCCACTAACTATGCTCTTTTGCTGATAGTTTAACATACTTTCTTCAAATATTTCTTTATATTTTCACACATAGGGAATGTCTATACTTTGTGAATACTGAAGGTCAAGCTAATATTTTTCCACAGAGATACATTCACATTATAAGTGAACCGCGTGAAGCTCCTGAGGTTCTTACAGACAGAAAACAATGAATTTACCTCTGGAACCAATTGCCTCTAAAATCTGGGTCAGAAATCCTCAGAATACATACACTTGGAAAAAAAAAAGTCTCCTAAAGCATCCTGAAAATTTAAAAGTCTCACCACCAACTAATTCCAGGTAAGTTTTTTAATTTTTAATTTTTAATTTTTATTCTGCAATTACTTCAGTTTCACTTTCATTCAGTCTTTTTTTCTCACTGTCTTAGGTATAAGAAATAATCCTAAAACAACTCCTCTGCTACGCCAGGTAAAATACAAAGTTAAAAGAACAAACGTTCAGGATAAAAATCTGCATTCTTTCACAGCCACTTCTTGTCTTCCTAGCTGAAGGCACGGTGACCGGGACTGCAAACAAAAACTTCCTTCAATGACACAGAATCTCTCTTTGATTTTTATCATCACAAACATCACCATTCCAGGGTTACCTGTCTTCCACAACCTTTCCTTACTTCGTAATATTTCTTCCTGCCTCAGTTATCTGGGGATTCTATTGCACATATTTCAAAACTTAAATTTTTATGGAGAGTTAATTTATTCATCCACTAGATTAATGCATTAGTAATGTGATTGCTCAAGACTGTTGTTGAAACTGGGAAATACTTTAAATTTTTTCAATGGGAAATTAAATTTATGAAATTTAACTTGCAGTTAACTTTGCTGTGATAAAATTTACTATCTCATAATTGCAGTAAAACATCTAAAATGAAAAGTGTCATTGGAAATTAAAAGCAGACATTTTTCCTCTTCTAACATTTTCAGAATATTTTGATCTTATACCAAGAATAGCCTCCCTCCTTGTGCAATGTGATTTTTAAAATAAAATTTATTTCAGAAGTTTTTTGGGATAAGTTGGGATAATTTCCCATCAGAAACATGTTGACTACTTAATGATATATTACATTATCATACATTTTTATGCCTTTTTTTGGTGACTTTGATGTATTTTTGGGCAGCTTTTCTACTGTGTTCACAATTTACACCATATTTTTTGTTTTGAAATCAGCTATTAAAGATTCAACATAACAAAGCTGTGACTCACGATAAGTGAAATCCAGACAAGTTCTTTTCCAGACTTTTGTTTCTGAGAATAGAATTTTGTATCTCCATTTAGTGATGTCTTTACTGTTTATAATACCATTGGTGTCTGACAAGTGATCTAGAAGCCCCTGCCAAGGTCAGGCCTCCTGCTAGGTAACATTCAAATAACTACTGGGAGAGCCCTTTTCTGAAATCTAAGAAAATCTAGTTCTAGTTGTTTAGACTTAACTCCTCTTTCAGTTGTGTCAAATTGATGCTTGAACAATTTATGCCTCCAAGGTTTCTGTCAGGGCATCATGCAGAAAGCCAAATGCAGGGTTAAATGTATAACACAGAGATATCATAGAAGTTAGATTTAAGCAAATTAGAAGATCAAGGTCTTTCATGTCAGTAAGATAATCTAGACAGCAGTGCAGATCACGTGGGTCAAACCACCCTCTCACGATGCCTATCAGTTTCATCTTGAAAAGAGTGGCCTGATGTAATTAACGATCTTGACTTAGGGTTCTTAGTTAAATGTCTAAAAAATTTCAGTGGCATGCACCCCAAAGTTCGGTACTGCATGTCCTTTGCTCAGCTGAGGCACTGGAACAGCCCTTGTGTCATGACTAAGCCATTTGAGATTCTGTAGCAGGACACTCCATCTCTCAATACACCTGCCTCATTTTCCCTCTATGATTCAACTGCTTTTTGTCTCTCAATTCTGCAGGCCCAGGCCTGGAATGGAAAGATTCCCATGAGAAAGGGAAAGGCCTAGCAAACTCTGAGCTGATAACAATCTTGAAAGGTACAAATAGAGGCCAAGTTTGACATACATAACACCAGCTGCTCTTCAGTGTTGAAGAATATGGAGCCCAGCCTAGACACAACTAGGCCCAAAATGGAAATGAAGTAAGAATGAACAGATAAACAAAAGAGTTTGTCTGGTGAGAACAGGGCCTTCTTGGCTTTTTCCACTGTTTTCCTTTTACTCTCCAATAAGAGTTTGGAGGTATGGCTAAATAGTTAAATGTCAGCAGTCAATCCACTTTATTCTATAAAAACCTGGTCCCATCTTTGATCAGTGGACTTCCCAGACACTTTCCCAGGAGGTGTGCTGGACCTTCTCCTCTCCGGCAGGGACACCTGCCAGAGAGATTAATTATCGAGAATTGAGACCCACACAGGGACACCCAGCTGCGTCCTGGCCAGGGTGAGAGATGTTAACTCGTTTATTGCCTTTGTTAGCAAACTTAACATTAAGTAATTTTCATCATTAAGTTTTAAGATTATAGAATCTCTTACAATTGATAATTATAAGTTGCCAATATTTTAATGGTTAACCTTTACCATCTGATCTAACTACAAGCAGTGATTTTCATTGTTAAGATATCTTGTGCATTCTAACTTCAACTTCTGTTCCAAACTCCCAGCTTCCCTACAATTTGGCTGTACTTGTGCCTTCTAGTTTAAAGAGTTAAGACCCCAGCATTATATGCAATAAATCTTGATCTGTGCATTTATATGTTGTTTGATATTTCACCCCATTCAGGACAGATTCACAAACTTGGCATCCTGATTTGCGAGGGGTACCCAATAGGCATACCCTGACAAATAACTCCAGGATTTCTTTGATAGTTTTTGCATCAAAATGACAGAGAATCGGGAGAAGAGTTGAGTGGGCGGGTGCAGGGAACTTAATCTAGAAGCATATGTGTACATGAAAAATATGTTAAGCGAAGGGTCCTAACAAACAGACTAGGATCAGGCATCCAGCTGTTGCTGCTTCCTTAATTTCCAAGGTCCTGCACATTTTTTGCATAGTGGTCAAGTGCTGGTAAATATGGGTCTATTATCCAAATGCTCTGACAACCTGGTTATAATACCACTGCTGACCTTTAGTATTAGCCAAGCACCTAAAATTCCACAAGATCACACAAAAGTTTCTCTTTGACTCTGGGCTAAGTATATAATACAGGACACAAAGGTGATTATACACAGCATATTTTTCTTCCAAATCCAGAAGAGATACATCACAGGAAAGCAGGTTAAATTGGCTTAAAGATGAGTTTGTAGAGGGTAGTTTACAGTTATGTAAGTCAGAATTGGGATCAAGCCCTTATTTATAAATGTATCTTTAGGTAAACCAATAACAATACTTAAAAGACAGCAAAACAATACATTTTTTTACATTAAATTATGTCTGAATGCTGATTTTTCCTCATGCAATTCTTTCTTTCTGACAAAAGGCTACATTTGAGTCATTAAGAAGAAGAATTTTCTCTTTCAAATCAATGAAGGTTTTGATTCTCATTTCAGTGTTTTGGGAACAGCCACAGTTTCTGAATTACAAATTCCTGTACACTTGTCTAACTCAGATTTATCAGCAAGGTCACACAGCAGTGCAAGAATGGCATTGTAATTAGAAAGGTGTTTGTTCTGCCAGGTAGGTGTAAAATGCCCCAGCAGTGCCCAGTGAAGCCTTTATTTTATGTGTAAATTAATTGCACTAACTATCATAGTACGGCTGGTAATGCAGCCAGCCAGGCATAAACAGGAATTCCAGACTGTGAGGGTGTTTCTGCTGGAAAAATAGTGTCCCCACAACATGAACTTCAGCTGTTCAAAGTGACAAACAAGGAAGGCAAAATGCCAGCTCAAGTACCTAGCTTGAAAGTGAGCAAGTGAACAGCTGGTATTCTAGATAAAAGCCAAAGAGAAGCATAGAAAAAGCCTTCAAGAGCTGTCACATGATGCAGTACAAGACCAAAGGTTTCATGTTTTTGCAAGTTACACTTGAACTTCAAAGCCTCTAAGTAGAAGTGTTAATTTCTATAGCTTCTATACTTAGTTATCCCTTCAACCACTTCCTTCTCCTATTCCATATCACAGAATCACAAAATGGTTTGGGTTGGAAGGGACCTTAAAGATCATCTAGTTCCAACACCCATGGACAGGGACACCTTCCACTAGACCAGGTTACTCAACCTCATCATCCTCAAAATCTTTTCCATGGTCATCCAGGTGTTCACCACCCCATCTCCCTCTCCAGCCAGCCCACATTAGCTGCTGAAAAATATTACCTAAATATTATATTAAAATATTGTTTTATGTTTAAATATTTAATATTTTATTTAAATATTATATAAAATATTATCTAAATATTGTCTAAAGGTGGTTAAAACACAAGAGTGACCATAGTGGGTCAGAGAAAAGGCCCATTCAGGCTAAACTCTTTTCCCCAGGCATGGCAATGGCTAACCCAACTTCTAGCTTGGAGATGTGCTGAGCATGAGATGTGACAAAAGCCACTGCATATGCTACAAATCCTGTTTAAAGGACGTGAGCTATCCTGCTGGGAAGCACAAAGACTACTTAAACTCTTTGGAGAAGAACAAAAATACCCTCAAAATCTTTGAAGAAGACACCATAAACACAACATCTATTCTCACTCAGAGGCAGACCTCTAGATGTGTTCTGTTTCCAAAGAGGATTACTTTCATTAGGCTGACTGCTGATTAAAGTTTTTTTGTTTGGTATGTTGGTTTTTTACATTGCTTAATTTACAAACAGATTTCTTGCTCCTACAGCTTTCATTGTACAGCACGGAGATGAACACTTGTTACAAGTAAGCAATTTTACACAAGGTGGTAGACCCATGGCACAGGGTAACCAACAGAAGTAACAGGAATTCTGAGCTCCATCTCCTGAATACAGTGATACTTCTTTCACTTTAATGACACAATCATTTGTAAGTCCATCCTTTGAACTGACTCACCAAACACATATGAGTAAAAATAAATATTGAGGAAAAAAAAATCCTATACTCAAATCTGATGCAGAGGTGAAGGCCTCAAGTGAACCTCCTTCTTCATCAGATGTGATGGCTTGCTTTGGTTCTTTCTACTCTGGAAAAAATGCATTTTCCCCGCTGTTTGTTGGTTTTGAGAGTGAGTGATGGGAGGGGAAGAGAATTGTGTGAATTGACACAAGATCTGACCAGGAAAATGCCATTGGAGGGTGAAAGGGGAAGAAAGCCTAAAATATCACAATGGAGTTGTAAGTGAATGTATGGAATGCCCTCCTTCATTATTTGTAGTAACCATACACAGTTATTGCCCCATACCTGCTGGAACCGTTATTAATATTAGATAACTACTCATGCAGAATTGGCAGAGGAGGAGTGAGGGAAGAATGATGCTCCACTGTTCAGTAGAAGGAAAAGCTAAGATATCCTGACCACAGTAACAATGGCTAAGTTTGAATGTGACTCATATTGGGAGATAGAGAAATATATGGCTCTATTTGTTTACTTACACTAAAATTAAAAAGTGTACCAAAAAAATCCTTCACAACATTCTGCAAAGACTGATCTGATTGTATGAACACTCATTTGCTATGTGTAACTGTCTGGAAATGTGTTGGTTTTGCCTTTTTTAAAAATTACTGTCAGCTGAATAAGATGGGAACTGTACTCTAAAAGACAACTTAAAAAGCAGTTAATTGAAAAGACATTTTGGAGTTCATACCTGTTGGAGTGATCTAGAATTCAAAACGTTATAAGCAAAAATGAAAGAAATATCTAGTGCTATAAAGTCTGATATTGGAGAGCACCCTGGACTCTGGTGCCTGAAAAATGCTAGACATAGTGGGCTATAAGCTATAGAAAAGAAAGAAACAGATGAACCAGAGAGGAAAGGAAACACTGGAAATTACTGATGAGGAAACCTTTCATAGCTTTTGACAATTTCAGCCTGAAGCTGAGAAGAGATGACATGTTTTGCCTGGACAACCTCAAAATGGCTGCAAAATCAGCTGGCACCACCTTGAAAAAGTCTTCTTTTTGGTCTATAAAGCCCTTAAAATATAATTTTACTACAGTCTCAAAAACATTTTAAAATAATATGCTCTTACAGAGTTTCATAATTCAGTTTTTTTACTACATTGAGCTAGTCAGTATTCAAAAAGAAACCAAAGAAGCCAATAATGGAAACAATGAATAATGATGAAAAAGACCTCCTCATCCTCAGAAAAAAAAAATCTAATTTTCAAAATCCCAACTTTTTATTTACTTCTTAATGATAACACAGGCAATGGACCTACTTCTCTGTTGTGTTTTGATAACTTTCTCATGCCAACAAAGCTGACAGATGAAGAACTGTAAATCTCTGCATCTGTGCATAGGCTGCAGTCACTGATGGATTCAGAGCTTAAACTGAGGTCTGAAAGATAGGGCAGAAAAACAGCAGTTCTATTCTGTCTGTGAAGGTGTGTTCCTGCAGAGGATGTAGTTCCTGGTTAAATACATACTGATGAGAACATCTGTGTTGGATGCTTACCTCCATTTCCCTTTTCTTCTTTTAAAGTCTGCAAGTTCATTCATACAGGCTCTGCTAGTAGAGTAAGCTCATTTGGAAAGGCATTTTCCAGGCTACTCTGATCATCCACAAGGTATGAATAATAAATTGAAGATAACCTTTCCTGGAATAAAGCTTCCATCAATCAAAACAAGGATGAAACACATCCACTCATTTATGAGCACAGAGCATATAATCTATTTTTGCTTCTTTGCACCTGTTCACTTGTCCATCTGTCATAGAACAGGGAGGAACGCAGTTGAGATCAGGAATTAAGAGTACAGATCTCATACTGTTGAATATCCTCAAAGGGCTTGTCCACTTCTAAAAACTTGCATTAATTAAGAACATTATTGCTCAATTTGTCTGACACAAGATTATGCTTGTCTGTGCCAGCTATCCATATATCAAGCCCATCTATCACCAATTTGAGTGTTCAGAATCATACTCAAACCCACTGACAAGCCTAGTTGAAATCACACAAAAAATGATAATAGTAACACCCTCTGGAATTTCTCCTAGGACTGTATTTTCAAGATGTAATCCCTATTCTCAGAGAACAATTGTGCTCTTTAAAAATGCTAGACCTTGAAAATAAGTAAGATGATCTCTCATGTAAAAGAAAAAAATAAAAAAAGGAGCCAAGGGCAGGAGAGAGGGTTGAAGGAGAAGCAGCAAGATATGAATCGATCAGAGACATTGGAGCTGCCTGAGAAAGAAGACCTATGAATTTAAACTGCTAATAATTCACAAATTAAGCCTGTTAAGGCTTTCTGTTTTGTGTTATTTTAGACAGATGACCAAAAGTAATCTCATAAGCTTGAAATATAGAAGTTTCCAAAATACCTGCCCTTTTTTCTAAACAGTTAACTTGCACTTTGACTATAGGGAAAGAACATTTTCTTTAGGAAAGCTGAATTTTTAAAAGGAAACTAATCTAACTAAAAATGTTGATAGAGAATGGATGCTGTGATTCATATGCTTCCATTCTCTCCTCTAAGCTCAATTAGATCTCTCAAGATGCATTCCTCCGTAACAAGATGCAATTTTAATCACCCTAGTTGTTCCATCAAAAATTCTGGAGGTTTTCATGGACAGAAGACAATAGGCATGAAATCGTTCATTTAGTCAAAACCCCACTTTTCCATTATACTCAGTTTTGACAGAAGATGACTGATTAGCCTAAATTAAAAAGCAGAAGAGCAAAATTGTACTTATTTGTGCACTGAAACATCACAAAACAACCACGTGGTTTTCCCTTCTGGAATATATATTCTTTAATTACAAATAAAAACAAGGGTCAAATACACTCAAAACCAATCTACCACCTTCCTTCTCTCCCAGAGAAAACAATATATTAGGCAGTAAATACAAATGAACAGTAAATGATGAAGTAAATAAGAGAATTTAAAGTAGTAAAAGAAAAAAGCAAGATGGCATACCCCTCAGAACTCTGCCTTTATCACCTAACCTGAAGTCAATTTTTACAAAAGCTAGTTGGATGTTGCTGTAATTAGCAGCTATAGCAATGACTTCCACTCTTCCTCTGTGAATCAAAACACGTAACTTTCTCTACATTACATTACTTGAAGACCATTTCACAGAATCACTGAATCACTCTGTTTAGAAACAACCTTTAAGATCACCGAGTCCAACCGTAACCTAAGTCTACCAACCATTAACCAGTGCTAAAACCACATTCCTAAGCACCACATGTATACATCTCTTAAACACCTCCAGGGATGGTGATTCAACCACTTCCCTGGGCAGCCTATTCCAGTGTTGGATAACTCTTTCAGTGAAGGAATTTTTTCTAATATCTAATATAAACCTCCCTTGGCACTACTTGAGACCATCTCCTCTTGTTCTATCGCTTGTTACTTGGTGGAAGAGACCAACCCCAACCTCACTATAATCTCCTTTCAGGTAGCTGTAGAGGGTGATAAGGTCTCCCCTCAGCCTCCTTTTTTCCAGGCTAAACATCCCCAGTTCCCTCAGCTGCTCCTCACAGGGCTTGTGCTCCAGACCCTTCACCAGCTTAGTAGCTCTTTGGACATGCTCCAGCACCTCAAAGTCTTTCCTGTAGTGAGGGTCCCAGAACTGAACATAGTACTCAAGGTGCAGCCTCACCAGTGCTAAGTACAGGCAGCACTCAGGAGAGGAGCATTGCATCCTCTCATACCTTAAACTCAACAAAAATCTTCATGTGTGTATGAAAACAAGCAAATAACAACCAAAAAAATTATTTCATAAGTTGTCACAGCAGCAAACCATTGATAAAAATTAACCCTGATTCTACTCTAATCAAGAACACTTTTGGAAGAGACAGTCCTTTACGACTCATGTCAAACTAGCCAAATGACCAAACTGCTTTGAACTGTGTGTGTTAGTCTTTGAAGAAGTAATAGAACATATAAAAAAAGATTCAAAAAATTGTTAACAGTGAACACAAAAAGCTAATCAGTCTACTTCTAGGGAGACAGTCATGAAGAAAGCTGTGCTACTGAACCAAAATAATCTTTCAGAGTTTGAATGATAGACAAGTGCAACTGTAAATATTTGCTTGGACTTGACTCTGCAGTTAACCAGTGCTCTAAAAATGTATGAATCTCACAGAGAACAGCGATTCATTGTGGTTTCCCCAGTCCAAATGCACGCAGTCTGGAGTGTTAAATACATTAGCAAATAACTTAATAAATTTAGCCTTAAACATACCCAGCTCTTTCTCAATGCAGGCTTTGTTATTCTGTTTTATGGCTGAAAACACATTTGTTTGCATTTACAATGTGTTACTGCCCAGGGTGCTGTTCTGCAATTAATTGTATGGTTCTGAAGCAAAGAAATTTTGAAAGACAATTACAAGAAATGATCAGTTAATGAGGAACATGTTACCAGACTAAACCTCTTCAAGATGTCTTAGTTGAAAGACTAATCCTAAGTCAAAGGAATCATACTGCCAACTATTTTATGCAACATTGCGGGGGACTACACAGTCGTTTTTAAGCAGAAACTCTCCTGAAATTAATTCATCGATGGTATGTCTCCCTTTTCTCAAAGGAATGCTGAGGAGGGTTTGAACAAATGTTTGTCCTACAGACAGCAGTCCTAAAGAGGTCTACATGGTCTGTGTTCCTAATTTCTTAGAAAGTCGCTTGGAAGAACTGAAAGATAGCAGGCTGATGAAAATAAAACCTGTGAAGTGGTACTTCTAGTATGTCTTCTTTCAGTCCAATACTGCTTGACAATCTATTTATTTTTTCAGGTTGACTCAGAATTAAGATCAATTAAATAAATTTATTTCATTCCAAATGAAGTACGAGTAACGCTTGTTCTCATGGGAAGGGTTGGAGTGATGTCTCTGAAAAATCTTTTGATAGATGCACAATTTATTGCTAAAATGTTTCAGAGACATTACAAGCCATTGTGCTTTGAAAAAAAAAAGGATGTGGTTTCTCAAAGAGCAGTATGGACTTGAATCACTCTTTTTCTCATGGCTGATCAGATAGGAAAAATAATGAGACTTCTATGTTACGTTTGACCAGATCACTTCGGATTTCTCTTAATCTTTCTCATTCATGAAATACTTTGAAATGCCTGCCTCATAAAATCTCAAGAAGAAAAGAACTTCTAAAGAAACAGACAGCAGCAGAATTGAAATCTGAATGGAAGATATGGTTTTCCAATTTTGCCGTTTCAAAGAGAGTCAGAACCCCAGGGGAGGGGCCAAAAGAGCATGAAATGCACAGCGAGCATGATGAAAATAAATCCTATGAAAGGGAGGTGATCCTCTTAAGATGTTATTAAAATGAAGATGACCATCTTCTTTACAGCATGTCCTGTCTAACACTCAGTAAATATTTGAAGGCATATCTTCTACGAAGGCATTTTATTCTTCCATGTGTAGTCAGAAAACGGAATGATTAAATGCATACTTGTCCCTGAACACCTTAAATGATCAGAAAACAGCTCCGATATGTATTATCATCCAGCATCCCTGAGGCAAGAAAAATGAAGAGAAGAACAAATATTCATTTCTCATTCTATATATTGAAAAATGGATTGCCATGTTAAGAAAGCCCTGTTTGGTTTTTTTTTTTTTTCCAGTAGAGACATAAGTTTTCAAGACAAACTATGGAAGATTTCATTTCTCCTGCTTTTGATCAATAAAATCAAACAAATTTTTATTTGTAATGATTTCTGAAAATCATCTCTAGAATTAAATTAAAAAAAAAATAAATCAAGTCATTACAACCCCTCTCCCTCTTCTCAAAAGCTCTAAGGGTTATAAATTTAGATTTCAGATTATAGATATGAAGATTAATGAAGAACTCTAGGGACAGGCTGCTTTATAACAGCTTCCCTGGGGAAAGTGTGACAGAGTACTAAAGAAGTAAAGAAGGGCTGATCTTTTTGCATGAAGCAAGTAGATTTTTAAGCTTCCCCTTTTCTTCTTGATAAAGCTCAAATTCCTGTGTTAACCACCAAGCAAAAATATTCACTCTTTTCTGTTTATCCTGACTTCATTAGCATCCTGTCGATTGTTTAAGAGAAGATTCCTTTTCATTCTAAATTCTCTTTCAAACAGAACTACCCCCTGACCACTTTCCTCCAAGGGCCTCTAATTGTGCAGACTACAGATATTTGACAAGTATGACAACTACTTTGAATTAATGCTGTAAGATTATTTATGTGCTGCCTTAATTTTAAAGGCAAACCTGATTAAAGTCAAAACCTTGAGTTCCAGGATTCTATAAATGAGCTGCAGAGTCAGCAGTGCAAGATGGGCATTTCCAGCAAAGGATCATTTAACTAAGACATTTCAAAGAAAAATGGCAATAAAGCATAGTCCATATCAATTAAAAATATGCACACTCACTCTCCAGTCATAAAGTAAGATCTTCTAAAACTCTGGAGCCCTGAAATGCACCTGTTCTATAAAATCAAGAGAAAGGAAACACTTTTAGTTAAAAGAACTGTCTGCTCTACACCTGTGTCTAAGTCACTGTACTGATTACAAAGTTAACACAAATAAATTTCAAATTAAAACCATAGTCTTTTGCCTTTTTTTTTTTTGTGCAATTATTTGTTTATCAGAACATGATGTAAAATATGGAAAAATCTTGGAGTAATTTAAGAGACATTGTTATATTACAGCAATGACTGAAAAAATTGAAGGCAAGAAGCTAGCGAAAGGTTTCCTCCAGTGCTAATGACTGCAGTCTTGTTTTATTTCCATAATGCTGTTGTTGAAGTGTACAAGCACTTGACTTGAAGCCTGTGGCCATGAAATCCTTCATGTTCCTTACCAAGTGAGAACACAAAATAGTAGCTCATTTTTTCATAGTTTTAAGTGCAGCTCTGAATGTCTGAGGAAGATACAGTGTAGAGGGGAGCTATACAGCTCTTCTAGGGTTCCAAATTGTTTTACAAGGACATGCAAATTATTACACTACCACAGATATGCAGCCACATCTTGGAGGAAGTAAAGCAATTGGTTAATAACACACTGCACCTCAGTTCATTTGCCTAGGCCATGAAAAAGAATTGAACTAAAATAATAAAATAGGAAACTATGAAGAGATGGAATATAATTTTTCCTGAGTTAACTGCTCAGGAAACTTGTTAACCTTCCTAGTCCTACAGGCAGTGAATTAGCATCTGAGCAGTAGCAGTGTAAGGATGTGTGATAAGAAACTGGTTTCTCCAGGCATGAGGGACCATAGCATGAGTCCCTGCCCTGATGCCTGTAGGGCATCCCAGAATGGAGTCAGCGCCACGGGCTGGGGGTGGCACCTACCTCTGTGAGTCACCAGAAGACCCTGTGCTGAGATCACCTACAGACTGATGGGCCATTACTGTAGGACATGGGCTCATTATGGGGGAAGAGCACTTTGAGATGGCATAAAAGTTAATGTAGGATATTTAGGGGCAGGAATCTATGGGAATGGGAGGCACCTGGGGATGCAAGGAGGCAGGAGGCTCCTGGATGGACTAAATGTCTGAGGGCAATTACTGGAGGAATCCAGTGACTGTGTGTGTGTGTGCACACACGTGTGTGCGTTTTGATGAGGGCAAGGGTGTTTGTACCAGCAGCTGGAGTGTGGCTCAGGGGCCTGTGGGCTCTGGTGCGAGCAACTGGAGAGTCCTGGAATCCAAGGGAAGCTGCCAGTCAGATTTAGCATCTAAGCCAGATACTGGAGCAATCAATATTGTATATTCATAAATATATGTATATATTTCCCACTAATGAATCCAGAGGGAGGAACAAGGTAATGCCATCGGTGCTATTTGTGTTTGTGAGTACTGAGCATGTCTGTGCTGATCTGTGTGGCTGGCTATAAGCATGTGTATATATATGCTGTGTGTCTGTATGTGTGTGTATCTAGTGGGGGTCCATGCTCAGTCTCACTAGTAGCTGGACCTTGGGCACAGAGCTGGGGCAACATTGGCTCTATCAGACTGCTGGATACTGTAATTCCTACAGAACCAAAACACAAACCAACACTGAAGGATATTCAGCACGTGCCCTAAGATTTATTTAGAGAAATATCAAAATTATTTTTGGGCAGGTGGAAAGTAAACTGTATTCTTTAGTGTGTGGCTAACCCAAAATCAGCTTCCTTTAATTTATTCTTAATGCTGTTTCTAATCTTTGATCCTGTTCTCATAAACTCCAGTTTACTGACCTAAGAGGTGAAAAAATTAAAATGTGGTAAATCTAGAACACAAATGTCCTAAAAATGGAAATTATATCTCCCAACAAGGCAGTCTCTAGCAGGGCACAACTTTTTAAATTTTTTGTGTGTAAATGCACACACACACAAATACATATATATATACATATATATGTGCATACAAACACATATGTATACCCATACACAAAAGAAAGGTAAGGAAGGGGAGGCAATGCCAGTAGGCTGGTAACTGCATGTCCTCAGCAAGAACAGAGACTTTTCAGATTTCAGATCAAGGGCAGATTGTTATAGGAAAACAAGCCTACCACTGAGAGCAAAGCAAAGAAATCAACATAGACTATATTCTGTTTTCAATTGCTTAGTACAGTTTTATTTTTCAGTCTGAAAAAGGCTTCACTGCGTCAGGCCAGATCACCTCCCAGCATGATGTGACCTTCCTTCAGGCTGGTCACCCAAGTGAAGCCAGAAAGTTTGTAGGGCACTTTATTTTAACTGTAGTAGTTTGAGGCTATTTTAGACTCATAGTAGCAGCTTTCTCTGGTATGGGTTGCACAAACCTTTCCCATCATGTTGTCCTCCTGAATTCAGTATAAGTCAAAGTTGCATATATATATATGTAAGGACAATGGAATACACTCATTTGTGAATTAGAGCAAATCAGTAAAACAGAGAAAAGCTAATGTAAAAAGCTAGTATGTGAGCTCTCAGGTATTATTTTAGTGAAATGAAGTATTTGTTTTCCTTGCCTCCTGCAGCTACCTATAGTTTGTTCACCTTTTTTTATCTATTCAAATTTCAGCTGCATGGAAATGGTTAAAGCAGCATCTGGCACTCAGCAAGGTTTGAATCAGTTACTGAAGTTAAGGGTGAATCTTTTTTGGGTTCCAACTGAACTAGGGATGTAAGAGAGATGCTGATCTCCTTTCAGTCAGGATCATCTGCCATCACTGGAAATCATGGCCTGCAACACCTAATGAAACATATAGCAGAGACAATAAGCCCATGGCAGGGTACATTTTGTTCCATGTCTACTCATCCATGCTCTGAGCCAGCCCAGTTCTAGCTCCTCAGATGAGGAAAGTTTCTTCTTGGAAGCTTAATTGTCAATGGGATGTTAATATAAACAAATCATTTAAGCCCTTTCATAGAATCATAGAACGGTTTGGGTTGGAAGGGACCTTAAAAATCATCTCATTCCAAGCCATCTGCATGGGCAGGGACACCTCCCGCTAGACCAGGTGGCTCAAAGCCCCATCCGACCTGTCCTTGAACACTTCCAAGAAGGGGGCATCCACCACTTCCCCCAGAAACCTGTCCCAGTGTCTCACCACCTTCAGAGTAGAGAATTTCTTCCTAATGTCAAACCTAAATCTACTCTCTTCCAGCTTAAAACGTTTCCACATATGCATTTGCTCAGATACAAGTAGAGTTTATCTTAGGTGTTTAATGCCTGTGAGAGGGAAAGGGACTTCTCAAAAACTGAGCATATCCATGTACTCTTCTATTACTGAAGATACTTCCTGGTAGTCTAACCAGGACAAAAAACACTGAGATTTGAAACAAACACTACTGATATAGCTAACACCTTTGAAAAAAAGAAATCCCAGTGGTTTTAAAGGCCGTGTTGTTTTCCTCAATCAGAAGGAATTAAAATAAACTGAGCACTATTTAAACACAAAGGAGTTATGTCTAAACCAAAGGACAGGGAAGAAATGAGGCATGTCATTTCCTTTAATTTATACCCAGCATACACAAACAAGGATACAGCCTACTAAGTTTTTGAAAGACCTACTCCCAAATGCCTTTACTTGTATATGCTGTACACTTTAACCTATATTTGCATGTACTTTCTCTTTTGTCCTTACATAAAACACTTAAATTTACTTTAACCCTGTCTTTTACATAAGAACAAGTCTGAATAATAGGAACCTGCAATCCCGTATTTATTGGTCCTATAAACATAATAATCACCTAATAGGTAAAAAACCTACCTGCAAGACAACTGACTTTTTCTCAAAAGCAGCTTGTACATATCTAAAAGTTCTATTGTGGTTTCATTTTAAAATCTCTTCATCTCTCTACTACCCCTCCTTCCCAAGATACCTATAAATACGCTACAACATACTCTTTGTGGATAGCTACTGAAATTATCAACAACACAAACAATGTCAGAAGTTGTTTACTGGTACAAAACAAGGAATTTTGCCTTTAGTTGAAGTCTACAATTAAAGCTAGTGCTTAAAAGAAGGACAATTTGGTATGTCTGTTCACTCAATTTTTCAATGTTAATGTGTATAAAATGTCCATGAAAAGTTTATGACCTTTAAGGTATTATACTGTGAGTAATTTCTTTAAGAGTGACAGGAGAACTGAACCTGATTTCTTTAGAAAATGTAAATCCATTCTGCATGAATATTCAACAAGCTTATTTTTCTTCCAGAGTTTGCTACAGTGAAAACTGAATATTTTTTCATAAACTGCCCCTACTGCTCTTAGATAAGTTCTGGCCAATATAACATCAGAAGAAAAGGGTTTGACCAAAGTCCCTAAAAGACAACAGGAACTTCCCGCTCAGTTCGCAGCCACTGAACTTGCCCAACACAGTTGGGAAATCCTAATTCCACAATTCAATTTCTCTATCAATAAGCAAATGCTGAGTGGTTTTCTAAAGAACCCGGAGAACTATGATGAAAAGTGCTAAATTATATTACTATTGAAGTAACATTAAACAACAGATTTGCCACCAAATTTTCTTTTAATTCCTGGAAGAAGTTAAATCCTCTCATTCAGAGGAAGCCTCCTGCATGCAGCCCTCAGAGCTTCACAGCTACAGTGCAAGAAGCAAAGTCCAATAGGCTTTGGCATTGCCATGGTTCACCATAATTAAGTTACATCAAGAAAACAAGCAAGCAAGCATTGATAATGATTCTCCGTGAGGACATAAAAAGACTTTGTTCCCCCATGCCCCTTCTCACCCCCAAGAACTAGATAATACTACTGTTTCTGGGTGGTAACATTAAACAATTTTTCACCTCTCCCTGACACCCCTCCCACTGCTCAGAAAAAAAGTCTCACTTCCAAGCACTGTCTCCAGGCTGCACTTGCCTTTCACAGCTCCACCCTAGCTAGAGTGCTAAGCTTTCCCTTTCTCCCAGTTCCAGCATTTCTGTGCTAATGTAATAGTTCCTCTGTCACTTTTCCAAACATTAGTAAGCAAAACAATGTTTTATGAGGTAACCTCTAGATTTCAGAAACCAGAGCTAATCAGTACACAGTGAGGCAAATTAAGAGGAAGAACCTGAGCCATCCTGAACCAGTATGTATTTGAACAGAGCCCAAAGCCAAATGTTTTTTATATCTCCATATCATGTGCAATAGTGAGGCTTAAGAGAGCACTTTTGGGCTTTTAAATGGGCTGGCTAGTTTTCCAAATCAATCCAATTTTGGAACAGGAAAAGTCCTGTCCAGTTCAGTTCACCATCAAAAAGTGATTCAAATTATTTCTCTGGCAATCATAAGTTTTTTGATTAGTTCTGATTCTTAGCCCATTAAGTACCATTTTTTTTTTCCTGAGCCTTTATACTGCTCCAATTCTTTGAATTTTAATGTTCACAAAACAAGGAGAAACTTCAATTTCCCCTCAATTTAGAATTCTAGCTACTTTTCCATCTCAATTTAATCTCACTTTTATTGACAAATGGTATGTATTAATTATAAAACACACATCCTTATAAGTAATATTAATGATAAACTTAAAAACTCTGCATATATACATCTTAAATAAAGATTTTAAGATATCAGTGAATACCCAATCTGGTCCCTATTTAAAGTTTGCACTTAAAATTTTAAGAGTAAGAAAAAAATTTTGCAAGAGTGAAGAAAACCCCTTAACTCCCAAACTACTATATGCTAAGGAGAAAGAGGAGCACGTAGCTGGCACAAGCAGCTTTAGACAAACTCAGACAGTGATAGATTAAAAAAAACCAAACAGGTGTGTGGGGAAAACACATCTCCACAGCTTGAGATGCAGGCTGCTACTGAGGCACGTATTACCAGAAGTGCTCTAAGCAGCCTCGGGACAGAGCTCCGATGAGCCTGACATACAAAGACTTTCTGACTTTGAAATAAACTGTTCCAGAAAATTGCTTGCAGTTAATTGGCAAAACCATGTCAGGAGCAAGCCAGTGAAGAGAAAGAGAGGTTCAACAGGTAGCCTTTGATGTGCCAGGAACAAGGAAGTTTTGTCTGTTTGGACACAACTGCCAGATGAACAGTAGCTGCTTCCTAAGGACTGTGCTCTTGGCCTGGCTGAGGGAGGGCCAGGGATGAAGACATGGCTGGGAGAGGGACAAGAATGATGCAGGAGAACAGAAAGGAAAGCTAGACACAGCACACAGCCTGTTTCCATGGTTGTAAGTTCCTATGTTATGGGGAAGAGGGGCTAAAAACCATTCTCTATGCTTATCTGTAGTTTTGTCTGTTTACTTTTCCACACTCCTTTGGGAAAGCGGGCACAGCTTCAGGGATAAATGGTGAAATGAACAGATTATGTGCAAGTTCAGTCATCGTTAAGTAGTTTTCACCAGCAAAATCTTTCTGTTGATAGCACATGAGTGAGAAAGAACCTGGACAGCTTTTCAGGATCTAGGTTGAATAGAAAAGGCTGGCAGTTAGAAGACACATATAAAATGCAAAGTTTTGGATCTGATTTGGCATTATTTTAGAAGGAATAAATATGGGAACGCACAACACCGTTTTTACTGTAACTTTTTCAAAACTTGAATCACACCTGAAAGATTTGGCTGACAAAAAGTAAGTGCTGAATCCCTCTTCTGAGTGACTGAATACTGCTCAGAAACACTTCCCTTTATTTCAGATTGACTGCCAGGCATATTTAAGGCCCTTCTTTTCAAACTGCCAGTGCTAAAGAGGCCAAAGGAACAAGAAATGAAGGGAAAACTCTCTGGTGTGCACTCACAGCAGAAACAGATTTCCCAAGAAGAGAGAGGGGTTCTGTGACACGACCTTATTGAATGGCCCAAGGGGGATGTGATTCCATTGCTCTCAGCAGCACCACCACCAGCGTTCATCTACATTGCTTTTACTCAACATACTGTCCTACCTCACTACAGGGAACCACAGTTAGCAATGCCAGGAACTGCTTGTTACCTTCAAGGGGTGTTGGCAAAAGCTGGATGATGGAGTTATATCTTTATTCAGATACACAATGCTGATCAGACAGGATTAGATGAAAGGCAAGGCAAGACTCACTCAACCCTGTTAAGAATTTCCTGAAGATGGACCAAATAGAAACGAAGAAAAAACATTCTGGTTCCCAGTCAAGCCTTGATATAATTCAAGTATGAATTCTTCTCTCTTGAAAGACTTCTTGCATATTGTTTTCTAGATTTTGAAGTAATAACAGACAGAAGATTCCTATAGGGGGGAAAAAAAAAAAAAAAAGAAAGAAAAAAAAGAATTCTTTTAAAGTCTCCAAACAGGTGTAAGAGTATTATATTTCTATGCCTTTCTACAGATTACCATTTGGAACATAATTGTATCACAAAGCTACCTACCTACTTATTATTGCTACTTTTTTTTTTTTTTTTACAGGTATTTCTTTTCTCCATTTTCTGTACTTGTTACTTAATTTGAGCTTCCTCCTTTTCTCAAGAAAAAAACTGAAAATAAATGCAAGCTGCCTAAAACTTCAAACCACCTCTGTCTTTACAAGTTGTCATTAACTATTCACCATTTGGCTCTTAAAATGGCAGGAACTGCCTGCTCTTTTTCCACGATTTAGGATTATGCACACTGTCTCCCAGTGAGGAAGAAGGATCATTTCAATTCAAAACCGCATGTTACTGGCTCAACTTGTCTCTCCCTCTGGAGATGGGATACTAGCTGGGTTCTCAGTCATAATTCCCAGAATGGCTTTGTGAATATCATAATTGTTTCATTATTCATAGATATCCACAAGCAGCTGGAAGGAAAAGATCTTAAAAAACACATCTGAGAAGTAGGGTTAGTATGTTCCTCTTCAGATTTTGAACAAAGACATCCAGCATCCAGTGACAGGATAAACATGAGGAGTTGCAGAACATGCCTACTTAGTGCTTGTTTAAAGTATGGCAATGAAATTATAGACATAGGATAAGACAGGGTAGGGTGAGGTAGGGTAGTTCAGTTGGAAGGGAGTTACAATGATCATTTAGTCCAACATAATTATAAAGTTTGTGTAGTCCAAACATCATCTAATCCAAAAGGAACAGTACAACTGTACTTCCATTCCTACAAATAAAGAAAATAAAACATGGTCCAGGGAAAAGGTCACTGGCAATTAAAAAAGGTCTCTTCTGGTTTCCACCATTAATTAACTCCCAGTAAATCGGCAGTTGATTTATCACTCTTTTTCTGCTGCTGCCTTTTGCTTTGCTTATGTAGATCCTAATGTGTAGACTGTCTCTGCACCAAGCACTGCCTGTTCCATACTAGATGAAAACCAAAAGTTTAGCATTAAATAACATCACAAGCCCAAAACCTGGCACACTTGCATTCTTGTCTTTTACTCTGTTTTCTCATAATAATGTGTCAGTGACATCCTGTTGATTCTTCTCTCCTGAGAAAAACTCAAAAAGTCATATCTAGGGGTTTGTTATTCTCAGTGTTGTGATCAATATCACTTCTAAAATGCTAATTTAGAAGCAATTTCTGTCTCTATGCCTGAAAAAAAAGGATCATCTTGGACAAGTCATTTAACCTCAACATTCATATGTAGGACAAAGTGGTGTTATCTCAAAATTAATGAGAGCTGTGCCTCAGTCTTCACTTGCTGAACTTATCTTTAAATCACAGGGTCTATTCCTCTAAGGCACAGCCTAAAGACCCTAGGAGTATGTGCTAGCCACAATACTTGTAAATTGCAAAACCAGATATAGCTAACATGACCCCACACGGGAAAGAAAAATCCTCAAACAACCCACTGAAGCATAGATAATGTGGGGTTTGCTGTTCCTCTCTTATGTAACTACAGCAGCAGCCAGAACATGGTTGTGTACAGAGCATCATGTTTCCTCTCTGCTCCTAGGGCAAGAGTCAGATTTTTCTCAGTGCGATGTCAGGTTTCCAGAAGCAGTGTTACCCAAGCTGTCAGCCTCAAGGACAAGAAGTTAAACAAGAACATAAATGTCACTCTACAGGGAGCCTGTGTGTTTTCCAAGCTGGAATTTAAATTGAAAGGCTGTAGGAAGCAGACCCCTATCAAGGCCAAAGATTAAAATATAATCACTTCCATGCGTGCTCTGTGTATAATATTGCAGTAGTGGCCTGGCAAGAAGTTACCTCTCAAATGAGATTTCTCCATTAACAAAATAGCTTTTCCTGGCAAGCTAAGCATTACTGTGTTCTTTCAGAAGCTTCTCTCTTAGCATGAGCAAAATGATACATTATCAAAGTAAATTCCTTATTCATTATCTCCAAACTGAAAATTGCCTCATAACACAGCTTTTCACAGAGGACTATATGACAGAAACCACACAACAAAAAGACCCTTTCAGAATTTTATAGCTCAAACAGCCTATAAACAAGGCTAAGTTATCACCAAAAACCTTCACAGACACCAACACTTACCTCCAGCCCAAATCGAGGAATCACATCTCTGTGGGATGTGCTAACTTCCAATTACCATGAATGAGCTTCTCCCATCTTGAAAGCAGGTTTCTCCTTGACCTCCCTCACCCCTAGTCTCCAACAACTGGCATACATAAGTTGCTTCAGCTGCTGTAAAGGGCTCCCATAAAAATCAGCTGCTGGTAGCTGGTAAAGATTCACATGACCTTCTAACGAAAAGGCTCTCTTTTCTCACCCTTCATTTCCATTTTCTTACTCCCTTCTAATGAAGTCTTCTCTGTGTTCGGTGCTAGGCTGTGCATGTCCTCTCAATTCCCCTCACATATCTCTTTCTGCACCCTTATCTCCTCCCAGCATACTCTTTTTGGAGACTTCTCCTCATGAATATTTCAGCAGACTGTTTTATCTGAGTTACTGTGTAATGCATTAGTTTAACTCTTCCATTTTCATTAGTTTATTGTTTACCATACTCTTATTTTCCTATAATTTCTAATTAAATCTTTGCCTTCTTCTCCCCTCCCCACACATCACACTCATAACACGAGTGGAAGCCAGAGGTTACCTTAGTATTTCTTTTTACCAGGAAAATCCCCACCACATCAGCAACACTAGAAAAAAATCTGATTTTACCCATGTATTATTTAAAACTGGAAGCGACGTATCACAAAATAATGTGGGATGAAAATGTTTAAGTGGGTCCTCATAGACTCCTAGGGCAAAGCTGACTAAGCTTCAGCAAATGAAATTGAACACACTAAAGCTGTTTTGCTGCTGGCCCCTGTGGATAACAGCAGCCTCCTGTGCAAATCCACCGGCTTGATATAAGAGTTACTCTGTACAGCACAGGCTTCAATTCTGCACCCCACTGCTTGCACAGGTGGTGTAGTTTATAGACGGAGAACTCTCCTTCCTCCTTTCCTTGGCCATTTGTTTATCTAGTTCAGCATCTGTCACTGTGTGTTCTTGCTTGATACAACTGTAATTTTTCCAGTGAATTCAAAAAAATCTAACAGCTGCCATTCAGAAAGCAGGCTCTCCTTAAGGAAGCATCTGAACTACACAGAACTGTGAGCAGGTGTTCATTTCAGCCTTATCATCACTCTCAGCATACACATCTTCTCATTTTCTTTCTCTAGCTGAGAGGAGGTGGTGAAGGAAGGCAGAAGCACCCTCATTTCCACAATGTTTTTCATTGTGGTTTGTGGGTTTTTTTAGTTACAGAAATAAAGCTTCCAGGAGATTAAGAATTCAAATGATGAATTTGAAAGTAGCTGCTGCTGATCTGCTTTTTCAAAAAAAAGGACACGTCTTTCAAGTATGAATAAAAATACATTGGTGAAAGGAAGGTGGAAAAGGAATGGTACTTCACCTCAGAATTTCAGAAGTTAATAAGAAATGTGATTATATAACTTCAAAGCTATATTTGACCCAATTCTACTCAGAAATCCCCTCAGTCAAAACACCCATGGCATCTTAATTGGCGTTCACATATGGTCACAAACTGACTGCAAGGGCAAAAAATCAGGGATATTTCTATATAGTCAACTGCTCTGACCACAGGAGGTTCCTGGGAAATGGGAGTGTCAATAACGTAATGGGGCCTGAATACCAGTGTCCTGCTGCGTATGTGCTGGGTGGGGGTGTGGAGTGTATCTCAGAATGGGCAGGGAAAATGACAAGTGATACCTCTGTGGGTCAAGGGCTGAAACACTTCTTATTTCAGTGCCAAAATGACCTCGCCTTCTTCTTTAAGTTGGCAGAAAGGAGTTGTTCAGCATTTGTTGCTGTGCAAGTGACAAAAAGGCCAAACACGATTGCATTCTTCTCTGTTTCAGAGTCGGTTTTCATTAGACAAACAAGAAGAAAATAATCAAAAATATTTCTAAAATTAATGATTGCTGCTGACAAAAAGTGGAGGTACTCTTCTCTTGAAAGAAAGCTCAGTAGGGCCTTCCTTGGGCTATTTTGTAGTAGGGAAAGAAGAAGAATGTAATCCAAAGACCAAGTGAATGTCATCTCTACATTTCTGTACCTTTGTAAATGTTAAGTCCCAACACCTTGAACATCCATTCCTCGTATTTATTTTGTAGATGGGGCACAGAAACAGAAAACTGAAGTTGCTTGACCATGGATAGACATTACTAACACCAGTAATGGAAACTGGACTTGTTGGCATTCTGTCCCTGTTCTCCTACCCTCCTAATCACATACGGCCCCAGGATGAGCAACCATGCTGCCAACAGCAACTAGCCTGCTGAAATCCCACAATAAGCTGCCACAGAAAAAGGGATCTTCACCACGCATTTTTAAGTCTGCTACATTATGCTGGTTGTCCGGATGGCTTATCAGCAGCACTTTGCCTCATCTTCTTTGCAGTTAGAAATCCTGGGAGCTAGTAAGTCTGAATGACCACAAATACTTCACAGGAATCTGAACAATTTATCTCAGGAAGCTCACGGTTTGGTTTTGTGTTCAGAGATCCCTCAGGTGAAATAGCTGTTTTTGAAGGATTTGTATATAAACAGTTACAAGTTTTAATAATTAAATTTTCATCATTGGCAGAAGCTGCTTCTTCTTCCCCCAGCTCTATGTGTTGACCATGACATCATTTGGTATAGATTATCCGTTTTGGCCAGTTGGGGTCAGTTGTCCCACCTGCGTCCATTCCCAGCTCCTTGTGCACCCCCAGGCTTCTCGCTGGTGGGGAGGTGTGAGAAGCAGAAAAGGCCTTGGCTCTGTGTGAGCACTGCTCTGCAATAGCTAAAACATCCCTGCTTTATCAGCACTGCTTTCATCACAAATCTGAAACTCAACACCCTGTAAGCTACTCTGAAGAAATGTAACTCTATCCCAGCCAAAACCAATATACCACGTAACCATTAGGCCCAATGGAACCTGGTTGTCCTGGAGATGGCTGAACACCCACCTGCCAATGGGAAGTAGTGAATCAATTCCTTGGTTTGCTTTGCATACATACATGGATTTTGCTTTACATATTAAACTGTCTTTATCTCAACCCGTGAGTTCTCTCACTTTCAGTCTTCTGAATTTCTCCCCCAACCCACCCAGGGTGTGGGGGGCAAGGGGTGTCTCTGGTCCCTCACATGCTCCCCATGTATTCACACCTCTGGTTCCACATAAATGCCATTTCACATTCCCAGGATAGCTCAGTCTTCTGCAAAGAACTAGATTTCTCTTTAGGGTGGAAAGGAGATAAAACAGTTTCTTAAGGTTCCCATGGCTAATATTTCTGTTACAAGTTTGGAAGCAGAAGTCAAGAGAACTGCTGTCTTGTAAACTTCTGTAAAAAAAGTGTAACTTTTCCTATTTTTTTACATGTTATCTATTCCCTTGCCTTCCTCTCCTTACAGAAACCTTGCTAACAAATGCAAAGTTGATTAACTGCACATGCTGCCTTACTGATGGTAAAAGATACAGAATTCTCTGCCTAGGTCCCATTGGTAGAGAACAGAAGAGGAAGCCTAGTTCATCTCTCAGAAAACGAAGATGTACTGAAAAAAAGGCTCTTACAATCTCTAAACAGAAGTTTTTTACACTGCCTGCAGAGTAAGATTGGTGTAACAGCCAAACTAAACCACTTGGCAGTTAATCTTAAAATGTTCAGGCCTGCAACAACAGAGCTCATATTACTAACTGTGAAGGTGAATGGAGAAACACTGAACTATTAAAAGTAAGAAAAATACTCCTTAATTTTTCCTTCAAAAGGCTTAAGGATACATAGCCAGAGCCATTATCTTTTTCACTTGAGTCACAGAATCCTTGAGGTTGGAAGATACCTCTGGAGATCAACTAGTTCTAATCCCTGCTTCAAGCAATGTCACTTAGAGTGCCACTGTGCAACTGCTCAGTCAGGTTTTTAATATCTGGTTTCCAAACTGGCAGGGCATGGATTTGGCAGATGGACCACTTGGTGGATAAGAAACTGGCTGGGTGGCCATACTCAGAGAGTTGTGGTCAATGGCTCAGTGTCCAAGTGGAGGCAAGTGATGAGTAGTGTTCCTCAGTGGTCAGTATTGGAACCACTGCTGTTTAACATCTTTGTTGGAGACATGGACAGTGGGATTGAGTGTATCCTCAGCAAGTTTGCTGATGATACCAAGCTGTGTGGTGTGGTTGACACTCTAGAGAGAAGGGATGCCATCCAGAGGGACCTTGGGAGGCTTGATTGGTGGCCAGTGCCAACATCATGAGGTTCAACGAAGCCAAGAGCAAGGTCCAGTACCTGGGTTGGTGCAACCCCAGGCACAAATACAAGCTAGGGGGGAGAATGGCTAGAGAGCAGCCCTAAGGAGAGTGATTTGGGGGTGGTAGTAGATGAGAAGCTCGACATGAGCTGCCAGTGTGCGCTCGCAGCCCAGAGGGCCAACCACATCCTGGGCTGCATCAAAAGAAGTGTGGCCAGCAGGGCCAGGGAGGTGATTCTGCCCCTCTACTCTGCTCTGGTGAGACCCTACCTGGAGTACTGTGTACAGCTCTGGAGCCCTCAGCACAAGAAAGATATAGACCTGTTGGAGAGGGTCCAGAAAAGGGCCGCGAAAGTGATCAAAGGGCTGGAGCACCTCTGCTACGAAGACAGGCTGAGAGAGTTGGGGCTGTTCAGCCTGGAGAAGGGAAGGCTCTGGGAAGACCTTATAGCAGCCTTCCAGTACTTGAAGGGGGCCTACAGGAAAGATGGGGAGGGGCTTTTCACCAGACAGGGTAGTGATAGGACAAGGGGTAATGGCTTTAAACTGAAAGAGGGTAGATTTAGGTTAGATATTAGGAAGAAATTCTTCACTGTAAGGGTGGTGAGGTACTGGAATAGGTTGCCCAGGGAGGTTGTTGATGCCCCAGCCCTGGAGGTTTTTAAGGCGAGGCTGGATGAGGTTTTGTGCAGCCTGATCTAGTGGTAGGTGTCCCCTGCTCATAGCAGGGGAGTTGGAACTAGGTGATCTTTAAGGTCCCTTCCAACCTGTCATGGTTTGACTCAGGATCAGCAATTAAACCTGAGAAAAACAATTCTCTCGATCCCCTCCCACCCAGCTAGGAAAGGAAAAAGAGAATTAGAAGAGAGACTTAGCTGGATTGAAAACTAAATTAGACAGCTTTAATTATATGTACAATTATATAGAAGTATGTTCAGGAATGTGCAAAAGCCTCTTGCCTCCCCCCAGCCCCAGAAGCTCTCCTGGCACTCTCCTGAGCTGTGAGCAGTCCCAAAAACTCTTGGGAGTTTTAATAATAAATAAATAAATAAGCCTCGTCACACTTTCCTCGATTCACTCCAGTACATCTGTCTCTCTCTTGTACTGGGGGCCCAGAACTAGACCCAGCACTCCCAGAAGTATCTCACCAGTGCTGAGAACAGTGGAAAGATCACTACCCTCAATTTGCTGGTGATGCTTTTCCTAATGCTGCCTTGGAGGCTGTTGGCCACCTTTGCTGCAAGGACACATGCTGGCTCATGGTCAACACCAGAATCTCACCCATTCTTTTCTGCCCAGCTGCTTTCCAGTCCAGCTGAAATACCACAGATCACCACAGAACTATCAATTTTCCTTGCATGTCCTTTTCTTCTTCTCTCCTTTGTTTTTGAAATACCCACTCCAAAATAAAAAGCTGACTAGCTTCCTCTCATCAGCCTTTGCACAGTCATGTCATTCCTAATCAATCACTAATCAATGCCATAATGTGTAACAGGGTTCATTGTTTAGGTAGCCATCTTCTCAAAGTATTAATCATTACTTTTGTTTTGATATATTTTTGAGAAGACTGATGACTCCTGGCCAAACCCCCATCTAAAAAGCTCAACTGTTCACGCACCACTGTGCACGGTGGGGTTATATTATGTGATGTATGGTGTATGGAACACACACATCTTACCTTCTTCTCCTTTGCCTAACCATGAAAACTCTAGTACATATTTTTGTACAGGTGCCTTCCCACAAGTGATTATACCAAGAACTTCCAACTATGAAAGCATTGTACAGAATAGAAAGAAAATCCCTGGAAATTAAAAAAATAATCCCATTCTCATCTGAAAACAAGCTTCTCCTTCTTGCTGCTTCTTTCAACTGGTCTGGGACACTCATGATCATGAGGTACTGTTCAACTATTCCCTCTTTGCTTTAAGTACCTTGGGGATAATTCCATTACCATCCATTCTGCATTGACCTAGTATCTGCTGGCTACAGTCTTGGTACCATGTTATCACCTGCACCTTCCAGGGGAAAAAGAAACAAACAAACAAACAAACCCCCAGAAAAACCAAGACAAAAAAAAAAACCCTCTTATATTTTTATTAGTCTTAGTGATTTCGGGAAAAAAATGCTCATATCTATAAAAGCATCTCAATTTGTAGAATGTGATATGTAGGGGTTGAGTGCTGCGCTAGCATTAGCCTGGAATTTGATGAATAATATAAAAAACAGGTGACTTTCTTCACCACATACCAGTGTACCCCATAAATAAACCAAGGCCATATTATCATATTCATTATAGTTGGAAAAAATATTATATTGAGACACTAGTAACAGAGATGAAAAACAAGACATTAGAAATTCCATTCTAGTGCAGGTGGCAGAATTATTTACTGCCACTGAGTCATTTACTGCCACTCTAGATTCCTTCAATTCATAATGAGGGAATATACCTTTCTGCCTTTCACACTGAAAAAAAATTACTCCAAAGGAAATACATTCTTATAAATGGCTACAGGGTTTCTGGATAGGTAGACTTTTTTGCTCACTGACCAAATGCAGTGCAAATAGGAAATGGTGAGACAATAATTTCACAAGACAAACTTTTATTTCCTCAATCTTTATCTAAACAATTTAATCCGTTATGACTTTTAAAATGTTGAATAATTTGACAAAGAAATTAAATATGCAATTAAACTCCTCACTTCCAAGAAAACCTAATTTTCTTTTGAGTCTTAAAAATATTTATTTCTTCTCAACATTTAGAGTTTGTCTCTGCACTCAGTGAAAAATGAATCTCCTTTTTTTCAGCTTATTGCTCTTAAAAAGTTCCCCATATCTTACATGGGACACTTGATGTAAAAGAGACTGTGGTGAGTTTTTACTGTAGTAAGAAGTAGATATGGAATTTATCTATCTTTCAATTGTTTTACATGGATCCATACATTTGTGCAGAAACACAAAAACAAGTAGAATTGCTTTGCAAACAATGTGTAAACCCGGGAAGCATATTTTATTACTAAGTACAAAATGCATCTCAGATGCATGAGTTTATAGAGTACCAACAGCCTGAAATCAGCCCTTCAGATTTTAGCTCACAAGGTAACTTTCCACACAGCAACTTAGCAAATCAGCCTACAAATCTGCTTTACGAAAATACAAAGAAGGATAGCTTTCTGGATGGTAGACAGGTGTTTCTATACTTGTGATACAGATATTCTGCTAATTTATGTTGGCTGTAATGCACTTGGAAGGTGACAATCAGACAGACAGAGGAACTTTCCAGAGTACCCTTGACATGAAAACTATTTTTGTGAGAAGTACTGATGCACAATTACAAGACTTGCTAAAGCAAAAATAATCACCTGATTTTGAAAATTATAAAAGTCTACAGAAGGAGTGTTGGAACAACTTCACTGCACTGAAGAAGGTGAGAAAGATAGCAGGACAGTGATGTCAGCCCTAGCTGTCCCTCCCATCCTAGCTCAGAATTTAAGCCACATTCTACCCTCCTCCTTCATGATGTGAGGAAATCCAGCTAACTCAAAACTAGAAACTATATTCAGCCAAATCACTGTTTTCTTTCTCGCCTATCAAAAGCATGCAGCTCCCTGAGGCATCTGAAACTGCAAAATATAGTCCTGAGCTGTAGAGTAATGCTGAGGAATAAAAGTACAATGAAAAGGATAATAAAACTGGATTTTTGGCAGAAAAAAAAATAATAAAAAATTAAAAAAGCTAAGCCAGCTGCAGGGATGAACAAGAGTAACAGGTGAAGAATTAGTTAAGAGGAGGTTAGTGGTAAAGGTTGTATAAAGGCCCTTTTATTGACAACTGAACTAAAAATGGAGAATGAAAGGAATAGCAATTGATGCCTAATTAGTTTAAAGTACTGGACTTCTTCAGGTACAAGTGGGTAATTTTTAAGGCACTTCAGTGTCCAAATTGCAGTGTTGGCAGAGGGAAGATTGTGTTTTACAAAGTCTTGGCTGGTTCACATTCAAAGCAGAATTGCATCAGGGACTAAAATAAATCTGCCCTCAGACATTACATTTTATATCATTGGAATAATATAATTGGCCCAAAACAAAAATTTGTTTTAATTTCTTAATTTACATTGATTCTTTTATCTGTGTTAGCTTCAAAATTGAAGATGTTTTTTGAGTTTTGTTTTTGGTTTTGTTTTGTTGGCTTTGTTTTGTTTTGTTTTTTTAAGAAAAAAAGCAAAACTTTGAAGTTTGAGATATTTAAGGATATTTAGTATAACAAAGGTAATATACTTGAACTTTCTGTGGAAAATTCTTCTGGTCAACAACTCTTCCTAAGCTACCTTCGAACTGTAAACTGTTTGGGTTCTTATCTACTACCGATAAAAAGACAATTATACAGCTATATATCTAACAGCTTATAAAAAACATTAGTATCTCAGACATTTGAGCCTTCCTTCTGAAAACCAACTCTTCCCAGAGAATCACTAATTAGAAGGTGGTACCCAGAGAAGATGCTGAAAAGTCCATTAACATTTCATATTTTAATGAGAGATCTGTAGAGAATCATAAAACCACTAAAAAAATTGTGAAGCATAAAGAGTGGTGAAACAGTAAATAATTATGATGAAAGATCAGTCACAATACGTGATCTGAATCTCCTGATGGTACTTTGTAGGGCAGGTGGGAACCCAGACCCATGCACTCTGTCTCTTATTAGGCTTGTGTAATTTATTCTTGGCACATGTTAATGTGACTAAAATTACACAGCATGACTTCAGTCAGAACCAGCAGCAGTTTGTCAATGTCTATATGTATACAAAACCTTTAAGTAATATGGAAAATCAAAAGACAGCCAACAGATTTACAATTCATGCAGATTTCTTGCTTGCTGTTTCATACAGTGAGTTTTTCTAGGTTAAATGCAATTATGCAGGCAGAAATTTATAAAAGAAATTACTGCTAAAGTTAGTGTGAGTCTCTGCAAACAGTATGTAATAAAATGTAAAAATACTGGGATTGTATAATTTTTTCAGAGATTGGAGGCTGAAAAAACATTAAAAATTACATTAATATTTCTTATGTCTCATAGAGTTCAGAAATGAGAGAAAATACAGTAAGAGAAAGACTCAAAGACTCTGGGAGAAAATTATTTGAATTTTCCTAGATTGAAAGGAAGCAGGAGTGTTGTATGAATTAATCAGAATATAGTTCTACAGCCTGAAAAACTAAAATAATAATACACTTAAAAGTTAAATATCTTTCTAAGTGCTAACAGGATCAAGACCTAAGCAAGCAGCAGTAGTGAGACCTGTTTGTTTCAACGTGACCAACAACAAAAAAAAAACCCAAATAATTATAGAGATTTCAAAGCCAACTGCAGCTCTGTGACTGTGCTCTTTTCATAAGGCTAGAACCTTCATTCCTGAACTACAAACTTCCACCAAAAGTCCAGAATGTAAATTATAAAAGGCGAAAGACTTCCTATAGTATTTTTTCAGATGCTAATCAATTTCAACTTACCAATATCTGCGATACTTCAGGGCTTGAGATTTTTTTTGTTGTTGCTGCTTTTCTTTCTACTTCTGCATTTTGAAAGGGCATATAGTAATATTTCTTTTGTTAAGCAGTGTTGGAGCCACTTTTCTTCCCTTTGCCAGCAAAAAATACAACAAAACTAAGTTTGCCCTTGGTAATTCAATTCCACTTCTGAAAAAATGAAAGTAAATTCTGCCATGCCACTCAGTGAGATCTCATTTTTTGCTGAACGCTGTCCCCACTATTTTTTGATGTGTAATTCAACTATTTGACCCAGCACATTACTGAACAATATTAACATTACTGTAAGCCAGGTTCTCCATTACATAATAGGATAGCCTTCATTGCAAGGCTTTTTTCATATTTCTCACCAACTTTCTAACCTGTAATCTTGCAGCTGATGTGGTGGTGAACTATGATTTTAAACTCCAAGGTGTAACAGTTGCCCTGGTTGCATGAAAGGAACAATTGACACTGGCTGGTATAATCCCAGGCTGAAGTTTTGCAACAATATACTACAAGCACGGGTTTAAACCGACAGAAATGTATAGCTACGTAAAATTAAGTACCACCCTTAAAGCTGAACAGTTATTTTCGTACTATAAAATACATATGGAGAAGGAATTTATTAACAGAAAAAAAGGCAAGAAGAGGGTGTGCCTTCTGTTGTCCGATGCCAGCTGTAACAAAATACATCACAGAGAATGAGAAATGAAGTGCTGTGTTAATTCTGACATGGCTGTAAGAACACATGAAAAAGCAGAGCATCTTAGAAATTTGAGGGAAACTGCAACCAGGTCTCTGTTGAATCCAGCTGTTACTTTTTAAGTGTGTCTTTCAACCGACCACATGAGAAAATACAAGCCTTGTTAGCTGAAGTTCACACTTGCCCTCAAGTATTAGAAGGTGTACAATAACTTTGCAGCTGCTGATACTGTGCATGCTTATGTGTATACTTGAAGTGTTAGTCAGCCAATCTTTTTTTTCCTATTGGGAATCCAAATCTGTTGAGAAACTCTGTTTACTGTTAAGCCATCCTCATTCACACCTCACTTTCTTGCTGCCCACACCCTGCCCTTTATACTTTCTTCTGGTAAAAAGTTGCATCACCACAAGACTTTCATTCTTTAGGAGGTGTCTGGAGGCAATATTACTTTCACTTACCCAAAATTCTCAAAAGCCCTTAAATCTGACAATGTGCCAGAATATGTTCTGGGTGTATGAAATATGAGTCTTGGGAGACACCATGATTATCTGACCTAAAAACATTATTTTGAAGACTTTTGCTGGTCAGCAATGCAGAAATAATTCTTTAGGAAGCAGTGCAGAAAGATTTTTGCTGAAACTACCAACAGCAGAAAGAAATTGGGGGTAGGACAGGGCAGGAGAACTGCCAGCCAGTATACATTTATCTGTTTAGCCTTTGCTCCCACAGCTGTACAAAAGTGAGACTCTGAGTGCCACATGGTATGGTAGGAAAGCTAATAGCACTGGTGAATCACGGTCTAAAAAGTAATAAAATAACTGACAACAATTGAGGTTCAAACACATGGTTCTGCCAGTATACTGGGACTTTCCCACTGATTGGCACCAGCTCATGGGAAGAATGTAACAGATGAGATTGGAGGAATTATACAGTACTGCCCATGTCTTTGCCTACTGTGCCTATGCACTTGCAGGGAACAGAAGCACAAAACCCCTTAGACTCCAACTTTCTAACAAAATTCTACTTCTCTGAAGTACACATAGCTAATACTGCCCTGTTCTCCCAAGCTAATGCCCCTTTCTATTTTCTGCAACTGGCTTTTCAATTCAGGCTCACCAGCCATAGATGTGCAGCATTGCCTGCTAAAGGCATCTACAAGCAGCTGGATTGTCCCAGAACTTGGGATTTGGATCTGTGGAGTTTGTTACTACAGGATCCACACTGACTTATATCTGAATCAGGTATGTTTGGTTGCTGACATTGTCTTGAGGAAAGGTATGACAATCCAAAAAATGCCCACAGCTAAAAAGAACTTGACAGGAAAAAACATTACTTACGAGGAAAAGAAGCTGCCAACATAAGTAATGGTTATCATTAAAATAGGAATTATCCTGGAGGAATCACATTAGAGAATATTACTGGTAAACTAACAAATATATCTGTGCTCACAAATATTGCAATCCACTCTGCAGGCAAATGTCAGAATTTCTTCCCTTAAAATCCAATTTCAGATTTGTTGCAAGATTTATTTCTTAAAAGAAAGTTCACAGCTGTACTTTGCTAATAAGTTCATTAAAGCACACCTGAACAGAATATTTAACGGACTCTCTTGTCTCCCTCCACTAGATTAGCAATCATTGTTGATAAGAGATCTGCCCACATCAAAGAGATAACAGACTTTTTCCTCAAGAGAATACCATCAGTGCCCAGCAACTCTTGATAGGGTAAGCATTGTGAGGAATTATGTCCTTGAAATGTGTAAATGCACATCTGCTGTGGGAATTTTTTGTTATTGTTAAACAATGCTAAAGATGGAGTAAAATTAAAGCAAGATATTATGCTTTGCCTATTTTCTTCAAAGAACCTTGAGAAAAGTTTCAAGCAAGCCATAATCCCTGTCCACTATGAACTAGTCTTAGCGCTGTTGCATCCAACCTCGATTTCTATCTAAACTGAAAAACAAACGAAATGACCAAGTTACTCATAATATACTGTCTGCAGTAAGAAGAACAGAAAACACTTCTGTATATCAAAACAAGTTAGACAGCCGTCTGTAGCACACAATCTGGTGCCCACCAATTTTTATTAAAAAATAAAATGAAATAGTACTGCGTGAAATAACATAACTGGTATTAAATAAGACACATTATATTGCTAGTTGGGATGTTTTCACCTGAAGAAGCCTTTCAAATCTACCTGATTATGGAAAATATAATGATATTTTACCTGTTTAATATTTCTACTAGACCTCCCTTGGAAGGAGAAGCCAGAGGTTCTTTATTAGAGAACTTCTGTTTACAGATTACTTTTAGGCAGTAAAAACAGGGATTATCTTCTCAAAATAAACAAAAAAAATTCTAAACTTTGTGACAATAACTTTGAGAACATAAAGCAAATCAAGCCTGTTTGCACTGCAACAGCTGCGCTCAACAGTTTTACATCAGCATTCAAAGACATGTCTGCATTTATGTCAAAGGAATCAGGTCAATAACATCCTTGTATGCATCAGTTTATTTTTCAAGCTAGTTAATATGACTTTGGCTTTTCATCACAGACCATTTTCTTAGGAGGGCAGAAGTGCTAAAGAGCAGTGATGGCTGCACAATGCATACGCCCCTGGTTATCAGAGCCACAGAAAAAGCTTGACAGGGAATTCATCCTACATATTTGCATTAGGCCACAGGAGGCCTCTGGCAGGGGACCAGCATCAGCAGCCTCCATGCTGACCCTATACCTGCCTCCTCAGCCCTGAGGGAAAGGAGGCGGCCAAGCTACTGCTATGGCAGGCAAACTATTTGGAAAATGAGGCAGTGGTAGATGAGAGCTAACAAGAATTCTACTCTGTTAAACTAGCTCTTTCACTGTAAGCATCTGGAGAACTCCTGTCAGGCTACTCCACTTCTCCTGGTAAGATCATGGAGCAGATCCTCCTGGAGGCACTGCTGGGGCAGAAGAACAACAAAGAGGTAATTGGGTGCAATCAACACAGCTTCACCAAGGGTAAACCATGCCTGACTAACCTGGTGGCCTTCTATGAAAAAGTTGCAACATCAATAGACAAGGGAAGAGCAACCAACGTCATTTTCCTGGACCTGAGCAAAGCCTTTGACGCTGTCCCGAATGACATCCTGGTCTCCAAGCTGGTAAAATATGGGTTTGATGGATGGACCACTCAGTGGATAAGGAACTGGCTTGACGGCCGCACCCAAAGAGTGGCTGTCAATGGGTCCATGTCCAGGTGGAGGCAAGTGACTAGTAGAGTCTCTCAAGGATCAGTACTGGGACCGATATTGTTTAACATCTTTGTCAGCGACATGGACAGTGACATCGAGTGCACCCTCAGTAAGTTAGCCAACGACACCAAGCTGTGTGGTGTGGTGGACATGCTGGAGGGAAGGGATGCAATCCAGAGGGACCTTGACAGGATGGAGAGGTGGGCCCATGCCAACTTCATGATGTTCAACAAGACCAAGTGCAAGGTCCTGCATTTGGGTTGGGGCAATCCCAAGCACCGATATAGGCTGGGCGGTGACTCTCTTGGGAGCAGCCCTGACGAAAAAGACTTGGGGGTGCTGGTGGATGAGAAGCTCAACATGAGCCATCAGTGTGCACCTGCAGCCCAGAAAGCCAACTGCATCCTGGGCTGCATTAGGAGGAGCATGCCCAGCAGGTCGAGGAAGGTGATCCTCCCCCTTTACTCCACTCTCGTGAGACCCCACCTGGAGTACTGAGTCCAGTTCTGGAATCCCTACTACAAGAAAGATATGGATGTGCTGGAACGTGTCCAGGGAAGGGCCACAAGGTTGATCAGAGGGCTGGAGCACCTCTTCTATAAAGACAGACTGAGAGAGTTGGGGTTATTCAGTCTGGAGAACAGAAGGCTCCAAGGAGACGTTATTGTGGCCTTTCAGTATCTGAAGGGGGCCTACAAGAAAGCTGGGGAGGGACTTTTTAAGATGTCGGGTAGTGATAGGACTAGAGGGAATGGCTCCAAGCTAGAGGAGGGTAGGTTTAGATTGGACGTTAGGAAGAAGTTCTTCACCATGAGGGTGGTGAGACACTGGAATAGGTTGCCCAGAGAGGTGGTTGAAGTCCCATCCTTAGAGGTATTTAAGGCCAGGCTGGACAGGGCTCTGAGCAACCTGATCTAGTGGGTGGTGTCCCTGCCCATGGCAGGGGAGTTGGAACTAGATGATCTTAAAGGTCCCTTCCAACCCTGACAATTCTATTATTCTCCTCTGCTCCCCTGAGCCTGTGCTCAGGGGACCAGTTGTGCCCTGAGCATGACCAAAGAGCCCAGCACTGTCCTGCCAACCGCTGCTTCTGCAAGGATCAAATTCTGCACAGTACAGGCATTTTCAGTGAAGAAGAAAGAGACTCAGCCTTCAGAAATTACTGTAGAATCACAGAGCCAACAGGCTTATGTTGAGGAGAGGAAATACATTTTAAATTGATGTATAAAAATAAGAGAAGGGAGTAATTTGAGGAGATTTTCTTTGTCTACTTTATTCAGGGAACAACAGAGAAACCCAGTATTTTATGCTGTTATCACTATAGCAATACAAAAGACATGTCACTGTCACAAGATATGATGGCACCATTAAAGAAGCACAGTAAGTGCTGTTATAAAAAACTCTGAGCAAATGCAAGGCCAAGTCAGTCCCCTAGAGAACAATTTCTTCATGTAGGTTTCCATGCTTCAGGAGAGTTTTAAATGTTTCAGACAAATTTATTTCTCACTCGTTCTCTGTAATTACTCCAGACATACTCTTACGTTAACCGTGATGGGTTTGTGTCTGAAAACTTTCAGCCCACCTTCTGTACTTAACTGAATCTTGTGCTGAAATCATAATGAGCCTAAATATCTTATATCACATTAGTTTCTGTCGCAAACGTGATGACCTAACAGCAGGACTGGGCAGAAGGAGAAGGTGGGTCAATAATGGAAATTGCCTTTAGTTGCACAGCAGTTGTATAAAAGCAGAGGAACACAAAGTGAGGGACAGTGTATTGTGTACTGACCGTGTTTTCCCCCCTTCCTTGCCAGACTACCACCAATTGACAACACAGTCATTCTGTCAAGAGTCAACACAAGCTAAGAAATTGTACCTGTGTGAATAAGTCTAGATAGGCTACTGCAAAGCTTCATAGTCCAAGCCAGAAGGAAGAGATTTCTTCAGCTAAGAGTATGGCCTCAACTTATCCTCTTTCACAGCCTTTTATATGTAAATATTAAGAAACTCTTCCTGGTATTGCAAATGCATAAAATGTGTGTCAGTGATCTGGTTAAGTATATCTAGACTGTTCTGTCTTTTATTTAAATGAAGAAGTCTAACAATTAGGTATTGTACGCACTCTATTTTTAATAGGCAGAGACAAGAACAAGTGCCCTATCTGTTAATTAAGCTTTCTATCTCTCTCCTTCTGAATCATCTGAGAATGTCAAATAAGCCATTGTTAATTAGCACACTCTTCTAACCGTCTTTGAATTTGGCATCTTATCATCCTACAGAAAGATTCAGCGCTGCTCTTGAGTGTACTTCTCAGCTGGCTTTGCTAAGACGTGTGTTGTTCCTGACTTCACCCATGCCTGCCAAAGGAGAGTATCATATTAACTGCAGCTTTAACTCTGAAAAAAAATAATTGTTTAATAAATGTGTGTTCAGTTGAAAGCAAACATGCATGAAAGGGGCCATTTTTAGGACATTCTGCTTTGAAATTAAAAAGATATAGGCCGTTAAATATTGCATCTGTGGATTTTTTTGGCAAAATAATAGAATCACTGAGCATACACCTCAACTTTTTTCATATGTTTTCATTTCACCTACTCTCTGCTGACCACCGCTACAGCAATAACTTTTACTATTTTTTAATAGCAAGTAATGGGAAAAATTATTTTTTTTGGAGGACACACATTTATGGATGGAGGCAGGGAAACAAGTTGTCACTGGACATCATTATTACGAGTTATATGCCCATTAATTTAGAATTGAATACATTCTTAAAAGAGTGAAGAAATTTTAGAATCTATTTCATTGTCCCATTTTACAGTATTTTACAATTTAAAAGGAAATTCTAAAAAAAAAAATAGCATGCTTCTAAGACAAGAACCAGGACTTTTAAGTGTTCTGTTCAGTGTTTTTTTAAAGAAGTGTAGCTTTAATCATGAAAATACAATGGTGAACATACAACTTGACAATGTCATCTACAAATGCACAATGACGTGCATGGTAAATTATGTAGAAATTATCTGAATTACTAAGAAGGTGCATGTTTGGAAAATTTTAAGATTTAAGACAAAGTATTTGCGCATAGCAGAAGTTCTTTAACATCATGTATCAAATTAGCCAATAATGTGACTGGATATAAAAATTAGCAATATACTAAAAATGGATCAATTCAGGGGGGAATCTAGTAGCATACATCTTAGCTTAAAAATTTAATTATTCACTCCCTTGCAATTACTGCTTTTCCCCATTTCGCTGCTACATCCTCATCGAATAATTTTTTTTATTTTAATTTTTACTCATTTTCTAGTATCTCATATTTCTCATTTTAACTCTCCTTTTTTCTAAGGTATAAAAATATGACAACCAAGTTAATTTTTTGTTGTTGTTGAAAGGTCAAAGTGGCTAGACTTTTTACTTTGCTATGACTTAAGCTATCTCAGAAGTGATGTCTGCCTAAAGTTAAGCTCCTATACATTATATGTTTAGATGGTGTGACGGGCTGACAATAATTTAAAAAAAAATAAATTCTTGCCAGAGTAACCTTATTTTACCTGAAGGTTCAGAGGGAAGGGTAGAAGGATGTTATTCTTTTTCCACCATTATTTTGCAGTATATTGACAGGGGAAAATAAAATTTAAAAATATAGAAACAAGCTGCCCTGTAATCTTGTTTTTTAAGACTGTACTTGAAAAGCAGATGTGCTGTTTCCACTGCATACCTAGTTATGTATTTCAGAAAATAGCAAGAGTGATTAAGTTTAAAAAGGGTAAAATAAGATTATAGTCTGATGAAAGGAAAAGAATTGCTTAGACACACTGTGGGATTTAGACAGCAAAAGCTCCTTTTCAGACTGCCATGCAGTTGAAAATTCAAGGAGACAAGAGTCAAGAGATAAATGTCATCCATCGTAATATTTTGTAGCAGCTATATTTTAATTAAACAGAACTTCTCATTACTAACACCAAGAATACCTAAAGTAGTTAGCAATGCTCTCAACAGAATAAGAAGCATAACATAGAAACCAAGTATCAGAAGTCTAGAAGCAGAGGTTGCTCTAAAGAAAGGGTTACAGTTGTTTGATTTGGATGTGCACAAATGAAGTGCTGTGAGGAAAGAAGGCAAACAAAAAACCTGACTCTTGAAAAGCAAGCTCTCTTTCTTTTCTTGCTCATTTGTTCTCCACCAACTACCTGAGCAATAAAGATCACTGATCCTTTAAGTTTGAGTGGTTTTATTAGGTTTATTTGTTTCTTTGCTTTTGTGGCATTGTGGTGGTGGTGGTGGTTTGGTTCCATTTTTTGGGGTTTATTTTTGGGTTTTCTTCTTAGTTTGTTTTTTTTTTTGTTCAAGCTTGTGTGGAATTAGCATTGTTCCTTCCAGAAAAGTGGGGTTTAAAGGCGGGGAGGTTAGTGACCATGTAAAAATGCTTCAAGTTAGAGGGACTGGGAAAGGTTTCTTAAGCCTGAAAATATTCACAGTCACACTGAAAGCTCCCCTACATATCCTCTTAAGTGGTTGGAAAATTGCTACCACTTGGAACCCAAAACCACTGTTTTTCTGTGTATTTCTCCTCTGAATAGATTATCTCCAACAGCCAGTCAGACATAAGTTCCTGCTCCATCCTTCAGCCATGCTGCTCCTAACACCTACTCTCAGGACAAAGTTGTCAGCTCTATATTAAATAGCTATGAGCCTGAATGATCTGAGGCTAGAAACCTTAATAATAGCCATGACAAAAGTCATGCTCAATAATGTCATACATAAAAGGAAATACTCTTTGTTGGCCAGCTTTTTAATACAACAAGCACCTTAAAATCAATATATTTCATTGTTTTCCATGAGAGATGTAATACAGGTTTTTTTGCTAAAGGAAGAACCAGAATTTTCCCTGAAGTTTTACTGCAGAACATTTTGGAGTTCACTGGAGGGAATGGTATTAGTACTACCCTGTGCTTCCCCCACCCCCACAACATATTTCTCCCTTCTACAGAGCTCCTAAATCATCAAAAGTGCAGATACTTCCACAACCTCTGAAGATCACTGGATGTCTCAAGAGAAAATATTTTATTCTGAGAATTTTCAGTCAGATTTCTTGATCAAATAGTTCGGGATATAAAAGTTCAAATGAACTCCCACACTTTTTGAGATTCACATGTCAGTGTTCCTGGAAACACACAAACACCAGCCCACCCTTCATCAACAGCACATTGAAACTCAGCCTAGCCTAATGGTTCAAACCTGGATCGTCCCTTCTGTCATCCCACCTTGTCAGAAGGTCTGAAGAAAACAAACCATAATGCCGGCTGTAGAACTCCTGAAACTTTCCTGAGCTTTCTACTTCTTGAAGAAATATTGTCCAATTTAACAATTGTCCAAAACCAGATTTTACCTGATATAAAAATCCAACTCAGCATGCACTTACTTATAATTTAATGTCTCATTCTAGCTCCTAGCAATAGGACAGGGTGTGTACCCCGTAAATAAATCTGTTCCACTGTTCAAACATAAGGCTGCCCTAAGTGGTATATGACTGTAAAACTGTGCATGCCAAACCATGAAGAGAGAAAAAGAAAAGACAAAAAATACCCTAGAGAGGACTATTTTCCCATCAGTTGTGGAGAAACAATTCTTGTTATGATGAGGTAACTTGAGTGCCATTCAATGAACTGCATCCTTTGAATGACACAGTTCTGCATTACACAAAAGGTGACCTTTTCAGTATGCTTATAGGAGTTTCAGTATTCCTTATGGGAGTTTCCTGGGCATTCAGACTGCTTCCCCAAAGTCTAGTCTGGTTATAATCAAGGAGAAAAGACAGCAAGCTATTCAACAAAAAGATAAAATGTCCAGACATATTCAGTGTCTTTTTAAAATTTATTTTATTTTACTGCAGAACACCAGCCTGTTTCCAAGAAGTGGAAACTGCTTCGGATTTTGGAAAAATCTCTGTCTACAAGAATTCGCTTGTCAGACCAATGTGCATGTAATGATGTGCATTTGACAGCAAGGACTGAAGTTTGCAACGAGTTGGGTAATCTACCTTTGCCAGCAGTCTGCCACAACCTTCTGGAGCAATTATACAAGAAGTTCTGTAATCAACAGAATTAAAAATCTCCACTGTGTGTGGATTTGTCTCTCATGGTATGATACCTAGATATCTAATAAGGTACAACATTTCAATTCCTATGGGGGCAACTGCAGAATTCTCTGATGTCTAAGGGCTAAGCAGATATTTCTTTGGAATAATAGATTAAATGTTGAGGAGAGAATTGAGAAGGAATGACCACAGTAAATCTTCTTTCCTTTGGAAATGAGGGCTGAACATCCCATGTAGCTAGATATCATGTTTGCAGACAGCTAAATCTAAAATACTACTTTTAGATTAAAATGAACATTAATGTAAGAACTGAGATTTCAGTCTCTCAAAACAGAAAAAAAAACCCCACAAACGAACAAAAAAACCCTAACAAGCCTTTCTTCTGCACTTATCCACACCAAAAACAGGCCTGATTTTTGCTTTTCTAGCAAAGTTGACTTCTGGTTCATTTTGATTTTCTGCCTACTCCAGTTTCTTTCTTCAGGATTTATATTTTCATCCTCTTGACTGTCGATCTTTCAGCTGTATATAATTTTTAAATTCCACAAATTTATTTTTAGTAGACCCTTTAGACCACCACACCTTACAAAACCTGAGCAAGCCATACTGCAGCCTGGAGAAAAAAACATCGAAGTACTATAAACCCTTTAGTTCTGGGAATATTGTATAATTCTCCATTTCTTCTAGCTTTTCTCCCTCTCCAGCTGGAATATGTATTATACTCATAAGTGTTTGTTGGCGACCAGAAAACATGTATCAATTTAACACTGGAGAATAATTAACATATACCTTGCCCAGCAATTCTCAACCTACAAACTTGGGTCTTTTCAAAAGGATTGAACTGAATTTCTGGGTAAATAAAAAAAAAAAAAAAACAACACCAAAAGGGCTTTTTTTTTTTTCCCCTCTTCCAAAGGCCATCTTTGTTTTCCTTCAGTTCTATATTTTCATACTTCTGATTCCTCCTGAGACCAATGGACAGTACTGTAAACACTTCAAAGATACTATTTAATTTGCCATAAATTAGCACACACTTACACTCCACCCCCACAATCTATTTTTTTCTTGGACTTCTGTTGCCAAGTCCTACTTAGCACTCCTCATTTACCTAAACATCATAGATAACCATAATTAACTAGGCCTCATTTTTGCCTTCAAAATATATTTCTCACAGTATAACAGACAAAGTATTAAAAATAACATTTTTAGCACTAAGGTTACAGGACATTTAGTCTGTTTAAACTGTTAACTCTCCTGCTTCCTTTCTCAGTTTCTTTTGCCTAGTAGTTTCTGGGTATAGTATATGACACAAACCTAGGTTTACTATTCTAGCTCAAAATATGTATCAATGACTATAATTGTTTCTTCCCTTACAAAAATACAAGAATTGGCACTCCAGAAATAGAAAATTGCTACTTATTCATAGTTAGTTACAGGAAACTAGTAAATTGGTTTTAATTTCAAAGTAAAATAATAGTCAAGAAATCAAACCAGACTTCATGAATAGATACACCTAGACTTGAGAAAGAAGCTGAAACTGCTGTTGGAAATTTCTTATGTTTCCTACCCATTTAGTACCTACACATAGTACCAATTTATAAACACTGAATTACCTATACCAATCAGCATTTCGTAGGAAGAGACTCTGTATCTTTACACCAGCTAGAAGTAGAAATTCTGATTTTTAATTACTTGGCTTGAACACAAAGAGAAGAGATGCCATACCTCATTTCCAGCTGTACATAAAGTGTAAACTCAATTGAGTTTAATATTATTTATATCCATTTCATGCTGACAGGAGAGGGCATTCAAGACCCCACCCTTTCACACTTTTCTCTACCCTTGCCCTACCCCAGAACCAAATATACACCCAAGAAAATGCTTCTTCACTGGCCATCCAGGAAACTCAATGATGAATTTCACAAGAGTGATGCTCTTGAAAAGCCTAGAGCAGAGCTGTACATGAAGTAGTCTCTTAAAATAAAACAAACAATTGCTTTGAACATACACTCTTACACATGCTTTGCTGCAATAGGCTTCTGTAAACCTCTCCCAGACACTGGCTCTGGAGAATTCTCAGCTGTTTCCTCATGTTTTACCTTCTCTCTCAGAACTACCCCAATGGAGAGTACTTAAGAATAACTGTCACTACATCATTGCCCTAAAAAGTTTCCTAGCCACACCCAACAACACAGTCCTCACAGGTGGGTATTATTAGTATTTCAAATATCCTGTATCAGGCAGTGAGACCGAGTTCTCCATTTAAACACACAGTCTGTTTTCACATCTAATACAAAATTTAATGTGCCAACAAGGTAACTAGTAGGAAGAATTCAGATAAAAATTAATGTACAAGGTAGAGCCCCACATGCCTTACCTTTCATGACATTAAGAAAGTAGATTCTGATGTGTTTAGAATGAATTACTATTAAGTCAATTCTTCCTGCTTAAGCAAATAGCCAACTTTAATTAAGTTGTCATAAACCAGCCTTCCACAAGGTCACTTTGACTAACCCCTAGAGAGTCACTATCCTATGAATGCCGAAAAAAATTGGCCTGTTTAGCTGCAAGTAGAAAGCTATTATTGTATGTAACATGAAATAGCCCACTGATCAAAAAGCAAAGATGAGATTGGTATAACCTCACAAAGAGCAACACTGTCCATGGGCATAATCAGATCTTGGAATCCTAAACAGCCTGTGTTTGCCTAACAGATGTGATTTTGATACTAATATCTAAATACTGTTTCTATAGCCACATATTTAGCTCTCTGGTGAAAGGCACAACTGTAGGCAGATTAAGCAGCACACTTAAGATATTGTTGAGGTAGAAAATATTAGATGGGACTAAGAAGCAATTGATGGAGTGTTGAATTGTATAAATAAATGAATAAATAAATCCACCCAAGACTGTTAAACATAATGATGCAATTAAAACTTTCATTTCAAAAGTCTTCTGGGAGGAAATGCTAAAGAAGTATCTCTCCATAGCTAGTAGCTACTGCTTAGCAGTATATCAAGTCTGGCACACTTTTGCCACTTCTCAGCATTCCTCCTGGCCTGCCTCTTCGAGGCAAGCCCATGAATTGCTTTCAAGAGAAAAATGAAGCTGCTTCCCCCCACCCCCAATGCTCAACAAACTTTACATCAGTACAGCAGAAGACTCGTTCGCTCACGAGAAATACGGGGCTGAGAAATCTCTTTATCATCCCAAGATAGTTCAGCATCTCAGAGGCCAGAGGAAGCAGCACAAAATTACACAGGAGCTAAATCAAAAGAGAAAAGCACATGCACAATAGCACAGTTTCTTTTATGTGTTTGGAATCCTGAGGATACTAGAAGACAGCAAGAAGTGACCAATAACATATAATTAACTCTCTCTTTAACTTCAGGAAATAGCTTTCAATTACATTCAGCAATTAAACCTGGTTCTATATCACCTATTTTAGCATGAATATGGAGGACAACCAGTAACTGCAATTGCATCATAATGTATTTTGCTACCAGACTGACAGAATTCCAAATAGACACTTAATAAAACATTTTATTAACTGGAAGTCTGAAATACTTTCATTACAAGTGTAAAGCCTGTACGGTGAAAACCCACCATTTCAAAACAGTCCAGTTTAGACCTAAGCTCTGCAGTTTAGCCTGGAGGAGAATTGTAACTGAATAACAGCAGATATTTTGAAGATCTGTGGGTATTTATGAAAATTTCACAGAAGGGCTTCTCAGTGAATGTAAGCTCATCTCTCTCCCACTTTTTTTTTTTTAATGATGAAATGAGGAAGATGACAGAATACAGAGTTCAAGTTATGGAAAATGAGAGGTAAAAAGTTCTTATAATTTGAGATAGGGAGCATATCCATATATTTGAACTCCCAAGCTTCAGAATACAAATTCCCTGGTGTGGCTTCAGTTTATTAAGTCCTAAAAGTCAAAAAAGGGCTAGAAACAAAAATAACTGGGGCATGACAACATCACTACTACTAGCAATCACTCATCTCTTGCTCACTACCTGTTAGGCAAGAATCAACCAAGATAAAAGGGATGCTATACTACAGCTGCAATATTTAAGTACTTGTTCTTGTATAGCAATCACTGTTTATTTCCACATTTTCTCTGTTACTCAAGTTGTTCACCACTGGAGCCTTTTTATGTCAGCTCTCCATGTTTCTTCAAAGCCTGAGGTCATTTGGAGGAAGAAAACGGGATTATGGTTCTTTTTTGAGGCTGACAAACAAGCCCTAAAATACACTAAGCAGTATCTCTTTCACTGTAAGGTGGCATGCAAAACCATAGCTGGCACCTACAAACTACTGCAGAATTATAGAAAAATAAATAAATAAATTATCCTTAGAAAGAAAAAAAAAATCTAAAAAGCAAGCAGTTACATTTTCAGATTAGATTAGTTTATAGAATATAATATATATAATTTATTTAGATATACCTTACATCCTATACATTTGAAATAATCCGGACAGTTTACATCTAGATTCCCATCCTCTCTCCTCACAGGTGAAGATTTCTCAAGGCCAGCTTCCAGCTGAGGACCAAAAAGGGTTTAGAATAGGAAATGCTGAAAGACCACTAGCACAGAACTAAGAAGAGAAAGATGCTATGGGGAGAGCATTGGAAGTAGCACAACAAGAGATGAGCATTAATTCTGCGGATGCACAGTGCCAGTTGTCAGGCTTATTTCTACATTTCACTGCATCAAAAAAAAGGTTTTGTACCCAGCCAAGTGGCAAATAAGATGGGAAACTACTATACAAACCGTCCCAGACTTTTAAGATGCAGTTCTGCTTTGAGCAAAGGAGAATAAGAAAGGATTTTTTTTTCTCCCCTCTCAAATTCCGACCAAAGATTTAAACCACTGAAGTTTATTATCAGTCCTTTTTTACCTTTACCACTGTAATCTAATCTAAAATAAATAGCTCAAAGGACAGGTGGTGAAAGCATACTGAAGTTCATGAGCTTGATGCATATAAACTGATTTTTTTCCATCTAGCAAGAGCTAGTTCTTAAATCTAAGACATAATAGAAAGTTTCAGAGATAAGTGTCCTCATACCCATAACTATACCACCTGACTGTACTGGGGTTTTTTTGTTGGTTTTGCTAGTTTGAATCAACAAAATCAAAACTGATTTCAAAACTGTATCAACAAAACTGATATAACCCAATGTCTGTTGGTGCTAGTTTTCATTGAATACAGGTAGCCCCCAAGTTCCAATTTTTATTCAAATCCAGTATCATAAACTCCACTTCATGTTCTAACATTTGTGTGATGTTACAAATCACTGTATTCAGCCTCTGGAACAGTGAGTCCTCCAGAACAAAAGCACAGTGAAGCCATTCAGAGAACAGAATTTTCTGAAGATGAAAATGTTTAAGTCTGTCTGAAAGCAGAGGTAGCAGGTAGTTGGCAGATAAAGGCAAAAAGACTCCTGTACTGTGGGGTGGAACATGATCAAGGAGAAAGAGTTAAGGAAGAGATGCAAGTAAAGCCAAACCTCTCCACTTCTATCCATTCCAATGGGAGAAGTACCAAATCCACCTAATTGATAGTACAGTACCTGCATGCTGGATCATGTGAAAGAAGCCTATGGGGGGACCACAAGTGCCACTGCATATCACAATCCTTGCAGCATGCTCCTTGAAACATGGGGCTCCTTCAAAACACAGAGGTTGCAAGGAGCAACACAAGTCAACTCACCTGTAGGTGGCTGACAGATTCTGTCACTCCAAATTGGTTGCATCTGGCTCCTGGTAGCCTGAAGGTCCTCAGGGAATGAATCTTAAAAGACCCGAGGAAGCAAAGAGCTACAGGTAGAACTGTGTAAGTTCAGTGTTCGTTTGTTTATTCATTTCCTTTCTCAAGTCTTTGGGCAAGAAATGAGAGAAAATAGCTTGGAGTTAAGGTATACTGATGTTTATGTTCAAATCACATTGCACTTGAAGGCACCAAGACAAAATTTCTGCCTTGCAAGAAAGGATTTAAGAGACGGAGAGAACTCCTCTCATGTCTGCTCAGCTGAGCTCCATTAGGGGTGCAAACCCATTATGAGTTGTTAAAATTATGTTCTTTACTATGTGGGGAGAGACAGCACAGGAAAAATAGAAACAAATGAAAAAGTATTAAGCGAATGGAAATGAACAGAGTAGGAAATAACAAATAGAGCAATACCTGCTCAAACAGAGCTAGAAACCTATTAATATTAATGTGCTTCACATAGTCTTTTGTTCACAATTTGAAAGACTCTCTAGGCAAGTGTAAACTTGCACATGCTAAACTTCCTAACTGTAGTTAATGCAGTTTTATAATCTTTAAAACAATGGAAGTCCCCAGATAGATAAGAACATCTGATTGTTCTTTGGAATCTTTTTTCAAACACCCACACAAGTTATATTAACATATTTCTCCAGGGCAAACCTAAACACCTACTGAAATTCTAGAAGGGTTGTACTTTACTGATAAAATTGAGAAAGAAGCTAGACACTATGTACTAGTAGTGCATCCTGGTCTAGTGCAAGGTGTCTCTGATCATAGCAGGGGGGTCGGAAACGGATGATCTTTAAGGTCACTTCCAACCTTAACTATTCTATGATTCTATGATTCTACTTTCCCCACTCCATGTCTTCACTATGCCACCTTGTAATATAAAGGAGATAGGAAGGTGATACAGGTTTCAAGAAAGAATTGGAATAACCTTTGAACTTCAAGTAAACACCTCAATACCATGCATGACATTTGTCCTAAGAGATATCAACCATTTCAGATGATCAGAAATCTCACTGTACTTTGATGAAAGAAAAGCATTAACTCAGTTAATGCACTGGCTAAATTCCAGCTCTAGTAATTACATTCTGAATACTTAAATCTCCATTGCCATTTTTACTGGCCATAATATGTTATATTCATCTATTTAAGTATCACCATATTACCTGAACACCTTCTAAATGTCCTTAAACTTGTCCTGTGAAGACACAGAACATGTATTCTAGGAGGCATGGGTTATTGTCGCACTGAAATGGACTTGGAAGACGTACTCCAAGATATGATACAGTAAAACCTATTGTCTGCATTTAAACATGCATGTGGAAGCTCTGGTGATCATTCTCCATTAAGAGATATTATAATTACTAGATTACATTGGTTTGGGACACACATACTCCTAAGTCTCTCAATCCGTTTACAAATAAAATTTCTCCCCCACTTCATAAAGTGACAAAGATAAAAACAACACAAAAAGCTTTTTACCTGGTGTCAGCCTAGACCACAGAGCTGAAATAACTGCAAACCCTAGACAGTAGAGGGCTCAGTGTTCCCTTCACTGTGTTATTAATTTCTTAGGGCATATACTATGGCTAAAGAACCTGTCAAGCTTGTTCACTTTATGTTAACTCTAAAAGAATGATACAGGTTCAGAAGCAGCATCCTTGTGATCACAGCACATCACACTGGTGCTCATATAGCAACCATTTTTTTTGCTTCTGTATCACAGAAGTTATTTCTCACTGTGCACTCTGAAACAAATGGTATGGCTCATCACTAATTCAGTAATAATGATTTATTTTCTTTAGCTAGTCTGCTGGATGCAATGGAAAAGTGATTGCTTGTGGTCTCTGCATTGGGTTTTGATTAGGATTTGATTTTGTTTTGTTTTCTTTCTGCCCAGAGAAACAGACTAGAAAATTTCAAATAATAAATGACATTAAATCATTCTGGTACTGCCTTCCCATTCAACACAGTTTTGAGGTCTTCAGTGTAAGATGCAAAGTTCATATTGATCCCTAGTCCCATCAAGTATTTAGAACTTTTAAAGACTCTGCAGGTTAATGTACCCTGATCTGTTTAGATATTTCTTGAATTGCTAGAATGAAGTGTGATCATCAGAAGAGTTAATGAAGTTCTGATGAAAAATGTACTGGAGTCCCCATATAAGAAACAGCAGAAAATGCAGAAACCCAGGAATGAAGTAATCTGATATAACTAGTAGAAGAAGAGAGTTTCTAAGTCCTGATCATTAGAGCTTGACTTGTGCCCTGAAGCATGATGACTTATCTTTCTTTTGAAAAGAGAGACAGTCTTTCAAAAATATTTTATATAGATAACAATATTCACAGCTCCAGAAAACTGTATCTGTAATGATGTTATTATAGTAAGTTTTATGGTTTAATTATGCACTGGGTTAAATAGTTCTTTTAAATGTAATGCCTGTCAGTTTCAGTGAATGTTTCCATGTTATTGTGTTATAAGAGGATGCAAAGAGAAATCTTTTTAACCCTTTTCGTCCCACAAATCTTCACTTGTGAAAGAAAAGGAGCTCATATGCAGTTTTATTTTTTGTTTCTTTTTGTTTTAAGTTGTGTTGCACTCTCCAATTACTACTTTAAAACAAGCAAGCTTAAATCTTTTCTTTACCATTCCCTTCTTACATGGATGTCACTCCCCATCTCTCTTTTTCCTTACCTCTGTACAATTTCTGGGGTCTATTTTTACCCCCTGGTATTTGAAAGAAAAAGAGAATCCGAAAAACTGAGGAGCAGGCCTTACATACTTGTATACTATTTGTATAGCACTTAATTTTAATATTGCTTTTTTTCCTAGAAGGATTCAGTTTTTAAAAAATTCATATGTGTAGCTAGAAACAGTGATTGTTGTGTAGCAGACTGGCCAAGAACAATCTCACGTCTATCACCATCTGTACTTCAAATGACAGTTGAAGATTTTAGTAGGCAGGAGAGGGGGGAAAAAAAAAAAGAAAAAAGAAAGAAAAAGGAAGAAAGTGGTTTCTTCCTAGCTCACTGCAGAGTAATGCAGCCTGAGAATTCTAAAAACAGAATCCTGACAAAAACATCTTGTGGTAATAGCATACAGCAAAAGCTCTTGTACTCAAGAGAAGCACAAAGTCTAATTGTCCAACTTTGAAGTAAAATACCCTTTTTATTCACTTCTCAAGCTCTTTCTTTGCTTTTAGAAAGAGATACAAAGGGTTTAGAAGTTCTGAGGAAAGCAATGTCCAAATGCATCTCAGCTACTTCCTATCATATACTGGTAATTCAATTCTTTCCTTGTTTCCTTGTCTATTCTTTACTATGCAAGGAATAAGCTCTGGGTCTAATACTCTGTAATTCTGCCTTATCTAAAACATACACAGTCATCCACTAGTTACCTAACTAAAACTGCAAAGTGCTATATAAATGAATTCTGATTAAGAAAGTGTCATGGAGCATCTAAGGATTAAGAAGCAGTGAATTAGTACTGTGTATATTTCAGTGAGAAAAATAGACCAGAATGTATGGAACAGCAATCTAAGATCTTCCTCAGTCTCAAAAAATGCCATTGCATAACAACCTTGTTCTGGGATCTAAAACCAGTCTCAGATCTCTCTCTGAGCAAACTTGACCAATCTAAAAGTATAATGTTGATTCAACATGCTGTTTTGTCAGTCCTAAGGCTTTCTTTCTTTCATAACTACTGCAGCCATATAAGATGGGGAGAATAGAGTAATATTGAGTAAGACTTGCTTCTAGTAGCCTTAAGTTTCCTTTAGCTATGATCTGTAGACACACTCGAGTTGAAAGGTCCAAAATACTCACTGTACAATTAGTAGGGATGCAATGGGTAGGCATCTGCTTGCTGTATAATACATGTGTGGGCTTTCTAACATAGTATGGTTGAAATATACTACATCTGATAGCAGACATTTATTCCTAGCTCTACTGAGATAACTATAAAAAAAAAAGTAAATAATCTGCAAATGATAGTTTGCAGAGAAAAAAACAACAAAGCAAAATATGTAAAAAGTGTTCTTACTTTTCTAAATATTAAAACTGACCTGAGGAAAGGGACAGCTTTTTATATTGTCATGTTTTATGTGTCTTTTGAGCCATCTGGCTGGCAGTCAGAGCAACTGAACTGTCATTCTCTTAATCTCCACAAGAGAGAAATGTAACCTGATTTTCCTACCATAATGTGGACTGATGGAACAAGACATAAAAGCTTTTACCTGGAACAGAGCCTGGGAAGACCTCAATGACAACTTTTATGGCATTTCAACTTCGTTTCTGAGCAGGAGCAATTGGCCAGCCCAGAGCTGGTGACAGCTCTTTGCTGCTTGTCAGAGAAGAACCTGACACACAAGGGCAAATGAGAAGGTTTAGCTACAATGTTTTTGCTGAACCTAAGCCAGGATTTCCAAACCACAAAATGATGGGTTTTAGGGTCTGAACAGTAACTGACATATTGTCAGTGCGTCAGTTCAGGATTTAGGCCTATACAACTTTGCAGAATAGAAATAATATTCATCCTCCTTACTTCCTCTGCAACAGGATTATGCTCCCACACAGACAGCTTGGAAATGTTAAACCCTTCCTTAGACACCCTTAGAGTAGGTAATAGTTCCCAACCTGCTCATTGCTTAAGACTACACTTTTATGTGCCCTGCAAGGAAAATATTTACCTGGGAATACTCAACAACATGCATTCTAGAAAGTGGGGCTACAGTCTTTGCCTCAGTTTTTCTGTCTTGCACAGGTTCTCCAGCAAATAAAACTGAACTTTTGAGATCATTTGCAACCTCCCTCCCTTTCTTTGCTCATGAACCCCAATTATAGTGTGCAGACTCTGTGTAGTGAAGTTCCAGAGTGGTGCTGAGCACCAGTGGGCTTATCTCAATCTCTGGATCATAATCCAGACAGATCTCTAAGAAAGATGATCTCTCATAACTTTCAGCCACATGGCCTTTGCCATGCCATTTATAGAAACAATGAATCTCTGTCCAAACCATTTATTTCAATTCTGTAAGTGTTAGTGTAAAGATCACCAGAGAAACACACACACAGGTACTTTTCATTGTATCTTGAATGAAAATCCTTACTGGGACAGAGAGGAAATTTAGGTTCCATCATCATCATCATACCTCGAACATCATTTCTGATGGACACAGACTCCAATTAAGGTCCAGGACCAGGAGAGGAGATCCTGTTTCATAAAAGTTTGTCTCTGTTGAAATCAATACAAAAGTTAGGCATTGTGGAACTGTGTGTGCTCAGCCTCCTAAGTGATTTAAATCAAGCAGTGGTCTTTCACCTTATGGTGAGAGAGTATTACCTCTACAGCCAAAGAGCTTTAACACATACCCCCTTGCACTGTTGTACTAAGTATCATCCACTCATGCCATTTTGGCATCTCTTTGCTACTAATCAGCAGCCAAAGCTCTCTTTTCCCCATAAGAGAGGTAGATCACAGGTATCTGCACAGAGCAGCTTCCACCACTACCCTCATTTCGTGGCTGTCTTACAGAAGGACAGTGCCTTAATATTTCCCATTTCCCATATCTTTTTATCCTTGCAGAGGGCTTCTCCAGTTTTAGACAGCATTGCACCACCAGCAGTAGCATTTAATTTTGAATATGCAAAAATTTAAGCAAAGCTTTATAGTAAAACCCTTCTATCACTGAATAGTGTATGTTTTCAAATCTATCCTCAAAACCAATCTCTATCTCTGTCCACGACGTTGCACGTTCTCACAGCAAAAGGGTCCCTCTATTCACTAAACCCACACGCCCTCCTGGAAGTTTCTTGCTAACAAAGCATTATCTCAATATTTATTTTCATGGAGGAACAAGAGGATGGAAAATATATCCTCCTTTATTTGAAATTCTGCCATCTTACATCCTGGCTACACAAAGCCTGGTTTAAAGGCAGCATTGAGAACCATCACTGATGCTTCTAGATGTGAAATCCAGTATTTCAGACTGATGATTCAAGCACAGTGAATACCACATGGATGGTAAATCCTGACTTGCTGTATACAGAATTCATTTCTTTCAATATTCACAGTATTGTGCGTTTGCACCCTCAGCACTAAGTGTTTCCAAAAATCTTAGGACAGCTTTAACTCAAAATACCATACAGAGAACGTTCACAGTCTAAAGATACAGCCTGTATAAGAAAGGAATCTTCTCTCATTCCTTCCTTCCTTCCTATTGTTTAGCCTCTACCTTGCTAGCTCACATCCATATTTCTACATCCTCCTGTCCATTTCAGGCTCAGCTGCATCTTCCCTCTGCTGGTGCAATTAATTTTGAGCATGGTATTTAATGCCCACATTGGTGGCTTAGCAGCACTTATTTTAGTTGTATGTGAGACAGTTCATTTACATCTTAGTCTTCTAATCAATCAACATATGACTATAGGAAAATTGTCAAATCCAAAACCTAAATTACTTTAATCTAGATGCAATCTAATTGTTGAGCTAAATGGATTCATAGGTGAACTACTTATAGGTTACTTGTGCTAAAAAATATCAAAGTCTTCTAAGGAATATTCAAAACTTAAAGCTTTAGGTATCAAGAAAACCTAAAGTATATGCAAATATATTAATTGGAAAACACTACAGTGCTTAAAGTAAAGGTTCTTTTGAATGAAATTCTCTGTCCAAATAGCAAGTCATTGTAATTTTTGTCAGAACCCCCACAACTTTTGCACAAAAAGTAATACAACTCTATAACGCATGTTAATACAGATAAACTTGAAATAGGTGATACTACAATAGTAAACCTTTAGCACTTAGGTCACTGTTAAACACCTACATTTTATTTGCATAGTTACTGCAGTGTGTGCGTTTCTTGAATATTTGAAACATAATTTCATAATACAGAGATAACTGAGAAGTATACCACACATTTCTAACTCCTGTTAGCATAGGCATGTCCATCATAAAACTCAAGTCTTGTCAAAGACTTAGTGTGGTTGGAAGTCGAGCGATTGCAGCACAGCAATTAGCACCTCCTTTTCAAGTCAGCTGCAACTTTTGTGTCATTACCCATTGAACTTCCCTCATCGACAGCAGTTTCCTCCAGCAGAGAAACTATGCTTTTTTAGCATCCTGATTAGAAATAATCAGGATCATCTTCCAGTAAGACTCAGCAGTAATCATCACCTAAATCAGGTCTTACTATCTGAGCACCTGGCTGTTTCGTGTCCTTGATGCCCAGGCAGTTTTTAGACTGCCACTCTGTCATAGGCGTTCTTCATGGGAAAGGTGTATAATTTGTTTCCTGATTATCAGGAAATGCAACTGTATCCACAGTTTCTGTTGCCCATGTTTAAATTACATTTCACATATTCCAAATTAAATCTATAGATTGCAGAATATTTTCTTAAGGATTTTTCTGAGTCAAGATGATTCATTTGTATTACTGATGATTCGTAGGATAATATCCTACTGTTCTAAACTCTTTATTAACTATTTCCTCACAGAATATGTTCTATGTTTCCTAGATAATGTCTGTGGAAGTTCTATGTTTCACTAAAATACCTATATGCATGGCTACTGTAAGCAAAAAAGAAAGGCACATGCACAATAGTTGGAAATTAGAAATAATAGATTGTACACATGTTGCTTTATAGGCTTCAATACACTTTTTAACGTCCTTTCACCAGTAGAATTAACTGCTTTGCTTTCAAAGAGCAAGGAGGCTACATTACCAGGCAGTTGTAAGACACTTGGAATACTTCTTACAATCACATCAGTCACTATAAAAAGAAAGACTGGGAAATATTTTAAAACCTTGGGAACAAAGTTCACATAACCAAAACTAGGGCTGCATTAAATGGGTAAATTTACAGAGGCAGTCTTAATCACTGAAGGCAAGCAGTGTTCCTGGGAGGACTTAAAAAGACCTTAATTGGATCCTTCCCCGTACTGGCTACTGAGGGGAAAAATCAGAGCCTGTGCAACATGCCCACTGAGGAGAAGGCCTGAATCTTTACAGCTATAAAAAGAAGGAAACATGTTTAAAAAAAAAAAAAAAAAAAGGGAAAAAAAAAGAGTAAATGAAACAAAGGAAAAGATAAATTAGCATAATTGCAGCTGGATCTTGCATGAGAAAAACAGTTCTGCTAAAAAAGTACAGACATTTCATTCCATTTAAATTCAGGGAGGAAAAAAAATCCCCAATTTTCGAACTCTGCATGAGAACAAGCAGAGCTACCAATAGTATAATCACAGTCCTGAAGCCCACAACTTGGAGCCAGCACGCCTTCTGGCTGCTCAGAAGAGGACTCGGGTATTAGCATCCTAAGCAAGGAATAGCAAAAGCAGAAGCCACATTCTTGTCAGGAAAGGAGACGTATTTCAGGAAACGTCTGGAACTCACTGAACAGCTGAAACTGGAATCAAATTTTTTAATGGAAATGATTCAAATATCGACCATTCACTTTCCTCCTCTCTATCTCTAGCCGTGTTTCTGGCACTGCGCTAAGAGGAAAGATACAGTATTTAATTATGTTTACAAGTTTCCAACAGGAAAATTAATAAATCTAAAGACTACAACATCCAAGTCACATATGAGTAATAAAGGGGAACATATCCACACCTCTTGGGTTTCCTACTGTTGCACCATGGCTCACCTAGGAACCTAATAGGTCATGTAAGAGATGTCACTAAACTAAGTTACAGAAATCTCCTCCAGGGGAATGACAATGCACACCTCTGGCTTTCAGCCTGACTCCATTCATCTCCTCTTTCTCCCCTTCCTTCTCACTTGCTGTGTATTGAAACCTGAGAACAGCAAAGGATGATGCTAATGGAGCATTATTAGATGTTACAGAATATTCCATGACTACGTCTTTTTCTTCAGCATGACTCTCAGTTCAATGAAAAAATTCATGTGATGCAGGAGCCACCACATGTGCTTTACTGTTAATAGGGGTTAAGAAAGTGGAGGAGAACTTTTACAGAGCCTTCTGGCTGTATGTGTTTAATCTCTTTTTGGGATTTTCCCACTTTGTCCTGGGTTGAGCCAGGATTAAGCTAATTTTCCTTTTACTGATTTTTTTTTCCTTCAGTAAGCTTTCTTTTAACTAGCAGCAAGTGTTCCAGCTAGTGGGCTGGTAACACTGGAATGTTTATGTTGCTGCTGAGACTCCAAGGTCACTTCTTAGCTCTGCTGCTACAGAGGCTACCGGGGCAGGAGAATTGTATCTGTGATCCCCCCATAGGGGAGCTGGACTAGACAGACAGCAGAACTGACCAAAGGTATTCCATTCCATAGATCTATGTAAGCTCCGAGGAAGGTCAGAGATCACAGAAGACAACTTCCTTCCTGCTTCTTCTTCCCTTCTCTTCCATCCATGGCTGGTGTCCGGGGAGGACTCCATCCATCCATCACCATCGACCCCAGGCTCAGCCCTGACCCTCATAACTCTCCCCACAGCCCTGTCTGCTCTGCTGTTATCTCAGACAGCAGTCCGAGACATTTCAGGACTGCTCACAGCTCAGGAGAGTGCCGGGAGAGCTGCTGGGGGTGGGGGGAGGCAAGAGGCTTTTGCACATTCCTGAATATACTTGTATATAATTGTACATATAATTAAAGCTGTCTAATTTAGTTTTCAATCCAGCTAAGTCTCTCTCCTAATTCTCTCTCTCCTTCCCTACCTGGGTGGGAGGGGAGGGGATTGAGAGCTTGTTGTCTCTGGTTTATTTTTCAATTCTGAGTCAAACCTTGACACACTTCTACCCCAGGAAATCCTGGTGCCCTTCTTGCTTTCTCTTTCCTCCTCCACTAGGAGGTTACAGGTGGCACTGAGTCAGCAGGAACAGACATCTGACATCAGATAGCCACATGCAAATGCTATATTCTGAATCCATGTTTTTTTACCTTTTCTAAAGAAAAATGAAAGCTTTGGTTCAAAGTTTCTAGTTTTCATCAGCTTTCCAGGATTTTACAGTTTACCTGATGAGCTTGAAGAGTATCTCTGAAGAACTTCTTTGTGCTTCTCAGTTTCTAAAATAGACTGTCCCTGAAATAAACCTCTGGTTTATATCTTACCCTTTGAGGAAAAGAAACAGTTGAGTCAGGCACAGATCTTGCAGTCAGGTATCTATATCAAATACATACTTTATTCACAGCACAGGACTATGAGGCTATTTTTAGAGAGTTTCCACCCAGATACAATGTTCAAGGTTCAGTACATAACACTGTTTCCTTTTACCCATTAGCTGGGCAAATGAACTCCCTCTTTCTGCCTGTTCTTGGCAATTAACTCCCACTTTTCCCTCATCATTCATCAAAAACACAGTGGTAGTTAGGATCAGAGGAAGAAAGACAGGAGACAGCTCAGTAGGGACAGCTGGACTCCAAAACGCAAACAATTTTCATGCCAGAGTGTGACAATTTATGGCTTTGCTGCAGTTTCCATGGCAGCTGCTGCAACCACTGGACCAGGGCAGCCAAGGAGGCTGGAGCAAGTGGAGACACATCTCAACAACAGCAAGTGGTGTGCCACGAGACTGCTCCCTTCGCAAGGGCAGCCTGGAGCAGAGGCAAGCAATTGGCAGTGCTTGGCTCCAGTTCTAACAGATGCACCCAGGGGTGCAGTTTCCTTTCCCTTAGGGGAAATGAAAAAGATGCATGAATAGTGATTCATCATGATGCCATTATCCTCCTTCCTTAATGCTGGGGGAAACTTGTTCAAGCTCCTTTTTTTGTTGTTTGGTTTGGTTTTTGGTGTGTTTTTTTTTGTTTTGTTTTGTTTTTTGTTTGCTTTTTTCCTTGCACTGTCTTGTTCCCACGTGCCAGCCCTGTAATTGTAACGCAGGTGGCTGAATGCACCACAGGGGCTGTGGCCTGGCCATCAGCTGAGAGTAGCCCCATGCTCTGGGCTTGCTCAGCACAGCCAGCATGTATGTAACTCAGAAAGCTCTGGCACTAATATTAGCAACCTTCCATTTTAGCTTTCTGTAGGCGTCATTTTGTTTATCTTTTGTCTGTGTGTGGAGAGCAGAGAGACAAAGGGTAGGCACGAAGTGGTCTTCTTTTCTCATCAAATGAAATTGTGTTTGAAAACAGAAAGGAGTATGTTGCTATCAGTATCACACACTCATTTCTTTGCCTGGGGTAGATCCCACAGGTAGCCAATATTTCTCTCAGTATACAGAATATAGCCCATGAACCAAGAGAATAAAAATCATTAATTAAATAACATTTAAAGTTGAATTATGTGACTTCTGAGATTATTAAGAATAAAATGTCACCTTGACTTTATTTAAGATTAAATTGTTCTGACCCAAAAAAACAGTCTATGTCATTGCCAAGTTAAGAATTTTGTGCCTTGATCTATTTGCAACCAGACTATATTGAAGCAGGAGTTGAGTTGACAAACCCTAGAATGTATGGAAAGGCACAAAGAAATACCTTAAGACAAATGAGAATTGAGATTCAGGACACTTTCTTTCATGCCTAAAATAAAATTTGGATGAAATTATGACGCATAAGTACAAAAAAAAATCCACCTGGAAAACAGTAATTGAAAATTACTTTATACTGTACCTACTTAAAGCTCATGAGGCTTTTACCTGTCAGCCTGGGATTTGTCTGGGCAGTCAGCTTACGTTCCTGAGCACATGGAAGCACATCTAGTTGTAAGGCATTAGCTGATGAATGCCTGAAACACAAGAACAATCCTGTACAAAGTGCAGGCAGGTGGAAGCTTTCATTAAAGCAGTCAGACACAAGATGGGAGTGCTCTGTTAAACTCCTGTCTTACCTCCAGGACACTCAAAACTCTCTTTCATTCAACCATCGCCTAGTCTCTCTTCACCTTGTGTGCCTAATCTCAGATGTGCTTCAGGCAAAAAAACAAAATGGCATTGCATAAGAAGGAGAGAAGGAAAGGAAGCTGCTTCTCTACCAAAAAATATTTACACAAGAAAGCCTGAAATTCAATTCCCTGGTCCTCTAATACAAAATTCTGCTAACAAAAAAAGCTTAGGTGACAGCATTTGAACTTTTTCAGTGAATGGAATGCGGCACCTGTGTCCCAGGTGAAAAAGTATCTACTCTTGAACGATTCTCTAGACCACCTGAAGTACCAAACTGGAAAACATACAGAAAGGAGAACATTTGCTCTTCAGGACACCATCTACCTATCAAGTATGAAATGTCACCAGCTTAGAACAGTGTCCTAGTCAAACTTAATGTGCAGTCAAAATCTAGGTAGACACATATCATGCCCACAGACTAAAATAAATCTACAACTTGACAATCCTGATTATTTATGTTTCAATAATGAAAGAAGAGAAAGAAAGTTTCTCAGTAAAGCCTTCCAAGTACAATAACTGGCTGAATATCTGCCAGAATATCCTCTTGACAGCTAGTTATGGAATTTTTCCTGAGTTGTGTCAGAGGGTGATCAACTAGAAGTTTGAGTGTACACATTTGCTTATCTACACTGAAACATATTTGTTACTGTATGTGAATATTTATGCTTGAGTTCTCCTTGAAATGAACTCTTGCCTGAAATTCCTTGCCACAAAGCCATGATGGGGTACAAGCTTACCTCCTTCAGATTCTTGCATGTATACGCTCAGTGACACTTTTCTTGAGTGATACTGTTTTACACACCATACTACACAAATATGTACTGTATATGCAATTTACATCTATCTATATGCATATACTTATAGAAGTGGGTAGCTCTCTGAAATGACACTTACTGCTATGAACTTTCAGCCTGTGCTGCAAATCCAGCACAAGAACTGTGACTTCTGAGTTATAAATAGACCTATGAATGGGCCTATGAACAGGCCTATCAACTGTTGGGTTTTTTGATTGTTAATTGATTTACTGAGTCATGTACTAAAAATTCATTATGTGTTGTAGTGAGGAGATTTTACTTTTTTTGGTTTTTTGTTTATTTTATCTCATAAAATTAATGAATTGTTTTATCACACACAATAAACCAGTTTTACTATCTTTTATTCACTGAAGTTACTCACACGTCTACAAATACAAACAAACTGAAGGGCATCAATGACTTAAGTTGAAAAGTTAAACACAAGGCAGGATGAAGTAGGATTACAGTTGTTTATACAGGCTCAATTCTAACTTGAAGTGCAATTTTTCATGACCTAGCCACTCATTATCACTTTTCCTTACAGGATTCATGACAGCTTTAGAGCTGAAGATGGACATAGTTCATTGATGAACATGTTTTACAGTTTGTTTTTCCTTGTTCAGTGTTTAGTATTACAGAACTCCTTTGGAAATGAAGTAACACAGCAGGGAGAAATGTGGTGCTTGGACAGAGGTTGTACGGTAAGGTATTTGGCAAAGAGTAGAAAACTAGATTATATTCCTATCCATCAAGATGAAAACCAAAGCAAAATGGAAAAAAAACGAAACCAGAAACAAAAGCCCGGTAACAATCATTCTGACAAAACATTGGCCAGTGATTTCTGCATTTATTCCTAAGGATGCAGAGATAAAATGCTTCATGTCATAATGCCATAATGCCATGCACAGCATACATGACCAGACTGATTAATCAGCTTAAGGAAAGTTCTATGTCCTGGGTGGAAATTTTTTTAAAAGCACCAGGCAATTTCAGGATACTCTTTACTGCAATGCATCACAAAAAAAGAAACCTGGGGATCATTTAGGGAATAAGAAATCTAGAGGATGACCCTGGCTGCAGAGATATGGCCTCTTTTGGAAATTTTTCTGAAACACAAATAAGTGCCAAAAAAGTAAGAAAAACCTCACAGATATGCAACATTATTTTTCTTCTTTCCAAATGCATTTATCTCTTATCTCTTTGCTAATGACATTAACAATTCACTTCAGTCATGAGTTTAACACTGACCACACTCCAAGAATCTTACATTGCCATCAAATGAATGCTACATTTGTCTAGTAATAATCACAGGCAATAACCTCTCATTTCACTTTTGGAGTTTCAGTAGCCTACAATAGGATTTCAGTTCCTAAGACCAACAAAGTTAGGATGTTGCTAGTGTTTATTTTTACTATAATTACAATTATAATTTGATTAATTACCACATAAAAAGAGACATATGCTTGCTATTATGTTTATAATTATAAATAATATATTATTGATATTTCACAGATAAAGAATATGTCCCAGTTAAAGACATTCCAAAAATTTATGTAAAATACTCATAGTCAATGTCGTAAAATTTGAAAGCAGTTCAGGATCAAAGTATTTTTAGGAATAAATCTCTGCAAATGCTAACATGAAAGAGAAATTTATAAAAGATTTATCTTTTGAAGAGCAAGCTTTCTCAAGTTCGTAGAGATTTCAGGGTTCTTACTGGGAGATTTGTGAAGATACAGCATCTATCTGTCCTCATTTGTGGTTGTAGTAAAGACCTTCTAAGTCATAAATTCAGGAGATGTTCCTTTAAGGAAAGTATAGGAAACTAAATAGAAGAATCATAGAACAATCGAACTGTACAAGAGACTTTCTATTCTGTTATTGAAAAATTTAAAGGGTTGTGAAGGAAAGCTGATAATTAATAAACCAACCTATCAACAGGTTTGAGAACATTTTTGTATTTAAAAAAATAAAGTTTGTTGGAAAAAAGAATGGAAAGACACAAAGCCTGGGATTATTGAGGGAGATGTTTTCTCAGCTCTCATACTCAGCAAATAGAATTATAGACAAGGAATCATGTTTGCGAGGGAAGACCACATTTGAGAATTCTGTTTTGTTTTAGAGACTCATAAAAGTAATACCCTACTAAAACATTTTACCCTGCATCTGTATTATCAATGACTGCACACACAAACACACATAAACTCCTGAAGTTCCAAAGAAAACTTAGTGGACCCAGTGAAATTATTTAATGTTAAATACCAATTTAAGTTTGTTTTTCACTGTAAAGTAGTTTTGAAACTGAAGATTTAACTTGCTCAGCATCAACTGAGTAAGGTGTCATGTCAATGTATGATATAAAATACAGGTATTTCATTATTAGTTATATTTTAAAATTATTCATAGTTGAATCATGTAATGAAAAATATATAAAAGAAGTGTAGGCTTATGGTGCTATCGTTTCATTCCTAAATAATAATGTACAGGATACTTCTGGCACTTGTAAAGGAACCTTTCTGGCTGACATAGGTCTAAATGATGGATCTGAAATTTTCAGGGCAGTGTAACAGGAAATAAAAGAAAATAAGCAGAAGCAGAGTTTGGGTAAAGATAATGACAAGTTCAGTAAAACTGAACTTCAGGCATAGTGAAAATGAAGAATAATTCAAGGTCCTCTTCCTCCAAATTATTTTTTCCTTCCCTCCTCCCCCACCTTGTGGCATTGAATTGTATCATTCTAAATTATGTTATGTTAATATTAATCCATATCCATAATTTTGTCTCAAATGTTTATACTAAAAATGAGAACACGACTATAATACATGGGTTGTCTTTGTAGGTTACTTCTAGATTAGGGTAGTTTATGCTAACTTGCACTCATGGCCTAGATATTACACTTTGACATGCATGAGCATACAGAGTTTTATAGTATCCACTTCAGCTCTCTCTTCTCCAGGCTAAAATTTCATAGTATGTCTCATATGCTTGTCATATGCTGTGATCACCCTTGTCAGTTTTCTTCCTAATTCCAAGTCTATCATCCTTAATGGAGGAGTCAACTGTGTTGGTTTTAGAACTGGTCTTGATGATCTTAGGGTTTTTTCCAACCTCAATGATTCTATGATTCTTATAAGTCCTTGTTATATATTGAAAGGCCTCAATGAGGTCCTTCTAGAGGCCTCTGGAGCCCAATGAATTCCCAATCTATTCTCATACTCATAATAATCCTAACCTTCAAAAGCCATTCCCCTCAAACATCCCTTCCAGCTTCTTTTCTGGCACTTTCAGCAGGGTTTTGGTATTAGGAATATAAAGAGCCTGCTCTGGAGGGAGACCACACTGGTGAATAAACTAGTCTGTGAGAAGCACCAGCAGCAAAGACCCAAACTGCTCGTATCAGTGCTTTGAGAGTATTATGCACAGAAATCAGACTTCTCTTTACTACCTCGAGCAAAACATTTCCTAAACACAGATGGCAAATCTCTCTATAACAATATATTGCAACTGTCAAACTGGTGATATCTTCAGGTCAGATTTTTCAAAAAATGCATGTATAAGTTCAAGATTTTTCTGCTTCTGGATTTGTATATGTAAACTCAATTTGAGGTGGGTGAATTTTCTGTATATTGGTATGATCAGCTGCACCTGAAGATGTTAGTGCTTGAGCTGTTGCTCATGCACAAAAAAGGTTCCAGTCTGAGAATTTTTTTGTATTGCCACTGAGTAAGTAAGTTCCTTTACGTTTCAATTTGATGTTAAATGAATATGATTTTTTCAGCATTGGGGTTCTCAATTGTTTTATTTATAGCAAGGATATTTCAACTTCTGCATAAATGTGTTATCTCGTGGTTCACTGCAAATACACTATTCTTTCAGCATGCATGAACACAATACAATTTTACAATAAAAGTCCATAAATTAATGTTACCATACATCTGAAAATTCTGCTGTTTTAAGCAGGAGTTTTGCAGAATTTAGTTACGTATCAGGTACATTTCTTAGGAAAATATTTTTAGTAAGCCACTTTAGCTGCAATTAACATGTGAGATGCATCTGTCTTTTTCTTTTTTTGGCTCTGTTTTTCTGCCCACTTAAATTTTTCATACATAAAATCAATACCTGAGTACATCTTGAAAGATACACATCAGTGTGTGCTGTGGAGAACTTAAAGTCCCAATGGAAACAGGACAGAATTACATCAGACGTTTTCTTTTTCCAACTGTTTCCAAATCTTGGGTAATTAAAAAAAAGAACTAAAACTGCATGTGTACTACATGAAGGATTTTTCATCCATTTCTTAAATCTCTTCAGATTCAAAACGTATCTCTGCACAACTTATGCCTGATTACGATGAGTGCTGCACATCTTGCTGTGTGAGAGGCCAACAATGATAAATCATATCTTGTGAAGTGAGTCACACTCAGACAATGAACACAGCAAGAATCCAAACAGTGATCAAAAGGCAGAATGGCTCAATACAATACTGCTCAGCAATTCCAGGCTGCGTGGAGCAGTTTTGAAATGATAATGAGAAGTGCAAAGTGCTAAAGACCTCTTTACTCTCCCACCACAACGTAATATATTTCTGGTCATCTAGGACTACATTGCCCCATCATGAAAATACTTCAACATTAAGTCTTGGTAGTCCTATAAAAACACCATACCTTATTAAAAAAGGAAAAGGACACTTTTTTTTTTTTTACTTTTTTTTTCCCCCAGTAGTCATCAATGAACAGGAAAAATATGGTATCACTGACCACAGCTGAATCCAGCTTGACATTGTAAAATTTGACTGCTTTTTTTCTGGCAGATGTCTGAAGCTACGTACTACACTAGCTAGTTTGTCTGCTTTACTGAGCAGACTGGAAGAGCCCAGATATTTTTATAAAATTGCAGGAGTGCAGTAATCAGATTAGATGAGTTAATAACCCAGTTAGATATTGATTTATGATTCTTAGGAAGAAATATGTTTTAAGTTGTGCTGTAGTACATGCAAAGGGCTCTGAAGACTGCCAAAAACTTCAAGAAATAGCACTGAAGAGGTGTTTTTCTCTTATGAGATGTATTTGAACATTTCTTTCACTAAAATGTTCTGCTATTGCTATCATTGATTGAGTGATATTTCTGATAACAATAATAAGGATGCTAATTGGCCAAGACCTTAGGAGGTACTCCCATCCTTTCAGCAGCAAGCAGATTAACAGAAATGTTCATCAAACTGTAGGTGACAGGAAGCCATCCACAACACATCCCCACTTGCAGAAGTATTATTACTGTAAGAATGAATGCACACTACTAAAAATTTGAAGATATCCATATCACTGATAGCTAAGCACTAGACTTGGCAGTGTAGGTTAGCTGTCTAGTTTTCCCTGACTCTTTGCAAAATCAATGGAAAGTAGTTCACCTTTCCTAGAGGGTCACCTTAGGGATCTTCTGTGTCAGACATTTCAATTGAATTTTCCTCTAGATGAACCTACTTCCCTGCATTGACTAACCGGAGCAAGCAAAAGACCAAGGGGCTGAATTAGAGTCACAGAATGGTTTGGATCGGAGGGGACCTTAAAGATTATCCATTTCCAACCCCCTGCCCTGGGAAGGGACACCTCCCACTAGACCACGTTGCTCAGAGCCTCGTCCAGCCTGGCCTTAAACACTTCCAAATTTATGATATGTCGAGTGTGACTTTACGTATTAGAAAGACTAAACTCAAATCACAGAATCACAAAATCACAGAGTATTAGGGGTTGGAAGGGACCTCAAAAGATCATCTAGTCCAGCCTCCCTGCCAGATCAGGATCACCTAGAGTAGGTTACACAGGGACATGGACAGGCTGGTTTTGAATGTCTCCAGAGAAGGAGACTCCACAGCCTCTCTAGGCAGCCTGTTGCAGTGCTCTGTAACCCTCACAGTGAAAAAGGTTTTCCTTTTGTTTACGTGGAACCTCCTATGCTCCAGCTTGCACCCCTTGCCCCTTGTCCTATCATTGGACATCACTGAGAAGAGCCTGGCTCCATCCTCCTGACACTCACCCTTTACCTATTTATAAACATTAATGAGCTTGCCTCTCAGTCTCCCCTTCTCCAAGCTAAAGAGGCCCAGCTCCCTCAGCCTTTCCTCATAAGGAAGATGTTCCACTCCCTTAATCATCTTTGTGGCTCTGCACTGGACTCTTTCAAGCAGTTCCCTGTCTTTCTTGAACTGAGCGGTCCAGAGCTGGACACAATGTTCCAGATGTGGCCTCACCAAGGTAGAGTGGAGGGGGAGGAGTACCTCTCTCAACCTACTAACTACACCCTTTCTAATACACCTCAGGATGTCATTTGCCTTCTTGGCCACAAGGGCACATTGTTGGCTCATGGTCATCCTTCTGTCCATCAGGACCCCCGGGTCCCTTTCCCCTATGCTGCTCTCCAACAGGTCAGTCTCCAATCTATATTGGTACACAGGGTTGTTCTTTCCCAGATACAAGACTCTACACTTGCCCTTGTTTTATTTAATTAAATTTCTCCCCTCCCAGCTCTCCAGCCTATCTAGGTCTCTCTGAATGTCAGCTCAGCTCTCTGAAATGTCAGCCACCCCTCCCAGTTTGGAGGATACACTCCGTCCCCTCATCCAGGTCCTTGATGAATACGTTGAGCAAGACCAGATCAAGAATTGACCCTAGGGGACACCACTGGTTACAGGCCTCCAACTCAACCCTGCTTTATTAATCACAACCCTCTGCATCTTGTCACACAGCCAGCTCTCAATCCACCTCACTGTCCATTCATCTAGCCCAGACTGCCTCCATTTCCTAATGAGTATGTTATGGGAGATGGTGTCAAAAGCCATGCTGAAGTCAAGGTAGATGACATCTGCTGCTCTCTCCTTTTCCAGCCAACAAGTTATGTCACCATAGAAGACGAGCAGATTGGTCAAGCATGATTTACCCTTGGTAAATCCATGTTGACCACTCCCAATAACTTCCTGTTCTTCAACATGTTTAGAGATGACATCCAGAATTATTCCTTCCATCACCTTCCCAGGGAGAGGTGTGAGACTAACCAGCCTGTAGTTTCCTGGGTCACCCTTCTTGCCCTTATGGAATTTGGGTATCTTCTTAACAAAAATCTTTTTCAGAGCTGCAGTATGACTTCAGAATGCTCTGGTACACAAGGATTAAAGCCATACATGTACATATACACATATGTGCATACATATCAATATACATGTTTGTATAAACATACATATATCCTGACGACGGTGAGGGAAGACAAGCAGTCGAATCAATATGATTGGTAAAGCAAGCTTCGACTTTATTGGGATACAGCAGTGCTTATATACTCTTTCTACTAATTATGCATATGTATTGTAATCTCATTGGTTACACACAGGTGATTACGTCTACACCCTCCTCCTGTTTTGCAGACCCTAGCCCAAGGTTCTTCCTCATTCTTACCGTTATACTCCCTACTCCCACTCTAAACAAAACTGGCAAGGAAACTGTACCCTTGCTTTTCTTCCTTGTCAGCATGATTTTACAATTTCTACAAAATGGAGTCAGGCCTACTTATGCTAAGCTAGCAAGGAGATTGCTTGTACAGTTACTCCATGGATCCATGGCCCTGTTCTGCAAGCCATTCTTCAACAATATCCATTACATTACATCAGGGCATAATACATATTTGTAAGGCCCATTAGTTTAAAAGTATAAATATTGTTTCAATGCTGAATAAAAGGAACTAGTTTAGGCTAACTATAATTTGAGTGGGATACAATATTTTCTGTGTCCTTTGTGGGCCTCCATTAGAAAATATTTTGTTATTTTACTTTACAAAAGGAAAAAAGATCCACCAGGTTTATTTTTCCTAGATTAAGGGATAATTTAAAATGTAATATTATTAGTACACAAAGTTTCTAAATATATGCATTTTTGTTGTTGTCTGTGAAGTGAATAATCCTATTTAGTATCATGGTAAATTTGCATAGCTGTCTAAACTGAGGATTACCTGGGAGGACTGCATTAAGTTGATTTTATTTTTAAGTTGTGTAAAGAGACATTAATTTGAAAAATACAGTCAGTCCTTTGGATGGAAGCATTCAGACTTGGCACCTGATTTCTGCTCTGAAATACTTACATTCAATTGCTATCTAAATACATTTTATGTTACACCTTACTTACATTTTTAATAATCTGTCTGTTTGATTGTGTAGGTTACACCCATCATCATAAGGTGTGAATGCTTAAAGAGTTTCTAGTCTCCACAAATCAACTGGGCAAAGGAAGGACCTAGCAGAAGATAAATCTTGTAATTTGAAATGCAGTGATTGTATTAGACACAATACATGGAGTTAAAATACAAAGCAGTATACTCAGTGATTCAGTGAAAGCAAAGTATAAGGGGACAGAGACAAATGAAACTCAAGTACAAATGAATATTTCTTGTATTCCTTGGAAGACCTCTCTTGAAGACTAAAGCTCCAGAGGGGGCAAATATCCTTTAGTACAAGCACTTTGCTTCGGTCTGTGTACATCTATAGCTGGTTGCTACTGATGTGTCAGACACCACAGGTAGCCATAAGAAGTCAGTGATAACTAGCTTTGCACATAATGTCTGGCACCTGGAAGAGAAAATGTTGACTGTAGGCATCAGGGATTGATTGATACCTGATCATGGCAGCTAGCTGCCTTTTTTATCAACAATATGGGAAGGGTATTGTTACAGCATCTGATGCTGTAGTCTAGAGCTTGAGACTGCAGGAAAACCATTATAGAATTAATTTTTACCTTTAAAATACAAGATAATTTGATAACTGGGTAGGTCAAGAAGGAGACACTTAAATCATATACAAACTAGCTCCTCAATGTCCCGTCAAACAAGAACCTTTTCTGTTTAGTAACTGTAAAGTGCTCAGATGGGTAAGCAATAAAGGTTGTTTGAAGAACTGATAAATACAAGAACTCGGGTACCAACAGACAGTTAAAAGAAGGCTGCAAGGTGTTGATCAGAAATTCTCTTTGCTCTTTCAATCACTGACAAAGTTTATAATGCCATCTGACTGCAGTGTGTGTACTCAGCAGGATTAATTCCTCTATAAACTCAGCTTAAAGAAATGCAATCAGAAGCAGTACCAGTATATAGTTAATTTGTCTTTATGAGGTCATAAATACAGATCATATTGTTGAATATCAACAATGAATCTTTCACAAAAGAGCAAGGAAAGAGGTTGCTATATGCAGGGGTTTACAAACAAAGCTGAGAGGAAAAATTCAATTTAAGAAATAGCTTGTAGTGTATTTATGTTACTTTACATCTTATTTTTTCTGTTCTGTTAAATTACAGGATTTGAACCAATGCAATTTATGCTGATGCTTGCCTTTCACTTGCAGAAGTCAATCTCCTTCCTCTCTTTCAACTCAGGAAGAAAGTACTTTATGTGAACAACTGCAATTCTTACTTTGCCACAATTAAAAACTTTATTTTTAATTTATTTATTCCCCCTCAAAATATCCCTGGGCTTTAAAATTATTTGAGAACTGAAAGTAAGGACATATTTCAACCCACAAACATTTTTTACTAACTCCCTGAATCTGAGCAACTTTCATAAAATTTTGGGTAAGTTGAAATGGGACTGCAGATTGGGATTTACATTTTATAGTGACCTTTGTGTTAAACCAGGCAGAATTAAAACCCCACATCAGACTCCAAGATCCAGTCTTTGAGTTTCTCAAGCCTCCATCTAAATGTCATGGTTTGAGGCCATGTCTTGTTTTCCCTTCATGATATAATACTGAGTAAAACTGATAACTCTAAATCATAACCTTTAGAACTACCTTCAGACTGGCAATGTCTGTTTAAAACTTATTAAAATCAAACCACCATAGTGACCACATCAGTGATGCTAAATGGCACCATAACATATGCCCAGTTGGTCAGAAATAGAAATTTGAAAGAAAGACTCAGTTATATTGATAAAAATGAAAGATAAAAAACAGATATGTGTGTCCTTAGTTGTGTACATTATGAAAACTTGTTTCAGGAAGCATTATTCACCTACACGTCTGATGATCAAACAACTCAGCACTGTCCTTGAAAGAGTTTTATTGCTTTTTGTTGTGTTTATTTAAACAGTATTTTCAGTGTCACTCACGCCTTGCTTTCCAAGCTGTAAGATGATTTCTACAATGTTTAGGTTACCAAAATATAGATATGAGAAAAATCAGGATCTTTTCTGTGGAATGAGTCTCATTTTTTTAATAGGTCAAATTTTATACAGAATGTTTAATATAAAACCAAAAGCAGTGTAAGTTTTTCACTGACTTAAAACTATATTAATCTTTGGAGGCAAGGCCCCAGACTCCTGTAATGCTGAGCATGCAGCTGTGGTTTAACAAACACATAATGAATGTTTATTCCTACCCAGCATAAACAAGGTCACTTCAAAATTAAATGTCTGAGGTAGATTTAACCCCCCACATAAATGAATTCTGAAAAATATTTGCCTTTCTGTGACAGAAGGATAGTACTGCATTAAAGAAATTAAATTTACAATCCTATTTAAAACTTTTAAAATCATAAACTCAGTAGAATTAAGAGTACAAGGTATTTCAAGCTGCCCTTGAAGAGTGTACACAAAATACAACTGATTACCTCTGCCTAGTTGGTGCTGCATTTGATTATTGTGAAGCTTAGAAATTGATAATGTGTCTCATCTTAGTCCCTGAGGAGTAGATTTATATCTGTCATTGGCATCCAGTTAATCAAGGTACAAAATTCTTGTTCTTACTAAAATTATTCCTGGAAAATCCTGTCCCTCACCATTGGAAATGGATGTGACATGGTAATTCCCAACAATCTGACAAAACCTCTGGATTAAGGAAGGTAAATGCAGGTGAGCAAAGAGCAGTGGACAAAGACGTACACAGAAGGATGGATTCAGGCTGCAAATTAGAACCAGGTGTTTATGGGTCCTGTGCTCTTAGTAGGCTCCTGAGGACTGTCCCAGTGAGATTATTCTGACCTAACAGCTTCACACCCACAGCACAGGCCAGCCAGACACCCCATATATATGCACTGCTTAGTAACAGCCTTGAGCATCTGCACTGAGGTCACTGCATCAGCCTGTAGAGCCGAGCAAATTTGTGAGCTCTGAAGTATGAATAGGAACATAAGTACCCATGGAAGCTTCAGAAGGTCTCCAGAAAAATACTCCACTGCCAGTGACAAGACCATGATGCTATCACCACAAGAAGTTCAGCTCTAAACAAGTGGCTCAGAGGTGTACCAATCTGTCTGTAGTAACAGGAGAACACAATTACATTGCTGGAGGCAAACCAATTTATTTTCGTTTTCTCAAGCCCATTCTGCTTGTACATTACCAGCACCAGAAACTGCACTGCTCTCCAGAGACTCAGCAACAGGCCATGACTCTTCAGATGTTAATAGTGCTGGAAACTTGTACATTTTTAAAAGGCAATCCCTCACGTCCAAGCCCTGAACCTTCTCCCAGAGCAAGTAGCCTATGCCAAACTTTTGCCAGTCGGCAGGAAGCAAGTTCAGCATCGTCAAGTCTATCATAAAAAAACCTTATCCAACAATAGCCCCACTCTTTTGTGATTGTGGCTAAGTACATGCAAATTAGTGGTGCTACTTTTCAAATGCACTGCTATATATACCGAAGCCTTGCATGTAACATCCCTGGCTATTTTGTGTCCCTCAGAAGAGCTCATGCTCCCTGTTATTTTTTGTAGTTGACTCCTGTATCAGCAGCCTTGGCAGAGCCATATGAAGATGTCTGCATGGGTCAGAGCTCTGATGCCTTCCATCCCAATCAGCCCGTGCTCTTGCCCATTAACAGTCATGTCATCAGTGTCCCAGCTCCTACCTGTCCTGGGCTGCCATGGTACTAAAGGCCATATTCTCATGCCTTTAGACCCTCAGCAGGTTCAGGCTGATCCTTGGCTTCTGCTATGTGACCACCAAGAATGCTTTGAGGGTCCTTTTGTATGTGGAAAGAAAAGCACTTCTTTAGATAAGAGGTTTGTACAAGAATCTATGTACCTCAACAAATGCCAAAGAAGCAAACAGGTCTCCTTCAATTACATCCAGGAGAAAAGTCACACCAAGGTGTGGGCTCAGGCTGCTGAATCTGCTCAGCTTCCATGAGCAGTAATAGGAGATGCATGGGTATGTAAAAGAAAAATATTTTTATTCTTGTTTTTCTTGGATATGTCATCTAAGTTTTAAAGGCAACTGTGTTATGCATCTTTTTTTCCCCCTCTGAGATATAACAGATAGAAGAAGAACTGAAAATATTTATCTGAAGTTTTTTCTATGTATTCTCATGGGCAAACTAAGATTTTCTTCCTCTATTTAGCAGTTGATTTTATTCACATTAATTTAACTGTTTCAGTATTTAATGCTTCTTAATTGTGTGAAAGCATTCTACTTGGAGGTACAACTATGTCTGAAAAATAAGATAAAAGCTAGGGAAAGTAAAACAAACCAACATTTGTTATGATAGTAGTCCCCAAAATGCTGGAACAAGTGTTCACAACCTTTTTTTCAAAGCATTACTAAATAGTAAGACCAGTGGAACAGTTTAATTTACTTCTTTTTTGTCTTCAAAGACTTCATTAGATAAGTAGACCATCTCTTTTCTTGAAATTTTAAAGAATTTTTATTCAGCTTTGTTATTTAGATTCAAGCGAAAAGATAACAGTTTCATTTAATCACTTCTTTTTAACAAGGTCATTTTTGCAGACAGCCACTGTAAATCATTGACTGCATCAGATTCATCTTATTCTTACGTACATGTATGCAGTCTTTGAATACAGACTCCTGAACATATGGGAGAGCTTTCTGTGTCTTTAACATGGTCTGCCAAACCACAGTACCACCATTGCACCACTGAACTTCTCCTAACATCAGCATTATCACATGGACATATTTGGCCTCTATTTTCACAGAAAATAGAATGTAATGAAGATGTTAATGATTAAGCAGCTGTAAATGGAAGGCAAATTACTAGCTCTGTTGCTGAATTACCTTACTTTAGAAGTAAAATCACTTCTCACCCTAGGTATTTGCAATTTAAACAGAAAAATATTTTTATTTCATTTCTCTCAAATGCCTGGGAGCAAAATGATATCTGTCATTTTCTCATCTCCAGTCATCACATGTTTGCCCTCTCACATCTGTGACAGCCAGCACTGTAGTCACAATGCCTTTTATTGATTTTATTTTTCTTCAGAAAAGTCTTAATATTTTTCAGAATTGTGGAAAATAGAACTTTTTGTCTATTCTTCTGCTCAGATACTAAGACAAAATTGGGATAGCTTACTTGGCTGATATAGATATATATCATAAAACCATGGGGATTTGGGCCTTATTTGTAGTCAGTTAAGATACTTTGAAAGGTCAAAGTAACACTTTCTTTGGTGTTTGATTCCCTAGTTTACCATCTCCAAAATTTCAGATAATGTTTCTAAGTAAAATCAAGTATGTCCCCAGTTCACCTGTAGACATACTTGAACTAAACTTCAAAGCTTCTGGGTGCTGGTGCAAAGTTATTTTTCTTAGTTGAAAGCTAAGCCTCAATTCAAGGAAGCAAGGAACCTTCATTTGAATATTTTGTTAGTCTGATCATCCACTAGATAAAATCTGCCATGTGGCTGAGAATATTTAGGCCCCTGTGCTCCTTGATTACCAGCTACTAGGATCTTAACACATCCCCAAAACTCTTGACAGTTTTGGAAATTATTCCAATAGGCTATGCCAGGTTGGAATGAGATTTCAGGAGCTAAAAAAGCAAGGCATAGCAATAGATTATCCATAACGTTTTAGTTTCTTCAATGTTAACTGTATGGAAGAAATACAGAAGCTCCCAAGGAGATAACAAGAGCCTGCAAATCTAAACGAAAATGTGAGTGAAAAAATCACCCCAGAAGCCTCTCCACTGAATCTATAGGCAAAACATTTTTGCAGCTATGGATAACCCAAACTAAAGTAGGTTCATGCTTCACTAACTCATAAAAAGTTCACATATGTGGAAACGTCTCTAAGCACATTCTGGTTAAATGAAAACCAACCTCCAGAACTTAAGGGAGCCACGTTTGTGGATCACAGAAAGACTTCAGTTCATGTTTTCCTATCAAACCAATACCATGAATCAGAACCAGAACTATGAATAAACTAGATTTTGAAAGCCTGTATAGTGTAAGTATATTTTTTCTTCACAAATCTGATATAATTTTCCTGCACTAACTTTTAGGACAAAGAATGATCTTATTTTGAACATTCACTGTTAACTGTCCATGTATGATTTTGTCACTTTCAGAAAGTACTACTTTCCATTTGAACAAGAAGCAGTATATTGAATAGAAATGCCTAAAGTACATCAGTGGGTCTATATATATTTTTTCCTAGATTTTAAAAATATAAGTAAGTTTCTTCTATAATTTCCACAAGTGTTAGAACAATGTAATAAAATCTGAGATCTATTGTTTGCTAGGAGTTCACAAAAGCAATTAGCATGAGCTAAGTCTGCAAAGGACTGTCAGAATGTCCCAAGAACAATAATGTAATTGCTAATATAGAATGGTATTAATAATAAATCCAGCACTATTTATCATAGCTCTCTAGGAAATAGATGTTGACAAACCAGTTTGGTTTCTTTTTTATAAGTATACTGGTTTAATAACTGTTTTGAATAACTAGTTATTTTTTTAAATATCCCAAAGTTTTATATGAAGCTTCTATGAACCTGAAAAACACTATAAGCATGTAAGAGTTCTGCAAGGCTGAGTTCTTGGCTGCATTCTATGAAACATTTTTATCAGTGCTTTAGTAGAAAACAAAAAAGTCATTATTAATGTTGCTTGTAGATGCCACAAGGATTAAATATTAAAAAAATCTTTAAAAGTATTAGAAGTACATAATGGGTAATCAGCTAAACATGAGCTCCTATTTCAAAAGAAGCCATGTATTCTTCTGTTAAATAAATATAATAAAATCTTATATTGAATCAAAAAAGTCATATCCCTGTTGTTCCTGGTAGCAATGCAAATGAATTACGTAGTGATGCAATTTGTTCTGGCATCCCCAGTTCCCAAAAAATGTTGATAAATTGAAGAGTACAAAGAAGATTTATGGAATGGCTTAAGTATTGTGAAATTACCCTAAGAGTAATTCTCTCCAAGAGCTCAAAGCTGCTTAGCTTCATAAAAAGAAGAGCAAGGGATATGTTGGTAGCTGCATGAAAAACAGGAAATTGATGAAAAAAGACTATTTAGTCAGATTGACAAATGCCGAAGATCCAAGCAATAGTTACAGGTGGAAAGAACAATCTAGATATATTATATAAAAAAATAAGATGCATACTACTAGCAGGGAAGGTGATCAATCCAAGCATCACTCAACCAAGGAGGTAGGAGGTCCCTTTTAAATAGATGTTTTTCAGTCCAAATCAAACATTTAAAAAAAAAAATAATTAAAATCTGTGTTCCTGCCTCCAAAAAATTAATTCAGGGAAAGCCTATAGTACATGAGTTAGAGGGCACTGATTGATCCTAGTGCTTCTTTGGTAGCTTAATAAAAATCTGCAATGAAAAGTTCAAGTACTATATGGGAAAATGCACTGTGAGCTCAGCAGTTCACAGTATCACAGTATCACAGTATCATTCTGGTTGGAAAAGACCTTCAAGATCATCGAGTCCAACCAGTACCCTAACTCTGCCACATCCACCACTAAACTCTGTCCCCTGGCACCACATCTGTCTTTTTAGATGTCTCCAGGGGTGGTGGCTTAAACACCTCCTCGGACAGCCTGGATCACCAAGTCCAACTTCCGCCCCAGAACAGGACAACCCCAAAGTTCACACCGTATCCCTGAGGGCACTATACACCACTTTAAAATACTGATGCAAATGGGTGGCAAAAGAGGAACTTCAGTGGTATTTTGAGGGAAGAAGACCTGATTTAGCTGAGTAGCATCACTAGGCAATTAACTTCTGAGGACTTATTCTTTGCTGAGTAGGGTTAAGAGAATATCTTGCACTACTACTTCTACCATTCCAGGCAGGCCAAGTGCAATTCAGCTGCTACAATGCACAAAGCCAACCTTTCTAATACTCAGTGCAGAAATTTCTCTAGACCTAGAACATAACAAAGTTACTAGATATTTTCTGCAAATGGTGTTGACACCTTTTCATTGTCTACTAAAGCACTCAAATTATTTTCAGTCTCAGTGGAATGAAATGAAGAATTTGAGAGGAAAAGCCTGTGCTGAAAATGAATCTCTGCAGTGGGGTTATTTTCCTGGTTTTAGGGCTCACTATCTCACCATTTGGGCTGGTGTCCTTTACAACTGCTGTTGTATTCCCGAACCCCAGGTACTCATAATTCATAGCGTTCACTGGAAAAATGGAAAAGTTGTATCTGAATTTCTGTAACTTTCTCTAACATGTCCAAAAAAAAGGAAGTTTTAGATTCTTGTATATATCAGGTAGTAATATACTAGAAATCAGCTTGAAGCTATTCAATTATTGGCTGCAAAGAAAGGAATACTGGGACCCAGCTTATGGTTCAGGTAACAGAATAAGTTCTGTGCAAAGTGCCATCTCACCTGGAAATATGTTTACCCTTTGCTCTGAAAAAAAAATTGTGGTTTTTTTTTTCTTATGAAGGCTGGAGATAAAGTTGTCAAAAATATCACTAATTGAAGATGGTCAACATTATCCCTTAAATGAGCTCCATCATCATGAAGGAAGTGTGCACATACAAATAAATGCACATCTATTCTTTTGTAAGTACAGAAATAGCTAACTGTTGATCTACAGTAGCCTCATCTTCAAATCTAATATCTTTCTTTGTGATTCCTTTCCATAGGGAAATATTTTTTTCATCACTCTCAGAATCTTATTTCAAAAGCTTTGCTAAGTAAACATTTATAGAACCAAAACTTTGAGAAGGAAAAAAATATTAAAGGTACAGGGCCATTAAAATTAGTTTAAAAGAAAGGCTTATGTTTTTGCCATGGCTCCAAAGTCTGGAACAGTATTCTAAGATCAGTGAAGAAAAGTGCATCAGCTCAGGATTTATTGTCTCAACATTTCTTTTTCTCCTTAAAATAAAAATCTTAGTGTTTTTCTAAAGTTTGTGCTGGGACAGAAAAAAAAAAGGGGGGGGGAGGGGCAAGGCAGGGGTGTGTGTTGAGATGGATTACTTCAATTTATTGCAACACTACAAATTGCTAATACCCCAGTATTTCAACTTTCTGTTAAATTCCAGAGCATTGTTTAGTCCTTTAGTTGATATAGAAGCCAGTGTATACCTGGATAGTGGTCATTTGCAGAGTGGAAAATGCGAACATTATTTTATTTTATTATTTTTTGTTTAATCTATGAGACCAAAACATTGCTTAAGATTCAATATGCCTTTAGAAATGTCATATCACTTACTGTACTAAACAACTTTCTTGCAATCTCTGCTGAGGAAGTTCAAACACGTGTGTTCCTTTCTGTGGAAAAGAAGTTTGACCATGCCCTCTGGGACCATGCTACTCCTTCAAAACTTTGTGTTTGGTATAGTTATGGCCCCAAACTACCAAAACTGGAAGTTTCCCAACTGGGCCTTCATAGAAAGTATATTCTTGTCAATACGCAGCGTAACAAATTATTGCAGCAAAAGCTTTTGTTTGGGGAGTTTTCAGTAATAACATATGTTTTGTGTAAATAAAACACATGGGGAATTATATACCTAAATATAAAATATAAATGTGTTTGGTTTTGTACAAACAAAAAATAATAACTCAAATAGGCCCAGTACAGTAAGACACTTAATGATATGTTTAACATCAGGCAAAATTGAGGATAATAACACTATAAGGATGCTCAAAGATTTTTATAGACTTTGATGAGTCAGGACTAAAGAGATTTTCAAACTTTCTTCAGACAATTCCTTTCTATCTCTTCACTTTAAGTAGTCTCAATGCATGTTCCACCTAACAGAGTATGTTGGTTTTTCTGTTGTGGGGGTTTTTTTAAACCACATTTCTGATTATTTTACTGGAAAGTTATGGTATAAATTATAATTTATTTTTTTAGGAAGGTTAAGTATGGAGATATTGAGCTTCCTAAGTTGCTGCTGGTAAAACTGTTGTGTGGAAACATTAGGTATGAAGCATCAAGGGAAGAAGATTACTGTTCTGACATGTAATAGACCACAACCTGCGTGAGCTCCATGTCAGCTTAGTGCCTCAGATCAGTTTCACTGTAGTGGCACCATCCCTCTTCAGAGGCTGGGGTGAACCCACTGTGGCTGGATCAAAGTAATTAATTACAGAATTGTGCTGGATTAAGTGACAAATAGTTGCAAAAATTGTAAATAGCTAGATTTTTTCATTGGTTATTTGGAAATCAGGTATATTAAAGGATGGATACAGTCACCCCAAGCAGTAGCTGATGAAATCCTAAAACTTTGCTGCCTTAATAGCGTTGCCTTTATAGGATTGGTAGTTGCCAGTTCTATTAATATAACACAAAAATAAAAATTTATTTTAAAGCAAAACTAAGTAATACAAGAAAGAGTTATTCTGCTCATGAACTGCCACAATATATTAATATGCTGATCATCATGTGAAATATAGCTACAGGGCATGTGGTATACAGAAGCCTTCTTTCCGTTGCTATTACTATTAAAAATTGTTCAAACATGCCATTACCCCTTTTCTCACACTTAGTATTTCATAAGCACAAAATTATTTTCAAGAATCAGAACACTGATTTTGTTCTTATGTTACTTCTGAAAAAGCCAGGTGTCCAGAATTGTCTTTGGGTTGACATCCTTCTTAGTATCTAAAATAGTATAGAAGTAAATAATTGCCCTCTTGTTATATACATCCTACTTAATATTTAAAGCCCACGAGCAGTGATGTGACTTTGAGCTGGCTGCAACCCACTGAGCCATGTAATGAATGAATCATTGATATTTCTGTTAATGACAGCCATGCATTAAAGATTAATCCACCAAGCCTTACATTGTCTGAAAGATGTCTGGTTCCCATCAGTGCTGGAGACAGGCCCTGCTGTAGCATCACTGAGGAGGTTGAGGCTGGTGCCCTGAGGCACTGACACAAAGTCCTGGGCCGTGGGCAGGTGGGGGAGGACCATGGGGCCAGGCAGAGATAGCCAGGCTTGTGGAAGCCCTCGGGGCCCTGATAAGAATTGCATATTTTACTTTTCAATTATAAATTAAATGTAGTATCCAAGATTGCCCCAGTACAGAAACTATGGAACTAAATTTGTCTTGAAAGTGGAAATACTGAAATCCCAGATGTCCCATCTCCCTATAATAGTTATGTTGCTGTCAAATGAAATTTATCTATGGATCACCCCACCCCTTCCCACACCCTCACCTTCCTTGAGCCCTGCAGCAGTATGACTGTCATGCAAAGGAGGAACACCAAAGCACCAGAGAGCAATTTGCAGCACTATAAATCAATTTGTAAAACCTTTAGGAATGTGTTAAGAAAATTATTTTTTTCCAGTGTTGTTGCTGTGGAGTCTTTGTTATTGTTTGCCTAAATGAATGCTTTTCTAAAATACAGAATTAATCTATATTTGTTATTTTATCTCATTGCAATTACCTGTACTCAGGGGTGCTTTACTTACATCACTCCTTATTATCACAAAAGTTCACCTTGCCCTTCATCTTCATCTTATTTGAAGTGTTACTTTTTGTACCTTTGAATAAAGAAAATCTTAGTTTAATGGCAGTTTGGCAGCTTTTTGTCCAACTGACAAATTCAAATCGATCAAATGTACATTAGAGCTTTTGACCCTGTATCATGTGGTGTCCTCTAGGGAATGCAGCTGGAATGAGCTATGATGTATGAAAACCACTGCATTTAGAACCTGATCATTCACACTAAACTTTCAGTTATCTCCTTTTATCTGCTTGAGTGGCTTCACTAGATTTAAAAGAGCTGTCTAGGACAACTATAATAGTTTCAGATCAAAATCCTTTAAGTTCTTTGGCACAGTCCTACTGTGTAGTTAAAACCCAGGCACTACGGGTGGAGTATTCAGATAATACTGGTCAGTCAGTACTACGGAAGTCCTGATTGTCTTCCAGAGAAAGAGCTTTTTTTAAAGGTAAAAAAATATAACACCCATTAAGAACAACAACAACAACAAAAGTAAGCAGCAGAGCAGAATTTATTATTTATTTGTTTGTTTAATAAAGTTGAACACTACACTAGTATAATGTCAGTCATGACATATAAAAGCGAAAAAAAGAATTTTCTCTTTACAATTATAACACCTGATTGATCCACTGCTTAGGCTGAAATTGATGGGGAGTATCTCCACTTGCATCAAACCATGTTCTGCTATTTAAAACAGGCATGGAAAGTGTTTAGTTGTAATGCTTTTCTGATGGTTTGTTACAAGGATCTTTTCACATTCACAGCTTTTTGGATTCCATGATATATAGCAATTGTTTGCATTCACCTTGAGCATGCAGCACTTTCTAACCACAGTGAAGTATAAGTCACATATAATTATTTTTTTTCCATGTAGATGCTTTCCTGTAGCCTATCCAGTTAAATTATAAGGTTTAGTATACGTATTCACTCTAGATTGCTATTTATGTTCAGCAAATAGTGTTGTTCTAGGATTCCACAGAGATTTCTTCTTCTAAAACATAAAATGTCCTTTGATACCTATATAATATGTGTTAACAATTTGACTTATTATTTATTAATAGTAATGGATGTATTCTTTGATTCTTTACATGGGACTTGAAATCTTCCTGATTTTTGGAGACTTGGTAATTTTTTCCAGAGTAGGAATTAAGAAGAAATTCTATATCAACATGCTGTGAATAAATGAGCTACGTGTTTTTCTCGATAAATCTGCAATTTGTCAAAGGTTTTCTGATAGAGAATATGGCTCTGCCATCTACAGCTCTGCACTTTACTGATTTGAACTCAATTATTATTTCTCTTTCATTGTAGTAACACTAACATCTGCATGGCATTTACAACTTCAGAGTACTTGATTTGAGGCAGCTTTGAAGATGACTCTATCAGTTGTCAGGGTTCTCCAGAGCAAAGTATTGTTCTCCAGCTACCTCATTTCTTCTTCTGCTCTCTCTGAAACATTAGTACTGGAGGAACATTGTATTAAGATAATAATTATGCCTAATGCACTGTCCTTCTCAAAAAGGTTTCCTGTAGTTGTAAATCTCATGTGATGTAGGTGCTGTGCATATGTTCCAGTTGCCAAGTAAATGAAGTTTGCCTTCCCTTGCATCCAGGTATTGAGAATATAATATCAAAAAGATCAAGAAAAGTCAGAGTGATTATTCAAAAAACAAAATTTAGGTGTGCATACCAACATTTCAAAGAACTAGGGTTCAGGAACTGGAAGGGTTGTTGCTCTTCACTTCAAAATAAGGCCTCAGATTTAGAACTGAACAGACGACCAAAATAAAAAATTTCAAAACTTTTTTGTATTTCCTTCTAATGCATGCATTTGTGCTGATAACTGCTTCTCCAGATTCTATTACCCATTTACCTACTATTTTGTTACCATGGGCTGAGCAGGCTGCAGTTTCAAAGAAGATATCACAATGAAATGAGAATCTAAGCTAATTCCTAGGAACATGCTTCCTTCTTGTTTTTGGTGGGGTTTCTTTGGTGTTTTCTTTGTTTCCTTTTTTGTTTGCTTTGTGTTTTTGTTGTTGTTGTTTGTTTGTTTTTGTTTTGCTGTTTACATTTTTAAATCAGAAAAGAAGGAGAAAAGAGACAGGGTTTGTTGTTTAAACTTGAACAAACTGGGACTAAGATGGAATATTAGATCTATATGTTAATTAAATTACTGTGTAGCTCAAACTGATTTTCTATGGAGGATTTTCAATTATGTTTGGGATGAATGTCAATTTAAAAGTACTGAACAAAAGGAACAATTAATGAGGACATTTCTGCACATAAACTGCTGAACAACTTTGAGACTATCTAGAACATTCTGTACTGGGACACAGGGGAAAGGGGGAACTGTGGAGAAAGCACAAAATTATTTAGGTTAGTAGGAATAAAGTATTTAAGCAACTTATTGCTCTCCTTTTTCACTTCATCCTCATTTAATTGTGGTTCTAAGACTCAGCTGTAGAATGCTGTAGGCATAGATGAGTTTAGGAAGTTGCAGTATTAGCACCGTTTGCATCAGGAGAGAACGATTTTTGCTTCCTACATGTAATAACCACACAATTCCTGATAGCAGGATTGTGTGCATTCAGGGTTCAGCACTGTTTTCCTCTGCAGCTTGGAGCAGGTCTGGTTTGGGTTGGGTTTTTTTTGCTATAAGGCAGGATAATGGTCTTGAAACATTTTTACTAGCTGATTAAGGTTTTCCTGTTTTGCTGGCACACCTGTCTTGCTGCAGATGCATTTTTTCAAAGCTGCTTAGTGTGCATCTGGTGCTCACTGAACTGTAACAAATTAACATTTTGGAATAGGAGCATCTACACAAGACATTCTTTGGATAGTATTTTTCTTTTGTCTTCACATACAAATGCCCTTAGGATCCTTAAGGTAATATTTTTTAAAACAACAAAGAGCAAGATTCAGAGAAATACTTAGGCAACAGGTGTGATGCATGAGTCTGACATGCCCCACAAGCCCGAGACTCAAGAAAGCCTGAAAACTCTCTGACTGTTACTGAAGTAGATCCTACGATGCTTTTGGGTCTCAAGAGAAAATGCTTTTCCTTCCCTTAATTCATCCAGTACTCCTTTACCAAATTAGTATAGACTGTAATAACAGTCATCTCTCAACTCCAAGTTGAACCTTGTTCTCCTTGTTCTCAAAATTCAAAGGATGAATTCTTAAAATATTCATTGACTTTTTAAAAACAAAAAGGATGCAAATTTTTTCAGTGACATGCATAAAAAAGAAGCTTTTCTTCACCACATGTCTTTGCTGGATATAAAAAGAAATGAAAATAGGCTCGCTAAAGGTCTCTATCTTCCAGTGGCCTCTATTCCTCAGTCTTTTACAAGAAATTCTGTCTCTGTTTTCTCCCTCCACCACCTCCCCTTTCTTTTAAGGCCTCTCAACAGCGTCGTTCTACAGAAATTTTGCAGGCTTTTCTTCAGGCAAAGCTCTCACTAACTTAAATGGATATCTACTCAAATATTACCTGATACATGGAATGATTAATAAACCAGTTCCCTATTATATTATTTTCATATCTTTCCCTTTATGATTGTAGTCTAGAATATTGCAATATTTTCAAAAGGATTAATCAAAATTATTCACTAAGAGACTTCTTTGTATCATTCATTATACTGTTTTTTCAAGTTGCTAATATGTTTATTGCAAGGCATTGTTTAATTTTCCTAAATAGCAAACACAAACTCTGAAAATCAAGTTTGTAATATATATTTATAAATTAAAATCACTTGCCAGAAATTATCTCCAATATTTGCTTAATGTTCATTTTTACTAGAATGTTTGCAGAATATAAAAGCAAAAAGGTGTATAAAGATTTTAGGCAAATAAATGTATAGTTATAACAAGCATTATTTTTTATTACAGTGCCATAGGAGTATCTAGTTGCAGTCTTCAAGGCTGGAGCTAAATTGAGGATGAAGTTATTGCTTCAAGGCAGAAATGTAATTATGGATCATTATGAGCCAGTGAAGCCTTTCCTACCCATGTCACAAAAGAATGTTTTCAAGAATCACAAGGAACAAACTAAAATATGCGTTCCTTTGTGTTTTGAGAGTAACTGGCAAGGGCCAAAGCTTTACTCTGAGTTCCACTAAATTAACAGAAGCCAGAAATTAACCTTACAGTTTTTTGAAAGATCCTGTGCACATGCTATACACTAAACACTTGATACCAAGCCAGGTGGTGTGGTCAATATGCCAGAGGGATGGGATGTCATCCAGAGGGACCTGGATGACAGTAGTGGTCCCAGGTGAACCTCAAGAGGTTCAACAATGCCAAGTGCAGGGTCCTGCACCTGGACCGGGGCAACCAGAGATATGAAAACAGTTGGGGGAAGACATGCTAGAGAGCAGCCCTGGGGAAAAAGACCTGGGGGTACTAGTGGATCAAAAGCTGGACATGAGTCACCAATGTGCAATTGCAGCCCAGAAGGCAACTGCATCCTGGACTGCATCAAAAGAATGTGGCCAGCAGATTGAGAGGGGTCATTCTGCCCCTCTACTCTGTGCTGGTGAGACCTCACCTGGAGTACTGCATCCAGCTCTGGAATTGCCAGCACAAGAAGGATGTGAACCTGTTGGAGGGTAACAAAAACAGCTGGAGCACTTCTCTTATGAAGACAGGCTAAGGGAGTTGCGGTTGTTCAGCCTGAAGAAGAGAAGGCTCTGGGGGGACCTTATAGCAACCTTCCAATACCTGAAAGGAGCCTATGAGAAGACTGGGGAAGAGCTGTTCACAAGGGCATGTAACGACAGGGCAAGGGGTAATGGCTTTGAGCTAGAGAAGGGTAGCTTTAGGTTGGACATTAGGAAAAAGTTATTTAATATGAGGGTAGTGGATCACTAGAGAGGGTTGCCTAGAGAGGTGGTGGAGGCCCCATCCCTGGAGACATTCAAGATCAGGCTTGATGGGTCTCTGAGCAATCCGTTCTAGTGTGAGATGTCCCTGGTTATTATAGGGGGGCTGGACTAGATGAACTTTATAGGTCCCTTCCAACCCAAGATATTCTATGATTCTAAACTTCTTTAAGAGTTCAGATTAAAATCTTGAAAGTAGATCCAATGTTATTATGGAGTTTTATCTGAAAGGAAGAAACAGCAAATATTAGAAGTTGTCTGTAGGTGCAAGGGATATGCACTCATGATCTGGAGTGCTTTGAATAAAACCTGATGCATTCTGAACAGCTGAGATGGATGCTGAATTCTTTGAAAACCATCAGAATAATAGAGGTTTCAGGTGGATATGAGATTTGACTGATACAATATGAAGAAACACTAAAACATGTTCCCAGACCACAAGGTAGTTAAAAATGGTTAAAAAATATAGAGTGCCATAGAATAGTTCAAGGGAGGGGGTTGGGGGAGGGAGTGGTGGGCCTCAAAAGATCATCTTCTCTAATCGCCAGTTGAGAAAAGGACTAAGTTCAATGCTAGACAAGGGATGTTATCTAAGTAAGCTGTGAGTGTCTCCAATCATGGAGATTACACAGCCTCTCTGGATGACCTACTCTAACGTGAATAGAATAGTAACAGTCTTCTGGTAAAAATTATTTTCTGAATATCTAATAATACTCCTACACTCATGATCATAGCAAATATAAAGTATTCCTCATAAAGACATATATGGTGTCTCGATTTGTGTAACATCCAATTTGAAAGACAATACGTGTCTAGAAATTTGACACAGATGATCCTTATGCACTTCTTGAATCCTATAGAACAATTTGCAAGTTGAACTTACGTTAGGATTTTGCAAATCAGTATGGTTTAATTTTACTTCTCAAGCATAAGTATTGCTAAATAACTTGACAAGATACAAACTAACAGGTTTTTAACCTGTCTGGATTTATAAAATCTACTCAAGTTATGCACATTACATTTGAAGCAATATTTTTCAGCTGCCTGGAAAAAAATTACCAGGAAAGTCAAAAGATTAATAAAAGTAGTAGTAGTAATAGTAGTAGCTAATCTCTAAAAAATTCTGCTTATTCTCTTAGAGTACTATATGTTAAGAACTACAGCATAATCAATTCTGACTGTATATCAGGATTAAAAAAACTTGTGATATATGGCCCCTTCATTGAAGAGAAATAGACTGGCACAGTTTTCCCAGCAGACAAAATTAAATGATGATGGGTGGTCTGTCAAGAAATGGCATTACATTAGCAGAATGAGAAATGATTCCAAACACAGAAATCTAATAACTGGAGAAAGAAATCATCAGCCATTGGAACAAGCTTGGCTTCCTATCAAGTTTTACATAACTTCAAACAAATTATCTTATGAAGGAGGTTGAATTTACAGATATATTTGAACACGAGGAGTCTTGGTTTTTAACATCACTTTACCCTTAAAAATTTTTTTCCCCAGAAGTGGCTTCAGTAACATCTGGAGATAACCTGGTGGAATAAAGTACTCTTCTAGCATATGAAATTATGTTAGGAACTGACTGGGTGTGCTAGCAGTAACAGGGAGATTTTCACTGTGTACTAGCAACACATTCATTGTGTATCACCTGTGAATAGTCTGTAGGGGGACTCCAGCATGGCTTTAAAACAGGAACAACAGAACACTCACGGTACAAATGCCTTTTACTTCATTCAGTTCAGGTAAGAAACTGAAGTACCTGATAATTATGTAAGTCACTAAAATATGCAGGAGAATCATCTTTCCATTAAAATTTCAGGGAAAGGTGCAAGTTGTCCCTTCTGGATCCCAAGAGAACAAATTTCCTTCTGATCTGCAGAGCAGTCTTCCACAGGGAAACAAATTCTGCCTCTTCATCTGGGAAAATAAGACACCTAACAGATACAATTACAACTCTGATTCTATGATCTGGTGCCAAAAGAGTAGATGCTGTGTTTTAAAGTTTGGAGCTTTAAAGGTTTGCAAGGCACAGAATCTGCTTATGTAACTTAGGTCATTGATCTGTGCCCTGTCCCTCTTTCCCACCCCCCTTTTATATCTAATGGTTTGAGTAACTGATTTCATGTTCATGTTGTTCTGAATACATTACTTTTTTTCTATATATTTCAACTATCATCCACTACAGTGTAAAAGAAGGAAAGAATTCTGAGTACGTGGAATAGGTATGAAACATCCAAGCATACTGGGAGGGCAGTAAGTAACCTTACTAGCACCACAGTGCGTTGCTGCCTATCATACACCTGGGCATTTTTGGAGAGAATTAGAAAAAACATGGGGAGTTGGTTCAAGACCATTCAAATCAGAAGTTATTATTAGAGAACTACTGGAAAAAAGTTTGATGAAATGTGGTAAAAAACAGGCAACTCAAGCAGTTCATAAGAGGAACGAAGATAAAATAGTTTTTTGGTCACGCAGACCAGATCAATAATGATCAGAGGCTATGGTGCTTGTTTCACAGTCTCTGACAGACAAATACAGTGTTTGACTCAGTTTTCAAAGCCTAAGCATGTAGAGCCAAAGAGCATCACTCCAAATAGTAATGGTGTTTTATGGAAGTTTTAGTGGAAAGATTTGGACTGACTAATATCAGAAATACAAATTTCCCTTTAAGTCAATATTTAAATATAACTGCATGGTCAGGCAAAGTTAATTTGCACAGCTAATTTGTCCCTCTCTGTATTGTACCTATCTTCTGAAGTTTTCATTATTTGTCATGGCTCACAAACATGTATGCTTGCACAGAAAAGAAACACAATTTTTACCTAATTACTGGGAGTATGAGAATAAATTCTGCCCAGAAGGGGCAATACCATAGCTGCATACAGATACAGTTCTGATTGATTAGCAAGGCTAGAAAACAACATGGAGCAATTAGTAATAGGATTTCAAGCTCGATTAGCTTTCTAAGAAATCTATCCCTCACTACCCATCACTAGCTTTTGATGATTTACAAGACTTGCCTCCCTTTTCTAAAACTATATGGCAAGAACAGAGCATAAATGCATATATATAAGAGATAATATTACTCTGCTTTCATTGGGTCTGGAATTGAGCAATATATTTTCAGTCTGGGTTTAACGATCCAAACAGCTTGACTTTCTATCCATTATGAGCTACTTATAGCAACATTTTCCATAAACCAGTAAGCTTTCAATCCAAAGTAAGATCATTTTCTTTCCTCATTATATTATTATTTTTGGAGGCCAAACTCTGATTTGTACTTTCAGTTTCAATGACAGTTTGTCAGAGAATAAGAGAACTCGGCCTTTTGAGAAAGTCAGTTGGAAATATGTAATGAAATTATTTTTTCACTGGAAATAATAAGACCAGATAATATGATAAATGGTGAGCTGTTATTTTTGGGGAATACATGGCACAGTATAATTGCACGCTACTCTCTATTTCCCTTCAGATCTCATTTCATTGACTTGATAACGCTTCATATTTTGAAAAATGTTAAAGTACGTGCTCTGAAATTCTTCTCATTACAGGAAAATACAGTTTTCTCTCAAAAAGGCCAAACTTCTGCAATTATGAGGTCACTGAGGAAGGAATTAACCAGCTGTTCATGGTATATTTCTGATTGAATCTCATTTATTCAACAAAGATTCAGGAGAAAATAAATACTGCAAATATATTACCAGAAAGTAGAATATATTTTCTAACTCCTATTCAGTAGATTAAAGTGTATTCATTTAGATACATTTTACAAATATCTTCAAATATCTTCAGTTCTGCTGCAGACTCCAGAAGATTTACCTTAGCAGAATGTTGATAAGGCTTTTATTGACCCCTTCAACGTCCATCAGTTTTGCATTGTTAGACATGCACGTGCTGGGCTGTGTGTTAGGGCAGTGGCCAGGTCGGTCTGCATCTTCTTCCACCTCTGTAATCCTTACTGCTGTTACGTTCAGCCCTGGTGGCATTTCGGTGGCATTTTTGTAGAATGTGATTATGCAACATGCAAACCTCAGTAAATGTAGCTCATTTTTCAAGCTAGTGTCTGAGGATCTCTTGAATCAGATAAGAAATTATTTGTATTATGGCTGAATTGTTTAGTCTTTATTTATTTAGCTAGGCAGAAGATATGGATTTGGCATCGCAACAATAACCACAGCTCCGCTGTGGGCCAGTTGCCACGTGGCAGTTGATGAAGACTTCCAGTTGTTGCTCTTTATTATGTTTGCACAAACTAGTTAAATGAATGTTAGTGTCAATTCACTGAAATACCAGATTATAATCAACTGAGCTAGAACAACAGGAAAAAGTTATTTCCCAAGAAAATGTGGGGAAAAAGTCTTATATGGGGAGAAATTGCAATCTCAAGTTGGTCTAGGATGAGGAAACAAGCATATATATTAGCTGAAGGCTCCTGATTACTGAACTAATCTGAAAGTTCAAGCTATTATCTTTTCTTAATTAGCATTTAACAACACATTTTAGCATAATGAGGATTTTGCAAAGTAATCTCAGTCAAAAGGAGGATTAGACAAGAGTAGAGAAAATAAGTCCCACTAGAAAACTTTCCATCCTTTTAACCACTTCTGTGTGCTTCATGCTTGTTACACTCTGGCTAAGAATTAAGCTGAATGTCAAATACAAACGTGAGAAATTATGGACTCATAATGCTCATATCACATCACCAGCATGGAACTTTGTCTTTTGAGTGACAGGCAGGAGCACCACTGATCATTTCTCACACAGTGTCATAAGTCATTATAATATGTGCTATTACAATGATTTAAACCCTGTAGGCATTTAAGGGACATCATATTTAATATTATCTACCTGAGCTAAACCATACTTCATGTTATTTTTGTGCTGCTTTACAAAATGAGGACGAGGTTTTGTTGTTTGTTTTTACATTGTTACCCTGCAGTGTGACAAAGTATCCCAGACAGAATTAGACCTTGAGTGTCTGAGTAGCTCAGTATGGCAAAGCAGCAATAAGCAAATTCAGAAATGTCCCTAGTCACATTCTGAAAGGCCAGGAATTAGCTGCATGTCACCACAAATGATCAAACAATTCAAAGGAAGAAATTTCTAAGTGTCATTTGACCACATTTTTTTTTCTTCTATAAATTACTATTATTATTTGTTAAGTAGATTATTTCAACATTAGCACTCTAAAAATAGCCCCACCCCCCTTTTCTGGAAGGCATTATTCTCCCTTATCATCTATGAACTCTTGATGACTAAAGACTCCAAACCTTCTATACATGTGTGTTTCATTCTGCCTACATGTTCTCCTTAATACCTTTTTAAACTGTTAACTTCATTTCAGTTTTATTTAATAAAGGAACATGCTTTCAAAGTTGTTTCTAAAGTTTCATAGAAACTTATGCCCAAGAAGACTATTCTATAAACATAATTTCTGAGGAAATAGCTAATATATTAATTCAAACCTTTTTAGACTCCACGGAATCTGTCTGGGAGATGGAGATGTTATAATTCTCCAGACAGGAAAAAAAAAAAATCATGGAACATGATGGAGGTGAGTTGCTGAAAATACAATATAGAGACCTGACTGATTATATTAAACAGAATCTAATGAAGAAGTACCTGGAAAGAGAAGTCAGACAGTCAGGCAAAATAATTAGTTCATAAGGAAGCAGAGTGCCTATAAAAAAATATGTTTTAACACTGGACTCAGTAGTTAGGTTAATGGTTGGACTCTATGATCTTAAAGATCTTCTCCAACCAGAACGATTCTGTGATTCTGTCAACCCACTCGGCTTTTCAAAAAGTCTAAAGACATAGCACAACTTCAAATAAATCCTCTTTGCTGTCTCCCTCTGGGGGGAGCAAGAGAAAGAACGGAGAACTGCCGGAGTTTCCCAAAATCTTTTATTGAAGCAGCTGTGCCCTGGTAGCTTGGGGTAAGAGAATTCTCCCATCTTGCCACAGAAGTGCTGCTGAGGCATTTGAGCAGCAAGTGGTTTTTAAGAAAAGAAAGCTGCTGCAGATTTCTTACCCTTAAAACATTTAGGTTATCCATGCTGGTTTGAAGAGCCCTGTGACACTCCCAGGCCCTACAGGAGTCGCTGTGCCAATCCATTCTGTGTCTTTAGAAAAATACTTTTCTCCAAATGTTCACTGTTGTTTTTGTCAGTAGAATCTTTGGGAGTAAAATTCAAAGCATAATGTACTGCACTGTAGGCAAAAAAAGAAGTACAAAGGCTGGGTGTATCAATAGGCTTTTAATGTTTGTAATTTTCTGTCCATGCTGAGAGGAAAACAGTAGAGACAGCACTTTTAAAATACGTGAAATTGTTAATGGGGTCTGTAGACAGGCTGGACTAGCTCAAGGCATTCCAAATAACATTTTCTGCAATGTCTTTTAAGATACTCAGACACAGACACATTACAAAGCACCGTGGCTTCAACTACAGGCAGTTTCTTATCCAGACTTAGAAAAGCAGTAACAAGGGAAGCTGATTGCCTATCCACATTTAGGTAGTTTCATTCAACTGTGCTGGAGACACCTGCCCACACTGTATGTGTCTCATAGCCTTTGTCAGCAATGAACCTCATGCTATTATTTTGAAGATAAAACACATGGATAAATACGAATGCCTTAAAAGCCTTAGTACAAGTGTAACTAACTTGTTAAATACTGGTTAAAGCTGGTGTCAAGAATAATTTGCATTGGAAATGGATTTTTTTTTATTTGTGCAGTTAAGTAGGGGATAAAGTTCTAAATTGTTCTAAAAGACAGCTGTTTCCATTTTAGCTGTTGTAGATGGATAATCATATGATCTTGTACACACAAACAGGTGGGACCATTAAATTCCTCCTTTCTCTGTTCGGATGCCTCCAGTTCTCCCCATGAACATAGCCAGTAAAAGCTGTACAAAGCTTTCTTAATGAAACCACAGGGAAACTGCTGGTCCATTTAGGATCTCAAAAGCAATTACAGTATCCTCTTTCAAGTAAATGAGGAACTTTCCAGTCATGGTTATGCCCAGCTCCTTTCTGAGACTTGCCATAGAGGGGGAAGAGGAAAGTTCTAAGAGGGGATGAGATTAGCTGGTGGCTTTTCAAACATGTCATGAGATTATTTTTCATCTGTCCAGTGCTTCCATTCTCCCAAGGTTGTGGTGTTACAAAGGATCTGAATCCTTTCAGGGCAGTCTTTGGAGAAACAAGACCCTATATTTCAGTTTGGTTTCAGGTTAATGTTTTTCTAAGTCACAAAACCAAATTAAATTAACATACCAGCAAGGCTTGTTGAAGAGATCTCACATAGTACAGGTGCAGATCTGCTTCTGGAGAGTCCAGCTGTTTACTTATAAATTCATGCTTCTCATAAAGACAGCTGAATCAATCAACTTCCATTGACTAAGAATATTATGCCTCAGTGCAGTTTTCCAGCAGCTTTGGAAAACCAACTTCATGGCTAAGCTAGCTAGCTCTCTTTTCAGTGGGAAGATTTTATAGCCGTAGGAAGGTCTTATTAAAAATATCTAATCAAATTGAAGTACCAAAAAATGCACACTATTAAAGCTGACCTGATTTATTCAGTCAGTTAATACAGAAAATAAGAGAGAGCTCTTGTGATTAAGTGTCTTCACATTCATCATGGCACTCCATGTCACAGGACATAATACAATATGCCCCATGGATGGCATATTTTGTACCATGAAGAAAAAAAAAGGGCAGCCATTTGCCTGTTTCCTGAAAAAAAAAAAAAAAAAAAGCCCCTCCAAAATCCAAGACAGATCAGAAAATGCAAACATATTTAATTAGTTGTATCCCCAAAACTCTTGTTTTCTTCACAAGGGAATTAAGTTAGAAAGACAAGAATGACTTGATGACTTGCATGCTAGCACAATGCTGACTCAGTAGAAGGCTAATAGATGAATGAATAAAAGCACTGAGTTTATCTGCCAAGGTCTGCAGCAGGTTTTGGTACCTCTAAGGTATATTTTATACATAGTTATTGAAGTATGTAGGTACCCTGGTGTTTAATACAAATTATTATTATTTTCTTTCATTTTTACTATTTACTATTTCGCTGTTTTAAAATGCTGACATGCAATGAGAGATAAACCCCAAAATTTAGATAGCTGTCTGTATAACCAAAATTAATCCCTCTGCTTATTAATTCATATTTAGTCCTTCTCTGTGGACACAGCCACAGTTTAATTTGACAATTAAACTCTTTAATACATTTTACTGACTGATCTCAAAGGGCTCAGCTGTTGCTGTGTTGTTTTAAAATGGCAGCTTTTTAAAAGTAAGTCAATAAATATCAAAGGTCTGAAATTATATTTACTGAGTTTTCCTTGTTATATTGTATAGGAATAAAGCAGTTATTTTAAAGTAATCATAGCATGGCTGACACTAAACCTGTCACAGAATTAAATGCGAATCCTCCCCCAACAGAACATGAAAATCATAGAAAGGGACAAAAAAGTGTTGAAAACTATGGTTCTGTCATGCACAATACACAAAAAAATGCATGCGTTCTGGCAATGTCTTAAAATTGGTGAAGTGGCTAGTCCTGATGAAGGATTTGATAGAAAGAAAAATAGTTATACATTTAAAAACTCGTAGGGCCTCAAGAACTGAAACTGGCAACAACAAAATAATGAAGAATTAATATTTAAAGATAGGAAAGAGGAAAACACAATGAAAGCATGACTTAAAATAATGGAAACCATGAACAAGTACCAAAAACAAGTAACAGGCACATAACTTGGAAGAATTTTTAACAAAGTGTCAGAAAAGCACGTATCCATTTATCATCAAGCTGGTAAGTGGATGTCAATAACTTCTATGGGTACATAGGATGGATCATAGTATGTGAACCACTGCCATGAAGTAAAATAAAATACGCTAGTGTTTGTAAGAAATATATGAACCAAAGCAGAGCCAGGCAGTTTCAGACCAAGGGTTCATTTAGCCCAATATTCAGTTTCCAACACTGATTATAAGCAAAAGTCTAGGTAGGAGTAAGACTAGGAAAAATATACATGAACTTTGCCTGTGTGTCCCCCTAGCCTCTGATTTTTTCCAAGCTGGTGGATAGGCTTAGTCATCCATTACGTAAATCACCAGGAAACTACAAAAGACATTCAGGTTAAAGCAGTTACTTAAGGAAAGAATTACTGATTCTGAATGATCATGCTATGCATTTAGCTAACCTATATCACCATATACTATCATTATTGCTATTTCCTGTCTGTCTTGCTCTGTATTCTTTGTGGTTCAAGGAAGTCTTTTTGCACCCTAGCCTCCTACTGATGTCAGCACAAGTTATCATTTAAATTAAAAGTATGTCAGCAGCTGAGTCAGCAGGCAGTCAGAAAGTGAAGAAAAGAATACAGGGTCATAAAAATTAAAGTGGAGAAAAGGAATGAAGGGGAGAGAGAGGGTAGAATGTAATGAGTCTTCAGTACTCTTCAAAGTTACGTATGAAAAATTTTCACATTTGTCCTGAAATAAATTTTTTCTTCCGTAAACCTGAAACATTTAAAACATAGAATCTCGATTAAAAGTTAATACCAATCAGTTAATGCCAATGAGCTTGAACTCATCATGACTCACTTTTAAAGGGATTGTGTTAGGAGTGAGGTAAGAAAAAAAAAGAAAGAAAAAAAAAAAGGTTGGAATCAGAGAATCTCTATGGTCTTCACCAATTAAGCTTATAGTCCACAGAGCCCAGCTGAGGAAGCCGAGTAGTAAAAAAGAAATAGTACTATCCTCAAATTACTGATGCAGTGATACAATGATAAATTTTACATCATCATACAGAGATAAAGTTTACCAGCAATTCTGACTACATCCAGCTGGAAGTCATTCCCTTCATCAGAGCACGCCACATAAAAACTCATTTAAATGTCTATGCATAATTTGCCATCTGAAAGTTTTAACCAGCTGCTCACAGATAACACTTATATTCTCTTACTTCAGTAATGCAAATGGGTTTTCTTCAGCTTTTTTGTCAAAGTTATTTAGGGAAATTCTGTCTGTTTTCCCCTTCTGATGTTGTAATTGTATTAGTTTGAAATGGTCATTGAAGCTTGCATTCGGAATACTCTCATACATTTAAAGCACAGTTCTTTCAGGATGATTTATCTCTAGCAGATGCTTTAATATAGACCTTTAGCCTTCCAGTCCATGAACAATTAGGATGCTGTTTTAACCAGGCTACAGAACCAGTCATTCAATCTGCAGTCCCATTAATTTGGGGGGGGACTTGCATGGGTATGGGTGTTTTTCTTTTTTCTATATGGTACAAAGAGTCTTTTTGAAAGAACATTCATAAAAGTGAAAGTGTAATATTGATTGTAACTTCAATGAATTTGTAATTGGCTGATTTTGGCAGTATTCAGCTATTCAGCAATGTGACTTAAGCCCTCACCTGAATTTATCTTCTCTCTGCACCTAACAATTTTTATTTAGAGACGGTGATGGAAGCCCAAGAAATAACAGAGCTGTGAAAAAAATAAGTACTAGGGCTATGCATAAGTTTTCAGAAGAAGAGAATACAAGGGAATATTCTGTCTCCTGCTCCAAAGCCATTTAGGGTTTTAACATTTATGTTATGCTTCATCACGTACATTAACATGTAAAAATGAGTTGCTTGTCTAAGCTGCTCCATCAAGAGTAATTTCTTTTGAAATCTTGCCCCTGAAAAATATTCTGTGATCTGATTATTTTTAGGCCATAGATCATAACCTGCCACCATCTGACAAATATGTTTTATAATATATATATCAATAGAACACAGCATTCAGATCAGATGTTCTACCAGAGGGTCTGAAAGGGCCTTGCAAACAGAAACTCAGCAAGCATCCTTATTTGAGTTAGCTGGGAGACTATTTTGTCTCAGCTGGAAGAGAAATATGGAGCAGTTACATTGCTAATGACTAGCAAACTACAGTGGTGTCATAATCAAGATTTCTTAATACCAGTCCTTGGATCCAACCGAATGGCTGCTTTTTTGGCTCTCATGGCCAAGAAAATCCAAATTTCATCCCAAGATTTTAGGGGAAAGAACATGTATCTTCAATAGATTTTTGTTCTCCTTCCTTTCTTTTTTAGAAAGAACTTGACTTCTGAAAGATTCCTGTGAATTGTTCTGTTGAAAAATAGAGAATTTTCTTACAAAGCACCGAGATCAAATACACTAGTACTATGATTCATTAAAATATGAACTCTCCATCACATCTCAGATCATACCTCTGATCCTCATCCTTCATCCTTTGCAGGAAATGGCCTAATCTTAGAATCACAGAACCATGGAATCATTGAATGGTTTGGGTTGGAACAGACCTTAAAGATTATCTAGTTCCAACCACACTGCCATGGGCAGGGACACCTCCCACTCAACCAGGTTGCTCAGTGCCCCATCCAACCTGGCCTTGAACACTTTCAGGGAGGGGGCACCCACAACTTCCCTAGGCAAACTGTTCCGGTGTCTCACTGCAAGAATTTCTTGCAAATATCTAATCTAAATCTGCCCTCTTTGAGCTTGAAGCCATTCCCTCTTGTCCTATCACTACATGACCTTGCAAAAATCCTTCCCCAGCTTTTCTGTAGGCCCCCTTCGGGTACTGGAAGGCCACTACAAGGTCTCCACAGACCTAAGTGCTTATAATAAATCTGGATTTTAAATTAAAATACATTAGTTGGGTCTAATTCTGCTGTCTCTGGAGAGAGCAAAAAAACAGCTGTTGATGATAATATAATGATCTGAACAACCCTGCATTTGAACTTTCTCCATTGTCATAAATACTTCTTTTGAAATACATTAAACTAAGCACCCAGAATGGGATCTGTTCTAAAACTAGGCAATGTTTTTCTGAAGCCTTTACATATTAATTAATGCAAGATTTTAGTAACTTATAAATCAGACATTTTTAAACCAAAAAGTTGCTTGAAGCTTAAGATCACATTTTAAAAGATATTTGGATGCCTGAAAGTGAAAATACTACCTAAAAGAACCTTTCATGGGGGTGTTCAGCAGTCAGTAAATTCAGAAAATCCCACCTAGCAATTATTTCCTTCTTTATCCGTGCTTAATTGTTTCTAAATACCTGTCTGTATGCATTTCATTAGAACTCATGCTCTTGACACGTTCTTACCAACGTGAAAATATAAGCGGAAAACAGAAACAGATAGTTAGGGGAGCAGAGAGGATGGAGGCTGATATAAGAATCTATTTTATACTGAAGATTGCTTGTAATTGTGTGAAGACTACTTAGTAATAGATCAAAGTTATCTTTTTATGATCTTCATGAAGCAATGGACAATCTGTACACTTTTTTCCACCTTTTATTTCGTCTACCACTGAACAGCTGTAGTGCATAGGGGCACTTACATTGCGAAGCTGGCTCAGGGTTCAGGCTCACATGCTAGCTCAAACTATGTTGAATGCATTCACTGTGTAAATCTTGGAGCCACCCAACTAGATCACCAACCTGTGAAACTCAAACAGGAGGAGAATAATGTGTGAATCCATCTAGACTCCCATGGTTTCAAAGTCACACAGTGCTATCAACTCCAGCCCTCTCTTGGACACAGTTCCAAAGAGAAGAGATAAAGTCTTATGTCTGTGAGTTGTCAACATATCAAAATTCTGTCTAGCAAGATTCCCTTCTCACTCCATCAGGGGACTCAGGGAGGGATTTCTCTTGTCATATGTTTAATAAAGTTCCATGAATGATTTCTCATATTTCTCAGGTCTATGAGAAACGGGATATTACATAGTATAGAAAAACCTCTCAGGTGACTTGGCTGATGTGTCTTGCTCACAAAGCTATGCTGATTGCTGGATTTAATATAAGGAGAATTTTTTTCCCTAATGAGATTGGCAAGACTCCCATACAGACTGGCACTATCTCTGCTCTATTCTGCCTCATGCAGCTTAACTTACCTAATCAATTATCTACAAAATACTGCAGGGCTCTCAGATGCTGGAAACTCTCTGGTCTGTTTGGTTTTTCCTAATCCTTATCTTACGGCATGGAATTGTTCTGACCCAGTGAAGACCCTGTTGGCCTTACTTCCTAGATTGGATGAACCCTTTAAAATACCTGTCACAGTTTAACTCAAGATTGGCAATTAAACCAATGACAACAATGCTCTTGATACCCTCCCCCACCCCAGTAGGGAAAGGAGAGAGAGATTTTTTGAATTGAAAACTAAACTAGACAGCTTTAATGGTTACAAGAAAATATGTACAAATGTTCACAAGTATGTGCAGGAATGTGCAAATCCCCTGTAACATCAGCCCACCCCCAGCAACTCCCACAGTACTCTCCTGAGCTGTGAGCAGTTCTGAAAAGTCATGGACTGGCCTGGAGATAGTGGCAGAGTGGACAAGAGCTGAAGGCAGAGATATAGGGGCCAGGAATGCACAGGCCCAGGAATCAGAGGAGATGGCTAGACAGAGTCCTCCCTGGATTCTAGCCATGAATGGAAGAGAAGGGAAGAAGAAGAACTTGACCTCCATGATCCCTGAATTTATATATGGGATGGAATAATCTCTTTGGTCAATTTTGCCATCTGTCTAGTACACTGCTCCCTACAGGAATTTTTTGCTCCTTCAGTGTTCAAAGCAGCAAATTCACCAAGTGGAGCAAAGTGTTCTTGGTCTCTCAGCAGTAACTATAAACATTCGGCCATTATCTGACCACCAACTGGAAAACTTGCTGCTGCTTTCAGCAAGTGTGCTGCTTAAAATAATTTCACTGAAGAAAATAATATCAGTAAAAAGAAAACTGACTTAATCCTGGCTCAAACCATGATATTCCACCGTTTATTCCAGACCATATATACTACTCGTAGGTTCTATGTTCTACTGACTGCCACATTAGGGATTCACCCCCAGAGTTAGATTTCCTTGAGGTACATATTGTACTTCACCATCCTCCATCATCACACATCGAGTATGTCCACGTCCCTGAGCAAAAGCAATGCCCCAAAGAGGTTTGCCTTTACCTGAAGCAGGAAAAACCCAAATGCTCTTCCCCAACAGATTCCTTTCACATACCACAGGGACTTTATCTCCATCTACTGTATGTAGAAGGTCTGATTGAGCAGGGCCAGTCTGATTGATGGATCCCCTGGTGTTAACTAACCAGGTGGCCTTTGCTAAATGTTTGCCCCAATTTTTGGATGTTCCACCACCCATTGCCTTCAGAGTAGCTTTCAACAGACTACTGTACTGTACAGTCTTCCCTGAGGCTGGTGCATGGTATGGGAAATGGTAAATCCATTTGATACCATGTTCTTTTGCCCAGTCAGTCATGAGATTGTTTTTGAAATGAGTCCCATTGTCTGACTCAATTCTCTCTGGAGTATTGTGCCTCCACAAATTTGTTTCTCAGGCCCCAGGATGGTTTTCCAGGCCTATTTGAGTGGGCTGGGCAGGAGGCACGGGATATGTTTCCAGCCATCCTGTACTTGTTTCCACCATTGTAAGCCCATAATGCTTCCCCTGGTGGATCTGAGGCAGTGTGATACAGTCAATTTGCCAAGCCTTCCCATACCTGAACTTTGACCTCCTCTCCTCATACCACAAAGGTTTCAACTGTTTAGCCTGTTTAATTGCAGCACACGTTTCACAGTCGTGGATAACCTGTGCAATAGTGTCCATGGTTAAGTCCACCCCTCGGTCACAAGCCCATCTGTATGTTGCATCTCTGCCCTGATGACCTGAAGTGTCATGGGCTCATCGAGCTAAAAAGAGTTCACTCTTATGTTCCCAGCCCAAGTCTATTTGGAACACTTGAGCAGCCTCATCTGCTCGTTGGTTGTGTTGATGTTCCTCAGTGGCTCAACTCAGAGGTATGTGTGCATCTACATGACCCACTTTTACAACCACTTTCTCTATCTGAGCTGCACTGTCTTTCCACAGCTCAGCAACCCAAATAGGTTTACCTTTTTGCTGCCAGTTGTTCTGCTGCCACTGCTTTAGCCAACCCCACAAGTAACTTTCTGCCATCCACAAGTCAGTGTAGCGATAGAGTCTTGGCCACCCTTCTCGTGCGGCAGTGTCCACAGACAGCTGGATGGCTTTTACCTCTGTGAATTGACTTGATTCACCTTCTCCTTCTTCCCCTTGCTTGTGCAACTAGTCATGTAGGACTCCACACGGCAGCTTTCCACCTTTGGTGGTTCTCAACGAAGTGACAGGAGCCATCAGTGAACAGAGCAAATTGTTTCTCAGTAGGTGATCATATGGTGGAGCTTCTTGAGCCTGTCTCACCGCTTCTTGTGGTGGCATTCCAAAGTGTGTGCCTTCTGGCCAGTTTGTAATCACTTCTACGATTCCTGAGCAATTAGGGCTTCCTAGTTGAGCCCACTGGGTAATTAAAGCAGTCCATTTACTCCAAGTAGCATCAGTGGCATGATGCATAGGAAAAACATTACTCTTGAACATCCAGCCCAGTACTGGCCATCGGGACACCAGGAGGACCTGAACTTCAGTGCCAATCGCTTCCAAAGTGGTTCTAACTCCTTCATATGTTGTAAGGATCTCCTTTTCAGTTGCTGTGTAGTTGGCCTCGGAACCTCTGTAGTTTCTACTGCAAAATCCCAGGGGTCGATCTCAAGTTTCCCCTGGTGCTTTCCGCCAGAAGCTACAGGTAGGACCATTGTACCTGGCTGGGTGTAGAGCACATTTTTCATATCTGGCCCTGTTCTAACTGGTCCAAGGGCTATTGCACCATCTTTTTAATATTTTCAAAAGCACTCTGTTGTTCAGGACCCCAATTAAAGTTGGGGAAAAAACCCAGGACAATTCTATATATATAACAAAAATTAGGCTTAATTATCTATTTGAAATATTTTATTCAGTACTAATATCTAGAAAGGAGCTGGAACAGGTTGCTTAGGAAGGCTGTAGAGTCTCCATCCTTGGAGATATTTAAAAGCCATCTGGACACAGTCCTGAGCAACTGGCTTTGGGTGGCTCTGCTTGAGGTGGGGGGAGGACTAGATGACCACTGGAGGTCCCTGCCAACCTCAAATATTCTGTGATTCTCAGTTTAAAAACACACTTCCTAAGTAAAGGATATGGCTTTAGCTTGTATCTTCAAAATTTTCATATTTTTAATTGTGATTTTATAGAACATTTTAGATGAAAGATTATAAGAATTTATTCCCACTGCTGAGAAGGAAAAAAAAAATCCAGTAATTAATTAAAAATTGGGACATTTTGGTGATTATGCTTCCTTAGGCTTTTGATTGCACATATCTTGTATATGTCAGATCACCATGTTACTTTAATAAAACCCCACTATTCAATTTGCTATGATTTTGTTTTTCCCAGAGGTAACTAAATATCCAGGCACACTAATTTTGCTGGTTTTTTCCTTTCTCCTTGATACAGACTAAAATCATAATTATTCTGTATGTCCTTGACAGACTATAGGGCTTTAAATTACTGTGCCTTTTTATTTTAATTCAAGTAAAGACCCATCTTATTGGGGTTTTTAAGAGTTATTATACTACATAATAGTACATTTTAAATTATTTAACATCTCATCCGATTTCTAAACTAGTGCTTCTTTCACTGCTGCTTGTCAGCACTGAAATGCCTTCAAATCAAGGCATGCTAAAGCTCCTCTCTTCCCACTTACGTTAAAACTTCAGAAAAAGTCAGGAGATGGGATTTTTCTGCCTCCTCCCCCTTTAGGCCACCCCAACCCAAAGCACGAATGCAGTCTATGCATCCCCAATTCTAGCATGAAACCATTATTCTGAAGAGGATTTAAAAGTCTTGATAAAATAGAACCATTCCTAAAATCATCATCACTGAATCTGAGTGAAATGTATAATCACAGCTTCCAACACAGTGAGTTTTCCTTGGCTATGGAGAATGCCACTGCTGTCAATCATTCCTATTCTCCTTTGGAAGAATGGAAACAGGACTAATTCCCTTTTGCTCTAGGCTAGGCACGTGCCTACAATACCTATACATGACCAATTTCTTTTTGTCACATTGACTACTTCTTCGACCATATGTTTCTAATGATTTTTAAAAAGTTGTGTACATTCTGACAGAGTGCATCTTAAAAATGAAATTAATATAAAAGGGAAAAGTGAGGTGGATGAAAGAACCAAACTAATAAATACAAGTCATAAATCCATTGCACAGAGAAACTGGTTTATTAAAATGACAAGAAATGCCCTTAGCTCACCTTTTAAAGTCTTTGCTATGGCTACTTGCACTTTAATACTGGTAAAACTATTTCAGGTATGATGTTAGACAAGTATGAACCTTAGCATAGATTCAGTCATTTTTTGATAGAAAGGTTTACAACTCTGAAGTATAAAAAATGTATATATATTTTACATGGCTATCTCTGCTATATCTCAGGTATGAATAGATATACTAGCAGTTGTATAGTAATAGCATATAGTGCTTTCACTGTGCCAGGCTACTTCAAACAGTACTCTTCTGTGACTAGAAAAGTTCTGGTTGAGTATGATTTGTTCCAATCCTGTGCTGTTCTTCTATATCTAAAATAATAATATTTAATTATAAAATTGCATTTTCAGCATAATAAATATAATAATTTGAGAGAGATGTAATTTATTTTTCTTCCCAACTCCTTGTTTCCATCCCCTCCTCACGCTTGAGAAATCATTTGGCTGAATATTAGAACAATGAAATATTATTTTGATTTCCTGAGAAAGGCAGTTATTTGGTGACAATCCCTTATAAATTTTGAATATAGCTGAGAACCTTAATTTTATAGGCTCAATCTGAAAGTGGATACTTTATGGATAATTCATAATGGGTTTAACCACGCAGAACTCTGTGCCATTAAATAGTTTCAGCTGCATTGCCAGTTGGCTGTGGTTGACACTCTAAGGGACCTCTAACGCACTTAGTATGTTGTCTGAAATATAATTTATTTTTGATGAATTAAAAGGAAACTTTAATAGTTTTCTCAATATACAACCCTGAGATGAAAGCCGTTATACTTACCAGATCATGAATGACGTTTCTTTGTCAAAAAGGCCATTACATTATCACAACAAGAAAAGTGAGAGGAAGGAAGAAAGAAGTGAGGAATCACATTGCTCTGACTGTCAGGAATTCATTATGCCTGCTGCTCCCACTAATTTCCGCAGAACCTGCACGTACTTTACGCTTCCAAAAAATAAGGCCGTTCGCCATTAAAAGCCCAAAGACACCATACACTGAAAAGGCATTTACTTCCCAGTTTTGCCTAAACTAATAAAAATGACCTTTCAAAACAGAGCTTGAAGGTCAGGCTTCTCGCTTTTGCAAGCTTGAGTAGAATTTTCCAATTTAATGGGATGATTTTCTGAAAAGTACTATTCTAGGAATTATGTCAATTCATCTTCCTATGTAGAGTATACAGGGCTTGATTAGAGGCAAGATCTGAGGACAGCAGCTCATCACCCATTACATTTATTGACGCAAACCTCCTAGAACCTGTTCATTCATCTCTTTTTTCTAAAATGTATTTGGGGGAAAAAATAAGAACTTACATTTTATGCATTAAATAAATATTTTAAGAAATTTTGAAAGATCTAGTGAGGAAGATCTAGAAATGCCTGGGGGTAAAGGGACATGCAGTAACATTTCCACTCTGCCTTACAAGGGGTCATTTTCTCTCTCAGGCCTTTTTCTACTCAGAATTTTAATGAAGAAAGCAAGTTGAAATTAATGGTATCTGAAACCCAAGAATCTGTACAGCATTATGGCAACACTACTATGAAGAAATCATGTAGGTGGAGGCAATTCCGTTACATTTTCTTTTGCATTAGAAATCACATTTGCACATAGCTCCAGAAATTCACGGTGCTGGACAGTAGGTTACAATTCAAACAGTGAAAAAAGGATCCTGACATGAAAGATAGATATGGGAAATGGGAAACCACAGAAGAAATCATAAACGGATTATTTCTGATATCTGAAACTTACGAACACCATCTAAATGTAAATATTAATTTCTTATCTTCATTAGCATAATCCAGCCCCCCCTAAAATACTTCTACGTTTCCTGAACTGCAAGTGGGACTTTCACTTTCCAAGGAACAATTATTTAAAAAAACAGGGTTTAGCTACAGAACAGAGTAGCTCATCCTTTCTGATTCCTAACATGAGTATTATGATATGTTGAAATTAAAGGAAACTAGAAAAAGTTAATAAAATTAATGTGCTTCCTGGTCCTAGATATCATTTATATTTGTATAACAACATTCCCAACTTGAGATCTTGTAGGAGAAGAAAGAGGAAACAAATATTTTGTCATGCACAAAAGGCAGAGTTGCATTTTTTTGCAAGCTAAACTTTATGTATCTGTCTTGGAGTGGACCATCATATGTGATAAAAAGAAACATCCATGAGGTGTAATAGTGCAAGATTTTGGTATAATTTACCATCTGATTGTGCGGACAAGGAGAGATAATTACTCAAATTTACTTCTTAGAATGCATTTAAGCTCAAAGCTTGAATGCAAAATGTTACAATATTCTGTTTAGCTGTGGATTTTGGGTTATCACTGGAGGCTGGTGGACAGGACAGCTTTTCTGATCTTGAGGGGCAACATGACCTATACATGGCCACACACCAGCGCTACATGGCTGAAGTGCTATCCTGTCCATGAACTTCTTCCTAGTGGGGCTGAGTTACAGCAAAGAAAAGCTCAGAGGAAGTCACAGTTCTGTGCTGAGGCAGCAAGTAACAGATTGGGACAGCTTGGCATCTGCTCCCACATATCATGCAGGTGGTGTGTCTTCAGGGCTGGACTTCATTCTCACAACACAAGCAGCTACTACTCATGGGCTTACACTTAAATCTTATTTCCAGATGACTTGTTACTGGAAACCCCATTTATGAAGACTTTTGGCAGTCTAATCTGACCTATAACATATTGGATACACAGCCATGAAGGTGTTAACAGTGGCAGCAGGCAACTAGTCCTCTCGTTTTGAACACTTTAAAGATGAAAAGCAGAACACATGTGATATGAATTCACTCCTAAGTGACCTTATTCTAGCACTAAGTTTCTTTTTATCACAGTTCCACAAAGCTTTATTCTGACAGAAAGTGTTTTATAAACAGTACAATGTTAACTGAAAGGAAGTGCATGTCCCTAGTGTCTTGCAGATATGTAACCTGCTGTAACCTGGTTTTGCAAACTTCTTGAACCAGGTACAGAAGCATGAATGACAGCTGCTTGCCTTTTTTTTTTTTTTTTTTTTTTTTTGTTAAGCAGTAGAGAAAGACTTTCCTTATCAAAGGTCTAACTTCAGGAGACATGGATTTTGGTATTATCTACACATTATGAAGATGTAAAAAAAATAGAATTACATTAAAAATATATATTTGATGGCATGGTAATCTATTTAGGCTGATGATTCTGGTCAAGAATTATGATATTTGGGAAGTACTTTTGGTTTCCCTTTTAATTTTTTTTAATCTAAGTACAGGAGGAAATGGGAATTAAGGTCTAAGTGTGAAGTGAAGAGTTGTCACAGGTAGAAAACCATGTGTTCTGGTTTAAATATTAAAGCTGAACCCCAAACAAACCAGAGGACAGAACTGCTCTCTGTTACCCCCCCTCCACAGGAAAGACAGAAAGGGGAATAGGAAAGAGAGACTTCAACTTTGGAAATTGAAACTAGAAACAAGTTTACTATAACACAAGGAAAAAGGATAAAACCAGGAGGGGGGGGGGGGGGGGAGGTGGAGAAGAATGGGTAAATATTTATATACAAATATACAAAACCAATCTCGATGATGGCAGGGATATGGGGAACGCAGGGCCGCTCCAGGAGAGGTCCACAGCTCCTCGCAGCACCCGATGTAGTTGGATTCTGGAGCGAGCACGTGGGAAGCTGAAGGAACCCAGCAGCACACTCGGCAGGGGAAGAGGAACAGGAGGAAGGAGAGAGCAGCTTCCGGCTCTCCTGGCTTTTATAGATTGTGACAGGAAGTGGGGGGGAATGCTGGCCCCTTCCAATCTTTCAGGGTGCTAAGAACCCTCTCTGATAGATGTCCAACACTGTGCCGGAGTCTCCCAAACCATAACACCATGCATGGGAAATGAATGGAGCTGGAGTCAGCCGGAGAGGCTCAAATTCAAAGGGATTCTGAAGGATTAAATAAGAAAGAGCAGGGGGAGAAGACAGCAAAACTCAGAGAGAAGAGAACTAATAAGATGTTATGGTTTGAGGGACCAAGACCAAGTGCGGGGTTCTGCACTTTGGCCACAATAACCCCATAAAACGCTACAGGCTGGGGGAAGAGTGGCTGGAGAGCGGCCGGCAGAGAGGGACCTGGGAGTACTGGTGGACAGCTGGTTGAACATGAGCCAGCAGTGTGCCCAGGTGGCCTGGAAGGCCAATGGCATCCTGGCTTGTATCAGGAATAGTGTGGCCAGCAGGAGTAGGGATGTGATTCTCCCCCTGTACACAGCACTGGTGAGGCCTCACCTTGAGTACTGTGTACAGTTCTGGGCCCCTCACTTCAAGAAGGACGTTGAGGTGCTGGAGTGGGTCCAGAGGAGAGCAACGAGGATGGTGAAGGGACCAGAGGGAAAGTCCTGTAGGGAGAGGCTGAGGGAGCTGGGGTTGTTTAGCCTGGAGAAGAGGAGACTCAGGGGGGACCTTATCACTCTCTTTAACTACCAGAAGGGAGGTTGTAGTCAGGTGGGGGCTGGGCTCTTCTTGCAGGCAACTAGTGACAAGACAAGAGGACACAGCCTGAAGCTGCTCCAGGGGAGGTTTAGGTTGAATATTAGGAAGCACTTCCTCACAGAGAGGGTGATTAGACATTGGAATGGACTTCCCAGAGAAGTGGTGGAAGTACCGTCCCTGGATGTGTTCAAGGAAAGGCTGGATGTGGCACTTAGTGCCATGGTCTAGCTGATGTGGTGGTGTTAGGTCACAGGCTGGACTTGATGATCTTAAAGGTCTTTTCCAGCCTTGGTGATTCTGTGATTCTGTGAGGGGTCCCAAGCTGATTTTATGGTACTGGTATGAGGACCTTGAGAGAGGGTCTTTAAGACCCTGAGGGGGCAGAATAGAAAGGGACCAGTGTTCCTTCCCACTTCCTCCATACTCTTATTAGAAAAGCCAGGAGGACTGGAAGTCTTCCCCTTCCTGCTCCCTTTTTCCTTGCTGCTTTGCTGCACTTGGAGTTCTTGGAGAGAGGCTCCTGCTTCCATCAGCTCACCATGTGCTCTGCAGGATCCAAATCCATCAGGTGCTGGGAAGAACCGTGGGCCCCTTTCCTGAGTTGGCCCTGCCACAAGAGACCCTTGGACACTTGTCCCTATGATCACAGAGATCAGGTTTTGTACATATATGTATATATTTGTTCGTCATCCCATGTGTTACTGCCCTTTCCGTGTTCCAGTAAATCTTAAAATTGTTTTGTTTTCCAACCTTGAAGTCTCTCTTCCTTATTCTCCTTTTATCATCCCTTGGGAGGGTGGAGGGGGTGAGAGAGAGCAATTCTGTCCTCTGTTTTTTGGTTTACCCTGACCACTAAACTCACACAGAAGAGCTGCACGTGAAGAAAGAATAGTCAGGGAGATGGTAACACATGCAAGGAATGGGAGAGAGGGTGAGAAAAGTAAAGAGTCATCTTTATTAGACATGTAATTTTCTTGAGGAAGGAAGATGTAATAAAAGAAGAGAATAGGAGTAACAAAAATATAAAAGGCTTTATTGTTTTTCCACAACAGCAGTGGACCAGACTTGGTGGTCAGTCACATCTCTTTGTCCCTACTCAATTAAAACTGAGGAACAGGCAAATACCTTTTTCCCCAGATGCCATGAACCAAAGTGGCAAAGCCCATCCCCCTTGGCTCTTCTGGAATAAACACCAAAAGTCTCGCCTTCAGGAAACTGAGATTTCCATCCTCTTCTTTCAGTTTTACCTGTCTACAGGTCAATTTTTATGCAGTGTCTTTCCATTATCGTGCCTGGAACACCCTAGTTGTTCATAACCAGTGGTTGATAGGTTAGAGCTCAGGAGGCCAGGTTTTCAACACAACCTCTTGTTTAGGGGGTCATAATTTTCCACCACCAGAGGCCTAATTTTCGAACTGCTTTGTAAATAAATTATAACATAGAATAAATAATCCCAAACCCATATTTTACTGTTATTGCCAGCTTTTATTGTTTTGGGCAAAACAGACCTAATAATAAGCGTGACAGAAGGTAGAACCAGAAAGGCAGCTTTTGTTTATAAGCACAGGAGAAATATTTGTCTGCAAAGAAATTGGAACATAAGGGAAGCAATTAATTTTAAATTAGAATAAATGTTTTACCTAAGAAAGGGGATATGAAGCATAAACTTTTCACAGTTTTTTTCTGTTAGCAAATGTTTCTTGAGGGATTCTTAGTACAGACTGTGTACCATCAAGAATGTTTTATGTAGTGCGATGAGAGCTCAGAAGACAATTGATGAGGATATTTTTTGGTCACTGTTTTGATTCAGATCAAACTTTACATAATGTTTATCCCACACCTTAATAAGGAAATTCTAGTTGTCTGCAGATCTTTTCTCAGGGTGGGAAACACTAAAACATTTACAGCTAACTCTCATAAATCAAGTGAATGGGTTTCATTGTTTCTTTTTTTATTTGTTTGGTTTGTTTTTTTGGTATCTACATTCTCTCTAAGAAATAACACTCTCAGGTATTATAAGATTTCTTAGCAACCTGTGGAACACTATGCAAACACCAAGCCTAGGCACAGAAGAGCATCATTGCCAATAATAATGAGGACTGTGACTAACTCAGCAATGAATGATTACTGGAAAAATGGAGAGCATGCTGGATTAACACTTCCCTGCCACCATTCCAGCAAGCTCATCTGTGTGACAGTCGCTTGCATCAAAGCTATTTCAGAGTCTGGACTTTACCAGTATTAAAGGATTGCTTTCCCATTAGGTCTGGATATGCTCAGTAGAACAGTTTCTTCATTGTGTCAAAACCGTTTCTATCAACATTAAGAGGGCACGTTTTTAAAGTTCTAAGGCTTTGCAAATTGTTTTGTAGTCAGGGCAGGTATCACAGTATCTCACAACAATGCAGCAAAGGATCTCATTTCAAAGCCATCTCTTATAGGCTCCCCCTTTTTGGATTACAGTGCAAGAGTAACTACTGACATTATGCAGTCTGTCTTTCTTTGAGGGATAAAAGCAGATTTTTTGCATCAGGTAGTGATGAGCCTGCATTAGAATTTTCCTTATTCCCATTGCCCATTAGCTTGTACAGTGCTATTTTCAGCAGAAAAATATCACTATTTCAGACAGGTACTGCTAAAATTAGGCAGAACTGCTTGCTCATGATAGTCACTGGTTCCCACCTCTTCTGATATGTATGTGCAAAGTATTAGTTTTGAAGTACAAAATGTACAGTCCATGTTTAGGTTTTGGTGCTCCGTATGCTTATGCATATATAATGACAAATAAGTGTGCTTCGAGTTCTGATTCTTCAGTTTGATGAATACATGACAAGAACAGATAGGAAAAGTATGTTACATTATGGCTGAGACATTTTTTGGTCACTCATACTCAAGAAAATTGAACTCAAGACTGAAGAGATTCAGGAATATTAGATGTACAAGGGAACAGAGAGATTATTTTAGCCAAGGACATAGGGTGAGATTCAGCCTAGCAAAAGGAAAACCGAGTGTGGAAACAGACATGAAATGCATATGTTTATGGAGAAACACTAGGGATGGAGAAGAATCATTTAAGTTCTCATAGAAATGGTAATAAACTGACATCAAATATGTATAAATTGGAAATTAGAAAAAAGCATTCTCCAGTTAGAAATGAACTTGGAAAAGAGGATGGGAAATGAATGAGCAAACAGCAGAGGAGGATACCGATCGAGATAAGGCAAAAAAAAGCAAATTTTTAATTTTTTTATTTTTTTTTTTAATTATTTCTTGCCTGAGAACATGGTGTTAATTTTAAAATAATTTTGACCTGGAAAAAAATCCAACAGATCCAGAGATGGAGTGTAGATGACATTGAACCAAGGAAGAAATTACTGCTTGGTGATCTAAAAAGAAGTAAAGTTATGTTAATATCTGGCCTCAAGAAATATGTGTTCAAAGGATGAGAGCTGTTTACATTTATAAGGAGAATGATTTATGTATGTGTCAGTACTGCACTGTTCTATTGTATTGTTGTATATGGATTCCTGTTGATGTTCTGCCCATCTGGAGACGTGGTTGTAGAGAAGACGGAGGGTCATCCACCAGCTGGGAATACATGGATCAGCAGAAGCATGTATTCATTCTTCTAAAATAATAATCATATTTTCTTTGAGGAACTTTAAAAAGGAAACTTGGCAAGCTGTAGCACAGAAGATACTATCAGGTGAGCAGGACTTAAGTTACTCACTTCCATGAGAACTAAACTGCCACAAACATTGAAACATTTTCCTGTGATAAGAGCAAAGCCACAGATGAAGTGTCTCCCATCCCTGTTCTCCACTTTTCCACCTCTGTTCTTTTCCCTTCATAATCGGTCCATTGAGCAAATTACATCCTGAGAATAATGCTATAGAGCCTGAGATGCTCGTTTTTTTCTCCAAAAAAACAAGCAAAAAAACCCAAAACCAAAACAATCTAAAGGCTAAACTGCACACGCTTGTTTTTCTTTTTAATTCCAAGTTAGTTAAGTGTATTATACATTCTAAGGCAAGGTGACTCTATCAGGATTTCCCACATGGCTCTTTGTTTTTATAGCAGAATCATTTAAAAATCCAAACACATAATCCATTACTGCTGACTACTTAATGGAGAAGGAGGTGTTTTGTTTTCTTTGGTCTTTAAAAAAACCCACAACAACCACAACAAAAAAAACCCTCAAAAATTCAGTGAAAAGGATCTCTGTTTGTCATATCAGATGGGTATGTTACATTAATGAAGATTCCATTATGACCTTATTAATTATGAGAACACTCACACATATTATTAAAATAGAGATGAGAATTTGGAAAGCAGTCAACAAATCACATTTAATGGCTGTTTTAAAGTTTCTCTCCTACACATCCAAGCTAATTAAAACCTACAAATATAAGAGCAAAACAGTGATAATATTGGTTTGGGACTCTGCTGGTGAGATTAAAGGGTCTACCATATGTGGACTACCCTTCAGGTATTAAACTAGAGGCAGTCTTTCAAACCAATGCTGATGATAAGCCTTCAAGTGAGTGAGACAATGCTGGAATAAAGATCAATGTGCCCCAAAGGACCATGACAGTATATGATGTCTGAAGGCCTAAAAGCTAATGAAAGATAAACTCTCAACAGAGAAACTGTCAAAGAATGTGAAAGTTATAAAGAAAAAGCCAAGGCAGGAAGAGAGCGTATTCTGCAATAATAGTCCATGAGAGTAAGACTGAAAGAATGATCCTACCTGATCTTCTTAAAAGTGTGTCCCTTAGAACCGGTCTTTAAAAACAAGGAGCTTTATTCTGAGTTTCCAGTGGATTATGGAAAAATCACTAAAAGTATCTTTTACACTTCATAATGCATTTCATACATAGATCAGAGGTTCTTATTTAGCCACCGCACATATCACAGTATGTCCATTTCTGAATTTAGAATAATCTGGGTGAGTCTCAGAGCATTTGGGTTATGCACCACATGTTACATTTGGCTGAGTGTTAGCTGTGATTCACCTTATTCCTGGTTTTCACTCACTGAATACCTAAACTCCCTACAGCCAAACAAAACAACAAACAAGACCCAAACAGTAGTCTTTCTACTATATATTTTCATAGGGAGAAGAGCTCAGATGCCCTGAGGAGACATATATATGTTCTTTTTTCTGTCTAGGATGATCATAGTCATTATTTTTACCAATACATCCTTTACATTATAAGCACATAGAAAAAAATAGAAAAAAATGGGATAACTAGACCTCAATCACATATGCCAACAGCTCGACAGAGAAAGGACATTAATCTGGACCTTGTAGCACTACTGAATGCTCTTAGAAAATTCCCCAAGGTGGATGACATAATTAGCCTGTAAATTCAGAATTGCTGGCACATCCAAAATGTGTACATGCCAAGATTTTCAAACACATGCAATTACCACCACAGATACCACCATGTACCTAAAAGAATTTTTAAAAATCAGCCTAAGCATGTTAGATACCCAACTCCTGCTAATTTTTTTGCATTACCTTTTACTTCTGAATTCTATGTGAAACATACACTAAGTGCTCCATTAAACATAAGCAAGAATTACAGACTTAGCTGGTATAAATGACCTCCTTAAAATATGCTTGAAAACAATCAGCCTGCACTCTACAAACATTTCCATTCTCTTCTTTTATACCTAACTAGACCAAATAGTGTTTTTAAGGAAGATTATCCTCTCCCTTACGAATCTCAAATGAGAATCCGGCAATCAGCAACCAGTAAACTAGAAAGTTATTGTATGGCAACAAAGTTAATTCAGAGGTCTCTGTTGGGAAAAATATCCCTTTCATCACTTCTATCCTCTGTGATTGATTTTAATTATCAGTTTGGTCAAAAATATATTGGTGGGAGGGTCAGAGCTTGCAAAGATTTACCCCATTGCTTTCAAGCTAATGGGACACAGCTGCAAAGTAAATAAAAGCAGAGTAATTAAACTTTTGTCTCCTTGGTTCCTTTCTTCCAAATATCATAGATACTATTTTTGTATTAATGGAGAACAAAATAATTAAATTATTATTTTTAGCCCTAAGAAGTACAGGTTTAGAGATCCATCTCATCTGCATCTCCAATAGAAGTGCCATTCCAATTCCAATTCATGGGGCCCTCATGGTCTGATAAATCAGCCCCATTTGGGTCAGTGACAAAAGATTCAAGCTAGAGATTAGAAGACAGAGAAACCAGCTCTAGGCTTAGCGTTTACAGCACTTGATCTTAGTTTTTCTTTAACTTTAATTTCATAGTAGTTTACTTTGCTAAAGCATTTACTCTAAGCCATATTTTCTCAGTTCAGAGGACTATGGTCAAACAAATTAACACTTTTACACTTTTAGCTAGTAGTATATACTCAACATTTTATAAATTCAGTATATAAATGAAAGTAGTATGTTGATTCATTTCTTCATTTAAATTATTTTCATAGTGTACTATGGCAAAGAGTCTAACTTGCTTACATTAGTTGTCTACCATTTAAATATTGGTTACTTCAATCAGAAGTATTAAAATATGACATTTTTGTCAATGAAGATAAAATATCTAAAAATTATTTAACTTACATTCACTAAGTATGCTTTTTAAAACAAATATCTTCTTTCAAATGAAGTGGACCTTTATAACAGCATCATGTTATACTCCAGAGACAAATGCAGAAAACACAAACCACCTTGCAAGTACAAGAACATCTCTCATTCCAGTTCTGCCATGCTCATGGTGAAATTCATCCCAACACAATTTACTAGCTATCTAACAAACCCTTTAGAGAAAGAAGTGAATGAAAATAAAGAAATCATTGTTTCTTTACATCTTCATCTTTTTTTAATTTATCTTAATTAAAATTTGTCTGAGCAGGGATAGTTTGCCATATGAAAGCAAATCTGATAGGCAGTAATGATCTCTGTTCATACTAAAGCAGCCCTAAAGGTTTTAGATAGAACTGGGTCAAAATCATATCCAGAATTATAACTGTGATTTTACATCCTGATCACCAGTTTTGCAGAGAATGCATGTTCACCTTAACAGTCCTAAATGCAGACAAAAGCAGGCTAAGTGCTTATTTTTCTAAATGTCTAAACAAGAAATTAAGGGGCAAAGAATGAGAAAATGAAGCTGTGTTTGGTAATGACAAAAACCTACATCAACCCAAATGGAGATCATAACATTCCTACCTCATCCAAGCTGTTTTCATGTTGCCTGTACTATACTTATGAGACAAAAATGCTATAGGGATACCTGCAAATATAAAAAGTAGAGACACCTGTCAAAGTTCAGCCTGTATATTTCTGTGGAATTGAGATTCACAAATTATTTTGGATTCTTGGAGTATTCTATTCTATTCTATTCTATTCTATTCTATTCTATTCTATTCTATTCTATTCTATTCTATTCTATTCTATTCTATTCTATTCAGAGAGAGGAGTAGGGAAGGGCTTTGGTTAGCTTTAGTATGGGGCAGATGAGAAGCTTGCAAAGAAGCGGCAGGTTTTGTTTTGAATATCTGGGGCGGGGGGGGGGTGTCAGCATTTTTTTTTTTAACCCAGTTTTTAAGGTCTCTTTTGGCCACAAAGTGCTGTGTAAGTGGGTGGAAATGGAAAATTGTCACTAGATCATATTCAGCACTCATTAGAAAAACTGACATTTTCTTGCAGAAGAGAAGCTTCTATGGTGTAACTTTTATTTAACCCCATGCTTACCCTCTCGTCTCCCCTCCCAAGACACGAGTCTCAATAACATTTTTGCCTCCATTTGTGTCAAATTTAAAAAGGAAAATGAGATCTTAAGAAGACCAGTTTTAAAATAGCTGCGAGTCATAACTTTTAAATGTTGGAACTTACTGTGCAATGCTCCAGATGTCTTAAGTGAATAGTCCAAATGACTCAATACTAGGAACATTTCCAATATAAACCTTCAATGCATTCTAGGTGAGATGATTTGCAATTAAAACCCAGAGGATGCTAGTTAAATTTTAAAGGGGTTCCCTACTTTCTATCGGAATAAGATTGACATACTTGTTTAATAGTTTTCCAAGCTTCAGTAATTGCATTTTTCAGGTCGCAATCTATTATTTTAGCATTTTCATTCTTGAAAATCCTTTGTGTTTTCTTGTTTAGAAAATCTGGTGAAATAACAGTCTTGAGAGTTTTGTTATGCCTTAATTCACCACAACCCTCTAGTTTGGTTTGGGTTTTTTTGCCTTCTTTTTCCCCCTTTGTTTAGAAGTAGCTGGCTAGGTCCTTAAAATACAAGTAAAATCCAAGGCTGAGAGTAATTCTAGAGTGTCTTTTCACCATAACTTATCATACAAAATAAACATCAGGTCTTATATGCTCTCCTTTGTCAGGAAGAATGTTGCTTCTGCACTTAATCATAGAATCATAAAATGGTTTGGGTTGGAAGGGACCTTAAAAATTGTCTAGTTCCAAACCCTCTGCATGGGCAGGGACACCTCCCACTAGACCAGGTTGCTCAGAGCCCCATCAAACTGCCCTTGAACACTTCCAGGGAGGGGACATCCACAGCTTCTCTGGGCAACCTGTTCCAGTGCCTCACCACCCTCACAGTGAAGAATTTCTTCCTAATGTCTAACCTAAACCTCCCCTCTTCCAGTTTAAAAACATTACCCGTTGTGCCATTACTACATGCCCTTGTAAAAAGTCCTTCCCCAGCTTTTCTGTAGGTCCCCTTCAGGTACTGGAAGACCACGATAAGGTCTCCCCAAAGCCTTTTCTTCTCCAGGCTGAACGAGCCCAACTGTCTTCATAGGAGAGGTGCTCCAACCCTCTGATCATCTTCATGGCCCTCCTCTGGACTCATTCCAGGAGCTCCATGTCCTTATTGTGGTGGGGGCACATCTTAACTTCCTTTTTTTCCTGAATTTAAGGCAAACATGCCACAGGGGAAAAGAGTTCAATATTTTTAGACAAGCTCCCATAGCTTAAAAAAATCTCTCTGATCTGGTTCAATACTTCAAACGTTTATTGTATTAACACCTATTTATATGATATTACTTGTATGTCACAGTTGTGGAACCTTGAGTACTTACATGGTGCACCTGCAGGAGCTCATAATACATGAAGCAAAAAAGGAGGACACAGAACATTCTCAAAGGCAGCCTTTTGCCCTAGAGTATTGTACTGGTTTAGAATGCATCCTTAAACTCTTGAAAAGAGGAAATGAAGAGGTGAGAAATGTGGTAGTCTTGATATTTGACTTTGTTTTGACCTCTTGCAAGTAACAATAGTACTTGCAGGATGAGGAAGCACGCAAGACAAGCCTGCAGTTCTCAGCAGCGTGTATCTAGGGACTCTGTATGGCTACTGACTCAGTCTGATACACCCATGAGCCCCCTTACAATGCTCTATAGAGATAATAGTGCCTGAATGGCAACAGCAAAATCCTATTTTCAGGCTTGCCTCATATGTTTTGGATTGCAAAGTACCAACGCAGTATTTGTGGTTTTAGGATCAAACCAGTAACAATGATAGGAACATATCAATTTCAGTTAATGGTAGTTTCAGAGTCTGCACTACTGATCAACATAAACTTCTGTTCCTCTGAAATGTCACACTGTTGCATAACTACAGCTTCTTCTTCAGCAAAGTTATTTGAAATCTACTTTGAAATAAGCAGATGGGTATGAAAATGCCAAAGTAAACCATGAATCAAAGTGATTCCCCTGTCCAGTTCATTTCTGTTACTAGAAGAGCAAATGAGATGAGGGTTGGGAGGGTCTGTCAACACTTAAATAAGAAAAGAGGGGAACTGATGTTTAAGCCCATTCCACCAAACACAGCTGCCAGTCACCAACAAGCAAAAATTATCTATTATACTTACAGTCATTATCTTCATGTCTAAACTGACAGTATTTTTATACTGGTACAACAGAAAAGAGACCCAACAAAAGAAAATGAGATGCAGTCATTTATTCTGAGCTCTGCAAAGAATGAAAACAGGATAAAAAGTCCCTTTCCTGTCGTCTTCCCTATCATATACACAGCAAAGGCATAACAACACTAAAGCCCAAATCCTGTCTTCCACTCCAATTCCCATTCATTAGATTTGCTGTCAAGAATGGCTGTCAAGAATGGCTTTTTTGTACATTCTGCATTATTTTTTTTCTTAAGTAAAGTCCACTGAAATATTCACATTCTATCACCATGAACTTGCTATGTTTTCTAATTTCTGTAAGATTCAACTTGTTCTGCTCTGTTGATGCTTTATAAAAAATATAGCCATGGTGCAAATTAATATTTACTGTGTTACTATTGAATAATGCAATGGTTCATGTACTTAGCAGTGACTTAAAGCATAAACTAGGCCCCTTAGCTAGAAGTGGGCATTTTATTTTAAAGACACAAGTTGAAGTAAGCCTTAGTCAACATACAGCTCCCTGTTTCATTAAAATTCTTTCTTTCAGCTTCTACTTGCCTTTCCCCAGAATGGAAATGTGTTTCTCATTGCTAGTTCTGCTCAGCATATCTTTGAATTCTTTGCATGATTTTTACTGCTTGTATCTGCAGTAGACTGACAAATCTGCTGTCTTTTTACACAGATTATTGGAATATTGTGTAGAAGCTCCTCCGTGAAGCTCATAAATAGGAATAATTATCAGAGAATGAGTGCTTGAAAGCTTGAAAATCAGTTTCATAGCATTAACTTCTAAGTTATGCAGAGTCATTAAGAAATAATACTTTATTTTATGAATAATCATTGTGTAATATACATCAAAGAACTCCTGTGAATGTTTGTCTAATAAAGACAACAGTTTAAGGATTAGCCCTGTACCAGTGGTTTGGGAAGAAGTATGATCATTGTGATCTGTCAGCAGATGATATATTCCATTAAAATAGGCCATATACTAACATAAATATTTATACAGCTGCTTAAAAAAATACACCCAAACCACTAAGTGAATTCATTAATTTCAAGAAATAGTTTGCTTATTGCTACCACCATTAGAGTGGAAAATAGAAGTGGACAAAAAGCCATCCTTAACCTGTGACAGCTAATAAATACAATGGTGCAGTCTGTCGAACTGACTATGAAACCCCATGATTAGATGAGCAAGCAGCAAGCTCAAGGGGTAAAAAAGGAGCTGGTTGTTAACAAAAAGTGTTATCATTTTATTATTGCTTCTGGAAAGAACAGAAGTCATTTGTCTTTCCAAACACAATCTCTATAAATAATGAAGGATGTTGTGTAGTGGGGATAATAAACTGCCAGTTGTATTTTTACGGCAGCAAGACACATATCAGGATTTGCCTTGTGGAAATATAACTATGTAGTACAGCAATAAATATTGTTCCACATGTTTTTGTGATCCATTATTCTTATTTTTAATTGCTACAAACAACTACAACAGCACTGAACAGAAGGAGAGTGTTGGCGTTCAGCAGGGCTTTGGAAAATCTCTGTGCTTTTCAAGCTTTTGGTTGCACAATTTTTACAACCATAGACCTTCTGCAGAAGTACTCCAGTTCATCCTCAGGGACTTTAATTTTCCTGGGAAGCTGATTTTTCTTTCCTGTCCATACAAGTACTACATTGTTAGCATTTGTCAAGTATTTTTTGCAGTGGTGCCACATGAAGGCACTCATTCCCTGACATAGTTATGTAAGATAATATGCTCTTTCTCTACACAAGGACAAAACTGTCCAAAAAGATTTCTAAGTAGACTCTGAGACAGAATGTAGACTTCCTGAGCCAGCTGGTGCCTTATATTGTCAGAGTTCAAATCTCCATAATCCAAATAAAGCAATCGTCAATTCTTTTGACTTCAGAAAGATCAGTCCCTAAAATAGCCTCACTGAGTGGGATTTAGGCATTGTCCATGTAACTTTATATAAAAAGGAAAAAGTATAAATATCATTTTTCCCTCTCTTTCTTCAAATACAGCTTCAGTAGGCTTGTCTGACAAACATGGATCACAGACTGAAAACAGGCATCTGAATCACACCCAAAGCACTACCAGGTGAACAAGAGAAACTTTTATCTGGTGTGTTTATGGGAGGAAGTGGTAGCAAGCAGGCTGAGAATGGCTGAGAACACATGTTTTGGTGGGAATACCACAGTACCACCCAGTGAATTCTGTGTTAATGCTACCAAGGCTTCACATTTACTTATACATTTGTTTTGCTGGTATACAGTCAATATAAACAAGTATAAGGGATAAGCAATAGGAAACTCAGTTTAGGAATGAAGTATACTCTTTTTGATAGATTAGGTCAGGTAATCACTTTGAGGGAAAATATATAACTCGAATAACTGACTGTTTTTTGATAATTTGATCAGCCAACTTTATCCAAAGCAAAATACAGAAAAACAGACGTAATCTGAAGTGGTTAAGAGCTGTTAAAAAGCAAATACACATTCACTATGTCATAGAAATAATAGATCTCACTAGTATGCCCTGAACCAGTCACTGATGCTGCACCCTAACTGTAGTAAGTCCACTTCTCTTTGTCCAAAGAACTTAGATTCTTTCCTATATGTCCATAATTTGCAGCAGGCATTGTGAAGAACTGGTAATCAGAGAAGATCCCTGGGATAAAGTTATGTTAAGCACAGTGCAAGGAAATAAGCAGTAGGGGAGCACAGCCCTTCTGATCCATCTGTTAAATTCAAACCTTACTGTGGTGCCAGGACGTGATCCTGAGCTCATGGTACAGGTTTTGCTGTGCAAGTTACTTGAATCAAAACACCAGGGGTTCCCATTAAGTTATGAAAATCTTTCAGCCTCACTCAATTTTTTAGCCTAGCTAGAGGATGGGATTAAAACGAAAGGCAGCTTGCATATAGCAGAGAAACACACTCTTATTTTAGTTTGAGCTGAGATACCTTATTCTCTAGTAATGGGAGAGAGGGGTGCCTCTTAACAGAGCAAACATCTCTTATGATGCCTAGCCTGTCTCTCCACTCATCCATCTTTTCCTACCAGATGCCTGAATCGAATTTCACATGCTTGTCTGGGTTTCACTCAAACCCTTAACATTAAGGGGAATATATGCTGTTTGCCTCTGCTTGTTCTGTCAGTGCTGTATTAATTGCTGGGTTATAGTGGCATCTCATTATATTGATGGACTGGCAGGTGGATCATGCTGCACTCAAGGGGCTACTGCAGTTTGGCATCTGGTATTTCCAGCTTTGTGAAGAAAAGGAAACCAGCTTTCAGCGAGCTATTAAGAACTAAATTTAGCAAACATGAGGTCATGAAAAAACAGGGTCTTGGTAGGCTTTTTTTTTTTTTTTCTTTTAACAGTGAGTTTTATCAAGTCAGTAGTCCCACAAGTGGTGGCCAATACAGCCACACTGCATGAGCAGAGGCTGGAGTCTGCTGAAAAACTCAAGTAAAAGTAATTTCTTACTTACCTACTGCTAAAAGTGAGAAGACAATATAGGGGATGGATGGGAAGAACACCGTATTTTAAGTTACTTAGGACATCTATTAATTTGTCCCTAGAGATAGATCTTCTTATCTCACCAACGGTATTTATGTTATTTATTAAAATTCCAACCTGATTTATATAACTACTTTTCTAGGTTGCTTTTTGTTTTTCATGGTAGACAACTTTTAATCTACATCACAAATACATCACTAATTTTTAATCATGACATAAGTCTGTATGGTATAAATCCTATATCCATACACATTACATGAAAAAAAGACACAGCAGAGGCATGAATTTTAAAGTTGCAAAATCAAGTGTTCAGACACTAGGAAGTGCCAAAATTAAGGCTCCTTGAGGCAGTATTCCTTCCACCTTCTCATAATTTTGAGTCATTAAACAGTTCATGATTGCTTGATCATTCAATACATGTGATGCAACACTCACTTTAGTAGGGATTCAGTATTTCTGTTTATTAACATTATTCAATGAGAGGCTTTGTACATCTTTGTACACATCATTCAAATCCTGAACCAAGCACAATATAATTTATTTCTTCAAGATTTTTCCTCAGGTAATGTCTTTCTAACATTTTAATACTTTCTACATATTGAAAAAATCAATCTTCAGAACACTTCTGCAGGGTGAGATAAGGTGTACTTCTCTACCTGATAGAACTTGTTAGACTGGCCAGAACTGTCCCTGAATCTTCTTTGTCTTATGTAGATATGGCTAGATTCCGGAGGGGAAAAAAGGTATTAAAAAACCACATGACTCTATAATTAATGACAGGGGAATGGGTTAGATTTGCATAGGCTATAGTCACCATGCTGGCATATCTTAACTGTTAAGAATGTGTTTTAATGAGACTAACACTTACTTTTGAAAGTAATTTCTTCCTTTTTTTTTTTTCAATTTAAAAATCTCAGAACTGTATCACTTAGGATTACATTTACTCCCTGCATGAGTCATCTTCAGGGATGGGATCTTTAGATCTATAGCATGACCCTCTAATCATCTGAAAGCTAAATGAATCAAAGATGGTGAAGGATTCAATTGCTGACAGCATATTTCTTTCAAACTATTTTTAAGCAATGTGGACCTGTCACTAAAGAGAGTAGAGATATCTGTTTTATCAGAATTTTTAACATTTGCAAATAAAAATGTTGAGGCTAAAGATTCATTGTTTTCTCTGCAAAGCCTGTACAAAGGCACAGCTAGAAATTTCCATCTAAATCTACTATATGATTTTTTTCTCCTGCCTCTTTTTCTCTGCGTGTGTGGGGAGGGCAAAAATATTCAAAAATATTTGTGGTATTCCACAGAAGTGATCTTATAAAAAGAGTCCTTCTGAAAGTGGGAGAAGCCTGTGGGCTGGGAGCCCAAGTGGCAGTGGAGGAAGCACACTAGCAGTGTGAGCTGAAACCAAAGATCTGACAGGATCTTGAGACACTGGAAAAATTAATCAGTGGAATGTCTTCAAATATTTTTAATATTCTCTTCATTTTTTTTTTCTTTTTTCCCGTCTTCCCAAACTTTTCCTTCTGCCTTTCTCCTGATACTACTACTGCTTCTTCTCTTAGATCTAAGACAGCATGCTTTCAGTCTTTGGCAACTTCTGCCTATTGTCTCAAAAAGGCTGAAGAATTTTTCTCAAATTGAAAGAAAACAATCAACCAGATCAACAAACAGGCAAAGGCAGATGCTGAGCTGCTGAAACAGACATTCATACCAGGCCACTGTTGGAAGCAGCAAGCTAGATGATATTTAGTTTCACTTGACGTGTCAGCTTACCTATTTTAAGCTGGGTGACACAGATGGAAATCAGGATCTCAGAGTACACTGTGAAACCTTGACCCCTGATAATGCATTGAAATACTGAGATTTTGTAATAGAGCCAAATAATTCCTTCATTCCAGCATATCTCTGTCAGGTAGAACCAACTCCCTCTGATATGAACTTGCCAATTAGTATCATTGCACTTCAAAAAATCTTTAATATTATTCCAAAGCTATCAGTACCATAGCAGCAGATGGCAAGTGGTCTGAAGTCTTCCCTGCCATGTAAACTCTGAAATCTCAGTCTCAGTCTGAACTCAACAGCATGTTTCATCAAAGCCAAGGAGCAAGCATCAATAGGATAAGTCTGTGTGGAATGCTTAGAAAATTGTGCAAATCCCACCGGTCTTCTTCAGGGTGGACAGCACTCAAGCTTGAAGGTTACAAAGTGTCAGGAGTCTTCTTAGGCTTGGATTCTGAAAAGACTTGTGTATGTATTTAATTTGATGCACTCTGAGCAGTTCCAGCTGCATAAAACAAAATAGGTGCAGAAGCCCTCAGGATAATACAGAGCTCTGGCCTGTCAGTCTGCACACAGTACAGAAAGCCTGTGGATGTTATATAGTTGATGCCCTTTATGAAAAAGTCTACTTAAACTCCAAATTTAAACAGCTTTGGTGATGATCACAGTCTTTTCTCTCCTGCAAAAAGAACTACTCATAGAATGGCAGTTTGTGCAGAAAAAATTAAATTATATTTTAATAGGAAGACCCTATTTCCTAGCTGTAGGTAGTTATTAAGATGTACAAACAACTACTGGAAAATAAGTAGTTTCAAAGCTTCACAGGTCCAGGAGCTTCACAAAGAAGGAACTTCACAGAAAGCAAAAGAAAAATTTTCAAGACAGAGAAAGGAAATGTAAGATTGCTTTTCAACTTTTTTTTCTTTATTACATAAGCAAGCAGGGCAAATCAGCAAATAAGGGCCCAGGCTCAAAACCAAATTCAAAGCAGTGTGTGTCCACACATTAATCTCAGTAGACCTTTTATAAGTCTATGAAATAGATAGGTAGACCTGCTAGTAGCAAAGCTTCTATGCAAATACATCAGGGAGCTGCAGAATTTTGTTTGCAAAACCTTAGACTTGATATTGCTTTGGCAGAACCAGAGCAGTTGTCCTACCATTGAGACTGAAGAATAGCATGGGGTACAGTTAGTGCTCTTACAGATCAGAGAAAATATTGAAATAAACTAGTGTTGTGGTTTAATCCCAGCCAGCAACTAAGCACTCATGCAACCCACACTCACTCAATGGTGCTGAGAGAACCAACTGATGGCCTCTTATATCTTCCAAAGGGTATGGACACTGAGGGAAGTTCTTGATGACTGAAGAAAGGCAAATGTTATATCCATCTTCAAGAAAGCCTAGAAGGATGATCTGAGGAACTAATGGCAAATCAACCACACACATAGTACCTGAGAACATCATGTAGTAAGTCCTTCTGAAACACATTTCTGGGCACACGAAGGACAAGGAGGTAACTGGAAATGATAAAATTACTAGATATGTCAACAAAAGAAAAGCAGTAGAAATAATTTTTTTCAACTTTGGCAAAGCTTTTCACATTGTCTCCCACAATATTTTTTTTATTCAAAGTAGGACATTGAAGTTTGGATGGGTAAAAAATCTCGTTGGTTGGTTGTGCTCCAAGCATAATGCTTTATGGGTCATTCTCTATCTAGAGACTGATAACAGTGGAGTACCACATGGGTATGTCCTGGAACCCCTACCCTTCTTAACAATTGTATCAATGACCTGGAGAAGGCAACAGAGCACATGCTTGTCAGGCTTGCAGATGAAATGTAATTGGGGCAGCCTGTCTATACTTCTGATGTCAGGTTTGCCATTCAGAGGAATCTAGATAGTCTACAGAAATGGACCAACAGGAAGTTTATGAAATTCAGCAACCACATGTGAATTTTTTTCCCAGCAACTCTACCATTTGGAGAAGGACAGACAAAGGACCAGCTCCTGCAGGGGAGGTGCAGGGGCTCTGGTGTGCAGGGAGTTATACATAAACCAGCAAATCCTTAGCAGCAGGACTATGGCCTGCCCATCAAGGGATGGGATTATCCAGATGTTCTCAGCACTCAGGCGACCACATCTAGATATTGCATCAGGTGCCTCCCACTACAGGAAAGACACTGATTAAATGCTATTAATTCAGCAGGGGAGCCTCAAGATGGTTATGTCTGGAGCAGTTGCTCTGCAAGGAGAGGCTAGGGACAGGATGGCTCAGCCTGGGGCAAAGATGGCTCCAGGGAGGCTGAAAGCAGCCCCTAGTGCTTTGCAGGGAGGTGGTCGAGAAGAGCGACTCAGAGAGACAAAGGGATATCAATTGAACCAAGGAAAAGATGTTCAGGTGGGACCTGAGGAAAAAGCTTTTCCCCATGGGACCTGTGGGGCAGTGGTACAGGCTGCCCAGGGAGGCTATGCCAGCTCCACCTATTCTGGGGGCTATTGGAGAGGTGTCAGCTGCAACTTTTAGAAACTGGGACATTTTGCTAGTTTGAAATAGTGATGTACTAAACTGAGAAGGTAAGAAAGCATGTCTATTCATGTTGGAGTAAAAGAAAAATTAATGGTCATAGTTTTATCTAATATACAAGGACACTTCCGGCTATTTCTGTTACTTCTAAAGCTGTAGGATAATGCACTATTTAGTACCACAAAAGAAGCTGGACAACTCTCAAACTGGTATAATGAAACCTTTCAAACCAAGAGCCACTCTTAGACCTCAGAGGGAGTAAATAAACAAAGATGACCAAATTCCTCCTCAGATTCCATTTTGTATCGCAAGACTTTGTATTAGGTATTTACTCACACAGGTTTTGTTATAACGGAAGTAGTTTACTCCAAAACTATAGTTTTTATCTTTCCATAATGTCATGAAGAAAGAAAAATCTCATATTTTCCTGTGATTACAGGAATATGATCACACACACCCATTGATTTCTGCACTTTTCTACACAGAAAATCACAGCTCAGGAAAAATAAACTGAAGGGAAAATGAAGAACTCCAGCTGTACGGAAGAGAGCATATAAAGAACACTGATGACTTAGAGATATCATTATAGAAGCAGCAGTGTAAAAAAAAATGTTGCAACATGCATATTTAATTAATGTAGTGATATTAAACCTCAGCTGTGATAAACTAAGTTATTTATCTTGCTTGCCTACACACTATCCAGGACTTACTTTTACCCATAAAAGAACTGCAGGTTCAGCTATGAAACAATGCAGACTCTGAAGGTCTCCAACAATGAGATTTCAAATTGTTAATACTGAAAAATGCCATTCTAATACATAGTACGTATTTTACATAGTCTTGAACAGCACCTAAAAAAAAAAGGTTTCCGTCAATTAATGAAGACACTTTTATGTTCCAAGTCCCTCTGAAGCCTTAATATTTCTGAACAAATACAGTCCAAATGCTTTGCTTTCTGAGTGACCACAGCACAGTCGTTTCCTCATACACTAAAGTCACAAAGTGTCACTGCGATTCCAGTTTCAAGCTCTGTCAGGGATGACTCCAGCATGTATGCCCAGATACCACACACAAGCTTAAAACTAGTCTTTCAGAATTCTCTTTTCTACTTCCTCTTTGAACCTAAAATGCAAAACTTTTCTTTCCAATATCAGTTTTATGGATGTCTTTTGCAACTCTTACATGTCAATGGAACTTTTAGTTAATACATGGATATAATAAGCATATTTTTTTCTAAAAACATGTCTGTCATCAGACGATCAATCAGTTAAATTGATGTGAGCACATGACAATTGTAGGATATTCCACTCCTTTAAAAAGTTGAACTATACACTAGGGTGAGCTCACAAACTCTTGGCAAGGATTCCCTGTAGCATAGGTCAGAGCCATCTTGGTGCTGAACACACCATTGACTTGCCTTCAACTCCTGCAGGAAATGTTGGCCCATGCATTTGTGGAAAAAATGACGACATAAAAAAGTATACAACTCGAAGACCAACTTTTATTAGCCACAGTATACTTAACTTGCCTCACTGGGTTAGGACACTATGCAGGCTGTGGCCACAAACTGGAAACTGGGAATTGAAAGCTGGTAAAGGTATTTACAGCATGAAAGTAAAATAATACAGCAGAGTATGGCATTTTTATTGAGGCTATTTACACCTCTTTCTTCATTATAAGCTTTCACTATTACTGAAAGGATATGATAATTATGGGGAAGTTGCCTTTCAGTTTTTTAATAGGAAAATGATTTTGCATGGGTAGTTTTTAGATTATTATTACTGTACACAAATGTTGATGCTTTTTTTCTGTGGAAATTGGCGGTCCTGGGATCACAAAGATAACTAGAAGGCCTTTCTACTATTTCTAGGAGTCCTTGAGGAACACTGCTTTGCTAATTGATGAGTAGAACATTAAAAGTTTACTCAGTTGCAGAGGTGTGGTGGCATACTAGTAGGCAGAAAATGGTAACTGAAATAATAGATTAATACAATTCAGTGCTGGCTATGACCCTAAGATAATTTATTCTGAACCTCTGGACACCATAAATAATTTGTTTTCACCAAGTTATCCTTCAGTAGCTCAGATACTGGTGCTTGATAAAGAATTTGGTGCCTTTCACTAAAGCAGCGTTTTTGATATACATCCAGTTTTGAACTGGAGAAATGAGAAATGGGCTTGTATCATGTCCCTTGACCTGTTTTTTTTTTTCTGCTTTTCCCATTGATTCAGTCCATCCAGCAGCTTAAAATGTTTTTCCCCCTTTTTGAATTTGTTTGGCTCCACTTTCTAGATATTGTTTCTATTTTTCTCCCCTAGGTTAAAGAACCCTTTCCTGATGAGAAAACGGCTAGAGAGAACAATCTAGCAGAGCTGAACATTGAAAACTGCTTTCTCTATTATATTCACAGAATAGAAATAATACATTTGGAAAAGTGTTCAAAATTTTTCACATCAATGGGGCAACTCTTTGGTGGAGACATTGCCTACAAACAGAACCTGCTTATGGTATTCATGTTTATCTTCACTTTGGCACTTAACAACTATAATCAAACAATGCAGAGCTTTAAGTAATTCACTGAATTATTTTCCAGTTCTTCAATAAATTCCATAATTTAATTGTAGCTTTTATTTTCCCTTTAAAAACTCTGGACCCCTACATTTTATAAAATAATTTACTAGTGACTTCACATTGTCTCATACTGAATGAAACCACTTTGTACTCCTATCTCCACTCATATAAAAATGAATATTTTATCACTTATGTTTCCCCAATATGACATTGAGGATTCGTGTTTTTCCTTTGCCTATTATTAAGCTTTTCTTCTCTTCAGATCCACTGATACTGAGGCTGAACGTCAGGTTTTTCTTAAGATGAGGACTGAATATCTTATATCTATGTGCATGCATTTGCTTTAAACTGTAGCAAGAAGTCTGATATTTGAAGGGACCTAGGCTAGAAAGTGATCAGGGTGACTGTATGACCCATCCTCACTGATCATTTGACACAGTAGTAATCTTTGTATGATCTTGCAAAGTACTTTCAGTTTCATATTTCTTCTAGACCATTGATGAAAATATTGAGTGGCCCTGATACTACATATAGTACAAATAGAAACCAAATAGCTCTGTTGCATGGTAATGCTATATTAGTTTTTATGATTTATCACCCAGCTCTTGTTAAATTAACTCCTAGTTAATAAGCCATGTGGTTGTGAATGATAGTGTTAATTTCACATACCTAATGTTGTGCAGGACTCAGATACTTAAGAGAAAATGTCTACAAATGACTGCACATGCATAGTTATTTTTTAAAATGATAAATTACATGAGGCTTGTTTTAGTCATTATAAAATCTCCTTGTTGATTAATTTTTAATTTGGGACCCATCGCCCACCCAAGTCCTTTGCACAAAAGTTGCTCTTCAATTGATTCCCAGGCAGCACTGATGATTAGCAATGTTCCTCTCACTTTGCACTTCTCCTTGCTGAATTTCATGATGTTTCTCCTGGCCCAGTCTTCTCTCTGGATGAAGTACCTACCACTCAGACTACCACTCTACCACTGCCAACTGCCTGCCCTAAGTTAGAATCCCATTTCTCCTCTGCAGCTGAAATTATTCAGTAGTCTTTTATCTTTTGGGACTTTAAAATAAATACATTGTTATAAAGGCAAGGTTTGGAAATTATTTTTTATCATCCCATTTACTAGGATTAACTGGAATATTGAGATAAAGCCTTAAGTAGAAACAAGGACCGCAAGAGAAGAAGGTAGAGCCTTGGAAAAAAAAAAATAAATTAATATGCAACTTTTTAGATATCCATGCTTGAATAAAGTTTTACAAGTTATTATCAAAGGGTTAAAAGTGATTAATATAGTGTCATAAGCATTTTCCATGCATAGTTGTGAAAGAATGAACAGGATAAGTTATGGAAACTTATATGAAAATGTGTAATTCAGGTGTCATTTAACTTTTCCAATCAAAAAGGGATTGAAATATCTTTGTTTCATACTTTCTTGATGAAAACTATACTCTTCAAATTACTGCTGAATTTACAAATGAATTTCCTGATTCCTCCCTTTCTATGCTCTTCTTCAGACCTTGCTAACTATCCAAGAGAAAACCATCTTTAAAATTATATTGTTTTGAAACACATTGTTATTTCTATTCTTTCAGCTACACTGCCTGTGGTTTCCCACGCCCTCCAGAATTGATCACAGCAATGGAATTTCCTTCCTTTAAATGTTTATGAACTTGAACAAGTCGATATATGAGAGTAATCCTATTGAACTCAGTCTGAACTAACCTCATCCCATGCTAACAACCAGAATAAGCACTGGTACAATCAAGAAAAATAGCTTTAGTTCCTTTCCATTTTCAAATTTCCCATCCAGCAAAGTGTACCAGTATGTGTTGAACATTAAGCACATGTTTCAATCCCTCCACAGTCATAGAAGCATTTAAAAATGTGTCTTGCTTAAGTGCTGTTTAAATCAGACTGACAGCAATTTGACTTAAGCATACGCTTAACTGCTTTCCTGGATTGGGATGGGATGAGATAACTAATGTGTTTAAGAATGGAAATGGGCTCCATATGGAGTGGAGGCAATGTGATACTACCACAGAGAGTTTTGAATCTGCCCAGGCTCCATCATGCGCTTCCATTTCTTCACCACTATTGTCAGTTAGGTTCCAGTTCACCACAGCATCTAGGCAAATGACTTGCCATAAAACAGATGTAGCAGAGGCACAGGTTACAGTCTCTTCTGTATTACTTCCAAAACAGAGTAATGGTGCACCCAAGTCTTAACAGGTTCCCAAAATCTAGGTCCTGAAAGAAGGACTCCATAGAGATGTGTTCTTTGGGGAAGTATAGAAAACAGCTACCTTGGTAAAAATGGTCAAAACTTGGCATATTCATGCCATACAGACTACTTCTATTTTGGCTTTTAAATCTAGATTTTGGTCCAAAAGAAAGTTCCTGCAGAAATTCAACGGAGAAAACTTCTTATAATTTTGAAGAATTAGGACTTATTTTCATTTCTATAAAACTTTAACTAATTAATTGGCTAACTCATCTTTTGAAAATCTAAGAGTCCCTCATAGCAAAACAAAGAGTAGAAGAGGACTTTTAGAGCTTTCAAAGTCTATGCCATGAAAATAAAAAATGGCTTCCAGAACAAATCCTCCCATGTTTTTTTTTTTTCAGATCAACAGGCAACTAAGAAGAGCTGTAATTCACAGTTATACAGCAATTTTCCAACAGGGTCCCTCTGAAGCAAAGGGCTCACAAGCATGTACAATACCTGACTTACACACTATGTACTTACTATGAGAGGGGTCCAGAGAATCATACCATCAATGGTCTTGTGATGCTGCAACTTGGCAGACTCACTTGGTAGGTTTCATTGGACCCCTGCTCATGCTCTGAAGGAAACAGAACATCTTGTTTTCTGACAAACTTACATATTTTAAAGAAAAAGAAATTGTTGTAAGGCGTTCAGCAAGCTCTAATCCTAAGAAGGAAACCTTTGCTACTCAACAGCGGCAGCTGTCCAAGAGAAGAGTAAGATGTCCATATTTGAGATACTGTCACTAAAGTATAGCAGCAATTCAAGAAATAAAACACAGACAATACGCAGCTCTGAATATATCATCTTTAACCTACAACAAAAGGGATTACAGTGAGTAAAGGAGAGATTGGTGCTTCTCCTCATTCCTGTAGAAAAAATCACTGTGGCCCTATTTGTCACCCCAAACACTTGAACTCTACCTTCTCTGGAGGGAATTATGGCTACAGCCCAGCTGCTGGTAGCAGCACCATAAATTCTGACAAGGTCAAGCGCATCAGTAAATACTGATTCTCACAGAACAGGTCGACAGAGAGTGCCTGAACTCACTTACTCCTAAAGACACTCTGCACAACAAAGCATTCAAGATTAAACACTCTCATACAATACAATGAAATAGTAGAAACACCATCTAACAAGGTAATTGTAATGGGTCATTTTTATAGTTTAATAGTTTAATTACAGCCTACTGCTTTTTGCTACCCAGAAAGGAGGGTATTCTGCTGTGTACATCCCACCATCTGCCCAGCAGCACTGGTGCTACTTCTGACCAGGAAACATACTTTGAGTGATACTGTTGTTTTAAAATACAACCTTCACCATGTCTCCTGGAGGGATTAACACAGAAGCATAGAATCATTAAGGTTGGAAAAGACCTTCAAGATCATAAAGTCCAACCATCAGCCCTGAACCCCTGTGACCACTAAACCATCTCCCAGAGCACCATGTCTGCCTATTTTTTTAACACCTCCAGGGATGATGCCTCCACCACCTGCCTGGGGAGCCTGTTCCAATGCCTCAACACTCTTTTAGTGAAGAACTTTTTCCTAGTATCCAATCTGAACCTCCTCTGGCACAACTTGACTCCGTTTCCTCTTGTCCTATCGCTAATCTCTAGGAAGAAAAGGCCAACACCAGCTTCACTACAACCTCCTTTCAGGTAGTCATAGAGAGCAATGAGGTCTCCCCTCAACCTTCACTTCTCCAGGCTGAACAGCCCCAGCTCCCTCAGCCTCTCCCCATAGTGCTGGTTCTCAAGACCCCTTAATCAGTTTAGTTGCCCTTCTCTGCACCCTCTCCAGCACCTCAATGTCCTTCCTATACTGTGGTGCCCAAAACTGCACACAGTGATCGAGGTGCAGCCTCACCAAGGCTGAGTACAGGGACAGGATCACTCCCCTGGTCCCGCTGGTCACACTATTCCTGATGCAGGCCAGGATGGTGTTGGCCTTCTTGTCCCCCTGGGCACACTGCCAGCTAATGTTCAGCCAGCTGTCAATCAACAACCCCAGGTCCCTCTCTGCTGGGCAGCTCTCCAGCCACTCCTCCCCAGGCCTGTAGTGCTGCCAGAGGTTGTTGTGGCCAAAGCACAGGACCCAACATTTGGCCTTATTGAAACTCATGCAATTGGCCTTGGCCCATCAATCAAGCCTGTTTAGATCCCTCTGCAGAGCCTCCCTGCCCTCAAGCAGATTGACACTCCCACCCAGCTTGGTGTCATCTGCAAACTTACTGAGGGTGCACTCTATCCCCTCATTCTAATAATCAATAAAGATGTTAAACAGGAGTGGCCCCAGCACTGAGCCCTGGGGAACACCACTCGTGACCAGCCACCAACTGGATTTAACTCCATTCAACATGACTCTTTAGACCATTCAACCAGTTTTTTATCCAGCAAAGCCATGAGCAGCCAGCTTCTCTAGGAAATTGCTGTGGGAAACTGTGTCAAAGGCCTTGCTAAAGACAAGGTAGACAACATCCACAGCCCTTCCCTCATCCAATAAGTTGGTCACCCTCTCATAGAAGGAGATTAGATTAATCAAACAGGACCTCCCCTTTATGAACCCATGCTGACTGGACCTGATTACCTGGTTGTCTTGCATGTACCACATAATGGTACTCAAGATGATCTGAGAATATATGAATATGAGAATATGGGAGAAAAATCATAAACAACTCTCTGTCATGCTGGAAGAAGACAGCTATATCAACTGGTGTTAGTGCATGGACAATTACATTGCAAGTTCTATGTGATTTTAGGGTTGATAAGCATTTACAGAGGCAGAGGTTGCCAGTAAAGGCTCTACTGCCATTGGATGGTAGTAAATAGGATTGAAACATTTGCTTTTTGTTAACTCCTGGAGAACTAGCCAAGAACCTTGCAGTGAAAGCAAAGCTGTCTCTTAATCCAAATACGCCATTGTCCCTTTCAGCAATGGAGTTAGCTGGGCACCTGCCCACTGCTGAGGTAGCCCTGCCAAAGGACACAGCCACAGATGAGCAGCAAGTTAGGAGAGCCAGTGGTGTGTCACAGTCACTCATGAGGATGGACACATGGAGATCTGCCAGCTTTTCAGGCAGAGCACCACTGTGCTGGGCTCAGGAGCAGGGTGGGAGAAAAACAGCACATTCAGTCAAAAGAAAAGGATGCAATGAACCTCCTGAGCCCAGTGTGGTTTCTAATCCAGAGGTGAATTTAAATCAATGCTCTGATTTTAAATCAGGTCAGGTAGAAACCTTCTCTGCATTGCTGATGCAGCTGCCCCTGCCCTCCCTATGTTGCCAGCTGCCCCTACAAAGCCCCTGGCAAGTACTTGGCTGGCTGATGGCAATCACAGCTCCTGCCCAAGGATCCTTGGCAGAGCCACCACAAGTCACCAGAAACAGCACCTTAACACGAGTGCACCCTTCAGCAGTTCATGGCTTTATATCAAAGTGGAGCACTTTTTTCCTCTGCTTACCACCCATTACTCAGCATGGAAAAGTGCTCAGAGTTCCCTATTCAGCTCAGAAACCATGCTTCACCTTTCAGGACTTTTTCTGTTGCCTGCAACTGACAGCAGTGTGAAGATTAGGCAGCCTTTTAATCTTTCACCAGCCATGATTACCATCAGTGGAGTAAAAGAGCAATTGCCTGGCAGTGCAGGTTGCAGAACAATAAAAGGTTGTCAGAGCAGAAAGCAGTTCACACACTAAGTTAAGCTCCAGGTAATTCAAGTCCATGATGCCTGCCTTTGAAAACTGCATAACTTAATGATAATTTCTTGGAGAATTTTTAATGATCCTTTATGACAAAGGCCCATATTTCTTGTTAATAACATTCTAATTAACAAAAAAGAAAAAAAGAGAAAAAAAGATTAAAAGGTTCAGCTATGTATTTTTAAATTACAAACCTGAGCATAATTCTTTTTATCTTAAGCATGTCAATATGTTTTTTTATCTAGAAGACTTTAATTTGTATTTAAGTAGATTATAAAACAATATGAATGAAGAATAACTACTTTCTAGAAAACTGGAGCATCTTACTAGTATTCAGCAGCTACCTGAAACACTTTCAGCATCACGAATGTTCCCACAGAGACACTTATACATCCCTGACAGCATATAAGCAGAGATTATTTTGACTTAAGGATAAAAAAAAGAATTCATTTTACTATTACATAGGCATGAGGAATACTAATAGCACTGACGTTACAGCTCTGTTCAGACTGAAGTTAGGCATATAATTTCAGATCATGGAGGTTTGGTTAGTACCAACCCCTAGACCAGGTGCAATGGCACAGATTATTGTGTAGATTAAGTCCCTGCACGTGTACTTCACAGCTCTGTATGGTCTTCATCACAAAAGTACCTCTCTCCTGTGTCTTCAGTGCTCTTGGGATATACACATACTCAACTAAAACATTCTGAGTGTGCTTTCACATGTTCACTACAACCTCTCTGACACAGTATGAACATCACTGTAATGACTGAAGAGGAAAAGTGTTTTCAACAGATACGCAGAGATATCAAAATCTGATCTACAAAGCTAACCTAACCTGTTAGAAAAAGGTAGCCACTGAGTAGCAAGGACATAGGAAATATTCAAGTAGGTAAAGTCTAGATTAAAGTTTTAGATATCTCATTGACATGCTCTGAGTCACCCATATCTTTCTCAGCCTTATGGCAGATCTTACGTGAGCTAAACTCAAAATGCCTTTTGGAGTAAATGGAGTTGATGTGATGTGGCTTTGCAGTTTCCTTTTTTATGTGTTGATTTGGTTTAGGTATTCATTAGAAGCACCTTGCCCATTGAGATGGGCACTTGTCATACTCTAAAATTAAACAAACAACAATGGGCACTTGTCATACTCTAAAATTAAACAAACAACAAAACTGGCTTTCAAACATCTCTAGTATAAAAAGAAAAATTGAGTTGATAATTTCAAAAGTGAATGTGACTGGCTACAGTATCTTCACTCCAGCAGTCAAGAAACATAGTAAAGAATAAATAGTTTAGCCACAAACATCATCAGAGGTGTATGAACAACATGACCTTATTTGTGGAAATGTGACAGATCACAGTAGTAGAAAAGTCTTTAAATTAACTTATACATTCTCTCCTATTAAATTTAAATGATCCTTGTTCACACAGATTTAAGGGGCCAAATCAAATCATGCTGTTGGTGACATTATTTCTGTGGTACTGGAGATCTGAAATGGAAAAGGAAAGAAAGGAAAAAGAAAATATAAAGATAGCTAAATCATACACAATATAATTTATGGGCTCCATGCTGGAGCTCATCTGTTGTTTTCAGACATCGCTACAAATCAAATTATTCTCATTGAATAAAAGCACAATGAGAAGTGCAAGATATTTGTTAATTTTTGAAATCTCATCTTGACACTGAGTTGTTTAACCTTGTGCCTTTCTGGAGTTCTCTAAAGAGGCTAAGAGACATAAAAGCATAATTAAATGAACAGTGTGCTTTTCAGTATGCAAACACTACAAGCTGACTTGCTACTTCTTCCCATCTCCTATAAACAGCAACGTAGCTGAACCATCACTGACAGTGACACTCTTCCCATCTTTCACAACAAAGAACAAAAAAAAAATCTATGCTGCTCCTGCATATGTGAACACCAGCTTTTTTTCTCTTCCACCTATAAATTACTTTTGAAGAGAAAAGTGTTCCTCAGAGAATAAGGTTAGTTAACATTTTTCCACTGAGCACATCTTGGATAAACTCAGTGATTAGTGTATTTGAAAACTATACCTTAATTTGCATAATGCAAGCTCCATACACCATACAAATTGAACTTGCACTACTTTGTGAATTCTGTAATATTTTGAATGACTGAGCATAGTGACATAGTGACAGCACACTCTGTAAAAGCACTGGTCTGATTTTCTTCTATTTATACTCAGGACTGGAGCACAATAGTAGCCACATGAGATAAATTGTTAAAGCATCAGTAACTAAAAAAAAAATAGCAATTTGACTTTTAGGACATATAATAATATCTACAGACACTCAAAAGCAGTGCAACCACATGTAAGCACGTTTGAATTATTAAAATATACAGACATATTGCCACATGCACCTTGGAGCTAGGAGAAGCACAGAGGTTTTTTTTGTAGCCAGAGTGTTTCCCTCTTCTATGTTACTTCCCATCTCCAAAATTTTGATAACATTGTACATTCATGAAGGACACCTACTCAGTCTTATGGCATTGTCAATCAAACTGGATGAATTATATGACTGAGGACAGATTGTTAGATGTTATCCCAGGCCAATTTGACAGTCCAACAGGCAGGTTACATCTTTTTCAGAGTTTTGCCACAGAGTGATTTTCAGAATACTCCTCTTGCTTCTAATTTCCATCTGCTCAGATCAGCTGCTGCTATAAACACAGGTCCATAGAGGAAGTCTCCAATGCAAATGTCCATATAATTGCCATTCCTGGCAGTTACATAAAAAAATCTATCTATCTAACAAATCCACAACCAAAAAGACAACAGTCAAAAGGAAAGGAAAACTTAATCAAATTCAAAAAGAAATTAAAATAATAACAACAACAACAACAAAAATCACCAGATTCATAGTATGTTCTGTTTGATTAATCTCTATTTTTTAGGGCATGCCTGCCACGAAAGTCGCTTAGCAGGACCACATTGTATCTCTTTTCAGGGCAAACCTTAACAGATCTAGAGATTTCCAGTTTAGACCCATAATAATAAATCTGAGGCAAAAACTTCCCTCTTCAGCAACGGTGGTGTGAAAAAGCAGAATGTCAATGAGCTCAAGCTGAAATGATGGTTAGTTGACCAACAACCAAACAACACTGCAAGTATCCCTTTTCCCATGTCCAGCTATCAGTGTAGAACATATCGTACAAAAATTATTTCTAAGAGATTTAACTAGAGGCAAATATTTATACTATAAATCTGAATATCTTTCCTATACCACTAAATTGTTGGTGCAGACGTACATTAAAATAAATATGAGACACTGCAAGTGTCAAACAAAATCTGTAAAAAATACCACTGAACACAGCATTTGCAACTAGGAGATGAGAAGGAAGACTGCTAAAACCAGCAACTAGATATTCTGGAGATTTCCTTAAAACACAGATACAGGTAAATTGCTTATAATCATGTGCTCATTTGTATCCAGATTGCTGGAATTTCAGCATTCCAATCAAACTTTATAGCCATGGAAGAGATGTAGGTCAAACTAGAAAGACATATCCTTGGGACCTCTAGAAAGTAGTCAAAAAGCCTCTTAGCCCAGAAAGTTTATTCATGACTACCCAGGGACAGCCAACCTGATCCACAGCTGAAAGAGTGAATTCAATGTTACTTGTTATAAAGTCATTATTTTAAGGTTCTGTGGATTTCCTGATATGGGTATTTCAGGAAAAGTACCATGCTCTGCCATGCTCTGCCTCTGCAGGTAGGGTATGTGTATTTAATTCTATTTTCCAGCAATTGCTGGCAGATACAATGGTTGTAGAGTGGCCCTGTACTTCCCAGTAAGACTGCTTTCCTAGGATTCACTCTAGTGCCTTTTAAAACTACCCAGAGAGGTCCTCTTGCAACCCATAAATCATTAATTGGACCCTTGAACTGAAGCTACTCGAAGATTGCCATAAGGAAGCTTGCTCTTCACTTTGAAGAAAGCTAAAATTTCCAGGCATTTCTGATTCTGAATTCCTTATATTGTGTATGATTTAGCTATTTTTATATTTTCTTTGTAGTGCAGCCAACATCAACAGCTTGAACCCCCCACTATCCATTCAGATGGAGAGATATTCCTTGAAGTTACTTTCCTGCTACCTGTGCTACATGTAATTTTGAGAAGAATCCATAGAGTGAGGTAATGCTAATTCCCAGAGGGGCCTTATTTCTCAGTCCAAGGAAATTCAGCATAGCGTTTAATTAAACAAACAGTTGCATGCATCCATACTAGTACATGCAATAAATATAAAAGTGAAAATAAAATTATTTTTGTGAAAGCTCCTCTACTTATTACATAGAAAATGTACTCTAGGAATACTTGAATTCCATAGACCTCTGTGTTGTGGGTTTTGTCAATAGAGACTTTGCACACTGCAGGCAAGATGTACATTTAGTAGCGAGCGTAATTATTCACAGGTGCAAAGTCCCTTTGAGGGTGGTATCTTCCCTTTCACTGGGAGTCCTGAAAATAAGAAAAGAACGTTTGTAGAATGCACAGTAAGTAGTTAAGGCACTTCATGCAAGGCTCCCTCTATTAAACAGGAGAGCAAGAGATTACTGCAGGCACCAAGAACAAGCAAACATCAACTAAAATAATTTCCTGCTAAGAAGATTTTACCTTAAAAGGACTAAGAGTAACGGAGAAGAAGCAGGTTTATACACAACCTAGACAGTAAATAGCATATCAGAGGCTAGCTGAAGTAAATGATGATTTTTATTTTTTTTTTAAATGAGTGTTTGTTTTCAACTGCAATTTAAAAATTATAATAATTTTACTTATTTATCTTGGTTGGACTAATACATACTTTGCTATTCTTAAGTGGGCATTAGGAGCCAGGCAGTATCGCTTAGAACTTCTGTACTGTAACCACAGGACTTTTGGTAGGTTCACTTGTAATTGTACAGAGATATTCTAAAACCTTAGCAATTTTAAGGTTAGTACTGGAAAGGAGGAAAGCAAACATTTCTAGGTTTGTTTTTGGTTTTGTTTTTTTTCCTGTTTGTCTTTCCTAATAGGGCAGACACAAATACATGTTTTATAACGCATGAAACACAGGTATGATTTTACTCCATGTGCTCAGTCATGTGAAATAGCGACTGATCTTCTAACTCTAATCACTACCTCAGACATTCAATCAAAAACCTACAGAGCACTTCTAGTGCCTCTCTGGAAAATGAAGTTATTCTTTGCTTCACATATGGTTGCACCTCCTTTCACACATACAGTTCAGGCATCAGAAAGTAACAATTTTCTCCATGAATGTCTGAAAGTGCACACTGCTTATCAGAGAAATAACTCTTTTCCTTGTTTACCATTAACCTCCCAAAGTAATGTGCTATTACAGAGGGTACATCTCAGTATCACAGAACTATTAACAGTATCTCCACCATGTTCAAAGTACTATGACTCTCCTCTAAAGATTAGAAACTGAGGCAAGTTTCCGAGCTTTTGTGCAACTGCCTCAGCTTCATTGTAAATGATTTAACCTCTCAGGTCATAATTACTAATTTGTCCTCCTGGGTTGGCTAGAAAATGGTAAACCTGGATCTAGCAATATTTCTCTCTACCTCCTTAGCAGGAGGAGGTAAAAGAGAAAAAATCTAACAGTAAATAGTATGGTCTGATAAAAGTCTGATGTCTTTGAATTCTCAACACAGAAACTGCAGTCCCAAGGGCCCAAAGTTAATACATATTTTGTAGCTTTAGCTAGCTGTTTTTTCACATATGACCTGCTGATCTCCTTGTTCCCTGGTGACACAAGACAGACATTTTAATGTCCTACTCTGTAATCAGTTTGCCAGCAGCAAGTTGACCCACTGGCTCTGACCTTCCCCCCCCCTCTCTTCCCCACACACACATTTTCAAACATCTTCACTACTTCTGAGATACTTTAAAAAAACTTTTTAATATGTTTGGATTTTTGTTTGTTTGTTTTATATCAAGACACACTCTTATGGAAGGTCATTCCTTCCCTCACAAGCAAGCAGCTTCTTAAAGGTGTCTTTATAGCCTTCAAATGGACACCCAATTTTTTAATTTTCACATTAGGTTTCTGTTGAGGAGTCTCTGCATGCTTCCTCCTGTGTTAATAAACTAGGTGAAAAATGTCCCTACATCTCTGAAGGTGAGGTAAAAAAATTAATTCTTACCCACTCTGATTAACTTGTTTTGCAAAGCAGTTTTAGCAGATATCCTCTCTGGAAAAAATTCTTAATTGCTTTCTGAAAGCAGAATGCCCAAGACTATTTCTTGACAGTATTAGGGAAATATTTGCCTGTGATTTTTGGTGTTGTGCACACACTGTATTACTTAGAGGGAAACAAATCTCAATGCTCTTATTCATAATTTCCTGAAGTCTAATAATTATAATGGTAAGAAGCAGTCAAATGTCAATTAACTTCACTTTCATGAGGTTCTCAAGTAATAAAAACATGCATTTTGGCACTTGTGTCAAAAAATCCCCCAACTATGCAGGCTTTCTATCCCCAGAAGATGAGAGATGTTATACTTCAGCAAATTCAAAGTTTTCATACAACCATGAGGAGATAGGACGTTTAAAGACAATTTTAAAAATCCTACGTGTAAAATATAAAAAAAATTACCAAGACTGTCACATACTGTATAAAGAATATTTAGGAAAAAAGGCCCCACCAACTGACTAGAACCATACAATGCCAAGAGATTTTTAATTACAGAGAGCTAAGAGGGAAGCCTCAATAACAAGATTTATCTTTCTTAAGTCTTTACCAACTGGCCCACTTACTGTTCCTTAGAAATGGCAAAGTCAACTCAAGGAAACAGACATCATCTCGTTACTGCAACCTAATGAGCATATTATTTCTGCAGGTAGGAGCTAAATGGCAAGACTCCACACTTCACTGATCAGCTTCACAAGTATGAATGAACTGCAGTGGACTTTACAGTAATTTTTTGTCTTTCTGTTTTAGAAACAATTTATAATTTTTTTCCATCCGTGCCAGGGAGAGAAGAAAAAAGAAAAAAAAAAAAAACCTTAAAAAAAAAAAAAAGTCCTATAAAAGAAGGTAAAATCAAGTGCAATTAAAAATATCTTGGAACGTTTAATTTCAACAACAGCTCCAGTTATGAAACAGTATCTTTTTAGAGAGTGCCTAGATAGAAGGATATGTCATGGTCTGGTGATTCTTTAAACTGTGATGAACTAAACTGACTGGTTATAACCACTGGGATGTAGTCTGTTCTGCATGTATGTATCATATACAGTAAATGACTGCACTAATGATGCATTGCACCTTGTATTGCACCTATATGGTTTAAAACAAACATTTAAAGCAATGAAGATAAGTATTTGGGCCTCCCTCACACTCATAATGGCAGATTACCTATGCAGATTAGAAGATGCTGTGGCACTTAAGGAAAAAAAACAGACCTGTGGTTGTGAAGATATATCATTAAATCTCATTTAATGGATTGAACAGAAAGTTGATTCAGTTAGGCTTAGGTTCTTTGTTTACTGAGAGAAGATGCTTTCAAATCCCAGGATTTAGTTTTCTGCAGAACTTTTTCAGCAATTTTTTAGAGAAAAAATTAAGTTTGGTTGGCCAACAACACTGTGCCCAGAAGCTTCAGTCACAAGCACCAATCTGCAGCCAGAGCACAGCGGGAACATCCCAACCTTGCTCTATTTAAGCCTCGAAGGGGTTGGGAGGAAACAGCCAGTTGTGAAGTCATTGAATTTTGTTTTATGTGCATGAGTGGCTTCCAAGCTAGATAATCTGTGCTGCAGAAAGATATCAGCAATTTAACATTTTTATTGGGTGTACGTATCAAGTTGTTGGCAGTGTGGTGTGTGCTGCAGAGGTGGCCTCTGAGAGAAGACACCAGGTGCTGCCGCTGTGCTGGACAGAGCCAGTTCCAGTAGACTCCAAAATGGACCCACCATTGGCAAAAGACAAGCCCATCACGGAAGTCTGTGGCATCACTGTGACAACAAATTTAAGAAAGGGTAAAAGCACTGTGCAGCAGCTGTGAGAGAGGAGTGACAAGATGTGAAAGAAACAGCTCTGCAAATCCCAAGGTCAATGAAGAAGGAGGGCAATGAAGTCCTCCAGGTGCTGGAGCCGAGATTCCCCTGTAGCCCTTTGAGAAGACTATGATGACACAGGTTGTCCCCCTACATCCCATGGAGAACCATGCTGGAGCAGATGTCCACACTGCAGCCTGTGAAGGACTCCACACCACAACACGTGGATGTGCCCTGAAAGAAGATTCAGCCTATGGAGAGCCCACACTGGAGCAGATTCCTGGCAGGACCTGTGCCCCGTGGAAAGGAGCCCACGCAGGATCATGTTTTCTGGCAGGACCTGTGGCCTGCGGGGGGCATACACTGGAGCAATGGGTTCCTGAAGGGCTGTACTCCATAAGAAGGATCCATATTGGAGCAGTTTGTGAAGGAGTGTATCCCATGGGAGAGATCCCATGCTGGAGTAGGGGAAGAGCATGATGTGGAAGGAGTGGCAGAGAAGACGTGTTATGAACTGACCACAACTTCCCATTCCCCATCCCCCTGCACTGCTCAAGGGGGAGAAGGAAGAAGAGTCAGCAGTGAAGTTTAACCTGGGAAGAAGGTAGAGACAGAAGGTGGTTTCAGTTTTGGTTTTGTTTCTCACTACCTTACGCTATTTTTAATTGGCAAGAAGTTAAACTAATCTTCCCCAATTTGAGTCTCTTTTGGCCACAGTGGTACTTGCTGAGCAATATCCCTGTCCTTATCTTGACCCACATGCTTTTAATTCTATTTTCCATCCTTGTTCTGCTGAGGACAGGAAGAGAGCGGCTGGGTGGGCACCTGGCAGCCAGCCAACTTGAAGCCACCACACATTTTTATGTAGCTTCTGAGGGATCACAATAGTAACATCCATACGGAGAGTGACTACTCCGTGTTATGCCTGTTGCAGAGAGGGTTCAGTACAATAATAATCCTTCTTGCATTAGCCAGGCTAATATGACTAATGGACCATAACTGCAAAGTAGCAATTGTGTACGTTTTTTGTTTTTTTTTTTTTCCAGGGGGCAAATTAAGAGATATCTCCTTTGAACCATTTTGCTAATAAATAAAACAGGGAGGTGGTACCAATTGCCACAGATCAAGGACACTTAATACTCTTACTTCTGTAAATTAACACTCATCAATGTTCCCTCCCCTTGGTTTTCATTTTATTCCAGAGAGGTTTCCATAGCAACTAGGTCATGTGCCCAGTTTAATCTTCAAAGCTGTAACATTATGGTGCATTCTTGCTGAAAGTGAAACAAACAAAAAGGGCAGTTTTTACTTGTAGCCCCTTGTATATAATGACAATGGAGCTCTACAAAAGGAGCTCTGGCAGTGAGGCATGTGAAAGGGCACCATTTTTCTTAGGTGGTGAACAACGGGTTATGGACACCAACCTAAAGGCCTGGAAGCAACTCTCTGCTAGAATTTGTTTAATATAAAAAACAGGACCAACTCAAACACCAGCAACATTTCTGGAGGTGAACAAGTGACCAGTCACTAGTCCTCCATAATGCCTTTCAACTGGGCAGTGCTCCTTTGTCACTGCTTCTCAGTTTTTGAGGAGTGGGGTGACATGATCAGGGAGAGAACCTCAACAGCTTGAGCAAAGCTGGTATTATTTATATTTCAGCAGTGTGTTCCCATCCAAAACATTTACAGATGCAGAGGCTAAACAAGATGAAAAGAGCCAAGCATTTTTCACTTTTAAACATAAGCTTAGACTACAAGAGAAAGCTGGTTTTATGGCATTTCTGATCATAAAAGTTAACGTCTGAATGCAAAACAGTTTCTAATATGAGTTTCGTATGGCAACGGAAACAATGAGCAACTTGATTCAAAAGAGTGCACTCTCTCCTATGCTACTCCTGTGCACAGTAATAAATAACTGCAAAAATTCAGAAAATTGCCACCTTATTCTCCTAAGCAGCCCTGTGTACACCATATGAGTGCCCTGACCTCCCAGGGTGCTGCCTTCCAGCACTAGCTAGGCAAGAGACAAAGCAAGAGCTCATTTTTTTGTGCAGAATTCTCTCATTGTATTTCTCATCCTATGAAGAACCCCACGTTCTGTTTGCCTGCTTTTTTGCCAATTACCACCCACCCAAAAATAGCATTTTGTTTTCTTTAGGTAAAGTACAGAGCTTAGTAATAGGGACAAGGTCCTTGACTTGATTCCAAGGAATGGGTAGCATTAAAGTAATTAAAAAGTCTAACATATTTATAGATAAATACATAATCGGATTGGATGGAGTCTTTGCCTTGTTTTATACAGAACTTTATGGCTCTTAATGGGAGAAAGTGCAATAATCAAATATGATTTCTTAAACCAGGACTTCTCCCCAAAAAATTGGAGGACTACATGTATAATAGAATATTAGTAACGGTCTGAAACTGTATATGTGCAATCATGACTCTGTGGGAGGCTGAACTAGCTACACATGACATCATTCCAGTGCCTAATTAACTTGAAATATTAAACTCATCTTTCATGTAAGAGAATGAGAAAGTGAATTGAGTTTAATGAAGAGGAAAAATGTGAAGAAATGAAAACATCTACAGAATTGGTATATCCTCTGTTAAGAACATTTAGGGAAATGGCCCGATTCTAGTATATATTCTCATTTTAATGTTTGATACCTAATACTGCACTGCATGCTGGCCTTTGGGAAATCCAAGTTCCAATTTTCTGTACATCATATTCAGCCTCAATTAGGAAACCCCTGTAAAAGCTGAAAACGTTATTTAACTCCATAAACACTAACCATGAGTCCTTTGTAATCTCTTTCAGCTATCTAGATTACATCATGGCCCCAGTCCTGGGCTTTATTTTTTTTTAAGAAATACTTTTTATCCCTTCTATTTGAAATTAATCCTTACAGGACTGTGAAATTAAATTCCAGCTTTGACTTCCTTCGCAAGCTCTTCTCACCTTTTCTCTAGTATCACAGGATTTCACTGGCTTTTCAATGAAGAATAACAAAACCAACCAACCAACCAAAATGTCAGTATAATCTCACTCCACTCCTTTGTTCTTTTCTTTGATTTCCCTCTCCTTCCTTTTTGTCCCTTATCCGTTGCCACCCACCAAGACCCAAACACCTCTTATCTCTCAGCTTTTCTCACCTGGCTGAATTTTGCCCTCATATTGTACTCCTCACACCCTTTCTTTTCCATCTCCCCTTACCCTTTCTTTTACAGCATAAACATAAACATACTCCATCCGTCGATGAAACATTGGTTCTAGGTAGTACTTACTAGACTCCAGTCGTCATTGCAATGAATGTGCCACCACCAGTAGATGACTTCAATTCCTCCACAATATTTAATTGATTATATGTGTTCCCTCCTTCTGTTAAAATTTATCTGTCTTGAAAAGTGCCACACAGGAAGAATCTGGCCTGCTAAAACAATGTATTCAGCCCACAGCCTCATTCCTTGATATCCCACCCTATGATTGATGTGTGACTATCTCATAATTCCTGACAGGAGTACAGCTAATCGCATCAGTTAGGTTGATAGGACACACATAGACACACATTACTTGGGTCATATGAGAGTGGAATATCTAGGCTGAATGCAGGACACCAATATGCACATATATCATTTCTCATGAAGAGACCAGTAAAGTACATAGGGAGTTAAAGCACTGGGATAAATGGATGGAAATTAGAAGAAATATCAAATTAAGTAAAAGAAGCACGACAGAGTGTACAATACCCCTAAAACTGGATAGAGAATTCAGGGGAACATTTTGACAGCATAAAGCAAGGAAGAGGCCAGTGATATTTTCTTCCTTAAACTACTAAAGGTCCTTGATCAATTTTATAGATAGTAGTATCTTTTTCTGCAGCTATTTAGTATTTCCACTTAAAAGGAAATGTAGGTGGCTAAAGAAGGTGAAAAAAGGTTGAGAGAAGTGGAAGTGGGGTCAAAAATAATAGACAGTATGAAAAAGTAGCATGACAAGATGAGAACAAAATATAGCTTAATTTTAAAAAGGTTAAAAGTTCTTTAAAAGTTCATTTAAAAATGTATTTTCATCTTGTTCTTCCTGTAACCATAACCAGATGGTAATAGACAACTATCAGGGGTTTGAATTCATGTGCTTATTGGGCTTTGTTCATCCTTGCCTTCCCTTGTGAAGAGTTATTGTTGCTGTGAGAGGCAGAAGCTCAGGAGTAAAGCAACAAGCAGAAAGACATCATCGCTTAAGGCCATTTCTTTTTAGTGCAGCACTTCTGTATTTATGGGCTTTCCTCAGTAAATCTTTGTCAGCGTAAAGCAAAAATTGATTAGTCCATGCCATAAAAATGCCTAAGCAAGCTACAAAGCTGGAAACAGAGGACAACCCTGAGACTATTTTTCCTGAGAAAAAATACAGAAACATTCCAGGAGTTATTAAAGGCAAGACTTAGCTGGCATGCATGACAGGGAGGGGCATCTGTGAGTGACCCAGATGACAGAACCACAGAATGGTAGGGGTTGGAAGGGACCTCAAAAGATCCTCTAGAGCAGATTACACAGGAACACGTCCAGGTGGGTTTTGAATGTCTCCAGGAATGGAGCCTCCACAACCTCCCTGGGCAGTTTGTTCCAGTGCTCTAATAAAGTATTTTCTTAGGTTACACCTCCTGTGTGCCAGTTTGTGACCATTGCTTCTTGTTCTGTCACTGGACATCACTGAGAAGAGTCTGGCCCCATCCTCCTGACACCCGCCCTGTAGATATTTAAACACATTAATAAGACCCCCTCTCAGCCTCTTTTTTTCTGAGCTAAACAGACCCAGCTCTCTCAGCCTTTCCTCATAGGGTAGATGCTTCGAAGCAAAAAGCAATCATCCTGTATTTAGCTAGGAACTTCAGAGCATTGCAATAAGTCCTAATACCTTTCAAAAGTAGCATTGTTTGACTATTCCTCAAGCAAAAAATTCACAAACTTGATGTTTCCTTTTTGGAAACAAGACAGATAAATTGTGTTCATGCATAAGTAATTTGCTTTTGTTCATCAGGGTGTGCACAAAATCTCTTCTTTAAAGGTGTGATAGAGAGATTTCTCCTTTCTCCAGCCTTCCAGTAAAAATTGAACATACTTTTAAAAAATATATTAAAAAATATAACCAAATGTCTTCATTTTTCGACTGGAAACACCAAAATATTCAGCTTGTAGGTTAAATAATTGAAAATGCTTGGGGAGGCAGTTGATGAACCAAATGTTTAGTATTTAAAGGAATGTGTCAAATAAATTTTTTTACCATCCCTTACTGAGAAATGATGGGCAATATAACAGCTCAGCTGTGTGATTATGTGCCCAGATGACTTCATCTCCATTTTTATTTCTGTGCTGTATAGCACTTAACACATTTTACTTACAATTATTAAAGTATTTTAAACAGTTGTATAATAATAGGGGGAGGTTTCTACCTCATCTGTTGCTTAAGAAACAAGCAATTGCTAACAGATTTTCTTCATGGGGTGTACTGTAGTTGCTAATGTGGAAAATGATGTAATGTTTGAGTTCAGTAACCTAGCAATGAACATCAAGATGATTTCAACACCTGAATCTCTTTCCTGTATGTGGACAGTAAAGACTGATGGCAGTGAAACAGGAATGAATCGTGGGACACAAAGGAATGCAAAGTACCATGAAGGGCTTCCTTACTCACACCCAAACCAGGCTGGATACTGGGAACTTTACATTAAATGGAAGAAGCAGCCTTGGAGACAGTTAGAAGTTGTGGCTAAGAAGCTAGGGCACTGTTTCTGCTTTCTTTGCCCGTCAGGCACAAATTTTATCCAATAGATGCTGAACTTCAATAGGTCTCATCTACTTTTAAGACTTTCAGAACCTTTGGTGTGGGTGGCAAAACAAACATGATTCCTGCTTTGGTCAGTAAAAATACATCAGTTCTACCACACAATGATCCTTCTGTACTCATGGGATAAAAGGCAAGCTTTACCCCTCAAAAATGACTCAGTTCTATACCAGAGGGATTTTCTGATTGTCTTCCATGGATGCCAATTCTTTCAAGAATGAAAATGATTACTGACTTATTTTCTAGCAGGGATCTGTTTATATTTACTCCCCTGAGGTAGCAACTGGTGATGGGTCCTTTTTCCTACCATCTGCTACTTCAGCACGTATGTGACCACAGCAAACTTTTGACACGGGAGAATGCCTACAGGTTATGGAACAGTTCAGAATCTTTCCCATTAATTTCTGCTTATTTCTTTTCTGACATTTGAATATGAAAGCCAGTCCTGCCAAAGTGTCAGAAGAAATCACATATGTGTTCTAGGGCTGTATTCAGATCACCACCAAAGAACTAATGGCATTAGAAATGCATGGCACCAGGTAGGAATAAGATACAAAAAATCCCTGATCTGCCCTATGGGCTTGACCATTTCAATATATGATTTGCTTGTGTTTGCACATTAGATGGAGAATGTTTCGTTCAACCACTGACCAAAATATTCTGTTTTGATCACCAGTCAACTAAGCTTGCCCTTCAGTTCAAATAAAAGCAGCGTCAGCTGATACACATAAGGGCTCAAATTCTTCTCACTGAACATGGGAGGTTTCTTGAGTTTGTTGCACTTTGTGAAAAGCATTTTGGAAATAACATACAACAATTTAAAAATAATGTTATTTAAGATGAAAAGTGAACTCATCTCTAGAAACATCATTGTGGTCCCTTGTGCATCTGCATTAAGCCATAGTCTTTTGTTATGTCATTATACCCTATTTTTCTTCATAGACTCACTCACCACCTGATTTTATACAATATTAAACTTACAAGGAGACAGAACTAAGAGCTGGATAGATAACAAGGTATTTTTGCAAATCTGGATTTTCTTAATTTAACACCTGCATAAAATTCTTCAAAATCTTTTCAAAATCAGATAAACAACAATATTCTTTGTTTTGACTGAAAGGGTTTTAGTGATATGACTGAATTTTGGCAACAAAGTGTGGGTTTCCACAGGTTTTGCACAGAGTGTTATGAACAGTCACTGCTGAACCAATTAATGTGGGTACAAAGTTCTTCTAAAAATAAGGGGGAGAATCACAGCTAGTGTAGAAAATAATTCCCTTTCACGTGATTAATATGAGTATCATGTTATTATGAAACCACTTCCATGTACATAAATATCAACACTGGGAATTTTGGAAAAAGCAGTTCCTATGACAAGCATTCAGAACCACAGAAGCTCAGTATGGAAGCAGAAATTTCCCAGATCCTGAGGGCTAGAATGTAACTTAATTAAAACAGAAGGAAAAGACATTTTGGGGGAGGGGTGTTTTTTGGTGCTAAGTTTGTTTCTTTCCAGGAAGGGGTTAATTTTTTGAATATTTATTCCATTTCACATATTTCTTCTCATTGGAGATCCTACTTACCATCTTTTCCACTTCCATATGCAGGTTGAGAAAAAAAAAAATCCTTCCAGCATGTTTGATTCCAGCATATTTAGATGACTCTGCTACAGAAGCCCAACCAGCATCTGTTCACATTTACTCTGAACATCTAAGAATTATTTAATACATTACTCTTGAGATATTTTAAAACAGGTGGAAAATGTCACTTTGTCAAAACCAAGGCAATCCCAAAACAGCTAGAATTAGGGCAGTTACCTTAGACACTGGTTTAGTGGGGAAAGGTCCTCTCCCAGCACTTCATTTTCTAGTGATTTTTTGGCAGCTGGTCTTTTATATATTTTCCACACTTCCTGACACAGAAGACTCCATGTCATGAAAGGTTTGCTTTCATTTCCTATCAGGGAAATTAGGTAATCTCCATCTCAAATTCTAAGTGAGCTGACACATGCAATTATAGACATGAATTTGTGTTGTATTATTGGAAAATACCAAACCTGCTAATACAAGAAGTGAAAGACAGAGGAAGTGCTCATTAATGTCACCTCATTAAGGGCAAAACTGATTTAGAAATTAAAAAGTAAACATGAAGAACAAAGAAGAAGCGAGATACAATGCAATATATGTACACCAGTTAGAGCATGCCAGATAAGCCTGATATCTTTAATAACAATCTCTTTTTGGGAGTAGATGAAGTTCAGAAGGAGTGCATAAACTGGATTTTATTAAGCTATTAGCTATGGGTTTATTTGAAAAGCTATTTAATTGAAGAGCAGTGGAATTTGCACAAGGGTTGTAAAGTGAGTAATAACCTGATGGATGGGGAGATAGAAGTTAAAGTCTTAGAAAAGAAGGAAAGAGGTAACTCATTGAATTCCTTAGGTCTCACTGATGGAACTGATTTAATTTTCAAATTTCATCGGTTGGGACAAAAAGTAGGAAGGTGTTGCCATTGATAGAAATTTAACAGATTAAATAAATGGAAGGGATTGGCTTGTTGGACAGGAAGAAATTAGCTACATTTAGGTCCAGGCTGAAGAATTGCAAACACCAAAATACAATAGCGCAAAATGCAAGTCATGCACTTTAGGACCAGTAAAACTGTAAGACAATTTTGATAATATATTTCATGGAGTAGAATTCCTGTTTTCTGTAATCTCTAATAATAGTGTAAATTTTACCTGAGGAGCCAGGATTTTGGAGGAGATATCATGCTCTCTGGGGACAGGCATGTACAGTTTGAGAAAAGCAGTTTTGATGTATCCCATTAGGATAAGGTTCCAGTGCGACCCTTGATAGGATTTGGGTAATTCTGCTTTTGCTTTTTTTTTTTTTTTCATTTTTGCCTTTTTTTTTTTTGCAAACCTTCCTGACTTACAATTTCACAGTCAGGCAATCATTTCAGCAGAGGAAACCATGAGGTACAAGACAATTCTAAAAAACATCTCTAGGGCTATATGCAAAGTCCTCTGAAATAAATGGAAAGATTCTCATTAACTTCAGTGTGCTTTAGTTACAAAATATAAAATGTAAAGGTCATTTTAATACATATTTTCTGCCTATAATTAGGCACATGGCTTTGATGAAAATTTAAAAGAGGAAAGGCAGGGAGTGATAAAGGTAGTATTTGGGTAGCTGTAATGTAGACATCCTGATAATCAAACTGTGCAGCAAGTTACTGAGCCAGATACGCCAGTGCTAGTCCAAAAGATTACTCAGTCTCTGGGTAAAATTAATTAACCTTTAAGTACCACTTAACTAAATCCTTCTATGTAAGTGTCTACCTCACTGTGACAGCTTTAAGCTGTTTACAGTCCTAAGAAGGAGAGAGAGAGAGCATGTTCAAAATCTAGTAGGCCTCCCTCCAGTGATTAAATGTATGCTGTATATTTATTGACTTACAAATTTTGACTATAAAATAATCACGGAAGTGGAGGTCTTTAGCAGGTTTTGTTGTACTTGTGTTCTAATTTACTACTCCACTACAGTGTTTTTGCAAACAAAACACTGATTGCCATAGCTATCAATTAATATACCTCTGTTTTATAGGGAAAATGCTCATTTTATTTCTTACTGTTGATTTTTATAATATGGATAACCAAGAAACCTAGTTTGGGAAAAATATATTTGAGAATTCTGAAAATATTGCAAACATTAAATAGTTTATATTGCAGGTAGGAAGTGAGATTTGGCTGTCAGAGAAAAAAACCTGGCTTAGAGTAAATGTTCCTTTTACTCTGAATAGGAGAAATAATGAAGATCCAGAAAGAAAAGTGGTTGAAGCTGAAAAGCTGAAAACAGAAGGAGGCCAGTCAATAAAACCTACAAATAGAGCAGACACAAAAATTAAGGCAAAGTCCACCATATTCCTCAGATCTCCTTCTAGAGAGGACTGAAGAAGTAATGAAGTAGTAAAGCCTGTAATGGCAAAATATACTGAGGAATTGGAGACCTGATTAATTTCCAGAAGATTTACCAGGAAACAAGGGAAAGTAGGAAAGTCATGTCTCCTTGTAATTTGATAAGGACTGCTACAGTATTGGAACACTGCACTGGAAGGACACTTCTCTGTCATTGCAACAACTTGAGAAAAGTATGGTATTATTTTAGGCAGCAGAGACAAGCAACATGCAGATTGTCTGTAGGAGATTACCTGTACCTTTGTAATTTGTCAAGTAAATCATAAAGAGATTAGAATAAATACGGATTTTATTTAAAAGATTAACCAACACACAAACTAACAAGACAAGCTGCTACAAAAGTTCTGGAAGCTAGTTAAGGGAAGGACTTTCATGGTTTTTTTCCATAGCAGAAAGCAAGGTCATATGTAGAGACGGGATGAACATGTCCAAAACATCAAAGCACTGGATATTTAAAGCAGGTAATCAAAGTAATGATATTGAACTCTGGATGAGAAAATTACTTTGTCAACTTAAATAATGAAAATTTACAGAGGAGTTGGATTTTTCTTGTTTTAGATACTTAGCCAGCGTTTAAAAAAATACAGTCATCTTTCGTTCTACTGAAGGACAAAAAGATCTGTAGGACACGAGTGTCTGTGGGGCAGAATCTATTTTGATCTCATATTCTTGCAAGAATAAATTGTCCAAACATATTGTCATTGTGTCTTGGCTCTCCTTCAGAAAGTATAGTAATGCTTATAAAAAAAATCTGATTTATAATGTTCTCCTCCAGTTTCTTATTACTGCAATTTATTTTATTTCATCCTGTCTGAAAAGCATAGAATTATAGAATTTTTTTGGTTGGAAAAGACCTTTAAGACTATATACCATATAAGTTCAAAGACTTTGTGCAAAGGTGGGACAGTTAAAACTTACACGCTGGCAATTTCTGACCAACAGCACTTGTGACACCAGAATCTACAGACTAATACGAGGGTAAATGGGATTTACTTTTAGGAAACTGATAAATAAGCAGTTCCCACACCAACAGCCACAGCTTATGCACACAAGCAAAATTTGAGCTGAAGGAGACCTTCATCAAAACAAATATTGCTTCACCTTTGTAGGAATGGCTGACAGTTCAAACTTTTTGAGAACAAGTGGCATGGAAAAAACATTATCAAAGCTCTTATCAGTCTGGTGTCAGACCAAATTCTTGCTTATTTATTGCATGTCTTTGGCAATTGCCACAGTAAAGAAAAGCAAATTGCATATGGACACTTGGTTCCCTAACCATTACTGGCTCCTCCAAAGTAAACACATTCCAGCTGCAAAACATGGCAGAAGATCTTGGTAACACTGGATTAGAGAAAATAGGGGAGGAAGGATGGGTGAGTTCCACAGTCTCTACTGATCTCCTCCCACGTACTGTGGCAATTTAAAGAACAGGGGCAAACAGACATGTCTCTGAGACTTTCCTGATAGCTATGAGGAATTGGTCTCATCCTACAGAGATCCAGTGCGTTTGGGAACAGCAGACCCAATGAGCAGACATCTTTATGCTTTACCAGTGAGAAAGGGAGCAGTATGGAGCAGTATGATGTGAGGGAAGCACAATTAATTGTTCAAGAATTCTTGGACCTTGCCCCTGATTCTGGTAGGAAAAAACTTAAAAAGCTCAATTGTTAGCAGCACTGCATTTTCCGTGGATCACAGAAATTGAATACTCACTTTGAAGGTTTTTTACACATTACTTCAAATAGATGATACCTTGGATGTTGTGGCAATTGCCATCTGATTTGCCATGCTGGATCTTAAACTGTCTTTTGGCAGGACATAGCAAGACAAAGTCTGTGACAATTTAATGAGATGACTAGAGGGAAAGTCTTATAGGGAGAGGTTGAGGGTGCTGGGGTTGTTTAGCCTGGAGAAGAGGAGACTCAGGGGGGACCTCATCACTCTCTTCAACTACCTGAAAGGAGGTTGTAGTCAGGTGGGGGCTGGGCTCTTCTCCCAGGCAACTAGTGACAGGACAAGAGGGCACAGCCTGAAGCTGCTCCAGGGAAGGTTTAGGTTGGATATTAGGAAGTACTTCCTCACAGAGAGGGTGATCAGACATTGGAATGGACTGCCCAGGGAAGTGGTGGAGGCACCATCCCTGGATGCGTTCAAGGAAAGGCTGGATGTGGCACTTAGTGCCATGGTCTAGCTGATGTGGTGGTGTTAGGTTACAGGCTGGACTTGATGATCTTAAAGGTCTTTTCCAGCCTTGGTGATTCTGTGATTCTGTGAGGGGTCCCAAGCTGATTTTATGGTACTGGTATGAGGACCTTGAGAGAGGGTCTTTAGGACCCTGAGGGGTCAGAATAGAAAGGGATCAGTGTTCCACAGACTCTAAAAATCTTGAGATTTAAGAAGGGCAACACTAGCCTTTCAACAGACTACCTTGCTTGTACACCATTTGCCATGCAACAGAACGATTACTCACCCAGATGTAAAGCACACACCTGCCCTATGTCCAAACAGATATGAACTCCCTAGAAATAAATTTCCCGTGCACAAATGTCCCCTGAGCTGCCCCACAGCAGGTGTGCCAGATTGCCTCAGGCCATCACTAGCAACAAATACTTGGGCACATTCCCCTCTGCCAGCTGCTCCTGAAGACAGGTGGAATGTCAACAAAACCTAAGTTCAGTGTTAATAGGAAGAAGAATAACAAAGAAATAAGTTAGCTTAATTACAGAAATTCTATTATGACCTTATCTATAGAGGAGATAGAAGTTGCTTGGTAAAAGAAAGAAAAGATGCCAGGAGAGCACTGTCAGAGGGGTGGGGTGGGGGGGGAAAAAAGTGAGTTTTTGATGCAACCACTTAACAGTACAAAGGGGCTGTAGGTAGGTCTTTGAGTCCTGCTTTTCAGTGACTAGAAGAGCATGCCCCCGAGGACCATGATTTACTGCAGGAAGTAAACTGTAAAGTGTTACTGCCTTTTTGTATGGGACAGAATTTGCTCTACCTAAATTACTGGGGCTCTTAGTGAACCAGAGCTCAGCCAGGTGTAAAGAACTGACAGATGTATATGCTTTACCTAAATGACTATAGCTCTTAGTAAGCAAAGACCCTGCCAGGTGAAAGGAACAGATAGATTCAATACCAATAAAACTTTCCTAAAACTCTTTTATTTTTACTCTATAAAATAGCTTTTCTAAAATGTGCAGGATAAACAAAAATCCTGTGTTGTTTGCTGTAGTGGATGGGTTTATTTTATACATTTAGGTCAGGCAGAATAATTCATTCATGGCTTTACTTTTTTTTGTGGATCAGCCAGCTGTTCTGTGCTTGAGCCAATAAAAATGTTGCTCACATGTTCAAGAAAAGCAGCGAATGCAGTATGAAGAACCATCCAAAACAAGTACCTGCTAAAAGCAGGTTGTTCAGTCTCTTGGAAATTGTAGTAAACAGTTCTTTGAACATCAAGTTAATAGAGATATACAAATTCATATCTGCTTTTTAACTGCGAGCCTCAGCATTTTTCCATATTTAAACCACAATGGATTATGCTTGTATATTTTGTGGTAGATGTAGCCATGAGGAAAATTTCTGGGACAGAGATTACACAAAAGCCCTTACTGATTTGTTTATGAATATGAGATAAATATTTCACATTTTATAATCACAACACTTGGAAATAATTTGTCAACATAAAACTTAATGAAAAAATAAGTTTAATTCCTTATACTTTTAACTGTTCTTCCAGCTGCACAGACTCCAAATAGCTATGAAGGAGAGATCCCCACTAGCTGCTAAGTTAGTGTGGCTTTAGGAAACAATTCCCTAAACCTTCTGTAGTTGCTTTCCAGTGACCACACTTTACAAGAGCTTGATGAAAGATGCATTACACTAGCTCATCACTAGTCCTGGTTCCAGCTCTTGCAGTTACAGAATTAGTACAATGAAAAGCTTCTGGAGGGGGCTTCAGCATCCTGAGAAGCCCTAGAACAGTTACCTGTGTGTTGGGTCTGGGTGGCAGAGCCCTGGTAGCAAGGGAGGGTCTACAGGAGTGACTCCTGGGAGAAGATTCCTACGCTCCAAAATCAGCTCTATCTCTGGCCAAGGCCAAGCCCATCAGCAATAGTGGATGTGCCTCTGAGATTAACATATTAGAAACTGCTAAAAGACCTGCAGAGCAAAGGGATGGAGGAAGTGAGAACAGTACCAGAGCAGGGATACCAAGGTCGTTGAGGAAGGAGGGGGAGAAAATTCTCTAGCACAAGTTCCCCTGCATCTTGGGGTGAGACAGCAGCTGTCTCCCTACAGGCCATGGAGGATCATGGTAGAGCAGCCTGTGAAGGACCACGGCAGAGCATTTGTGGACCTCTAGCTGTGGAGAATGTGGCACCAGGGGAGGTGACTGTTCCCAAAGCAGCCCATGACTCTGTGGGAAGCCCACACTGGAGCAATCTATTCCTGAGGGACTGCACCTTGTGGGAGGGATTCACGTCACAGAGGTTCGTGAAGGACTCTCCCACGGGAGGGACCCTGTGGTGGAGCAGGGGAAGACTGTGAGGAATCCTTCTCCTGGAGGAGGAAAGAGCAGCAGAAACAGCATGTGGCAAACTGACTGCAACCCCCATTCCCTGTCCCCCTGCACCACTGAGGGGCAGGAGGTGGAAGAATACTGAGTAAAGTAGTTTGAGCCTGGGAAGAAGCAAGGAGGTGGAGAAGGCTGTGTTTAAGATACGGGTTTGTTTCTCTTTGTCATGCTCTGGTTTGATTGGCAACAAATTCAATTGATTTTTTCCCCAAGTCAGGTCTGTTTTGCCTGAGATCATAATTGGTGAGTTAATGCTCCCTGTCCTTGTGTCGACCCATGAGCTTTTTGTTATATTTTTCTCGTCCGCATCTGACAGCGGAGGGAAGAGTGAGCTCTTTGTTGCCTGCTGGTCCTAAACCACAATAAGGTTCCTGTTAAAGGAAAGGACAGGCACATTAAGGATACATTCATGGTGTCCCCTCCTTTCTACCAATATTAACAGCAATATAGGTTTTCCCACTGACATTTTATATTATTGTTTTAAGATACTGCATATGATTGCTTCAGCTATCATGTTGAAAAGCACCTCTTTCCCCTCTGCCAAGTGCTTAGTATCTATTTGGCTATCTGCATTTCAAGACCCAGCGGAGCACATCAATGATCTCCTTCAATTTCCTGTCTGTATTTTTTGGTTGCTTTTTTGTTTGTTTTTTGTTTGTTTGTTTTTTAATCCCCTTGACCTTCTTGACCAAAGTTTGTTATGGATAGTAAAATACCAGACTGTTGAGACCCAACCTTAGATCTTGTTTCTTCTCACAGGGTGTCTTACTGAAAAGCATCTTCTTTTCTTCATATGCACACCAGAAACTATGTGGATCACTTACAGTTCCTTCAGAGGTTCACCTATATCTCCAAGTCTCCTCTGCAATTCCCCAGACCATAAGACATTTAGTTACTACCTCAGTTTCTTACAGTGAAAGAGATTTTGCTTATTTCAGACTTAATGTGCTGTTTTCATGGGTGGAAACAATGAGCTATGTACGTTTTCAAAACATTAACAAATAAGTCCACTCTCAAACTAACAGTTTAATACTTGTGTATTACATCAGTGGAGTGAAAGGTATCTGCAACCCAAAAGAAGAACCAAAATATATCCAAAAGCTGTTAGAAACAGAAACAATTAGATCCGAACATCAAAAACCCCACTTGGGGTCTTCAAAAGTCCCTTAAAATACAAAAATATCCTTTTAAAAGGCTATGTTTTTTACAACTGATTATTTCAGAAGTTTTCAAACAGCATCAGTTGTTGCCTAAAGCATCATCTCACTCCCTGTTCCCTGGATTAAAATATCTGAAATGAATGAAGAGTGTTAGAGGAACACTGAGTATCTTAGCTTTCTGCTGCAAGAAACTGCACTGTTCTGCTGACCAAGCATGCACCCTAGATTATATCTCTATTGTACCACTACTTGAAAAATTTAATTTCTCTCTTGTGGAACCGAAACATGTTTTATTCCATCAGAATGGGGAGTTCTTTCCCTCTCCTGTTTTCAAAATGTATTTAATACAATATATCAAAGCTGAAACAAAATATTTCATTGAGGTAAAAATGAAATGTGTTGGTGATAACTTGTAGAAAATGTTGACAAAATTGGTATTCTCCTGAGAAATATTTTTATGTTATCACATCATTATCTTGTATAGAAAAATTGTTAACACGGACCATGACAGCCTGTTCATCAAAATAATTTTGATAGTTATTTTAGTCCATTGAAACATCCCATAAAGAAATATGTGCTACAAAGTGTGATATTTTATGATTCAGTGTACCTGATTTTATCTCCTGTCAGTGGTGTAGGTCATTGAAGTTTCTACATGGGTGTGCTCTTTATCTGCATATTTTTTTTCTGCCTTCATATACATTAGTAAAAAGTTGGTAAAGAGATACTATGAACATTGTACTGCTTATAATTATCCACATTTAATTAGTGAAAAACCTTTCCAGAAACATAAGACAGGTAAAGTAGTCAAGCTTGAGAAACCTACAAAAAATTGTAAACTTTTCTGTCATGTCTATATTACAGTCATTCTGAATTTGCAGAGTGAACTCCCCTTGTTTGAAGTAGTGACAAGCAGTAAAGGAATTTTTTGTGCTTTGTAAATTGGAGACAGATTTTTACTGGTTATAACTTCACATCAGTGAATTGCCTTGGAGTTACTCCTGACACACAGTTCTGCAAGCAAGAAAAGAATCAAGTTGAATATGGATTGACTGCATCAGTGACTGTGGATGTCACATAATGTGACACCCATCTACAAAAAGGGCTGAAAGGAAGATCCAGGGAACTGCAGGCCTGTCAGCCTGACCTTGGTACCAGGGAAGATTATGGAGCAATTCATCTTGAGTGCACTCACATGGCAAGTGCAGGATAATAGTAGGATCAGGCCCAGCCATCACTGATTCATGAAAGGCAGGTCCTGCTTGAACAATTAATCTCCTTCTATCACCAGGTGACCCGCCTACTGAATGAGGGAAAGGCTGTGGATGTTGTCTACCTGGAGTTTAGTAAGGCCTTTGGCACAATCTCCCACAGCACTCTCCTTGAGAAACTTGCAGCCTATGGCATAGACAGGTGGAGTCTTGGGTGGATTAAAAACTGGCTAGATGGCCAGGCCCAGAGAGTTGTGATAAATGGAGTTAAATCTATCTGCTGGCAAGTCACAAGTGGTGTCCTCCAGGGCTTGGTGTTGGGACCAGTTTTGTTTAATATTTTTATCAATGATTTGGGTGAGGGGATCGAGTGCACCCTCAGCAAGTTTGCAGATTACACTAAATTGAGCAGGAGTGTTGATCTGCTCAAGGGTAGGAAGGCTCTGCAAAGAGATCTGGACAGGTTAGATTGATGGGCTGAGGCCAATGGGATGACGTTTAACAAGACCAAGTGCGAGGTCCTGCACTTTGGTCACAATAACCCCAAGCAATACTACAGGCTTGGGGAAGAGTGGCTGGAAAGCAGCCTGGTAGAAAAGGATCTGGGAGTATTGGGGGACAGCCAACTGAACATGAGCCAGCAGTATGCCCAGGTGGCCAAGAAGGCCAAAGGCATCCTGGCCTGTATCAAAAACAGTGTGTCCGGCAGGAGTAGGGAAGTGATTGTGCCCCTGTACTCAGCCCTGGTGAGGCCACAGCTTGAGTACTGTGTTCAGTTCTGGGCGTCACAGTACAAGAAAGATTTGAGGTCCTGGAGTGTATCCAGAGAAGAGCAACAAGGCTGATGAGGGGTTTGGAGGGCATGTCAGATGAGAAGCAGCTGAGGAAACTGGTGTTGTTTAGTCTGAAGAAGAGAAGGCTCAGGGGAGATCTTATTGCTGGTGTTGGTTTCTTCTCCCAAGTAACTAACGATAGGACAAGAGGAAATGGGTTTAAGTTGTGCCAGGGGAGGTTTAGGTTGGATATTAGGAAAAATTTATTTACTGAAAGAGTGGTGACGCATTGGAATGGGCTGCCCAGGATAGTGGTAGAGTCACCATCCCTGGAAGTCTTCAAGAAGTGTTTAGATGTTGAGCTTAAGGATATAGTTTAGTGGTTGTGGTAGTTGGATTACGTTGGACTCGATGATCTTGAAGGTCTCTTCCAACCTTAATGATTCTATGATTCTTTGATTTCTGTAAGGCCTTGGACATGAGAAAAAATTAATATCTGAAGTACAAGAAGCGATAAATATGACTGGACATTGTAGATACAAAAATCCTTTAACACCTTTACAAAAAAACAACTTTTGTGACTTCTCTTGAAAATCCTTGTAATCATTTCATTTATGCTTCCACAAGAATGCAACACGTAGCTAACATTCAGTTTTAACTAACCATACTACTTCTGAAAGTCACTGGGCCCTTCTAAGATATTCCTGCTGTATTATTTTTTTCACTTTTTATTTCCCTTTCTATCTCTGCATTTTCTATCTTATTTGAATCTACTGGAAAAAAAACTTCATGCAATGTTGACTTGGCTTCTGAAAAAGGAGATCCCATACATTTTGTGTCTAGATGACTCTTGCTGAAGAACATAAGGCAAAAAAACTGTTGCAGAAAATGAAATACTGGATATTAATTATGACATTCATGAAAAATGTTGATATATCATATGCAAAAAAGGAGTATAAATTAACATCTACCTGTCAGGAAGATGACAGATATCTGTTATAAAATACTTGCATGGTCTTTTCTTTCAGGCTCAACAACCTGCTCAAATGTCATTCAATTAAAAAGAAAAAAAAGTTAACAGACAAATGACAGACTTTTTCATATACCCAATCATATGCCATAAAATTTGTCAGCAAGGAGTGTTCAGCCACAAAGATATAGGGAGACAGATGATTAAATAAAATGTTTAGCTTGCTTGCAAGGAGTGCAACACTATAGACCAGATTTGGGGTAATGATGAAATTTCCTCCTAAAGACAGGTGGAGACAATAAAATTCCATGCTTTCTTCTGGAAAAATGAATTGAGCATGGTCAGTCTGGAGACCCCAGCTCACCCTCAACATCATGGACTTGCAAGTGGCAAAGCAGTCATGGGTGGTGGATGCTGTGACAAGTGTTGGCTAAGTGCTATCATTTTAACTCTTTACTAAGTCATCACCACTAAGCTACTGATAACTCCTCAATTTAGGCAAAGTAGGTACAGGCAAAGAAGTACAGAGGGACACAGTGAAGTAATGTTTGGTCAAACTTAGGAAAACCAGATCAGCTGTTTCTGCTGTTACCAAGGAAGGGAGGTACAAAAAGTGTCATTCATCTCCTCATTCTCTAGCAAAGCCTGATAAAACAAGCTCACCTCCCTTCCAGCTCTGAACAGTTAGACAAATTTAATGTTGCAGGCTGTGGAGAAGCCAACAGGACTGTCAAGTTGTATCTCCAGCAATTTCAGGGAAAGATAAAGGTCTGCAGAACATTTTCATCTCACAACCCAGGTTCACTGAGGGGCACAAATGCTTGCCACTACCCTAGGAGAAATTCACAAGCAGAATCCTCAATTCTAATGTTCTGCAAGAGGTAAGTAGAAGATATGAAAACCAGTGCCACTGCCTGAGTCCCAGTAGTAAGCATTCAGTGAGTGTAACTCCCAATTGTAGAAAGTGGTTTATACTCTGAGCACCAGAGAAAAGCACTTCCAGTGCTTTTTAGTTAAAATTGATGGCTTACTATCCTTCTTGCCATTTTATCTTGACTAAAGTATACTCACAACTAAATTAGGAACAGTGGATCATTTTCTCTTATAAGTATTGAATGGATAATACCTAGCATAGTTTTCAATTTTAATTCTTGTCAGATGTGTAAAAGGATGCTCAGATTCCCAGGCTTTTAGAGCTCGGGAGAATCTACTGAAAGCTAGAGTCAGTCAGATTTGGTACTTTGAGCATCTCCAGGCTCTGTTCTCTGACACTGAAATTCACAAAGTTCCCTTTAGAACACATCCAAGTTAAAAAAAACACAACAAACCTGTACAAAGCTCGCACTGACAGACACAGAGTGGTTAGTTGTTGTTTCTGGACATATGTTTGATTATTGCTTTGGCCATGAAACTTATAAACCTCAATTATCACTCAAGAGAGATGTCTCTTCTAATCAAATCATCTTTTAAGCAGCCTGGGCCCTGTCCAGTCACAGCCACTTTTTTCTCTTCTGTGGAATGACTAAGCTGGTCCTTCAAGTTTCCCAGCTTACCTTTGATATAAAAACAAGTACTAATACAGCACAAGCAGACCAAGCTGAAAGAAAGCTGTCACATTTCACAAAGTCCTAGAATGTATTTTCAGCCAGAACACAAATGCTAAACAAGAAGAGCTGGGGAATAACTTTGAATTCTGATTGAATCGCTATGTTTGAAGTCTCTCTTAATGAACAAAGAGCATGAGAGTTCCCACTTTAGGGTTTTTCTTGAAAAAGATACATCCTTTAGGCTGAAAATAAGTGTATAAAAATACCTCAAGAAGCTTAACTTCTATCTCAAAACCCATTACTTCCTTTAACATTAACTAGTTTATTAAATTAGATGGACACCACTGCCACAAAAGATTTTAACCCATATTCTTTGTAGAAGGCGGCCTTACGGAGCTTGATGGGGACACTGTAAAGGAATGGGATACATGCATAGACATCCACATCTGAGCTAATAATTTTAGGCTCCCTTTACTGCCAATTGAGGAAAAATAGGTACTTCTGGACTGTAATTCATCTGTCCCTGAAGTTGGTGGCTAAAATAGGTTGGATGAATGATGTCCTAAAAGTGTCTACAGCTGTCCATTGACTCTGGAGGGAGACTGAGGTAACTAAATCAGAGGTACATTTCTACACTGTAGAAAACAAAGTCAGATGAACTGGAGTGCACCCTACATGTAGAAGGGAAGTTAAACTGAGAACTTAATTTTCATAGCCAAGCTCTGCAGCTGGACATCAGTTTTGCACTGAAATAAAGGTGAAATAAATGTATCGTAGCTAGGGCATGAGTGTGGCTATATTGTTTGTAGTGGAAGGCAGAGTTTCATGGCCTCAAAGTTTCAAGGAACTTTGACCATGTGGCGTGTCTCCTGTTGCCTGCAGCACTTGTGAATCAGGTCCTCAGATACCAGCCAGCACAGACACGTCCCTGTGCTGTGCACATCCTGCTCTACTGGTCTGTTACTATGGGTAGAAAAAGATGTTTGTCTATTTGGAATGCTATTGCTTTTTTTCCTATGAGAACAGTATCTAGCATGAGATGTCTCGGATCAAATGTTTGCTAAGAACCTCTGAGTGTTTTCCATCTCAGGCTAGTAATTTCAGCGGGCTACAAGTAGGTTTGAAGCTTCATCCTCACTTACTGTCATGCTTGTAAATGGAAGATGTGTACTTGTTTACTTTGAAAATCTCAGACTTAGCAGAGGAATGAAGAAAAGTAGACAATGTGCAGTAAAATCAGAAAATTATTAACTTTCCCCATAACTTCGCTTTTCTATTCCTTTAGTTAACATTCCCCTGCAGAGGAAATCTAAGGTTTAAAATATTTGTATAGCATATTTACAGGTATAATACTTCCTTTTTTTTTTTTTTTCTCTAAAGCAATTCAATTAATAACAGGAAGGAATATTTTTGCCAGTACTGGTCTTCATAAGTTTTTCTTTGAAAAGTTATTGTACACAGCATGTTTTGACAGTTGGCTCAGTTTAGTTTCAAAGTTTAGTGAGATGTCATGAAACACCTTGACTAGATTTTGAATAAGACCTTCAGTATACAAGGTGTGAGCAGTAATTAAAGCTGCTTCATAACTACAAAAAAATAGGCTATTATTTTCATCATACTCAAGAAAAACTCTGCAGCTTTACATGGAAATAAGATTTTCATTAAACAGCCAAAGCGTTCCAAAGACATTTCTTGCTACATTTTGTCCATATCTTTCAAAGCAGAGAGACATTCCAACCTTTAAACTATTCCGTTTACACAGAGGCTGATTCTGCTTTATGCAAAAAATATGTTTCATTCCCAGATCCTCTTTTCAGGCTCATTTTCAGGCGGAAAGTAAGGGCCTGGAGTAAACAATTAGGGACAGTTTTTATGGACATTGTGATACACAGATTATTTTTGAATATTAATGCTCTATACACATTTGTCTTTTTTTTAGCCCAAATCCAGGGCTAAACTGAGGCGGTTTGCTCTCTCACCCACTAACCCCTTCCCAGGCAAGAAGGGGAGTCAGGAAGAGGAGGGAAGCTCTTGGAGTTGAAATATGAACAGATTTAATGAAATAAAAAAATCTGTTACAGACATCAGTGCAAAGTTTACAAGCTTATATGCAGCCTAGTCCTTGGGAGAAGCAGAGAGAGCAGCAGGCCAACAGGGAGGATATGCCTATTCACATGCTTTGCTGCCTAAATACCCTCAGAAAATGGATCTTCCATAGCTACTCAGAAACAGAGAAAAAAACAGAAAAAAATAATCAAATGCCATACTCTTCTGTTATTTATGTTATCTAGCAAAGCAAAAGCAGAAACAGTCAAACCCACAGTCTTTCATCTAATGTTGTGTCCATAACATAGGTTATTCCCAATGACAGTTGAAAAGGATTGTGTTCAAAACGTTTCTTTTTTATTCATTTTTTTTCCTCCTTGTCAAAATCTAAAGCATTTCAACAAGAACTGGCAAACTTTTTTAAACTTAAAAGATGAACTATGGAAATGTTTTATTTGTGTAAAGTTATCATAAATAATAAATACATTTTCCACTTCAAAATCATAACTGAACAATGAGAAATAATTATTATTTAATTGCCAAACTGCATACTAGTAGTAAATTTGAAAAGGACATAGCTTATAATTTATTCATTTTAATTTGCTTCTTGTTTGTGGTTTGAGTTGGTTGGATTTTTTATGTTCTTTAAGTCAGGTTCACTTGATCCCCTAAATAAGTAACAATGCAACCAGGAGATCCCATTCTGCTGCTTATTGGTCTGTCATTTGGAATCTGGATTGGCATTCTTCTTTTTCAAGTTATTTAGACTGATCTTCTGCAGTAAGCCATGAAATCAGAAATTAAGGAGTTCTGAGCTGGCATTAAGGCATATTTATATTACTCTAAAATGTTACATACTGTAGCAAGACCAGCTCAGTCACATAGCATGGAACTCTCCACAGTGTGTTCATTTTGCACCTAGGGACTTTGGCTTGATTTCACACTGTCCTTTACTCTTGTGGTTTGTGAGTTTGAGTTTCTGGAAGGAAAAACAAACAAACAAACAAAAAGCCACCTAAGAATAAGAAAAAGGAACAAAATAACAACAAAAATATTCTCCTGAAGTGAAAGGTGGGATTGGACATATTTCTCTTTCTCAAGGGAGAACTCCAGCACACTCACAAATGGTGAAGCCACGCAAAATGGCTTATTAGAGACAAAACATGCTGACTGAAGGATGAAGGAAAAAGAAGGACAGCTGCACAGGAAGTTATGTAAGGCATTCAATAACCACTTATGGCCAGAAGGACTGTTCAGACAAGGCTGCTTAACTCTCAGTGAAGACCCAAGTGCCTCAGGTTTCAGGAGAAAACTTTTCTGGGTACCCAATACCATGCCATTAGACATTGATTGTAAAACTGGGCACCAATTGCCTTCCCAATGGCATTAAAAATGAAGACATGAGCATCACAATTAAAATTATCCTATAGAAAATAGACTTGCTTCTTACCTGTGCTCAGAAAACATCTGATTTTTTTTTTTTAAAGAAAGAATTTTAAAATAATGGGTTTGAAAGAATGGTGGCACTCTACCTGGTTCTGAATAATAACCTGTTGTTTACAAAAAAAACCTCACCAACTCTCAGTTGCCACTTGTAAGTTAATAACTTAATAAAAGGTAAGTTAGTTTTACAATGATCTCAAGTCTTGTCTATTTAGTGAGCTAAAAAATATATGGATATTGAATCATAGAATGTATGGGTTTGGAAGGGACCTTTAAAGGTCATCTAGTTCAGCCCCTGAGAAGGCAGATTTCAGAGGATTTAATAGTATTTAGTAACACTGATGAAATTCCATTCAAATCAATATAGATAACAGTATATTCAGTGTTGATAAATGCAAAGGAACCCAAATGAAGAATAAACAGACCTAACTACCCGAATACAATGGTAGGCTTGAGATTACCTGTTATCATTAAGGAAGATATTTTGAAGCCACTGAGGATAGTCCTCATTTTTGTATCTGTGGTGTCAAAGAATAACTGGAACTATAACAATTACTAGAGTAGAAAGAGAGGACAAACAAAATATTAAATGCTACTGTATATATTCATTGCATATGTGTATCCTGATTCTTATATTGAGTTCTGGTAATCTATTTCAAAAAGGATGCAATACAACTAGGAAAGGTACAGTGAAAAGTGAAAAAGTTGATCAAAGGTATGGCATGATGTCAGCGTTGCAAGAGATCAAATTAACTAGAATTGTTAAGGTAGTAAAAGAAACACAGGTGGCAATATGGTAGAGGTATATAAAACAATGAGTGGTATGAAGAAGAAATACTATTCAGATCATCATAATGTCAGAACAAAGAAGCATTAAATTAAATTATCAAACTGCAGGCTTAAAGCTGAGCATACTTAAACTACAGAACCATCTGCCGCAGGAGGCTGTGGAGGCCAAAACACTAAATGAGATAAAAAAGCAATTAGATCTAGAGAAGAAAAGTTAAGGGCTATTAAATGGAAAATACTACCTTCACTCTGAGAAGTCCTTACACCAGGAGCTGCAGCATGTGAGCAGGCAGAATCAGAGAACCCTTCCCCCTGTGCCTGCAGTCTGGCACAGGCACCTGCTGCTAGTCATGGTTAGAAACCTCTCTGAAGGTAGGCAAGTCCATTATAGCTGCTTTACCATCACAATTAACTGTGGAGACTTTCTCCCCATATATTTTTCACAGGAAGCCTAGAAATCCCAGTTTTCTACTGTTTCTGTGAGTGCATTAAACCCTGAGCAGTGAGGGAGAATTTAGGGGCCAGAAGTTAAGCCACCTATTCCTCCAGTTTTGCAAAGCTACATAGGAGGGAAATGTTGAAGTCATACTCCTTCTCTTTGTGTTTCAGTGCAGGTGTCACTGCACTCAGCATGTCGCTGCAATGCCTAATACAGGGATTTTATTCTTCCCATAATAGTGTAGTGCCATCTTTTTGTTCCTAGGACAACCTTATGAGTTCTGCCACCAGAAAAGGCACCTACTTTTTAGCACTGCTGGAACTTCCAGCACCCAGAAGCGTGTGGTGAAGCCAGAACAGAACTTCTTCATGATGGTTCCCAAAGGCTCAGTTTCACTGAGCTACAAACAGTGCAGGCAGGGTGAGGGGACCTGTGAAAGAGCAGAGGGCACAGGGTGAAACCCCAGGCTGAGCAGCACGTCCTTTTTGCATTAAGTGTGCCGTGAACCATCTGAGCAGCTCTGACCCAATCTTGTCAAAATGTCTAGGACCAGAATGGGTAAAAAAATAGAACTCCTGAGAGCAAAATAGTGGAAGCAGGATGGCACAAAAGGGTCTGAAGAAACATGAAAACAAGTGCAACCATCAATGAACAAAAAAGGAAGAGCTCTGATTTCAGTGCAGCCCTGCTGTGAAAGCAGCCCTGAAATAGGCTGTATTTAGAAAGACAAGAAATAACTTAAGGTTTCTGTTCCAAGTCTGAGAGGTTACCTCCTGTGAATAGGACCTGGTTGTCTCTGCCAGTTCCACAAGTGTTTGAGAGAGAAAAGATAGCGAGGTGGAAAAGGAAGTGAAGAATTGAAACCAATGGTGGTGTCTGCTGCTGCTATCTTTGTCTCATTCAAAGCTGCATATGTACCTGAGTACATGAATACTCTTACAGAAGCTGAAAAAGCTGAGCTGTTTGGAAGTTCACAGGTCAGAATGTTACCAAGAGCATGGTACAGGGCCATAATGCACAGAAGAAAATCTAGCATGTAGGTGCACAGGGAATTTGTTATCCTGTTACCTCTGCAGAGCAGACAAAGCAATTATCCCATATACTTTTCTATTTCAGACTCCTGGAGTCCAGAAGTCTGGCTTTTCTAAGCTGATACACTCTTTAGGTACCTAAGTGTCCTGAACATCCAACACTATCATTCAGGGAATGGTTAAGCAGATGGAGAAGGCTGTGAAAGTAAGCACTGGGACCGGTATTCACCGTTTGCCATATTAATATATTTATAAAGTAATACTGTCCCTATAATCCCTTGGGGACAGGAATAAGGCAAGAACATTTGGACACAAGAGCAACTGCATTATATCAGTTTGCTCCTCGTACTCCTCATGCACTGTGCTCCAATCACTGGCAGTGGAAGCAGCCAGTCCTAACTCTCCATTTCACAGCCATTGGTAACCTTAAAGGAAATCTTAGATTGCCTTTCCAGGAGCCCTGGAGCAACCACTTTATCTGTGTGCTTAGTACACTAACCCACATTTTTGTGAATTCTGTTCATATACTAGAAAAAGTTACTGGCCTGAACTTACAAGCACAGGTCTAGAGCTCTCAAACCACTGCTTGCTAACAGAGCAGGAAGAGGAGAACGGAAACTCTGCTTGGATTTGGAAGGATGTCAGGGAAATAAACTTGACTAAAAGAAACCATTGATTGCCAAAGCAGTATGCAAACAGTTGCTACTCCAGTCCACTTAGTTTCTAATTCTGCTACTCAAAAGGCAGAACTACACATTTGGCTGCACAGCAGGGCACAGAGAGGCTGTGCTGGGAGGGCATGACTGCAGGCAGCAATGCAGGCAGCACTGGCAGTGGGGCAGCTACAAACCACCTGGCCTGGCAGCCAGACTCCACCGTGTGTCATTGGCATGAAAAAGGAACCAACACAGCCAGAAAACAGCACTGCTGAAAGAGTTTTGCCCAATTTATGGATGTCTCAGGACTGTGTGGGAAGTGAGGTAAGAGAAAGAAAAAACAAAAACCAAACACAAACCAAACTGGTACAGAAACAAAGCAAAAGAGTTTGTTTGGTTTCAGCTGGCAGCTGGACTACCTTGTGGGATCCACCTTGCATGTCACCTCCAGCCAGGAAGCAGAGAAAAATGGGAATGTACCTCCCAGTTATCTGGAAATACAACTCCAGCACAAAAAAATACAGCACTAAAGGCATCTGGGAAAAAAAAACAAAACAGAAGATAACCTTTCTTTTTTTCCCCCCTTCAAAGGACTGTCAAACAAACAGCTACATACCATGATTTTAAAAAAGAGACGTCAAAATAGCCCAGATGCCTTGGGGTAGAAACATAGAAAATTCAAAAAACACAATAAAACCCTTGGGGATGTATGAGAGCTGAGCTCAAGCTTTGCTCCCTCAGAATCAAAAGCAAAGTCTTAAGCCTTGCTTCCCCACAGCCCAGGTGGATCCTATCTTTAGGGCTGTTCTCTGTGTGTGTGTGTGTACACACAAAACAAGTGCAATTGCTCACCATCCTCTGACCTGGCCAGTCCCTGAGCAGCAATTGCCAACCCCAGGTCCACTCCCCCGGAATCATTTTGGTCAGTTTGGGCCAGCTGTCCTTCCAGTTTCTTGGGCACCTCCAGCTTTCTTGCTGGTAAGCCATGGAAAGCTGAAAAGTCCTTGACTTGGTGCTTAGCAACAACTAAAACATCAGTGTGTTATCAACATTATTCTCAAAATAAATCCAAAACACAGGACTATACCAACCACTAGGAAGAGAATTAACTCTATCCCAGCTAAAACTAGGAAAGCAGGAAAGACTCTGGCCCTTCTGACAATGGAAGCCTTTATACAACCATTCCCAGTTACACAAGACAGTCTGTGCATGATGGAAAGCCATACAATGGTACACCAGGCATGTAGGACATTCAATCCTGTTGCCAAGAAACAGTTAGTCCTACAGAATGGTTTGATTTTCCTGGCTGGATTATGAAGTCTTTTGTAGGAAAGGTAAATGCCACCTTGTTGAAAAGGAAAGCAAAAAGTGGAAATCATGCATGCACTCACCTTGCAAAAGTGGCCTTTAATTTTCTCTATAGTTACAGATGTTTAATTTGCTGAATTCTGACAACCCACATCTCTTGCTGTAAATACACCACTGGCATAGCCTTTATAAAAAAACTTTTATAATTACACTCTGGATTTCTACTTGTGTATCCACCCAGAGAGTAGGCAAGGTCAGAAGAGGCAAGGAAGAATGAAAAGTTGCCCATGCATCAAACAGAACCTGGAACAGCCACAGCACATAATAAGGTAAACATTACATACACATTACTCAGTCAACAGAAATAAATTCCAGCTAAAGGAGCAGACATAACCTTTTTGTTTCCGACTGTAGATGAAGTTATTTCATCTGGAGTATCTCAGTTGGGGAAAATGGTAGCTGAAGCACATACGACAAAGGAAAATTTACTATGCTATCAGTAGAGCAATATTCATGAATGAAAAAATAATAATTGATACTCAATGTGAATCTTGCTGAAGCATTGCTCAGCTCACGTAAAGGCTTTACTAAAGTGCTGAGCACTGTGGGCCTGAAAGGAGCTATTTACCACGTCAAATCCATCAACTTTAATGAGCTTAAATGTAACAGGGAAGTAGCAAATAAGCAAAGCCCAATTCAAGTGAGTAAGGGAGACAAGGTTATTAAGCAGAGGATGGTCAGATTCTGTATGGATATAACATGAGCATACAAACAGGATGGATCTTGGTTACAGCTATCAGTGTGAGGGTGGAAGGCAATACGTAATCTATTTTGAACTCTGTAGCATGTTTTAATTAATGTATGGAAAAAAAAAGTTGGAAACCGCACAGCTATTTATTGGGTCATGAGGTGTGTTTTGGTGTTAATACCCTGTCACAGCAATGTTAGCTAATGCCTTGCCAGGATGAGCTAATTGCTTCCTAACTGAGCTAGTAGTCTTTATCTGTGGACCAAAGTCCACTCTGGAGTCTCAGTACAGCTGGCTTATCTGCACAAGGAGCACTGAGATCGCAGGGATGTTATGGCATTCTTGAGCTTTGATTATCTGAAGTGCTGCTTTGTTTTTCACAACACTGTGCACTCCTGTAGATACATTGTATTTTAGCAGTCACCCCTACCCCTTCCTTCAGGAGGAAGAGGATGGAAAGCAGGCCTTTGGTGATTGCCCTTCCCAAGGCCAAAGAGCTGTCTCCCAACTCATAAGAGGGCACAGTGTTTGTAGTGAACAAAAGGGCAGGAGAGGAACAATAAACAGTTTTCTTTCAGCTTCATTTCCCACCTCCCCAGTGAGCTATGAGAAGACAGAGATTTTGCTCATAAACCATGCCTTGAAGCAGGCAACTTACTTGCAAAAAAAGGAGTCTGCATCTAATTCACAAGACCTGAATGAACAGATCCTGTCATCACTAGACCAGGACAAGTAGGTAGGTCTAAGCTTGCATGAACATCAGTAGTCACTGCTACTATGATACTGTTGCTTTAATGCAGGATGAAGAGCTGTCAGTCCACTCAGGTGCAAGAAGACACAAAGCACTGTAGGAAGAGGGGATGCTGGAGAGGTGAGCCTTGAACACTAGTACATCTCAGTACAGATTTGCCCATCACCTATCCAAAGAAGCACAGCATGATAAGTATTCTTAACTTGAAAGTTGAATGGCATTTGAGGAGAGAGTTATCTCCTCATGTCAGGAAAAAGACTGAGCTGCTGGAGGGAGAGCAAAGCTAACATGCAATAGTGTGCAGTGTGGTGTAATACACACTGGGAAAGAATATTCTACAAGGAAGGACTGGAAGGCAGTGCTCCTCCACTGCTGTTCCTCCATAGGTGCACACATAAGCACGTAATATTCTGGACACAAACTCTTCTACCTGAGGGCTAGAGGAACATACAGTTCATTTCTCCTTTGCTCTCAATTTGCTTACTTCTTCCTTTACCCTTGATTGTCTTTGCCATCTGTGGTTCTGTGACTATCTCAACAGTTCTCTTGATATGCTGTAGATTCCTTCCAAACCAAAGCAAGTTTTTACACAATTCTTGATTTATTTGTTCCAAAGTATCTTGCCAAAGTATTGTGACATCTTTTGGATCCATTAGGGATTTGATATGTCTTTTTTATTTGCATATTATTTTAGCGTTTTGAACACACATAGCATATTAAAGAAGAAAATACATAACACTTGATGCCAAGAAAGAGGACTTGAGGTGGAATTTTTGGGCACCAGAACGCAGCTGCTGTACTAGAGAAGAGTTTCTTGAGCAAAGGCTGTTTTATTATTTTAGGCACAGGATATTTTGTATCTCTATGGTAAAGAAAGTGTTGCAACTAAAAATTAATACTTACTTTAGCACCACACTATCACATTTTAAACTATTTCTTTTTAACAGAAATGAGTCAATCACCACTACCAACAGAGGGGAGTCATTAAGTGATTAAGATTCTTGCCTTAATCCCTGTTAACCTCAGAGATCCTTTCAACACTACATATAAATGCATTTCCTATTCATTGTAAGGGCTGCTGTGAATTGCATGAAATACTTTCATTCCAACTAGGGAAAGGAACGCTTGTGATTTAATGTATTTGCTCTTTACATGAACCATTCTGCAGCTCTGGCAGCACTGACAGCTGCCCTAAGCAAAGGTATGTGACACCTTGACACCCATTTTATGCTCCCAGTTTATTAGAAGCCAGAACAGTGCCATTTCTAGATATACATGGGTGCCCCATCTTGGTGAGTGAAAGCAATTTACAGGCTCTTGAATGTTGTGAATATTAGCCACAGTCATTAAAAAAGGCCCTTTTTTTGTAATAGCAAGAAAAATGCACACGTATGGGATAGTTAGTTGCTAATGCTTGTTTACAGGTTATCCTTGTTGCATTAAGGTAAGTGGTTTAAACAACATCCATGGTAGAAACACACGTGGTATGGTACCAGAAAAAAAAAAAAAAAAATTGAAAAATTGGCTGAGGATATTGTACTCTTCTCTTTCTTGTTTCTGTGTCTATATCATGTGAATCTCAGCTCAGTTACATTGCTTCAAATGAGGAAAAATGAGGTGTGTTAATGAGCCACGGTTGTTTGTTTCATTTCATAAATGAAACAAGGATTCCTCAACTTGAATTGCCCTGGATACAATACTCATCACTGTTCCAAGAATCTGACACGATGAACAACATGGAAAAGCTTTTTTAAATATCACTTCAGTCTTGTTCATCCCTGGTACAACTACACAGTTAAAAACATTTGACTAAAACAGGTTTCATCTTATTTCCCTCACTTCCTTATCACAACTAAATGTACTGCTCCTCCCACACAAACATCTGAGTGACTTGAAAACTGCCCTAATAGGCGATGTTCAATAACAGCAGTTTAAAATCCACCAGTCTCCGTATTTGATATTTCTACCTAGCTGGCTCTATGTGGCTTTCTGCTGTAAACAGCGACTTACCCAGGGTGCCTGAGTCACACTTCAGAGGCTGTCAGACGTTCCTAGAGCTCCTCATTAGCTGGGCACAGGGACAGAGAGGAAAGGAGGATTTTCTGCTCTTCCAGCCCTGCTTCTCACAACTTGCCCTTGTAGTACATTCCCTTTGGCTGCAGGTCCTCTGTTGTGAGCAGTTGGTCACACACAGCTCCAGCCCAACTCAGGGACTTCGGCACCATCAGCCCAGGTGCAGCCTCCTTAGAGGGTGAGTAAAGGATTCTCCAGATTCCTTTGTCTTATACATAACACTTATTTTTCATTTAGAGTTTAAACTTACAAGGTGCTGAGTCTCTTAGATGAGCAAATCACAATGTGTGGGTCCATGCACCAGAGACCAGACTGCACTAGCACAGGCTTTTCAGCCAGAGTGGATCATTGGTAGCAGGCAATAGATATTTCTAGCAGGCACAAGTATTTCCACATTCAGAATGATGAAGTTTAACATTATGCATTTTTTCGTAGGCAGAATCCTCACCCTTGCCTAATTTCTGCACCTCTCCTCTGACAACACCTTTTCTGGCATTCTTACAAAAGTCTACCACAAATTATTTCCCTTTCATTAACACAGGACTGCAACAGAAATTCCTCAGTGAATTGAAGCTAAATTACAGCTTCCCAGTCACTGGCTTGTACACAAATAGGTATATTTTGAAATCCATCTTCCTGTTAGCAGAGATGCTGCAATTACAAAAATAGGCAGAGTGGTCTCACTGCTGCATGCTCTCCAGCACCATGCTGACAATGTCATACTGCTGCTGAAACCACTCCCAAGCTAGAATTGAGCTGCAACACAGAAATCCTTGGGTTTGGCAGATGTTGGTTAAGCAGGTTTATATTTCATTCCTCTGCATGTATAATTTCACTTCATAATTGCCTCCACCTGGATCCAAGCATGCGCTCTATTATACTCAGGACTAGCCTTTCTGTAACATGCAGGCCACATTTTTAAGCTTAGATGTCTGAAGTTTGTCCTAGAACTGTATTTAGGGTCTCATAAAGCTCCTACCAGCTTCAGATGAGAAAGGTTCACTCTGAAACAGCAAAATGAGCTGGAGTCACCTCTTAGTTCCTGTATCAAAAGTATGAAATTTATCTTTATTAAAACTATCAAAACTAATTCACAGTAAAACAATACTTTATAGTGCTTGATCCAATATCTCTCCTGGTTCAGCTGGCTTGTTTTGCACACTGTGAGCCTTGGACCCTATCTATTTGCTCCTTGTCCACCTGTATTTGTTACTATAGCTGCAATCCATTCCTCAATGTAGGTAACCAGCCCAAGAATGCCTTACTCGGCCACAGATCTTCACTAAATCCTGTGAAGATCTTCTTTCAATTTGCTTCTTAAGAGCATTTTGTAAGAAAACCCTCACAGAATGTTGTGTTTGTTGTAGCACAGAAATTGAAAATCATAAGGAATATTATGTCTGCTTTTTAAATGTCAGCATGTTGAAAGGAGTTTGTTATCTCTAACAGCACTATATGACTCTATGCATAGTTTTGATGCTAGAAGTTGTTTTCTCAGGAAAGGTTTTACAATTATGTATTAAGTCTACCTTTCATCAAACCATACTCCCTTATAGATGTTTAAAACCTTGAAGCCAACTAAATCACCTCAAATATTTACCAAGAACAGTTACATCTTTATTGACTCATTAAGGCATGGTAGAAAAAAGTTCCTATCTTTCTAGGGGAAAACACTGTGGCTACCTAAGCCACAATTTTTTATTTTTTTCCTGGAAGGTGTTTGTACTTTTCCCTTTTTAAAAAAACAACAAACAAAACAAACAAACAAACAACAACAAAAAAATGAAATAAACAACAACAACCCCCAAAAAAAAAACAAACAAAAAAAATTAATAAACCAAACCAAACCAAAAAACAAAGCAAAACAGCTTAGCTCAGAGGAAGAACATACCAGGGACTACTTCATAAAAGGCTGCCCTCTACTCTATAGGGAAATGTTCTCTACCCTGCAGAGATAGGCCAGTTCTTTCCACTTACAAAGATATCATCTACTTATTATTTCTCCATAAAATTATATTTTGACTTAAGGTCTAAAAGAATGAAAAGGATTTGCAACTACCATTTACAAGTCAATACCACTGAAGCGTCAAACCATTTCAGACTCATAAAAGTAGAAGACTTGTTAGATCAAAAGCTATGCAAATGCTACTTTGCAGCTCAGGTATATCACATCAGGAGGACCACAAGAATACAGTCTTCAAATTACAATAAAAAAAGGTTAAGTGTATGTACCTTTTTCTGTTCTTATTACAATAATGCATATTCAGTAAAAGATTATTCTTTTTTTCAGCACAACAGCAGTACAAGAAATCAGAACTATTTTGCCTAACAACATTTGTTAATGACAGTTACAAAGACACTGGACTGAGTTAACCTTTTCAATATCCTATAATTTTGACTAGCTGGCATCCTGCCCCTACCTCGCAGCCCAGAAGCTGAAGCCACAAGTGTTAAGAAATCAATTGAGCTGTGGAAGAACTTTGAAAAGGTCACTACGGTACATTCAGCTACTGCCTTTCACAGCTTGCATGGGGGCTTGAAACAACCTTCCTGTGCCAAAGACAGCAAGCACAAATTCAGAAGAATGGGTATGCCTACGCTGTGGTTTGGAGGCAGACAAAAACTTATTCTGCCCACGCTCCAAGGTGGTTGGATAGGAGCCAGCTGCGATCTGGAAGTTGTATAGATTTATTTGCATAGCAGTGCAGCCCTGTAATTGAACTAACGTGTTCCTCTGAGGCACAGACGCAACACGCAGAGGTGAAAGGTTTCACTGTGTTTTCCATCTAGCTGAAATAAGTCTCAGGCAGTGCAACCTTAGGAAATGTCAACCCCACAAAATGTCTTGAGAAAGAGAGGTTGGAAGTTTAATCAGAATCTTTTCTGTCACCCTCCTCTCCTTCACAGAAAGGTTTCAGATACTTCATTAATAATAGAGACTCTTCAGCAAGGCACCAGATAACTCCAGCCAGCATTGGACCAGTTCATAGAATTTTAAGACTTTTGTCTGATTTTGCATCTCAGAACAGAAGAGTATTTCAAAGCAGGGAAAATACATTTGAACTCTGACCTCACATAATAGGCAAGTAGGGGGAACAGAGAGAAAGAGAGCCTGGAAGGAAAAGCTTTGCAACATTTCCGGAAAATAAAGATCCCCATTAGGATATTTGCAAGGATAATGTTGCCATTTTCTGAATATTAATATCATAAAACATATTCAAATGCACTCTGTTTACAGTATGCCACATTTCAGTGCTTTTTCACAGGTTTAACCAAAGTAAGGAATGATCACTTACTTCCAAGCTTTATATTTACATCAGAGCAGAGATGAACTCTCTAGTGTTGTACAGAGACTGGTTAGGAGACAGGACACATGGGAAAAAGAATCACAAACCCAGAGATGGAATTTTGAACAGAAGTTTGCATCGTATTATCTTTTAACTTTAATATCAAGCCTTCTCCATCTCAAAGAACCTTCATTCCTTGTGCCAACTGCAGCATTAAAGCAGCCGCACTCCAAGCAGTAACTTTTGAGATTGGCCTTTTTATCATCCTCTGTCAGATTCTGTTTGCTTCTGACTCTTCTCATCTTCTTCCTGCAAGGAGAAATGCAGTGCACGTGAAGGTAGCTGGAGCAAAGGCTGTAAGATCTCTTCTCCATCCAAGTTAAAAGAATCAGTGGTTATTTCAAAGGTTTCTTTTGCACTTGTGGGATCTGTTTCCTTTGAACTTCTCACTTGCTCTGGACAAGTTCAAACAAAAAAGCAAACTCCACTGCAAGTGTGAAGATTTAAAATTTTTATTTGTGCTTTTTATTAACTAACATTGGTGTTCTGGTAGAGCTAGCAGAAAAATCCATGAAACACCTTACACTGAAAGGGAAAAAATAAAGTCCTTCTGAATTCCGAATTCTAGTGATAATGTATGATTTACTAAGTGTCATTAGAAATTCTTGGAAACAAAGTCCAAACCTAATTTGGGGGCAGGAAGGGTAAAGCACAGAGAGGATTTCTGACTGCATATCCTGGTTTCATTCACACACAATCAATTCTCCCTCTTTCTTGCCTTACACCTCAGTCAAAAGCAGCAGATAGAGCCAGTGAAATCTCTTGTTTATGACCATCACCAGAAGCAGGATCAGTATTTGGTCACTACAAGATATTCTGAAGAAGCAGAGAGAAGAGGAAACACCCCAAGCTGTACAGCCTGCCTCTCTCCATTTAGGATCCTGTGGGTCCACTGACCTCAGATAATCTCAGCAAATATACCGTTTATTGAGACAAGGGCTATGTTGTCCTACTGTTTGATACAGCAGTGGCAGCTTGTGGAGGCAAAAGAGTATCAGAAAATCCCATGCAAGTGTATACGGCAGTGTTACAAAACCCTGAACAAAAACATCCATTTGCATGGAATTACTGAACTGCCTAAAAGTGTAGAAGAGAAAGTATAAGGTATCGTACATCACTCTGGTCATGATTATTGACTGAGATCAGTTGTGTAACACATTTAAGCCATGTTAATAAAGAGAGACTAGTGGGCTAGATTTTGACTACACTGCTACCTCCAGGTCTGAGATACAGCCAGGTTTTCATATGCCACTGCCCAAACCATGAGTGTAGAAGTTGAGGAAGACTAAGAAAGACTTTCAACTCTTCAATAAAGACAGCAACATAACATACAAAAAAAAAAAAAAGGCTGAAGCAAGACACGCAGCAACATCTAGTCACTAAATATGATTTCTGGTTTGAAATCTGGGGTAAGTCCAGGTCCAGTACCCCTGACTAAAACTCTCTCTAGTGCTAATGGTGATCAGGAGAAGCTTGACATAAACTCAATACTGGTTTGCCTGTAACATAAAGTTATTATAAAGCAAGCAGGTGTGGAGTACTGGTGTCTCCAAGATCTTGCCCTCAACAGAGGTGAGTTGATGATTTTTTAAAAGTGTCTCAAGCACCTTACATTTATTTCAAAGACTCTGTGTGCACCATTTGCTCTTTTGTTTTTGAAGCCCTCCCTCTTACTGGAAATAGGTATTTTGCCCTTCCAGATTCTGTGCACCCTAAGATATAAGTTAATAGCAAAATAGATGACACCTCTTTCCTATGTATTTTTGTTTTCCATCTTCTGTAGTTTCCAACAATGTGACAAAGCTTAAGGTACTGAGGAATACAGTACTCCCTGTGGCAAAAGAAATTTTGCAGAAGATGAGTATGATACAAAACATCTCCCATGTGTTGTACTGCTCATTATCTGCACACCTGAGGAAAGTCCATCAAGATGCATATTAGGATAGGAAAAATCTGTATTTTAAAACATTGCTTTCATTTCCATCCTGCTCTCTACTTTCAGTGTTTAACTTCAGCTATCTACTCATTACTTGTTGAAATGGGAAATGAAACAAACTCTTTCACATATATGGGGGGAATTGGTATCATAAGACTTGCCACTGAGCCAAGAAATCCAGAATGTTCATAATTAAAAGTTATTTTACTTTTAAATCAGGTATTAATTATATATATGATTCATGCTCTGCAAATTGCATATTCCAGGGGGAGGGACTTGTTAAAAGGCACAGTAAAGTGAATATCTGGATAGAAGAAGATCTAATAGATGGAACAAGAAACAGATAGACAGCCTGAGGAGCTTTTCAGGTAGAGATGGAAGCCACAAGTGTGTGTGTGAATTAAAAAGAACAGATTCATTTATCTCTGTCTTTTTACACCTGGCCTGAATGTTAAGAACCATCTGTCAGAGCTGCATGTGAGGCAATAAAGAGTGTTTTGTTTATTTGTGAATAAATTAAGTGCCTCAGATAGGATTTCATCAGAAGCATGGTAAGTTAAGTTGACATTCTCACAATCCACTCTGGCAGTTGTCTTTTCTGAGGAACCCTAAGAGGGCATTTGATAGATTTGCTCAGAGGTAGAGGGGGCAAATATATAAGACATTTCATAATCACCTCTTTCCTTTCAGTATTGTCTTTCTGATGGTCACTGTTCTCCCTTCAGGTCAGACAGATGTTATGTTTCTGAAGCGGGAACAGGCTAACTGGAGCTGCTAGAAACTGCTCAGGACTGTCCCACTAAAGGATGAGTGATTCTGGGAAGTAAAAAAGCTGCCAGATTTGAAGCATCTTAACATCACTGTGCTCATCATCACTGATGCACAGAAGCACTGTAGAGTCTACATATGAAACCAAGGGAAACCAAGGGATCTATTACTGGAAAGATCCAAAGGTGCTCACATGAGTGGGAATCCTTACCATTACTGATGGTTAAAAACACAGGAACTGTAAATTAATTGCTACCTGTGCAAAATGCAAAATGGCAATGAACTTTAAAAGAGCCCTGAAATGTATAAATAAGCAATTCCTGTGTATCGAAACAAAGATTTCCAAACCTGGAGAGTGGACCCAGGACAAATAAAAGACCCATCAAGTTTGTAATAAGAGAGATTTGGATGGGAAGAGAGGGAGAAATTGCCCAGAGAAAGAAATGCCTAATAAAGTGTTTTTTGTTAACCTTCATGGAAGCATACACAGCCTTATAATTACAGTACTCGGAAAAGGTCTTAAATGAGCCAAGTTCAATTCCCACCTCTTCCACAGACTTCTGCACAGCCTTGGCTAATTAACCAAATCCCTTTGTACCATAGAACAGGCAAGCATAATCGTAGCCCTCCCCTCTTTCTAATCATGTCTAGTTAGACTGTTAAAATTAGTTGTTTCTTATAAGGTAGGAGTTGTTCTCTTTTATGCTTCTGTGCAGGGCACTTAGCACAGTTGGAGTAAAGGCTCTAAGTTCCACAAGTAAAAAACAAGATAGGGAAGGGACTTATTGCTTCTCATTATTATTCAAGTCTCTTGCTGGAATGAGTGTAGGAGCTTTTCTTCCAAGTGCAGGTTTTGCAGAATTACACCAAATTTTCAGAAGTACCAACCTTGCCCGTCACAGCAATGCAAATGAAAAGCAGGGGATTTGCAAATGAAATGGTAGGAGCAAAATACTGCTGGACCCTCCATGGAGAAGTGTCAAGGACTGAGAGTATTCTGACACCCTTGATCCAGTATCTGCTGTGTGATTTTGAGTACTTTTAGCAATACCCTTGTGGGGAGGCAGAAGATAAATTGTCTGGCAGGTTATGGTAGGGATATCCATATACAGCATTAAGATACACTAAGAAGCATGGATGCTGAGCACAGACAGAGAGTACAAGGTTCCCTGCCTCATAATGCTCAGTGATTAAGTTTCCCCAGTGTGAGCTGTAAGCAGAATAAATCTCACCCTGCTAACACTACCTTAAATGTTTTTTTTCAGACTGACTTATTTAGGCTGACCCTGCCTGGGATCCTAACACTGTCCCACAAATTAGTAGTAGCCTCTGTTTCTGTGACCCAAACACAAATCTAGTAGGGTAGTTTGTGCTGTTGCTCTGCTTTTCCTTTTTACAAAATATGTGCCTTTGTAGCCTCTGTGCACACATAATGGCTTCTCTTCTGTCCTCTACTCACCAAAACAAAAATAATAAGAGTATAAAACTGTGTGTATGTACCTATTTATGTGTCTTGACAGTATTATTAACTCATGCAATATGGAAGAACACCTTGTACTAGAGGAAGTACTTGGTGGTGCTCTGCTGTCCATGATAAATCAATACAGATAATGATATTGGTGGTCTGTAACAGGCACATTTTCCTTTGTGTTGTATGTGTTGTAACCACAGAGAAATAGCCAGTCTGTTATGTGTTGCTTTTATCTTGTCATTTGCCTTTTTACAACAAGATTCAACTCCTTGGAATTAACTTTAATACTCCAGGTCTGAGCATCTTATAGCATGGTTTGGGGTTGGAAGGGACCTTAAAGATGATCGAGGTCCAATCCTAGACACACAGGGACAACAGACACAGGCACACCCGTTGCGTGATCATTCCTGCTTTATTGGACCCAGGGCCACGGTGGTGCGGTGGCGCAGAGACGGTGGTGGCTGGAGGTCTCAGGGACTGCGGCTCCGCTGACGCCCAGTGCTGGAGTCAGCTCAGCAGCGGCGTCTGCGTGTCCCCCTGCGCTGCCGGCTCCTCCTGGACTGGCGCCTTCTTGACCCGGAGCGGCGATAGCCCTTCACATGCAGGCGGCGAGAGCGGCTCCGGTACCGCCGGCGGCTGCTGTGGCTGCGGCGGCTGCGGCTGCGGCGGCTGCGGCTGCGGCGGCTGTGGGTCCTTCTCTGGTACCGGGCCATGGTGGGACTGGCCGAGTGGGGTGGGCGCCCCGCTTTTATAGGGGTGCTGGGACAGGGCCCTGTGTGACATCTCACCGCTTCTATCACAATGTCTCCATGGTGTCAGTGGCCAGCGCCGTCTCCATGACTGCCAGCCGGCCCCAGCCCTGCGTGTGGGGACGATGTGCACCACCATGAAGGGAGAGGGGGTGATGCCGAGGGCTCTGGCACTAAACATCGTCTAGTTCCAACCCCCCTGCCATGAGCAGGTATACCCCCCACTAGACCACGTTGCTCAAAGCCCCATCCAACCTGTCCTTTAACACTTCCAGGGAGGGGGCATCCAAAACTTCCCCAGGCAACCTGTTCCTTACGTGAGGAGCCTTAAAAAGACTGACCTGCAAAAGAAAAAGTTTCAGTTTCTGAATTAAAAATGTAAATTTAACCCTATTGGTTCCCCTTTGCATTGAGTGCTTGCCATGGGTTACATGAAATTATGTCAGTCTTGGGGACCAGGACAGAGAAATTTTGTTCTGGAGTAGGTACCAATACATTAACCATACATCACATTTCAAAATCCCCTAGTCTCCATCTGCCAGGGTAGGTGGACCGTTTAAAAAACTGAGCACAGGAGTTTCCACACTCCTGTGTCTGGAGTGAGCGCTGGAACTTAAAGGGATTAACTACAGACATGAAGAATGTGTTTTATACTTTTCAAAGAAGGTTCATTCTTTTTCCATTTAGTTTATTTTATACTACTGAACCTCTTTCTCAGGGCTTCATGGCAGGGTAAGACCTGTGTGTGGTCAGAGAACATCATACAGACTTAGGAAGGGATGCTAAAGTAGCTGTAGGTCACCTTCACCTGTAGGCCTTTTCAGTCCTCCAGCTCAGGAGACAAGAGATCCTTGCTGATGTTTCTCATATAAATTGCCTCTGGCTGTGGAGATATGAAGTTTACCCCCAATAATATGCAGTGTGGCATACCTCCCATTTTTTTAATCACAGTTATGCTCTACAAGACTTAGTCATAAACATGCTCCTGTCATGGGAAGGCTCCCTTTCCTATGCAGCAACATGTATATTTACATATGTAACAGAGGAGTCTGCATGTACTTTTTTTTCCATTATTGATAAGCCACAGGTTTAAAAGATACTTTCATGCAGAAAAGATAAAGAAGTAGTGCCAGTGAGGTGACCAGTCGCATCACAGAAAATTCAGACAAACAATTTGTAAATAATCCATACAATAAAAAAGGTTTGCTGTTTGGCAAATGCTTGCAAGTAACGATTGTTTCCATAAAATTCAGGATCTACCTATGAACAGAAAAAGAAAAAGGCTACATTCAGTAAGATAACTCACAGTTGTACTTTGACAGAGATAATAGAAAGTGTCATTACCCTTGAAAGAGACTAGGATAACTGTGGTACTTTCCTGATGGTATAAACTGTTATTGCATTGTTCACAAAATCCAGAAGCATTACAATTTTAACAGATCAAGAAGTTAAACAAATCTATCATAAATATCTTCCGTGCCCAGAGGTAGGTCAGAAGTACACAAAAAAGAAAAGCAAGCCAATCCAATTTTACAAGTTTAATGAATCTTCATTAATGGCAGAAAAAGTACTTAGATAAATTGCAAAAATGAAACAAATCTTAATTGGTAAGACCCTAAGACCCTTTTCCCCACAGTATTAAAAACAAACAAACAAATAAACAAAGAATAAAATTTTGGAGTATATTTTCACCCATAAAATTTTAATGTTCAGTTCTCTGTATTTTGGGGATTTTTTTGTCTTGATTAAAAGCAGACAGCTTAGCCAATGCATCTAAAAATAGCTTTTTCTTCCCTTGTATTTGTTTATAGTTTTCCTGTGTTAATTTATTTATAATTCTCCTGTATTAATTTATTTATACAACCAAATAAAATTGCCTAATGACTTGGTGTTGTGGCTAATCTCTTAATATTAATACCTTATTCTGTTCACACATTCTTCTTCAAAGATACATGTGCAAATAAATTTGCCGTGATCACAAACAACAGACACATTTTGGTTAAATATTTCCACCACAAACAGTAAAAAATGAAGCCTATGCTCTCCTCTATTCAGCATAATAAACAAATTCAGGCTTTAAACTTTGAGTAAAGTGTAAGAGAGGAACTAATTTTTCCCCCATAACAGCATATATTAAAGTCTTTGTTTGTTTTATAAGTAGAGTTCTTCCATTCGTCTGAATAAGATGTTCTATCATAGAATCATAGACTCATATAATACCAGGTTGGAAGGGACCTCAAGGATTATTATTCAGGTCCAAGCTTATGTATGCATGCTATTAGCAGTTCATGAGATGTAGTGGATAAAGAAAAAAAAACATGGATAAGCTATTTTAAATAAGACTTGAAAGAAGCAGTGAGTAAACCCCATCTAACTATTGATTTTCTTAATTGCAGTAGGTTTTCATGCATGAAAAATGTGCATAGTTTTGATGGACCAGTTCCTCTGTCTTAGCAAAATTTTGCTTTTGAAATGCATTCTGCAGTTATTTAATTAACAAACATTCAACAGGTTTTAGAACTACATCTATGTATTTATCAATGCCTTCATTTTTAACACTTTTTTTTCTGTTTCTTCGCTTTTTCATTTCTTTTCATGTTCTGAGAGCATTACTGCATGTCCTTCTGTGAAGCATAAAACCACTATTTCAAGCCTCAGTAGAGTGGAGGCATTCCTCATTGAGCCCCAAAGAGTAATAAATTAATTTCCGTATATTGTTTGATCATAGCAGCAGAAGAAAAGGTGAAAACCCTACCTATCAATGAGCTGAACATAGATAGTGACCTCCTGTTACACAGAGATAATTTGAATCCTTAATTGACCCAAAAATTCAGATACTGAGTCAGAGAACTACATTGACGTACGTTCTCAACTTTGCACACCCTCTGAATAATAATATTAATAAAAAAAAAAAATAAAGTAGTTCATTGCTAGGGAGATTTGATTGAGGCAAACAACCCTAATCCAAAAGCAAAATTAAATTGATATTCAAGTGTCAAATGGAACCACTCTAATTTAGTGAAAGCTTGTTGAAAAAATCCAGCTTGCCAAAATATTCATGAATATCATGGACTTTCCTTTCACCTTGTTGATGAGTGGCTTACTATATGCAAATTACTTCATTATATTCTATTGCTTTAGAAAATTTTCAGGAAGTAACAGTTTTGTAAGCACCCATAGAGGCTCATAATTTCTTACAAGAGGATGAAAGCTCAGAGAGAATTATGTAGCTCATCTTCCCTTATGCTCACAAATCCAAACTCATCTCTGAAGAGTATAAGCAGAAAAATAAAAGCCCTCTTGCCCTTAGCCTCTCTGACTATGGCAGCCTGGGTACTCCAACTCCAAAGAATGAAGAGCAGTGAGAAAAAAAAGGCTGCAGGATCAGCAAGGGAAAACTGGGCCATTAATTTAATTCTGGTTTTGTTTATTTCAGAGTTTATTGTCAGCATGAGAAGGAACCAGGTGATTGTTTTAAGAGATCTGCCTGTTGTGACTGTCTCAGACATAGTAATAAGACAGTTAAAAATGTTTTTTATGCATCATAGAATCATAGAATGGTTTGGGTTGGAAGGGACCTTAAAGATCATCTAGTTCAAACCCCCTTGCACAGGCAGGGACACCTCCCACTAGATCAGGTTGCTCAGAGCCCCATCTAACCCGAGCCCCATCATTTGTGAAGTGATTGAAACGCTGCTTGTTTTTATGGGAGGGCATCTGCAAAGAGGCGAGGCTTGCACTGTATTCACCCTCGGGAAAAGTGATAACCACACTGCATGCTGTAGGGCACAGAGCACCATGCAGTTCTCCATTTCAGTGGTCCCTCTGGCTGTCCTTGGTTGCCCAACTGACCTCTGTCACTTGCGAGAGCAGCAAACCCCCTGACACTGTATGAAGAGAGAAGTTTAGTCCTGGCATCAAGAAGTGTCACATCAGAAAGTCCAGCAATGTTTCCAGGGACACACTTGATTTCTGTGACAGTGCTCAATCCAGACCTGACCTGGTGTGACTTTGCAGCACACTCAGATAGCTAGCTGTAATCAGTCACTCACCCAAAGAGGGTTTGTCAGTGAGTGCCACCCATTCATGGAGGCAGAGGCAAGGATCATGAGGTGGAGCTGCAGGCAGTCAAGGGGCAATGCAGAAATGGGGTGCAAAATGTGATTTTCAGGCCCATGACTATACAGATGAAGGAAAGAAACTCTCTGCTAAGCCAGACACAGGAGGCACATGGTTCCTGGAAGCAACGAGTGGAGCCAATTGCACTAAACTGGACAGACTGGCTTCTAGCATAACTGTAGCTTGTCTACAGAGTCTCACCACCCTCTTCTAAATGCTTATCCTGTATCCATGTACACAGTAGTGTCCCGATTTAAGTCATCCTGCACCCTAGAAGATAAAGACATTACCACATTTCTAAATATTTCGGCATTAAACATAGTATTTCAGTATTAATCATCCACTTGAGATTCTACAGGAACATCAGAAACCTGTGAGACTTCTGAGGAAAGGTTAGAAAGCCAAATCTAGAAACCAGGAAAACATCTCTTTACACAGAATCTGGAAAGAGCATGTTAAATATGGGGCTCCCATTGTCTTCACACATCTTTACATTCAACTAGTTTAGCCAGTCTTGCATTGCCCAGTGGATCCGCCTATCTTCAAGGTGTTGCGAGAAAATGAGAGAACATCACTCCAGTGCACAGCACTTTTCACTGCTTGGCTCTCCAGATTAAGAGCTCTAGATAAGTCCTTATCTGCTTTTTAGCAGCAGTCAGAAAGCTGCTTTTCTTCAAGAATGTGGTACAGCAAAGCATGTACCTGAGAAAACAGCCATATTTGCAAATTACTTGCTAAAAGGTAAATATCAAACACAGCAAAAAAGAGAAAGATGTTTTAAGTATCAGGTATCATCCACAATCACTTGCCTATTTTGAATGATTCTGGTGTTGCAGATAGATCTTTTATTTCAAAATCACAGAATCACAGAATCAGAATCAACCCGGTTGGAAAAGGCCTCGAAGATCATCAAGTCCAACCATAACCTAAATCCACCCACCATAACCTTTATCTACCCATTCAATGCTTAAATCATGTCCCTAAGCACCGCATCTATATTTCTTTTAAACACTTCCAGGGATGGTGACTCCAGCACCTCCCTGGGCAACCTATTCCACTGTCCAACCACTCTTTCAGAAAAGAAATTCTTTGTAATATCTAGCCTAAACCTCCCCTGGTGCAACTTCTGGCCATTCCCTCTCATCCTGTCATTATTCACTGGAGAGAAGAGATCAACTCCCACTTCCCTACAACCTCCTTTCAGGTAGTTGTAGAGAGCAATGAGGTCTCCTCTCAGCCTTCTCTTCTTCAAACTAAACAACCCCAGTTCCCTCAGCCTCTCCTTGTAGGATTTGTCGTCCAGGCCTCTCACCAGCCTGGTAGCTCTTCTCTGGACACACTCCAGCAACTCAACATCCTTCGTGTAGTGAGGGCCCCAGAACTGAGCACAGTATTCAAGGTGTGGCCTCACCAATGCCAAGTACATAGGCACAATCACCTCTCTACTCCTGATGGCCACACTATTCTTGATGCAGGCCAGGATGCTGTTGGCCTTCTTGGCCGCCTGGGCATATGTTTTTTATCCATGTTCTTCAACAGGATACTGTTGGCCTTCTTGGTCTTCTGAAATTCTCCTGGTCTGTCTCTTGGGAACATCTGCTGTGACAAAAAGCCTTGATGTTAGTCTGCTGAAGCTTTTTTGTCCCCCTAATTTGCAGTGGATGTAGTCATATAAATTAGCAGTCTGAAGGGAGATCCCAGCTATGACAAGAGCCAGCCATTTCAGCTTCAAGGAGAACAAGGTGCTGAAGAAAAACACTGTTCAAATAACTGGACACATAATGAGGCCAAGCCAAAAGATTCGAGCTTCAGCTTCTGTGGAGGCAGCTATTGTAGGTACCCTTTTTCCTTCAAACACCCAGTGACTTTTTCCATCTTCATCAATCTGGTTCCACCAGTGCAAACCAAGTGTCCTCCTGTCACATTTAGGAGAAACAGGTGGAAAAAGGTGGCCAGTGGGTGCTTGAGCTTTGCTTTCCCACAGTGCCAGCTCCTCCTCACTCCCGAAGTCGAGGGACACATCCTTGGTATCGTCCACCAGCACCTGCAGCGGGGAGGGCCTGGGAGAGCCGCACATACCACACACTCAGTTTTGCTTTCTCTTGTGACTTCGTTGCTGCCCATTGCTGTCACTTCGCTGCAGTTTTCATTAACACTTCCTGTGCTCCCTCAACATTATTCTTTCTTACTACTTTTTCATCTCTCACTCCTCCTGAGTTCTTTGACAAGGGTCTCTAGTGGATGCTTTTAATTTCCTAGATCTTTCTGGGTATTTTTTGGACTCCGGAGTCAGCCACTCTTACCATATCAGGTCTCATGAGGCCATTCATTCTCACCCCCTTCAAAGTCTCCACAAATTAACAGCACCTTTCTGTAAACTAACACGTTTAAATTACTTCTATTCACACTTTCCAGTATATTCTGCTTTGCTAAAACAGATTTCAGGACAGATCTCAATGGTTTGCCTGCCTGAACAGATTATCTGTTGGGGTTTTTTTTTCCTACAACTCCCCTCCACAGCAAGATATCACCAGTAAAAAACAGCATCCCCCTGGAAATTTCTCTCTCAAAAAAAAAGCCAGTCCACATTCACCTGGTTTACCACAAAACAGATACTGAGGAAGAAACCACAAAAGATGCTTTCTGAGAGATAACTGAGAGGTTTGGTAACTATTCATATCCACATCATTAATATGCATATGCAATACCTCACAAATACCTGCTGTAGTCCCTGCACTCACAATGTGCTGAAAACAGGTTCTTTTGTGCCATTTTCAGAACAGCCCAGACACAAGCAGAAAAATGTGCAAAGTACTCAAATAAACAAACAGGTACTGGTGGTTTTCATATGGACAGACAGAGAAAGGTAGAAAAGCAAGAACCTGGGCAAAAAATTAAACATAATTGTAGCTTCCTCTTAGGTATCTTACCCACCTCTGCAAACAGAACTCTTGATTTCTTCTTTTTCCATTGACAGAGGCTTCAAGTGAAATCCATTTAATGACTGACCTCCTAAGGCTAAACTAAAAATGAAAAGTAACAACAAAAATATATTTTTAATGACTGAACATGGAAGGAATGCAGAATATATAACATAAATGTGCTATACACTGCACATATACTGTTAGGGGCACTAGACCACAAACAGGCTGCATTCATATTGTGTAAACAGCCACAAAGCAACTATAAAGCATTGAGCATACATCTTTGAGAACTGTATCACAACACTATTTCTGTTCAAACTGCAACACCCTTGATCTGGACAGGCCTCTTTCTACTAAGGAAATAATGTTGAAAAAGCATCAGCGTTTTAAAAAAGGGTTCTATCAAGGTTAGGCTGCAACAGGCACTGTTTCAGATATTCCAGATGTAGTTGCAGCTGCTGTACTTAAGTGTTTCTGACAGAAACAGGGCAGCCATGAGACAGACCACCACTGGAAGGTCACAGCACAGTTCAACATCACTCTATGCTACTTCCTCTTGAGCTGCAGGCTCTCAGATGCACAGCACAGACTACCAGCTCCTCTTTAAACAAGGTTCATCATTACCTCCTCCAGCAGTTCTGTTTGTAGGCTTATACAAAACAAGTATGTTATGTGTGTGGACATAAAAATCAATGTAATAAAGGTTGAATGAATTTAGAGCTTTGGCCAGAAACCCTGAGTGACTCTTCATTTCATCAGGATAACTTTTTTTTTCTATATCTTTGGTCATTGATGATAGCGGAGCTGTTCAAATAATGAAATTTGGATATGGTAAAAGATGTTTCAAAGGATCCAAAAGCTTATGTAATTCTTTATTTCCCCCAAATAATGATTAGGCAAATATAGTACTTGACCTTTCTATTTGTCACCCTAAACCAAATCTTGAGCCACAGTCAAAAACAGAGAACAAGAATGAACATCAGCACTTTCAGCTTTCTGAGCCGATGCCACATCAGTGAACACACTCAACCAGAATTCAATTTGAGCCCAGAATCAGAATATACAATATACTATTTCAGTGACCCCACAAGAATTTAAAGGAATAATACAAAAGAAACCAGCAGCCATGTCTTAGTAAGCAGTGCTTGTCTTTCCAGTGAAAGAAAAGTTAGTTGGCAGGATTGAAAGATCATATCTAGGCGATGGCTGTCTCCAAGCCAGGACAACTTTAGAAGGTTAATACTTCAGAGAAGAAAATCACAGTGACAGCCCTTGCACTGAATACATCAGCAGTTTAAGAAAATGCTCTAATTGATTTTTGGATGTTTAAGCCCATGTTCACTGAGCAAAAAGCTAAACAGAGAACAGGCCTGAACTGAGACCTGGGAAAACACTTATATTAATGGTGGGCAGCAAATGTGACTGAGCATCCAAGAGCTGCTGCCAAATGATCCAGTGCCACCATGAGTACTGCATTAATGCAGAATGGAATGACCTAAACCTTTTAAAAAAAATCTCCATTACGTGTTGAGAAATTGGAAAACAGCTTATTTATAAGGTTTTGAACAAAACAATAGTTGATATTTTTCAGAAGCTGTCTTTGGAGTCACAGCTCATAATTACTGTTCTCAGGACTGCAAAGTTCCTTAGTTATAGCAGAAATGAATATGCACATACTGCTTACCTCATCTAATAAAGGTATGGAAGAAAAGGAGGTCTGCTGCAAAGTGGTTTTATGAAGGGTAGTTAAAAGGAATGGTACAAAATGTCACCACTGGTAACACCAGCAGATGCCAGGGTTCATCTTTCATAGCTCAAGATGTCAAGAAATTAGAATCATAGAATCATAGAATGCCAGGTTGGAAAGGACCTCAAGGATCATCTGGTCCAACCTTTCTAGGTACTACTGTAGTTTATATGAGATGGCTCAGCACCTTGTCAAGCTGAGACTTAAAACTGTCCAATGTGGGGGAATATACCACTTCCCTTGGGAGACTATTCCAATGTTTGATGGTCCTCATGGTGAAAAATTTACCTTTTGTGTCCAATTGGAATCTCCTCAGGATCAACTTGTGCCCATTACCCCTTGTCTTTTCCATGTGACTCCTTGTAAATAGGGAATCTCCATCTTCTTTGTAGCTACCCTTTAAGTACTGGAACATGGTAATAAGGTCTCTCCTAAGCCTTCTCCTCTCAAGGCAGAAAAAACCAATTTTCTCAGCCTCTCCTCATATGGCAGGTCCTCCAGTCTAAACTAACCAACTTCAGCTCCTGTTACAATCAATGGGGCAACATAAAAGCACTGCCCAAGCCTAATTCATCTGAACTGTTTTAAGTATCTGTCTCAGGCATTTACATCTGGCAGCTACATAAAAGAAAATGCTGGACTGTTTCACTGTTACTAATGTGTCAGTGCCCGGGTAATAATCTCCAGTTTCATTGTCATCAACTATAATTTCATTTTCTTTTTAAATGAATGTTTACTTGTCACTTATGGGTTTAAAAGCTCATGATAAGGGAAGACTAAGGGAAAGCTTGACTCCAACATGTGTCAGAGTGTCTCACCCTCTCTTACAATACTTACTATGAAAGTAACAGAATACCAGTAACAATAATCCTAAAAAATTAAAATAATACCACAGTGGTCACTAGACAACTCAAAAAAAACATAAGAACATTTGAGGAGAGAGAAGTTGGAAATCTGCTTGACTAGGCTGTACAATATTTATTATTATTACATTAAACTGACTGTTAAATGAGAGAAGAAATAAGTGTCCTCAAAATAAGATAGCTAGCCTTCCTGCCTCAGTTTCCCTAGTGATATGCTATTTTTTATTAAATATGGGTAAGATTGAGAATGTACTTTACATGATCAAAATAAAAGGTATTCTAAAACCTACAGGAGTATGTAATCCCACCAAGAGTGAAATAAAAATATATTTCTACTGGCAAGTGATGTATTAATAGTTCTGACTTTGGGTTAGGCAAGAATATATCATAAACTGCCAACATCCTATATTCCAGTAGACACAAATACTATTTACTTGCTCTGTAATTTTAAACATTAGTAAAATATTTGAAAGCTCCTACTGCTTTTTCTGTCTATAAACTGTATATTATAATCAGTGTATCATTTCAGTAATACCCAAATATAAACCTACTTATACACAGCGTCTCACTTGTATGCGTAAGGAAGCTGGAAGCTAGAAAGTTTACTGGAATCCTCTACACTGATGTGAATTAGAGGTGAAATACTAATTATTAAATATTTTCTTTTATGGCCTAGTTTTCAGATATTCAAAAGACAATTCCTTTGGTGTTTCCCTTATTACTACCCCTGGCTCTATATTATGCGCTACGAAATTAAAACACTTCATCTCACTCCTACATATTTTTTTTTCATTTCTGCTACTGCTATTACCTGAGGCAGAAAAGCATACATGAGGAAAACTACCTTCGTCTTGTCACCAGCAGCTGTCACACTTCATTCCTCTTCCATACAAATATATACACACACATAACCTAGAGGGCTTAATCCCTGACATCTAATGCACAGGCACAAATCAACACATATCTTGAAAAATCAGCTTTGCTGAAGTCCATTTGCACAGAGGACAGGACTTGAGGCAAACCACAGATTGACTGCATTTCTTCTACAGAAGAGAAATATTTGCATATTTGGGAGTTGAGCTTATTCCCAAATGGTTTAGTAAAGTTCAGTCCTTCCCAGTTTCCCTTTTTGGCCAAAACTAGGAGCCAATGCCATGAAAATCAATGATGTTGACTGAAAATTATTTTATTTTATTCATGCCTCTGATAATCTTGGTCATTCCAGAATGTAAACTAAGCCTTTTCAAAGCATTCTCTCACAGCAAGTCACTCATATGGCTCTAGGCATATATAAAATGTCACCAAAGGGAGCTGCTCAGGTGTGAGCAGAGCAGCAGATCTTTGGCACAGGGGCTTTCCTCAGGCAAGGAAATCCCAGAGCAGCAAGGAAACCTGCTGGAAGCCAGCAGGTCTGCAGGGAGCTGCTGGTGAGGCCTGAGCATTGCCAGGACTATGGCAACCATCCCCACACCTATGAAAAGTGGCCTGGGGGGCATCAGAGACCAGCACAGGCAAACAGAGATTGGGGTGTCAGCAAGGGCCTGGCACAGCACTTTGCACTATGGGTCATGTGGAAGAGCACAAAGGAAGTGTGTACTCATCAAAGCACCTCAAGAGGTGAGATCAATTCGTGGTCATCACCCTTTCAGAGGGAACTTAGCTATGGTATCTTCCCAGAAGAAAGTTGTGTTTTCTGAGTTCAACAGAATGGATGTGGCAACTCAGACAGAGCTCCTATGGAAACATGCCACCATCCAGGGCTCAGGCTGCAGGGAGCACCCCAGCCTTTCAATGGGAATGGATGGCAGCAGTAGTGGGGACAGCTGTGTGAGGTGTGACCAGGTGGACAATCTCAGTCTGGTGGCAGAGCTCAGAGGAAGGGAATGTAGGGGGAGTTGGAACTAGATAATATTTAAGGTCCCTTCCCACCCAAACCGTTCTATGATTCTATGAAAATTAGTGTTTGTAGTCTACAGTTGTGGAACTTAACTTATCCCCCAAAGCCACCTTTTGAAATGAAGGGAACAGAGAGAAACATGTTGAAGTAGGTGGTAGATCACCTTTGTGAAACCTTTGTAAAAATTATACACTGCTTTGTTTACATATACCATAATCTTGCATTGAAGTCTGTTTAATGCTGTCTTATGACTGATACTTTCCCTTTATGAAACCTCAGCCTATTAGATACGTATACCACCTTCCTACATTCTTTGCTTATGTTCGCAAACCAAAATCTTCTGATTGTTGTATTTTCAGCTCAGTAAAATGTTTCTCAACTGAGCAACAAGAGGTGACTTTCATATTAATGGTATGCTCACAGTTCAGTCTCCTTGTTTGCAGAACTTCCCATTGAAACTCTTCGATTTGTGTGGAAAGAAGTTTTTATTTCTTTGTATTGCAATAGACCCTTTTGTGTTTGTGGATGAAGGCATACCAGAGCACAGGACACTACCTCTATTTCTTTTTCTCTGTACACTGCACTTGAGAGAAGTGGAACAATAATTAAAAACCTGCAGGTCTCTGCAGAGCTACCTGCTTCACTCCTATCTTACTTCAGCTAGGATTACAATTGGAAGAGGCTGGTCCCAAACCAGGCATTTTCCCTTTTCATCTTCTGCTGGGTGTATGTGTCAGCTAACACCACATCTATTTTGCACATCAAATCCAGTGCACACTGACATACAATCCTTTCTGGTGCTTATCATGTCCTACACACACCTGGGCAGCATGCAAGGAAGTATGTGAAACTATCAGATCTTAATAATACCTGTTTTATACATTTTGCTTGCTGTAAATCTATCCAGGGAATTAAAAAAACCTTGGGACTCTTACAGAAATCAAGTAAGAATGCTGTTTTTTACTCACTTTTGTGTGAGTCAGCACATGTAGAGAATCATCATCCCTATAACAGAAAGGAGTTTTTGCATTCTTTCTTCCTAAAGGATGTAATTTCCAGGGACTGTGGGAACAGTAGGCAGGTCTTACCTTAGACAGGGTTCTGGGGCAGGGATGGACTGCTAGGCTCTCTCACTGGAAATCAAATGATACTGAGTTGTGTTTCAGGGTTATTTGAAAGTTGAATACTTTCCTGAGGAATTGTTTCTGCAGTGATTGCCAATTTTCTGCTTGAGAGGTTTATGATCAAATAGTTTCTGGCAGGAGCTTTTTGTTGGGTTCTTTCAACTGCTGGTTTTCCGAGGACATTTGCTTGGTGAATGTTCAAATTTCTTCTGCCGTTTCTGTTAACATTTACAGAACAAATTTCAGCACCTGCTAGAAGATGTGAGGCACTGATAATGCATAGATGGAGAGAATATGAGATCAGCTGTGGCAGGAAATAATAAATAGAGTACTTTGACTACACAGCAGAAGGTGAAGGTACAAATCCAGTGACAGATGCTAAATCATTTAATATTTTTAAAAAAGGCTTCATATTTATTTTAAAGTAACTTCAAAAAGGACCTGACTGGCTAGTAAGACACATCTGTCCCAAATATCCTCTCAGGGTGAATTTGTTTCCAATGCAGTTTTCAAGAAGTACATGCTGAAGTCACTTTTAGACATCTGAGCATAGCTGTTAAAAAACAATTCTAAAACACAGTATTTATGCTGAGCTGCACTTGTGAAATCAGGGGCAACTAAAAATCCACAGTTAACTCAGCACACAGCAGGCATAAAAAAGCTTGCATATGTTGGGGGAGTGAACACAAAGTGAGACACACTGAATAACCTGGCACTTGCATGGGGCAATATTATAACAGTAACAACTATTAGACTTCTCTGCTGTATGCAGCAGACGGCTGAGTAAATGAGTCACATTTAAGTTAATATTGGACATAAAAATAAGCCATTAAGAGGCCATTCCTATATCATTTGCATTTACAAGGAAAGCTGTTTTAAAAAATACATACTTAGAAAATTGAGACTCACCATGGAGTCTTAAAAGCTGAAAAAAACAGTAGTTACCATTACTCTCTAGACATAATGCTCTTCCCAGCAGCTGAGGAAGTGGAACAACCATTACAGTGATGAGCAAGCACCTTTATTCAGTGTGGATTCTTCCTTTTGCCATTTATTTTAAACTGACTTTGGTTTTCTTCCTAATTGAATGTAATGCTTTTGAGACTTGGGCTGACAAGCTTGGAAAATTAAGTCAAATATGCTCATTCTTAAAATCAGCAGAGCAAAGGCAGAAATTGTGCAGCCTTGCCCAGCTAAATATACCCTCTGTGTTGTAAACTGGGGAAGAAACCATTAGTATAACTCCTAAAATGCTCATGTTTTCTCAGATGTAAATATCTTGTTCCAGCAAGTGCATTAAAACCATGTATTTACTGGGTAAATATAGCTCTCATTCGCTTTCAGAATCAATTATATCTAACTTAAAGATCTACCAGTAAATCATCGACTATTATTATAATTGTCAGCCTTATCTCTATTATTGTTATTACTCCCTTCAGAGCCAACAGACTACTCTGTGATAGGCTGCATGCTGTGTGTACATATTTAGAGAGAGAACATATGAGCTGTAGTAAAAGACAGGCCCAACTTTGTGGTGGACTAAGGCCGTGGCTCAGGAATCCTCTACAGAGAGAAAACACAGTGGAAGTCCTTTGTCAAACCGTTATGATTTCCATTCATCAATAAAACAGGTGACAGATGAAGCAGGACCATTTTATAAAAGAGTCAAAGCACAGACAAATGGAGTGGCTTCTCAGCGCCCATCTTAAGGTAGGAATTAAGCAGAGACTTCACAAACATACCTTTGTTGTATTTATTTTGTGTGGGTCTTTCCCTCTTTTTCTTTCTGTCCATGTGCAACTGCAGTTTATATCGTGTACTCTGCTCCTTCTAAAATGGCAGCATCTGGCTCATGGGGAGCATTGAGTAGACTTGAATGATAGAGCCTACCTCCCTCCATTCTCTTCTGTTCAGGTATGTCCCTGTTGGCAAGGTTTCCTCAGCCTCTGTCGGCAGTCTCCTTGGACAGAAAAAAAGTCTGTATCTGATTTTTTTTTCTCACCTTTCTTCTACCTATTCTCTTTCTTCATTCATTTTTCAATGCACACTTTCATCCTCCCCATGCCAAAATTGCCATAGGAGGCAATAAAAGCTTTTTCTCTTCACTGCTGTTTACTGCTTCTTGTTCCTGCTCTGTAGGTGCTTAAACAGTTTCTCTACCCACACTATTGAGAGATCTATTTTAATTTTCTTCAAGCCATCATTTACTCAAAATATCTAGTTTCTGCTTTGTGGCTTCATATAGGAATCTGTACCTTGTGTTCATAATAGTTTCTACATCTTTGAGCAACTTTCCCTTGGTTTCTTCAGAAATAATATTGGTAATGACTATGATAATCCTAAAGTGAGGGACCCTCCGCCTTACTGCACTTCACCTCTTACCAATATTTAGTATGCACCATTTCTAACTCTCCATTCCCAAATTTTGACTTAGCTAAACCAAAAACAAAGACAGTTAATGAACTGACATAATACAACATTTGCATTTTATCTTTTTTAAGCACTGTTTTTTTCAAATCTAAACCAGAGGGAGGACAACTTATAAATACAAAGAGATAATTAGTGACAGGGCAGAGATGACAAGAGGACACTGAGCTTTTCCAACAGGAGAGCAAACACTGCCTTCCAAGTAAAGGCGGAGGCAGCATTTCAGTTAATTCTTCTCAACAGTGAAAAATCTGTTCAAAATAAGCCAAACAAGAAAGCACAAGGTCCCAGATGAATATACTTATTACTTTCTGTAACCTTCTCAACAAAACTATCAAGTCTAATGGTAGCATTAATAGGAGAATGCAAATCAAAAGCAATCCCTGGAGCAATTTATATCCAGTCAGCAAGAGAGAATGTAGCTGGTGACTGAAAATTAACACCTTGTCAGCCGGGAATAATGATCAGAAAAATGCAGGATTACAGTTTGGTAGTTAAAATAGACATACCAAGAGACCCTACATTTTCTTTGCTCGTTTTCTGTTAGAGTCCTACAGCTTTAATAAATGAGCAAGTCAAAGATCAGCCCCTGCTAATTGGGAGGTAGGCACTTTTAGGTCTGCCTGCTGTAGAGACTCACTAATTTTAAATTACTGCTTTCAAACTTGATGTTGGGAGTCATGGTTACAGCACCATGTATGAATCATAAAGCTTCAGAGGAGAGAAACTATAAAGCCTGCTGTAATTCACATACCAGGGGGGAAAAAAAAGAATACACTGTACCACATATTTTCTCATAATTAAATTGGTATCATGCCACCACTCATGGGAAGAAGAAAAAGAAGCTTCTTAATGTTAACAATCTTCTAATAAAATAAAGTAGATATATATTCAGTCCTTCTGGAAACATGGAGATGGGTGCTTTAAAAGTGGCTGTCGCCAACTAATGGTAATTTCTTGCTAAATCGGAGGAACTTATTCAAAACATTAGGTTAAATGCTAGCATTCTGGCATGATGTGAAAAGGTATTTTAGTTTTGTGAATAATAAAAGTATTCACAGCTTTAAACTTAAGGAATGAGACATGGTCTATAACAAATTGTCCTGCAACCAAGCCCATAATCTCAAACAGAGCAATAAATATCTCTGTGTCAGTACATTTTGGAACTTCGATTTCAGAAGACAGGCATTTTTTTTTTCTTTCTATATTTCTATTTGTGTTCTGTAGGTTAAAGCCTTCCTTGTTTTTATGTTACTGAGCTGACAGCTTTTTTCAATACAAGCTTGTTTCTAAGTACCACCTATCCCACCAGAAATGCATACTTTCAAGACAGCCATGTAGTTAACCTTAATCATAAGGAGAAAGAGATGTCAAAAAAAGTATTTCGTATCCTCCATATGTATTATACACAAAAATCTTTGCTTGTGTCTGTCTATCCTACCACACTAGGCAAGGAACAAAGTTTTACACACTGCAAAGATGGAACAACAAATGTTTCATACTGCAGATTCCAAGGAGGATCTGACCTGTTCAGAAATGTTACTGTTCTCTGTTACCTGTATGCAGAACTGGGACCAGACAGGCATTTTACTTCAAGTAATCAGAACTCAGACAAGAAATTGTAATGCTGCACAACAAGATATTCCTGTATTTTTATGTAATAAGAGACAATAAGAACCTTGAAGATGTTTTATACAACTTCATAATCAGCTTAAAATGCTTCATCCTATCTCACATCATTATTTTCAGTGCACACAATCAGCGTATATTTAAAGTAGATCTGGAAACAATATCCATACACTATCATGCCATGCCCAAGAAAAATACCTTTCTCTGTCTTCTCTGGGTCCTGACATTTTTTATTAGATTTTTTGAGTTCAAAGTCCAAATTTGTAGAAATGACAGAAAGATTCATGAATACAGGAAAGAATCACAACGACAATTCTTCTGCTGAAACTAAGGGGCATCAGGGAACTCTGAGATTAGGAAAACAGTTTTTCAGACTACCACAAGGAATGCTCTTCAATAAGAGGAACATTTATTATTACAATTATCATCTCCATTAGTAAGGATGAGGGTCATTTAATAATAATTCTTATTTTAAGAGTATGGAGAGATCTGTAGCAATCAGACACTATTGTGTTAGACAGGATGTAAACCTAAGTAAATGTTAATGTCAGACATGAGGAATGTATCTGCACTGCTAAACAAAAGGGACCATGGAACAAGGCCTAACACCATATTACTCATTGTATATGGATTGATATACCATATTTTTTTTTAAGCATATAAGTTATTAGCATGCATCTAGAGAATGAGGGAGAGGCATTGATATTTAGATAGTGATGTAGACCCCAAAGCCATCTGGCCAAATAAGCTGGCAGTGGAGGAACTGATAAGAAGCTGACCTTGTAACAAAGAGTGTCTTACTCACGTTGAATCTCATTTAATGACAAGATAGCTAGACGGACGCAATTTCTAAGACCACAGTATGTAGGACAGCTAGGGAAGGGCTGGCTGACTGTGGTGGATGTGATGAAGCTCCTCATTGGACAGAAAAAGCTAATTCTGGGAAGGATTTTTGAGCTTATAAACACAACTGGCAGGGCAGGAATATCAAAAGAAGAAAACTACGCCCTCTTCTAAGGAAGGACAAGCACCAGGACACAAGAAACAATACCAGAATCTAGACTGGACACAGACCCAAAGGGGCTTAGGTCCAAACGTTACCCTTTGGACACATGGCAGCTCTACTCTGGGAGCTGTTTTCTTTAGTCAGTGTGGAGATAGGCCACTTAACTTCATGGCCAGAGATCATTCTCTGGCACTCTTTTCTTAGCAGGGTAGATAGAGAGATTAAGCCAAAAGATAGATGAGGAGAAGAGGAATTAAAAAAAAAAACAAAACAAAACCAGAAAACCAAGTCGAGCAACCTACGATGATTTTGCAGAGATGTGAAGTACATAGCGAGCCCTCATTTTCCCAGTAATTCTAATGACTGAAAGTCATTACAATAATAACTGAATAATAATTATAATAATAACTGAAAGTTACCTGGTCTCTTTGGGATGGGATCTCCTCTAGGCCAGCCTCCCTGATGTTGCAATTCACTATAGACCAGTTTCAAAAGACTCCAAAACACGAAGAAAGACAATGGAGAGGAAATGCAAAAATAATGAAGTGTCTCTTGTGTCATGTTGAGACACAAACATAGACATGTATGCTGAATGGTTGTAGCTCCATCTTACAAAACTGCCTGACCAACAGACCTACTCACCAGGGTGTGCTGTAAAAAATGTGTAAATCCTTCCTGTGGCTGTGTATGAACACTATAATCCGTCAATGAATTAATTTTTTAAGACTCTCCCATCAGGCAGAGGAAACACCTGAAAACAAGTACAAGTTTAGCAAGAAAAATATCTAAAGGAAAATCATACAGTGTGTCAAATAAGAATACTGAATGCCTTAAGGTTAATTTTGTATATAGCTTAATTTTTCATCAATCATCTGGTGCTCTAAAAAGTCTGGTGTTTGCATTTAATTTTCTATTTATTTTTTTTTTTTACTTTGTTACACTTAAATCAGCTCTAATTTGTGCAAACAGTTACTTAATACCCACCATAAATCATAAAACAAGGAGTGCTCACAAGGCAGCAGTTAAAACACAGCTCTTTCTCTCTTGGGATGCCATTACTTCTGCAAACATGTATTCGCCCTCTCATTGTATGTGGAAAGTATGTCAAAGAAATATAGTTAAATGTTAGATTTACCCTCTGGTGGCTTTCTCCTGCATATTGTAGGAACAGTAGTGGCCACCAAGGAAAACAGGAGACGTGAAAAATATTTAAGTCACTTACAGAGCAGAAATGAAACCTGGCAGCAGCATTGTTGCATTGTTCTGTGAAACAACTGACAACTAAAGTGTTCCATGTTTTTTCACTGCTCATGCTATATTAGACATTTGGTGGGTAGCAGCTGTGCAATACCACTGTAGTCTCATATTTGTCTGCATTCCAGAACCACCTTATTTTCTCACACCATAATTTCCTTAAACTTTTCAGCACCTGTACATTTTCTAGGCTTCTCTTTTCCTATATTAAAGAACAGGCAAAGGAAAACCAGTCATTTGGAAAGAAGAGAATGACATGTAGCAAATGTTGTGAAAACCTATGTGAAAAAAACACCAAATAGTTTTAAAGATTTTATCATAGATTTTAAAACAACACTGAAATACGAAAAGCTAGAGCTGCCAAACTTGCAATGTCTTGATACTTCATTCATTTGTATGTTGCACTCCTCCTCACCCCTTTTGCCTAACTGTAGGATTGGGACTGTCTTTTTCTGTGTATGCACTTCTTTGGTAGCGTCTAACTGTTGCATTTTTTTGTGGTCCTCTAGAACTGAAATACACAGATAGAAAAATAATATAAGCACTGCTTATTGCATTTTAAGTACATTGCCTCTGCCAACCCCCACCAAAGCAGCTGGGTGGGTTCAGCTGGCTGCAAAAACCCTTGCTGAAATCACTAGGGAACCACTAATAACAGAAAAAAATATCTCATCTTTGTAATTAACGATATGGTTTGCCATTGTAATCAGTAGTTATACAGTGCAAAAGTAATCTTTGTGACTCCAGCTTATTGTCACGGACAAATTGCTTGGGGTTTGGGTATTATTGTGGAGAACACTGAAAAATGTTAGTTGATTCATTGTAGATTTTTTCATCGAAGTTTCACTATGAAAGTTTTTGATTTTGAATGATAATGATACCTGAAGAGATTTTAATTTGTCTGTAAAAGCTGTAAAGATGAAAAAAACAGACAGGTTCTGTAACTTTTTTTTTTTTTTTCATATTTATATCTGTGATATCTTGTGGAAAACCTAAAATAAAACATCTCTGTGAAAATTTTCATTTAATCAAAAATAAATACTTTGTCAGATTCATTTTTACTAGCTCACCAAACAAGCTGAACTTGGAGTTACTGCAGGGATTCCTACGTAATACTCCTCGGTCCGTGCAGCCATATGTAAGTCAGACACAGAAGTTGAAAACTTCTATGAAAACTACATTGTTGGTTGACCTGTGTTGTGCCAAACTATGTGGACTATCTCTATTAATTGTGCAAAAGCACTGGTGTTAAGCTAGCCAGCCCTGGCATACATCAACCAGTTAAATAAGTCCCAAATTGAAAATTATCTCCCTGTGTTGTACTTGAGAAAGTTGCTACCAGGAGTTGGAATTGAAAAATCAAAGTGGTAATAAACACCATGAAATAATTTTACACAGATGAGGCTTAAATAAAAATAAATAAAGACATTAGTCATTTTGAAACTAGTTTAAATAAACTAGTTTCCATAAATGGAAACAGGTTAATTACCTACCATTATTTAATAATCCTGAGGACTATAGAAAATAAATAAAATGAAGAGTCCTGCAAGAGAAATGAAATCAGAATATCCAAATATGGCAGGAAGATAAAGGCTCTGCAGGAGGGAAAGAAATTACTTTGACTTAGTACTACATCAATTAAAAACAAACAAACAGAAAATGAATAATTATTTCATAAAATAATAATTGCATAAAAATGAAAGGAAAAAAGACAAGAACTCCTAAGATTTAATGTAATCTATATAAATAGAGAAATAATACATCTCTAATTTTCATCAGGGGACATGACCTCAGTTTCTAATTGTCCTGGTTTGAGCCATGGTGAAGCCAACTTTCTCTTTGCTGATTTTTTTTTTCTTTCAGTGAACTTGTTTTTTAGCAGCACCAGTGGACTGACAATAACCCAGGTCACTTCCGACTATCTGCAGCCTCCTCCACTAGGGGGGAGCAGATTAGACCAAAGGCAGGATCAACAAATCAGAATATTCCCTTCTCAGAATATTTTCTCTATTTGGCTTTCAGTATAGGTTAAGACATCACAGAAGTCAAGCCTTTCATTTCCTTTTTCTCACACTTTTCTGCTTACTGTGGCTTCTATCACCCTCTCTTTGGCTCTCTCTCTTTTTTTTTTCCATTTTTCTTCCCAGCCGACACCCGAGGGCCCCGTCCCTGTGCCCGGACACTCCCCCCTTCAGCTGGGAGTCACCAGGGAGAAGAGTTGCTGTGAGAGTCACTGGGGGAGGAGGGAGGGGATCAGGTGTTGCACACCCCTTTACAAATACATATATTGCCTTATCACTAATAATTAAAATCAATCTGTTTCACTTTTCAACCCAGAAAGCCTCTCTTTCTCATTTTTTCTCCCTCTTTCCCTACCCTGGGTGAGGGGGGTGGGACTGAGAGTATTATTGTGATTGGTTTGACTGCCAACCCAGAGCCAAACCGTGACAATAATCAATGTATGTAAACTGAGCTCTTTACTTTGTATGCGTTATAAAACTTCGATTGTTCTTTAATTAGAAAGCTTACTTAGTTAATAAAAATAACCCTACAATTTTTGCATACAAATTAAGCTTAAGAGAGAAAATAGATCCATCAAGTGGCTGTTGTTAAGAGATAGATTTTTAGCCTCAGTTTAACAATTTTTCTATTAGCATTCCTCTCACTAGCAAATATATATTCAAAAGATAGCAGATCTTCAGCTAGTACAAACTGGAATTGCTGTATAGTCTTCAGTACAGTCACACTGATTTACACCATCTTAGCATCTGGCTTATTACCATTTTTCTATTACTTAATACTGCTTCAATTTTCTCCAAAGCCAGAGAGATCTAAGTTATAATAGGCAGTTACTTATACTTTTGGTAGATAATAAAATAAAAAAGAAATGGTTCTAATGGCTTCCTTGGCACTTTTTGGGTGTGCAGCAAAACAAAGACAAGGGTGTTATTTGAATAAGATTGCAATCTATGTTGTATGCAGGCTAATACCATCCCCTGTTCTTAGGTCCTTTCTGCAAACCATTTTGGCTGAAATGTTAGGAGGGAATGGTGACCCAGAACCAAACAAGACTTTGCTAAGCAAGCAAAAAAGTTGAAAGAGACTGGGACCAGGAGCTAGTAAAAGACACAGGGAGTTTTTTGGCTAGCCTGGACAATAAGTTGAAAACCATGACAAAGCTTGTTGCTACAACTTAAGCAATCTGGAGCAGATTGGTAGGTAATCAGAAGAAAAATTTAACTATGAGAACAGTTGGACATTGGAATAATCTCCCCAGAGAAGTAGTGTATCTCCCAACACTGGACACTTTTGAAAAGGTGCTGGGCCGTCTCATCTAAACGGTGTTCCTACTTAGAAAGCTTGGACCAGATGATCCTTGAGGTCCCTTCTAACCTGGCATTCTATGATTCTATGCAATGGAAAAATAACAGGGAGAGCTGTGTGATACATGCTGAAATGCAAAGGGTTGGGAAACGGCCAGAAAGGAAGTGAGACTGCTGAAAGAGCAGAGGAGGAGGGAGCATGGAGATGATCTGAGACTCATGAAAATCTCAGAAAGAGACTAGGACTGCGACCCAAGGGGAGAAGAGGTGAGCATCAGAGGAGTTAAGAAAGGCGCATAGGATCTGGATGGGCCAGTGGGACTGGTATTACGTATTTGTAGAATGCACGTTGAGACAATGGAGGCAAGTAAAATGAGCATAAGAGGATCTGAGAAGAGAGAAAATAGAGTGATTGAGCAGGGCCAGATGACAGATATTTAAGCTTGGGAAATAGGCAGAAGGCTGAAGAAGGCCTTGCAGAGCCCCAGTGGGAAGCCACAGCTCCCAGCTCTGTGGTCTGCTAGCATTTATGAACCCATTGTGCCCAGTGGCACAGGAAGCACCAACAAACAAAAATTCTCCCCCAAATTCCCCTCCAAAAATAGTCACTTACTATACCTCATACATCCAGAAACTTAAGCTCTGTGAACACAATGGAGAATTATATAATTTGTTCACTTTTGAATATGATTTTGGGAAGGGGAAAGTACCAGACATCTTTCTTTCTTTCTGCCTTCTCTGAGGCTGATTATTGTTTCATTGTGGTTAGAATGAAATCTGCCACAGCCTAAAACCATATGCTTGATAAACAATACGCAAGATAAGAAAGAGAATCGTGTTTTAGTAAAGAAACTCAGTATAACACAGCTGGCTGAACACTGCTAATGCTGTTTTGAAGAGATGCCTCTGGGAAAGGCAGAAGTAAGACATTAATTTGTTCAAGACTACATTCTCCCTGCTCAGCTTCTTGGTTTTGACTCAGCCTTTCCCTCATCCCAAACTCCTGTTCCAACCACCACATCCAACCCGTCACACTAAATCATGCCATGGAGTGAGTTTTCAGGTTTCTCTGAGATTCACAATTTTCCCTCACAACACACTTTCTCTTCAGAAGCTGAGCACATCGATTATGGATCAGAGTTTTCCCCTGTGGCCCAGCTAGCACAACCCCTGTTTTTCAGCAGGCCTTCATCTCTGCATGAAGATCTTGCACAAGGAGGAGCCCTGGTGTGCCCTCGCCTCATCTTGATGCTCAAGGAAACAGGAGTTGAGATGCACTGCAGGATGCCCCAGATCAGTCCACATGTAGCCTGTGAGAAATTCTTTTACCAGCTTCACATCTGTAAATAGTCAATATTTAAGCCATATATATTTAAGCCATAGTATCAAGCCAGAAGTGTAAATTATTTCACTCCCTCTCTTCTTGATGTTGGCATTGTTGTTACTGCCTAAGACAACTAACGTTATTTCTATCTCTCAATAAAATAAAAGTTCTTTCTTATGAGTTGGCTCCATATTAAGCCCAGGACCATTTGCAGTCAAAATAACACAAGTGAGAAAGTCTAGAAAACCCACATTGCTCTGTTGAAAATGGATCTTGCTTATTAAAACCTTGTAGCTCTCAGTGTTTGGTGAGCAGTTTGGGAATTACTAATCTAGATGAAACAGGAACAAATTTTAGTAACCATCACAATGGAATAAACAGGAAGTGAGTTAGGAGAGAGTTAGTGAAACGATTGAAAATTCACAGGGGAACAGTGTCTTGACAGGTTACCAGAGAAGTCCATTAAGAAACATGGTCTTTTGAATCAGCTGCTTCAATACCCCAGAGCTCTTCAGCTCATACCATTCTTTTTTTTTATTGCTTTAAAAAACTTTCCAACCATCAGTTTGAACTTATACTTTTGTCTCATTGTTATGATTTTCTAAATTCTTAGAAAATACTATTTTTTAAAGAAGTTTTTTCTTCTTGCCAGGGTTTTTCATGTGTTTGTTGGATGAGAAAAGAAACTGGAGAAGTCAATGTTTTGCATACAATAGCCCTGAACTTTTCTTCTGCCAAAAATTTGATGTGTTGGAAGTGTTGAGGATTGCTGTTTATACTGAAGGAGAAAGGGAGGCTGGTTTGTTAGAGCAGCACTCTGACAGACTCACTTGAAATAGAAGTGCTGTGCTGCTTTTGCAGCACCACTGCTTGAGTGACTGACAAAGCTGTCACAAACAGCAGAGAAAGGCACACATTTCCAAGCGGATAGTTTGCACAAATATTTTTCAGCCATTTATTCCCTTTCTTAAAGAATAAACTCTGTTCTCCAGATATGACTAATACCCGTCTGAATATATTTTTTTTCATCTAAAGTTTAATGGCTTCCTTGTTTACAGTTGCAAAATTCCATTACATTAATGACAAATCTCATATCTTTGAGGCACTTGACGTTTGTTTATTTATCCATTTTTATCTTTTCTACTTTAGAGTGGTTAATTCTTTGGCACAATGTGTTCCTGATAAATCCCTGTGTATTTTTTTCATGAATTATATGTAATATACAGATGGGTTTGTGGGGTTTTTTAATGAGTTTGCTTAAAAAGCTTTTTTTTTAAAAAAAAAAAGGACTGACTGAAAATGAGCAGAAGATTAGGAAAAGCTGCGATCTCCTTACGGTGAAGGTTTGGATTTATAGATGACAGAAGAGACAAAAGCAGACCTTATTTCCCTCTGTGGTTAGGCTTGTTCTTTTTTCTCCCCTCTTTCAACCAACTGCCACAACCTTCAAGCCCTTCATTTTCCTGACAATTTACCAATCTCTTGCTAAGAAACTAAGGTGGTTTTAAGCTGCTGTATTTTGGGAGTCTATTAAATCTATTTGGTCTCTTGACTGCTGTGATGCTGAAAGGAAATTGTACTTTTAAGCAGCTTTTGTTTCATAATTCAAAGGCAGAGGAAACTGAAACAATAAATTAAAAAGGTCTGAGACAAACAACAGATCAGAGAGATTACCCATATGGATAAAGAGTAAAAGAAAATATACTAAAATACTCTGAATGAAAGGATGGAGCTGCTAAAAGATCCGTCAGAGTAGCTGAATCTATTTAGAAATGTAAAAAAAAAAACAACGTGGAAGAAAACTCAAATGACATTTTCCTCTGCATGTAATGAGGAAGACACGTAATTTCTTTATGTAAATGGAAGACATCAGGTATTTTTCATGGTTGGCTGGTTCCACAGCATCTGATTTGCCTAATAGCTTGTAGAGGAACTTAGGTAGTTCAGCTGCCCATTCTATAAATGCATTTCACAGGCATCTGATTTTTACCAGAGGAGACTAAGGGAAGATGAAAAAGCAGAGGACTTTAAGACTGATCTGGGGTTGAAAAGCCCACCTTCAACTTCTAAAAACCTAGTTCCCAATTGGATGTAGAATAAAATAGTTCAGGATAAGACTTCTTAGAGATCAAGCTTTCCTCCTCTACCAAACCAGTCTTCAGTAGCATTTATTTAGTTATTTCATGGTAAGTAAATTTCCTAATTTTCATTAGTCTCAGAAACCCTGATCTGATGGATTGGTAAATGAAGAAGTAAAAAAAAAAAGTTATAGAGTAAGATCCCAATAATACATATCAATTTTCATAGTGCATGGCAGACAGTCCAATACCAGTTGCCACCTTCTGACACTCCTCTAACACAACACAGGGAACAAGGAGGTCTTCGACATCAATAATTCAGGAAAGAAGAATTAAGCATATGCAGAAATGTGAGAAGTCAAACACAGCAACAAGAGTTAGCATGATATATGGTCCTAGAAGCAGGAATGGCTTTGGGTAAATGATGAAATTCTAATTTCTGTGAAGTACTGTGGCTGCAGGCAGAAACAGCTGCCCAACAGCTTGCTCGCAGCCTTGTAAGGTTGTTATTCCCCCTGGACACATCCTGAGGAGGAATGGACAACTGCACTTCCATCAGCAAGTGAAATAATAAAAATAAAATAATAATAATAAAATAAATAAAATAATAAAAGTGTGTTCAAATTTTCGACTAAGGTTACACACAGATAATAGTTGCAGATAGACAGGTAGGACCCAAGATGTTATAATGTCAGAGCAAATAAACTTAGTACCAGAGTCTTGAAAGTTAAGTGCTGCAATTCCAAGCATCACAATGCCTGGGATCTCATTTTGTAACAAGACCTGTGTTTTGAGGCAGAAAAAATAATAGCAAGAACAGCACAAACAAAAATATCACAGGAAAGCGAAGGATGGGAGAGAATGAATTAAATCATACAAGTAGGAGCTACAAGACCCTGTCCAAAATAGGATTATTCATATTACCTTCAAGTGCTGACTTTTACCTCAAGGATGACTGAGGCATAAAACCCCGAGATGGAGTCAGAGAGCGATTCAAGTTGCAGGAGGGAAATACATATTTAATTCTCAGTCAGCTAATGAAAAAAAAAATAAAAAATCAGATAAATACAGATTAATGTTACTGCTTTGCTCTGTGCCCTTAAAAGAAATACTACTGTTCAGACATATGTAACACAAAGGTTAATACATACAAATGAGCAAAGGGCTCTTTTAAAGTCCTTTCTAACATTTTCCCTACAGTGTTAGCTGAAAGTATATGGAAATCTTGCTCTCTCACCTAATTCATGGGGTGTTTGGAGGATTAATTAGTTAATGTATATACAGTGCTTTGAAGATCAAAAGCACAGTATAAGCACCAAGTACTATTGTAAGAGGCCACAAGAAGCAGGAAATGAGAAACCTTCATCTCATAACAGGAAAGAGTTTGGTGCTCATTAGTTACCAAGTGTTCCTCTAATTTGTTAGGTCCTTCATTTAGGGGCACCATCCTTACATTCTTCTTTACGTTGCTACGGGTTACATTTCAAAGGCTGTGAACTAGAACTAGTAACAATAGCTCTTCAGACTATTAGGCAGCTGGGAAGAATATCATAATATTACTGCTACTCAGCTGCACCTTTTGCTTTTTGGCAGTGGATGAAAAAGTAGAGGAGAAGATTCAGTAACAACATGTTTTGGGTATTATAATCCTACCATTGACGTATACCATCCAAAAGCTGGCCAGAGCTAAGGTCCATGCTAGCCCTCATGACACTATAAGAGCAGGAACTCCTTCACTGGAAATCTCCTCTCCTAACAGAAACTGAGGTAAAGGATTCAAAGGTCTTTCTAGCTTCCTGGGCTTTTTAAATAAAATGTCTCAAGAGATGTTTCTGCTTTCTAATCTGCTCCCACTGAGGCTTCACTTTTCATTTAAAGTGTTGCACTCTTCTGACTGAACCAAATATATTAATTTTATATGGTGGGGAAAAAAGAAGACAAAAAAAAAAAGTCATTAACAGCCACTACTATTTTAGTATTCTGCCTTGGACTACATACATTCCCAGTTGAGTTCATTACTAGTGAAACTGCAGTCTAAAGTTCATGCATGTTTTATGCTCAACAGTGCAGCACGCATACCCTAAGGAAAAACAAAGCACTTGAGTTTAAAATGCCGTCAGGGTACTGTTCAGGACCTCTCTTGAGCTATCCCATTGCTCTGTCTACCTCAAGTTGAACTGCTTCCTCTATAAGGAACATAAAAATCATCAGCTTTATCTGAAGATAGAAAAGATCCTTGGGAAAGGAAGAAGACACATGGATTTGAGCGACATTCCAAGGCTCCTGCAATGGGGACTTTTGGCCTGCTTTGGACATGCTGTATATTTGTTTTAATGCATGAAGTGCAGAGCCCCAACGTAGAAAAAAAAATTAAATTCCTGAGAAGAGAGATTTCTGTCCAGCAACAGAACAGGATCCTGTCAGAACCTTGTTATCCTGAAGCTTCATAAAATTCTTCTTTCACTCTTTACTTCTTCTACTTTAACTGGAGCATTTCAAAAAAATGTGGAGCTTGTGGGGAACAGACTATTTTTCCTTCTCCCCCCACACAAGATGGAATGCCTTTCAAGCCAGTGAAGTGCCTTTTGCTGATTTAGCCAAGGACAAACTGAAACAGACTTGGGAGAAATACAGATAGCAGGCTGCCTCTGAAAGACTGAGCAATTAGCCACAAGTTAAAGAAGGTGGGCTGTGCCGGTGAACCAAAAAGATCTCCTTTTGTCTGCTGGACTCAGTGGTTGGCTGAGCTGCTGCCAGTGCTGCGGCTGCTTCATGGGGGGACCTGTACTCGCTCGTGGGGGATCGGCGCCGGCTGCTGCTGCTCACCGGTGCCTGCAGAGTCTCCACCCAAAAGTGGAGCCTGCTGTGTCTACCTGCTGTGCCGTGTCTTGGTGCCGCGCCGTGTTTGTGCCTGCTTGTCCTGACTGCCTGAGGCTGTTGCCTGCTGGAGGGGTCAACCCACCGGGCTGTCCCCCGTCGGGGGGTCACCCTGCCGCAGAGTCGTCAGGACGCTGGTCACATCCCCGCTGCGGAAGGAGGGTAACACACGTGTATACACACACAGACACACAGACACAGACATAGACACAGACACACACAGACACAGACACAGACACAGACACACAGACACAGACACAGACACACACACACAGACACACACAGACACAGAGACACACAGACACAGACACAGACACACACACACAGACACACACAGACACAGACAGAGACACACACACACAGACACACACAGACACACAGACACACAGACACACACACAGACACAGACACACACACAGACACACACACACAGACACATACACACACACACACAGACACACACACACAGACACACAGACACACAGACACACAGACACCCCCCCCCCATCCCCACACACACACACACACACACACACCCCCACACAGACATAACTACCGGGCTCTACTCCAACCCTTCTCCTCCATTAATCCTACACCTCTTTCGTGGGGAGTGCACTTACTAATACCATAGAACCCTGATCTCCTTCCTGATATATGCCTAAATTACCTTCCCTGAAACTCGGTCCCTCGATTTGTGTTAATCCTTAATAAACCAATTAATCTGTAAGTTAAACATTGGTCTTGGTAACAATTTGGGATCGTGGTGAGGGGGTATTCCAATCTACACTCTGAGATACAGTCCCACAGCGGGGTCTCATTTACAAACCTCTCCATTGGGGGGGGAAGTCACATCCTGATAGCCGGTAGCTTTTGATACTGGCTCACGACAGAGCTCAGCAGTAGTTATTTTAGTGTTAAATGACAGGACCTTAAATTAATCTATTGAGTTACAGGAAACCCTAAACTAACTCGTCTGTCAGATGTATCATAACTTAATTAGTTAACACAAGGGCATAACAGCAAAACAGTTAAAGTTTTTCTTTAAAGGTTCTCTTCAGAGCCTCCTGCTTGAGTTCAAAACTTATTAAGGACTGTCAGAAAGACCTGCTCCCATTTAAGCTGGCTCCAAAGAGATATATCATCAGCCAGGAGACTTAAATGCTGGCCTCATGACTCCTTTGAGCATAACTGGAAACAGGCACAACTCTACATAACCCAAATTAATCTGTTAGAATGGCTTGCCTTCAAGCAGCCTGCAGGTAGCAGTAAGCCTGGGAACTGTAAATGGGGAATTTGCTTAAAAGTCTCTGTATCTGTAGACTACGCAGTAAACGCTTGATCTTATGGTAACTGTAAGTTACTAGAAAAGCTGGAGTTTTTCCCAGACTAAGTTTATATAGACTTCAAATCTTGTCCAGTGCAGAGGCACACTATGCATATAATGAATATTTTCTAGTGCTACGGGGAACAGACCCAAGGTCATCATATTCTTTTCCTTTCAATAAAACTGGGGCACTTTCTAAAAGCTGAAGGTTTGCACAGAGTAAAGAAAAAGCTTGCTGAAAGGCAACTCTGTCCATCTCCCTCCACCCTGGGAAGAGAAAGCTCCTGAAAGGATTAATGGTCCCAAACAACTGTGGGGAAAGCTGTAATCTGCATTTAAATAGAAAGATTCTTGAGTTCGCAGGTATTCATTTTTCTTTTCATAGCAGGTGGCAGAGCATTTTTTATGTGTACGATTTAATGCTAAATGGACACTGTGGTGCAGGCCTGTGGTTTCTCTCACCGGTGCACAGCCAGCTGGGTATAACTTTATACCTGCCAGAGTGATGCTGAACATTTGTCCTGAGCAACATCCTAATAAACAAATATGGCTAGAAGGCAGATTGTGTGAGGCTGTTACTGTGCAGCTAAATGTAGAAACTACTCACAAATATTCACAATGCAGCCAAAGGAGTAGGTTCATAGAAGCTCATGGGCAGGAGCAGCACCAAGCAAAGTATGAATTGGGAACGAAAAGCTGGGCAGAGCCATCTTACTCAGAACATCCTGTCCCTTGCTATTGCAGATGACTCATGCCTTCTACACATATCAAATGGAAAAAAAAAGAAAAGTCACAAACCACCCTTTAAAAAAAAGAAAATCTCTTGAGATTTTGTATTAATGTACACTTGAAAAATAAAGCAGAACTAAGTCTATGCAATCCCCAGTCAAAAGCCTGGTGAGGCCACATAAAACTGATACACACAAAACTCAAGAGATTTGAAGGAATCTGAGCAGATTTCCCTGAGTACGTAAAATCCTTCACTGCACTACTGACAAGTTAATATTCAGTTAACTATGTCAGGTGAAATTGCTTAATTAGAGCTGTAATTAGTTTTCAACCATTCAGAAAAAAAACATTAAGAAGAATATCATATTTTAATTAAGAATTCACTTGCAATAAGCAGGTGATTCTATCAGCCACTGACAGCTACATGGAGGATGGCATATTTATGTGTTTATATTTTTGCATCACTGTACATTCACACCCACGATCAGGTTGGATGCATGAGACATTTAAGGCTCAGTTCTGATAGATGCTTAATCGCATGAGTAGTCTCATGGGTTTAGATGAGTAAATCTCTGTGGTGTAGAGATCCATTTAGAATTAATTGTTATGATGTGAATTTCCACTGTGACCATGATCCCCTCAAAATGGAAAGTAAAACAGCTTTCCCGGGTAATCTCTGTGTGCAGAATAGCTGTAACCCTGGTACTTACTGCTTTCTTCTGAAAGGTAAGAGAGCTGGAGAGAAACAGCAGGTAAGTAGGGCTGCCTACCTCCTTTCTCACCCAGCCTTTAGGAAGGTGACTTACTGTTGCATTTGGTATGGATCCAGGTGTGGTACTTTCTCTCAGTTTGAATCACTTTGAGGGAAAGGCAAAAGAATGCTTGCTTGGTGTCTTAATTGTGAACTAGAAGCACAAATGTGAAGGAATACAAAAAGCTGATTTTTTTCTTAGATACAAAGTGTTAACCTTCCATTAAAAACCAACCAAACAAAAAAACCATCTTCAATATATATCTATTGCACATGCAAGGAGTTTCTGGCTCACAGATATTTAAATGGTCCTTCAGGCAGCTGCATCCTTTTTGGATACAGCCTTGTTACTATAATTCTGCTGGGCAGTGCCCAAAAGGCTTTTAGAGAATGCACTGCAGCAATGCTGCAAACTCTGTCTCTCCCCTAGGCCCTTCCTTGTTTGAAAATTCAGCTTGCTGCAAAAGTATTCACAAAAAGTTCAGCCAAAACATATTGGTAGGAATTAGCTAAAGTTACTATATTGTGAAACATAACCCACTTTTACATCTTAATTCAGTCTAGCTTAGTATTATTTAAGCTTTCCCTTTTGTTCTTTTAAAATACAGCATTGTTGAAATCATTATTAAAGAGTGATTAAAGAGTTATTCCACTCTTTCCTCTTTCTCATTGCTGCATTGAAGCTGCTTTTGTTAATTGCTAAAATATTTAAAAACCATTAAAGTAGTTAGCTCCTTATTAACAAACATCTGTTATTTCTGAATTTCTAAGAGCCTGAAAAATGGGTATGTACTGAGATGACTTTTAAGTACATGTTCCATCCCAAATCCCAGGCCACCCTACAGCCCCGTGTGTATGCCATCTTCCTTAAAGACTGCCAGGCTTTCCCCCTCTCTGTAAAAGTGTTTTTCTTTCATATGGGCAAAGCTGCTCCATCCACACTGCTAAAGTGTTGCCTAATCTCTGGCAAGGCAGCATGGAGCATGACTGGGTCAGGTTTGACCGTAACTGAGCTTTATGCTTGTAGGTGTGATGAGGCAGTGATAGATATGTTCAGTAGAGAGCTACGAGGATGCTTAAGGGACTTGAACATCTCCCCTGTGAAGAAAGGCTGGGAGAACTGGGGCTGTTTAGTCTTGAGAAGAGAAGGTGAGAGGGGATCTTATTAATGTCTATAAATATCTGAGGCGTGGGTCTCAAGAGGAAGGGGCCAGTCTCTTTTCAGTGGTGCACAGTAATAGGACAAGGAACAGTGGGTATAAGCCAGAACATAGGAAGTTCCACCTCAACATGAGTAGAAAATTCTTTACTGTGAGGGTGACAGAGCACTGGAACAGGCTGTCCAGAGAGGTTGTGAAGTCTTCTCTGGAGACTTTCAAAACCCGCCTGGATGCATTCCTGTGTGGCCTGCCCTAGGTGATCCTGCTCTGGCAGGGGGGTTGGACTTGATGATCTCTGGAGGTTCCTTCCAACACATAACATTCTATGATTCCGTGATTCTATGTTAGACGCAAGTATTTTTGTGGATCCACATAGACTTCAGTGCTGTCTGCACATACCTCATGATCAGAATTGAACCTTCTAGACATGCTTTCAGGTCTAAGATGAGTTTATCCACCAAATACATAATAGCTGTTAATAAATTATTATTAAAATACTAAAAATTCTCAAAAATATGTTAATGTCAATAATAATTAAAGATGTTGTTTTTCATACAGAGAGTAATGTGTAGCAAATGTGCAATTTTAATGAAAATTAGGTGAGATATGAAACTAGAATCAGTCTGAAGTATGAAACTAACATCTTGTTCCTGGCCCATCTCCAGGCTTTAAAGTACAGAGGCTCCATCTGGACATTCAAGATACACTAACCCCAAATTTAGACCACTCATTACTACTGAAAGCCTATGACTTCTCCCTGAGCCATCTACTAGTGAGCAAGAAGCTACAGAGCATTTTCTGTATCACCTCACCACATCATGCCCTCAGAAGCAATGACACTATTTACAAAAGCAAAACTTGAACTTTCTCCTGCTCAAGTTGTGCCTAAGATGGGGCTTGAGGAGTGACCTTGAGCAAAGCCAGCTTTATGCAGTTGCTCTGAGTTATGGCGGTGTTACTTCCCTCTCTTCCAGAGAAGGAATTCACCCATCAGACCTAGAAGATGCTGCCATGGCCTCAAGCTGCAGCCAGGCCTGTGCTGGGCCTCACTGCTCTCAGCCCTGACCCTCACCCATGGACATGATGTTCTGGTAGGAATGCAGCTCTGTCTGACTCTATGGGCTGGCCTGGTGATCTGCACCCTTGGCTCATCCCGCTGGCTGTCACTGGACCTGTTCTGCTCTTCTTGCTGAGGGAATGTGAGACTGTTCCTGTCCCTTGAAGTCATGGACCCTGCCAGTCTTGCTGTGACTCCTCAGCTCTCCCTTCCTCTGCAGAACAGCCTGCCCTTGATGGCCTCTTGCAGTGAATGCTCTGCACATACAGTTTTAATCTTTACCCATAATGATGATAACTACATCAGTATTAGCCATAGTTATCTATTAATGTAGCAGTAGAAGGAGCATCAAGAAGAGTCGATCAGTTCCAAAATGCAGCCAAAAAAAAAGTCAACAACATGAAAAGTATAGCGAAAGAATAACACAGGCTTCAGGAGAAGAATCACCACCAAAAAAACTCAAACAAATCAGAGCTCACCTTTTTTCTTAAGCTACCAACTTCATTGACTATTTCAGAATAGCTGTTCTTCATTTCTTTCTGCCAATTAAGCTGGGAAAACTTTCCTTCACTATGTTTTTCTGCAAGGCTTTTAATCTCACACTACCCTGAAAACATGCAGCAGCTCCTCCATACATTGAACTGGAAACATGAAATGTTTTAACCCTGCCCAGAAACCAAGGGGTCAAAAGATTACCAGAAGGAATCCAAGTCTGCTTAACTGATAGCAAACCACACTGGGAACTCTTCCCACTCTAGAATTTGCACAAAGGTACCCAGCTAGCTTTCACTTGCTTCCCAGATGATCCCTAAATCACTGTCCACAGCAGGTGCACCCAACGTGAAGCCAGCAGCTCCTGCCCAGTGAGAAGTGTTAAGTACTGTGGAGCCTTGGGCACCACCTGCAGAAGCTTCTCCTCTGCTCTTCTGATCTGTGTTTTCTGCCACTTGTTTACTAAGACTATATAGAGAAAGAGAGGAAATGTATTTGATAAAAATAAACACATACCTGCATATACCATTTAGCAGAATAGTTAACAGCCATTTATTATCCATCCTACACATCTTCATAAAAACTCATATTAATGTTTTTTAAGGATAATGCACACAGAACCTGTTGCATGGCTATTAAATACTTCAGTGTTCCCTACTGTCAGGTACATCCTATAGATGTGTATTAATACCTTTGAAGTTCTTAACTCCTGCTTGGTTCATTTTTTCAGCTTAGCTTTCAAACACACATAATCACCTTAGAGAAAGAACAGCCACAGCTACAAAACTATGCATGAGAGGAATGAAACTGCTTAAGATTTTAACAAGAGGAATATCAGTTAGATCTCTGAAACAGAAGGCCCATAGTTTCTGGTTATTGTAGTGGAAGTTGGTAAGGACGATGGTGCTTGCTGGCCTCAGGAGAGGGTTTACACGCATTTCAGTTTGCCAAGTTCCACCTCTGGCTACAGACACATTTTAGAGTTTATATTGGGCAGAGGCGAGCTTAGCAACAAAACTTGAAAAGCAATAGAGAATCCTGGGTAGACATTTTCTCAACTTCCAAATTAACATGAGACACAGGAACGATACACATCAGAAAGCATCACTGAGCACAGCTTCCAGGCAGGTCTAAACACACCATTAAACCTCCGTGCTGTTACAAAAAGTATTCAAAAGCCACACTGATAACTGACAACTTATTCTAATTATAAAGTTAAAAGTTCATGTAGAGTATCCATTAATAAAAGCATAATCATCCTCATCTGTCTGTCCATTATTGTCTTTATGGGAAACATCAGCAACATATTGAAGAAGAACTTTGATCAAATTAGGCTCCCCACCAGAAGCAGCAACCCCAAATGGGGTTCTGAAAAATCCAAAATACGGTATGAAATAGATAATTTTACACGGGCACTGTTACTATTTTCATTCCTGTTTGCTCTCAGAAAAACTATTTCCCTCATTACTTTAAAATGAACGAAATTAAAAGCAGTTTCCAGTAAAAGCAACAACAAAATGGGAGAGGGAGTCAAAACAATTAAATGTTCAGAAAAAGCTTCCATGTATACAACACGCAAGTACACACTATGCTGCTATCCAAGAAGGGGATTTTGAACTGAGGCAATGCTGCTGAGCTTATGACACATTTCCTGCCAGACAATGCCTTCTTGGAATCCTCAACACAGAAAGCATCCACTGAGGTGGATGCTGCAGCCAAGTGCAGATCTGCTTTCACAAGTCGCATAGAAATAGCTCCTTCTGTGTATGCCTCCCTGCTCTTTTCCAGAGCTTATTCCCATGCCTCTCATCACTCCAACTTAAAGAATACTAAAGGGACCTATTTTGATAATCGCCTTACCTTTCACACAGACCTTGAGCATGCACATCAGCTCCTTTTAGAAGGAGAAAATCTACTATCTCTTCATGATGTTCAGAGACAGCAAGCATTAGAGGGGTACATCCCTCCTGAAAGGACAGAGGAATAAATCAAGCTAAAAATAAAAGTAAAAAACGTTCAAGAAAAATATAAATTCACATTTCTGAAAGAACTTTCTTAACAAATTTAAACTTTTACCTTATTCTTAGCATCAGTAATGTCATAATGCTTGAGTAACAGCCCTACTATATTCACATCAGGAAACAGGACACCCAGGTGAAGGGCAATGCTGCCATCAGAGTCTGTCAGAGTCAGGCTGGCACCATGCTGTAGCAGAATAGCCACACATTCTTCCTGCTGACACTGTACTGCCTAGGAACAACACATAAAAAAAGGAAAGACTTCCAAAGTTTATGTTGCACTCTGTCACAGCTCACCATGCTTCTAAGTGCTGAGAAAGAAGAGCATCTTCATAGATCAGCTAACATATGCCTATTCCATGCTGATTACAACAAGCATGTTTCTGCACAGGTTGTAGCAGGACGCTCCATCTCTCAATATGCCTGCCTCAGTTTTACTCTATTATTCAGCTGCTTTTGTCTCTCAGTTTTGCAGGCTCAGGTCTGGAGTGGAAAGGTTCCCATGAGAAAGGAAAAGGCCTAGCAAACTCTGACCTGGTAACAACCTTGAGAAGTATAAACAGAGGGCCAAGTTGATGTTCATAACACCAGCTGCTCTCCGGTGTTGAAGAACACGGAGGTCATCCTAGACACAACTAGGCCCGCAACAGAGATAAAGTAGTAACGAACAGATAAACAAGAGAGTTTGCTTGGTGGGAACAGGGCCTTCATGAATTTTTCCTCTGTTTTGCTTTTATTCTCCACTGAGAGATTTTGGAGGTATGGCTAGTGGTTAAATGAGAGCAGTCAATCCACTCTATTCTATAAAAGCCTGGTCCCAATTTTGATTGGGGACATTTCCATACACTTTCCCAGGAGTTGTGCTGGACCTTCTCCTCTCCAGCAGGGACACCTGCCAGAGAGATTAATTCTTGAGAATTATGATGCACCCAAGGATACCCAGCTGTAGTCTGACAAGGGTGAGAGATATTACTCTTTCATTGTCTTTACTAGTAAACTTAATGCTAAGTAATCTTCATCATTAAGTTTAAGACTGGAGGGACCGCTAAGAGTGATAATTAATATTCTAGGCCTAGTGTAGAGTTTGATAATAAGTGAGTTGCTGGCATTTTAATGGTTAACCTTTGTTGTTTGATTGAATTAAGTAGTATAATTCACTGCTAATATACCCTTTGTATTCAAACTGCACTTCTGTTCGGATCTCCCAATTTTTCTACATTTTTGCTGTGCATGAGCCTCTTATCCTGTATAGTTAAGACCCCAACATTATATGTAATAAATATACGTCTCGTCTGCCGTGTGTTCCGTCTGGGACACAGGTCTGTGTAAAGAATCCTGCCAGACACCTCTCAATTAATAAGCCCCGCTTAACAAGAGCACAACATGTTCCACATGTATTCATCAGTGGTGATCTTCCAAAATTGTCAGCAAAGTTCTGCTGGCAGTTCTCTCCCACTAGAAATCTAACAACATCTGCATGGCCATTTTGCACAGGAAAGATGCAGAGGTGTCCTAAAAGTTAAACATATGAACTTAACGTAGACAGACAACAAAAGAACCAAAGATGTCACCACCCTGCCCTGAGGACCCTGCCCAGACTCTGCTTTCCCCCAGGGCTTCTGCTGCAATCCTGCACTCATCAGCCACAGGGCAGAAGAAAACTGGTGATGCCTCAGCAGCTGCAAAAGCAGCCCTGCAGGGAGACCACAGCCAAGTGGCAGGTCAGTGGCATGTACTACCAACAGCACTTGAGCCGACCCAGCAACAACAAGCAACAAAAAGCTCTAGAGTTCCCCCTCCCAGCTGGCTGGGCAAATCTTGCTTTTCAAGCAATTAGCTTAAATGTGAGCCCACAAAAACCCTAAGGGTGGATGCTTCCACAGGGCACCCAAAAGCTACCAGGGAGGACTGGTCATGCCATGCTAGTGCACCCCCTGGATCAGTAGGCTCTGTGTCCTAGCACAGTCCTTGTGCTTGGGAGAGGGCTGCTGAGGACTAGTGGAGCTTGGCTCAGAACCTCCTGCAGCAACGCCTGCCAGAAGCAGCCAAGGTGTCCCATCAGTGGCCCACAGCACCTCACCTCTCCTCCTTGTCTCAGCTGTTGACGCCGACCATCTTCAGCCACACGTGCCATTGCCTCAGCTGGGCCAGGTTGCTGCGGGCAGCTGCAGGGTGCAGCCTGCTCAGGTCTTTCTTACAGACTTCGTAGACACTGGTGGCAAATATCTCGACTCTGTATGTGGATTGGTTCTTGCACACCGGCTGATGGATCCCACTTTCAGGATAACACTCTGGGCCAAGGCCTCTGCTCCAGCAAGATCGTGTGGAGCCAGTCATCCAGCAGTGTGTCAGCCAGCTCGTGATTATCTCCAAGCGTGGTGATGCTACAGCTTTCCTGAGCAGCCTGTACCAGTACTCTGGCAACCTCACAGTAAAAATGTGTTTCCAGATGTTCAGAGGGAATCTCCTGTGTTTCAGTTTATTCCCATTGCCTCTTGTCCTGTCACTGCGCACCACTGAAAAGAGCTTTGGACCTTCCCTTCGGGTGTTTATATGCATTGAGATCCCCCCAGAGCTTTCTCTTTTCCAGGCTGAACTGTTCCAGCTCTCTCAACCTTTCCTCATGTGACACGCTCCAACCCCTTCATCAACTTAGTGGTCCTGTGAAGGACTTTATAAAGTATGTCTGTGTCTGTAATTGCACTGAGGAGCCCAGAACTGGACATAATGCTTCCTTCACCAGTACTATGCAGAGTGCTAGTATCACCTGCCTTGACCTGCTGGCAATACTTTGCCTAAGGCAGCCCCATGTTCCTTCTTTGATGCAAGGACACATTTCTAGCTCATGAGCAGCTTGGTGTCCACTGGGGCCCCTAGGTCCTTTCCTGCAAAGCTGCTTTCCAGGTGGGTGGCCCTCAGCAGGTCCTTGTGCCTGGCATTGTTCCTTCCCCTGTGCAGGACTGTCCCTTGTTGAACTGCATGAAGCTCTTGTCAGCCAACTTCTTCAACCTGTCGAGGTCCCTCTGGATGGCAAGCACAAGCCTCTGGCATATCAGTCACTCCTCCAAGTTCCGTGTCACCAGCAAACTTGCTGAGGGCACACTCTGCCCCATTATCCAGGGTTTACTCATCAGAGAAGCGGCTGAATGCTCAATCCCAATATGCAGATTAATTGCCCATATACAGAAATACTCTTATAGATTCACAAGCAGATGCTGTGTATAGATCACATGAAAGCAAAACTAGCATGAAGGTTAAGAAAGTGCAAGTAACCACTGTGTGTGGCTCCTGCCCAGTTGTTTCAAATTAGCTGATAGATGTTTGTTTAGCAAGGTTCTGTGGTGATTTAGGGTGATCTTGCCTCCAGCTGCTTGCTATTGTGTTCCACTCAGAAGGAAAGAGGTTGCCTTTAACCTCTGTCGATGTGTAAGCATTCCCTGATGGGCTTTCCCTTTGAAAGTGATGGACTGGATTCAGCCTGAAGCAGAAGGAAGTATTCAGCAAAACAATCCACAGGCTGGAGATAAGAGCTTTAGATAACCCTTCTTCTGTGGCTGGGGCCCAGCTGGCTGCATCTGGTATTCTCAGAGCTAGGCAGCTACCCTGGTCCATTGGTGTTTGGTTTTTGGTATTGAATACTGTGCTGAATGCAGTTAGCTCTTTGTTACCACCTTTCCCCATCTTTTCAGTTATCACAACCACTTCTTGTTTCTCATCTCATATTTAAATCACAAACTAGCTTGCTGTGGCTGAACAGAGCCTGCTGCAAAAGGCAGGGAGTGTTTCACTGCTGTTGTACAGTTACGGTTTTTTCTCCCTACACAAGCCTAACCCGTAACTAGAGAAAAAAAAGGATATTACTAATTTTTTTGGCCTACTGGCAATTACTGGCAGGACAACTATCTTTTCAGTAACTAGAGTAAGAGGTAAATAAGCAATGAATACTGAGGTGTCTAAGGAAAAGTAGTGCAACATTTCCACAAATTGCAGGATTGAGACAGGCCATTACATTTTATCAATGTAATTAAAAAGCAGATAATAAAAGAATTGCCTATGCAGTGTATAAGCTGGAAAGTGTAGGTTAATTTTATTTTTCAGCATTAGGTTTTTAAAACCATGGATTTCTGGGTTTGCATATAACTCTAAATAATGTTATGTTAACCCAGGGTATGACTTTTACATGAGCTAATGAAAGGATTACTTTTGATGCTGAAAATGTTGTCTAAGAAAAGTATTTTATAAATTATGTGTAATAACTGGGTGCATTTCTTTGTTCCATCTCTGGGTACCACTGTTATGCTATGCATATACTTTTTTGTCTGGCTAATTTCTACTCACAAGATTTTTAAGTGAGTAATCACAAATCAATCATCTTGCTCATCACAAAGACTAGAGCTTTCCTTCCCTGTTGCTGTACACTTCAAGTTGTAATGGTCTATTGGATACAATTTGCACTATTTGAGCTTTCTTTAGATGCATAATACATATGCACGTATATAGTTGAGTAAGTATGTATCTAAAATACAATTGGGATGCTAATTAAAATGTGTAACTAGCCTTGCAATACAAACCTTGTTTGATTTCAGAGGAACTGAGATTTGAACTAATTGGGAAAAATCTACCTTCCTTTTTTGTTTATATAAAAACCAACCAAACAAAATAACAAATATGTTAGGTAAGTTGGGGATAAAAGTACAACCAAGGAAAATGTAGGCCCTCTCCTGAAGGAAAAGGAAGACCTAGCTATGCAGGATATTGAGAAGGCTGAGGTTCTCAATGACTTCTTTGCATCAGTCTTTCTGGCAAGTGCTCTAGTCTCATCGCAAAGGCCACAGCAGGTGAAAGCAGGGATGGGGAGAATGAAGTGCTCCCTGCTGTAGGAGGAGAACAGGTTTGTGACCATCTAAAGAACCTGAAGGTGCACAAGTCTATGGGACCTGATGGGGTCCATCCATAGGTCCTGAGGGAGCTGGCGGATGCAGTTGCTAAGCCTCTGTCCATCATATTTGAGAGGTCATGGCAGTCTGGTGAGGTTCCCACCGATCAGAAAAAAGGGAACATAGTCCCTATTTTTAAAAAGGGGAAAAAGAAAGACCTGGGGAACTACAGGCCGGTCAGTCACACCTCTCTGCCCCACAAGATCATGGAACAGATCCTCCTGGAAAATCTGCTAAGACACATGAAAAATAAGGAGGTGATTGCTGACAGCCAACATGGCTTCACTAAGGGCAAATAATGCCTGACCAATTTGATGGCCTTCTATGACAAGGCTGCAGAGATGGTGGGTAGTGGAAGAGCAACTGACATCATCTACCTGGATTTGTGCAAAGCATTTGACACTCTCCCACATTATATCCTGGTCTCCAAACTGACAAGACATGGATTTGATGGATGGACCACTCAGTGGATAAGGAGTTGACTGGATGGATGCACCCAGAGAGTTGTGGTCAATGGCTCAGTGTCCAAGTGGAGGCAAGTGATGAGTGGTGCTCCTCAGGGGTCAGTATTGGGACCAGCGCTGTTTAACATCATTGTTGGAGACATGGACAGTGGGATTGAGTGTATCCTCAGCAAGTTTGCTGATGATACCAAGCTGTGTGGTGTGGTTGACACCCTAAAGGGAAGGGATGCAATCCAGAGGGACCTTGACAGGCTTCAGAGGTGGGCCAATGCCAACCTCATGAAGTTCAATAAGGCCAAGTGCAAGGTCCTGTACCTGGGTTGGCGCAACCCCAGGCACAAATACAGGCTAGGGGGGAGAATGGCTAGAGAGCAGCCCTAAGGAGAGTGATTTGGGGGTGGTAGTAGATGAGAAGCTCGCATGAGCTGCCAGTGTGCACTCCTAGCCCACAAGGCCAACCATGTCCTGGGCTGCATCAAAAGATGTGTGGCCAGCAGGGTGAGGGAGGTGATTTTGCCCCTCTACTTTGCTCTTGTGAGATCCCACCTGGAGTACTGTCATGTGGATGACAGCCTGTGCCTTGAGCACTGGGAGTATTACATGCTGAATTTCTTGTGTTGTACACTCCTGAGTTGGGTAAATCCCAGCTAAGATTAGTAGTTTCCTAGAAAAACTTTTCATCACAGTTTGCATTAAGATTGTCTTTAAAATTTTTGATTGTTTGGTATCAGACTGCTAATCTCCAAGTGGATATAAGACACTATCTTGTATTTTAAACTTTGGTATCTGAGTCCATGACTCAATATGATCTCCTGGAAAATGAAGTTTTATGTAAGTTAAAAAATATACGCATGTTTTATAACAGTGATAACTTCTATGAAAAGAGTGATCTATTTTTTATTCTATAAGGGACCCTGCTAGTTCATAAGGGACTCACAATGCTCAGTGATTCAGTGTCTGCTATGTATTTAAAATGTTTTGTAGAGTACTTCAGTGTGTTTGCCTAAGAAGTAAAAATTGCTGTAAAAATGTAAGTTGCGGCAATGGCATTATTGCAAGACATCTTTGCCAGCCACAATGAATGATTTCTAAATGCCACAGTATGATTAAGCTGTAAGGCACAACAGGTTATATTACAGTGTGAAGCCCTAGGTGTGCTGAAATTACCTTTCAGCAGCTTACCCGGGAGTAGGTCTGGGAGATTATAACATGACAATTTTACTGTTTTTTAAAAACAAATAAATGAAGTCATTAAAAAACATTTTTTTCCCAGATAAGTGAAGTGCCTTCCATCACCCAGTGTGCAGTCATTAAGTCTAATGTGCTTTTCTGCAGAAATATTTCAAAATGATCCAGGGCTCCCTTCCTTGTTATTGTGGCAATGGGAACATTTGTTACAGGCATCTTGGTTCTTTATGAATGAAGGATGTATGTGCAATTACCCAATATACTCAATTTTCAGATTCTACAAAACCGTACTACCAACAGACCCACTATGTTTTGTAAAGCAGTTTTTGCTCCAAAGCACTTGCTATTTCATTCCACAAGCTTTTCCTTCCCATACCAGAGACCTCACTGACTGCCCTATAGCATGTCTAATTCCTCAGGAGCTGTTTTCAGTGGAGAGCCTTTTGAAAACTTCTACCTTCCGGCTCACTAAGTGTTGATTATATTTTTCTAATCAAACAATGTGACACACCAGTCTTCTCCTTATTTGGGGAATACACGCTCCAGGAAAACAAGCAGAAGGCATAAAATATATTTCTATGCACTTGTGTGTTGGTTGCACACAAAGATGTCACGCTGCAGTGATTCCAGCCCAGCAAACTGTAAGGTCTTTGCAGAAGGGAGGTGACAGCTCAAGGGTACAGCTAAAAAATATGACTAAAAGCAGGTCAGGTCGGTCCACCTAACCCAGTTTCTGTGGCTCTTTTCTGATCATGACATGCTGCTATAAGCCCAGCTCTCCAGCATCAGCCAATGTCAGCATTTGCTTCAGAACTCACCAATGAGCCTCAGAAACAGCGGAGCTTTTCCCCTCCTCCCTCCACTTTGGCACTGGAGTGCTGCTGGCTCTGAGGTGAATGGAGACCTAGGCTCTAGCAGACTAGCAAGCAGCCCAGGTAGTGGTCAAGCATAACTTTCACAGCGTCCATGGGGGAATATTTAACCCTCAGCAGCTCTGCAAGAAAAATCTGCCCTCCCTGCAGCCCTGCCACGAAATATCTGCCTTCTCTGTTGCACCCTGGAAAGCCACCAGGAGATTTGTCTCATGGGGAGAATGTAAAAATAAGGTATTTAAGGCAAAGGTAATGATAGTTAAAGGTAAAGGCAAGCTTAGGGGCAGTATAGAAAGACACAAAGAGCTGAAGTCTACAGGCAGCAGGTCTGGAGTCTTCACTTAAAAAGTTAAAGTACATCAGACCTATCCAGTTCTGCACACAAGAGATAAGCCACAGCGCTGTTGTATTTTCCCCATCACAGCTTTTATTCATGTCCCACTTTTCATTGTATTGGCACATCAACTTTTAAGTAGGCTGCAAGCTGTTCAAGAACAGATTAGAGCAATGTGCGTGCCTGTAATTTGTCTAACACCAAGGAGGTCTTTGGGGCTGCTATTCCATATAGGGAATACTCATTGCAGAGACAGGATTGCAGCATCCCCTTTGGCTTCTTGGAAAACAGTCATAACTGCATTCAGTGAACAGGGACTTCTTCAACCTGTGTACAGGACTGGAGAGACTTGGGCTCAGTCCTCAACAGTAGCTACAACTTTTAAACTTGGGTCTGTACACCTAAGGTTGGAAAAATGAAAGCAATGACAGAATGAATGCTTGCAATCATTCTGTTTCTTTAAACAAAGCTGAGGAGCATTGTTATTTATCTTTCATGGTTTGTGCTACAGGTAAATCCATAGTGTTAAAATCTACTACCATCTTTTCACAGTACAGATGGCAAGAGCTCATCCATATGTTGGTGTCAGAATTGATCATACTTGTGGTGGAGTGTATTTTTTTTATAGTGCCTCACTGGTGACAACACAAACTCTTTATCCATCTGACCCCAAACAAAAACAATCCTTTCTACTTAGCTCAGAGGGCTGTTGCTGAAAGCGTTTGAGAAATTCTTTAAAAAATAATTAAAGGTGTTTAGCTATTTACAAAATCCCTAAATGATTTCCTAAAAGGTCGTCCATTTAACTTGGGAAAAAATCCAATTTAAAATAAATTAAAATACCACTCTGATATAAAGGAGCAGCATATTCCAGAATCTAACACAGTGGCTGAAAATTAATTTGGGGATTTTTTGGTCTCATTGTGGCTTACATACTGTTGCTATAAAATGAAGATTACATTCCACTATACAGTATATTCCAAACTTCATTTTGGAAACATACAGTTTACAGAAATTGAAGTATATCACCCTGTGCAGTGAGCTTTGAAGATTTTGAAGAACAGTATCTTTTCATATTTTATTTTGGCACCTGGATCTGATTGAATTATTGTTTTGATGGAAAAGACTGTAGGAGGAAATTCCTCCACTGGGAAGAGAAAAGTTTCCATAAATTTCACGGCATATATACAGTTCATAAGTGGAAGCATTTAACACAGTATATCTCTCCTTCTTTCAAGTGCTACAGAATTGGCCAGTTTGATTATATGTACTGGATAAGTGAAAGACAAGTGTCTTGTAGCTGTCCCAGGCTCACAGAACTGAGAGCTGGAAAGAACGTGTTCCTTTTTTTCAGCTGTCCTCTGCCAACACAGACCTCTTCGATTTACTACATTCTCAAGTGTTTTAGCGGACTAATTTCTAATTTTTAAATGACTCACTGCTGGAGTTTCTACGGCTTCCCTCTAGAGACTGTTTCACTCTGAAAGATGTCACCGTTAGAAAGTGCATCAGCAGTCAGGCTCAAATACCTTTTGTCCAGTTTCATCTCAATATTACCTCATGGGCTACATTACAGACATCCCACCCCTCTTTGGCTGCCACATTGCTCTTGCATTATTATAGTCTCTTGAAACTCCTGTCAGGACTGAGGTCTCCTTGAACCAAGTTTTTAGTATAAATGCTTTATAGATTTTTGTTTCCCCCTTGACAGTTTGAAGTCTCTTCAGGCAAGTGGCTTTTGGCAAATATGAAGTACTAAATAGACACAATGTAAAGCCAAACCTATGCAAATGTTTTGGTACTTACAAACCGGGAAATTTACTGGCATTTAACCTACCTTTCCCTCCTTTTTACATTATTTTCTCATCAATCATTGTGGGTTGTTAGCTGCAGATTAGCCAAAAAAAGTTTTCAAGTGTGATTGGGGCCTTACACAGTGGCCTTTCTACACCCTTAGCTGCTTTTTTAAAATTTTTTTTAATTTTTTATTATTTTTTTTTTTAAAGAACTACACAAACATATTCATGGTATATCACACAATAGTATTTGGAAACAATAGAGGAACCTAAATTACCTGCTTGATTCCAAGGAAGAAGTACACTTACAGGCATTTCAGTTGAAATCTTGGCTCGATATAAAAGCTAAAGTGATAGGATGTACACAGAAAAGGATAAAAAACCAAGATTAAAATTATAGGACGCTGTTCAAAATCAATGGTGCCTCCTCATCTAGAATCCAGGATCTCACTGAAGGAAGCTGAAGAACTAAGGAGGGAGCAGATAGTATATATATGCTCAAGACACTAAAAGACTGGGTGGGGGGAAAAAACACAACAAAAACAAACAAAACCAAACCAAAACCAAGAATAGGATAGTTAATCTTGCAAGAATATGGATAAAACAAGACACAAGACAAGAGTAAAAAATGGTATGCAATATAATGGTTTTCAGCCAGATGTTATGATGGATAAGGGGTCATAAAATGTAATCAAATGGTCCTACAGCACACAAAAATACAGAAACATAGAATCACAAAATTGTTCTGGTTGGAAAAGACCTTTAGCCACACAACTTTGCCCTTCAAGTATTTTCTGTGAAGATCTCAAAATGAGTACCAAAATATAAGACATGTAGCTTTGTCAGTTTTATCAAGGATGAATGTTTTGCTCCTTCAGTAAAAAATAATGCATCAAATGAAAAATATTCTGAATACAGGTTATCAACCCATGAGGGTGGCTTAGAATCATCTGTCCATCTTCTTTCATTCTTCACTTTTTTGATTTTTTAAGAGTTTAATAAATACTAGAAAAGCCAGCTGGAATGGTTGATTCTAAATTCACCAGAGGTACAATGCTTTCAGCTGATTCTCCAAGGATAACAAGAGAAGAAATTTGTCAGCCTGTTTTACCTAATTAACCAGTAGATTATGCACAACAGCCAGGACAAGGGTCAGGACAGTTGCTACCTGCCTGGGAAAAAAGGTCCCAGTGACCTGGCTGCTAGCACCCTAGGGCAGAGTGATGATGGCTTCTCAAAATCTCTTACTGTGGCTCTTCAACCTTACAGAAAATTATTAAAGATTCATTGCACATATTCCACCTCCCTAGCAAGTACTCTATCTACCAGGATGAAGCACCATTCCCAGGGCCTCTCTGACCTGATTAATATTTTAAATATTTTATTCAAAATCAAATAGCTCCAATAAGCGAGATCAAGGAAGACCTGCCTATGTGGTCCAGGCATGGACCAGGAATACATTACTGTGGACCTCTCACAGGGGCCTGGGATCTTTTTACACTCCCTCCCAATCAGCCATGAGTAAATCTGAACTGGTGTCTCTTTCATAGATGTCCTAGCTACCAGTTTATTGAGTCATTAATTTCATCCAGTTTTGCATGAGAGTGTCAGTACTTTATACACAGTGGAATAAGATCAAGGGGAGACAGAGGGCCCTTCAGTCAGACCATGCCTCCCATGAGGCACAGAAAGCAAATTAAAGGGTATATATAAGAGCCTGGGCTGATACCATAAGCACCACTGTGGGTTTGCCCTCAAGGTAAAGCAAACAGATACTGTCTTTCCCAACCTACCAGATAATTTCTGCCCTATATTTTACCTGTGCACCCATTTCTAGAGGTAAGAGTTCAGGCTCCAGCACCAGTTCTTGGTGACATTGCTGTTCCCCAAGAGCCCCACTCTGCTGCCTGCATCAGCTCCTGTGCCTGCACCCTCTTCTGGTGGCAACTGACCTGAGACTCAAACACAGTTCAGTACAAGCCACAAACCAGCTGCTGTCACCCTAGAGAGATCCAAAGCCTGCTGAATTCAATGTAAAATCAGTTCTGGCATTTGGATCCAAATAAGAAAATGTTTAGGGAAAAAAAATATTTTATTTTGAGGTTTCACTTTCCAAAAGCTAAGTAATTAAAATGCAAATTTAAACACTTCAGGGTGAAAAATACTGTTTTTGACAAATTGTTCTGAACCAATTCAAGCAGAAACCATTTCTGAATGACAACTTTTTCTCTAATTCCTGTGCTCAGAGTTCTTTGCATGTTAAAGTGATAAGAACAATAAATTCACCATCATCATGGTTGTGTCATGACACCAAACCATGTGTGTGGACACTAATCTAGTATCTAAGATGCACTAATGTCCTGGTTTGAGCCAGGATGAAGCCAACTTTCTCTTTACTGATTTTTTTTCCTTCAGTGAGGTCTCTTTTAACTAGCAGCAAGTTTTCCAGCTAGTGGACTGATAACACTGGAATGTTTATGCTACTTCTGAGAGACCAAGGACACTTTGCTCTGCTTTTTGGATCTGTGGCCTCAGATGTTAGAGGAGCAGAAGAGTTGTATCTGTAACCCTCCTGTAGGGAGGGGTGGACTAGACAGACAGCAAAACTGACTGAAGTATTCCATTCCATATATCTACGTAAGCTCGGTGTAAGGTCAGAGATCACAGAAGCCAAGCCCCTTGCTGCTTCTCCTTCCCTTCTCTTCTGTCCATGGTTGGCATCCGGGGAGGACTCCATCTCTCCATCACTGTTGATCCCTAGGCTCATTCATTGCTGACCCTCATAACTCTCCCCTCAGCTCCTGTTTTGCTCTGCTGCTATCTCTGAAGCAGGCTGGGATATTTTGGAACTGCTCGCAGCTCAGGAGATGCCGTGGGAGTTGCTGGGGGTGGGGGGAGGCAATAGGGTTTTGCATATTCCTGAACACATTGTATATAATTGTACATATTTTCTTTTGTTATTAGTATTTAATTAAAGCTGTCTAGTTTATTTTTCAATCCAGAAAGTCTCTCCTTATTTTCTCTACCTTCCCTACATGGGTGGGAGGGGGAGGGGATCAAGAGCATTATTGTCACTTGTTTAATTGCTGATCCTGAGTCAAACCGTGACAACTAATTTTAATGGTGTTTGTATTACAACTGTTTTAGCTCCAAGTTGTGACAGGAGAAATACATAAACATGTTTAAAAATTAAGTCCTTTGCAAAGCAATGAAGTTGGAGCTACTTGGTGCTATGCTCCATTGAAGCATTTTCACGCAAGCACATCAGAGTTTATAGGAAGGACAGCCTGAGTATTTTTTAAAACATGTCTTGATCCTGAAAGATTAACCTGATTTTCAGTTTAATATGGCATGAGGAAGCCACAGAAAATGAAAACAAAAACATCCTTTCTTGCAGTTTTATATTTAGACCAGAACCACGGATTTTTTTTTTTTCATATGTGCGTAAAGCTCTAGAGGTGTTGTTAGTGCCCAAATATTGCTTTTTGTCACGATGGATAAACTCCTGCAGGAATTACACTGACAGCTTCCAGGTAAGAGAGAATATTGTCTTCTCAAACCCTTGCCTATTCACACACAACTTTCATCAATAAATGACCTTCTCCTCTGTATCGCAATAGTCTAGGAGCATAATACTGTACTGCAAATCAACAGTTAGTTTATTACCCTATTTTAATTTCCATTCTTGTCTGTATTTCTTTGAGCCTTAATAATTTCAGTTAGCATATTATAGGGTGATTGATATGCAGCAGATTTTTATCTCTGGTATACAGAAGATATAAGGTTGAGATATATTGTCAGCAACTACTGCTTAGGTTGTGCCTTGGCAGAAATTACTTTTCCTATCCACTTTAGACTGTCTAAAACACTAAGGAATAGTTGCAGACTTTGGTTCAGCCCCAGCCTGGGCTGTGAGGATGAAAGGATTTGATGCATCCCATTACTCACATAGCCTGAGATGGCTGAATACATTTCATAGCACAAAGGTGAGCATTGTACCATTTGGAATATACAGGCCATTGGTTTATTTTGACTCACACAAACTGAAATGCAATGTATTGTAGTCACAAAAGTGTAGTCTGGCTAATATTAAAATAATCTGTTACTTTATATCACAGATTTAGGCAAAATATGTTTCAGCAAAGAGCACTAATTAGAATGTGCATCTCTGGGTTACTTAAACTTTAGTAATCCTTTCATATCCATCACTCCTGCATTAAAATTACTTGCTAATGTCAGTCATAAGCAGTGATGTCATATTAAAAACTGCCCTAAGTGAAATATAGTTCTCCTTCAGTTTCTAGATAAGCTTTTTGCAAGCATGCCTCACAGCAAAATCATGAGCTGGGTTTCACTGCCAGAGTTTTTGCTCTCAAACTCATATTTATTAGCCCACGTATAAAAGCATGCATGAAAAAAGCTGACAGAGCACAGTGAGGCATGAATTTGAAGTATATTGCAGCAAGAAAGGTCAGAAGCAGATTTCCTATTTGAGCAGCAATTATAAATAGCCAACAGAGATGAAATAGGATTGAAATACTGGGTTATGTTGTGTTTCCTGTTGAGTTTGAAAGGTTAATATTCTGAAGGAAAAAAGAAAAAACCCTATTCCACCTCTTTAAAAAATTACCTGCTTTCCACAAGGGGTAGAAATAGGGTACCAGAGCACTTTATTTCCAAAACAGGTATTTGCAGATTTTAAGGCCAGAAGGACAGTCCAAGGACACCTTCCTAGTCATGTAACACCTATTTTCTTCTTCCACCTCATATCCCTCAATATACGCTTCACACCCCAAAGAGATGCACTGTCTAGACTGAGCAGCAGGTGGCTGCTGATGTGCACCCTATGGGCCTGCTCTCCTCATCATCTAAGGCATGTTTATGCCATGTAAAATTTCTGTGTCCTGAAAGCCTACTCTCAAAATAGCCAAATCCAAGGGCTCAGGGCAAAGGACCTCCAGGACCACAGATTTCCAGTGGTATGTATTGCTCTTCCAGGACATGATTTTAAGTAATTCCCAAAACACAACTCTTTAGTCATCCTTTTTTTTCTCCATCCATAGGTCCCACCTGATTTGCTAACTATCATGACTACCTTTCCTTGGATACCACTCTTACTTCTCTTTCTGTTCTTTGGTTTCAATATATCATCCACAATTTCCTTGTTGTCACCTCTGTCCTTCCCCATGTTCTTCCCCTTACCCAAATGCACCCAATTCCACCACCATAATACATGAACTCAACAATTATTGCTGGAGGGAAGATAACAATACATGCTACTTTCTTACTGCCAATACATTTTTTGTTGGAACATGTACCACTCTGAAAGGATAAAAAGATTCAGAACCAGGGCTCCTATCTAGTGTGAAAAATCCATATTTCATTAAACAGCTGCTGTAACTCTTCCACACTTTAGCATTTAGGAGAAGTAACATGAAAAGAAGCATTTTGCTTAAGCTGACTTTGCACAGACCAACTATGAAACACGTAATTATAAATTTAATTACTGACATAAAACATCCCTCACAGCTACTTTGTCCAAATGCTCTCATGGAGGGTCTCTGGATAGGGGGTGTATCTAGGTGACATCATCAAGAAGCCAAAGAAGGAAAGTAAACATATCCTAGGTGACTTCCTCTGAACAGGCTTTCTGTGAAAGATGATAAATAGAGCACTGTATTTTGAACAGGAGGTTGCAGCAGGGGCAGTGCTGACAGGCTCTAGGCATTGTGCCAAAGTATTTATTTACTTGTTGTGTCATGACAAATATTAAGCCACCATCTGAAGTCTCACTGAGCAGCTAAACCTCAGAGGGCCTGGCACAGAGGATCCTTCTGTGCCTCTGTGTCCCCTCTCTGTGGGGAATGAGGAGTTCATGTGTTTCATCAGTGCCCTGACCACTGGGGTTTATATTTCACCATGGTGATGAAAAATATTGCATTTTTGCTGATGAATAACCCAAGTACTTTTCCTGAGACTGTCAAATTTGCACATTTCTGAACAAGTCCAAACAAAAACAGTTTTGGTTTAACAACAGAAAAATGTGTTTTAGATATTGAAGGGCTGTGTTTGAGAGGAGTACCAGGAAATGGCTCCAATCTGACATTTGCTACATAGAAAACAAAACAAAATTTCACAGACTATTGGTAAAACTACATGAATTAACACTTTATCAAGTGGTTACAGACTGGTGACTGCAGACATGTTACCTTTTACTGAGAAGAGCTTTGTAGGTTACAAGTGTAATAGTAAAGAACCAGAATTATTAAATAGATAATAATAAAATTTAAAAAAAAAAAAAAAAAAGAGTAATTTACCACTTTGGTTTGTGTAGTCACTGAAAATTATTTCACTTGGATGCTATAAAAGCAGATTTTGGTATATAAGTCATCAGCCAGTGCAAATAATACATCGCTCCCATTTCATTCAAGATTTGAAAAGTACTCACAGCAATATGAGGAAGACACCAGCATTAGGCAGGTGAGATTCTGCACACATCACTGCAGAAGTGTGCACTGAATGAAGCTCTGAGATGAGAACCACCACTTAAACCACCACTGAAGGAATACAAAAGCAGTTAGATCCAAATCACTTGTGCACATTTTATGTACTCAGACACTGGGTCATGAAGTGATAATTGAATAAATTTATGTGGCTTTTTTGCTCACATTTGATTAAATTGCTTCTCTTAGTCATTTCAGTAATAGCTTGGTGATACACTGTGCTGCCTTACTTACAAAAGAGTCAGGTCACTCTTTTCTCTCCCTGGTCCTGTGCTTCTCAAGTCTTGAAGAATAAAAAGCACCATGAGGTGACATTTCCTGAGCCTGATTCTCCATTGCTTCCCCAGTGCCATCACAGGAATATTCTGTGTTGATTTTGCTAAGCAGGAGGAAGGAATCAGACCCATTGTCTTCAAAGGAGAAAAATTATTGCCAGTCCCTGCTAGTAAAAGCCATTTTACAGCTTTTGAAGGATCTGCCTCTGTGTCCTAAATGAACACAAATCCTGACATATACACTAACACTTGAAAGAAAGTGATATTTAGACAATGAAATCTGTTTTGTAGTGCCTGAGATTGAAGGGCACCTGGGACAAAATATTGAAACATGTCACTGTTAGGCCTACTGTACCTGTGATGCAATTTTGCCCATCTAAACACAGAGTGAGGCTCTGCACCGTGCAATACACAATGAAAAGGCACCCACTTGCACCCATGGATCTGCCTGAAGTGCAGTATTCAGTCTTGGGGCTAGTCTGGATGTTAATCTGCAAGTACCATGAATTCACATCTAGACTAAATACAGAGAAACATTGGGGTGAAGGAGGCTGCCACTTTTCACCAAAGGGCTGTGGAGCAGCCATGTTGAGATCCTCACAAAATTATTGCCTCTGCCTGGTAATGATGGAAGGGAAATGAAGGCCTTGAAATAGCAGGGAAGTGGGAAAAACAACAACCAGCTACAGAGCCTTTATTGTCAAATGTCTGCTGACATTGTTTTTATATTGGTAGGAAAGCTGGAGAAAATTTTGGCAGGAGAAGATTTTACCTATCCACTAGCAGCAAAACGTCATTGAAAATTATTGTATCTCCAGCTGCCTTCAGTGTGCACCATTGTTTTGCTGCCCAAATTTCAGTATGCACTATTGCATTTGTCTTCTCCAGCCCTCACCAGGTTCGATTCCAGAAACACTTGTTCAGTCAGTAACCTGCAATTTTCTGTGATAAAAATGTAAGTTGTGTTATTGATAGTCTCTCACTTGTCAAATTAATGCTAATTGCATTCAGTCTGGTCTCTTCATTTTACAGTTTCTTTCCACTTTGCACATAGAAGACATGTTTAAAAATAAACAATCAGAAAACGTGCGGCCAGAGATAAGCTAAGTCTGAAGTACTGAGGCTAGAAATACACCTCTTATAATGGCTACCAGGAATCAGCTGATCTCCCAAAATTTTACTTCAAAAACAATTTGTGAGGATTTAGGAGGAAGATTCCTCCAACCATGTGTGGTGGAAGTGTAAAAGTATAGAAATAGAAAAATGCAATTCAGAGGAGGTAAGATTAGAGTGAAAAGAGATGAGTGAAATTATAAAGCACTACTGGACAACAGAGGAGCTGAACACACAGTGCAAAGCTTATGAAGACAAGCTAAGAGAATTGGGGCTGTTCTGCCTAGAGAAGAGAAGGCTCCAAGGAGATCTTATAGCTGCCTTCCAGTATTTGGAAGGAGCCTACAGGAAAGCTGGGGAGGGGCTTTTAATCAGAGAAGATAGTGGTGGGACAAGGGGTAATGGTTTTAAACTGAGAGAGGGGAGATTTAGGTTAGATATTAGGAAGAAATTCTTCACTATGAGGGTGGTGAGGAACTGGAATGGGTTGCCCAGGGGGGTTGTTGATGCCCCATCCCTGGTTGTTACCACCTCATCATAACAAGCAAAGTGAGTTGGGACTTAAAGGAGATACATAACAAGCCAGTGCTGTTGCAGACACAGCTCTGACTGTCCTGCCAACTGTGGGCTGCAGTTTCCATTTCATGGCTGTCCATGTAAAGAGAACAACATGTGCCAGGCACCACAGATGGGTCAACAGCTGGCACACGTGAGTTTTGTAAACTGTCGAGTATTTCCCAGCCAACCAGACAGTTCTGGAAAACGTTCAGGGAAGGCATTAGAAAGCAGTCCAGTGCTATTGATAACAAGAAGAATAATGCTCCACAGAAGACCTGCTGCCATAGAAAAATGTTGGCATGTGATAAATATCACAAAACTTGCAACTTTTTCACAGCTAGCTCACCAGCCAAATGTCACCCACTTCCAAGGAGGCTCTAACAGCCGTCTTATAAAAATAGAAAAAGATACTCACTGACACTAATAAACCCCCTCTACTATAAGCTCGGTGCTTGAACCAAAGCCAATGCTAGTACTCAGCCCCCAGACCTGACCCTGTGTCTTAAGTCACTGTCAGATTTTATAACATTCTCCAGCTGAGAGTAGGAGGACATTAGCTGTGAAATTTAAACAGACACCAGTAGTAACATTCTCCATAGGCTTATTGTTTCTTTGAAACCATATTAGTTTTTTACTTTCCCCTTCACCAGCTCAGCAGACAGAGGCAGAGGAGTGGGGCAGTTCAGTTCTAGGACTATTCAACATTACCAATAACATTTCTTCGGAGTTGTTAGGTAACATTCAAAAGAAAAACCTGAGAACTCAATGTCCTCAGTCTCCATGACACATGTAAATCCCATGTTGACTGATTCTGCGAGGGACTACCATCTTCACACTGTTTTTTTCCTTATAATGTTAGTCCCTGCTGAACACATAATGACAATCCTACCAAAATACTTGGAAGTGAAGCTAGTGAGGACTGCTAGCGTATGCATATGACACAGGATAGGCTCAATGTAATTTCTCATAGTCTGTTTATGGTCCAACAGCTTCTTCCAAATCTATCCTGGGACCTCTTCCCTGACAGGGTGCTTCACAAAACCCAACTACAGATCAGCAGATGAGTCACTGTAGTAACTTTTTTTCATATTGACCACCAGCATCTTGCTTGTTCTTTTACTGCACTTTGCTACATTACCCATTTGCTGTTTACATCTTCCATTTACAATGTATTCCTCAAAACAAGAGCCAATCCCCCGTGTATATTTGTACAGTGTCTTGCACAGTAGAGCTCTGGCCTCTAGGTGTTACCATAATATAAAGAATAAACAAAATCTCTATTTTGGGATATCCAGCCATTTCGAAGCCCAAAGTAAGGCTCTGTGTTAATAATATTTAATTAATAAGCATCATTTTTCATAGCAAACAATAGCAGGGTGCTAAACATATATTAACCATAGGAAAAACAGTGTATTTTTCTTGTATCCAAAAGCACTTAATCGAGGTTTGCTGGAAGGCTTCATTTATTACAGAAACTTCTTATCTTTTTTTTTTTTTTCCCTTTCAGGTGAAAAGCATGGCTGTGGAGATTGCCTGAGGTATTAACAGAGCCCTGATGTAATTGAGAGGGGCTGAGACAGAGTGTTCTGACTAAAGGTCCTGAACTCCAGAACTTGCTTTTCCCATCCTTCCATAAAGCTTGAATTAGTTGACCTCTAGGTCATGATACAAAGGATACCTGTTCTACCAGGCTCTTTTCTGGGCAAGCAGGATGAGTGGGTTCTGTTGGATGGTGGGCAAGACCTCATTTTCAGTACTTTCAGAAGGCTTTTGTATTATGGCACTGGTTTTGACTTGTGTTACACTTTTGCATATGCTTGTTTTTCACTAAATCAAAACAATAAATAGTGATGCAGTAGATTGCAGTTGAAACTGCAACATTTACTCTTACAACAGTTATAGTAATTTCTGAACAGTTTGTTCCCAGCAGAAGTAGGTGGGAAGAGGAGGAGGAAAGAATGGTCTGTCACCAACGGCTTTTGTGGAGCACAATTTTCCTTCGATTGCTTTCCCGGGCTGACAACTGCAGCTACCTTGTGATGTTGTCATGGACATTAGTGTCATTAGTGTCATGGACATGGTGAGGCCCCAACTCAATTATTGTGTTCAGTTTTGGGCACCTCGATACAAAAAGGACATTGAGGTGATGGAGCAGGTCCAAAGAAGGACAACGAAGCTAGTGAGGGTTTTGGAAAACATCTCCTATGAGGAGCAACTGAAGGATCTGGGGCTGTTTAATCTGGGGAAGAGGAGGCTGAGGGGAGACCTTATCACTCTACAAATACCTGAAAGGAGGTTGTAGTGAGAGTAGGGTTGGTGTCTTCTCACTGGTGACTGATGACAGGACAAGAAGAAATGGGCTTAAGTTGTGTCAGAGGAGATTTAGGTTGGATATCAGAAAAAACTTCTTTACAGAAAGGGTTGTTAGGCACTGGAACAGGCTCCCCAGGGAGGTGGTTGAGTCACCATCCCTGAATGTGTTTAAAAGTCATCTGGATGTGGTGCCTGAGGACATGGTTTAGTGGTGGGTCATCAGAAATAAGGTAATAGAGTTAGGATAAGGTTGGACTCGATGATCTTGAAGGTCTTTTCCAACCTGAACAGTTCTATGATTCTATGGTTCCATGATTATCCCAGTAATGCTCTCCAGAGCTGCAGCTGAAGCAGCATCAGTCTCTTAACTCAGCCTCACTTCACACTCTGTCATGGTTTGACTCAGAATCAAAAAGTAAACCAGAGACAACAATGCTCTCAATCCCCTCCCCCTCCCACCCAGGTAGAGAAGGAGAGAGAGAATTAAGAGAGAGACTTAGCTGGATTGAAAACTAAATTAGGCAGCTTTAATTATATGTACAATTATATACAAGTATGTTCAGGCATGTGCAAAAGCCTCTTGCCTCCCCCTACCCCCAGCAACTCTCCCGGCACTCTCCTGAGCTGTGAGCAGTCCTGAAAAGTCTCAGCCTGCAGGCAGGAGATAAGGCAGAGCAGAGAGGGGCTAAGGGGAGAGTTATGAGGTGCCTGAGCCTAGGGGTCAACAGTGATGGACGGAGTCCTCCCCGGACACTGGCCATGGACGGAAGAGAAGAGAAGAAGAAGCAGGAAGGAAGTTGTCTTCTGTGATCTCTGACCTTCCTCGGAGCTTACATAGATATATGGAATGGAATACCTTTGGTCAATTCTGCTGCCTGTCTAGTCCAGCTCCCCTACAGGGGTGTCATAGATAGAATTCTCCTGCTGTCTCAGTAGCATCTGCAGTGGCAGAGTCACTGAGTAGAACAAACTGACCTTCATGTCTCAGCAGTAACATAAACATTCCAGTGTTATCAGTCCACTAGCTGGAACACTTGCTACAGCTTACTGAAGGAAAAAAATAAGTAAAAGGAAAATTAGCTTCATCTTGGCTCAACCCAGGGCACACACCAAGCAAATGCAGGAGAGAAATCCACAGGTGGCAATTCCGGAAATAGCTTTAAACTGTGCCTTTTGTTATGGTTCAGTAGAAAAAGAGATCTGATTCCAGTAAAGCAGTAGCTTGTCCTCAGCTCATAGTAATACAAGTAGGGACTGTTATTTCAAGTTTCATCTGGATCCTGAGGCTGGTTCTAGTTTGTCTAAGCTGGCTGAAAAATATGCAATGGTACCAGGTGTACTGGACAAAACAAAAAAATTCAGGTGCAATGAATATTCTGCCAAAGTTTGTTTGCAAACAGATTTGAGCTTAGGACAGGTTGTTTTATTATGAAAACCATGGTCAATGTGTTTAAGCACTACACATCTTGTTGTATGGTGTGTAGTGTGTAGGCATCCTCCTTACTAAACAGCTGATCAAAGAGGGAGCCAGCAAGAAGAGTCCAACATCTTTATTCCGTGTGATCTAACTCTCAAACAGCATCTATAGAAAATGAGCTCTGAAATGTTTTTATTTTCCGTATTTATTTGTTTGGAGCTTGCCAAGATGAGTGGCTAGTGGACTCCTTTTCAAGGAAAGAAAATGTTCTGTTTTGTGAATAAATTAAACATTATCTAAACTGATTTGCAGTCCCTTTATGTAAGAGACCTACTGAAGTCACTTTTTGTCTAGGCTTTCCTCTGGTCTAGGACAAAGCTGCCCTTTGCTCTGCAAGCGTATTACTTCAGTGTAGCTGGCACTCACCTTAGTGGGAATGACATAATTCAAAAACACAGTGAGCCCCTGCTTTTATTAATCATTAAGGATAACAGACAGTCACAGAGTGCTTGGTGTGAGTTGGGAATTACATGGGCTGTGATAAACTTCTATCCCCGACCTCAAGAGAAAGAAACTGCTGTGCAATAACTTCCTCCCTCCAACACAGTTTTTACAGCAACTAGATATAGCCAGGAAAGCGTTTTTATTTGACTTGGAGTATTTCTTTAGTTATTTCAGAAGTTTAGTTTTCCTTAACCAGAGTTTGGGAAGAACAGTCAAGCATCACCCACTGCACTGCTTCTCTTTTATTATGTGTGGGCCCCCTACTTTACTAAGCAAGCCATGCAGAACCCTCCAAACCTCAAAATAACATCTTTTTAAGTAGAGGTGTTAAAATAAAAATACATATATATCATCATGCCAACAGAAACATCAGGCAGAAGATCTACATTTTTAATCTGAGTGATTAAGCTTACTGATTTTCATGGTATTTGACACAGTGAAGACAACTGAGGAAGATCTCTCTGCAGAGCCTGGTAAAAGTCTGGTCCAGTCATGTTGATACAATTCTTGAAACCGTAACTGTTTCTTTCCACCTGGTAACTCCTGCCTTTGTGGTGTGCCCTGCCTCCACTGTGATGGGATGCTGACAATTGCACTGCCACAGGAATTGTCCAGCTCCTAGTGAAGCATGATCTTTGCCCCTCACCTCTGAACCAACTAGTATTGAAATTTCAGCACCCTGCTGACTTACTCTATTTGTGTGGTGTTCAACAGAAATTTCATAGAATCACAGAATCATAGAATGGTTAAGGTTGGAAGCGACCTTAAGGATCATCAGGTTCCAACCTCCCTGCCATAAGCAGGGACACCTCACACTAGACCAGGCTGCACAAATCCTCATCCAACCTGGCCTTAAACACCTTCAGGGAAGGGGCATCCACAGCCTCCCTGGGCAACTTATTCCAGTACCTTACTACCCTCATGGTGAAGAATTTCTTCCTGAAGTCTAGCCTAAATCTACCCTCTTTCAGTTTAAAACCATTGCCCCTTGTCCTATCACTGCCCTCTCTGGTGAAAAGCCCTCCCCAGCTTTCCTGTAGGCCCCCTTCAGGTACTGGAAGGCCACTATAAGGTCTCCCCAGAGCCTTCTCTGCTCCAGGCTGAATAGCCCCAACTCCCTCAGCCTGTCTTCATAGCAGGGGTGCTCCAGCCCTTTGATCATCTTGGTGGCCCTTCTCTGGACCCTCTCCAACAGCTCCATGTCTTTCCCATGCTGAGGGCTCCAGAGCTGTACACAGTATTCCAGGTGTGGCCTCACCAGAGCAGAGTAGTCAACTTGTTCTGTACAAGAAAATACGGAATGAAATATGGTATTTATTAGACTCCTAGGAGAAGAAAACCAGTAGCATTTTCCCCTCTGGAATTTTATACATGCAAAATATATTTATACTTAGTGGAAGACTCTCAAAGTGACTAATCTGACCACAATTGTCTCCTACCTGAATAAATAGGTGAAAAACAGGTTCCTTGGTGCCATACATCCAATTCCCTGGGGAACTGAACTACCCCAGCTTTCTAAGGTCTGGGCTACATAAGTGAATGGCAAGATTCAAAAGGTGTGCTTTTAAACCAAATCATCTTCAAGTAAACAAAAAACTTCCTACCGTGCTGAAATAAGAGCACATCCCAGCAGATTTCATTGGCTTAAGTGTTGTCATTTGAGTCATTTTTCAGTGACATCCAGTGATAGGACAAGGGGCAATGGGTGCAAACTGGAGCATAGGAGGTTCCATGTAAATATCAGAAAAAACTTCTTTACTGTGAGGGTGACAGAGCAATGGAACAGGCTGCCCAGAGAGGTTGTGGAGTCTCCTTCGCTGGAGACATTCAAAACCCGCCTGGACAAGTTCCTGTGTGATGTATTGTAGGTGACCCTGCCTGGCAGGGGGGTTGGACTAGATGATCTTTCGAGGTCCCTTCCAACCCCTAGGATTCTGTGATTCTGTGAGGAAACCCTAATGGCACATTAGGCCTAATTGCACAATTTCCTTCCATAGCATAAGGTCTTTCTTATGGCAAATGTCATATTACCGAGTTGTAAGAGAATCATGACTTTTCCTCTCCCATCTTCTCAGTGTCACTAAAGGATGAAGCAGTTCCAGGAAGCAACAATGGAGAAAACCCATCCAAACTTTTAAATGCCCAGCCAGACACTACCTTTCTCTGCAAAAAGGAGCTGCCTTTTTTACTGCTTCGCAGTGAAGCTGAACATTTTCTAAGAACATCTAAGAACAAAAAATAGTCCCCCCCAGGACATTTTCTTAGACACAGATTCCTGCGTAACTCAAGCCTCAGGACATGGTGTGAGTTGGTTTCTCAAGAGGAGCGGATTAATGAAAAAAAGGAAACAACAGAGAGAAAAAGAAGAGCATAGCACTCTTCCCACATCATCAAGCACCAGCCTTTCCTTCAGACAGGGATCAACAAATCACTGTGAGAGCAATGAGAAGTATGATAAATTTACCACAGTGCAATAAAATCAATTGCAATGGTAACTACGCTTACTGCTCAGAAAATGCTAGGCTGGATTTCTTTGATTGTGGATCCAACCAAGACATAAGTCTCTACAGTTTTTAGCTACTGAAGGCCGACAAAACATTATTAATTTATCTGAAGTAAAACAAAAAATTAAATCCTTTCTTTGACTTATTGAACTTTGTCAGTGGAGTACAACCTCTTCCCACTTCTTTCTTTGCCCCCTTGTGTCCATTTTCCCTGCACAGTAAAAAGTGATTTGGGGATTTGGAAGCCTAGTAAGTTCTATTTTCTTCTGTATTAAAACATAATCCCAGGGATTTAGAATATTACCTTTGGGACTTGTCAATTTGGAATGCATCCAGGAGTCGAAGTAAAATTTTAGATAACTGCAACTTCACAAAAACCCAAAACAGAACACAGAAACACAAAATGTTTCAGTGGCAGCAACACTGCTTCCAAAAATAAGAAATTCAAGCATTTGGGTTGCTTGAAGAAAAATAGAAGATTGGTTTTATTATTTCAAAATTTAAAAAACAGATATTTCAATCCCTTTCATTTAATATTTTTTCTAAGAAAATAAAACAATTATTTGTGACTTCTCCTTTTAAACATACTAGTTTAATTTCAAAAATAGCCTTTAAGAAAAAATAGTTCAATAGCCTATGATATTAATAATGAATTTTGGCCTCAGGTTGACCTAAAAAATAAATCTGAAGGATTTTTTTTCTCTGTTATCAAAGCATTTAGACACTTTATTTTCCTTTCAGTGCAAATAGATTTTTCTCACTTACATTTTCTGTTTTATTGATCAATCAGTTATGTGTAACCTGAAATATTTAGGAAATCTCATATTTTTGCTACAGTCTCCATTCTCTCATTAAAACCATAAATGCAACATAGATCCTTCCAGTAGCTGGCTTAGACACTCAGTCTGCTCAGTAGCTACCCTTGATCCCAGTGTCCCCAGATGCTAGCCCCGAGGCATGTGAGTCCCTGAGGCCTCAGCCTCACTCCAGCTGTTGGTACTCAGACCTATGCACAGGGTAGATCCCTTCAGTGATTGCCCACAGGCATCAAGAAACTGGATCCTTGCTCTCCTGACATGCCTCTTGCACAGACTCACACATACTCAAACAGGTCTCAGCTGGCCTCCAGGCTCCATGGCCTCTCCAGCAGTTGACCTGTACTTCTTGTTCCCCACAGTGCCCAGCTTCTCCAGTTGTCTCACTCCCAAATGTACACCTGGCTCCCAAGCCACCCATCCTACTGACCAGCTCGATGTTCACCAGTGATCACACACTGACACACGCACCCTCACCACTGCTGACACGCTGATTTCTCTGGCTCGTGGCTTCCTCTCCAGTGCCTGCATTCAGACTCCCATACATGAACATGAGCTCAGATATAGAGCCTCTTGCATGTAAAAAGAGTTAGGAAAGGAATTTCTTAAGAAGCCAAGACAGCCTGGAAATTCATACAAAGGCACTGGCTACCACCTGTTTACGCAACTGGTTGTTTTCATCCTCTCTGTCCCTCTGTTTTCCCATGCTTGTTCCTGCCCAAACCACCCTGACCACTGCTTTTCCCAACCTTTGATTCCTCCCATAAGCATCCTCTATTAAGTCTTGTGCAAATGCTCTTCCCTGGTACTGCATAATGAGCCCATACCCCATGGCAGTGACCCCTTAGTCTGAAGGTGACCTCAGGACAACCTCTCCCAGGGACCCCCAGTGGTAGGTGTCACTTCTGGGATGTCCTGGGGGCCAGGTCAGGGACTCATGGCTTTGGCTGGGTTATTTGGATTCCCCTACCTGCCATTGTTCCTCTATGCTCTTTGTGTGTGTGCAGAGACGAGCTTCTTACCACACATCCTAACAATACTTAGTGTAAAAGGCTGGCCGGGTGGCGTAAGAATCCAAGAACTATTCTGAGTAGAGCTCCACTCATGTTCATGCCCCAGTTCTGGCTGCATGTCTTTTAAGTGTTTGAGCAGATGCTTTCCTTTGTAGGGTTGCTTGGAGAATGACTGTTGCTAACACTGACTTATGATTACAAAGAAAAAAAAAGAGAAAAGAAAAAAAGAGGGTATTTTGAGGGGTTTCTTTCCTCCTAATTGAAAATGTTTATCAATCAATTCAGGAAAGAGGGAGTAGGTGAAAAAAACGCCTATTCTCAGAGATATTATCAGTGGCTGAAGTATCAGAAGCAGATGGCAGCTGACATGACAAAGTTACAAACACCTTTAGTTGGTGTGCTATAAGCATATCATGAGCAGTTCTGTCACAGAAGATACACTATACTGTACTATCCTGCACTGTATCAGTGTTCAACAGCTGATTCTTCATGAGGTGCATCTGTAGTGCATCATGGGGTGACAGCTACCAGTCAAGTTTTCACATTTCAAGAGGTATTTTCTCTTCCTGCAAATTTCCTTTTTTTGCAAATTTTAATTTCTGCTAGTGCCTCTTGTAAAAGCTATTCTCTGTTCCTCCATGTTTAGCAATCTCTCTGCTGGAAATGGCTAGAAACACAGATGCTGAAGAGTTGGTGCAATTCTTTTAAGTTTTAAAAAGAGACCGAAGTCTTGTTGCTTCGGCTTTGGCAGAACATCTGCAATTATTGCAGTGGCTAGCCACTGGGCCAGGGAAATGAGACAACTGGAGGAAGTGGATTGCTGCAATACAAAATGAGAATTGCCAGGTGATGAAGGCATTCATTGGCCAGCTACAGGGAGTGGAGTGGTGCCCCTGGGCTTCTGAAACAGCTGAGAGTTCATAGCAGTTCAAAGTAAGTAATCAGCAAAAACCATTAGAATTTTCCAATATAGAAAATAAAACCTCTGATGGTCCTATATAATATGACATCCAGTTCTGCTGAGGCACAGCAGTACCAGAAGACAGCCCCAAGTATTTCGCCAACCCTCTACATTATGGTCAGATAGCAACTCTTGTCATTGATCTTTTTATTGGTTTGTTCAGCATTTGAATAAGGATCATTAATTCCTGTATTTAGTCGGGAGCTATGGTTGCACTCTGGGCTAAAGGTAAGACATTTTTAGACAGTATGCAGGCTGTCTCTTTTTTTTTAAAATGTATTTGAAACGTAACAGGGGGTTTTCTGTAATCCATTGCTCTCTTCCGCATCTTGCTTAGCAACAGATAAGCCAAGAAACAAAAGCAACCAATCAAAAATCAAAAACCACTAATGCTTGCTTATGTCTCGAGTCCTTCAGTCACTTCAATAACTGTTCTCTTTCGGAAGGAAATGGTCCATCTTACACAGATAGGCATGCTTTGATATTTTTACTGCAGAACTCTTGGTATCAAAAATGCTGTTCCCACACAGGACATTGTGCTGTGCCATTATGGGAAGTCATATGCATTCCAACAGCACAAGTTAGAAGTTACGCACTGAACTCAAACTTGAGAACGGATCGCCACAGGGTGATGTTGTCATAAGGTAAGGTTTATCATTCCAACACACTTCACACCACAGACAAGCTCTGCACGAATGAACACAAAATACGAATGTCACATTTAAAAGCTTGTCAGCACTCTGTACTTTCCTAATGCCTAAAAAAACTTCTGTTGAAAAGACTGCATGGCAAAATGCATAAACAGAGTAAAATAGGCCAAATTCATGTGATACTTTACTTTGTACTGAACCATCATCAGTCACCTTATGTTTCCACACACTTTTGCTTGACATGCTCAAGTGTCAGGCAATGATAGGAAAAATTTTTCTGACCAAGTATAACAATACTGGCATTTATATTTCAAAATACATATGATTTAGTATCTCTTTTCTGATCTAGAAGTAGAATCTGCTTTGTCTTCCTTTAAATGGTAGCCAGGCTTCGGTTTTTGTTCACTTCTAGTCTGGGTCTTATTCCACGAAGACCAAAGGCTATTTATTTGCTTTATTTTCATCACGCAAATACAAACTTTCCCACCATATTTCAGCAGTGAATTTGTATTGAAAAATTTCAGCTGCTTCTTTTTCCAACACCCATTTGCTCTTGGGTTGCAATACTTCCATATGAATTTCAAAAGAGGCTTTACTCAGCAGTGAAGATCTGCTTGTTCAGGCACAATCAGTTGAGATTTCAAGGATTCCCATGGGAAAATGCAAATTAAATTGCCCCACAGGACCACCTGCTCTAATGCCCTGTCTCACAATCTTTGTGAAAGATGATGTTCAGAGACTGTTTATAATGTGCAAAAAAGTGTCATCTCTTCTGTCTTTTATTGAGTCCTTGCTCATTTTGTTACATTGAGTATGCACAGTGCCAGGCTTAAACCATGAACAGGGCTACTTCCATTAATACAAATTGGTAACAATCACTGTTTATTGATGGTAAACATTTATTTTATGGAAACGATACTTGTATGTGTCTAGTATACCATGTTCTACTAGATGTTTTTATATACAACTATGAATGATCATTTTAAAAATCTTTTGAAACTGCTTGGAGAATTACTGACTTCCAGTTCATGCAATCTTTCTTCATGTTTGTTTTAATAATATATTTTATACCATTTCCTTAGTGCAGGAGAGTAGCTGAGGCAGCAAAGTCTGATGACAACCTACCCCATCACAGAGAAGAGCTGATGGATGTAGTAAGACACCAACTTCAGCAGGAGCTCTTCAGTGATCAGGAGGTGGGGAGTGGGGGGGGGGAAGGAGTTGTACACAGTGGAAACATATTATATTGCTGAAATATATATTGCTGAAAACCAACTTTGAAGAATAGCACATGATGGAGTGATAAGCGCAGAAGCTTATGGCACAAAATGATATAGAGCTGGCAGAAAACATAAAAGGCAGTCAGGAAATGCTCTGAACTGCATTAGATGTAATAACATGATGGGAGAAAGAAGGGCTTGTTATTTGAAGGGAGAAGGTGAGATTTTGCAGGTGACAGAAAGCTGAAGTGTTCTTGCTTCAGTTTGGTTGCATTATTCTAAATAAAGAGGTTAATTTGGATCAATCACTTAACATGGTTAGTATTAATAACAAGGGATGAAGAAAAGAGGCCTTATTAGCGAAAACCAGACTAATGATAGTAAGACAAATTAGATCATTAAAGTTATCATTCCCTGGTAATAATCACATAAGGCAACTAGTATAGTCTAGTGACTTGGATGACTTGTGAGGACTCAGTGGGCTGAAAATAGGGGAAGAAACATTAGGAGAGAAAGGAAGGAGTAAGGCAAAGTAAGATTAAAGGAGGTACAGGCCCAACAGAACACATAACATGGATGCCTGGAAGAGTATTTGGAGCTACATTAATAAGAATTATTATTATTTTAAGAACCTCGAGTATACAAGAATAATCAAGTAAAAATGAACAGCCAACATTTCTTAGTCAAAACCAGGTTTTAATCAAAACAATCTTGTTTCCTCTTAAACGAATAAATTTCCTAGAAGACACATGGAATAAGTAGATGCAATCTGTTTTGACCTTAGTAATGCTTTTGATCCAGTTTGATGTAGCAATCCTATATACAGACTGGAAAAAATACTGGAAATGTGTAATTAGAGAAAAAAAATACTTGAAGAACAGTTATTGAGTTTAGTCTTGAAGTTGAGACAGCATTTTAGTGAACACAGTGGTCCTACTTATCCTGTATTTATTATCCAATTATTATTTATGACAGTGATATAAACAATGGAACAGAAAAGCACATATCATACAATTGGGCAAGACACCAAACAAGAAAGCAAAGATTTTTGAAACAGGATTAGAATTCAAATTATTTTGATAAATTAAAGAATCACAGAATCACAGAATGTTAGGGGTTGGAAGGGACCTCAAAAGATCATCTAGTCCAACCCCCCCTGCCAGAGCAGGATCCCCTAGAGTAGGTCACACAGGAACGTGTCCAGGCGGGTTTTGAATGTCTCCAGAGGAGACTCCACAGCCTCTCTAGGCAGAATGTTCCAATACTTTGTCATCCTCACAGTGAAAAAGCTTTTCCTCATGTTTACGTGGAATCTCCTGTGCTCCAGCTTGCACCCATTGCCCCTTGTCCTTTGACTGGACATCACTGAGAAGAACCTGGCTCTGTGCTCCTGACACTCGCTCTTTACATATTTGTGAACATTAATGAGGTCACCCTTCAGTCTCCTCTTCTCCAAGCTAAAGAGGCCCAGCTCCCCCAGCCTTTCCTCATAAGGGAGATGTTCCACTTCCTTAATCATCTCTGTGGCTCTGTGCTGGACTCTTTCAAGCAGTTCCCTGTCCTTCTTGAACTGAGGGGCCCAGAACTGGACACAATATTTGAGATGCAGCCTCACCGGAGCAGAGTAGAAGGGGAGGAGTACTCTCTCAACCTACTAACTACACCCCTACTAATACACCCCAGGATGCCATTGGCCTTCTTGGCCACAAGGGCACATTGCTGGCTCATGGTCATCCTTCTGTCCACCAGGACCCCAAGGTCCCTTTCCCCTACACTGCTCTCCAACAGGTCAGTCCCCAACCTGTACTGGCACATGGGGTTGTTCTTTCCCAGATGCAAGACTCTACACTTGCCCTTGTTGAATTTCATCAAGTTTCTCCCTGCCCAACTCTCCAGCCAGTCCAGGCCTCACTGAATGGCAGCACAGCCTTCTGGTGTGTCAGCCACTCCTCCCAGTTTAGTGTCATCAGCAAACTTGCTGACAGTGCACCTTATTCCCTCATCCAGGTCGTTGATTAATAGATTGAATAATACTGGTCCCAGTACCAACCCCTAAGGGACTCAACTAGATACAGGCCTTCAACTAGACTCTGTCCCATTGACCACAACTCTCTGTCTTCTTCCTTTCAACCAGTTCACACTCCACCTCACTATCTGATAATCCAGACCACACTTCCTCAGTTTAGCTACAAGGATTCTGTGGGAGATGGTGTCAAATGCTTTACTGAAAGCAAGATAAACCACATCCACTGCTCTGCCATCATCTGTCCACCTGATTATGTCCTCATAGAAGGCTATCAGACTTAACAGAATTATCACAATTATAATAAAGTATAAATAAAACTAAATTTCATAACTACAGGAGCAAAGAATTACATTTCAGAAGGAAAAAGTGTTATTTTAAAATTTATATTAGGCAATAGCTATCTTGAAAGCTACACTGCAGAAGAAATTTTGACACTTGCAGTGGAATGCACACATAGCAAAAATGTGTGTTTCTGAAAATAAGACAAATGTACTTTTAAGAAGTACTATTTAGAGTTTTGTACAGGCAACAAATGGAAAGGAAATATACCTTCTCACTTAATACTGATGAAGCTTCTAATGAAAGTTCATAGCCAGAAAAACTGGAGAAAAGAGTAAAATACAAGAGTAAGGGTCTTAAAAAATGTGATCCATGTGTGAAAGTTAAAAAGAAAAAGACCAAAAAACAGCTCCAAAGAATTATTTTTTTTAAAAAAAAGAAAAGAGTGAGAAGACTCAAAAGAGAGAATGTGCAAAAAGTTATTCTAAATAGGACCAAGATGTGCCATTGCCTACATGCATGGAGTTTAGGAAAGAAGTTGTGGGTCTACTGTAAAACTCAGGATAGAGGTAGAGGAAACTGTCCAAGTGGAAAAAGGTTTAAACATCAGAATAGTTTTTTCAGAAAGGCTTCCTTCAGAGGTTTACAAACAATTTCATCAACATCTGCCAAAAGCCATGTAAGTTTGTGCAATTCTGCCTCAAAGTATGCACATGGACTAAATGATCTCTTCAAATGCTATTAACATTTTGAATTTCTTTACTTAAAAAATCAAGTATTTCCCAACTTAAAAATATATAGCAGGTGACCTCTGGTCTTAAAATGATTCTGACTGAAGCTGGAGTAAGGCTGAGACCACATCCTATTTGATATTTATTTTTTAATACTGTTTCAATCTAAATGCATAAAGGCACCAGCAGTTTTACTAGGAAAAAAAAAAAACAGAAAAAAGATTTAGCCTTCCCCCTGACTGAGAGCTGATCTCAAATTAAAATTGTTCTTTGCATATCTTAACACATTTTTCCCTCCTAGGAAGTTTGCATCAGAGCAAATTCCACAATTGCCTCCAGCCTGTGCTTTAATTGTCTCTAAGAAGAAAACAAAAAAGCAAAACAAACAAATCACCCACACACATTACAGTCAAAAGGAAATGAAATACTAGTCCTGGGCAGAGGAAACAAGGCACTTAGCTGGCTGTGTCCTTCTGTACCCTGTGTCCTAAAATGGTAAAATAAGTTATTAAAATACATGCACTTCACCACAAAGTTAGTAACGTCAAAAGATGTGCTACCCAATAGTGAGCATCAGCTGGGATCCTCAAACCCAGCATTACAAGCTGCTTCCTCGTGTTTTGTGAAAAGACCATCTTTGCCCAACTCCAGCTCAGCAAAACTGGCTTTAAGAAACAGAGCATCACACTTGAATCCCCTAGAGACTGGCAACTGCATGATTGATTTTTTTTCTGATGTCTCTGAAGTAAGAATAGCTTATCGGAGAAGCTCTGCAAAATAAACCATGCTGAGTAAAGTCTTCAGAGATATTTGCTTAAATGCCACAGGTTTTTAAAAGAAAACAGGAATGTCTACAACCTCTCTCTTCTCTGTCAACGACATAGGAAAGGTGCATTCAAAGAAAAAATACTAAGAACATTTCTACACTGGTTCACCAAAACACATTTCCCTTCTCCCGTCTGTTACAAATACAAAGACAGTACTTCTCTGTACCAGGAGGCCTCCATTTTCTGGGGAAAATAATAAAAAGAAATGGTGACACTGGACTGAAAGAATGTCTTGGGAAGGAAGATAAGATCATCCCATTAATTCATCCACATACTTCACACGGTGATTTCAGAGAAGTCCCTTGTTAACAGTCAGAACTGTTGGGTAATTTTTTTTAATCTATAATTAATCTCAAACAAGCTACTGTTTCAGAGAAAGAGGACCCAAAGTGCTGATCAATTATTTTGTTCATATTTGAGCAGCTCGGCAAAAAATAACTTTTTTTGAGAAGAAGAATGAACACTTCTATGGTGTAATTCCACATAATCAATGAATATTTATCTTTGAAACAATAACTTGGCAGAGAATAGGATTAAAGCATCAAAAATAAAGCAGAAAAATTATTGGTTTATAAATATATATGAACAGCTAATTTACAACTCTAGAGTAAATTAGAACTACTTCCATTTTCTCTAACCTTCTCCGTCCAAGGAATGTCTTGATGTTTCAGTCCTATAGATGATCTGTTTATTCTCAATTTCCCTTATTTTATTTTTCAAACTGTTTTATAATCCATCCCTTTGTGCTTTGACAAAGACCTATCAGCATTATAATGTTTGGAACTGAGTGAATGCCAAGAAACAGATGCTTGAAATGAAGTTTAGGCAACTAGAAAAGGAGAAGAGTATGTTGGCCACAGTATTGGCTATTTAACTCTTTCTTGCCACCAGAGCCATCATTTCATTTTGCTTTTAATGCCAAAGTGTTAGCTATAGGGACTGGTACAGTGAGGTCAAACACTGTGACCCTAATACTGGGAGATGAGGATACAACTGAAACTGTAAGCCAGTGGACTGAGTCACAATAATCAAAGGTAAGTACTGCAAGAATTTTTTGTTACCTGCTCGCTTTAGTTAATTTCAATTCCTGTGCTGCATGTCTATGCCTCAGTGATAGTAGGTCAAAGCCTTTCACTGGACACTGCACAAGAACGAATTTAAAACCACTGTATTTTACTTTAGTCTGCCACTGTTTCTCATTTACTTCCACATGCACTAGAATCCTACATGCTTTTCCTTGTCTTCCCCCTTTTTCACTTCCTAACAAAACAGATAAAGGAATAACAGTGTCTGCTTGCTATAAAATACATCTGCATCTGAAAAGAACCCTTTTTTAATCTCTCAGCTGCTTTTAGGCAGAAAAGAGAGATTTTTCAACATTTTGAATAACTTTTGTTCACTCAGATACTATGAAGGCAACTCATCCCACAAGGGGTCTTGTTATATAGCTCCTCTTTCCTGTGAGTTTTTGTGGAGAGGGCATAGAGAAAAAAAAATTGTTTTGTGCTGCCACAGTCCATTAAGGACAAATGAGCAATGAAAACAAGCCATTATTTACAAATCTCTAGGAGAATATCAAGAAAGTTTAGCCACTTCAGCGTTTGTGCCCTATGTGATGCTGCAAACAGCTGATCTAATTATTTCTAGACTAGGGGTAGGCTTGTGTCACTCCTTCCTTCCATCTCACATTGATGCATCTCAGTAGAAGCCCAGTAAAGCCTTTTTTTGCATCACTGGTTTTCCAGTCTTAGGGAGATATAATGGTTGCAAAGCAAGCAGATAAATAACAGTAGAAGGCATCTTTGGAGGCAATCCATTTACTGTTGTTTTGTTGGTTTTTTTTCCAAGGTGTTAACTAGGCAACTTTAAAAACTGAAGACTGTTTCAATTTTAATTTTCTAAGGGCTTACATGACTATCACAAGGAAAAAGACAGACAGACCATCTCCAGCAAATGATCAGACAGGATGGTAATTTGTTGTCAGGTTTCTTTTTCCCACACAAGTCCAGAAATCTGTATCTTTCTGCTGCTATGCTAAGTGGTTCACCTGTAGGACTCCCTACTCAGAACTGTCCTTGTGAACAACAGATACGCACATTAGCTTGTAATAAATTTTTCAGAGGTCTCAGTGCCACCCGCCACTCATAGATTCCCACCCCCACAGTACTAGGCGCATGACAGCCTACTGCTCATCTTGTCCAGGACAGAAGCAAGCCTAGGATCATAGAATCATAGAATGGTTTGGGTTGGAAGGGACTGTCACGATCCGATATTCAGATACGTGGCAATTTTTTATGATCTCGCCAGAACAAAACAAAGGTGCACAAACAGAGACTGGCACTGGTGTGAGGTCGTACGAGAGATGGGGCAGAGCCCCCTTGCTTTCTAACACTCCTCACTGCAGTGGGAGGCTGGTGCAGCTGGACTCTGCCTTCCCTCTCCTGGTATGAGCCACACAGCAGCTGCACCCGTTTGTCTGGCAGGACCTGTGCAAAGGTTTAAAGGTAATCCCAAATGGTGAAATTAAGACACAAACGAGGTCAGATGTCACATGCACACTGAACTTTATTGGAGTTACACAGCAAAGGCCCTAGAGCGGATAGGACAGGGAGGAAAACAGAGACAGAAAAGAAAGGAGAAAGCAGAATTACAGAGATTAGCAAGGTAATAGTTACCACCACGGTCCAGCAATGTCGTCGGTGGGGAAGCATTTTGGTGGGGAAGTGCTGCGGTCAGGGGGAGCTTCCCTGCACCCATAGTGTCTTTGTTTGGCTAATTAATAAGACAAGCCACTGATCAACAGTAAACAGGAGGTTGAGACAACTCGGCACCACAGGATTAGTTTACTGCAGTAGAGGTTCGGTCCTAGGAGGTGACTTGAGACGGGCACTTTTTATCTTTTCCTGTTAAGTCGGTGGTTTTAATGAAATCTCAAGGCCTGGTTATCACTGGATATTCTGCTCCAGCACCAGCTGTAGAGTTCCTTTATCTTCCATCTCAGCATGTCCCACACCACATTGCCCAGTACACATCACAGGGGAGTAAAAGGTTTGGCAGGTTGCTGAGACATCTCTTTAGTCCAGCAACAAGTCCTGTTTACCTCTCAGATGTCTCAGGACAAACACCAGGCATCCTGAGTGCCAAAGTACACTGCTTATCTCTTGGATTGTTATAGACAAGCACTGTACATCGGAATGTCACAGGGACCTTAAAGGCCATCTAGATCCAACCCGCCTGCATTGGCAGAGACATCTCTCACTAGATCAGGTTGTTCAAAGTCCCATCCAACTTGGCCTTGAACTCTTCCAAGGATAGGACTTCCACAACCTCCCTGGACAACCTGTTCCAGTATTTCACCACCCTCACAGTGAAGAATTTCCTCCTAATACCTAATCTAAATATCCCCTCTTATAATTTTAAGTCATTACCCCTTGTCCTCTTGCTACAAGTCATTGTAAAAAGTCTTCCTTAGCTTTCCTGTAAGCCGTTTTCAGATACTGGATACAGATACTAGGATGAGCATCTGCAGAATTAGACACTATGCTTTGTAACTTTTGAATGTTCTTTATTTATCCATTTAGCTCTATAAAACACTTGTTTATAAAGTCTTTGCCTTCCTCTTCCTTTCTTTTCAGGCCTTCTTTTCCCTTCATCTTTTCTAGAAGACAGCAATTCATGATAGGGACTGTCATGTGGAGGGAGCAGGGGAGGCAAAATCCTTAGCTAAAAAGGAGTTGAAACTGTATGAATACAGAATACGTATTATAACACGAGGCAACTTTATGACAAATTTCCAGTCAAAAGACAGGTGCAAACTTAGTACCTATTTGCAGACTTCAGCAAAAAAAGTTGTACTACAAAATGCATCTCCCAAACACACAACCTTTTCCCAGCTTCTAGAAGAGGAACTCAAGTCTACAAAAGTCCCAAGAGAATGGTGAAATCACCCTCAAGTAACTAAGTAGCGATTAAAGGAACACAAAGAGGTCATTCTTTAAATTCCTTGATAAAACAGCTGTCCCCAGAACCAGCACCCAGCTTCTGAGTGCCATAACTATGCCTGTAGATGTAGGGTGACAGGCACTGGCTCCTCCTTACCTAATGGACCAGTAGGACGATAGAGGCTGAACACTTGTGCAGAGGAGCAGGGTTTCTCCTAGCATAAGCTGTTCCACTAGTTATCTGAACATCAGTATATTGCCACATTTGGACGGTGGTCTTTTTTGCTTATTCTTTATGTCATAGGAGATACCTGAAACTATACAGTGACACAGATTGTGTGAAGCTAGTAGATCCTTTAACAATGAAAGAAGTAATCCCAAAGACTAGAAGAAGTTTGAGAATTAAGAGTATGGTGATTCCTTACTACCCATGCATAATTAATTCTGGGAAAAAAGTAATGAGCTTAGCTGCCAGGAGAAACACATTTCAGATTATGGGGATAGTTACATCTTCCAGTATATTTATCAGTTTCATACAGATCAATTTATCAGTTCAGACTTTTTGATGGATGAATGAGGGAAACCTGCTTCAAACATTTCTTAGATGTGTCTAGATTAAGAAAATAGTTGATACTGGTCACTGGGAAATTATACTTTAAGAACAAAACAAATACAGTTGATGACCCAGCCACACTGGCAAGTTTGGATATTATTGGCTAGAAACCATTAATTTATATTTTATTACGGATACGTTGTTTGGTGGGACTATTTAGTTCTTAGATCAGTAAGCAAGCAAGCAAATAATTTTAGGAAGGAAGTAAGCACGTGTAGCATCTGTTTGTAGGTGGTTCTTCTGGTTTTGCAATTTGGAGTAAGTTGCAGCTTCAAGAAGCAGCTCTAACAATGGCAGCAGTAATTAGAGGCTGCTAAATTGGCTAAAATTTGTATAATGTGTCGAAGTCAAACTATGGATTTCCTTGAATTTTATTGAAACCATTTAGCACAAATTACCTAAATCAGCTTAATTCAGTTTATAGTCATCCATTTTGCAATCAGTGAATACATTCTTGGCCATAGACCAAAAAAAACCCAATAAATCAATTAAAAAGAAAAAAAAGGAGGTAAAACCAACAAATGAATGAAAATATTATTTGCATGAACTATAATTTTAGTAAACAATTGTGTGAACAAAAGGAAAATACATTTTTCTGTCTTCTACATGTGATCTTCTGCATCTAGAAATCTAGATTTACTTCTAGCAACCATATGACAGAGAAAGGAAAGGAAATTGGGTGTGACAGAAGTTGAAATAAGATGACATCATCGCCACTTGTCATAATTTACAGCATGCTGAAAAGAGTCTTCTTGAAGTTCAGTAAAAATTGAATCATCAGCCAGGTCCCAAACCTGGGCATGCCCAGGCCTACCTCCCTTGTGTTTCCTCCACCCTGCCCATGGCCCAGAACCCCATTTCAGCCCCTCGGGCCAGTCAGTCCCCTTTCCAGAGACACCACAAAAGTGCCTGTCTCCAGTCATATCTCCTGGATGCACGTGGACCTCCACTGTGGGCAGCCTGTCTACTGGACAGGCACTTCAGTCAAACATTACAGCCTTGTCTCTGTTCTCTTTGGCCCTATCTACATTAGCTCCTGATGGGAGGCCCTAGATGGTTCCCAGCCCTGGTTCATCACTTTCCATGTCAGGGGCTGTTGATGGACACTATTCCAGCCTTCAGTTCTGCCCACTGTGGTCAGACTCTGTGGGATGGCAACCATTAGTGAAGGTCCACCTCAGATCCCAGCTTTCCGGCCTTCAGAGGCACTGGGTGCTCACCATGTCCTGACAGTTAGTCTGGAGGGTGGGAAGAGGGAGGGGACAGAGCAGCCATCTTCACTCAGAGTCCTACACAAGAGTTGTTGCTCTAGAGTGTAAAGGGAGGCCCTGTCCTCACCTCACCCTCAGCCAACCCCATGGAGCACCCTCTCCTGGGTCCAGATCACCAGAGTGCAAGATCTACCCTGATTCCCCTCCTGTCCCCATCTTTGCTCATACAGGATGCATTGATATGGTCCTCATAAGGGTGATTCAAACTACGAATTGAACAGTCATGTCTCTGGTTTTTCGGTCAATTATGGTTTGTAAAATAGACCGAGCACTTGTCTGCAAGTAGAATATGGAAAGAAGACTTACTCAACAGGTATTTATTAATAGCTCAATTTCACACACCACAAGAAGTGACATGTAAAATGGGAGCAGGGGTGAAGAGAAAACAGTTTTGATGCCACTGAAGCTTTTACTAATGGAATCCACACTGATAATTCAGGTGAGACACTAAATAAAGAAATAAATCGAAGCTACTGTCTACATCCTACACCTAAAGGGAGTTTCCTCATGTCAAGGCTGAGCCAACAGGGCCAAGAGGCTTTTCTGAATAACAATTGTTCACATCATTACTGCAAATTACAGAAAAAAAAATAAATAGTAGTGCTAGCAACTGTTTTATTGAGCACTAGAATCATGCCAAGAAGAATTACAATATTGGTTTATCACTTTGGGATGCTTTTGAATATTTTTTTAACTGTCATTTTCTTAAAAGAAAAATGAAGTGTTTTTTATTGTACGACTAAAGGCACTGAAAGATATAATTATTTGTCTGCCTTGGCAATTTTTTTCTATAAAGGAACAGTTTTGCAGTTTCTACATAAGCTCTCCTTTCTTTTATTATGTTCTTCTCTTCCTATTTCATCTCTCCCACATATTACTACACAGCACTATTTGTCCCTCCCCCAGGTCTAGGAAAGAGACAAAGTTGGATTCAATTATTCTTTTCCTTTTCTCCCTGTCCTTTTTTCCTTTTTCTGTCTTATTTTCTCTTCATTTCCTTAACTTCCCCCTTCTAGACTTGTGAGTAATTTCCAACTCCATTCTCTGATTCTTTATTTGTTTCTTTCTTCTCTCTTCATGGTTTCTTTTTGTGTTCCTAGAGCCCAAATTCTGATCACTTTTCTGCATATTTTGTCACTTCCTTCTTAATTTCCTCCTCCCACTCTTCACCGTCCCCATCTGTACATTCACTTGATAAGATGAAGAAAGGGTAAGATGAAATAGGGGACAGAAAAGTCAAGACCTGGCTGCCTCTCCCTTCTTCTGGCACCAGATAGCAGAAGTAGTCAAGGGGTTATTTTTTATAGAGGGTAGGAGTCTTCATCATCCATCTCCTGCCCCTGGAGAAGAGAGAAGGAAGCCCCTGATACTGTCCCTTGCTTTTACTAGAGAGACAAATCTTCCTTTGTTCCCCCAGGAGGCAAAGCAAGAACATTTGCTCGGAAACCAGAGTTCACCATTTCCAATGCTTGCAATAACATCAGGAGTTCCAGAAATTCCTTCAGGAGTAGTGGTGAGAGCTTCAACCTGTCCTACTGTAGAATCCTTGCTTTTACTGCTTCTGAGAAAGGTGAGTTACAGTACCTATAAGCAAGATTTTTTTTTTAGCTGAGTAAAGTTGCCTAACTGCTTCAGGGGAGAAGAAAGAAAAGAAAAAAAAAGGAGGGGACCAAACTCTCATAACTTTCTAAAACACTGTAGTTTTGGGCATAACTGAGAAATTGAAGAAGACAGAGGTTTAATGGTGGGGCAATTCCACTTCGTAATACCAGTCATTGATCACTCACAAGACCACTGTGTGGGCACTCTCAGCCTCAACTTCCAGATAAGGACATCTGAATCCATCTCCCCATGGAGTGCCTAATGTCAACACAGGAGGTTATTCCAAGCTAAACACTGATCAGCTTTATTTCTGTGAACTTCCTAAATGTCCATTTGCCAGAGAGGCCCCCTTCTTTAAAGCACAGGAGGGGAGTTACATATGTTTTAATTGCTGGTCTGACCTGGCAAATTAATTGAAACAATCCTCCCTCCTGAGAGTACCACACCATGAGAATACAGAAATATTCTCATTTACTTCCCACTTCATGACTAAAAATCTATGCAAGACCTTCTACTGACTTGGGGCTTGAATAAGCTGCTGTGTAATTATATTATAGTACTTTATACTCTAATACTTTTATATTCTATACTGTAATTATACAGCATAGAATTAATTTGATGCAAATGTTTTAGCCCATCATTAATAAGATTTATCAAGCATTCTTCCAAGTAAATTACAAGAAATTTATATTAGCAGTGTGACATAGTTTTAGGAAAACCTGAATGGAGTGTTAGGGCTTTTGGATTGTCATGATCCTTATGCTATCTAGAGCATATGCACGACCATCATCACCTAGCCAAGACCCACAGACATTGCTGAAACAAGTGTGTTGTCAAGTGCTGCCTTGGAGCAGAATTTTCTTGTACCACACCTTAAGCTCTCCATGTGTGTGAGTATGTGTCTACAAGCCAGTATAATACATTGTACACCCTCAGCTTAATCTTCAGCAGTCTACAGTCTTAAAAATATCAGAAAAAAAATCACATTAATCTCTAATATTAAGAAATTAAAGTCTTTCACTTTTCTATAGTGCTGTAATTTGTACCTCAAACATTTTTTCAGCTGTGCCTTACTGTTCTTCCTGTACTTGCTGCTATCAGACACCAAGATTTTCAAGGTAGAGATTGATTTTTCATATCCATTCTGTAAACTATCCGGCACAATTCTGGTGCTTAATACAGACTAACAAGAAGAAAAGAAGTACATTAAACAAAACAGGGAACATGCCAGAATGGGATGCTTGCCACACTGTCGTATGGGTGTCTTCTGCACACTCCAGCCAACACATTTTTGTACCTTTCAAGTACAGTGAATCATCCATACTGTAAAGGGACAAGAATATTTTGTTCTGATAATTTTATTTATCAAACAAAAATATAAAATAGTATTTCTTGAAGTAATCAAAGAACCATAGAATCACAAATCATCAAGGCTGGAAAAGACCTTCAAGATCATCAAGTCCAACTATCCACCCTACAACCCCTAACCACTAAACCATCTGATGAAACACCATGTCTACCCCTTTTTTGAACATCTCCAGGGATGGTGCCTCCACCACCTTCCCGGGCAGCCTGTTCCAATGCCTCACCACTCTTTTCCCTGAATAAATTTTTACTAATATCCAGCCTGAACCTCCCATGGCACAGCTTGACTCCATTTCCTCTTGTCCTATTGCTGGTCACCAGGGAGAAAAGGCCAACACATGCCTCACTACAACCTCCTTTCAGGTAGTTGTAAAGACCAATGAGGTCTCCCCTCAGCCTCCTCTTGTCCAGGCTGATCAGCCCCAGCTCCCTCAGCCTCTCCTCATAAGGCCGGTTCTCAAGACCCCTAATCAGCCTAGTTGCCCTTCTCTGCACCCTCTCCAGCACCTCAATGTCCTTCCTATACTGTGGTGCCCAAAACTGCACACAGTGCTCGAGGTGCAGCCTCACCAAGGCCGAGTACAGGGACAGGATTACCCCCCTGGTCCCGCTGGTCACACTATTCCTGATGCAGGCCAGGATGGTGTTGGCCTTCTTGTCCCCCTGGGTACACTGCCAGCTCATGTTCAGCCAGCTGTTGATCAACAGCCCCAGGTCCCTCTCTGCTGGGCAGCTTTCCAGCCACTCCTCCCCAAGCCTGTAGTGCTGCCAGAGGTTGTTGTGGCCAAAGCGCAGGACCCGACATTTAGCCTTATTGAAACTCATGCCGTTGGCCTTGGCCCTACAATCAAGCCTGTCTAGATCCCTCTGCACAGCCTCCCTGCCCTCAAGCAGATCGACACTTCCACTCAGCGTAGTGTCATCTGCAAACTTACTGAGGGTGCATCCTATCCACTCATCCAAATCAACAATAAAGATGTTAACAGGAGCAGCCCCAGCACTGATCTTTGGGGAACATCACTCGTGACCAGCCGCCAACTGGATTTAACTCCATTCAACATGACTCTTCAGACCCAGCCATTCAACCAGTTTTTTATCCAGCAAAGCATGTGCACATCCAAGCCCCAAGCAGCCAGCTTTTCAAGGAGAATGCTGTGGGAAATCTTGTCAAAGACCTTGCTAAAGTCAAGGTAGACAACATCTGCAGCCCTTCCCTCATCCAATAAGCACTGGAAAAGCTATTAAGAAAATTGTAAATGTCAGTTCGGAAGAGTTTAATGCTTGTGACAACATATTACATACAAAATCTATGCTGGCAAAACCCAATAATATGTGAATTAAGGTAAGGACAGAACACACAGGTTTAATCCTGCAGACTTATGTGTATAAATGGGTTCCACTTATCATTAAATTTCACACTGTTTCTGACAGGAATTTTTTAAAAAATGGCCTGTATTGCTGTTAATATATATTTGCCACACAATTTTGGCAGCTTTGATCAGCTTTGTTATTTCAGGCATCCAGTAGGTTTCATATTGATTCAGGCATTAATCAGAACACATTTTTTATTTCAGAATTAGCATAACAAAACTGTTTTGTGAGTTATGCTAATATGTTCTATGAAAGACTAAATTAACATTTTACTGCTGTTAACCAGAGGCAGTGCTTCATATACAATTCAGATGATGTTGCCAAACTTTTCACAACACCAGCTGCTTAAATTTGAGGGTGCTTAATATCTCTGGACCTACAGAAATATCTTCTGAAAATAACCTAACAAAGCTCCCCACGGTCCAGTACCAGTATTCCCAGAGCTAATGAAGCCCCATCCTGTTCCTGAGCTCTATTGTACTTCTAGTAATGAGGTAAAGCACAATGTTCCAAATACCACTGTACAGCATCCCTTTCCATCAAACTTCACCTTTCTTTCATTCTTTCAAACTTCTTTCAGTCTCCAATGTATTATGGAAAAGAATAGGAGACAGAAGGGAAGAAGGAACTGGTAACCTGCCATATCTGAACTGCTTTCCTTTCCTGGAGTGAAAGAGAATTAGAAAGTAGTAAGACTGTATTTTGCCGTTTTCCACTGTCTTCACGCAAAAACTGCTGCCTTTCATCTAAAGCAACCATTAAATGCCAACAGTTACCATTATGTGTTAGTGTTCTGCTGGCAGAATTCCTGGGTCTCAACCTGGGGGTTTCCTATGGCAAGCATCCCAGTTTCATCCTACCTGTAAATGTACCAATCATGCATGCAGCTACTACCTGCCAGGGACTACTCAGCAATCGGCATCCAGGCAAACTTTCCTGACTTCTGAGAGATCTGCATAACAACATTCAGCAGGGTGTCTGAGAAATTGTGCCAGCAGAAGTTTGTATCTTCTACATACATGTATAATGTTTTGCCAGGAGTCTGATAGCAACAGTTGAGGGTAGATGGAAGCTTTCATTTTTCTGGTGAGAATGGCTCCTAACCACAATGGGGAACACAGCTTAAGCAGTTCATTTAGACTTAGAGTAACCATTATTTAGGTTTAAATTCAGATTTAAATTTTCATTTATAATAAAAATTGTATGTATTTAGAACAACAGATACACTAATTTATAGACTTTACCACCCTAACATAGCTAATTATTCATTAAAAAAAATATCTAGATAGTGACAAACTCAGTTACCCAGGACTTGCTCCTAAAATTCCCCATCTGCTTTATTACCTTTCAATACTCAAGATTATCAAAAGACTTTTTTGCCAAGGTGAGAACATCACCAAATTTTGGC